>JAKWBJ010000178.1:2639852-4004704 GCA_023159175.1 Wohlfahrtia magnifica
CATTGCAGTAATGAAAAAGACGCCTAGATCTTGAACTTCGCGGTCTGAGAATTTTGTAACTAACGCAAAAACAACGTTGAAAACGAGTAAGGTATCAAAAGACTTTACTAAGTACAGACAAACGCTTTGTTATTCTAGCCAAATGGAAACCTTTAAGTAATTTAAGGCGATTGCTAGAGAAATTGAAAATATAGTGTCATCAAGAACGGTGCGAAAAAGATTGCAGAAGGCAAGTCTACTAGGTAGGATAACTCCCAAAGTACCTCTGCTTAGAACAAATAATTTAAAGAAGAAAAATTTTACCTTAGATCACTAAGATTGGTGTCAATTAGGTGTAGAAGAAAAGTTGCAAAGTATCCTTTGGAACGATGAAACCAAAATCAATTTGTTTGGGAACGACGCAGGAAGAAATGTTCGTCGGCCAAAAGGTAAAGATTTGATAATAACAGGCCATTCAATAAGTCCGTAGGATAAGTAAGAAAAAAACAAAATGTTGACAAAACTCGATGTAATTATTCAACATAGTTGCCTTAAAGGACTTTTATAGTAGGCTCAGGCTGCTAGGCCAGGGTTTCTTAAGTGGTCTCAGTGAGGTTGTGTCTGCTAGGATATCTGACCTGGAGGGATTAATTTCAGACATCAGCTAACTAGGTGACACCCGGTGTAGGGGTATCAAACTTTTCTTCTATGTTAAAGTCTCTTCTATGTTTAGTATCTACTTCTTTTTAATGTCCTGTCTTTTCTACACTCTTTGCTTTTATCCGTCTCCTTTTCTTACATTTTCTATCTAAAGCGTACCACAATAGCTCTATATATGTATGTTTGGTCTTTGGGTGGGGTGCGTCAGCACTGCCTTTTAAGCCTAACCTAACACGCAATTTAGACAATTTAACAAAAATAAGTCAACATGTAATTTGTGCAACATAAAATAAGTAGAACAGTCCAAATCAATTAGAAATATGCCATATGAATAGTGTAATTCGTATAAGTAATTCAAATAGCAAAAATAGTAATTCGAAGTCTCGTGTAAACATGACTTAAGCTATATTCAGAATTCTTCAAAAACTTTATCAAATATTTTGAAACCATGGCAGTTATTCTAAAAAGTCTACAAACATTGAACGTAAAACGCATTTCTTTTTTAATCTAATATACTTACTTTGCATCTTTTTATTATCAACATTTCTGTTACTTAATGAAATTGAATCATTTGATTTTTTAGAAGTATTGGTACCTAAATGTGTCAATGGATTAGATGACTTAGAACGATTACCAGAATGTTGCTGTTGTTGTGTAGCGTTCATATTTTGTAATTTCGATTTATTAAAAATTGTTGCTACATCGCCAGCAGCTGTTGGCCAATCACTTCCAATTAGTTGCATATAATCAACATCTGTTGATTTTTTATCAAAGACTATAACATTACTTTCATTTATTGTAGACTCATCTTTGTCGATAACCACTATTTCAGGACCATCAACCGCCGGTGGCGGTTTTGTTGGTTCTTTATATTTATTTTTCAATATACCACTTTGCGGTTGGGTTTGAGTATGTACAGTGTTTGTAGCTGCCCGACGTTCCAGGCTTTTTTCACGATTTTCTATTGCCTGTTTAAATTCTTCACTGTCAAGGTTCATGACATTTACTGTCAAATCCTTTTTGCTTCGCTCCATTTGATTGTTAGTCTTATTACAACTATCTGTTGTATCTTCTATGTCGTCATAAAACTGTGACAAAGCTTGTTTATTTTTCTTGCCTTTTTTCTCCTTTCTTAACGAAGACGTATTGCTAACTGAACTTCCAATCAAAATACTGCTTGGTCCTATGGCTGACTTGACTTTTTCTATTGTACCAGTTATGAAGTCACGTGCAGAAAATTTCTTCTGCTGTTCTTTCGGTATTGGTTTTATCCAATTAGCAGTTGTGAAAATGATCAACTCTGGTTTACATTTCATGTAAGTTGAGGAAAATGTGATTTTATCAGCTTGAGGTGATGTACCACTGTTCAAATCCTGGAAAGAGACAGAAATGTCGTAATAATTTATAAAAAGACCATATGGTCATATTGCATATAATAGAAATGTTAAGTTAGTTTATTTATGAGCTAAAAGAAATTTACAAAATAGACCGGAATAGCAAATGCTGTTTAAACACTTTATTTTGTATTTATTAAACTTTTAAAGATATATATATAATGTATATATAATATAATATATGGAGAAAGTCCATTTTTGAAAAAAATCGAGTCAATGGTAGATAAAGATAAAAATATTATGAAATATTTGTGTGTAAACAATTTTTATTCAAAAAATTAAGATTCTGTTTTTTCTTTAAAGTGGGACAAATCTTCAGATTAAATTTAATATTCGATCGAATGTATTACAGCAAATTTCAGCTTCGATTGCTGTATGGTGAAGCAAGGTGAAAATTTGATATCATGTCTGAATAGGGTTGCCATATGGCCTTGATTTCGCTTGATTTGCAAAAAGTTTTAGAACTTGTCAAGAATCAAAAAAAAATATGGTTTGTCAAGATTTTGTAAAATTTTCCTTGTACAAAGTCTTGTAGAAAGCTATTAAACATTTTAGTAAACTAAAAATCTAAAGTGATTTAAGTGTTTTCTAGTTTAGTTTAAAAAATTTGTAATAAAATTTTTATATAGGTGTTAGAAAAAGCTTCTTACAAATTTGGCCAAAAATTAATCACTTTTTTTGTATTTGAAACATGGTTTATTAAATCCTATATGTGCCTTTTTGATCGATAACTTTTCGCCATTTTTGAGGTAAAGTAGTTTTTCATCAATGTAGAACATCTGACCGAAAAAACTGATCCAATTGCGTTTTGAGAGTTACGAAATTTAAAATTATATCCTTAATAGAGCTCTGCAAAGAAACAAATAAAGGGGCAAGGTCCGGGCTATATGATGGGATACATCAAAACTTCCCAGAATTGTCAGTTTCTGCCAGTTTATCAAAGACGTGTGTTCTGGTGTTGTTATGATGAAACGCAACACCCTTTCTGATGAAGTTTTTCGAACAAGATTTTTTTTCAAAATCGAGATTTCTTATAAATGCCAAGAATTTTGCAATGTTGAATCTGACAACCTTATGTCTTAAGATAGTATATATGTTTGGAATGAAACTAGAGAGCGATTTTAAAAAGAAAAAAATATCAATGAAGCTGTCATTAATTAGTTAAATATTATATGCTATTTTAGAGTTACAATGTGTGCACAGTGTTTTACAAAACTTCAAAATGATCTCCTTCCTCAATCTTCCTGAGGAAGACCAAGTAATTTCGAAAATATAAAGTTACCCATTATGCATAAAAAACAAAATCTATATCATTTGAAATATACAAGAACATGATGGATTTATTGTCTTATACATATACCTCCAGTTCAACATTAATACTTTATGAAGTTAGATTCTAAGTAAAATAATTTCAATTAGGCTTACGTTTCATCTGAAGATGAATAATTTCAATAACATTTTTAATATGTTTCTGATTTTGTTTTGCGTTATTACGTTATATTTTGTGCTAGAATATTCTTTGTTTTGTTTGATTTTTCATTAATTGAATAAATGTAAAGGGGTTTAAATAACAAGGTGCGACAAAAAATACCTAGGAAGTGATGCTACTTTTCTGATTCTGTAGAAAAAACATAACATTTAAAAGATCTTTTTGTTTTTTCTTTCAAGCCACCTCAAAAACATTAAAACGGTTAATATTTAGATAAATTATTAGCTTATAAGTGTATTAAATTGCGAAAAATCGGCTGTTTACCTTACCCATAATTCAAGATTTTCGAGGTTTTTCCAAATTTCAAAAACAGATTTTTGTTTTACTCGATAAAGCTTGTCAGAAGATTCAATTGCTTTTTTGTCGCACCGTATCGCATCCTTCTAAAGAAAAACTCACAAGGGCGTTTTTTCTTTTTGTGGCGGCATTTAATATAGAAAAATTAGTCCCGACTAGACTGGGTACAATTTCATTGTTTACGGGTCATTATTTGCATAAATTGCTTACCTTTATATGAAGTACTCAGGACACCTATTTATTTAGTCAGAGCAAAAAAATTAAAGATAAAAGTCACAGTAAATTAAATGTACTTTTTTACAAGCTATTGAATCTGCCATATGTCTAAAAAAAAAAATTTAATGATTTAGAAAAACGACGTGTCCAGTCGCCTGCACAAATGGTCAAACATTGGTAAAACTTCTTACTACCTAAAAACAACGTTTAAAAATGTCCAGCGAAATGCACATCAGAACCGTGGAGGCCAGAGAAGATATCGAGATATTCGACGATTATCATTAAATGAGTTCCTGGACATGGCTTCTACTTCTTATAGACAACTAATATAAAGGGAAATGTGTCTCGAGACAAAAAACGATGTATAGTGGCGACAATTTAAAAATAGACGTTGAATAAATTGTGCTTATAAATTACTTGATTTATATTTATTGCACCAGGTTTCCATACACTTTAATACTAAGTCATTAGCCCTTATATAGAGTATATAAACAGTAAAACATTTAAGAATAATTTTATTGGTTAACTATTATTAATTTATTTGAGTTTTTTATAGACCATTTAAATAGCACGATAATTTTTTTACTATTTATTTAAGAGAACAAAAATGAACGGGATTTTAATTATTTTTCTACTTATCGACTTCAATACTTTGTTGGGAAACGTTTTTTATATAACAGCTATTAATCTTCGGGTTACGGATGATATTAGAGTACGATTCTTTTCAATTGGAATTAAAATCAATGCCGTCTGCAATTCTTTTCATAGTTGGTTCAGATGCTCGTGAACAACTTTACTCCAAGTTTTTGTTCAACTTGCTCGCGCATCCGGGTATCACTTATAAACAGATCCTTACGACACATTCGAACAATCACGTTATCAGTTCTCTGAGAGGTTTTTTTAAGTCTCTTTTAAGTTTTATTGTCTACTGATTTAGTAGAATTATAGTACTTAAGGTCATTATTCAGTTTTTTTCGTAAACACTTCCATATGAGCAATATCTGCTTCGGTAATCAAGGAGGAATTTTCGCAAGTCTTGTTGGAGTACTTTCTTCGAAAAATAATGTATTTTTTTCTTTTTACAAAAACATTCTTAGAGTTATAAATTTATTAACTGCCTTTTTCTAATTAAAATTTTACTTCATTTACGGACGTAAAATACAAACAATTATAACATTTTTTCCGCAGGCAATTTAAAATGTCCACTAACTAAATGTATCTGATCGAAACCTTTTAGATGTCTTAAATCTATGTTTAGTTTTTGGACTTTTTGTTTTGTTAAATTGAAATAAAGAACAAAACAATAAAATTTTTATAGAATTTAAATTTAAAGAAAAAAAAGAAAATTCCAAAATTGCTAGTGATTTTTTAAAAACGGGCTATTTAAAATGTCACCACTGTATAATTAATATGACAGGAAGGCTTGGCCAAATTTGATTTCTGCAGATTTCATAACAAGAGTAGTCTCCCTACGGGCGATGCAGATAATAGACATGCCCTCATTAAATACCCATGATGATTGAAGGAAAGCGGCCAGCAGTTTTAAACAGTATTCAACCACACTTTTTTACATTTCTCAATATTAGTTTTATAATATTAACACCTTTAGGGAAATTTTTTTTTAGCAAGAAAGTAATAAACTAATGGGTCGATTATGGATGGCAACAGAACTTTAGAAGCGTTGCCAGTTGATGAAAATTGCATTACGTATAGCAATTGGCAACAAAAAATCTATTAATTCCAATTGCTATTTAGGCAATTACAAATTTCTAGTTGCCGTTCGACAACGCAAATGAAGTTCTGTTGCCATCCATAATCGACCCATACCGTTGACACATTTATAGTGCCGAAAACAAACAAAAATATCGTGATATTTTTTATCAACATAATCGTACTTTTGAAACGGCTATTAAGAATCCATTCGATAAATTTGAGTCGATTCGCTCACTTTATAATGTGCCAACACCTACGACTGTTCAACTGGATCGTTCAGGTAAAAACGAAAAAGATTTGAATTTGTCTATTTCTATATTTTTAATACGTGGTGCTACGCACAACGACAAGGTGAAACTGCTGTTTGAATTGAAAACAATCGACCAATTTACTTCACTTTTACTTTGAAATACAATGTTCTTATTGAAAAACTCTTTATTTATGTACTTTTTAATTGTTGACAGCAACTATAATTAGAGAAAACTAAAGGCCAACGGTGCAATAAGGTTAAAATCGCTATTTCAGATAAAAATTTCTTTTAATTCTACAAGACAGCCACCGAGAACAACTGTTTCGGAAAACAATCTTTTGTTGACTAAGTATGTAGCGTATCTTGTTACCAACACGTAGGTGACTTTTAAAGAGTTCTTAAAACAAACTCTTTCTGAGTGCATACACTGTAATTACCATGCAGTGATCGGTAATACAATTCTACAGTAAAGATGTTAATCTTTTTGTTCAACTTTGTATTTCATAATTTAATACTAATTACTTGAAAAACGATTTGGTGCATATTAAAGTCTATAATGTAAGTACATATGTGTAACGAAATCGAGTTAAAATGTGGTACAATATGCAGCAAAAAGTTTATTATCCAATAAAAGGAACTGAACGATGTGTGCAACTGCTTACCACTGTTTAACAGCGACTTATGCAAAGAATAGAGGTGATGACATGGCAGTGACTTTAGAAAGTCGCACCAGATTACCGTGAATGGAGAATAAAATAGATTAAAAAAACTGATCTAACCTCCTTTCACCAAGAGCACTTCTGTTTTATTTGTCTCATTTGTTTTAAATGAAATTTTTTTTTTGTATTATTTGAATGATGTGACAATGTTTTTTAATACAGCTATACAGTTTATAGAATGGGAGTAGAAATTTTTTAGGTCGACTTGCGCTGGATATGATTTGATTTTAGACCTAAGGTTTCTTCTGAAAAGTTTCTTAGAACTTCGTTAGATTTGGTTTTTGCTGTACGATTTTTGACGTCAAAAATTGATCCACCCTAATACTTAAACTTCAGATAGAGGAGCAAAATAATAGCTACATTTCACTTTTGAATGACAACATATCTTATTCTGATTGATAAATGTTACTTCGATATATATTTCACTACGTTATAACGAACTAAAACACCTATCGAAGACGTTTCGTATTTTAAATTTAAAGATTGAGATATTGTAGCAAGAGATTAAAATTACTCTTAAAAGAAAGAATACCTATGATAAAGATGAAAAATATTCGTCCTTATTATGATTAGCGAGTCGTCGTTTTTCGACATTTTTGTTATAGACCAAATACAAATTTTTAGTGTTTTCTTTAATCTGCCAACCATGATAAGGGCCATTAAAACTGAGCGAAAGAAAGAATGTTTTAACACAGAATTAAGTTGTTATACAGTAAAACTTCGATAAAACGTGCTTCGTTATAATTAAAAACCCAATGTAACAATTTTTTTTCTTTTGGTGTCCCCTGAATTTAACCCTATTATTGTAAAGTTCTTCATACAAAACTGCAGTATAGCTATAACCAAGAAAATCTGACTATAAGACCTCCATATAACGAAGTACAACGAATGCCTCTGTACAACGAAGTCAGACTGAAAAAAAAAATTAAGCAAAAAGGCAAAGTCCACTGAAATATGTAAAAATATGTTGTTATAAGCAAAATATGGACTAACAAATCGATAACAAAATTGATAAATTCATAAAACGAATAAATATCATACATCCTAAATGTTCAAAATATATTTTTTTCAAGATGTTCTTACATTCAAATTTTTAATTAGAATTGACCCTATTTAATTTTCATTCAACACTGTATTATTATACTGTATGTTAAAATATGCAAAATTATTCTAATTTCTCTTTCTTGATCTCATCTACTACTATATGTATAAATTTATGTGAATACTGAAAAAACTCGAAAATTGCAAAAATTGTTTCAGGAAAATTTAATTTAAATACATATGTAATTTCTTATTGATAAGTAGAATAAAGAAAACATGCCAACATACCAATAACTCCAAACCAAAGAAATAACCCACAGCATGTAGTTCCGGAACCGTTCCTATGTAACGAATAATACAATAGTAATTGTTATCAGGCTTATTGAACATTTCACCCGATACACTCACAAAGTCATTAACCTTTAAGTAGATTGACCATCTGCAATGATTTTCATCTTTCAGCATATTCAAACGCTGTTCCGGATCTACTATACTAATAATAAAAGGCCAAAGCGTTTCATCGACACGACGTAAATACGCCTGGGGGCATTCATAAAGGTTTTCAAAGATAAGCATATGATTGACCAGGTCAAGAACTTGAACAGTACTTATGTTTTTAGAACCACCTTCATCAACACCACCAACATGTTTGGGTGGTGCATTGAATTGAAATATTTTGATAAGTTGACCGGCGTTAAGACTGATTTCTTCATCATCATTGTTATTATTATGGCCATTATTGTTCTCGATTATTGTTTCTGCACTCTGATAGAGACGCAATTTAGCGTTTTGTGTGAGAACAGCATATTTAGCGAGTGCATTAGGTTCCATGGTGTCTCTTCTCTTTATAGCATTCACCTGATGATGGTCACATACAACACACTCACAGATACAAAGATATGGGGCTTAAAGAGGACTGGGAAAGAAGAAAATAAATTAAAATAAAAACAAATTAAAACCAAAAGCAAAATAAGAAAACAAACAGAAAATAACACAACAAAAGCAACAAACAAAATGATATGGAAATGCAACCCAAAGGCAGACCGTAAGAGGTGAAAGGTGAGGTGAGTGCATAGAAGGCCACTGGCCTTAAGCAAACATACATACACATGTAAAATGAAAATTAAAAACCCTAAATATCTTTTAACCTTGCCCTAAACTCCTACCAATGGTTAAAAACAGTCAATCCCACTTTGGACCATAAACAATTTTCTTAAATGATGCTCCTCCCCTTCCCCCTCTATCACACATTATTAAATACAATAAAATTAGCACAGAGATGTGAAAATGTTCATAATTGTACAATTATATCTTTAAATGATTAACGTTAAAATAAATGAAAAGCATAAAAATAAAATAAAACTGTATTTTATGTTTTTTTTTTTACTTACGACATACTTGTTTTTTCCGTTTTGACCACAGCGAATTTTCTCTGAACTTGATTGTATATTTCCGTATTTAGGCGAGTGTACGTGTGCGTGTGTTTTTAGCAAATACTTTTTCTCCTTTATTTTATTTACTTTCATTGAAAAGTATTTTGAAAATGCAAATAAATTCTTGTATTAGTCACTCACCGCTGCACTTAAATTTTCACGTAAAATGGAAAACAATTGAGGAAAAAATTTTCACAAAGGTATTTCTGCGACAGCTTAATTATTCTGAACGCTTTTACATATACACCCAGTGTGCATTGCCGCTATATTTTCTGCGAATTTTTAAATGCTTTTTCTTTTGAACTTAGTTCTTCCCCGCATAAGCAATTTCAATGTTCTCTAGTAAAAATCACAATCAAAGCTCATTAAACAAGTGCATCCAAAATAACAATATTTTCTTTTTAACCACACAACAGCAACAACAATTGTATAATATAAAAATCTCGTCGAAATGACATAGTTGTGTTTTTTGAGTCAATCAGCTGTAGAAATACAGTAGTACAAATACGAAAACGACGGCAACAGCCAAAATAACTACGAAAAAGCGTTTTTATGCACATTCAAAATACTTTGCAAAGTACTTTGACAAATTCTTTTACATTTTCTTTTAGCTTTGTTTCGCTTCTGCACGTTCAAATTTCGCTTTGACAAATTTTGTTTTATTTTATTGGGTCGTTCTTTTTTATACGACAAAGTTCACTGTGCGGAATAAAAAAGGAAAGAAAATGTCAAATAAAACATGTAACTAAACACACCTATGTATAAATACGAACGAAGAACAAAGCAACTTTGCGAGTACATCAAAGTGTGTACTCACCACTTCTCGTTTTTCTCCTCTCCCTAACAAACTCAAGACTGCAAAGTACTTCGAACGTGCAAAAGGCGTAGTATTCAATGTGATCCATCGCGCAGTTCTTTTGCTAAACAAATTTATATTTTTCAAAAATGACTGAGCAGATTAAAAAAGTTTTTGCCTTACTTAAAGATAATTTTATTGCGGAATTCCGTTTTTTACATTATTCAATAAACCTCCTCCTTCTTCGAAATAACAGTATATCTCAAAAACAAGAGCTAACCTAAAAACGGTTGGCACCGCTGGATTCAGCGTGCTCTAAATTGGTTTACCAGCTGGGTGCCTTACTTGTCAGAAAAAAGTGTCAAATTCGAGCACGGTGTCATTATATCATACCATTTATGTATGATGTATATAACATTTAATTTGTTGTGTCATGCTTGAATAAAAATGCTCTACGAATTAAATTATCGGGTATATTCTGTAAGCCGAAATCGTATCAAATTGAAAAGACTTTGAATTGCTATAATTTTCAAATCAGACAAGATTTTGATACTTTTTCTTATTACCTTTCAAATAACTTCTTTGATTATCAAAAGTTTAAAATATATGTCTCATTTAAGTTTTACTTGTATTTAAAAATTTACTCGATTTCAATTTTACTCGTTTTCGGTTTACAGGACATACGTATACTTTTTTTTACTTTTTTAAGTATGTACAGTTTTTTCACCTGAAAATCAGCTTTTTCTCCAATATTTTACTTTTTCTCAAAAAAAAAAAAAAAAATCATAACACTGCTATCCCCTTTCTTCAACGCAAAAACTTGACATATCGTATGACTTGTATTATCATGTAAGCCCCTTTTAAATGAATTTGTGTTGACTATAAAAAATATTTTGTATTTATATTCTTCTTAAGAGCTTGCATCCACATTACATTATTAGCACTAAAACCGTGGCGTGGTGTATTGGTTACAGCGCACACATAACAACACAAACGACCCAAGTCCGAGCCCCAGCAGAACACATGACGAAGAAAAAATTTAATTGTGGTTTCGAATGTTTAATAATAAAAAAAGACTTCAACTTCTTCCCTCCATCTAAAAAATAAAGAAAAAGCCGCCCTCCTGTGACCCTTCTCGCATATACCTCTGGCGATGATGATAAACATCAGAGGAATGGTCAGGAAAAACACGCCACCTACTGGGAAAATATTACAATGCTAAAGTAAAGATCACCATCAATTAGCAAGGATCTTCACTACACAAAAAAAATCATTTGGATGAAGCTACAGCGGATTAATCATCTACTTTTAGCGTGAAATATCTGAAACAAAGCAATAGTTGCTTTGTAGAAAGCCAATGTGCTTCCTAAAGGAGTAACGGAGAAAAAAGAACTAAAACCAACACAACAACAACCAAGGCACATTGAAGCATATTTTTTCAATAAGGTATAGTTTAATGATATCCTAGGATTGTTCCATTCTTTAAGTCTCTGTTGTACAATAACAAATTTTGACAGTCTATCGAACACAAATTAATATAAAAAAACAGTTGACCTAACAGACAACTTCACCTTATATAATTTCATCATGAATACAACTTGTTAAAAACATATGAAATTTTTTTATATAAAAATTTCAAACAATACTTGTAGAACTTTTGAATTTCAGTACAATCAAAAAATAAATACAAAGATACAAGAGTTTTATGAATTAGAAAAATCAAACATTAAAGAAATAAACAGTAACTTAAATTAGTCAAAATATATCATAAAGTTGACATCACTGCTCTTTGAGCGAATAAAAGTAGTGACGTCGTCAATCTAACAAATAACGGCGTTAAGGAGACGTCAATACTTAGTCAGTCGACTTAATTTATTGGCTGTCGTACTTTGGAGATGTTTCTTGTTAAGTGTGAAAAATAGTTATTACCAAAAAGTTTTTAAATACAAGTTTATTTGAAGTGTAGTAAAAGCATTGTTAAATAAAGGTAAACGAATATTTGACAAAGAAACAAAATCTCTGGTGAAAATAGTGGTCAAAAATGTTTTTTATATCTAAAACATTTAAGGTGCAGTCTGAACCCAAATCCATTATCTAAATAGAGAAAATGCTACACAAGAAAATGGATTAATAGTGATATTTTGTGTCTTTTTTTGAGAAATATAAATTTTAAAAAGTTCTTTAATTTTAAAATAATTAAGTTACAAAAAAGAAGAAAGAAAGAAAAGTTATTTTTGATTTAAAATATGTATGTATAAAATGTGTTATTTCTAAATATATTATCTATTCAATTTGTTTTTGGTATAGTTGTTGTTGTTGTGTGGTGAATTCAAATACAGGCAACGCGTATAATAAAATGATAAAAAAGAAGCATAAAATTGTGGTTTGTTTGTCACTTAAAAAATTTTTGCACTGTGACTCACCACGGTCGTTTTAAAATACAATAACAAATTAATAAATATTTTTGTTATTTAATGATAATAGCAATATGACAACAATACTGCGCTTATTTTTATTATTTTTCTTTTTTATCATTCTGTTTTATCTAACCTATATTTGAGTGAGGGTAATGAGCGGGGTGAGTGTCCAAAGAATATGACAAAACCATTTATGAAATGAATCAATTATTAAATAAATCAATTAGTTTATCATATAAATATAGAAAAATACGGTTTTCTTTTTATTACTAAAAAGTTTTCTACATTTGTCTATTTTGCTTGTCCTTTTAACGAATTTGTTATTGGCCTCATACTTATTCTTGTATTTTGGCGGAGTTGTCAACACTTTAATTTTTATCAAAGCATTAAAGCTAAAAAGCGCACCAGAGTTTGGTTCATTATCTCTTAAGTGTTCGATCTTTTTAGTTTAGCGCATTTTGATTAACTAGTTGTTATTTTAGTTAAAAGTATAGCGCTCATTTGATTATTATTATTATTTTTTTGCAAATATCGCTTAATAATCTGACAACATTATTTATATTTGTGAGGTGACCAACGTTTTTACTTTTTCAAATAGTGTGTCCAGCACATGATAGAAAGAGAAAACGACAATTGGAGCTAAAATTGGCTTTCTTAGTTCACTTTGAATAGTTCAATTGAACTAGGTCGTGTACGAACTACCCAACTCAACTGCACATATTCTGCAGGAAAAAAATAAATCAAGGGTGCCCCGGAATTCAGCATGATTTGAACTAAAAAAACACAGATTGTAACCTGGATTGCCATTTTTTTTTTTTTTTTTTTTTTTTTTTTTTTTTTTTTTTTGTTAACCATTAGAGTTGCGACTCCATCAATACGTTTATCGAGTTATATAAATTCAGACGAATTCTGTCCAAGAACCCAGGGGCACCAGAATACATTTAATGTATGGATAGTTCATAAACCAAATCTATTTAAATCTGGCTCCGCGTTTATAGGAGGAAACAATTTGATGGGAAACATTTAGTTGGATAGCATATTACGGGTGGGGTAGAGAGAATCGTTTCCGTTGATATTTATTAGCTTTACTTCTTTACAATAACAATATTAATGGAATGTTGCCGACAAAATGTTCGCCTGTGTGAACGCGAATGGAAAAATCAAAAGAGAATTTAAAATGTTTCCTCGTATAAACGTGGACTGGCAAATTTAGCTCCAATGACAAATTTTAGGGACTGCCGTCAACAAGCTATACACCTCGGTTTTATGATCTGTTATTTAATGATGAGTGCTCCGGTAAACAGCTTTGCGGATGAGTAGCTACAGAAAGCTTGTTGCCGAGATTTTGATGTGTACTTCATAGTGGATGAGGAAAGGCCTCACACTTATTATATTTGCAAAAATTGGGATTGCAACTAGAAGTTTTATACTGGGTTTACACACCAGCTGTAATAGTTATTATTACATATCGTCACCTAAAACGCAAACGGCCTTATCTAACATTTTGAAAATTTTACAGGAAAGGCAAAAAACTATTCAAAATAAAAAGTATAGTTTTAATCAGCGAGATTTTTACCATTATTTGAGACACAATTTTTATATTTCGTTTCATTAACTTATAAACCAATATCGCGTTTTGACAATTGACAATGTTATGTATTATACAAACGTTTAGTTAGGTCTTTGCGTTTGTCATATAATCGCTTTTGTAGATAGGGCCGTTTGTTTTTTGGTAGTAAAATCGCTAATTTTAGTCGGAAGAGTCCAAATTTATTTGTGGGCCTTTGTTTTAATGAAATACCTCAGAATTAATGAAAAAGTCGATTTTGAATATTTTGTTAGATAGGGCCGTTTGCATTTTAGGTGACGATATGGATATGTCGTCTGGTGAAAGGATTTGCGTGTCAGTGGCTACATGAAGCTTCTTGGCAAGATTTAGGTGTGTGCTGCATTGGATATAATGGGTGCCTGAAGGAATACTCCGACAAGGAGTTTGATTTGGCTTTACGAATCAAGTCGAGTGTCATATATATAGGGGTCATACGAGTAATCTGACGGAGATCAATGTAAGTCAGCTATCAGGGTGGCTTAGATCGATCAACAATTTTGATTTCAAGGGATATTCAAACTAATTGTAATTGAGAGGTTCATGTAGATAGGATAAGCTAAGCCGTTTGATGATTGGACAGTCTTTATGAATGGTTCAAAGATTAAGATGGAACAATTTGGCTAAAGTAGGCTCAGCGACATTCAAAACTCTATGTTCCAAATAATGTATCAAGAACTCAATTACTCCTGGGAATTGGTAGGGAAACACTTAGGAGTGTAATAGGGATCGTAAGATGACACTGTCTCTTACGATCGAGTATCTCTCTAGCAGTACGTCTGCCTTCTGTATGATATGTGGATAGAAGGATAAACTGAACACCGTTGAGAATATTGTCTGGCGCTTTCCAATACTACAGAACTTGCGATTTATATCGTTAGGTAGTCGATTCCATCACAGAGTTTGTTACTTTCTAGATTGGATTTATCAGGGAAATCGATGGTCTAAGGACAACAGGCGGGAGAAGCGTTCCAGTGGAAGTAATACGACTTAGTATTTGGTTGACTTGAACGTATAGAGAGAGAACGAATATCTAAGTAAATCCTACATTAAAAAAAGCCATAATTAAGTTAGACAAAGTTTACGTACAGGTATTTACTATACATATTAGGCAATTATTAACGTCTTAGCCACCACAACGACTAGCATTGTCACTTAAACGTTCGCAAATAGGAAAAAAGATGTCCATATACATTGTATACGACGATACTTATAATAATGTATGTACTTCTATCAAGGCAAAATAGAACTTTGGTAAGCAACAACGGTCAAAATGTAAATTCCAGTAGAAATTGCATCTTATAATCAGGCTTAGCAGCAAAAGAGTTAACTGATTGTTAATTTATATTATCTCTTTATTTTTCAGTAGAATTTGATAGTTTTTCAATAAAACGAATAATGATTTTTGTTTTAAATCAGCGGTTTTATTTTTCTTATATATCGGTGCTTTTTCGAAACTTAAAAGACAACGTCGTTTACATTGGCTTCGACGTCTAGCCAACGTCGCTGTTGTTATTGTCGTATCCGCAGTGGTCTCGAAAAAGTTAAAAATCTCACGAGCAGACGCAGCAGAACAGGAATGTATCTGGCGACGAAAATCGTGTTGACATTATGAACAAACTGCACATACACATTAACGGGTATACAATGTTAATGTAAAATATTAATTCCAAAAATTATTTGCAAAATAAAATCCTTTTTATAATTAGTGGCAAAAAGTTTTTATCAAAAAATATTAAGTGAAATTTGAAGCAAATAAAATAGCCTTAAAATACCTAGAAATTTAAGATCAAACTGACTTTTATAATAAAATTGGGTTCAGCTGGTCGGTTCTTTAAAAAAAAATGACAAAAGTTGAAAAAAAAAAACATTTTAGAAGAGCTTCACTGGATGAGCGTAAACTATTTTTAATCGTTTAACTATTTTTAATCTTTCATTTGTTTATTTCCTTTCCTAATAATTGTTTTTATTTTATTTTATTTTATTTTAGTGTGCGTTAAAAAGTGTCAATAAAGGAGCAACAATAGTTGTTGAATTAAACAGTTAAGAGATATAGAACAAAAACAGAGAAAGGGAGAGTAACTTAGTGAGAACTAAAGTATAAGAATAGCAACATTTTTAATAAGAAAGAATATAACAATAAAACGAAAAAAGCTGCTAACGATAAAGAAGAAAACATAGCCAAAATAGCAGGCAAAAGTAATTAAGAAAAGCAAAATTATAGAGCCGACAAAAAGTAAACAACAAAATAACATACAAAGGCATAAAGCACAATAATCAAAGCAATAAACAAGAATCACCAACTGCTGCATACACAATACGTTGTTGTTGACGTCGTAGCAGAAGCAGCAGCAACATTTTAAGGCTTCACGTTAAATAAAAAACAAGTTGAGGGTGTTGCCTTGCCTGTATAGAATTTCTCTTTCTTTACTAAGTGGTGGTGTTGTGCAAAAAGGAAAACATAACAGAAGCAGTAAAATATAATAATTATACTATTGACATTAAAAGGAAGCACAAATTTATATTCCTATACACACAAAATATATAATTTTTTTTTTAAATTTTAAATAAAATGCTTAAATTGTTGCAAAGTGTAACTAAAAGTACAATACACTAGTCAGCAGCAACAACCACCTTTCCAATATTTCCTATTGCCGTTTTGTTTGATGAAATAATAGACAAACATCATTAGCAACACGATTGTGGTAAAAGAAAAAAATTGTTTTTTTTATAAGAATAAAACCACCGTCTTCTGTGCGTTTTTGTGTGTTTTTATGTGTTAATGGTATATGCGCTGTGGTGCTATCATCGTCGTTGTCGCTGCCGCCGTCGTAGTCGTGATGGTATTGTAGATCTCGTTACTGTCGTAACCTAAGACTAGAAAAAAATAACAAAAAATTGCCAAAAGATACCTGTTGTTGGTACGCGCTAGGCGTTACCCATAAGTTTATATACAACGTATACTATATTCTTTTTTCTGAACTACTTTATCGTTCTTCTTATCCAAAACTTATTTGGCAAAAGTCTTAATAAAACAAAAAATATATAATTTTCATAAACATCTGTGTTTATTTCTTTTTAATAAACACTTGAGGTGTGGTAGTGTTTCAGTTAGGCTAAATCTCTGTTTTGTTACCGTTCAAAAACTATTCTGTGGCAGTAAAGTAAGAAAAGAATTATGGCAGAAGCAGCGGCTAGTGCACCAACTGCAGCAGGTGGTTCTAACCAACAGCAGCAGCAACAACAACAGCCCAATAATAATGGTGCTACTGCAGCAATAGTGCACTCGGATAATCCCAATGCCGAAGTTATTCGTGGACAAATTTTTGAAGTTGGTCCTCGATATCGTCATCTGTCCTATATTGGTGAAGGTGCCTATGGCATGGTGGTGTAAGTATTTATCATTTAATTTATTAAAGCATTTAAATATGTATTGTTTATTTACTCAGAACTATTTAAAATCGAGATAAAAATGTCCTCTTTAACACTTTTCAATAATGATGTTGAAGATGATTGCATTACATTTTCATTTAATACCTAATTACTCATTTTATATACCTACTGACTAATATAAGTCTAAAATTATTTATTATTCAGATACCAATCAGATATTTTTTACTTGTGGCTTCAATTTTAGCAGACTTCACAGTTTTAAAAATATTCTGAAGTAATTATTTATGTAGATACTCGGGCGGCACTTTTGGCATTGACGTGACACTAAGTCAGATCTAAGCAAGTGCTTCATTATAAGAGGGATTCCTACACTAAAAGACTATGTGGATCACTGTGACATTTGTGGCAATGAAATAGCTGGCAATCTAGATCGTAGTGGCTCGAAGCTAAACAGGACTTTGATGAAAGTATTCGTTGGGATTACAATAGAATCTTATTTTAGGGTCATTAGGGAATAGACTCTGAACAGAACAAATTATACATTGAAGAATATACTGAACTATTGTGTATCTAATATATTATGGTCTAGCCTGTAACTGGAAGATTAAAAATATCTTCTGAGTATAAATCGGTAAAGTGTAATAGCCATTGTGGGCATAATTATTGATTACTGCTAAATAAAGAAGATGATGAATAAGTTAAACAGTGGCACGCTAGATTTCTGCAGCATGTAGAGGAGTTGGAAACAGTGGAGCACATACCATATTTTATTATTGTCTAGAGATTCAGCGTAGGAGGCCTAAGTGGAATTTAGTTGGTTTAAAAGCAATCAATAGTGATTGAATTTTCCACTGGTTCTTTCTTTTTTCCTTTATTTTCTCTATGTTAAGAGACTCGCAACGGACTGATTTGATCTTGAATATAGTTGTCACGTTGCCCTTCATAACCTACTTCCCGATGAAGACGGAAGAAATATAATAACACAATTTTGAAAATTTGTTCAAAATCATCGCCAAATAGTACGACCAGTTGGTAGAGATTGAGCATTGGTAGGAAAAGTAATACAAATTTTGAAAAAATTATAATTATTAAGCCAAGTTGTTCGTGGCCGTCCTCGCAAACTGACAGAGAATATCGAAGTGTAGAGTCCCTTATAAAGTAAAAACGGCCAATAAATGCGTTGAAAATATCGAAAGATGTCAAACAAAAGTTTTAAAAGATCTTTAGCCTACCTACAGCAAAAAGGATTAAAAAAAGCTGGTTACCATGGTAGTATGGCCTGCAAGAGGCCTTTAATTTCGTTAGTTAACCGTAAAAACATATTGAATTCACAACGTTAAAATGCGTTAACATGCCTTTTGACAAAGTAAGTTTTGTATTTTGGTCATCAAGGGAAGACCGTTTGTGTAAAAGCAGTCAGAAACTGCTCCTAATATGGAATATTTTTTGTAAACTGTGTATAATGGTGTAAGAGGTATAATGGTATGGGAGAGTATGGCAGCTAGTGGTATAGGTAATTTCGAATCTGTCCCATCAAAGATGGAAAAGTATGCCTATTTGAATATATTGAAAACGAATATAGAGTAGAGTGCTGAAAAATTGGGATTGCTAGGGGAATATAACCTTCAATGGCTCGAAGCATACAGCTGAAGTTGTCTAGTTTTGGCTGCTTCATAATGAACAATAGGTGCTGCCTACCACCCAGAATCACCTCATATACATTACCATAAGTAAAAATTCATCAGAAGAGTATATCAGTGAATCAGTGGCTAAAGAATATAATTAAGGGTGGGAAAAGGTCTCAACTGAAGAGACTACGAATCAGAAAAATTCTATGCAAGATTCTTGGGCACCACAGCTATCCAACTCGATACTAATTTAAGGTTTGTACTAATTTAATTATTGCTTTATTCAATTTGTATTGTTATGAGCATAGACTTTTGGCTCTTTCAAATACAAGGTTTTTTTTTATTAAAAGTGCCGTTAGACAATGTGGAGTAAACATACATATATCGAAAAATTCGTAGCGTTAAAGTTCACTATAAGCGACAGTTCATATTAAGCTTTTTGTGTTTTTTCTATAATTTTGTGTGTGTGTGTGTGTGTGTTTTTTTTTTTTTTTTTTGGCGTTAAAACTATGAATTGAGTGAGGAGCGTAGAGTTTTGACGCTTAGTTGAGGTATCATTGTTTAGTTAATTTGTCTATTATGCTGCATCAAATAACAATATTTTATTAAAATTTGAGATAATCAAGGAAACTTATTAATTTCTAAGTGATATGGAATATGACTGAATTAATCATAACTTTACTTTTTCTTTAAATAGGTATCCCTTTTAAACTTGCACAATTCTCTATCTGATAGTTTTAATAGAATTAAATTTAAATTCTAAATTAAAAGCAGGAAAGGTTAGGAATGTCACTCGGAAACCTGTTTGACCTGTTGAAAGATGACGAAATAGAGGGCAGTTAAAGTAATAAGGCAGAAAAATAAGGATAGCCGAGAAGATTGACCAGCCCAGCAAGACAAAAAACATTGAAAGTAAAAATGTTTCGAATTATTTTCTACTTTTTAACCTCTCGACGACCTTTTAAACTTTTTGAAAATTAATCACGGTATTGTTTTGTCCTATTTCAAAATTTTTGTCATAGATTAAAGACAACAATCAAAACCATTTTTTATTTATTACAATAATATCGAAACGCGGCAACGAAGAAAATGAAATCGTTTTCAATATCACTTGGGTTTTATTTTCCGAGCATGAGGGAATTAAATTATACCAAATTATACTAATAACCTTTTAATTTCGTTGCATTATTTTCAAATATATGTATATTAAAATTGTTTGGTTTTTTGTTTCTTTTGTATAGATCTGCCTGTGATACACTAACAAATACAAAGGTGGCAATTAAAAAGATATCACCATTCGAGCATCAGACTTATTGTCAACGTACGTTGCGGGAAATAAAAATTCTAACTCGTTTTAAACATGAAAATGTCAGTACGCATATTTGCAATGAAATAATGAAAGAAATAACCATAAAATCGAATTTTTAATTATAGATCATTGATATACGTGATATTCTGCGTGTAGACAGCATAGAGCAAATGCGGGATGTATATATTGTACAGTGTTTAATGGAGACTGATCTATATAAATTACTTAAAACTCAGGTATGTAGTTAGTACACCTTATAAATATGTAAATTGAATATAATTTTTAATATTTTTTTTTTACTGCAGAGGCTAAGCAATGATCACATATGCTATTTTCTATATCAAATATTGCGTGGTTTAAAATATATACACTCGGCCAATGTATTGCATAGAGATTTAAAACCAAGCAATTTACTGTTAAATACGACATGCGATTTAAAAGTAAGTTCCACCGCTATTGCAAATATAAAAAAGTATATTGATTTATTTGCCATACTTCATAAAAACATTTACTTTTGCCTTTTTTTAAGATTTGCGATTTTGGCTTAGCTCGCGTTGCAGATCCTGAACATGATCATACTGGTTTTTTAACCGAGTATGTAGCAACACGCTGGTATCGTGCGCCAGAGATTATGCTTAACTCTAAGGGTTATACAAAATCTATAGATATTTGGTCAGTAGGATGCATTTTAGCAGAAATGCTTAGCAATAGACCTATTTTTCCAGGCAAACATTATTTAGATCAATTAAATCATATATTAGGTGTATTAGGTTCACCTTCAAAGGAGGATCTAGAATGTATTATAAATGAAAAGGTATGCTCTATAATTAAATGCTACTTTATTTGGAATATTTTTTCAATTTAATTTATTTAAATTTGTTTTAGGCCCGCAACTATTTGGAGTCTTTGCCATTTAAACCGAAAGTGCCATGGTCGCGTTTATTTCCTAATGCTGATCCCTTGGCATTAGATTTACTGGGTAAAATGTTGACGTTTAATCCCCATAATAGAATACCTGTTGAAGAAGCGTTAGCGCATCCTTATTTGGAACAGTATTATGATCCAGGAGATGAGGTAAGCCAAATAAAACTTAATCAATATCGAATACAATTCATACAATATCAGTAACGATATTGAAATAACGAATAACGAAATTGAGAATTCGCTTTATTACCGATAAATTAGTTCAAATTTGGTGATTTCATAAATCTTGCAACATACAATTGCATTAGCAAAAAATAAGAAGCATCTTTTATGCTAAACTAGCTGCCCTGTCAGACAGTCTTCCTACTGTCAAAAGTTATTGGCCTGCCGCAAAGTGACATTAATTGATTATTGATTTAAAAAGATTGCTTCCCACAATTTTCGTGTTTTTTTTTCCATACGAATCTTTCTTATTTCTTAACGTTAGTATAAAAAAATATTCGAATTCCATATGTAAAGTCGTTCCCAAGATATACAAAAATAAAACACACCGTTTGCCAACTTTGGTATTCTGAGTTCCATTTCATTTCGATTGTGTATGTAGCGTTACGATCGTAGTTATGTTTCTCAAAGTTATTATTTGTCTGAAATTCATTATCATATTATTTATGTTTGTTAAATATAAATAAATACGATTGTTCATTTATATAAAAATCAATGACAAAAATAGAGTGTTTTCCTGTTGAGCACCTTTGCATATATACTAAATTTTACGTTTTTATTAAAATGTTTACAAATTTGCTTATTTTTCTGTTTCTATTACATACGTTCCTTAGCAAAACAATTGGATTTTTTTAATTCGAATATTCGATCGTAACGTTGGGGAATGCGGTGCCACATCCACTTATCAAATTCCGCCTACTTTCTGGTTGATAACGTATATTAGCCACGAAGATATTTTGACGAAGTTAATACTCGATATTTACACTTATCTAATTTTGCATATTTTTCACTGATGATCTGTATTGACTTTAAGTTACTTTGATTAAATTTGGGAACTACTTTTTAGTTGATTATGTACATACATACATATATTAGCAATAAAGTTATTTGGACGAAATTTAGAGACTTCTTTTATTACCGTTCTCAAGATATACAAAATCAATATTTATTGTGTACGGTTATCATTTGAAAGATATAGGCAAATAAATACTTATTATATATGTGCGTGGCATCACCAAGTTGGAATTTCCTTTTAATACATGAGCGTGATACTATTTATCTGATAGTCTTTATCGAGCAAAAAAATATGTGGCAAATTTATTTGAATCGTTGAAATTTTAAACCTTTGGGGTTCCGTCATTCGATATCAAGTAAAGTAAATCTAAATTTCGAATGATGATCGATAATAAGCACGCGGTTCGAGTGTAACCTCGTTAGCAACTTATCAACCGAGATTAGATATTTTTTTAAGAATGCGTTAAAAAGTGTAAGACTTTTATACAAATATACTCATTTTTATTAATTATTAGGTCAAATACCACAAAAAATTAACTTTAAACAAAAGCAAATTCTTGCGAAGTTTACGTTTGAAAACAGGAAGGGAGTTTTGACAAATACAGCAGAAGGTTTCTGTTAACAAATAAAAAAGAAAACCGGTAGAAGTCCATACGGAGAAAAAACATCTCGGCATTGCCAAATAAACAAATTTGGAGGTGGGAGGAATTGATGTGGTTCGATAGGTTCTAGCAATAGATAATGATGGGGAAGTACCGCCAAAAAAAGTTAAATCAGTGCACAAGTACATGCTTTCTATAAAGAGTAAAGAGAAACGAAGACTTTTCTGCTTAAAAAAAAGTATTAATGCCAATTGATGACTACCACACATACGTCCTTAACAGATTAGACAAAATTATAGATATAAGAAAAACTATAAAATTTATTTTTATTAATTCAAAATATTAATTTCGTTTTCAAAAAGTTTATTAAAAATGGTGAATAACTCTTTTATATATTTTTTCCTTTCCAACACTTAACAAAATATCGACTCGTTTCTTATCGAATACCATCATAAGAAAATTTTGAACTATCGAAATTAATCTCGATGCAGAATTATTTCGATCACGACTTCCATAATTAGCTCCTCTGTTTTTGCAATTTTCCAAACACCTCTAAACCTCGCTGAGAAACTTAAAATCGGTTAATAGTCAAATAAGTTAAGATACGAAAAACTCAAGATTTTGGATGTGTTTAAAAAATTTTAAACGATGGCGCCTATCAGAAAACTACTATAATTTCTCAGGCATTTAAGTTTTTTGCTGTAATTTATAGTTAAGAATGTGTATTTATTTTTATTATTTATAAATTTTATTACTTTTTTAGCCTGTTGCTGAAGTACCTTTCCGAATTGGCATGGAACTCGACGATCTTCCAAGAGAAACATTAAAAACTCTAATATTCGAAGAAACACTTAAGTTCAAAGAACGACAACCCGATCAACAAGCAGTATAAACTTTTGACTGTAACATTTCCCATAAGGAGCCAAGTGAAAATTAGACAAAATGTTAAAAGAGAAGAAAAGAAAAAAATCATAAAAATAAAATTGCAACGTAATCTGCATTTTTAATAGTACATGATCTTTCCAATCGCAAATACATCATACATCATCTACTTAGATTATGCACTATTTTATAAATATAACAAAAGTATTTCTTGTATGTGCTAATGGAGAAGAAGAAAGGAAAATACAAATGTTGTAGATAAGATGAGAATTATTGTCATCATCACATAAGTGCTCCAAACGCTGTTGTTGATGCTGTTGGCTGAAGATGTTTAAAAAATAAGTGCTTCACCATCATTGTGATCTTAAACATATACAAAAGAAACAAAAATCAACATAAATACATATACATATATATATATATATATATATATATATATATATATATATATATATATATATATATATATATATATATAATTAATTATAGTTTCTCTTTCTTTCCAAATGTTTGTATTTTTTATTTTATTTTATTTTATTATTTTCTTATCAAAATTTATCATATTTTTATCTTTAACAACTAACAATAAGTTATAAAAAGTATTTTCTTTTATTTGGTATTTTTTTTTTTTTTTTAATCTGGATTAATGTTCAAACATTTTGTGAGTGTAGTTAATTAAAAAAATGGCAAATAGATTTCAAATTGTATTAGTTATAATTATTGTCTTCACATTAGAAAAAGTAACAAAATCTATACAGAAGAATATTTATTTGAAGTTGATACATCCATAAAACGTACATATGTGCACGCGATTTATTTGTATTTTTAAAATTTCAAATCATGAAAAACATAATATAATTATTATAATATTATGAAAACAAAAAAAAAAAAATATGGTAAATAATGTTTTTATTGAAAAAGAAAAACAAAAAACATATTTATATACAATTTATTAATAATATACATTTAAAAACATAAGCAAATACATATTTCTTTTTTCATTTTGTTTCTTTTTTCATAAACTTTGGATTTGATTTTTCTAGCAGTTAGGGGATAAAGATAACTTATTGTAGTAGAAATTAAAGATATTTATTAAAATAACTACAAACTATTAAACAAAAACATTGAGCATATCGTTTTAAATTAATAATTTTTTCTATTTGTAATAATTTTTAATATTAGCTTACTAATGAAAATTGAATTTTTTAAGAAATAATTTTGCTGCCATACAAATCATAATATAGTGTCTTTAGTTAATTTGTTATATTCTTTATTTTTGTGATCATATAACAATGGACCTTCCTGTTCGTTAATGCATTACTGAGTTTTATATGATTATTCTGGGGTGCTTTTACTAATCATGTGTTTGTGATTTTTAAAATTAAAGGAAGTAAATTATACAAGCCTGTTCTGAAATATCGATAATCTCGAACCACGCAAGATATTTAGCTGTTCTGGAAATCAAGTGATTTTAAATATTTCAGCGCGATTTTTCCACGACTAAACAAGTTTTTTTTTAATTTATTTTTTCATTTCATTAATTTTTTTATATTTTAATACTCTAAACTCTACTGTTTTTCTGTGTTTCTTTCAAATATCTGATTTTTTCCTTAAATCTTTTAGTTTTTACTTATGATGAAATGATTGGCTTAGATTTAAAGAGTTTTCTAGTAATAGCAATTTTTTTAATGAAATAACCAATTTTAAAACAAAAATAAATAAAGAATAAATTATTCATTGAATCCGATTCAATATCACATGATTTTTAAATATTTGGTGCACCGAACAACTTTTCAGTGATTTAAAATCACTTTGAGAAAATGTGATTTTTTAAATATGCCAGACAATTTAGAAATCTTGACACATTTGGCATATTGCATCATTAACATTTCTATGATTTCTTACTGCGTCAAATAAATTGCATTTCCGGCCATATAACGGTTACAGAGTTATCACATTGTTGTGTTATGTATATTATGAGGCGCAGTGATGTATTTACGAACAAGCTCAAAATTTCGAAATAATCGGCTTTTAAAGTCATTTTGCTATAACGAAGTAAAAACTAATCATCTCTATTCTGCGATTCGAGTCTATCTTTTCTCTATTTTGCAAATTAGGTATTTTACGTTTGGATTCCGTTCAGTTTCTTTTCATTTTATATATGTACATATTTTGCATTACTACCGTGGTTCCGTTTTTCTAAGTTGTTAAAGTTGTGATGGAGATTTTTCCGATTTTTGTTTAGGCCAAAATTTATTCGCCCATGTGCTGAAACTCACGTATCGCAAAAAATTGCGATTACGATTTGTAGTCACAAAATTGGTGTGCTGAAAATCGCAATCGCAAGAAATTTTGCGTATATGTCAATAATTAGGTGTCAACCAGTAGAAATGAAAGCGTATTATTAAAATTGAACGTGTTTTTATTTATTTTCTTAAAAAATACATTATTTTGATAAATTATAATAAAAAATTTACAATTTAAAAAAAAAACTTTTTTTATTTGATCCCTGTGTTACATAAGTTTACTTTAAAAATGCTGATTTTACAGTGCACACCCATTTTTTATTCTCATACAAAAAACAAATGTTACCAAACTTCACATATTTTCGTGTTAAATAAAACGCATGATCTTCAGCCCATGAAAATAAGAGATTTGCGATTTGAAACTCGCAATTGGTTATTTATTAAATTCATTATAATGTTATTTATTTTTACTAAATACGAAATGAAAATATACAAATTGTAAAAAAATTAATAAAATTATAGATTACCGCTCGTCCATTTGCTTTGTCTAAATTGTTTTCATGGTGAAGCCCATTGTGTATGCACTACATTTTGAGTTTTTATTCAAATTTGCTTATTTTTCCGTTATTATTTCATACGTTCTTATGCTTTTGAGAATATAATAGTTTTCTTCTTTTTCTTTCGATTCCGTTTTTTGTTTTAATACAAATTTTCGACAGAAATGTAACAGAATGTGGAGACGTGATCGATACTCAGAGGTGAATATGATAAAAATATTATTGAAGCATGAGATTAACAAGGTTGGCGTAGTTCAATTTAGGAGAAACATATATGATTTTACCATAAGCCCTTCATTTTTTTTATTCGTTTAAATATTTTGGCTTAAAAATTTAAATTAAATTAAAAAAAATTAAATACAATAATATTAGTCGTGTAGTTGTTAGTATTCTTGTTTTTAAGGCCGTTTGATTAAGATAAGGGGTTTTTAATCCAATTTCTTAATAAAAACTTAAATTATTTTGTATATTTCACTATTCCATTACATAACATCGTTATTAAATTTTACATTTGCATGTTACAATTGAAAATAACTCGAGGGCAGCATATAAGAATAAGACAATTTCTAATTTGATTTCAAATCATTCTAATAATTTTCATTAGAACATTTTTTTTATAAACACTAATGTATATAAGAAACAATTATTTTTCTTTTTTTTACATTTTAAAAACGCATACATTATTAGCAATTTTTCATAATAAAAACATGAAATCACTAAAACTGAATAAAATTGTTAAATTATATGTATCTACCCATCCATTATAGCTACTTAATCATTCATTAGAAGTATATTATATTATATTAATGCTCTTCTTAATTCAAATAATTTGGTCGTTCCATTCATTTATCACTTAAAATAATCCACTTTCTTAAAATTATAAATCGTTTCGATTCGACATTTTCTCCATTTTGCATCTTTGGCGTTCTACGTTCCAATTTATTTCAATTTTGTTTTATTTTAAGTGCGATTGTTTGTAAACCCTAAAAAGATGAGAGAGAAATTGCTGTTTTCATCTTTTTATCTTCTTATACAAATGTTGTGAAGGCCACAAACCATATATCGTTGGCTTAATATAGGAAATGGACAAGCGTAAATTTAAATTTTTTTTATTAAATTGCTCGATATTCTATATATATAATTTTATATTAAATAATAATAAATATCAGCCGAATAATAAATATTTCGCATAATCAAAAAGAATCGAACCACAACGAAACGGAACACAGAATATCAAAGTTGATAAATGGAGAAAATGTCATTTCGAATCGAAATGCAGAATAGAGGTGTTTATTAAGTTTTATCCCTTATCCTGTAAAATACAAAAATTAACATACGCATTTTCTATATTAAGCCATCGATATATAATTTAATTGACTATCTGTGGTAAATAATCGATTTTTAAAAACTCCAATCGTTCTTTTAACTATTTTTCTCTCAATGATGTATACAAAATTAAAATATTACCTCCGGCTCGGCCACAAATAATTCTTACTAACTTTCAAACTTTTTTGTTTTCAAAAAATCGTTAGTTAACTGTATGCAGAGATGTAATCGTAACCCAAAATAAGGATGATTTTATTTTGTCACGTAATATTTTGGTGTGTATGGTATAAATCTAATTTTAATTTCCTTTTTACTTTCTATAATTCATATTTTCTTTATCTCGTATTTAGGCCTGTATTATTATTAAATAAACCTGGTCGATCAAGTACAATATCTGTAAGTGCAAACAAGTTCATAGTCTGACATTGAATATTCGTGTAAATCGTGCAAATCTGATGGTCGTTTGAAATGTTTCATTGAATGGAAAATTTATTATTATATTTGTATCATTTTATTCGAATCAGATTGTAATTTTTGTTTTAAAAATTTTTGTATTAATAAACTTTAAAAAACATACAAGCAAATATTTAAACATATGTATGTACATATGTATATACAAGCAAATACTTAGTGTTCTATTATCGCATCATCACTATCAAAAAATTTGTTAGGCATATAAAATCATCAACAATTAACAAAATTATATTCTTTACATTGGTGTTTATTAATAACTTTTATTTTTTCTAAATACATACATACAAATCGTACTTGTACAGCTTTTCTAACTTTTTGCATATCTACCCACTGTAAAAATCTTACATCTTACATCATTTGGGCAATAAGAGTTAATAAAAAAAATTAAAATTTTGCGTTAACGCAATTTAGCGGTACAAATGCGATATGTGTATTTATTATATAAAGAATAGATACTAATTAAAACTCTTTATGTGTATACAATTTTTGTTTCTCTAAATGAACTATATTTTTTTACATCTTAAAAAAAAAAATAAAAAAAACTTTGTTATATTCAGTAAACTAAAACTAGGTGATATTGATAAACTTTTCAATCACGTTTATAATTGAAAAGAATACTTTAACATTTTGTCAGGATTTGGAATTATCGTAATTTGAATTCAATTTGATTTATGTTATGTTCGCACGACAACGTTTTATTGTCATTCGCTCTCTCATTCATAATACAACTCCCGATCACCTCTAATTGTTATAAAACTTATATAATATTAGTTTAGTATACTTTTAAGCTCTTATTTAAAATGTTTTTATTACAGATTTAACATTGAAAAGTTATTAAACTGATGCGAACCTGGACGGGTTCCGATTCTGTTCAGTTTTTTTCGATTATATGTATTCTGCATTACGATCATAGCTACGTTTTTCTATGTTAAGTTCTTACAGTTGTGACAGAGATTCTTTCGATTTTTGTTTCTATAGTCCAAAATTTATTATTTGGCTAAAAACTATAATTATGTTTTTTTATTTTTATTAAATATGAAATGAAGACATACAAAATGCGAAAAAATTTAATAAAAATATATAAATTTAAGTTTTTCCATTTGCATGAAAAAGACAACAAAAGTTGCACTACATTATGAGTTTTTATTAAAATGTCCTTGTTTTTCTGTGTCTATTTCATACGTTCCTATGCTTTTGAGAACATTATTGTTTTTTTTTTTTTTGGAAAACCAATTATCGATCCAAACGTAACTGAATACGGAGCGTAACTAAAGCTCAGAATAGGGGTGAATAAAATACCGAGTATATTTAACGAAAAAGTAACCAGAACACAAACTTCACACAAAATAGGGTAAAAACGGAAATCCCCCTTTTTTTGTTCAAAAAGTTGCAAGTGGAAAGCGAAGAAAGTTTATAAGATTATCAATATTTTATTTTTCAAAAGACGATGAAGATTTGCGCGAACAAATTCTGAAAAAGAAGAAAAGATTTTGTAAATCAAATCATGCAAAAGAAATTCCAATACATACAACATCACGTTGTATTCACAGTACCGACTATGCAACTAAGCGTCGGGAAGGCCTTTTCAGCCTTGAAATTTATTTTTTCGTGACAAAGAACAAATTTAAAAGAAAAAATTTTAAATATATAGTAAAATATATAGTAAACATTTGTAATTTTCTTAAATTTTGAACCCAGTCCGAACCCGAATGCCAACTTTTTGATTTGATTAACTTGAATCCGAAACTGAACCCATTTTTCCAGCTTTTCAGTCCCTGGTAAAAAGTAAACAAAACCACATTGATTAAATTTTCCTAGCAGCTAAAAAAAATATCCCGTGCGAACATGATAACCCGGAGAGCAAAATAATCCGAAGTCTCATGCGAACATAGCATTACATTAACACTTTAAAAGTTAATAACAAAATTTATGACCTAAAAAACGCCTAAGAGCATGCTAAACATATTAATGATCACATTAGCTAAAAGGAAAGCAAGAGAATGTTTGAATTCAACACACAAATCAAATTGTAAGCCTCTCAAATATTAAAAAAATAATAATAACATTAGAAATAAAATATATATGTATATATTAAAAATAAAAACAAAAAAAAGAAAATCACCACACAAATAAAATGCTGGTCAAAACATAGCAAATAAAAAAGCATTCCTTTGTGATGTCTTAAGTTAATTAACTACGAATATTATTTATTAAATAATTAAAAATATGAAAATAAAACGCAAATTAAAAAAACATTCTACAAAGTAAAAAGACATATATAAACAAAAATTAAATTAAAATTTAATAAAATTTATTTTATTAAATTAATATTTTAATTTGTTTTTTTTTAATAAAATTTATTTTATTAAATTTTAAGTTTTTTTGTGTAATTGTGTGAGAATCCATATTCATTGTAATTTTAAGTGGTACAATTGGTGTTTAAATTTTAATTCTAATTGTAATATAAAAATTTAAATATTTGTGCTTAATTTTAACAAATTTAATTGAAAAACTATACAATAAGTAAATTTAGTTGTACTCTTAATACACACACTTACAAACATACATATATATACACTCATATGAAGTATATATAGATAATATTCTGTATGGAAATATGTATTTTTCTCTTTTGAATCGTTAATTGTCGTCATTAATAACTTTTAAGAAAAAAAATATATATAAAAAACACTGTTGTAGGCGTATTTAATTAAATTAATTACAAAAATAATAAATTACATATATGTATATACATATATAAATATATGTGTATATTTTTATGTATGTATTGTATTTATAAATTTTATTTTCATAATTATTATTATTATTATCGCGCATAGATTATGATGATTGTACTACTAACATTATTATTATTATTGTATTTTTAATATATTTCTTCAATCATGTTATACTTCACCTTATAAAAAAATAATAATAAAAAAGATTGAATTAAAAACATTTCGAAATAATTTGTAATAATTCTAAATCAAATCGCAGTCAATTACAGGTCGTCGTTTTTGCGGACGGCTGGCTTATTTATGCTGGAATTAATTAAAGAGCGTCTGGTATCCAGAGTTAGCGTACTGTCGGCCAAGTACGAAATGACCATTCATCCCCCGGCGCATGTTGTTCCACCTTAGATTAGGAAAAGCGTTTATAAGGAGAGTCCATTGAACAGATTCATCCAGAATTTGATTTTAATATCATATGCAAATGTTTTTTAATATACAATAAGTGAAATGTTGAACACTCAAAAGCAATATTTTAGCCGCACTATCTTTTTCAGTAGTTTTTATTGATGGCGGTGAATTTAGTTGGAATTCAGTTTGGTTTGGTGCCTACGGGATGATGTCGTTGGCTTTTCCGAGAACGGAAATGTATTCGACATTGCACACAACGCTTGTTCAGACTGAACTATATTATACGTTTTAATAATTAAACGTATATTACTGTCATAAGCTTGCATGGTTTTAAATTAATTTAATTCTGTTGGTATTTTACACATTATTGTTAAATAACATAAAAATTGTTTGCTTGTCCTTTGTTTTCACCTTCCCAGTCTTTAAAATTGTTATGAAAATGAAAATGCTAAAGACAAAATTCACCACGTCAGAGCTTATTATGAGCTTTTAGCTAAAAAATGTATTGGCTTGTGTCAAGGCTTAAAAACTTCTAAAATTATACGCACTAATTAAGTGTGCTGCCAAGTGCGTGGATCGGTTACTTTTTGTGTTATTTTAGAACATTTGAATTAACGGCGAAAAATCAAAGATTTATGTCCGTACTAGAACATTATAAACTAAGATGAAATCCTATAAAAGCAGCAAATTGCGGCTGGTGAGTTAGTTAGTTTTGAATAGGCTGTCAAGAAGTAAAGTCTGTTTAAGACGCAAATAAAAAGTGTTCTAAAAGCGAAATTGGTGTATTAAAAGTACAGCGGAATTAATAAAGAAAGAGACTGATTGTAAAACAACTAAAATCAAAATAGTGTTTTATTTTATTTTAACGCAATAAAAACGAACTCAAACCTTTTAAAAAGTTAAAACGTAACATTTGGTGTCAGAAGTGTGATTGCGTATATAAAAAAATATATATAAAAATAAAAAAAATGAAATTCCAAGAATTAAAAGTGGGCAGACTCAAACGCGAGTTAACTAAATTGGTGCTCTCAACAACTGGTAATAAGACCGAATTACAAAAATGTCTGATAGAGGAATTTCAGAGACGTGGCATAGACATAGATGCTTACGAATTTGATGATGAAAATAATCCTGAGATAAGCGCCTCTGCAACCACAAGCCGTTTGAACATCAATACAATGCTTGCAGCCTTGATGAAATAGATGCAAGTTCAAAACCAGAAACTTCTAATGAGGTACGAGAAACATCTAGAGTTGATAACGAAAAACTTTTGGCACAGGTAAAAGAGACTTCTAGAGCTGAAAACCAAAAACCAAAAATTCTGGCAAAAATTGAAACAAAACTTGAGGAAGTTCTACTGAGGTACGAAAAATTACTAAACAACTTGAACACAAATTTGAAGAAACAACTAAGCAATTACGTGAAATATATGCGACGGTAAGCAAAACGGTAGATAGTGTGGAGACAAGAATGTAAATTTTTTAAAAAACTTTTGACGAAAAATTGAATGTAATGGAAGAAAAGATCAACAGTCTTCAGTGCCAGAAACCCGAACCAGTACGAATTATACCAGAAGTTTCGCGGCAGAATAAAGACAACTTGCTTTGATGGTAGCTCACCCCTATCCGTATTTAAATTCGAAACTATGAGATTCTCGAAACTATGCCAGCCAGCTGCAGAAACAACTACAGCGAATTAATGGTGGCGCTACAGCGTAAATTTGGCGACGAGCCGACGAGCCTTTGCAATGGAAATCGTGAGGTTCACCTATCCAGGTGAAAATCACCTACTAGTAGATCAAAAGACAACCTTTGCAGATACTGGTCAGAAGACCGCTCGCACGATATCAAAGCCAAAAATACACAAGGTGCGTAATTTAGAATTTGTGGTACAAAAAGATGATGTAATCAACAAAATTGAGGTGGTAAAGCGACTCCTAGCTGAGCAGAAAATTGAAATGTTTTAATTGCGGAAACAGCGGCCACTTCCAGTGAAACTGTAAACTGCCACGCAAAAGGTCCGTCTTACCACCGCTAAAAATAATAAACGGGCCAACTACCATCTAACAACCATCTGCTTTACTCACGTCAAATAGTTATCGTTTGGCTGTCATAAAGTAAAGTCATTTTTAGGCGTAAATGAAAGTGTTGTTTAAACGAAAATTAAGTTGTTGCATTAAGTTAAACTGTATAAAAAATAAGTGAGGAAATAAAAACTATAAACAACAACAACAAAGTGGTGTTAATTTTATTTTAACGTAATTTAAACGAGTTCAAACGTTTTAAACGTAACAATACATACATATGTAGATGTATATGTAGGTGGCACAAAAATTGATAGGAGTTCATATTATGTTAGAGACTGGTAGATATGAATTTTTTTCAGACCTTACCATATATTCCTTAGTCTTAATTTGCGAGGTCAAAAGGGAATATATAATCGTGTTGTTCTTGTTTTGAAAGGGTGTCTTATGAAGTAAAGAGTGGGTAAATTTGAATTTAGGAATTAAATTGGCTTAAAAACACATTATTTTTTTGACAAATTCAGTTTTATTCGTACCAATATAAAATAGAAATGTCGGGCAAATGTCTACCTCTAGCACGTCGGCAGACGTCCGCTCTATTCACAAAATTTTGAACCAAATTTTGTAACAAAGCTTCGCTTATATCGTCGATGCAGCGCCGAATTTAATCTTTTAGTGTCAGTTGGTTGTGGTTTGTTCACGTAAGTCCGGCCTTTCAAATGGCCCCAAAGAAAATAATCCAGCGGTGTTAATTAAATCACATGAACGAGGCGGACAATTGACATCGCCAATGTAATAACTGAATTGTTTGGCTTGTGGCGCCGTCCTGCTGAAACCAAGGGTCACTAACGTAAACATTAGCCAATTGTGATCTCAAAAAATTGGTTATCATGGTTTGGTAGCGCAGAGAATTCACGGTGACGGCGTTTGCTTACTCATTTTCGAAAAAATACGGCCGATGATGCCGTCTAACCACAAACCGCACCATACGGTCACTTTCTTTGGATGTAATGGTTTTTTGAGGACTGTTTGTGGATTTTGTGATCCCCATATGCTACAATTTTATTTGTTTATGTTGTATAATTACATTAGCATTGCGCTATTAATCACCTAGTTTATATCTAGTTCATAATACCTTATTATAACAAATATAATATTTTATATATCATTAATAAATCTGAAATCATATAGTTAACAGTTTACATAACCGCCTAATTGAAAATGGACCTCAACACTAAAGATGCTTTTGTTGAAAAATGCGTTGTTTTCTTTCAGTTTTTCAAACAGCCAGTTCACAAACGTTCGACGTCGAAATATGACAACGACCACGCCAAACACGATAAGGCCCTTTGTAGAATAATGTTTTTCTCTGTCTCATTTTATTCGTTTTTAGTGTAGTAAATATCTTCACAGTATTAAGCTACATTCACTGTGAAAGAAATCAATGCAGTCCCGCTGCTGATGTCTCGATAATAACATCACCTTCGAACGTGTGACAAACATTTCTCTGATAAAACATTCAAAAACGACTATTGGAAATGAAACGAAAAAGAACTTATAGAGTTCACCCGTCACTCAGTTTGTATCAGCAAATCTTTCGATCTAGAATGCTTGCCTGTGAGATCAACAGCAAACCTTTAGCGAACCTTTACCTAAAGCGAATAACTTTGATTGCTCTCTTCTGTTTTTTTCCGTTACTTTTGCTTTTGAATTGTTTTTTTCGCAGCTCAATGCTAAAAACGAAAGAAGTTTACTTGTTTTTCTTTAAAGAAACAAGAAAACAAAAACAAAAATAGAAGAATATCAGCATATATCCGATACCCATGTTCAATCGTCGCTATTTCGGTGACGACTAAAAGCAACAGCATTAGAATATATGAGAATTGAGAATGAAAAAGTCTTATGAAATGCAATGTTCTATAGCAATGTTCTATGTTCTGTTTTTCTATTTTTGTTCGGCAAAAGCAAATTTTCTTGTTTCGAAAATTCTTCGCTAATAACGATCAATCGCTTAATGCGAATCTCAAGTCAATTAATTTAAAAATTTAATTTCTATATGTATAGAGAAAATATCCTTCATAAATTACATTAAGTTCCAGCGGAAATGTTTTTATACTTTTGCAGTCAATTTTAATCTTTCCAACTTTTGAAGCAGCTGTAAATTAAACATGATCTTATTTTCAAGTTAATGTAATAAAATTTATAATAATTAAAAAATAAAAGAAAATTGCATTTTTCAACATTTATTAGAAAATAATCCATTCATCCTAAAAAAAAACATTAATTTCTTACATAGCATTTCTAATAAAATTTTATAATTTATTACATACCATTTTTTATACTTAATGCTTTACGGATATTATAAACCGAAATTTATAAAATGCGTTTATAGAAGTGAAACGAAATAACAGTAAATTTATACTAAAATCTTACAAACGCATTTTACGGCCTGTTTTTTTTTAGCAAGTGGAAGACTAGCAAGTTGAGATACTGTCAATTTATTTGTATAAAACACTAACAAAATTTTGCGTTTTGTTTGTGTTTTACATCTAAACAGACAATTGACTCAACTTGCTCGTCTTCCACTTGTCTTACAAAAACAGGCTGTTAATATATATTATTAAAAGGATAAATAAGGTAGATTAGATTTATATGCATTTGTATATGTTAAATAAAATTTCTAATTGTGCTATATGAGGATTATAAAAGCATGCCAAGAACTTACAAAACCATAGTATTAAAAATCCTAATGTTTCACTTAATAAGAATACTAAAGGGGATAAATTGAAAACAATTTCAGTTTTAAACTTGAGCATTATCAATTACATTTTTATAAATTACAAATTTTATTACCAATTACATGCGATTGATAAAATGTAATTGAAATTGAAAGTTCAAGAAATTGCCTTTAAAACTACAAATTACTTATGTATACTGATCATTTTCATCAATTAGAGACGTAATTACTAACTACATTTGGACGATAAAAAGTAATTGAATTTAAAAGTTCAAGGAATCACTTTTAACTTTTAATTGCCTCAAAGGTAGTAAAAAAAAGCCAATTACCGGTAACATGTTATGAAGAATTGAAATATATCAATAAGGACGAATGGATTACTAATTACACGTAATGGATATTTGAAAAGTACCAAGTAGTTGTAGTCTGTAAATAGTAAGTGCTAATGGCAATATACACAGTTATATGTAATTGGCTTTTTTAAATACCTGTAATTGAATTAACTTTATATGTAATTTCAAATTAAAATAAACAGTTATAGTTGAATAATGGCAAATTGGAATTAACAATTTCAATTACATGCAATGTAATTGGTAGGTAATTGGCAACTCCCAAGTTTGTGCTCAAGCAAATATTTTTTAAGTTTAAAATGTACAATTTTTCTTTGGAAGAACAAACAAATTCATTTAATTAAAAATTTGCATAATTACTTTTTTTACCGAAAAGTATTTAAAAGATTAAATTAGAATGGTACTTAAACTTAAGCTCAACTTGTTTAAAATACAATGTCAATACCGAGTTTTCATAAACATTAAATTCTGTTTCTATTTAAACTTTTGAACATATCATTTAGGATAAATACTTCCTCTATTAATTGAAATATAAATTTACGATAGAAAAATAAAAGACAAGTGGTTAGATACTTAATTTTTATGTAAAAAAGGAAAGGGACTTGTTGGAATTTTATATATAGGTATGTATATACCATATCTCGAAATTGCATAATACGTATTAATATCGTCATAGTTACAAACGGCACTTTATTCTTGGCTTACTTTTATATGTTTTTTAAATGTTTATTGAAACACTAAATATATGAACAATTTTTAAAGAAAAATTATATTATATCTCTAATTAAGGGAAAATGGTAGCAAATGTGTGTGTGTGTGTGTGTGTGTGTGTGTGTAAAAATTATTTTTTTCTGTAATTCTGGTAATCAATATACAACAATCTTCATGTACCGAAGAACATTTTTCGTGTTAAAAATACCATCGATTCTTATTTATATATACATCATTTCAGCCATTGATGACATCTTTTTGGGGATGTGCACAAAAGTATCAAAATAACTAGCCAACTCGTCGATGGTCACATCATCGGAGGTTGGGGCGGCAGATGCTGAATTACCAGCCTGTTGGGAACAGGTTGTGTTACAGCGTGCATGCTCTGGTGATAAGCTATTACTGTTACGCTGCTGTAAGCTATTTGTGCTACTAATACTATGACCCAATAAGGGAGGCTGTATCAAAGACATTCCATTAAGATGATGTTGATCTTCCAATGATAATGATGACAACGATGATGATGATATTGTTATCGGGGATGTCGTATTGAGTATTTGTTTTCTATTATTGCGCAACTTATTGCTGTTGCCTGTTGGGTTTTTGGGATTTCGTAATGTTGTGAAGTTCTTCGAATTTCGACTATTCAAACATAATTGATTCAGTCTACCGGTGAAGTCTACTTCTTCCGTCAATAAATTGCGACACTCATCAATTAGATTTCGAAAATCAGACATACCTTTGGTTGTTAAGGGACCATCATTTGGATCAGCAGAAGCGACATTGGATGCGGCCGAGACAATTAAATTTTTTCGTGCATTACTGTGGGGATGGAAGCATGTTTGGAGAGCTTTCAAAACCGGTTCCCGTAGCAATATTTTACGATTGCCCGGCCCACCTGCAGAGGCTACTGCGGATTTTTTGAGCGTCTGCTTTAAAATACCACTAAGCGGAGATCGGTTGCACTCTGGAGTGTCTGTAGCAGCTGTGTCATATTTCAACTCATCCAAAACACTTTCAGAAGCACGACGATAACGACATCGACGACAGCTGGTAGCTGGCCGGTTGGTGATTGTGTGCATTTTATGAGAAGAGTTTATATTGTCGGTGGCATGCTGGCTGTTAACATCAGGGCCTGTGTCTTTCAAATCATTATTAAAAAATGGATTAAGTTGTACAGGCAAGTTACTGTCCAGTAGCTTGATGTGTGGCAAAATAGGTGTGATTTCCAATTTGTTAAGTACTTCGGGCAGTTCTAGCTCTTCTTCCGCCATGTTTCAAATTTGGCAACTTTCAATTAAATCTTCAACTATTTTATGGTTATTGAGAATCAATATTTTACAGATTCTTTGCTTGTGATTTTGTTTATTTAGTTAGTTTCTTGGGTGTCCTTAAAATGTATCAATAAGAAGGTAATGAATTTCTTTAACTGTTTTTAATTTACATAAAATGTTTCATCTAAACACGGACACAATTTATTTTAGTTTGCATTTTATGCGTTTTAAATTTTAGTCTTTAGAATTCTATTGAGATATTGTTTTACAAGAAGAAATAGTATTCGAAAGGCAGAAATTTGTTATAATAAAAAAAAAACAAACAATATTATCTTTTTCCTTTCCTTTTTCAGTTTTTGTCGATTTTTTTTTATTCTTTCAATGATTATTTTTTTCTTTTCTATTTCTCTTAAAAATTCATTTTGTACTTTTTTATTTTGCGTTCTTCTTTTCTTCTGGCTTTATTATATATTGTCTGACATTCACAGAGTTGCTTGACAAATTACCATTGTAGTTTCAGTACTACTGCCTAGAAGATGGCACTGTTAGAACACAAATAGCTGGAGTAAATGAATAAATTAGAGACATCTATGGGTTGTAACATTAAATAAAGCATAACACACTATAATGAAGCTGCCAGACTTGGTGATTTTCTTATGCAAATTTAGTAATAACGATTTTTGCTAAATGTAAGGAATTGTGAAATGTGTTAATTTATTGTGAGACAGTTGACTACTCTTATTTTTAGACATTTGATAAATAAAAAACTTGTAAAAACTTTGGTAGGTTAAGCTAAGATGTAAAACTATTATTGGAATCGATATTTGCAAGATTTGGAAGCCATGCTGTTGTGTTGATACTGTAGAAAAATAGGAAAAACCTAATAGTGGATGTACTGGGAATAGCAACCAATAAGATGTTGCACATCCAATAAGAGGAGAAGATTCGAGTGACCAGATACCAGGTCAATTCCCATGCCAAAGGGAGGAGATAGCTTAAATCATACGCCCGCTTAAACTATGCCTTTTGCTGAAAGATGATGACACAGTAGATTTTCGATCGCCTCAATTTCCTCTCCATATTCACATAGTCTAAACGGTGTCACTATTCTTCTATTAACAAGATATTAAAAGTATGTCGCAATGGCCATAGCCAGTCTAGTTCTGACGTGTTCAAGGAGAAAAGGGGAAGAATTCTTTCGATTAGAAATAATCTGCCAGATGAACTTTGTAACTCTAAGTACATCTTGGCACATTGTATCAGAATTGGTCGTCTCTACGAGCAAATAACTTTTCGATTTCGCTAATATAGTGAGACAAGGCCAGCAGTATGAAGTCCTCAGTCCGTAGGTTCACTGAGTTCGAGCCGTAGTGGGCCAATTTGTCATCCATCTCATTCCAACAGTGGCCAGTATCCTATGTAATCTGTCAAAAACCATTCTACAGTCTAGAACGATCCTAAGCTTTTCGACAATGTTTTAAGTCCCTGAGGGCAACCTGACCATCCATAAAGGTAGTCACTGGCTCTCTAACGCTTCCTGTCATACTTTGGATCACTTCCTCTGCCCTTTTAACCACAAACACTTCAGCCTGGTAAAAATTAATTTTCGTTTAACTTGTGTGTGTACCAAAGGTCTAGTTGCTTATAGTAGACACCAACTCTAGTACCCTGCCAAGTTTTGGTGCCGTCCGTGTAAAAGGCCAGACCACCAAAAAGTGGATTGTGCGATCTCCAGTTGTCTCTGCCGATTATCTTGAAATTCATAGGACTAAAACTTTTTGTATCACCTGTGTTGATAATAAATGTTCATGCGAAATATGCTATCAATCAATCAATATTACATTTTTCTAACACTGTCATTCACTTAGGCTCACTATCTCCTCCTTTATAGTTTGCCGGGTATACAGATAACGTCGTTTAAGCTTTTGCTTAATTCTTCTGGTCCATCTCAGTTAATTTACAATTCTGGAGAGACTCTTTTCCCCTTCTTCCAGCGAGTCACTGACTTTTAAAACCAGCCCGGACAATCAAATTTTAACTGCAGCACTGGAAAGACTTATTCTGCGGCAAATAAAGTTTGATATTCATCAAAATGGTGCCCAAATAAGAGCTGATATTCTACATAACGAAAGAATGAATGTGAGAAATAAAGTCATTAGGAAGAAACTGAGAAACATTTTCTTTCACGATCGCATCAAAGTAAAAAATATAAGAAATCGAGAGTTGAATTCGCTAAGAAAAAAATTTACATTGAATGATTGGTCGCAAGCTATACGGTCATACGAAACTAAAATCAATAGTCTCAGAAAAAATAAGACACAGTGAATATGGAGAAATCCACGCTATCCGCTAACTAGCTGCATTGTTCAAACAACGGTGAAGTTAGGAGGGGAATGTATAAGAATGGATGCAGAGAACATTGCATCAAAACCTGGCAGAGAATAAGTGGAATCCAGTCAGTCGATCTTCGTAAGCAAAGTTTGTGCAGCAGCTTAGAAATGTGGTATATGAATGCGTTAAACCTCGCCTAAAAGTTTCTTATATCTGTCCTAGTTTGTTCTCTTTTTAATCCTTCCAACAAATTTTATTTTTAATATTTTGTGTAACAATATGACGTATTCAATATTAAACATGTATATAATACTTAGTTTAGGATACATTTTTTAATAAAATTAATTAAGAATGATTTTTATATAATAATAATAATAAGTTTCCAGTCAATTTTCAAACAAATTGACAACACTTAAAATATCAATACCGCCAACTGGTGCTGTCTGTTGTCAATGTAAACTGATAATGATACATGCGACTATTTCATTTTTACTACTATTTTTTACAACCCGCGCCAGTGAATAAAGAATTTTTTTCTGTGTTACTCAGGAAAATTTTCCAATCGAAAAATTTGTGAAATCGTGCTTTGTAAAAAAGTATTTTTAAAAAAGTGTTTTTACATGCAAGTTCCAGAAAAATCGATAATTATTGTTAAATAAAAATTTAATACGCAATTAAATTGCATTTGAAGAATAAATAAAGCAATTTTCATAAAAAGCTCCCAAATCGATGGTCGTCTGATAAAAGTCCACATAAGGCAAAATATCAAAAAAGTAAAAACGAATTAGAAGAGGAAGAGGAGGAAAAGAAAGAAACCCTATTATACATTTTCTTTCTGCGTTTAATCTGTAACCACCAAAAAAAAAAGTTTTGAAAGAAATCGAAAATTTTAACAAAGAAAATGTCTGAAAAGCAAATATTGGTGAGTATATTTGAAATTTTTGACAAAAAAAGGAATTTTAAATATGTTTGTATGTATATACATATATATATGTACATATGTAAAATAATATAATCTATATGCTTATTGATAAAATAATTTGTTCTGGAGACCTTAATTGTGCTCTTTCTTCTGCCGTAGCTCCACTTTTCCCCCTTTGTTTTGTATAGCCATGTTTTATTTGAAAAAGTTTCATTTATATGTGTGTCGTGTATTTAGGGAAAATGTAAAAGACTTGATCCCTTAAATACAAGCAAAACAAAAGTGTTGTTTTGTCAATGTTTTGTCAATAATTGTGGCTTTTTATTTAATAATAATGATGATGTGCAAACATATTAAGTGGTTCTCTGCGTGTTTATACATCCATTATATACATATGAATATGTGTATGTATTTGCTATATGTTTTATAATATCTAAAGATTACCTCTAATGGGGTTTAAGAAAACATTTTCTTTATGAAGTAAAAGTTCAAATTTTATTTATATTTAGCCACTTCTTACAAGGCACTTTTTCTCTTTCAGAAACCTAAATTTATGGGAGAAAAATTTGTTTTAACTTGGTATTACCAGCTTTGTCAACTCAGTGCTTTTAGCACTGTTTTTAGTGCTTCTTATATTTTTCGACCCTGAAATTTCTCGAGTTAGTGCTTTGTTTTTTTCTAATTTAAGTGCCTTTTTTCTTTTTGGTGGCATCAAGACTATTTCAAATAGTAATAAAAACTTTCAATAAAATGACAATGAATTAAAAATGTTTATTTGTTAGAAGAGATATATGGAGATTGAAAGCATAAGTTTCTTAGTACGCGAAAACCAGAAAATTTTGTTTTATAATATAAAGGTTTGCAGCATCTATTCGCAAAATATATATCCACATATACACTAGTACACAATTCAACTTGTATGCATGTCATTAAGAAACGAGTGTCTTTGAAGTTCTAGAGTCCTTTCCACTCTTGTTTTAAGTTTAAGGTTATTTTACAGCTTAGCGTCTTTGTAAAACACATTTGAAGGCAAAGCTAAGTGGGAAGTGAAACAGCTTAATAGCGATTGCACATTAATTGTGTATAGCGCAACAATAATGCCGATGATTTCCCTAGAACTTCTCAGTGTCAGCAGAGTTTTTTTTTTTTAGTAAACTCCAGAGCATTCTGCTCCGGTTATTCGTTACGTAGAACTATTTGTTACGTAGAAGTATGCAAGTGTACGCTTTTTTCAAACTCGAAATTATGTACTTAAGTTTGCATATGTTAAGAATGGTAATATTGAAAGTTATTGAATTTGATCTAAATGATCATTGCCAATATAAATCATCAGTCCAAAAGTATCCTATTTTTGTATATCAAATACATAGTTCGATACAAAAAAAGAAGTTCAATGAGTCCAAATTAAACAAATATATGTTATATCGATTTAGTTATTCTTATGTTTAAATTATTAAAAAGACGCGAAAATGTAAAAAAGATTGGATTTGTGAGACTTTTATTAAAATAGAATAAAATCACCTAAAAATGTAATAAAAAATTAAGTAGAAATAAAACTAAAAACAATTTTAAACTTAGTTTTTTATTAATTACGCGTTTTTTCCTGACTAGTGCTTTTTTAAATTTAAAAGTTGACAGCGCTGGTTACTACACTTCAAAAGGCGCATATAGATTCTAAAATTCTTATAAATGCCTGCAACAATCAGTAGTCTGACACTCGCCAAATGAATCATTTAAGCAATTGTCTGATAATGTTTTTTATACATATATTGTATTATTGCGGGTAAAAAATTTATACGGATAAGGATAAATAATAACTAAAAATAATTATTCGCAGAACTAAGCTTATTAATAGATTGGCATTTTGATGATATATACTATATGTATGTATGTATATTTAGAGTAAAGCTTTGGAATCAATCGGGGTAAATTACGAGTTTAAAGCCCATGAAATTACGGAAATGTCTAGTGATATTAATCCTTAGTATATATATTTAAATAAATTTGTAGATTATTCGTATAAATTTAATTTGTGTAAATGTCATTTCGCAGAACATAAGTCAATTTAGATGAAACTGGGAAGAGTAGCGCGATAAGTACGCCTCTTGTGAGGGCGCGAATATAAAGGAAAAAGTAATAAAAAATAAAGAAGTGAGAAATAAGACACAGAGTTCGATGAGGATCCTTTGGCGGCCACGTCGTCTAGCACCGCAGTCTTCCGGGATGACAGTCTGGACAATGATAACTGTATTCAACTGTCCCTACGTTTTCGCACATTCTGCAAAAATCTGGCTTGCTACTTTCCCAACTATCTTCATCTTTCTTTTCAAGGAGTGACCAAAGGTTATGAGGCTCTAACTCAACTAATTTCATATCTACAGGAGAAGCTGTGCAAGGTGTGTTTGTACGTATTGAAATCACGAAAAAACTAAAATTGGAAAAAAACCTAATAAATATGAATTGTCTGTACTGTGTTTCTTGTTGAGACCTATAAGTATTTCTTTATTAGTTTTTGTACAATTATACTGAAGGCTAGAAACATATTTTAAGACCGGTAGGATAGGAAAGTTTCCTAACGCTTATATTTTTATTTATTTGTAGAAAGTTATAATGAACATTTACATTTGCTATATATTTTTATATAAATTTATTTTAAATTTCTTGCAATATTTCCCAATTAGAAAATTGAAATACAAAAACATGGAAATAAACTATTTTTTTTTTAACTTTTATCGAACGACATTGTAAAAGGTTAAAAAGATTTAATTGAAAATTCATTCGATTTGGATGAGTTTCCGTGTAGATACAATTATTTAATAGTATTGTGAAATATTAATCAAATATATTATTGTTATTAAGTTATACTCTGTGAAATAAATATAGCGTACAACACTTATAGTTTTGTTTTTAAATCAGATTGTAGCGCGCCCTACAATTGCTTTACTCAAGCAATCTTTTGATGAATAATTAATTTCACGTAATGGTCCAAATAATTGGCCACCAAGATGGCTTGATTTGGATTATATTCTTTTGGTTTATGTAAAGTCACTTGTCTACGTCGATAAACCAGTGATAATTGAACACCTGGAAATCAGCATTCGAAGAGTTATTGCCGAAATACGACTGCATATGCTGCAAAAAGTTTATGAAAATTCAAATTGCGCTTTTTGCGAGCCAGCCATGACGACCACATGGCCGAAATCATATTTAATTATTAATGTCAAATTATTCTACCCAACAAAGCTCATTTTGTTGAGATTAAAAATATATTTCTTTGTTTATTATAATTTAAATTTTTATAACTGAAAAACATCAGATATACTATAGTTTTTTTTTTTTACTTTTTCTTTATAATATAACAATTAAAAAATTCGTTTAAAATAAATTCGCTTAATTACTGGATAGATAACGAAGCTTTAACAGTTGTCGTTCTCCAGATATATTCATTATTTGATATCAATGGATGGTACCACGTCCACTTATCCAATCTCTTCCAATTGTTGATTTATGATATGTATTATTCACTACGTTGTTTAAACCTAATTTAGAATCCTACTATTATCGTGTACAAGATATACAGAAATCAGTATTTAGTTTGTATGGGAGGTACGACGCCCACTTGCCAATTTCCGCTTACTTTTTGATTAATGCTTTTATCGACTATGAAGTATATCAGACCAAATTCAGAAACTTGCTTGTGTTCTCAAGATATACAGAAATCAATATTTAGTTTGTATGGGTCGTACCACGATGATGATGATGAAGTCAATACGACCAAAATCTACTTAATAATTGCGAAAACAATCTCTCAAGTAAAATGGCTTATTTTTTACACATTCATACATTTTAATTCATCTCTTAAAACGATATATTCTTATCTTGTAAAAATATGCGCCAATTCTATCATAATATATGTATGTATTTAACTATTTTACGTGTTTAATTCTAAGATTGTGTACCTCTTCATAATCAATCACTCACATTTATCTGTTCCGACTACTAATATTTTAAAATATAAATAAATATTTGAATATTAATGGAAATTATTTAAAATCTATTTTAATCGTTTCGCAATATTTTAAGCATGCATTTGTCACAATTTGGTTAGAAATTTTTTGAAATGCTCCACTTCAAAAACCTTGATGCTTACTAGGGACGTTGTTAGTCATAAATTGTTGACCCATAAGAAATTAACGTTATAAAATTGAATATTTCCTTTTTCGTCTCTTAATACAAAAATTGCATACTCCTTTTATCGTAAAAATGTAGCATGTACTTACAGGTACATATGATGTATGTATGTATTTTGATATAATATTTATATTTCTTTACAGAAGTAAACGCATCATTATTATTTTTTTTTTTTTTCATTACTGCGTACACGTCAGCATTTATTGTTTTTGTGCTTTTTTAATATATGTATGTATAACATACTACGGACATGTGTAATAAGTATTTATTTGAAATGTCAATAGTTTTTATTGTATTATTATTAAACACTTCAATAATAAGTGCATAATTTGAATCTCTATTTGTTAATGAGTTTTAAAAAGGTTGATACATTTGAACACGATTGAAGAGACCAGACAATTAAGATCTTGATGGCGGTAGCTCATTATAAATACTGTAATTTTAATGAAAATTCGTGAATAGTACAGAAAAAATATGTTCGCTATAAAACATTTTCGCTATAATCGTTCATTATAAGTTACTTTAGTCCAATATTAATTAGGATTTTTTTGAATATTAGATACAGTCTCACAGAAAAGTATATCAGCCCTAACCGTTATTAATTTATACATTAAGCATTTTTTTGATATATCAATATTAGAAGTTACATATCTTTGAAAACAATGACTTTGCCTTGAAGGTAACCTTTTCTGAAAGTTTATTTTATTATCTGTAAACCAATAAAAGGTAGTTCTACATCTTGAAAAAAAGCAAGTTTTACATCTATCATTATTTTATAAAAAAATTACACGACCACTATTAATTCGTACAGCGTAAAAATTCGTCTTAAAGTAATGCGAAAAATTAGATTATAGGAAATGTAAATATGCCAATATTAAAGTGGAAAAATATCAGAAAATAAAAAAAAAAATCGAAATTTATTATTATATTTTATCTTAATTTTGACTGGCAACCCAGTTTGTGATAAAATTCGAATCCTAAAATTAACATCGGGCAAACGCTATAGCGAAATATCGATTGTTCTTAAACTTCCCTGGTCGACCGTACAAGGTTTAAATAAAACCTATGAAGGAAGTAAAAATGATAGCAATAACTTTGCAAAGAACGGGTCTTCAAAATTGTGTCTCGTATTGAAAGAATTTAAGCGGCTATAGTTAAACAAAATCGTCAAAGTACTGTTAATAAGACATAAGATACATAGCTTAAAAGTGGTCTAAAACTATTGTAAAACCCCTTAAAAGTACATGGACATGTCAGCAGATAAAAAATTACGTATTCACTTAAAACAATGTTTGAATTTATCATTCTAATTTTTTTTAATATAAGTTAATAAATTAAGTTAATAAATTAAATCTTTAATGGTGGATTTTTTGTGCTTTTTAGGTCAACTAAATAACTTAATTTAACAAACAATCCATTATCAACCGGCATAACGGCAAAACATTACGGTAAGTATTATTTATTTATTTATTTATTATTAAATCTAATAAAAGATAATTAATTGAAAATAGATATTGTCGCCTCGCATAAACTTATAAAATATACTCTATAAAGGCTTACTTCCAACACCTATACCATATTTTTTTACTGCGTTTCTAATACTCGCGCGACATTTTAGAACAGTATGTATTAATTATATTTTGTATTACAGTGTTGAAACATTATATTTTAGTCGAATATAAAACAACTAGTATTTTGAAAGTCAGCCAAACTTAGTTTTATCAAGTTACAGTTAACATTCTGTTAAACATCGAATATACACATTCATTTGATACGTCGACGTTTTTGATTATTGTAATAAACTATTTACATCTTGATAATATCTTAGCATTCATTTCTGATCTGTATTTTTTATTCATAGAAACTTTTCTGAGCCACTGTATATTAATTATTTATAAACTAAATATGCATAACGAAATTAACAACTTAGAAAAAGATAGCCACGATCGTAATGCAGAATACATACAATCGAAAGAAATTTAAATAAAAAGAAAATATAGATTACCAAAGTTGTCAAACGGAGAAAATATCGATTTGAATCTAAACGCATAATAAGGGTTTTTGGTTGGGTAGAAGCAAGAGCACCACTCCATCAAACAGAAAGAAGATTGAACAGCCTCACAAATGTTGAACACATTTTTTTAAATGAATGCCACAATTCACATGATGTACGAAAAATACTAAAGCTTCCAACTATAAATACAAAAATCATGATTATGATTTTGTTATCATATATTTCATAAAAGAGAAAAAATGATATAGAGAAATTGAAAAAAAAAATTCAGTAGCAGAGCAGCTTCAATCGACTTAACGTATTGACACAGAATAATATGATAAAAGACAAAATACGAAGAGAGTAATGACTAGAATATTTTTGAATAGAAATTTAATCTGTTAGATTTTTTCGAAATCGCTTCTGAATATGATAAATTTGTGTCGTTAAGTAAGAATAGCTGAAGTCGATTTAAGCTACTCGTCCATATCGAAACAGATATTTTAGCCGGTATAAATTACATTGTATATTTTTATCTACAATTGCTTTTTGACAGTGCAACCTTTAGTTCGTTTCTTTTCATATTGCATTCACTTTTTGACATAAATCTTTAGTGCAAAATTTGAATTTTTCTTTTTAGATCGTTATATATATATATTATTTTGTATCATTTGTAGATGGGAGACGTTGACCCAGAAACATTGTTAGAATGGCTATCCATGGGCCAAGGGGATGAACGTGATATGCAATTGATTGCCTTAGAGCAGCTTTGTATGCTTCTGTTAATGTCTGATAATGTGGACAGATGTTTTGAAAGGTAAAAACGTATACATAATAAAACATGAATATATTATAAATGTGTATGTGTATATTGTTTGCAATTTAGTTGTCCACCACGAACTTTTTTACCAGCATTGTGTAAAATATTTCTTGATGAATTGGCGCCAGAAAATGTTTTAGAAGTTACAGCTCGTGCCATAACATACTATTTGGATGTATCAGCCGAGTGTACTCGTCGTATAGTAGCCATTGATGGCGCAATAAAAGCAATTTGCAATCGTCTTGTTGTGGCAGATTTATCATCACGAACATCGCGCGATTTGGCTGAGCAATGCATTAAAGTATTGGAATTGATATGTACACGTGAGGCTGGTGCAGTTTTTGATGGTGGCGGCCTTAATTGTGTGCTCTCCTTCATTAGAGACTGTGGCTCGCAAGTGCATAAAGATACATTACATTCGGCTATGGCTGTTGTGTCACGCCTTTGCACAAAAGTAGAACCCAACACACCATGCATACAAAATTGTGTCGAGAGTCTTAGTACTTTACTACAACATGAAGATCCAATGGTGTCCGATGGCGCATTAAAGTGTTTTGCTTCAGTTGCTGATCGTTTCACACGTAAATGGGTTGATCCGGCCCCACTTGCTGAGTATGGTCTGGTTAATGAATTGTTAAAGCGTTTAAGTAATGCCGCAGGTCCAGTGGGAAGTTCTGGTTTACAAACTACGGGAGGAACAACACCAACAGCCGTAGCGCCCTCATCTTCCCAGGGAACACAATCTGAAATTTTGACAGCACCTGTCGCTGCCCCCATTCAAAAAGCTCAAACTACCGATACTGGTCGTTCATCTCAGTCTATATCAACAACAATTTCTCTATTGTCTACTTTATGTCGTGGTTCATCATCAATTACTCATGATATACTACGTTCTCAACTACCAGATGCTATAGAAAGAGCCCTAAAAGGCGATGAACGCTGTGTTCTTGATTGTATGAGATTGGCGGATTTATTGCTTCTTCTACTTTTTGAAGGTCGTCAGGCCTTAAATAGAGTTGGAAATGCAGGCGGTCAAGGTCAATTAACTTCACGTGCTCGTCGTAACGATTCGACAGTTGAACGAACACATCGACAGCTTATTGATTGTATTCGATCGAAAGACACTGAAGCCCTTCAGGAAGCCATTGAATCTGGAGGAATTGATGTTAACTGTATGGATGATGTTGGTCAAACACTTTTAAACTGGGCATCTGCATTTGGTACTCTGGAAATGGTAGAATACCTGTGCGAAAAAGGTGCTGATGTCAACAAAGGTCAGCGTAGTTCCTCGCTTCATTATGCTGCTTGCTTTGGAAGACCAGGTATTGCCAAAGTTCTATTAAAGTACGGCGCTTACCCAGATTTACGCGATGAAGATGGAAAAACACCACTAGATAAAGCTAGAGAACGTAATGATGATGGACATCGTGAAGTGGCCGCTATACTTCAGTCACCGGGTGAGTGGATGGCAGCTGGGCATAGCCTTGTAAATAAAGATGGTAATGAAGATAATACAACAATCGAACCTCGCGGTGATCCTGAAATGGCACCAGTTTACTTAAAATTATTTTTACCAATGTTTTGCCGCACTTTTCAAGGTACCATGCTTAGTAGCGTTCGACGTGCGAGTTTAGGTTTAATCAAGAAAATGGTTCAATATGCACAACCTAATGTCCTCAAGGGACTTTGCGAAACTCAACAAGATACAAACAAAATTGATATAGCTTTGGCAACTACAAGCGGGAACTTAGGGACACTTTTAGTTGAAGTTGTGGCCAGTGTATTGGATAATGAGGTAAGCAACTCAAAAAAACAAAAAAAAAAAAAACTGCACACAATGAGATTCGGTACATATACTTTGAGAGAGAAATTAAAAAAAGGAAAATCAAAAGTTATACACAATTACATTTATTCATTTCCTCTTTAGTTTTATTATTGATTCGTACAATTTTATTTAAAATCAAACATAATTACTATATATAGATAAGCTACAGTTGGCCAACACAAAAAAGACTGTCTATATGCAACGGCATGTTAAAGCCAGCTCGTTCTGCAACAGGGCCAGCGGATCCACGCTTTATTGTGCCCTTGGAACCAAACATTGATTATAGGGTAACGAACGAATTTGCGTTTAGGATTACAAAATCATGGTTACATATTTTTTTACCCAAAAATATATTTATTATTTTAAAATCCATTCGAAATATAAAAGTAATTTGCAATGAAAATATATGAGTAACTAAATGCATTGCATTCTTTAGGATAGCTTGTTGTTTTATTGGCCAATTAAAGAATTTGCTTGTATGTACTGTATGCCTGTCTTTAAAAAATAAAAAAATTCTTCATACAGAACGTTTTTATAATATTCTAACACTAATTGAATAACAATTTCATTTTCCCCCGAGTTTCTTCATTAATATCGGTCAGTTCAGTTATCAAAGAATATATCCATTTCTTGGAGAGATATTATTAACGATAACCCCTCCACAGAAGAAAAAACAACGTAGAAATGTTTGTCATTTATACCTAAAACACTCATAAACAACAAATTCGTTTAATATTGTTATGTTTTTTATCTTTTGGTACGAATGTTATTTTTAGTTTTTTTTTTTTTGTAAATCTTGCTTGATTTGCTTTAAATCCTTAAGTGTTAAATGTAAAAAGAATTTATTTCTTTGATTTTCCTTTGTAAAAATCAAAATTTTTAATGTTCTTTTTAATTTGTTGGGAATTGTGTGTTCATTAACAGGAAGATGACGATGGACATCTTGTTGTACTTACCATTATTGAAGAACTCATGAATAAAACTCAAGATGAGTTTCTGGATCATTTTGCACGTTTGGGGGTATTTTCAAAAGTTCAAGCTCTTATTGAGCCAGAAAATGAAAATGAAACATTAAAAACCTCTAATGTAACAACAACAATTACTGCAGTGTCAGCAAACACAGGAGGCGATGATCAATTAGCAACAGGCGTAAGTGGTTCGGGTGGTGGTGGATCAGCAGGTCAACAGCAATCTCAAGCAACAGGTATAAATAACGCTAAGAATACTCTATAGAGAGTAATATAAATTAATTTATACTTAAAATTCCTTTTTTATTTTAGAAGATGCTATGGAAGATGCAAAAGAAATTTTACAATGCAAAGCGTATCATTGGCATGAATGGAGTATTTGTCGTGGCCGAGACTGTTTATATGTATGGTCAGATTCAGCTGCATTAGAACTATCGAATGGCTCAAACGGCTGGTTTCGGTTTATACTTGATGGTAAATTGGCTACTATGTATTCCAGTGGTAGTCCTGAAAATGGAAATGATAGCTCAGGTATGTAAAGAATACTGGTTTAATGTAAAAACACTATTACAACATTTTAAGTAAAAAACTTAAATACGTGAATAAACATATGTATAAATATGGTTTCAAATGATATATATACAGACCCCGTTCTATTATTATTTGTCTTAATAAGAAACAAACTTTATAGTACAAAAACAAAAAGGTCTAGCTTCATATTCATTGAATAATTATTTTGTCTATAATCACATTTTAGTTGTTTATTGTTTTCTTTATGTAATGCTGTAATTTCTAAAGGGTTTTGAAATATTTTTTTACTGGACCTATATTAATGGCATTAGTGCATATGTGTGTTATCTAATTATAGTTCTAAATATTTTTTTGGTGATGTTGCTGCGTTAAAGGAAACAAAATTTTTAATAAAAGTAAATAATTTGGAAAATGAATACAAATTTCAATTAAAAATCTTACGCTTTTATAACGAAATTATTAAAATAGGTTTGATATTTTTTCTGTTAGAAGTATTTGGTTTGGTTAATAAACTTTGTTTTATTTATTTCTTTTAATTTTTATTCTAATTATTTTTAATTATTAATTTTACCTTATACTGTTCAATACTATCGTTTAAAAATATATATGTAGGCAGGGGACGTGGAATGGATTCTTCAAATAGTGAAGGTGAGAAATCTTTATTTGGTTTATATTGTTGTTTTATCTTTTGTTATTATTTTAATAAATGTTTATATTTTTAACAATTTGAATGTTAAATTCTTGTTTTAATTTTAAAGTAATTATATTAAAAGTATTGTAATAATTATTCTAAAGACACAGTAATTGTAGTTTGATGCGCTGTTCTACTGAAAATACTAACACTTAATACAAAGCTTTAACATATGTATCTATATATAGCAATTAATCGTTTTTAACTTTATGTAATTTTTGCATCTACAAAAACTCAACCATACACATTTTTTTTAAGAAGCTAGCCTACATAATTAGAAATACTACAAAGAATAATAGACCATTTAAGATATAATGTTTTTGGTATATTTGATAAATAAATAAAAATGTAAAGAAACGATGAGGTTCAACTGGTCGTTTTTCAATTCAGAATGTAACTTTTAATGGCATCTAGACATAAAAATGGGAGAGATATTCAAATAGACTTTTTTGCCAGAAATTTAATGCCTCTATTATAGCTCTCAACTGAGATTAGTCGTCCAAAGCTGGATTCACCCATTCGGTTCTGCAAAAAAAATTTGTTTGGACATTTTCTTTTTGTATGCTGTTACTGTAGATGTAAATTATTGATAGTTGCAGCATATAAAATATTATATCCGAACAAACTTTTTGTCCGACCCGAAAACGAGTAAACTGAAATCATATAAAACTTAAAATTGCTACAAGTTTTATCTGACAAGATTTTGATATTCTTTTAATTACTTTTAAAATGACTCTTAGGTGATCAAAACTTTAAAATATCGGGTCATACATTTAGTGGTTTCAAAGCTGCCGATCTATTAAATATCTGTCATCTGAGGTGTCATTTGATTGTGGAAAAGCCATTGCATTCGAAAAGAGTGACTGTTTGACAGATTTCAGAGCTCTTGGCGTTTTTGGGCATGCAATTGAAGATTATAAACTGGACGACATGTGGTTTCAACAAGAAAGTGTCGCGAGCTACACAACACTACTGATTTTTGTCTTTATTGCATGGGGAAAAACCACGGTCGTATATCGATTTGGCGACGTCAATTGGCCACCAAGACTATGCGCTTTGATGCCGTTAGTTTTTTCAAAGACCATTTCTACGTAGAAGTTTCATCAAAACCATGGCTTTATGTGTCTTTTATTTAACATTACTTTTCACTCGATTTCGCTTTACAGAACATACCACCGTAATTTAGTTGAAATAAAATTACGAGCATGTTCTGTAAATAGCGAAATGTGTTTCTACATAACAGTTAACGGGTTTTACTTATTCTATCGCAGGTATTTAGCATTGCAGTTAAAAGGTGAATCGAAGTAACCAAAGTCAGATTCAGCCTTATGTCAAAATAACTAGGTTCATTCTTAGCTATCAGGCCAACATACTATTTAGCCTCTTGTCCCTACAAGAACATAAGACTTCAACTCATTCGACGATTTGTTGTACACAGCTGCTTCGGCATCTAGTTGTCTTCGGCAATTGCGCCTTGGTCGATTGGGTTCGATCGATAGCATTCCGGGTTATGCCTTTGATGGGTCTACGAAGCGAGTGATCAATATGAAACCATTTTCAGTGTTTTATTTTCACATTTATTGGACAATAGCCTGTTATGGCTCTTAGCTATTGATTGTGTTTGTTTGGGTTTTCCAAGTCTCGGAACCATGCAACAGTACAGAATTCACACAACTAATTAAGATGTTGCATTTAGTGCGGATGAGGATGTAACTGGATCCTCAATATCGTGTTCAGTTGGCAGAAATACTGTTTTGCTTTCTTTATTCGATTTAGAACATCTTCATGGGTACCACCTGATTTTGTAATTGTACTGCTGAGGTAGCAGAATAAATCAACTTCAAGGCTGTGATGAGAGAGAGTGGGAGATTGGAATTTTGTTGTATTCATCCGCATGGGCTTGGTTTTGGTAATGTTTGCTATAAGACCATATATAGTAGTTTCGGTTAGATGCTTATCCAGTTTGAGTTCCATATCCGAGTGGTTTTGTGCCAGTAAACAGTTATCATCTGCATGGCAGACACTTGGTGAATACAAAAGACACAAATCATTACTGTATCGAAGACCCAAAAAAAATCTTCGGACAGAGAGTCTTGGAAAGGTGCTGATAGATTTCTGAATGGCCATGCTATCTTTACAGATAGATTCAAAACCGAGAAGAGCACGGGTGCGGGGGTCTACCTTGTGGACAGTGACATCAAACTGTCCTTTATACTCCCGGACGAGTGTAGCGTTTTCCTGTCTGAGGTCTTTGCTGTCTTTAGAGCAGCTGAGCGTTTTCGCAACTTGGCTGCTGAGTGAGATAGTGTGGTCCCTGGCTGCATGGTGCACAAGTACCCTCACGTCGCTCTCTGTGCTGGGTTCCGGGACACACTGGCGTGAGCGGAAATGATAGTGCAGGCGAACAGGCGATAGCGGGTGTCTGTAAGACCGCCGATAAATTTCTTTGGGAGCTTAATAGATAGCTGGGCCCGTCGTAGAATGGAAGAGTTATGGAGAACCAGAAAAGATTGTAGGGTATTCATTGCGCATTTCGCTCTGAGGGCAAGGACGGGGATATTGGAAGCAGGCACCCCAAATTTCTGGCGGGTTTGCGGTGATACGGGGGAGCCAGAGTCTATTGAACATTTCCTCTGCCATTGCCCGGCTCTTTATGGGCGCAGGCTCAGGTTGCTGGTCCAGAGGTTCTTTAATGGCCTGTGTGAAGTTGCGTCAGCTAAGATATGTGGCCTGGAGTGTTTTTGTCACTAGGTGATGCCTGGTTCTACTTGGGCGTCTGTTGTTTTTTTTCTATGACTTTTCTTTCTTGTATACTCTTTTTAAATCCTTACTTCCCTTCTTCATTTCCACCCTTCGTTCATCCTTCTTTTTCTGAGCCTCTGTGGTCTCTGGGTGGGGTACTTCGGCACCGCATTTCGTACCTGCATACCTACCTTAGCAACCACAGTGAAATCTACTGCTTGTGTACAGCAGTATATGGCAGCGATAGTCTTAAATAACCAGGTCTAAATTTCTAGGTTAATTCTATAAGAAATTCTATGTTTCACCACCTACGTTCAGCTGTTGTTGATATCGTAATAGATTCAAATACGGGATTAATATCACGTACCACAAAAGATATTAATAGATTTTACTCAAAACCTATTCTGAACTTATTATTATTTTTAATTGAAATAGGCACGATTATCTCATACTTTTATTTTGAGAATTATTTTTTATATACAGAAAGGTTTAGATTTATCAAATATACCTGAATAGATGCTCGATAATAAACGTCTTAAATTTCAAAATTATATAATGATAAAAACTGACGTTTATTAAAAAATGGTCTACATTAAAAAAGAACTAAAATTGAAATTAAACCGATATAATTGCTTAAATGTTATTTGGATTAATTTTAGAAAATCGCGGAGAATTTTTGGAGAAACTATTGCGTGCACGTTCAGCGGTTCGCCCAGGAACTCCTTCACAACCAATTTTACCTACGGTCAGTGTATTACGTATAGTTGTTGGTAATTGGGTATTACAATCTCAAAAACTGAATCAGTTGCAAATACACAATACAGAAGGTCATCAGGTTACAATATTGCAAGATGATTTGCCTGGATTTATATTTGAAAGTAATCGTGGCACTAAACACACATTCACAGCAGAAACAACGCTAGGGCCAGATTTTGCGACTGGTTGGTCGACAAATAAGAAAAAGAAAATTAAAACTAAAACTGAAGTTCAAAAAACTCAGGTTAAAAATATGGCTCGTGATATTTACAACAAGTACTTTAAGGCTGCACAGGCAGTTCCACGTGGTGCAGTGGCCAAACTAACTAGTATTGTTAAAAGAATTGAAATTGCTTTGGAAGAGCAACGTATGCCTAGTCACACCAAATGGCAAGATAAGTTGCGTGGAGCCCTTAATGAATTGACACAACTTTTACAAGAGGATGGAGTTGTTAGTGCATACGAAATGCATTCTTCAGGCTTGGTACAGGCATTGGTCGCTGTGCTTTCAAAAAATTACTGGGATAATGGTTTGTCTCGAAGTAAAATGAATAAGCTGCAAAAACAACGTGTTGCTATATTTAAACAGTGCATTTTAGAGCGTAACGATTGCAACGTGAAAACTAATAACACCGCTTCTATACTAGTACAGAAATTAGTTGCTGTTTTAGAAAGCACAGAAAAATTACCGGTTTTCTTGTACGATGCGCCTGGTCCTGGCTATGGTCTACAAATATTAACTAAGCGTTTGCGTTTCCGCCTGGAACGAGCAGCATGTGAAACCACGCTGTTTGACCGCACTGGTAGAACCTTAAAAATGGAACCCCTAGCAACAGTTGGTCAGTTATCAAAGTACTTATTAAAAATGGTTGCCAAACAGTGGTATGATATGGATCGGAGCTCATTTTTATATTTGAAAAAGCTAAGAGAACACAAACAGGGCATGGTATTTAAGCACCATTACGATTTCGATGAAGAAGGTCTTATATACTACATTGGTTCAAATGGTAAGACATGTGAATGGGTTAATCCAGCTCAATATGGTCTTGTACAGGTCACAAGTTCAGAAGGCAAAACTCTTCCATATGGAAAACTGGAAGATATTCTTTCTCGCGACAGCATTTCTGTAAATTGCCATACAAAAGACAACAAGAAAGCTTGGTTCGCTATCGATTTGGGAGTTTATATAATTCCGAACGCTTATACATTACGTCATGCTCGTGGTTATGGTCGTTCGGCTTTGCGCAACTGGATGCTGCAGGGTTCTAAAGACGGAGTTAATTGGTCAACTTTGGTAACACATGCTGATGATAAAAGCCTCGTTGAGCCAGGAAGTACATCTACTTGGCCAATAGTATGCGCACCTGATGAGAATCAAGGATTCCGTCACATACGCATTCAACAAAATGGTCGTAATGCATCAGGACAAACACATTATCTGAGTTTAAGTGGCTTTGAAATATACGGGCGTGTGGTAAGCGTATGCGAAGATATTGGCAAAGGTTCAAAAGAAGCGGAAGCTAAAACTCGCCGTGAAAGACGACAAATTCGAGCTCAATTAAAACATATTACAACTGGAGCAAGAGTTGTACGAGGTGTTGATTGGCGTTGGGATGACCAGGACGGTTGTTGCGAAGGAACTGTAACTGGTGAAATTCATAACGGATGGATAGATGTAAAGTGGGATCACGGTGTCCGAAACTCATATAGAATGGGTGCTGAAGGAAAGTACGATCTTAAATTGGCTAACAGTGAAAATATTTCCATGTTCGAAGGTGGAGCATCTATTGCTCCTAGTACAACTAACAATAGCAGCAAAAAAGGAATTTCCTTAACTTCTAGAAAATCTAGTTCAACACCTTCGCTTCCGGAGGCCACTGAAATAAATCGAAATTCTGAAGGACCTCCAGACCAAGCAGCGTCTGCTGATAATTTAGCTTGGAAACAAACTGTAGAAGCTATAACAGAAGATGTCTTTTCGTCAGCTAAATCTCAAATGTTAGCAGGTGGTTCAGGATCCTGTGTTACAGGGGACGATAACCAAGGCGGCCAAAACAAAAATGTGTCATCCAATTCAGGCGGTGTTTCGGTTGGTAATGCATCAACTCTACTAAGGGAACGTGATAATATTACAGATCTTTCGACAATAAACAACTCAATGCAGGCAATAAACGCCAATGTAGCATCTGATCTCGCTACGATTACAGAAAATTTAGCTTTGAGCGATAATCCTCCATCAACTGGATTGTCAAGTATTCACAGCTCTTCTATTGGATTCGGGAACCCAAATACACATAGTAAAAATGCCTTGGCTGCAATTTTTGGAAATGTCAGTTCATCTGGATCGAGTTCAACAGGAGCATCAACATCATCATCATCAACTTGTGAGGCAAACAACAAAATGAACGCTAACAATTCGGCTGCTAGTGGAAGCATTGGCAAAGGTCTTTTAGTAAATTTGCGATCTAGTTGTTCTTCTGGTCCACGCGTATCGCAATTCTCATCAGAAGCTCTAGAAATGATCGATAAAATGAGGGATGGTGTTGACATGTTGCGTAACAATACAAATAATATTTTGGCATCAGATATCTTGTCGTTACCGGGAACAAATTTACTTGCTTCAGCTTGTGTTAAGTCATCTACTCCTATACCTGGCGATATAAGTGAAAATATAAATAATCTTAGTGTGGACTGCCCAAATTCCGCAAATGTAACTGCAAGTGGAAGTGATATTTCGGTTGTTGAAAAAAGTTGTGGTGGTAATGAAACACATGTGGAAAGTGGTGTTTACAATGAAATATCTGCTGGTAGGGGTGGCACTAGTGATGCAAGAAATGAATCGCAAGCATCACAACAAAAGAGTGAAAACAACGAGAGTGTAGTTTCTGTATCAGTTTCTAATCAGATGAGTGTAAGTGTACCAAATTTAACAACTACATCAGCATCAGAGACTCAATCGCAGTCGGAAATATCGACACATACTGGCCTTTTAGAGACATTTGCGGCAATGGCAAAAAGACGTACATCCCAAGGAACCAATTTACAAAACAATCAAATAATGAACTCTACAAATACAAATTCGAATGAACGCAATAATCAGAATTCTGGGGGAGGTTCGAATTCGTTTTTCCCACGAGGACCAAATTCAGTAACAAGTTTAGTTAAGCTTGCCCTATCTTCAAATTTCCATTCGGGTCTTCTTAGTACAGCTCAAAGTTATCCAAGTTTATCATCAAATAATGCAGCAAACAGTGCTGGATCGAATGTAAGTTCGGGAACTGGTAATACCTCAACTGGCCAACAGGGACAAGCATCTATTAATCCAGCTCTTACTATGAGTCTCACTTCCACCTCTAGTGATAGTGAACAGGTTTCTTTGGAAGATTTTCTTGAAACTTGTCGTGCCCCAGCATTGCTGGGCGATATGGATGATGATGACGATATGGATGAGGACAACGATGATGAAGAAAATGAAGATGAATATGAAGAAGTTGGAAATACACTTTTGCAAGTCATGGTATCCCGTAATCTATTGACTTTTATGGATGATGAGACATTTGAAAATCGCTTAGCAGGTGTCACCAAACGGAAGTCATGGGATGATGAATTTGTATTGAAGCGCCAATTTTCGGCATTAATACCAGCTTTCGATCCAAGACCTGGTCGTACAAATGTTAATCAGACATCGGAATTGGAAATACCTGCGCCAGGAACCAGTACCGAAATCACTCGCGCAAGCGAACAAGAACCTTTACAACAGCCTGTTTTAGCTCTCTCGTTACGAGGACCTAGCATTAGTGGTGTTCCTGATGTTGAAATTGAGTTAACCAATAACGATTGGACTATTTTCCGTGCAGTTCAAGAACTTTTGCAGGCATCACAATTAAGCAAGACCGATAAATTCCGCAAAGCTTGGGAACCCACGTACACTATTGTCTACCGTGAAGTACAACCCACCCAAAATCAAGAAACTAATGACGCCGATGAAGGCAATAACACACCAGTGATATCATCTAAAAGTGGGGCATCTACTTTGTCGCCCAATTCTCCAGTTCGTGGTGAATTTATTACATCCGAAAATGTTAACTGTACTGTAGAAGATGTATTGCAACTCTTAAGCCAACTTAACACAATAAATCAAACCATTAAGGAACCAAATGACGTTACTACTGATTGCACCACAAATAGTAACATAACACCGCTCCCGGTTGAAATTTTTATGAGTAAGAAAATTACTAATAAACTTCAACAACAAATCCAAGATCCTCTAGTGTTGTCGAGTAACTCATTGCCAATTTGGTGTGAGGATCTCAATCAGTCATGTCCTTTCCTGTTTCCATTTGAAACACGGCAGCTATACTTTAACTGCACTGCATTTGGAGCTTCCCGAAGCATAGTTTGTTTGCAATCGCAGAGGGATGCAACTCTAGAGAGACAAAGAATGCCTGGCCTAAGTCCACGTCGAGATGATCAACATGAATTTCGCGTTGGAAGGCTTAAACATGAGAGAGTTAAAGTTCCACGTGATGAAAATTTATTAGAATGGGCCATGCAAGTAATGAAAGTGCATTGCAATCGTAAATCTGTCCTAGAAGTTGGTTTTATGGGCGAAGAAGGAACAGGTCTAGGGCCAACTTTAGAATTTTTTGCTCTTGTAAGTAATTAATTTTTATTTATGTAAATATCAGTTTATTTTTATTTGTAATAATGTTTAAATTTAATAGGTTGCATCTGAGTTGCAAAGATCTGACTTGTGCATGTGGCTATGTGATGATGATGATCTATCACAAAGAGGTGAAATAATCGAAGATAACAAAGAAGCATCCTCATCATCCGGTAAAGAAGCAAGTAAACCTATTGGTTACTATGTTAACCGACGAGGACATGGCCTGTTCCCTGCACCACTGCCTCAAGAATCTGAAGTGTGTGAAAAGGCATCGAAACACTTTTGGTTCTTAGGTGTATTTATTGCTAAAGTTTTGCAAGATATGCGATTAGTTGATTTACCACTATCAGACTCTTTCCTTCAACTGTTGTGTCACAACAAAATATTGTCCAGCTCTACTACGCCCAAAAGTTCCAATACAGCTTCAGAAGATTTGATGGCATCCTCAATAATGTCAGAGGATTCAGAATTAGCAGACACCTGTTCTAAACTTCTTAGTGCCGATTATCGATCCGAAACAAGATGGTATGATGGCATTTTATCATATGAGAATCTTGCTGAAATCGATCCTATTCGCTATGAATTCATAAAAGAGTTACAAGATCTGTTGGGTCGCAAACAAGCTATCGAAGCTGATTTAAGTCTAACAACAGAACAGCGTCAAGCTGCAATCACTGATCTCAAATTGCATAGTAAAAATGGCGCCGAAGTAAAACTGGATGATTTAGCATTAACATTTACTTATTTGCCAAGTTCGTCTATTTATGGCTATGACTACGCAGAACTTGTGCCAAATGGGGCGGATATAGATGTAACAATAAACAATTTAGAGGAATATTGTGACTCTTTAATCAATTTCTCACTACAAGATGGTATTGGAAAACAACTAGATGCATTTCATCGGGGTTTCTGTGAAGTTTTTCCTCTACAAAAGTTGGCAGCATTTAGTCCAGCCGAAGCTCGTATGATGATTTGTGGAGAACAACATCCACAGTGGACCAGAGAAGATCTCATAAACTATACAGAACCGAAATTGGGTTACTCAAAGGATAGGTGAGATAATAAAACATATTGTGTTGAGTTTAACCATAAAACTAGTTCATAACGACTGTATTTAGATTAAAAAAGCTAAACATTTTTTACCTTTTTTCCAATTTAGATTTAGATAATCTATAGTATATATATATAGATAGCCTATAGTTCCTTCCAGAAAGACACTGTAGAACCTGTACACAGTCTCAAACAAACACACATTCATATTTATATATAAGATACGTAGATAGCTTTAATCCAATGTGCTTTCTGCAATATTCGCTTTTTGGCTGATGTGGATAGATAACGAAGCTTGCCTTTCTTCTCATACGTAAAATTCAGCATTTAGTATGAATGGAAGATACCACGCTCAGTAATGATGTGTATTGTTTACTACGCTATATACTTCTACTATTATCATACTTTACATATACAAAAATCAATATTTGCTTTGTTACTTTGATACTTCCCATGCCTATTATCTATACCTTCACACTTTATAACTGAATATTTGTATTGACTATGAAGCTATTTGGACCAAATACTGAAACTCTAGCTTTAATCGTTCTCAAGATATATAGAAATCAATATTTGGTTTGTATAGAAGGTACCACGCCAACCTGTACAATTTCGCCCACTTTTTAATTTATGATTTGCATTGACTATTAAGCTATATGGAACAAATACTGAAACTTTAGCTTTAATCGTTCTCAAGATATCCAGAAATTAATATTACGTTTGTATGGAATTACCACGCCCTCTTGTCCAATACCACTCAGTTATTGGCTGCTGATTTGTGTTGACTATGAAGTTAATTGAACTAAATTCTGAAACTTTAGCTTTAACCGCCCAGTTGGAATTTTTTAAATTCATATAGCTTATAGTTCCTTCCTGACAAACAGAGAGATACTGTAAAATATTCAAGTAAATCATTTCAGCCGTTTAGCTGTTTATAAGACACAAACAAACAATAATACAATAATACACACATACAAACACGCATTTGAAACAAATTTATTTGCATAACATATACCAAAATCACAATTATGATTCAGGAAGAGAGTCAATCGTCTTATAATTAAGTTTTTTGTAATGTATTAAAAAGTAGGCTTATAAATATTAAACATCATCATTAAACATTTCAGTTATTATCTGCAATAATCTTGTTCTTGTGGAAAAAGCAACAACCTGTATATTTTCTTAAAATTTAGAAATACAAACAAATAATTTACTTAATTACTTACTAATTCTGGACCTCATTTACCTTAAAATGTAGAGGTTTTTTAAATGTTGCGCCACTTATATCTGACTTGTTCTGTTGTTTTATCCGTTCTTCTATTTAAGCCGTTTTCTTTAAAAATATTGTCCTTCGAATCTTCCCACGTTGTTTTCGTCGTGCTCTCCCTCTTAATCCTTCAGGAGACTCTTTTTGGTATACGCGAGTTGGACATCCCAGCAACGTGTCCGCACCATCCCAGTTTGAAATGCTAAATATTTCATTTCAACTGCTTGGGTTCTACTCTGTATAGTCAGATAGTTTTGTTCTGCTTGTCACTTCTCTTTTACTCAAGAAGTTTTGTTCAGATCTGTATATATTTATAAACAACAAAGTTGTAGATCAGAATAACTATAGTAATGTAAATAGCAAAAATTAATGAAAATCGAAATTTCTGTTTATGAGTTACTTCTAATCAGTTTGAACAAAGCTGCTTCCCTGATGTTGCAGGTATTACAAAGTTGAAATGGCAGAGGTTCTGTGTAACCATTAAAATGGGAATTTAGATACAAAATTTTAATTGCATACATTGGAAATTAAAAAATTTTCGTGTAGTACATTACATTTTTGTTAACATTTTTGTCAACAAATTGGTTTCATGGCTCAAATTTAAAATTATTTTATTTTATGAATAACAAACGCTCTTGATGTTTTATTAAAATGTGTTTGTATATTTATAGTCCTGGATTTCTACGTTTTGTTAATGTCTTAATGAGCCTGACTGGTCCGGAGCGTAAAGCATTCCTACAATTCACGACTGGATGCAGTAGTCTACCGCCAGGAGGCTTGGCTAACTTACATCCTCGTTTAACGGTGGTACGAAAAGTGGATGCTGGCGATGGTAGCTATCCATCAGTGAATACATGTGTCCACTATCTAAAACTACCCGATTATCAAACAGAGGAGATAATGAAAGAACGTCTACTAACAGCAACAAGAGAAAAGGGATTCCATTTAAATTAAAATGTGAATATAATAAAAATATTATAATTTTTTTCACTCTTATATATATTTATTTCTGATTTTTTCTGTTTAATTTTAGTTGTTTTACTTTTAAATCAATAATACAATAATATGATATTATAATTTTAATAACGAGGATCTTGAAGTTAAAAAACAAAACAAAAAACATCACACATATATCTGAACTTAGATTCAGATTCGAATTGTTCAATTTCAAGCAATTGTTACAAAAATACTTTTTTCTCTCGATTTAAGTTATTAGAATTATATTATTTTGCATAAAAATCGAATGAATTCTACTGATTATATACATATATTTTGTTCTTTAACAATAATTGTATATTGTTTTGCTGCTACATTATTGTTGATTTTGCGTTTGACTGTAAAAATTCTTTTGAAAATTAAAAATCAAATACTCACAAAACATAAATTTAAAAACTAAAAAAGCATGAGCTGGTAATAAATATTTTATCTTGATTGTTTAATGGATGGATTGTCTAATGTAGCAAAGTTTGTTTGATTGCACACCGTGAAATACAAACATGCGCTTTTAATATTTAAACCTATTAATGATTGTATTAAATATTAATATACTATAAAATATTGTTAACTATTTTAATAACTTTTAAGGGAAAACATTAACTAATGAAAACTACTAGCACACTTAATATTAATAACAAAAATCCAATAACAACAAGAAAATATATGAAGTTTGTGAGGGCAAAACAAATAACAACAAACAAACAAAAATACAATGTTTAAGTGTTTCTTATATTTTAAACAAATAAAAAAAATTACATGTGTAAATATATATGAAATAAATTTAATTTATTCTTATATCTCAAGCTTATATTTATATATCTAATAATGAGAAAAACACAAATGAAAAAACAAATAATATAATAAAAAATTAATTATAAATCGTTTTTAATGAACAATACCATTTTATTAAAGAATTTGAGAGAAATTATTATATATAGTTAAATTAACACAGCAAAAAAGGAACCTTTCATATTTAATCTTAATTTTGCGTTTAATAACAGAATTATCGATATTTTCCTTACGTGTAGCTTTGATCAGAGAATTCTTAAAACAAGCAAATAGATTTACAGGAAGTGGAGAAACTAGTTAAAACATAGTTTAAATACATAACATTTTTAATAAACTCCAGTATCATCAGCACTTTCCCCCTTCCGTTAAAAATACTTGGTACAATACCACCTCACCCCTTTTTAAGTAAAAAAGTTAGAAACATAAAATATATCATCAATTCCATAAATAATATGTAATTGTTAACAGCTCTTTTATATAACATAAACAATTTTTTGTCATTTTTGATTTAAAATAATATCTGCTTTAGTCAAAAACAACACATCCTTCGTCCCGCTGCATATACATTTATAAAAAAAATTGTGTTTTTTTGGTTAGTTCTTTTAATTACTAGAATAGTTTAAAATTAAAATTGCAAATTAAAGAAGCTTTGCTTTTTTAAATATTAATTATTCATCATGTTATCGTATTTAAATATTTTTTAGTTGATAAGAGTATTTTTTAAGAGTTACATAAACATAAATCGTATAAATAAATCTTATTAAATTCTCTATAATGATTTTTTAATTATATATGAAAAGATTATATAGATTCTACGTATATTATAGATCATGATTACAAGGTAAATCTAATGACTATATTTCTTCATACAAGAAATTTTTTATAATAATATATAATGCTAAAAATCTTTCAGACCTAAACGTTAAATTTTTTAATAAAAAAAGTGGGAAAATATCAAAATTATATTGAGGGTCTCATTGTTAATTTTGTTCCGTGAATGCTTAAAGCATACTAGGTGCGGAAGCAAAATGGTGTGTCACTAAGTCATCACGAAATCGACTGGCTAACAATCAAAGTAACAGGTACTGCAATCTTTGGCAGTAGCAGGCAATATATTCGGCTGTTAATTGTAATATTGTACAATGACCCGTTAAGATCTCTATGACAATCCTTAGTGTTTTTCTACTTAACTCCAGTAGTAATTAAGTTTCTGATTTGTCCAGTTCGAGCCAGGAGTTATGGGACTTATCTAAGATCAATTGTAGGATGTTTGACTATTCGAAATTGCGTACCTTCTACATGTAACCTTACACTTCTACCAAGGGACATTTAAGAAGATGTTACCAGTTTGGCTGATTATTATTATTTTTTTTTATTTAATGTGTTTCTTAATTGTCAATAGTTTTATTTAATTTACACCTAATCCTGTTTAACATGCTTTTTTGCAAGGCATCGTTTGGAACGTAAATACAATGTACAAACAGGCTCAGGTCTATTTTATTATAAATGTCAAAATTTTTGTTTTATTTTACATCTAATACTGTTTTTAACCCATTTCTTGCACGATATTGTTCGGAAATCTAACGTGTGCAAACATGATTAAGTATATTCTATTAAAAATATTTATATAGATTTTTTTGACGTTTAAAATTCACAGAAAGGCAGCAAATAAATGTATGGAGTTTTTGTTAAAAAGTTATTTGTCGTACAGGCAACACTGCCTATTGGCTCATCGGACCGTTTTGCAGTCACTAACTAGCCTAGGTCTTACGGTACGCCCCCATCATAACCTTAAGTGTTGCCTGGCGTTCGACATAATTCGTAAATTTCTCGTCTACTGTAATATTCTACTTTTTTTTATGTCCAGCCATAAATAGTTATGCCATGCAAATTGTCCCAGTTAATGAACGACAGATGTTAAGGGCTGTTTCTAAGTGCGGACCTTTATTTCTCGAGCAAATAAGTTTCAGCAGATTGTTAATTTTACTCAGTTAATATGACAGATGTTTGACATGATCGCTCCAAAGAAGGTCTCTGGTAAATAGTATGCCTAAAATTCTCATTTGATTTGTAATTTCAAGATTTAAGCCTCTGATTGGAATTGTGTTGTTCGTACAGTTTCTTTTCCTACAAACGAACTGAAATAACAGCGCCTCTGCTCTTTCCACATTGATGTATTTTTAAATTCAAATTGTTTAAGCTAAAACGGACCACTTCTGGATTACCAGACACGTCCAGTTTTGATCTCACTGTGATACCCATCAGTAATCCAGAAAATGGACAACCTGTATGTCCGCGTCGCGGTGCGATCCGAACCAACTAGACGCACGTACAAAAGAAAAGATCTTGCCGATATTCACACCGGCCAGATCTGACAAGCCATCCAGAAACGGACTGCCAAGGAAAGCAGTCCTAATGTCCGAAAGATTCGGGCACTGGCATAGGAAGTGCTAGACAGTCTTCTCTTCCTTCTTATCCAGACAACCCCTACAATAGTCATTGAACGACAGATCCAATCTCCTAGCATGCGCACCAGCCACCCAGTGCCCAGTAATCACAGTTACAAGAGCTCGCAGTCTAAGTCGCGGCACCCCTATAATAGACTCCGAGCGAGCCCGATCATATAGGGACCAGATTTGCCTCGATACAGAGCACGTGGGTTCATTATCCCACCGTAGCTGTGCCCTATCCAATATGTACCGCATGACCATAAATCTGCAAGAGGAGAGTGGTATCCCAACTGAGTGGTCAATCTCATCATTTCTGAGGAGAGAGCCAGCCCTCGCAAGTCTGTCCGCCACACAGTTCCCCTGGGTGTCCGAGTGACCCATCACCCAGATAATCTCCAGGTCTGAATGTCTCGCCATCTCGTTGAGAGATGCCGGATTCACACACCAGTCGCGATATCGAATAGACACCGGAGAGCGCCCTGATCGCAGCCTGACTGTCCGTACAGATCCGGATATCATTGTCATATACCCCGTAGTACATCAACCAGTCCGCTGCCCTCTTTATCGCCGAGACTTCCGCCTGTAAGACACTGTAGTGGTCCGGCAGTTTAAAGGATTCCCTCACCCCGTATACAGGAATAAAGATGCCGCCCCCAACCCCTTCCGAGGATTGTGATCCATCCATCCGTGTAAATCTCAACTGTACCGTGGTCCAATTACCGGTTTTGGTAAGATGCAGACGGAGAACATTCTATCCAGGAAGGGTTCGGGTGTGCAGTAATCTATCCCCTCAGGGATCGTATCCAAATACCTAAAGACGGCCGCATGCCCGTAGACCCTGTCCGACCACGCCCGTGCCATCCTCAACCTTATCGCAGACATGCCAACCAATCTGCCTAGCCATCAGGTCCGCTGGAAGCCAGTTCTGCAGTACAAACAAGGCCCTCGAAGGAGTGAACCTGAGCGCACCTGTAATCATCATTGCTGCACTCCGCAGAACCTTATCAAAGATCCTGCAATATGTGGATTTCTCCAGAGACCTCCACCATACAACCGCACCATATATAAGTATAGGCTTAACCACCGTGTTGAATATTCAATTGGAACTCCTAGGATTTAGACCCAGGACTTTCCAACGCCGCTGTGACAGGCGTACAGCGCAACATTTGCCCTCGCCGCCTTTGAACGTGTATTTTGGAGCCAGGATAGCTTGGAATCCAGGATTATCCCCAGATACTTCGCGCCATCAGACAGCTACAGCTCAACGCCGTACAAACGCGGTAGGGAAAACGACAGAACTTTGTATCTGCACGTGAATTGTACCAATTCCGTCTTTCCCGGGTTAACGTTCAGCCCACTGTCAGTACTCCATCGACTGAGAAGGCTCAGAGATGTTTGAAGGCGCTGCGACATTGTGTCTAGACAGAGCCCGACACAGCCACAGCAACATCATCCGCATACGCTACGGTCTTGAATCTATTAGAATCAAGCCTTACGAGCAAAGTATTAACGGTCAAATTCCATAGGAGAGGGAAAGAGCCCTCTTGTGAAGTGCCCCTTTCAGCCACCCTGTAGACGGTAGCTGATCCCATAGTGGAGACAATGACCCTGTTGGTCAGGAGTCTCCCTATAAATCTTACCACAATGAACATTCAGTGCCACCAGAGCTGACCTAATCGCCTCCGGTGTCACATTGTTAAAGGCCCCCTTTATATCCAGGAATGTCACTAGAGCATACTCCCTGTGCTCGAGGGCATTTTCAATATAAACCATAAGCGAGTGAAGCGCAGTCTTAACAGATCTGCCCCTAGTGTATGCATGTTGGGACGCAGATAATAGGTCAGGTTCTATCGTACTGTGAAGATGCAAGTCGACCAACCTTTCTAGAGTCTTCAGAAGAAAAGAAGATAGGCTGATGGGTCTGAAGTCCTTTAGACTCGTGTGGGAGGTTTTACTCCTCTTAGGAATAAATACCACCCTCTGTACACAGTCTAAGGCTCAGGAATATAAGACCATGTCAAGCATGCCTTACAGATAGCCATCAGCCAAGGAATCACCAAATCAGCGCTATTCTGAAGATCGGCAGGAATGATGCCATTCAGGCCAGGGGATTTATACGTGCGGAGAAAGCTTTTTCTATGTCCTCCGAGAAAACTAGAGTATGTTTGCCATTTTTCAAGTTTCTACGCAAAATTTCCTTAAATTGGTGACATATGCTGTGAACTTAATGTCGAGGTATAAAGGCGTGTTGTAATTTGGATAAATTGTATTTTGTGTACTTCCAAAGTCGTTTAGCTAAAACTTTTTCAAATATCTTTGATAAAACTAGTAACAAAGAAATCGGTCGATATCCTTCAATACTATTTGAGTCTTCCTGAAGTCTTCAATCATGAGGGTGAATACATGAGGATGAGTATGTTATTGTAAAGTTGACAAAGCCTTGATTTTATAATGTTAGGTGCATAATTTATCATAGAATAAGTAATCTTATCGCGGGCTGTAGTGGAACCTCTTAAAGTTTTTATTAATTCATTTAGGTCATAAATCTTAATTTTTTGGTTAATTACTACAATTTGATGACATTTTGATGAAAGATTGTCAATATTAAAATCAGTTTTAGTGGCCATGACTTCTTGATCGTAAGTTGCGTCCAAGCTCAGAGATGACTAAAAAAGTGCAAAACCATTAGCAATTTCCAAGGGGTGCTTTAGGCTGTTATTATCTACATATATGTTTGGAAAATTCTGAAATCGATTTGCTCTCAAGTTGTTTATTTTACCACATAGAACCCTTACATCCATTAATGGATTTAGGGAGTTGAGAAAATTCTCCCATGTTTTTCGCTTAGCTGCCTTACATTCTCTTTTGATCTTAGTACATAATTTCTTATATTCGATTAAATTCGGCTTATTACTTATTCTTTTGAAGAGTTTCCAGGCTTCCTGTCTCAGAAAAATTAATTTGGATATATCAGAATTAAACCATGCGGGATTATTTCTTTTTTTAGATTTATGACTTAACGGAATAGATTCATTAGCTGCTTTTCTCAGTATGCGTTTTAGTTGAGCCGATTCTTTGTTAATGTTGGATGACCTTTCAAACTGACTTTCATCAAGAGCTGCTCTCTTTTCGAAAAGAGGCCAGTCTGGTTTGCTGTCCTTAAAATGAAAAACATATTTTCTATTAACAGTTACGTTGTTATTCGTAATCTTAATAGGAAAGTAATCACCAACCTCTGGAAGAAGCAGGCAAGTCTAGTTCAAGCAAGGGGCAAAATCAATAGATGACATTGATACATCGACTACAGTAAACGTATTTCTAGTGTTCAGTAAGGTGGGTGAACCATCATTCAATATTACCAAATTGTTGTGGTTTGCAAATTTCTCAGGGATTCTACCACTTGGTGAGTTTGAGGACGAACCACAAAGTATATTTTGACGGTTAAGATCACCCAGAAGAATATGATGAATATTGTCGTCAATGGGAATCTCATTTATATTTGATGCAGTTAAGTTGCCATTATTCTTCTTTTACAATATGTTTGTGATATTTAGTAGCTCCCTGCCTTTAATAGTTATTGTTCGAGAAAGTACCTGTTTATTTTATATGCCTTTTCACGTTTAAATTTGTTCTTACAAGAATAGCTATGTCTGATTTTGCTTAGACGATATTGAATATTATTATGATGAAAAACATGGAATCCTGGTAAATGTAATGAATGTAAGTTTTTATTTACTCTATGCGTCTGCTGAAGTATTATTATGTTAGGTTTATGTTTTGTTACTAAAATCTCAAAGGCATATTCCATTGTAAGATTGCTATGTTAAGGTACAAAGTCATAAAGGTTTATTCATTATTACCCTCTGAGGGATGTTGTCGTGTTTTTCTAAAAATGTTGGGAGTCATAAGTATATTCATTTGCGGAAATTTCTTGTATAAATTTGTACACGGAGAATCATTTTCGTCGAGAGAATTATTGCTTTCTTCGTTTGTTGTTGAAGTAATGGCAGTATTTTTTGGTTGATTTTTATTGTAAGAAGTTATTGGAGAATTTGAATTTTATGTAGTTTGATAAGATTTTTGGCTATCGGTGGTGTTCATGTTTAAATGTTTTTGTGTTTGTTGTATGATGTTGTAGATTTGAGTGTTGTATGTTCTGTTTTGTTTGTTTTTTTATTTTGGACTTGCATTTGATTGATTTTGTTGTTTGTAAAAGTTTCAGTTGATGTAGAATTTGGTTTAGTTGTGTGGTGTTGTTGTTTACTATTTGTGCGTATGTAGGATTTTGATTGATGTTTTTATGAAATGGGTGAAACGTATTTTGTGCGGGGTTTTCATTAAAAAATTGCCATGCGTCTTGTGTTGTACTTTTTCTGGATATTCTGATATAATTAACTGATTAATGTTTCCAAAATGTCGGTCATTCAGGGTCGTAAGAGGGATGAGATTCCACTTGGCAGTTGACCCAGTATTTACGAGAGAAAATATCATGTTTTTCTGTATAGCCACATTCTCGGCATTGTTCAACGCTTTTACACCTTTTACACCATTTTCTGGTGTGACCAAATCTTTGTCCGTTCAAACATTTAATATGGTTTGGGATATATTCGTTAAGAGGAATTATATCCCAGCACTTCACTTCTATGATTTTTTGGTCTTTTAACGATTCCAATAATTCTTTTTCCGATATTTCTATAATTTTTCTTAAAAAAAATACGGCCTTGAGTGGAGCTGAGCGTTTTATGTAAAGATATTTTAACTGGAGTACAGTCTATATAATTAGCCTTTAGGAATTTCTCGACAATATTAACATTGCCCACTTTAATCAATAGATGTCCACTTTTCATTTCTTTAACTTCCAGACGATCACGTGAAATATGTTTGAGGCCTCTTTCTACTTGAAAAAATTAGTGGGCGGCAAGTGGCAGCACTTGTATGTTTTCTTTTAAGGATATTGTCGATGCAACTAGATAACGTGGTTGATTATTTTGATTCACTGATGTTTCAGGTAGAGGTATAATGTTCTCAACTCCTGGTCTTTTGTTGTTGTTCATCTTACCGGACGAGAAATCTAACTCTCGAAACCGGTTTTAGTCCAGGGAATGAACCACGTTCATATTGAAAAAAAGGAAAACTTTCTATTTATATGTCAAGCTTACAATAGCAGTTGTAATTTAAATAAAAATTAACTTAAAAAAAAAAACGAGAAAATGAAAAACTATTCATTACGAATAGTAAAAGCATAAAGTACAATGAATTCTATGTGCCTTGGCTCTAAGCCGAAAACATGTGTTTTGCTTATTGGTGTTGGTAATAATTTTACAGTCGTACTACTCATAAAATACTGAACCGATTTAAATATAATTGATATTGTGCACATCTGTAAGGAAAATGCTTTAAAGCCATATACAATGTATATTATATGAATAAAAAAGATAAAAGATATTACAAAAAAACGTGTTTGTCTTTCGAAATTCTTTCCTAGAACAAAAATCATTAAAATAAAAATCTTAAAAAGTTATTAGATTTATACCTCTAGCTTAATTAATTTTCGGTTAGTTCAAATAAACTTGCAACAAAAATTATAGTCGGATAATTAATTTGTTGTTCAATCTCAAATTGTTTGTTGTTGTGCTATAGAAAAGTTGATCAATAAAAAAACATCGAATTGTTTCGATGTATCTATCAATGGATTTCATCGAGTGTTTTTAAAATATCGACTTATATCGTCCACCACTATGATAGGGAGCGTTAGAGTGCCAATGATTACCTTTGCAGATCGTCAGACGGCTTTAAGGGTGTTTAAATCAGGTTCGTCCTAGATTGGAGTATGGATTTGAGAAAGTTGCACTAGGTCATAAGACTTTTTTGGGTATCGGAACACTGTGGTATTGTGGGAAACGAGATGGCTGATAAGTTTGCTCGACTCCATACAGGCGCTGTTAGTGAGAGTTCTTCAACTCTGACACAATGACTTAAGATGTAGGGTTTCAAGATCCATCTAGCCGATCAAAACTAATCGAAGGACCTCTGTCTTTCTCTTCATAAGCAGGTCGGAACTGAGGCTGTCTATGGGGGCCTTATAGACCACTACGGCATTCAACATTCAACATTCAATGACTTATGCATGGGAGAATAACTATAATGATTTTTGTAAACTGTGTGAAGATGAGAAGGAAATAGAGACGATCGAATACCTATTTTGCCACTGTTTTCCTCTCTCTCTTTCTCTCTGTCTCTCTTTCGTTCTTTTTACTCTTTCATTGCTTCAGGATGAGGACCACACGGTCTCCGAGCAATGCAACCATCGGTTTTCCTAGTGGTAGCACATCCTTACACACTTTACAATACGATGTGATTCCTTTATCCTAATTACGCAAGACCTGATGCGATTAGTGTTATTAAACTCCTTACCGCTTCTACAAAAAAAAACTCTTTTAATTGGCAGTAAGTGAATAACAGAACTGTTGGTGGGGCATTTCTAAAGGCACCTGTTTTACCCAATTAAGCACACCTCTGGACCTGGGCAGCAAAAGCTTTCACCAGAGAACACATCCATATATAATAATATACGTCACATCCTCTACTTGATGTTCCTTCTCAATGATAGCTTGTAATCCAGGTAGACCAAAATATTCAATCTCCCAAGACCAAGATATGTAGAACTCTCTACCTAGCACTTCACGCAGAAGAGAACCAATTTTGTTTTCTCAGGATTAACTCCAAAAACCTTGTTATCGGCCCAAGACAGCAGTTCGAACAGCGCATCCTGCACGTCTATCGGGGGAAGAAATATCTTCAAAATCACTATCGATACATCGTCAGAATAAGCTGATCTTCCTACCGTGTATCCTTATTTACGCAAAATTACCTTAACTGCCAGCAACCATAGAAGGGATGAAAGAACCCCTCCCTGCGCCATGTCTTTTGTCACTATTATCCTGAGACAAACCACAACCAGAACTTTTAGCCATCCTACTGTTTTCAGAAGGAAGAACGAAAAACTGTTAGCTCTTTAATTCTAAGACTTCGATTGGCATGCCTTACCAGGCTTGGGCATGCCTTTCTGCACTCTCTCTAGTCATGTGCTGTTTCAACAAATATCCTTTAGATACTTGTCAAAAATAGCAATGTCTTGCCTGAGATGTACTACAGCATCCATATTCTTAGGATCTCTAAATAGGACTCGTCGATTTCTTTTGATCACTACATAGTCAAGATGAAGGTGATTCTGCCATGGTCTAAGTAAATACAGTCTCTTGCCACATTCCATTTCTCAACGAGCTATAATCTACATATTATTCGTTATCCATAGCTCAGAACCAAGTACCAGGATGAGGACTTAAACGTAAAAGTTTCATAAAATGTTTAGGAATGATGTTGAGAATTTTATTTGTAGCGCAACAGTAGTTATTTCCTTACAGTAATGTAACGAGATTAAAAAATTATATCAATTGATACTATATTTTGTTCAAGTGTAATAATTTCAAAAAATAATTGGTACTTTTTCGCCACCATTTACTAACAATAAATACAACCATGCATGTCATAAAAATCAATTTGGTCGCTGCTAGTCGGCTCCAGTGTATATTAAGTTAATAATTTTTTATTTTTGCAACGCACAATACCGTTTGGATCAGCAGTTCTTGGGCGATATCAGACACAGCGGGAGTCAATTCTTAAATTTCTTCTAGAGATTATTCTATTCAATTAAAAACAAAACAATGGTGAGTTAATATATAAACAAGAATTATTTTTGTTTTCCATAAAATTAAGAAAAACAAAATTTTATATAATTTATTGATGTTTTTATGGAGAAATAACTTTCATTTGACCTTTCTAAATGGTGGTGGTTTGGTTATATTCTTTTTATACAATTTTCTAATCATCTTTAAAAAATGAGACGTAAACCGGTAGAGAAAAAAGACTGGATTTTTAGATGCTGATATCTCTGTATACGAATGCATTTTAAAAATATAAGATAATTTCGGAAATTCACTATGGGACTTTCAACGGTATTTGTTACTAAGCTGGGAAGGTTTTTGATATGTGACCCTTTTTGCGTACATACATTCATACAGAATATGTACATATTTCTTTTGATTAAAATTAAATAGATAATATACATGTCTACGTTGTTTACAGTGCATAAAATAATTAAGCATATACAAAAATGATGAATTTTTTTTTTTTTTTTTTTTTTTTTGTAAAAATTAAAGCCAGACATTCAAAAAGTGAAATTCGTGCATATTCTGTAAACGTAATTCGATTGAAATTGAAATCGAATAGAACTTCGAATTGCTATAAAATTCAAATCAGACAAGATTTTGTTATTTTTTCTTATTAACTCACTTAATTACTTTTCAAACAACCTTGGTTATCAAAAGTATAAAATAATTGGCGCATTTAAGTTCTACTTGTCTTTGAAAATTTAATCGATTTCAATTTCACTCGTTTTCGGTTTATAGAACATAGCCGTTTGTTTTTTTTTTTTGTGGTAAAAAATACCATTGGTGTCTTCACCAATATAATTAGCCTTTCTAAGGTTATTTATCAAAGAATATTACACTTTTGTTAAGATTTATATTATATACCAACCGGTGCCTGTTGGCAATTAAATTTACCTGGAACACATACCTGATATTGATAATGAAAACAATGTATTTTACTAGATTAAACGTGATTACATCGTTTAGCAGGCATTATAAAACACTATACTTTTCCAAATCTTGGCTTATTCGCACTAATAACGCTTAAATTAAAATGTATAAGGCATATTCCTTCATTTTCGATTTGGACTGATAAAGCACGCAATTCAGTATCTTTTTAGGCTTTTTCGAACAGTTTTTCGAATATTACAGATTTGTAAAAATTATTGTGCCTTGTAAATTGTTCAAACACGTACAGCATTTTATTTTTCTTACCCAAAAAAAATAATCGATTTTCTATGCTTTTAGTCCTAACTTTCCCGGATAATCGAAATTCGAAGATATTTCGAGACTGATGTTATTTACATACAAAGCTTTACAAAGTAAGCTTTACGTTAATAGTATTCTTGTTGAGATTTGAACTACTATATAATAATTCTACAACTTTAAATCATTTTAAGAACGACATCTATCATCCTCTATTATAAATGATCCAGGCGATAAATGATCTTCTACTATACTATGCTATTTTTAATTATTAATTTTGAAAATAAATGAAAATTCAAAAAAACGACAAAAGGAAAAAATTAGTGACATATTTTGATAAGTTGATTGTTTTATTGCACTGTATTAAATATAGTGTAGGTGTCTTAGACTATATTTTAAGTGTCATTTTGTCAGCCCAACCACCAAAATTCAACATTGCGCCATCGTCAGATTTTCCTTGTTTACAAAAAATAATATTTTTAGTTTAGCTATACACACATAGGTATGTTTCTGTGTGTGTATTTAATCTACGTACATAAATATGTATATTGTACATATATGTTTTCGTATAGATCTGGGGAGGCTTGTCGCCTGATTTCAATATGTACCAATAAACATCAAAAATATGTATAAAAAAATATATATATTTAAAATCAGAAAGTTGTTTGTTCTACGCGTGTATATAATAGCTTTATAAATTAACTTTAAAAAATTTTAATTTGATTGAAATGGTCTTGTTCTAGTCCAAAGTTTCACCTTGATAAACTTGCTTGTATAAATTTGATTAATATTGTATGTATGTTTGCATAGGATTCGGCATTATCATTTATGTATTTTTTATTTGTTTGTTTATCGCAATCTTTTATTAGAATATTGAGAAGCAACGGCGCTAGAAAACGTCTCCAATTTAGATTGATATCATTGAAGAACATAAACAAAAATATAAAATAAGAAGACCTTTTGTCCGGTATTATTTTCCATTTTTTAATCAACAAATTTCGATGTACAGTATGTAAATTCTATATTCGCGGAAGCTTAAACACTAATTTAGTTGAATTTCTTCAATTTTCTTTAAAAAAAATGACTATGAATGTTTTTTTGTTTGTTTTAAGAAATAAAACCTTTTTATCGTATGGTAAAAAAGATTATTTTTAATTATGTATTTATTTTTTAAAAAACTGCTTTTGAAAAATTGTACGAATATGAAGTTTGCATACTGTGTGATTATTACTCAGTGCAAATTATAACAATTGTTTTAATCATCTATACTAAACTTGACAAATTAGAACACTTGATATTTTCTAGGTCGGGCTATTTTTTGTTGTAGTATTTTAGTTTTGCATTTGTCTACTTATTCAGGTAATTCTAAGATAAATGAATGAGTGAGAATGCAGAAGCATATACAATAATAACAATTATATGCAATCAGAGATATTAAATTTTAAATATTTTATTTATGCATAAAAACGTTATTGTAAGACTTTGACTAAATTAGTAATATTTCCTTAAATATTTTATTTTTGTTGTCAATTTATAAATGATAGAAGAATAAATGAATTCGTTATTTGGTTAAAGTTTTAATTAATTTTATTAGGATTGAAAAATATCCTTTCCTGTTTTCTATATATATAATCAGAATCTAAATAATATTTCAGAAGCAAGTAAGATAAATGTATATAGTCAATGGTTGATCTCAAGAACAAGATTTTTAATCTTAATGTGTATCATTAATTTTAATATTTATTTGTATATTATGAAAAACCCGGTTATAACAAAGACAAAATAACGGTTACATTGAGTAATTCTAAGATATATTAATATATATATTTATATTTTTAAGGTTTAAAAGACTCCTATTTGAGCAAACCAAAAACATTGATTACACATTCCTAAGTTTCAAATGTCGTTGTAGGTATAGGAAAAAAGTGTATCGTAAACAATGCAATATTTTTAAAAATTTGATGGTGATACATGCATATACCCGGTGACGAACGTCATAGTAAATCATTGTGACAAACTTTGACAATGGTAAATCATCTATGAACTCTTTTGGTGTCATACATAACTTTAAAGCAATTGTCCAAATTTAAATTTGTCTTACAGGCGTCAGTTTATTAGTGGGTCCCAACAGACAATATCATCAACAACCATTAGTGCTTTATTCGTTAACGGGGAGGTGTAGCATACAAAATTCTGCATCAGGTAGAGTCGACTTATAGCAGATATTGTCGATAAATTGAACCTTTTTTAGTATGGTGACATTACAATGAAGTTGGCATACATCTTTGTTTGTGTCATAGTCATAAGGGTTGATTAATGTCATTTTTTAATTTATGATAATTTCATATAAATTTCGACTTGATACTGATATTGTGATGGTGACTCATCGATGGAAATAGTATAGTGACAATGTCGTTCAAATACGGCTAACAACCGCCTTTGCAATATTTAGGCTTTTGTTCTATAATAAAGATTTATACAAATTAGACTTTTGAACTTTAAAGATCAATATCATGATGCATTTACGAGCAGGATCTTATTAAACTTATTATTCTTTAAAATATTGCCAAATTTAGTACATATTGGATTTTAGTAATATAAAAAAAAAATTAATAAATAGTCATCCTAAAAAGATTTTAATGTCTATCTTTTATATATTTTGGTGATAAGAAAAAAAAAAAATAATCATTGCTTTGTTCAAATTTATTTTTAGGGTGAACCAATTCGTGTAGTCGTAACCGGCGCAGCTGGTCAAATTGCTTACTCACTTCTCTACATGATTGCTCGTGGTGAAGTGTTTGGCAAAGATCAACCTTTAATTTTGCATTTGTTGGATATTCCCCCCATGGTTGGTGTTTTGGAAGGTGTTGTTATGGAATTGGCCGATTGTGCCTTGCCTTTGCTCCGTGAAGTTGTCCCCACTACCGACCCAGCTGTTGCCTTTAAGGATGTCTCTGCAGCATTCTTGGTTGGTGCTATGCCTCGCAAAGAAGGAATGGAACGCAAGGACTTATTGTCCGCTAATGTAAAAATTTTCAAGGCTCAAGGTCAAGCTTTGGACCAATATGCTCGCAAAGACGTTAAAGTTTTGGTTGTTGGAAATCCTGCCAACACCAACGCTGTTGTCTGTTCTTTCTATGCTCCATCAATTCCTCGCGAAAATTTCAGTGCTATGACTCGCTTGGATCAAAACCGTGCTACAGCTCAGGTAGCTGCTAAAGCTAAAGTTCCAGTCAGCCAAGTCAAGAATGTTATTATCTGGGGCAACCATTCCTCCACTCAATTCCCTGATGCCAGTCATGCTATTGTCAATGTTGGCGGTGTTGAAAAATCTGCTGTTGAAGCTGTGGGTGATGTTGAATTTTTGAAAGGTTCCTTTGTAGAAACCGTACAAAAGCGCGGTGCTGCTGTAATTGCCGCTCGTAAAATGTCTTCTGCTATGTCGGCTGCTAAGGCTGCTTGTGATCATATGCATGATTGGTGGAACGGTACTGCTCCTGGCCAATTTGTCTCAATGGGTGTTATATCTGACGGCAGTTATGATGCTCCTAAGGATGTTATTTACTCTTTCCCCGTTGAAATTAAAAACAAACAATGGAAGATCGTCCAAGGCTTATCGCTTGATGATTTCGCCAAATCTAAGATGGCTATCACTGGCAAAGAATTGCTTGAAGAAAAGAATGAGGCTATGGCTGTTTGCAATGCCGAATGACTAGATGGCCAAAAGGACTCCAAGCTGTAGATGATCGGTAAAGTTGGTAAAATTTACAAAGATCATTACTTCACATTAAATATATAGTTAAGACTATAAAAATTCCACAATTCGATATATGCCGACAATTTAATTGGATATAACCCTTAACCTTTATATAAGAAAATAAAGTTTTGTCTCGTTTTGGAGATGATTTGTTAGTCATCTCCTACAAAATTTGTTTACTTAAATTTAGTGATATTCGTTTAAGAACAACGCATTTAGAATATGTATAAAATTAAAACCGAACTTGTTATTTCACTTAATTATTGTCGTATTACATGTTTTTTACTTCACAAATAAAATTTGTGTATTTCAAAGTCAATAACTTTTAATATTTTTTATTTTTTTATTTTGATCAATGGAGGGACGAGTTTCTAAGATGCAGAAGGTAAATGCATTTCGAATAATATGAGCACACACACAATTTGATAGTGAAAGTGACATATTTCTTTATAGACAATGAAAAGATAAATTTCTTTTTACTTAAAATATTTTAAAAAATAGCCCTTGTTTTTACGTTGTGGCAGTTTTTAATTTCATTTGAATTTGGATAAAGGCATGTGGGAGTTAGATTGGACTCCTTGTTAGTTTCAATCGGAATTTGATAGTTTATTGCCCTTAGAAAGCATCCCAATTTGTTAAAATCAGTAAATCTATTTTATTTCAAATATAATGGTCAAAACCATAATTTCACCGTTTTCTTATTTTATCGGGTATGTCACACAACCCGATCGAAATGGTTTGATTCCGAATTTGTAATTCCTATCGATTTTGTTATAATAAAAAAATTTAAGTATAATTTTCGGAGAAAATAAATAAAATGTGTTATTGTTATACCAATTTTTCTTCATATGCTTTATATTACATTCGAGAAGTAAACTTTAATAATTGATAGTTTGTAAATAAAAATCGAAATATAAAAATTTTTAAAATCACTTTAAATTTTAAAATTGGTTTCACTCCGAAGAATATTTTCGTTTTCTGTAGAAGCTTATTACGGAATGAATTCCACTTACGATCGGAATTCAATTATGTAATGTGCAGAGCGGAACTAGGACACACTGGAGCTTTAATTGATGATCAAATATATAATGTAATTGTTACCGGTCTTGCGTTTATTATAATTTTTTATGGCTATACCAATTATACAGGCATGTCACAAAATTCAATTCCGATCGAAAGTGGAATTGATTCGGTATTAGCTTCTATAAATATATCACATATGAAGAAAAATTGGTATAAATAAAACACTGTGTTTTCTTATTGAACCCCTTTTGCATATGCACTACATTTTGAGTTTTTATTACAATTTGCTTATTTTTCTGTTTCTATTTCATACGTTCGTATGCTTTTGAGAACATTATTGTATTCTTTTTTCTTTCGATTCAGTTTTTTTTTTCGATCGTAACTTAACTGAATGCGGAGAAGTAATCGTTACGCAGAATATAGGTAAATATTCCACATAATCATCGCCTCCCTCTACAAAGACATTTTAAGGTCCACAACTTTTATTGGTCACTCGTGTTCTTACAAACCTACCTTAAACTATTTCAATTAACGTTTTTTGCAAACTTTTAATTGATTTCAGGTAATACTTGTTAAAAACAGAACTGACTGGCATTTCAAAACTGCTTTTTGCAAAGATTTTTATATTATATTATATATATTATTTTTATATTATATTATTTTATATTATATTATATTTTTGTAATAAGAAATGTAATTTCTCTTAAGTTCAGTGATTTTGCGAAGTAATGATATCTTGCCAGGATAAGATATAATAAATCTTACATCCATATAAAAGATATACTTTTTTAGATCTAGCCAACACTTTTTGAGTGCTTTAAATCAAAAACTTAACGATATTTTCAATCTTATTTTTTAATTGGCATTATGGATTGTCATCTCTTTTATGTGAGTATTAAAACTCAAAGTAACATGTAAAATACAATTAATTTTTTTTTTATTTAAAATTATTAATAATGCAGTTTATATATTCATAATTCAATATAGAGGTATGAAGAACGATTATATCGACAATTTCATTAATAAAAAAGCAATTAAAAATCTCATTCTAACACCTGTTAGTGGGACTCTTTTTTATAAGTAATAAATCTTAATAGTGTTGTGATAACATTGGATTTTTAAGCACAGATTTTCCGTCGAATAATTGTTTAATCAACATGTTTTTTAATTACTTAGGATATAAAATATCATAGTGGCCAGGTCGATAGATTAAGAACACCTTGGGTGTAGTACCTTCGGGAAAATCGTGAGCTTTAACTGAACCACCTTCTCCACGATCCATATATTCCACACGTACTCCTACACCTAATGCTGAACATAGAGCTATGATATGGATGTGATCAGATTCTTTGTACATAGGTTCCACTTCCTGGTGACGAAACTCTTCAATTGTAAAATTACCCTCAATAAAATTCTGATAGAAATCTGCTTCCTCCTGAAGTTTTCCCGAGGTCAGAAGTCTTAAATAGACAACCACATAATCCGAGTATCCCTGATCATTGAAAACTTTGTGCAATTGTTGGCCTACATCACTGCTTGCAGATCCTGAGGGATCAACACGTTTAACAACTTCCATAAACTAAAGTTAAATGTTAATATAAAAATATTTAATATTTATTTAAAATATTTATCCAAAATAATAATTATGTTTAACAAATTCTTACTGTTTCATGGAAATCCTCGAGAGTAAAACTTGGAAATCCTAATTGTACCAATTTCTCCTTGGAATTTTCAGCCAATTGACGAAATTGGTCATAGTCTTCTTTGTTTGAGATCAAATACTCCAAGTATGCATATGCAAATGCCCTAAAAAAGCAATTACCATCAGGCCGCGTACGACGCATAAACTTGTATTTACTAGCCAAATCTTGTATTTTCGAAGTAAAAACCACATCACCTAAATATTCGGCATTTAAACACGTTACCGGCAATTGTTCGCTTACCAACGGTATCGATTCGCTAATCTATGGAAAGACTCATACATATAAATAAAAAATGCAAGTGACAAACAGTATGAAAACAAAAACAACAAATTATAATGGAAGGAATAGCGGCTTCTTAGATGAGTCGCTTAAAAATGAAATTATATTAAAGATTCTTATGTACCTCCTTTTCGATTTCTCTCTGCTGTTGCATTATCAGCTCATCCCTATTAACATTATCATTTTGTTCGAGTTTTTCCATTTTTCTATGTTTAATTTATATAAAATTTTTAAAGTTTACCAAATATTTGCAATTTTTGTCTCACGATTAATAAAATTTGTTGGTCTTTCTGTTTTTGCCCCACACTTGCTAAAAACCGTATGCGGTAAAGTACTTTTTCAATGGGAAATTTTATTTTGTCAGAGTTCGAAAGTAAACGTATTTTTGGGAGATTTCTTAAGGGATATTTAAGGTTAAAAATTTTAAAAATAGAAAACATTATTTTTAAATTACTCGCTTTAGAGATCATAAGCAAGTTTTTAATTCTAAGTGAATAGAAAATTGTTCTTTTCAATAATTTATACAAGAGAATTGACAACCGTGAAGGAATGTGCAATAACAACACCAGCAGAACTGAACATGTTGTCGACCCCAGCTACGGAAGTCATCATCAGAGTTCTTTGTGCTATGCATATTCATTTTCTAGAACATCAACTATTTAACTCACATTTCTTAGAATTTGCATATTGAAATTACCAATTTCTATATAGGGAATGAGTTAGTCGTAGTTTTTTCATCACGTTCTTTCAATGTCATTATCTCTTTATAATTGTCTTGTTATATCATCATGCTCCGTCTGATATGTTAACACCACACCATATAGTGCCAGTACATAGTTGACAATTAATCATGCACATGTAATGTAGCCGAGGTGATAGACCTTGGAGGCTTATAACCATTTCAATACTGATGAAGAATAAACAAAATAGAGGTGAATGTGACTATTGCCAACTTTTATGTAAATCATGGGTTTAACAATATGTACTAGATAGCCATGACATAGGATATGGCTCAAGCAGAGTTCTTTTACAAGAAATCAATGAATAAAATAGAAAAATTTTAGGCTATTACAGCCGAACATGCGAATGCTATCTCTCGGCATTACGGCAATTTGGTACGCAAGCATTGTATTCTAGCTTACGGCACACTTGTCATACATCTAACACATACAAATGCCGATGTGGATTGGTCAACAGTGTACAGAAATGAATAAATACTGCCATAAGTTTGCAGCAGCCAAGAAAGAGGATAATGAAATTAGCGGAAAGTCTCGTTAAGTATATTGTCAAACAAACTTTGTTTGAAAAACTTCTTTTATAACCAATTTTTTTCAGTGTTAATATGATTAATATGGCAACATCATAATTTATATATTGCCATCCTGCTTATATTTTGCTTGTATTTGTTGTGTAAAAACAAAGGCGATAACTGCTGAGCAAGAAAATAATAAAAAATAACAATATATTTTTGTAAAGAAATCGTGTTGGAATTTGAAAAGAAAATATAATTCTTTAAGTTTAATTAAGTTATTTAATAAGCAAATAAAATGGATTGTGAAGATATGCAAATGATAATATCCGAAGAACCAAATTTATCGGTAAGTTAAATATTTTGTTAATTAATGGGTGTTTTTTGTCATTACTGTTTTGAATTTCTAAAAGAAAAAAATCTAGAATTAAAATTACGATTTATTGCTTGTCGAATAAAATTTTTTTGAAAACAATAATCAAGCTTGATAAACTAAAATAAAATCACTTAAAAAATAACTTCTATATTGATGAATTCAAGCCTTTTTTTATATGAATTTTAATTACGCAGTAATTTTTTTGTCTGTTAAATTAGGGGATGATTCCTCTATTCTTATTGCATCTTTAAATGAAATCATAACAAACCATCCGCTCTTAAAGGTATCTTAGGGGTTGTTGTTACTAATATTTTATTTGCTTTGTTTGTTGCCTTTGATAGATTTGTTCGTCTTGATAACATGTGATTAATTTCATTACCAAAACAAAGATTATCTAAATTATTTTGTTTCGATTTTTAATACTCGCTTTCGAGCTGGAACTGACCTCAATAGAAAGATTTCTGTGACTGTTGGATTGCAGTTAGAAATTGTTTGTGTATCGTTAATCCTAGAAAGTTAAGGTACGTCTTTCCGACATACGTACATAATACTTTTTTAACACCTTATGCCTAAATTTTAAATTTCGAACCATGTCCTGGCTTTTAAATCGAACTGGTCAATTTATTCAGTAAAGGTTTATTGAAGGGTATAATACTTTCATTTTGCTATGTATTGAACATTTTATTGTTTTTATTTCTTTTTAAATAAAAAACGAACAAAAATATCCAATTAAGTGGAGAAAATCAATGAGCTACGGCAACCGTAATTTTTGGTGTTCGTTGATTTCGAGAAAGCTTTCGATTTTTTGAAACATCAGAGCATCATACAGGCGCAGTATGCTGTATTCAGGAGTAGATGGTTGCACGGAGGTGCGTTTTCTGACCCCATCAATATATTTAGTTTCGGATGTCCATCAAGTATGTATCCTTTCCACACTTTTTTTCAGGTGGTAATTGACGAGGTACTTCGAGCCTGTATAACCTACTTGAAGATAATTCGAGGCAATCTTTCAATAAAAAGACCCGTTTTGGAAGTTGGTACTTCCAACAATGCAATAACCCAAAGCATACAGCAAGCTTTGCAAAGGAGTAGAGTGGAGGAGAAGTTATAAACGTTTCCAATCAGCTTCATTCCCATTACGAATCACCTGAAGTTAGCCCCATAGAAAATTTATTAAATTAATTGGACCGATGATTACCAAAAAGAGCAATTAAAAACAAAGAGGGCTAAAAGAAAGCTCTTGCTGAAGAATCTCACAATATTTCTAGTAAAACTCAAAAAAAAGTTGTACTTTCAATTAAATGTTATTTAAAAGAGCAAAATTGGCTCTATAAAATATTAGTTAACAATAAAAATTTATTAACAATTTTCTTGGCAAAAATGAGTTGCCAAACACTGCAGAGTATGTAGATTTTTCTGTGTTCCGAATTTTTTTTTTTTATGACTAAGGGATATTTTTTTCTTTTTATTTTTGGAGTAGACCCTAATTATAAAGTTTGTGAATGTATCCTATAGTCCAGTTTTGAGGGGTTATGTAAATTTTTCTGTACCGCTGTATGTGTATTTTGCTTCAATAATAAACCGCCTTTAAGAAAAATCAAAATAATGCTGAAAAAAAAGAACAATAAAAGTAGATTCTATGACATATTTCTGAAATAATTTTTGATTCGAACATGATATCGATAATATTGGATTCTGTTTTTTTTGCCGATTTCAATACTGTCTTGAACAACAATCAGATTCTGTAATGAATCTGAATGACTTGTAATCGTAGTTTTAAGAACACCTAAGAAGTAATCTTTAAGATAACGTTTCTGATAACGTTAATTACCCAACAATTTTGACTATATGATATTCTTAAAACTTTAAAAAACCGTAAAAGATTTGACAGTGAAAAGCAATTTTAGTTTAAAAATTAAGGACTGTTATTTGGAAAACTTTTTTTATAAAGATGAAAAAACTGCTATTTGGAAAACCTTTAATATAAAAAAAAAATTTAATGTGTAATAATTGAAAAGTATATATATACATATGGATTTAATTAAATATTTAAACTTTTCTAGGAACGAAAAGAAGGTGGTAAACGCGGACGTAAGCCTGGACGTAAAGCCTCAAATGAAAAAATTGATATCAAAGCAAAATTAGGTGTGTTAAAATAATTTACGTTGATAATATGTTCGAATTTCATTAATTTATTTGGCTAACATTTTATTACTTTTTTTAAGAACGAAGTCGTCAAAGTGCACGAGAATGTCGGGCTAGAAAGAAGTTACGTTATCAATATCTAGAAGAATTGGTTGCTGATCGTGAAAAAGCTGTGTTAGCTTTACGTGCCGAACTGGAGCGTGTAAGTCAGTACATAACAATTTTATGAATATGATGATTGGTTCATATAAATTCATTATCAAATTTTTAGTACAAACAATGGAGTTCTGAATTAAATGAGGGCCGAATACCGAATGGTTTTCAACAGTTATTGGAAGAAGCTGGAATACTTAAACAAGAAGTTGTTGTTTAATTATATTTTAATTGTTTTTTTTTCTATTATTTGCAAATGAATTTCTTTAATAGATGTTTTGTGTATAATAATCAGCCAATATATTAAGAACAAAAATAAAAAATAACTTATTTTGTATATTTTTGTAATTATTATCTTATAGCTATATAAAAATGTATGCGCGTTTGTATGTATGTTTGTTTGTGCCTTATAGACAGCTAAACGGGTGAACCGACTTTCTTAAAATTTTTACAGTATCTCTCTGTATGAAAGGAACTATAGGCTATAAATTTTAAAAATTGCAACTACGCGGTGCCATGCCAATATAAAGTGTATATTTATTTGTCTATATCTTCAAAATGGTAACGTAAAGTCTTTAAATTTGGCCCAAATAGATTCATGGTCAATGCAAACCATCAGTTATAAAGTGGGTGGAATTGGACAAGTGGGCGTCGTACCTCTCATACAAACTAAATTTTGATTTCATATTTTGAGAACGGAATGACTTCACGGTCAATAAATCATCAAACAAAAATTAGGTGGAATTGGACAAGTGGGCGTGGTACTTCCCATATAAACATAATATTGATTTCTGTATATCTTGAGAACGGTTAAAGTAAAAGCTTTTTAATTTGGTCTGAATGACTTCATAGTCAATGCAAATCATTCCTTTCATACAAAGTAAACATTAATTTTTGTATATCTTGAGAACGGCAATAGTAGAAGTTTTTAAATTAGATTCAAACGAACTCGGCGATTGGTAAATGGGCGTGGCACCTTCTATTCATACTTAATATATGTGGAGAACAGCAAATTAAAACTACTATCTACATACATAAGAAAAATGCGGGAAAGTTTAGGTAAACGATATTGAACAAAGCACACCGGATAAAAGCTATCTATATGCATATACTATATGAAACTTAATGTGTGTTTGTTTGAAGACTATATACATCCAAAAAGCAGAACCTACAGTCTTTCTGGGAAGGGGATAAAATGTGGAAAAGGGTAAAAATGTAACTAAGATAGCATTTAAGATAATATGACCTTTCGTTTGTAAATCGTGTTTTGAAATGTGAAGGGGGAAGGAAAAACTAAATTTTATTATTTTCTATAAAAAGCATAATTTTCGTCCCTATAATAGATAAATTCAAGTTTAACGTTCATATCTTATAATAAAAAGGAACAATTTTGGGTATGAAGATCAAAGGAGTGCAGAAGGCTTAAGATGGGGGTAGCGAAGTACGCCGGGTTTCAGATTTAAAGTATATACACTGGTTCCTTTGGCAATATCTCTATAACTAAAAAATAGAGTATACATTTGTATATGTATATTTTTAGTTTTTTAAACCACTTATCAGCAGGGTTGGCAACCCACTGGGTAACCCAATCAAACCCATTATATATATTATATATTATATATGTATTATATATTATATTATATTATATATGTATTATATTTAAAAAACCCGGGTTGGTTCTATTTTAACGCAATTTAAACGAACTCAAACGTTTTAAAAAGGTTAAAACGTAACAATATTTAGAAGTACTCTCGGAAACATCTAACAGAGCACACTTCTGTTGAAGTAACTTTAGTCGTGTTTTATGTTCTCTTCTTCGTATCTTGTCAAATTTATATGATACAATTTTAAGCTTAAGTTAACTTAACTTAGCTTAGCTTAAGTTAACTTAAGCTATTCTCTTAGCTTAGCTTAAGTTAACTTAACTTAGCTTAGCTTCAGCTAACTGAAGCTATTCTTCCATATCGATACGGATATATACTTACTGTACTTATTTTTGTAATAAAAGAAGAGGTAAAAAAGTATGCAAGACAACGTATGATAATAACTTTACCGCGGTTATAATTTTATGGCTATAAGACGACTTTTTTAAACTACATAGGGTGTACTATTCACATAGCGAGCAGTGTAATTCTAAAATAACAAACGAACTAACCTTTAAATCATTGTTAGTAAAAAAATACTTTTTATATTTTAATTTTAACATGTATTACATACACACATGTGTATATAAATATGTAACATGTATAAGATGTACTTAAGTATAATAAATATAAAACTTAAACACAAAGGTAAATTTTTTAAAACTAATATCTGTCTATAGCATGTATGTAGCATGGAAATAAAAAATAAGTGAATATGCTTAATAATCAGACGCTGCTAAAGAGAAGCCAAGCGGTTGTTGAAACGGCATATGATGATATTGCAAGATATTAAGTGGGATTGCTATTGACGGAAACGGTGCAACTACCTGGTAAGAATTGGTTGAAGCTTGTGTTTGCATATCCGAAGAAGAAGCCGGCACCGAAACCGACATTGCTTCGCTGGCTGACGGTTCAATTTCCTCAACTTTTATTTGAAATTTTGGACTGGTTTTAGGGGGAATTGACACTTCCACTTGTCGGCTCTCTTGAGGACTAGCTTCGGGTGCAGGTGAGTTTGTTACTGATTTCTGATGTAACTGTAACTGATCTTGTTGATGTTGTAGCTGTTGATGTTGCTGATGTTGTAATTGTTGATTTTGCAGCTGTTGATGTTGCTGATGTTGTAGTTGTTGTAGTTGTTGATGTTGTAGTTGCTGGTGCTGTAACTGTTGAATTTGTTGCTGCTGCTGTTTAATTTGTTGTTGTTGCAGCTGAATTTGATGCTGTTGTTCATGTTTTTTAAAGCCATAATTATGAATTTGTTGTTGTAACAATTCGGTGCGAATCGCGGGTGTTTGCTTTTGTGATGCAACTTTGGGTTGAGTAGTTACTCTAGGCTTATGATTTGTTGGAAAGACCGACAGATCGTGAGAATGATGATTTGAATGTTCAATTTCGTGGCTATGTTCGTATCCCTTATGCTCATGATCTATAAAGTCATCATCGATATGCTTTTGATTTGAATCATCTTGCTTAGGACGCTCGTACTTATAGGGCTCTTTTGAATGTATATATATTGGTACTTTCCTTTCTACTTCGACTTTGTAGGGAGCTGGTACAACTTTTTCGACAGGATATGGTACTGGTTTTTCAACATGAATAGGCACCTTGACTTCTACTGGATAAGGTACACGCTGTACGACCGGATATGGCCTTGGAACGGCTACTACTTGGTTAACAATCTTTTCTACCGGATATGGCTTAGGTACATGAACTATTTTTTCGACAATTTTTTCGACAGGAACATGTACAATTTTCTCTACGGGATATGGTACCCTTTTCTCTACTGGATAAGGCACTTTTTTCTCAACGATCTTTTCGACTGGTACATGAACAATTTTTTCTACAATTTTTTCCACAGGATATGGCTTTGGAATGTGAACAACTTTTTCGACAATTTTTTCCACAGGTACGTGTACAATTTTCTCTACTGGATAAGGAACTTTTTTCTCAACAATTTTTTCAACAATTTTCTCTACCGGATATGGTACTTTCTTTTCAACAATTTTTTCCACTGCATATGGTTTCGGTATGTGTACAATTTTTTCTATTGGCACCTTAACGATCTTTTCTACGGCATATGGCTTTGGCACATGAACTATTTTCTCAACGATTTTTTCGACAGGCACATGTACAATTTTCTCCACTGGGTATGGTTCCGGTATTTTTTTTATGATCTCTTTAATGTGATTATGATGATGATGGTGATGATGGTGTTTTACCTTGACTTTTTTATGCTTTTCATGTTTTTCCTCTTCCGAATGATAGTGTTGTGTTTCCTCTGTTATGGGGTCATTAAACTGTTCTTCAGCTTGAATTTCAAGTTGTTCAGTAGCTTCTGAAGTTTGAATTTCTGGACTTGGAACATTTTCATCGGCTGACGGAGTCGGAGTTTCGTCTTTTTCCTCGATGTGTTCATGAGTTTCTTCAAAGGTATGATATACCTTTACTTCTTCGCTGGGCGAAGTTGAAAAGTTCTTTATACTTTCAGAGACCTGATTGTGATGAGCCGGTTTTTTATGTCTCGGTTGTATTTTTAGAAGAACATGTTTTTTGCGACGGTTAACAGGTTTAACTAAAGCTGTTTGTCGATACTTTTGCGAGCCACGTTTGCCACGTCCAACGTTACCATTTGCGTCAGGATGAACGTTAAATTCCATTCTGCCAGATTCTTGAGCATGCAAATCATCTTTGGATGAAGATATATCTTCTTCATCGTAATGGTGATGATGAACATCATATTCGTTCTCATCAGTTGTACTGCTCCTTCGCCGTTTGGCAATCGCATTGTCGGCAAAAAGTAACAGAATTAGTAGCACCGGTAGGCCAATTTGCTGTTTATAAAAGAAGAGGGAGAGAGAGAGAGAATACGTAAAGTAATTATTACTGAAATTTATAAAAACCGTTATACAGTAGTACTTTTAAAGTATTTTCAACTTAATATTTTTTCATGCCAAGTATTAATAAAAAAGATCTCGAACGAATGTTACTAAAAATGTATTCGTTCGTTACATAAAATAACAAGGTGCCATATTTTGTAATCATGAACAGATGCTGGCAAGGCATGTGTTACACTGTTCTATTTTAAATTATATATTAATTACTCGTAATTTGACGCGTTTCTGGAAACTGTAATGTTGATGGAAATTAGAGGGGCGATTGTAGAGGGATTGCCATATCCCACTAGAAACTTTTAGAGTTCCTTATTCTGATGCGCGAGCTAAGGCAGACATTATGGCACACTTTTTTGACCTCAACTTGATAAAAACCAAACCGAAACCTTAACCGGTCAATCGAGGAGTAATATCTTCAAAGCTAAGACAGTTAATACTGGCCACTGGACTCTAGGTAAATACAAAAATTGTAGTGGCAAAAGCGCTTACAATCCTCTCTGTGGAGTAGACATCAGTAAGGAGTCGGTGGAGCATCTACTGTGCGAGTCTCACCGTTGTTTACGAGGAGGTTAGGATTCCTGGCTCACAATACTTTTATACATTAAGAAGCATCGCTAGCGCATACTATTGACTTTAGCTGTTTTTGAACTAAAGCCAATGTAATACACAGCAAAACGGTACTACGTCCTAATTGTACCCCAAATTATGTGAGCCTTCTGAACCAAGCAAATTATTTATTATTGAAATTAACAAGTGATTTTTTAACCGTTTTAGTTTTGAAAATAAAAAAACGCAGACAATTATCAAAAGTGAATAAAATATTTATTTGGGGCGACAAATGAGCTGTAATGTTGTCTTCCTGGCTTGTCTCTGTACACGAGGGACTTCACGTATCCCCACAAAAAATGGTTTAGTGAGCTTAAATCACATGGTCTTTGAGACCAAAATTCTATAAAAACGTGAGATTAATGCTTCGAATTTGCCTCTGAGTAGGTTCATTATGGTATCGCGTGCGTTGTGGCATGTAGCTCCGTCTTGTTAAAACCACATGTCAACCAAGATCAATTTGGGCGAAAAAAGTCGATAATAACCACAGAGTACCTCGCTCCATTGGCTGTAACGTTGCCGTTTTTTTCGTTCTTAAAGAAGTATGTTCCAATGATTCCTTCGGCCCACAAAGTGCACCTAACAGTGCATCTTTGGGGTGAATTGATGGTTCTTGAACTGTCACCTAATTCGGCAATTCTATTTATTGGCGTACCTATTTAAGCAAACATAAGTTTCGTCACACAAACACAAAATAAATACGTAACACATTTCTCACACAGCACGAATTTTGTTAATAAAATTCAGTATTATGCAGTCTTTGTTCATTTGTTAGACTATTCATGGTGAAATAGTAAACCTTATCAAGCATTTTTATTATTGCCATATGTCAGGAAACTTTCTTTACAAGAAAAAACCAAAAAGGAAAAAATCACCCGTTATGATGTCTCTTGTAATACAAATCGAACTCAACTTATAATGAGAAATTTTTAAAAAACTAAAAGAAAAAAGGTTTCAAATGCAATAGTCAAAAGAATACCGGATAGTTTAATCTCGAGTCTAAAATATCTTGAAAAACGAGGCAAATATTCCTGCAAGAATTTTGTATAAATTTTGTATACATTATCCCTATTAAGGATTATTATTATTATTATCATCATTCTGACCAGGCACTATTGCAGGACACTGCGACTCATGAGATTTATTGTGCCTCTTCTGGTCTATATTTAGTTCAGTAGATCTGCTGCCTTCCTAATGAATCCTATGTCTTCCTAAACATTTCCATCTAAACCTATCAAGAACGCTACTTTAACACAATATGTGTTTCGCTGTCTCTGATGTCTGAGCACAGTCTACAAACATCGACATCTGTTACCGCCATTCCCTTCTAATGTGCTTTCAGAACGCAATGGCCAGTAAGAAATTCCGTTAGGAGTTTCAAGTCCGGTCTGCTATACTTGAGAACCTTAGAGCAACACCCAAATTGCGGACTGATCGCTGATCTAGACCCCTTTGAGCATTTCAGTGTTCCAAGCATCTGGCAATTTCCCATTCCTTGATTAGATGGAGGATGGTAGTCAGTCGTGCTGCACTGTAGTGATTAATATAGGCCCTATTAAGGATAATATTTAATATCTGGGAATATTTGTAGATACGAAACTAAATTTTAACCACCTTGCCATTAACTTCTTTGATGGATAGACACTATTCACCATACTGGAGAGAAGGTCTATACTCAACTAGAAGAACAAGATATTGGACCTTATCGTGGTTGGCGAATTTGCTGTCGTATTTCCACATTTTTGTCTTAGATTAAAGAAAACAATCAAAATTTTTCTTTAATCTATTACAAAAATGTCAAAAACGACTACGAGTCGCCAACTACGATTAGGGTGATTTTTATAGGTAAAGGGCCCGCCAAATAAAAATGCTATAAAATGCTATAAAAAAAAACTACTGAATATTTTCTCAAATTTCTTTTTTTCTTTGAAAGTACCATCCTTCCGGTTAATAATGGAAAATAATTTCATTCAAATGGCTGCCTCGGCTGGCCATGCAGTAGCCTACATGATCGGTCCAATTTTTAAGCAGCTGTATTTCACCAATGGTTTCAAGAATATTGTCCTTTAAAGCGTCAATTGTCTCTGGCTTGTTGGCGTAACACTTATCTTCGACGGCACCCCACAAATAATAGTCCAACGGTGTCAAATCGCAGCTCCGAGGTGGCCAAACGACATCAGCTCTGCGGCTGATAATGCGATCTTCAAAAACAGGGCGCAAAACATCGAGTGTAGCTTCGGCTGTGTGGCACGTAGCGCCGTCCTGTTGAAACCAAATGTTGCTAATATCCTCCTCTTCAATTTTTGTGAACACAAATTTGTTCAACATGGCTCGATAACGATCGCCATTGGCTGTAACGGCCACTCCTTGCTCATTTATCGAAGAAAAATTGCCCAATTATGACTCTGGACCAAAATCCGCACCTAACAGTGACTCGTCTTGATTGTATCGGCTTTTCAATGTATGCGTGCGGGTTTTCTGTGCCACAAATGCGACAATTTTGCTTGTTTACATACCCGCCAAGCTCAAAATGAGCTTCATCTGAAAAGATGATTTTTTTTGGCAAAATCGGCATCTTCCGTAAGTCGATCACAGGCCCAGATTCCCAGCATTGTTCAAGCGTATACACAACCATATTCGTTCAGCGGAAGGATAAAACTAATTATCTGTCAAATCAGACATGAGCTAAGTGTTACCATTCACGAAATAAGCACTAGTTAAAAAAAAAACGTTAGATGGCTGACCCTATATAATATGTATGTGTAATTAATCGATTCTAACATATGGCTACAAGGTTTTTCTTCACAAAACTGCTAAAATGCCTACACAATCTCTCCCTTAGACATTTCATTGATATACTTATATGTATGTAAATATATAGCGTTTGCACTACAATTTGATCAGGCGATTTTCTCAATGTACGGTCAGTCCAGGTCCAAATTAACGTCTAAAAATTTCCCAAAGTTGGCCATTAGAAGCAGTTGGTCGTTTGTGATCTAGATTGAACAGAATATTCGTTGCAGACATTTGTCGCTGAAGCGGTAAAACCATAGAGGAGACCTAATTTGGGGCTGCCTATATGTTTTTCGTGCGCCATATTCATGTTGGAAGTGGAATGCGGTCAGTGCGCTATTTATTCTTTCCGTGATATCAACTTGAGATTCACAATTATTACTTATAGTGCTGCCGAGATTTGAAAAGGATGCTGCGTTCTCAAGTAGTTGGTGTAGCTGATATGTTAGTGGTAAAGCTTTACCGTGCCCAAAACAAAGCTGGAAACGTAAACTCTCAAAATATGAAAGAAATCTCAAAAGCACGCTTTTTTATTTACATACATACAATGTATATACTACCTAGATCAAAAAGTTCCGGGAGTAACCCTCGTTTGGCGGTCCCACCGTTCCGATTTGAGTTTTTTTTTGTTAAGTTGGTACATCTGTTGTTGATATTCCCGCTAAGTCTTAGCGTCATAGCTTGACATTTGCAAAAGCTACGTAGCCAAGAGTACATCTACTCTACGTGTGTTGGCGATTTTTTTTTTTAAATTTTAGAAATGGATTTAACGTTACCACAACGAACTAGTATTAAATTTTGCTTAAAAATGGATTTAATGGTGCGCGAACGTTGCAAATGTTGGAAAAGTGTTTTGGCAACGATTCTCTAAAGAAAACGGTCGTTTACCAGTGGCACGAGCGGTTCAAAAGTGGTCGTGAGTCAATCGAATATAATGAACGCAGTGGCAGACTATCGACATTGAAAACCAACGAAAATATTGATAAAGTAAAAGAAATGTTGGTCAATAATCGCAAATTAACTAGTAGAGAGACAGCGGAATACTTGAACATTGCCTATAAATCCGTCCAAGACATTTTAGTTAATGATTTAGGTTTCAGTCATGTAGCAGCAAAGTTGGTGCCAAAAGACCTCAATTTCATGCAAAAAAGAGACCGACATGATATGCGAGGCTAAGTCTGTTCCCACATTCATCAAAAGGATCATTACTCGAGACAGGACGTGCTTTTATGAGTACGACAAGTAATCCAGACATCAGGCAAGTGAATGGCGTTCACCAAATAAGACGCGACCAAAAAAACATTAGTTTTCAGTCAAAAAAGAAGGCAATGCTCACGGTTTTCATAGACTACTGCGGTGTAGTTCATCATGAATTTTTGCCAGAAGGCCAGACAGTAAACAAAGAGTATTATTTGGGCGTTAATCGACGTTTGCGTGAAGCAATTCGCTGAAAGAGACCAGCATTGTGGGCAGAAAACTCGTGGATTTTGCACCATTATAGCGCACCGTCGCACAGTGCCATCATTATTCTATTAATGAATTTTTTGACGAAAAATGCAATAAATACCATCCAACAGCCACCGAATTCACCAGACTTGGGTCGTGTGACTTCTTTCTGTTCAATCGAGTTAAAAAACCATTACTGGGAAGTACTGATGGACATACCGAAAACCGGTAGGAAAGACACCAGAGAAAAAAAAATTTCAACAGCGGTATCACCTCATAACATTAGCTAGTAACTGGTTGTGAGTATTACTTACTATTGAAAACTTTTCTAATGCATTTGCCGTTCGGAGCCGGCGTTAAGCTGTAGGTCCCTTTCAATGAATCTAAAAATAGAATCGGGTGCAGCTTATTGACTGAGGGATGTCCCCATGTTCCTTCATGAATTGTTATAGGAATTAATATAAGTGAGTGAATCAAGTGAATCAATTGAGCCTATAATAGAAACGAATTCAAGTGGACTACGTATCAAGCCCCGGCTATATAAGAACTTGAAGCAACGATCGCCCAACTAAAAATTTCACCAAATCACTAAGGTCAAAATTTCAAATGAGATGGTAAAATATGGAGGACCAGCATTATTAAGGGAAATATTCAAACTATTCTTTTAAACTTACACCACGCGTTCAGTTCTCCAAAAATGAAAAGAAAGTATAACCATAACGATTTTCAAAAAAGGAGATAAAACAGAATGTCATAATTTCAGAAGTATATCGCTCCTCGGATCACTCACAAATCTCTTTACTAAGACATTAGCCGATCTAATTGCCAAAACAGAAATTTCTGAAAAACAGCATAGTTTTAGAAAAAACAGATAAACGGTATTAGCCTGCGTACATGTGCTTCGTCGATTTAACAAAGGCGTTCGATAGAGTAAGACTGCACAATGTTATTGTTTTTGAAACATACATATACACACAACAACATGTTGGCGGTAATTGAATATCTAAATAACAACAACAGCATCTATATTTAAGTTGATGATATGTTGACAGATAAGATTCAAATTTCTTCAGAAATAAGATAGGGTGACACCTTTAGCCCAATCCTTTTCAGCATCATAATTTAGAATGTCGAATATCATCATCGAGAATGTAAAAACAGCAGCCCCAGGTTATAAATTGTCTACTGGGGAATTTAAAATAATATGTTTCGCAGATATGATGCAGTTCTTGTATCCGAATCTGAAGATAACTTAGTCACGTCAAAAGAACTAAAAAGATATAAGCTAGCAGTCAACAACAAATCGATCAAACAAGTCTTAGAATTTAACTATTTGGGCTCCTTTATAACAAGCGGTCGAGATTTCGGAGATGCAGGCTACCAAAGCTGTAACATTACAGGAATGCCTTAGTAATAGTATATTGCGAAACAATTATATGAGCAAGGACAGCAAGATGAGAGTATATAAAACATACATTCGACTAGTTATAGCATATGCATCCGAAACTAATGCGGATATCACTGCTACAGTGCTAAACTATACAACTGTCGAAATGAATACTCTAGGAACTATAGTCTTATACATAAGGTTCGACATAAAATTAAATGAATAAGTTAGACGAGAATATAGAAAATGTGTCCAAGCTGATTCGAAAAAGAAGAGATTGGCGAAATCATGGGAGAAGAATGCTAAGATCGCTAAGACATCATTTGAAGGAAGACTCTAGAAGACTTGATCCCAGGACCGCTACCTAAACAGATTGCATGAATGTTGGACATCGACCATGGTTGACGATTAGTTTTATGATTTATCGTAAAAATAACTTGGTCAAGTATAAAGTACTTAAATTGAATGAATTTTAAATGTGTAGTATTTATTATAAACAACTCGTCTACAATGATATTTTTTAATGTTGAAATTATAGCAGGTCATTCAATAAGTCCGTAGGATAAGTAAGCAAAAAACAAAATTTTGACAAAACTCGATTTTATTATTCAACATAGTTGCCTTCGAAGACGATACAACGAGTATAGAGATTTTCCAACTTTTTGATACCACATCTATAGCACGATTTATCTTTCTCGTTAAAATAGGCCTCAGTTTCAGTGATTACTTCATCATTGGACTTAAATTTCTTACCAGCAAGCAGTCCCTTTAGACCTGAAAACAGGTAAAAGTCGCTGGGGTCTAAATCTGGAGAATATGGTGAGTAGGTTAGCAATTCAAAGCACAATTCATTCAATTTTGCTATCGTTTTCATCGATTTGTGACACGATTTGAGAGCTCACGCGGCAATCACTTTGAATAGAGCTTTCACATACCCAAATATTAAAAGCACTACCATCTAATATGTTTATAATGCCAGTTAGCTCGTACACCTACAATTTGCGATCGTTCATAACAAATTTGTTGATTTTTTTTTATGTTTTCTGGAATAAAAGCCCCATTTGGGCGTCCATTGCGCTTTGCATCATTTGTGCTGGTATGACCACCTTTAATTCAACAAACCACTTCTCTATTATTTGTCTGGATGTAGCAGAGTTCGGATAATGTTTATCAAGCCATTGTTTGGTTTCTACTGTATTTTTTGTCAGCAAAAAGCAATGCTTTATCAAAACTCTAAATTCACTTTTTAATTTAAATTTCACTGTAGATGGATGACGGACTTGTTGAGTGACTTGATTGATTGTAATCGTATTTATAATTGTTACCTATTGAGTTTGGTGTTACCCAAAATAGTAGAGACACATTGTGTTTTTCCTTAAGAGCGTAAGAGAAAAAGATCTACACCTGAGAAACGGTACAAATTTTGTTTGTTCAAATAACGGTTCTATACGTCGTCGACAGCAGACAGTTTATAAGATCTTTTTTAAGAATGTTTGAATATGAAAACAGAGTTGGGTTTTTAACTATTTAGTTTGATATAAATGTTTCTATTATTTTGCACATGACTGTATGTTATAAATGTTGTTGTTAGTCAATCACGCATAAAAGGCTGAACTGATTTTGATAAAATATGGAACACAGATAGATTTAGCTAACGAAAGTGTTATAGGGTATACCTATTTTTCAAAATTGGACATAAGAGAGGTTAAAATCGGGGAAAAATTAGGTAAATTAGGTTATATGAGTTTGGAATACTTTTTAGCTCCTAGTTAAAATGTTTTTATCTTTGCAAATTTTGTTGAAATGTGAAACACAGATAGATCTAGGAAATGAAAGTGGAAATTTTTCATAATTGGACCTAGGAGAGCTTATAATTGGGAGAAAACAAGCAAAATAAGCGACTTTTTCTAAAATGACACAGACAGATCTAGGTAAAGGAAATTTTTATAGGGTATGCCATTTTCTCATTTAGACCTCATTAAGAGGTTAAAATCAGAGGAAAACGAGCCAAATTAGGTCATATAAGATATAATTTTGCTTCTTTCGTTTGTTTATGAGTCAATCAAGCGTAATCAATTAAATCGATTATGTTGAAATTTGGAGCACACATAACGTAAGTAAAATAGGGTGTTTTTTTAATTTGATCTCGAGGGCGTTAAAATCGGTGAAAACGAGCAATAGAGCCGTCAACCTCGAACCGTCGTCGTGTCAAGCAATTGAACATCTCACGAATATCACTGATCCGAATTTTGTATAAAGATTTGAATTTACTGACCAGCGACGTCAATACGCCGAATGGTTAGTTTTAGTTGATCAGATAGAACTGAAAGGTGACTTTACTAAGAAAATTATCTTCAGCGACGAGGCATACTTTCACATCAGTGGATTCGTTAACAAGCAGAATTTCCGCATTTGGGCAAACGTGAACCCACGAATGATTGTTGAAAGGCCGATGCATTCACAAAGAGTGACTGTTTGGTGCGGTTTATAGGCTGGCGGCGTCATCGGGCCGTACTTCTCCGAAAATGAGGTCGACCAATCAGTACCCGTGAATGGTATTTGCTATCGCGAGATGATAACGGACTTTTTGTAGCCAGAAATTGAGGATATGGATTGTGCCACTTGCCACAAAGCAAACGAAACAATTGGTCTTTTGCGCGAGAAATTCAATGGCCGTGTAGTCTCATGTCGTGGCCATGTTACTTAGCCGCCACGATAGTGTGATATTACACTGTTGAAATTCTTTCTTTGGGTATATTTAAAAGAAAAAGTGTACGTCAATAAGCCAAGAACAATTTAAGAGTTATATGATAAGATAATTCGGCACATTAACAACATTGATCCTCAATTATGTGTCAGAGTCATTATAAATATATACCCGCGGATTGAGGTATGCCACCGAAGCCGTAGCGAGCATTTGACCTATATTTTGTTTCACATATAACTGTCAGAGATCCTTCTATCATAACAATATTAAGATATATATTAATTCCCATAACATTCCATGAAAGAACATAGGGACTTCTTTCAGTCAATGAGCTGCACCAGATTCTATAAGAATCATTGCAAGGGACATACAGTTTAACGCCGGCTACGAACGGCAAATGCATTTAGAGAAATTTTCAAAAGTAGGTAACAGTCATAACCAGTTACTAGCTAATGTTATGAGGTAATACCGCTGTCGGAAAACTTTTTTCTATTTTTTTTTTAGATGGTCTGTATATAAGAGGTTTTTAATGTAACTTGTGTGGATCAATAGAGTGAAATTTTTGTGACGAGTACTCTAGACTTCAATTGTGATAATATTTTATATTATATTCCATACATATGTACATAAATTTTACATCACCAAAAATTTCAAAAATTTTACAATAATATCACCAAGTTAATCGATATCAAATTCTCATTGGTTTCTATTTCTGTAACACATATGTAAGACAACCAAAATTATATTTATACATTGCTCATTGAAGAATACTATTAAGAGGTCCAAAGTAATTTGTGAAAATCGTGAAATCCGTCTGAAGTTACTCATTGTAGAACATATGTAGCTGTTATCGTCGTGTTTAAGAAATGAATTTCGTAAATGCCGAAATATGTCCGACTATGTAGGCGATCGATATAATGCGTTTCCCTTCGAATATCATAAATCTAATAGCCTATACCTATTTATGCCTCCTAAATTTAATTATTTTTCATCTAAGAAAATCACATGATGCTACTTAGTAACTTTGGTCACGTGAAAAAATTTGTGCAATTTTCTTTGCGAAATGTATTAATAGGTACTTTTTCTCATTTGTTTTCATTCTCTTTATATAATCCGCCTTTTTTAAGCCTACGTTAGCTCTCTTTCTTGGTGTTCTCTTGGCTATTGAACTTACGAATTAAAAGTTTATCTTAAAAATGTCTTTTGCCAATATTCACATTATATGCAGTGGCAATAACACGGCGAATGTTGTCTTCCAAATGGTCAAGCGTTTGTGGCTATACCGCATAGACCAAATTTACATAGCCCCACAGAAAGTAGTCTAGCGGGGTTAAATCACAAGATCTTGAAGGACAATCAAAACGTGAAATTAGGCGGTCACTAAACGTGTCTTTCAATAAATCTATTGTGGCACGAGCTGTGTGACATGTTGCGCCGTCTTGTTGAAACCACATCCCCTGGACATCATGGTTATTCCATTCAGGAATGAAAAAGTTAGTAATCATGGCTCTATACCGATCACCATTGACTGTAACGTTCTGGCCACCATAGTTTTTGAAAAAGTACGGACAAATGTTTCCACCAGTCCATAAAGTGCACCAAACAGTCAGTTTTTCTGAATGTAACGGTATTTACCCATACACTTAAGGATTACTTTCACTCCAAATTCGGCAGTTTTGTTTGTTGACGTAGCCATTCGCTTCATCGCTAAACAAAATTCGCTTATGAAAATCGGGAACAATGGTAATCTCGTTTTGGGCCCATTCGACGAATCTACGTCGGGCGTGAGTCTATTCATGATGAATTGCCAAACCAATCTGAGAATAAATCACTTGACAGCTGTTAAATTGGTCGCCATCTTGAAAAGTAATGCCAACTTAAAGTTCTATACCTCTATAAAATACACGCTATAGAAAGTCACCAGGCTGTGAAAATTGCGTTATTCTTGATAATATTTGTGTAAAAATGAATAAAAATAGTATTTCTTAAACGTACCTCCTATCTAAGAGTCCATTTTTCAAGACTTATTTCAGTCATTTAAAAAAAATATAAAAAATTAAGTATTTTAAAGAAGAAAGCTTACAATTTATTTATTTAATTACAATACTGAGCTTGTAAGCTGTTATTATTATATTCTTAAAAGATTCCAAGGGGTTTGTATGGCCATAACAAAATCTTTTGTTCTACGCCTATCTAAAGCCAACAATATTCTGGGCTGCAATTCATTCTATGGGAAGCAACTTGTCTTTCAATCTGTCCTTTCTAGAAATGGGCTGGCCTTCCGATTCTCCTGCAAGTTCCATTCAATGGCCGGTGTCGCTAAGTTGTAGTATGGCTTCACCAGAGTGTGCCCAATCCATTTCCTCCCCATAATTTCCCTTACTACAGGAACTAGATCAGCGATTCTTAAATGTCTGAATGGAATTGATATCAGTCACAGCCACATACCATAGCTCGAAATCTCGTTGGGTTATTAGCGTTGATTCGCATAATTTCGTTTTTAAAGATGTTTACCTGCAAGCCGGTCCTGTATACTTTCGCCTGTATAAAATCCAGCTTTTCTTGCATGTCGCAATGTCTGTTAGCCAGGAGATAGATGTCGTCTGCGTAATCCAAGTCTTTGTGTTAAGTCCCCAGGTTATACCACGTTGCAAGACAAAATCGAAGACAACGTTAAACAGTAGTGGAAAAAGAACACAAACTTGTCTAACACCAGATCTGATAGGTCTTTTCTTTATGTTATATCTTTTTTTCTGGTTTTAAATATTATTAAAGCTGTTTTACAGCGCGTTTTGATTAATATTAGTTACATGAATCTAATTTAGTGCTTTTTAGCACTTTTTAAATAGAAGGTCTGCATGTTTTGACCATAAAAAGTTCGCAACACTGATTATATGGTCATACATATAATCATTTTTTGTTTAATATGTGGACCCTTTGAACAAGAATAATGTTACTTTTTGACTTCTTAATGTTTATCAATATATTAGGAACAGATGGACCCATACCTTTGTAATATATAACTTTTCCCTTTTCAGCTTCCGGCTTTGCCACGCCGCATTTTTAGTTATTATTTATGAAAACAAATCTATTTATCTTACTTATTAACCCTAAGCATTAAATACATAACCGACAGCAAGCAGCAGATAGCAAAATGTCAAAATTAAAATACATACGTTCAAGTCACATTTGAGAAGGTGGTGTTGCCTGTTCGGCTGACTATTTTTTTAAAATCTAATGCTGTGATTCTTCATTGTCAATAGTTTTGTTCAGTTTACACCTAATCCTGATTTTGCATGATTTTTTACACGGTATTGTTCGGAACGTAAGTAAAATGTACAAACATGCCAAACGTTTTTTATTTTACACCTAATCCTGTATTTACGCCATTTTTTGCACGATATCGTTTGGAATTTATCTAGAGTGTAAGAATGGGATTAAGTGTATTTTATTTAAAATATAATTTATATTAATTTTTTGTGACATTCAAAAATCACAAATAAAAACAACAAATATATGTTGTTTTTGTTAAAAATTTAGTTGTTGTACAGGCAACATTACCTTGTTCAAATTGCTTTGCATACGTTTATATGAAAACAAAAGCCTAGACAACAGCCTTTGCTGCTGCTGCTAAACATAAAATAATTTATATTTTTTTAGGCAGCGAAGGAAAAATTAGTGACACCAATACAATATAAAATTTTCAATAAAAAAACGTAAAAAGAATTATTTTTATTTATCAGAAAACAACAGTATGATATTAAAATATTGTATCAAACAACGTTTTTATTAATAATTAAAAAGCTTTAATCACATCATTTAATTAATTTTTATATTTTTGAGTAATATTTTAAAAAATCGACTTTATTTTGTTGGATTTAAAAAGCTTGAGTGTCAACACTGAAAAATATACAAATATTTTTATGACAAATACAGCAGATGACAATGGTAAATAATTTTATTACTGTTGCTGTTTTTAAAATATTTATGAAGTCTATAGCATAGTAGCAAATGCTGCCAACAACAACTTGCTGCTTGCTGTCGTCTATGTATTTAAAGCATTAACGATAAAATTCTAATCGTTAACTAAATTTGAATGATATGTTCTTTTAATTGCCATTTTTTTACAGTAATTTGTAAGCAAAAAAAAAAAAAAAAACAAAAGACAAAAAGTTCAAAGAAGAGGCAAATAAAGCATGAAAGACTACATATAATAACTTTACCACGCTTATAATTTTATCATAAAGACATAAGACAATTTTGGAAACTACTTAGGGTGTGCTATTCAAGTGGCGAGCAGTGTATGTAAATAGACAACCGTCTCAACTTATTTGTCTTACAGAAACAGGCGGTAAATAATTTATAAACAAAAAAAAAAATTCTGGATTTTAAAAAATTAATCCAATTTATGTTAGAAATTCCGATTTAAGCTTTATTCAGATATATTTAATCATTTATCACTCTTACACTATTTTGTTGTTGTTAATTTTATAATTTAAGACAAATAATTTTGATGAAATTTTATTCACTTTTTATATTATATTAGTTTTTTACTTTTTTTTTTTGTGAAAATTCACATTCAATTTTATTGTTGTTATTATGTTTTCAAATATTTATGTAAAAGCAGATTTAATATGGAAGGTATTGGCTTTAATGATGGTTATTATGCTGACTCCATCTTACCAGTAACTTCATATTTGTATCTTTTAATTGAAGTTATCGTTGCTTATGTTGTTTCCGGTGTAATTCACGTAATTCTGTTTTAATCCGTTTGCTATTCGTGTTTAGTTTAAACTGAATTATGCAGCTCAAATGCTTCAATATTTATAACTATTGCAACATTAATATTTAACTATTAATTTTCATTTTCTTTTATTTTTTTCCAAGATTTTTAGTGTTTTCTTTTTCATTAATGTTCACACTTAAACGGTTATTGTTATTTTTACTTATGTGGCGGAGGCATAAAAGTAGAACAATTAGAAAAAAAATTTTAAAAACAAGCAGCCAACTGTATCCTCATGATATAAATTCATTAATTTAAAGGAAATAAGCCAACTCTTAAAAGATGGTTAATATTTTTTAACGTTTTTCACCTCCTTATTTATCATTTGTTATCAACTTATTGAAAAAAAAAATATTGAGGATTAACCTAAAATTAATTTTTAGACAAAATAGAGATTATTGTTCATCAAAAAAATACATAGGCATTTAAAATTAAATTGATAAACTTTATCAAAGTTTTTTCTTACAGTTCAAGAGTGAACAGTCATAAATTACAAAATTTGGTTAAAATTTATCTCTACTTGAGCTCTATCTCTCTTGATTGAGCATCTCTGTCAGGGTGTAAGTGAATCAGATTTAGGTTAAGTTTTTTATTAAGGAGGCAAACTCTTTCCTGTTTGATGTTACTTTAATCTCCGACTTTAAGCTACTGTTGGGAGGAGTGACGTGTGCACTGGTGGCTTGAACTTCGGTCGCAATTTTGAGGTTGCTATTCATGGTAAAAAGATGAGGCATGAGATGATATGAGATAAAACATTCGGACCCAATACCAAAGTATCGAAATCAATGGGAAAATGGCCCACCGTTTTTCAGGCTGAGATCCAGGCTGCATCCGTCTTTGCACGTATTAATATAGAGCGTAGAATCAGAGGCGCTTCTATATATATATACTCCGGTAATCAAGCGGCACTAAGGGCTCTTTCTTCGGAGTGTATAGACTCGAAAACTGGTACTCGAGTGTTTTATGACGAACAAACTCCTTAACAAACTGGAATGAGGAACAGGGTGAATATTTTGTTGGATCCCTGGGCATACTGATGTTCAGGGAAACGAGTTCGCCGATGAACTAGCTGGGCGGAGTCCGTCCACTGGTTTCGTGGGACCAGAACCCTATTAGCTGGTCCACGGCCAGGCGGAAAATCGACGAATGGGAGCTTGGGCTACAATGAGACCCGTCACCTATAATTGGAAGTTGCGCCACACGAAGACGACAGAGCATATTCTCTGTGAATGTGTTGCTTTGGCAAACATTCGAAGACGAGCTTTTATGGAGCCCTTTATAGGGTCGGAACAAGTTTGTCGACTACCCATTGGTGACATTGCTGTTTTCATACACATGGTAGAGGGTATTCTTCTGGAAACTGCACTGATTGCTGCTTACAGGGGTATTGAATCGATGGGTCTTTATCTCCGTTGGTCATTACGCTGGCGGGTATGAACCTGGAGTGTTTAGCACAATATATCTTTTTAGGCCATTGGGGCTTCTCCGACTCAATTTAAAATAATAATAATAATACTCTAATGAGGTCACCGATTAATGTGATTTCAGTCTAATTTTTGAAGTTTCTCAACCGGGACAACTATTTATTTCCAATTTCCAGCATTTCTTCAAGGATGAACGGTTATTTATCTCACGGCTACACAGCATTTTCTTGTACTTAAGAAATACAGTTCTTGCCATTTCTATTCCTCCGCATTTAGTTGCAGTGTCTGTAGACCTTTGATCAGTAACCTAAACTCCTAGATACTTGAATTTGTTTATTCGTTATGTTGTATTAATGTGTTGTTTACTCTTACAATCATCTTACAAATGTTATTAGATATTTATATGTTATTATTGGCATATAGGATGTTATTTATGAATTCTTCATTCACTTCTACAACTTTATTTTTTTCAAATAAGGCTCATCAAACAAATTAGCTCTGCTTAGACGTTAAACCTCATACACTCAAACCTCGCTTTGCGCGATCAATTCGATCCACGATATAAAATTCGAATTCGTTCCTCCATATAAAAACTACTAATTGTTCATGAATACGAAAAAAAAAAAACATAAATTTAAATCAAAGCTTAAAAATCAAATAGAATCGCATGGAAAAGTCAACGAAAAATTTATTTCTAATTTATAATATTAATTTTATAAAAAGATAATAATAAATAATAAATTAATAAAGATAGAAACAATTTTATAATAATATTTTATATTTAATAGTTCCACATTGCGTTTATCATAAGAGGAAGTAGTTAACGCATTTTTACTATTTTGTAAACCATCATTTTCATCACCAGAAATATTCTTATTATGAAACGGTTATTCTTTATATGGAACGGCTACCGAGTTTTCAGGAACTTTATTTTTTTCGAATAATAATTTTTTATCAGACTTTGTGAGGTTGAAATTTTCAGTTGTTTATACAGCTTCCAGATAAGGTCCAGTCGGTATGACCACGTTGAAGGTTCTTTCCGTGTCTAGATCTACTATGAAAATTAAGTTTTCTTTTTTACTTTTTTATTCAACTATTTCCTCATAATCATTTTTGCAATGACTGTCTTCGTCATTAATGTAGTTAAATGAATAGTGTTATCATCGGATACTTCTACTAGTGCTACTTAATTGCTATACTCGGTGGAAATGCCTTTATGCAGACATATATCAGTGTTTCTGTTTAAATTGACATTTTTAATACATAACACAAAAAAAAAAACGAAAATTTTAAAACCGCATAAATTTAAATTCGCATAAACCGAGGTTTGAGTGTTTTCATAAAATTAAAAATGATTTTATTATGTACGAGGGCGGATTGATATTGAAGCTACCTAAGTAGGAAAAAAACATTTTTTTTTTCAAAAACCATTTATTTCTTAACATAGTCTCCTTTTAGCTCAATACACTTAGTAAGACGATTTTCCAACTTTTTTATACCATCAGAATAATAAGATTTTGGGAACTCATCAAAATACGCATTAGTTTCGGAAATCACTTCTTCGTTTGAGATGAATCTTTTTCCTGCGAGCCATTTTTCAAGTTTGGAAACAGGAAAAAGTCACTAGGGGCTAAATCTGGACTATAAGGTGGATGATCAACCAATTCGAAGTGGATTTCTCGTAGTTTTAGCATCGTATCTAATGCTGTGTGAACCGGTGTGGTGTCTTGAAGAAAGAGCACTTTTTTCTTGTTTGAATGTGGTCGTTTTTCCTTGATTGCGTGAACCAATTGATCCAATAATGCACGATAATACTCTCCTGTCATTGTGGATCCCTTTTCAAGATAATTGATGAGCAATATTCCGTGTGCATCCCAAAATATAGTGGCCATAACCTTGCCAGCCGATTTCGCTGTCTTCGCCTTCTTCGAAGCTTTTCTACCAGCTTCCACCCATTGCTTCGATTGATTTTTGGTTTCAGGTGTGTAGTGGTGGTCCCACGTTTCATCAACAGTTATTTATCTACGCCAAAAATCAGCAGGATTATGCTTTATCATGTCCAAACATCGCTGTGAAGTGATCTGTTGAACTCGTTTTTGTTCAACACTGAGCAAACGCGGCACACATCTTGCCGATAGCTTTTTCATATGCAAATGTTCATGCAAAATGTTGAACACACGTTCATATGATATGTTTACCATTTCAGCAATCTCACGGACTTTGACCCGGCTATCATTTGTAACGATATCGAGGATTTTCTTGATATTTTCTTCAGTAACCACCTCTTTTGGCCTTCCTGTTGATGGTATTGTTGCAGTGCTTGTTCGGCCCCGTTTAAATTCAGCAATCCAATATTTTACCATATAATCTGACGGAGCAGGTTTGCCGTAATGATTATCAAGCTTTTCTTTTGCCTTTTTAATAATATTGTTTAATCACTACACGAAATTCACTTTTTCCCATTTTTCAAGAAACACAAAAGTTGCTTACTTCAAACGACTACAACAAATAAACTAATCGATGAATTTGGCTAAAATTTTAACAGCTGACGTTCGACAGATCGTAATTTCTAAGAAAGAAAAAGTTTTTGTGTTTGTGCTGCCATCTAGTGCTAGGTAGCTTCAATGTCAATCTGCCCTCGTATTTTTTATACGAAATTTTCTTAAAATATATATTCAAATACATTTTATCCAAAGTGGCTCAATTTAATAACCGGACAGTTAAATGATATGTATTTTATACCAAAAAACACAATTTTTCCACTAAACTAAAAATAAATGATTAAAAATATGTTTGCAATGGATGGAAAAATCTCTATACAAACAGCAACAACAAAAAATTCATAATTAGAGAGAAAAAAAAAAATTCAAATTAATAATCGGTCACTTCAAATTCAAATTTCTAAGTTTAAGTCAACATTGTTTTTAATTTGGCATTTTCTGGTTGGTCCTTTATTCTTGAGAATCGCCTTTAGTCTCTTTTTAACAGGTTCCTTTAATTTTTTGCAATAGGAATAGCCAATTCGTTTCCATTCCTCCTTAGGAGCGATTTTTAACTCAGTGGTGTTAGATATCGACCGATATTTTAATTTATTTTCGAGATATGCCCCAAATTCTCTATAACGTTGATATCTGCAGACTGCATTTCCATAACGTGGGGACAGTTATACAATAACCACATTAGCGAATTATGTGATTTGTGCTTTGGGTCGCTATCTTGATAAAATTTAAAACTGTCCAAAATGCTGCAAATTTTCTTTTAAAATTGTTATATACTTATACCAGTCCATTATTCCATCAATAAAAATCAGCTGACCATGTAGACATACAGCCCTAAACCATTACACTATAATGGTAATAGTAAGAATTTACACATTTGGCCCTAATAACTTTCTGATCATTATAAATCATCAGTCAAAAAGTGTGCGGAATTGAATAAATAATGATTTTTGTATATTTGTAGAACGGTAATTGTGGATGGTTCTGAATTTAGTTTAAACAACTCTTTAGCCAGTACACATCACCAGTCAAAATATAGGCGAAATTGAATAAGTGAGTGTAGTACCTACCATACATAGTAAATATTGATTTTTGTACATCTAGAGGTCGGTTAGATTGTTGGTTTTTCAACTTGGTCTAAATGACTTGGTAGTCACCAAAATAATCACTTGGGTCAAAATTCGAAAAAAGGGCAGATGAGGGTGCGATTCGTAGCCTAATTCATGCATTTTTGCCACAAAAACTGCATATGTTTGCACCTATGTTGTGTCTAGGTCAAAAAAAAAAAAAAAAAAAAAAAATTACTTTTTTCCTTATTAAATAAATGAAGCATAATATTAGTAATTGAAGCTTGTGGTTTACACCGCGTGTATCCTAAAAATCAGTCGCTATGAATTTACTGACTAACGAACCCACATTGGCCTTCTTTAACGCTTATTTATCCCTAGAAACTAACTGTTTTGACTGCTGTTTGGTCTGTTTTGAAACGGCGCAAAATCTAGTCCATAGTGCAGTTAAATAATGCTAAATACTCCTTCGAGATTGTCACACGATTGCATTTGTGAGCATGTATTTTGCGTTTTCTTGTATTTACTTAAGTGATTATTTGTAATTGAGACCACACAGCTATGGGAGATATATTCCGCGTTTTCTCGCACTTCCATTTTAGATTGACCAACATCTAATGTGAATTATTTCAATTGTTTTAGGTGTAGAGACTTCAACTTGGCTTCCAGAACGTTTGGCATTGTACATCAAAATCGAAGAAATTGCAATCGAGTAAATTTTCAAAAACAAATAGAACTTAATTATTATTTTAAACTTTTGATAATTAAAGAAGTTATTTGAAAGGTAATTAATTGAATTAATAAGAAAATATATTAAAATCTCGTCTGATTTGAAAAATAAAGCAAGTTGAAGATTCATTCGATTTTAATTTCCATCTATTTCGGTTTACAGAACATACTGGATGATTTATTTCATAGTGTATTTTTTATAACACAATAAATTAAATTTGATATAAGTACTTAAATGATATTATATGATGTTACTGCGCTTGAATTTGACACACTTTTTTTCGACAAGCGTGGCACACGGCGGGTGAACCGTATTCGAGTACGTTGGATCCAGCAGTACTAACCTCTTTTTAGGTTAGCTCTTGTTTTCGAGATATACCTCTACTTCGAAATTGGAGGAGATTGCACAATATATATTAGTGAAACTCAAAAATAGCTTAATTTGTTCAATAAACTAAAAAAGGAAGTTTTTGCAATAAAATTGCCTTTAAGTAGAGCTAAAACTTTTTTTTTTTGATATTCATTTTATCAGTGAAGCAGATATTAGTGAATTATATATCGCTCAAACGTACGTACTTACGTAATGTAATGTGATTCCACTGTTAAAAACAAAATTACTTTTGACAAAAAAATTATATTTTTATATTTATTAAAACGACCTTCTTAGACCTAAACATGAATATTGCACATTATGTGAATCATAACTTTCTTTGTGATCAAAAAAAGGGATAATTAATTCAATATTTTATGAGTGAAGTAGATATTATGTGAATTATCACTTTCTTTGTGATCAAAAAAAATGAATAATTACATGATGATGACAAAACATCAGACGAATGATCAGGGTAACACGCCACCTACTGGGAAAATTTTACAATGCTAAAGTAAATACCACCACCAATTAGATAGGATCTTCACCACTACGCAAAAAACATATGCAGGAAGCCACAGCGGATTAATCATCTACTTAGTTTTAAAAATTATGCTCCCTGGAGGAGTGACGTAGACAAACAAACATTGTCGCTTTAAGAAATAAAGGTAAATTCATACAAAATTAAAAGTAAAAAACAAAAATACTAAAAAATGCAAAATCTACACAACTTATGGAAAAACTTATTTTGTAAACAAAAACCTTCAAACTGCTCAATGCTTAAAAAACTGCAGATAAAAAAAATCTGCACATTTGGTAACGCCGCCGGCAAGTATGGGTATCCCTCCATTATGCTAAAATCGTAAATAAATTTTTATTCTTACAAAGATTTTTTAATAATTTGAACTATTGCTTAAAAAATATAATTAAAACTATTTAGAAAAAAAAAAACAGCAACTTAAAAACTTGTTCTTTATTTTTGTGTTCAGGTGCAACATTAAGAGATTATCTATCAGAGGTTGTAGACAAGATTGTGTTCTTTCTCCACTGCTGTTTAAAGCTATCCTCGATTGGGTGCAACGTAGTATAGCCAGGGGTCTTAACATAAAGTTAGAAGACCTGTATTAAGCAGACGACATCTATCTCCAAGCTCAAAGGCATTGCGAGATGCAATAAAAGCTGAAGTTTATAGAGGGGCGGTAAACATGTCAACCAAAATTATGCGAATCAACGCTAATAACATAACGATCTTTCGAATTGCAGAACAGAAATTTGGGAAATACTCCGTCTTTTGCTATCCCGGTAGTATGCGTACGACGTCCGGCGATTCCTGTGCTGATGTTCAGAACAGATTGAACCTACCCAGCCAATCTTTTGGCCGACTATAGGGCTTTCGCCATATATCTCTCCAAAAACGAAAATGAACATCTTTAACTCGTGTGTGAAGTCTATTTTTGTATAGTTGCGAGTTATGATTGATGTCAACGGCTGTGATTGATGTCAACGCCGCTGTCTACGTGGCGTTTGCAAATACATCTGCAAATTATTCTGTAAGAAGGAAACGGAAATAGATTGTGTATACTCAAAGAAATCAAAACTAAGACTTTGCGGAATTTACTATTGAATGAAATTCACAGCGAAGCAGATAAATCGAAAGGTCAGCCCATTCCCAGAGAAGACAGATTGAAAGGCCAGCTGCTTTATACAGAATGACTTAGAGCCAGTTTACATTATTGGCTTTAGATCGGTGTAGATGGAAAGAATGCATTATGGCTCTATGATCAACTTTGTATCTTTTGTAATTATTTAATAAATCATAAAAAGTCTTATAAGTCTTAAAAAATGGGCCTTTAGTTTTGATATATGTACGTTTCAGAAACACTATTTTTACTATATTTTGCACAAATATTATCCAGAACAACGTAATTTTCACAACATGAAGCATTTTAAGTCCATAGTTTATATGAATTAATGAGTTTATTGAATTTAGACGCTTTTTTTTCTTATAAAAAATTCCAAATTGAAAGCGCTAACCTAGCGTGTTTTTGAAAAAAGCGCTAAAGAGAAAAAATGCGACTTGTTGGGAGTTGGAACGCGCTAAATATAGCGCGAAAGGCGCTAAATTGGCAACACTGCCCTACAATTAGCGAGTTTACCCACAAAGTCTAACATACATAAGTACTACAGCTGAATTGTTCGGATAAAACGGATGAAACGAGCTCAAGAATAAGAAATTAACAAAATTTATATTACACAAGTTATTGCTGTTCTAATTAAATGAAATGTATTTATTGTATTTGGATTAAAAAATTAAAAAAAAAAATAATATTTTGATACGATTCAAATTGAAGTTTATTAGATAGAAAAAGAAAGTAATTTTGTTGGTCTAATTGTAGATTCATTGCTTTTTGTTTCTTCAAGTTTAAGGCAAATTTAGTTGTAAATTGAAAAGTTAAGATAATCGGTCTAACTTTTCCCACTATGATCGCGTGTTTAAGAGTTTTAATGAAATTTATTTAAAACACACTCATGTAAAAACACACACCTGTATATTAATTCGAATAGTCTTGTTTTCATTTTGTATTCAATGAGCCAAGTGTAAATTATAAAATCATAATATTATATAAGACCAGATATGTTTCTTTCCGTTTTTTTTTATATTTTAATTTAAGATTTATGAAAGAAAAAAAAAGAAAAATAAAATAATAATTAATTATACGACAAACTCATGAGAAGAGTTTAATATTAAAAATGTCTACATAAATACAACATATGTATGTACAAACACATGCTAGATGTATAAATAAATAAACTTTAGTTTATGGGGAAGTATGATGCATGGCTGTATTTGTAGTTATCCCGGTACCATATGGTTGGCTGAACATATTGCTTCCTAATCCAAATTTGATTGTTGTCGAATAGCAATATATACACATGTATATATTGTATGTGTATGTATAACAATAAGGTATACGAGTATGTATAACACATGTATGTATATTAAACTCATACTCAAAAAGTATTTGTTAATTAAGGAAGAATTAAATTAGCACACAATACGTTCATATACATACTTTCATATTTGTTTAAATTTTTCCCCTAAATTTTATTTTTTATTTTGTTTTCTTTTTTAATTAGTTAAAATTTAGTTTCCTTATTTTTTTCGTTATATCGGGTGGGCCATATATCGGTTTAAATTTGAACCAGCGGTTATTTCGAATCTGGCAATACATATATTCAGTCACAAAATTCAGTATATTATCTCCACTGAAAGAAATGAATCGATTTACGCTTGAGCAACGTTAGGATTTATGGGAAATTTACTTCCAAAACAAAGACAATTGGTCGGACATTGCAAAAAAAAAAAATAATAATAAAAAAAAAATTAAAAAATGTAAAATTCACCTTTTGTCCTTAGCAGCTATCACAGCCGAATTAATGGAAACAAACCGTATTTTAGTGACCAAAATAGACTTAGAAGACTTTTGTTTACCTATGGAGATCTCAAATGGTCAACAAAATTCTGGAACGATGTAGTATTCATTAAAAAGTCGAAATTTAAAATATTTTGCTCTTACGGAAAACAAATGGCGTGGATAAAACTCAATAAAGTAATGGATAATGCCAACTTGCGATTAACTGTGAATGTTGCGATTAATTGTGGTCGTACATCAGCTGCTGGAGTGGGTAACTTAGTGTTTGTTGAAGGCAATATGTATAAATTTTTCTATCTGAGAGTTGAAAAGCACAATAAAAAAAATTGCTAAAAAGTCGTACGTCGATAAAGATTTAAAGCAATCTTCCCATGTTGGTCGGCTCTAGATGCTATATAACTGTCTAAAGGTAATTCAAACGCCGTCCCAATCACCCGCTATGAACGCTGTTGAACTTCTGTGGAAAATACCAGACAAAAAATGTATGGACTACCCATTTATAACATAAGAGTTCTACTGAAAGCACATCAAGAAGAATGGAATAAAATAACTCCTTAAACGTGCAAAATTCTTGTGGAGTCCATGCTAAAAAGACTCAACAAAATAACCAAATTATTTCATATTAATATTTTTTTGTTTCTTATCTTTTAATTATAAATCTATATAAGAGTATGATTTTAAGAGAAGCATGAATTTTGCAATATTTTTTTAATTTTTGTCAACACTGTTCTAAAGAATTTAAATTTTTAATAAGTTAGCAAATATCTTTAACTTTCTTTTAATAAATTTAGACCGGTGATCACGCAACTCCAAAAATTCCGAAGGCAAAACAAATGGTTGTGCCGAAGGAAGCATAATGTCTGTTTCTTTCATCATCTAATAAGGTAGACTTCAACGTAAACAGTGGCGAAAATACTGATGAAACACAAAGTGATAGCGAATAAATACATAAAAATGTATCCTTAAATTGATAAATGTGTATTGTAACCCCCTAAGATATTAATAAAACAAAAATTTTTTTATTTTATCTTTTTCTTTATATTTTTCAATGAAACCGACAGTTTTTTTGATTGATTCATAATGCCAAAACCACAACCTTTCCACGGATACTAATATTTTATACAAAAACTTAGCGGTTTAATTGGTTCCAAAAATGTTGCAAGACACAGTGTAGTGTGTGATACTCACATTTAAGTCTAAGAAAGTTGCGTGTTTTTTTTTTTTTTTTTTTTGAGAAGAACAGTGTGATCACATTACATACTACGTAAGTACGTCCGTATGAGAGATGTAAATGGGTTACTAAGATTATGACACTCATACGTACGTACTTATGTCGTCGTAATGTGATCCCACTGTTCTTTTGCCAATAATTTATATTTCTAAAACGATTGCGCCTTACCTAAAGGTAGTTTTATCGCGGAATTTCCTTTTTTTAGTTTATTCAATAAACTAAACCGTTTTGGAATTACGCGAATATACAGTGTGTCAAGAGTGAGTTTACACATTGAAAATAATTGAGTACTTACAACTTCATCAGTAATAAAATGGCACTTTTTGCTTCCTAACACTAATATTTTAAATTTATTATAATGATATACATATCTTATAAAATCATATAAGAAATTTACCAAAAACAAATTTTGCTCATATTTGGTATTGCCAACAAACTCTTTACACAGAAATTAAAAATGTATTTACATTATATTTAGCGGATAATAAAAACATTTTTCAAACTTTTAATATTTGGTATGACCTTCTTTTGCATTAATTACACATTCAACCAATTAACCGACTTTTTTGGATCATAATCTTCCGGCATTTTTTGTAAATCTTCCATTACGGCAGTTTAAATGCTATAATGTTCATTGGTCGGCGTTTAGCTACTTTGTTTTTCAAAAAACCAAAAAAATTTTAATAGGGTTCAAGTCGGGGGTTTGTGTAGAAGTGTCTATAATTTTTCCCAGTTATAAAGAATCCTCATCCGCATGTATGCGAATTATTCTTAGAATCGTTGTCCTGATAATATTTAAATTGTGGTTTGTAGTCCCTAAGGAACCCGAATTTTCTAGTGCTGCTTATCAAATGGGTCTTTAAAATATGTTAGTATTACCATGCATTCATTGTTGATTTTATAAAAGCAAAGTCTTCTACGCTTTCCCTTGAGACACACTCCTAAAATTTTTTTTAAATTAATCATTTGGAATGATAATGTTCTTTTCTAGCGATGTTCAGGGTTTTCTCCACTCTCTTGTAGGCCCTTCATTGTAACACTACATCATTTTCATTTTAGCACAAATTATAACGTTATGCCAATAATGAGACGGTTGTTAAACGTTCATAATGGCGACAAGAAAACGCTTTTGTATGTTTGCTGTAGATAATAATGATTTTTTATGTGCTGCTCTTGATTATTATTTATATTTTAAAACTGCCTACCGAACCGTTTAATGACAATCCACAACACCACACTCCTCTTCAAGCTCTTTCACAAGTGTTCTTGTGGAAATTTAAGGGTTTCGAGCAATTGTTGTAATAATAATAATAATGCGCTCTGCATGTTTACTTATTATGGTGTTGGGCCAACTCCCCTCTTTAACTGCTAACTTCCGCTTTTTGCAGCTCGATTTTGTACATTGTAAATCGTTTTTCATGTCACTGAAAGAATTTCTGATAAATCAGCTATACCCTTTTACAAATGATCATTATAGTAAGTCAACTGAATGACGTTGTAAAATAACCTTTCTCGTGGCATCTTTTAAATTGTGTAATATTGAGATAAATGAGATTTGCATTTCAAAAAATTATCACCAACTTATTTAAGAAATTGCAGAAAACAATAACTAACTCCAAATATAACGGCAAAACACATTCGACATTTAAATAAAACTAAACTGAGTAAAAAGCAATAGGTGTATAAAGAGTTATTTGACACTAAAAAATTGGGTAATATTTGTTTTTGTTGTATTCTTCACTTAATTTGCAATAAACTGGAATATTTTTGGTGATAATCATTTGATGATACGGCATAAATTATCCACAACTAAAAAATATGTATGTAGTATTATACCCTGAAATTTTATTACTAATTAAATTTAAAAAAGCTTATTATTTTTATATGTGTAAACTTATTCTTGACATACTGTATGTATATTGTGCAACCTCCTCCATTTTCGAAAGAACAGTATACTTCGAAAACAAGAGCTAACCTAACAAAACTGGATTTAGTGTACTTGAATCTGGCTTACCCGCCGGGTGCCCCGCTTGTTGGAATAAAGTGTCAAATTCGAGTACAATATCATTGTATCATATCATTTATGTATTGTATTGAACATTTAATTTGTTGTACAAAATACACTATATATACATTATCGGTACGTACTGTAAACCAAAATCGAGTGAATTTGAAATCGTTTACAGAACATACCGTATATATACTATATATTTATATATTTTTTTAGATATGTGCAGTTATTTCACTTGAAAATCAGTTTCTTTTTTCTAAATTTTCAGTTTTTCTAAAAAAAAAAATATATATATATGAGAACACTGTGTATATATATAATTCCCATAATATTCCATGAAGGAACATGGGGACTTCTCTCAGTCAATAAGCTGCACCCGATTCTATTTTTAAACTCATTAATAGGGACCTACAGTTTAAAACCGGCTCCGAACGGCAAATGCATTTAGAAAAGTTTTCAATAGTTGTAATACTCATAACCAGTTACTAGCTAATGTTATGAGGTGATACCACTGTTGAAAAACTGTTTTTCTTTTTTCAGATGCTCTAGCCTGGTATTGAACGGAGGACCTTCTGGTTGGTAGGCGGGTGTCCTAGGTACCATACCACAGCGGCAAGAGAACACTGTTTAAGGCACTAGATTTTTTGCCGTTGCACTGCTTCTGATATCATATTTAGCTTTTAAATGATAGAAAAACAAAACATTGGAAAAACATTGATGTATCGGTTTTATTAACCATGTTTATCAACATCAATGTTTGTTGTAAAAACATTTCCGTTTGAAAACATCGATGTTTTTATAAACGATATTGCATCCCTAAACATGAAAGCAATAGGAACAAACAATTATCCCACGAAGGGTGGCTTATCTCCCATTTATAATGGATTCTTGTGTATCACTAGACGGGTAAAGCTAGTCTTTGTAGCCTGACCGCAACAATCAAGTTTTGTTTGGATAAAATTTTGTTTAATAGAGTTCTTGTAACCTACCATACCTACACAAAGTTACTTTTTTGATATGTAATTTATAAGACGACTTTAAAATTGATTTCTTTAAAAAGAAATTTATTTAGAAAATAATCTTTTTTTGTTTTTGTTTTTTGACTAGTATTAGATATTAATATATTTTTAATTAGTATTTAGCTTTTTTTGTGTTGTTGTTTCTTTGTTTTATAAATGAAATAATATGTAAAAGTATTTTTGAGCTCAAAAATGCTTTCTTATTTTAATGAATAGAGATTAAGATTTAATTGTTATGACATGACAACGAACACGATGTCGATGTTATTGCATCATTTGTGGTGTGAATATGTTTTTCTTTTTTTAATGTTACTTGTGTTATATACTATTATTATTAATATTTTCTTTTTTTTTGCATAATATAAATAATTAGATTAGAGTCATACTACTAAAAATATTATAAATTAATTTTAATTAAAATATTTTATAGCTAAATAAGTAGTTGTGTATGTAATTTTAATATCATGTAATAAAGTAATAAAATATAAATAAGTCATATTGTATACGATCATGATCAAATACTCATACATACTAAATTGTTAGTAGTAATGAAAATAAATTAAAAATCATAAAAAAGGAAATAAATTAAAAATAAAAATTGTATAAATTGTTAAAAATTTAATGTACAATGTACTGTATGTAGGATATTTAATTATAATGGATCATCATGGCTCCAATAAAAACATTTGCATCTTTAATAAATGCAATAAATGTATGTATGTTTAGTATATATATGTATGCATGTATATGTGTGAAAAGAAAAAAGTTAGATATTTGATGTATGTATGTAGCAAACAAAAATAAAATTTCAATTTTTTCATTTCTTTCAAACTAATAATCTTGTAGAATGAATTCTTTGAGAATTTATTTGTTTGAGGGATAATAGTAGAGTACGGTATTGCCGGGTAATTGCCAATGTGATGCCTGCAATTCAATTAGCTGTAATAGCGTACGTCTTATGGCTGGTGCCGAGTCGCTGGCATTAAGGAAGGCATCTCTTATCATAGACAAAAGCAATTCCAATTGTTGTGGTAATTGTAATTCTAGATCGTGACCAATACAAGTCAATACATAGAAAAGGCATTCAATCTGAAATTAGGGAAATAAATGTATTAAATGATTTAGCATTTTTTATATCTGAAATGGTTGTACCTCAGATAAAGATCTGACTGGTGGCTTGACACAATCTTCACAACATTTAGACAAGAGTGTTAGAAGAACGAGTGGTGGGGGTGCTCCTTCACACTGAGTACGTAATTGTAATTGACGCCGCTTTAATTGACAAAACATTTCGGTAAGAAATGCCATGAAAGCGGTAAAACGAGCTCTGGATGGTGATTTCATACCTTGGATAGTAAACAGAAGCTGAAAAAAATATATAAAAAATACAAAAAAGTTAGTTTGTCAATTGTGAGCAATAAAAGGTGTTTTATTTCAATTAAATTAATAAGGTGTTTTATTTCAATTAGAACAACACTAAAATGTCAGTGAAAATATTTTTCACTGTACTATTGAGTAGCATGAAAGTTTTCATTAGTTTTCGTTTAACAATATTTATAGTCATGCGAAAAATAATAGGGATACATTGAGGTTTTCCTTAAAAGCTTAAAAGAAAAATGAAATTTTGTTTGTTAAATTCAGCAGACAATTTATAAGATCTTCTTGATAAATTTTTCAATATAAAACAGAGTTGTATTTTAAATAATTTTGATATAAGTGTCCTTAGTATTTTTCACATGTATATATATGACTAAAATAGATTTTTTCTAAGACAAAATATTACTTTTTGCTAAAAAGTAATACACTTCTCTATAGAACGGCATTATTAAACTTTTTTAAAGTAATTGTCAAAGAAATGCTTTTTTGGCACCTAATAATACTGGCCAACACAGCGTAGCTGAGTTGGACTGTTCTGCACCACACTTAATTTAATAAGCGATACTGGTGGCGTGGCTTAGCGACTAGAGTGCACGCATAACAAACATGTAGTTCATGTTCGAGCTCCTGCAGATGATACGAAGAAAAATTTTATTTTGTAGTTTCGAGTGTTTAATAAAGAGGCTTCAACTTTTCTCCAGACAACTCCATACAAAAAATAAAAAAGAAGCCCCCTTGACCTTCCAGTTTACCCATGGTGATGATGACAAACATCAGACCAAAATGATCAAGAAAAAGAACGCCACCTACTGGGAAAAAGTTACAACGTTAAGTAAAGATCACCATCACCACTTAGCAAGGATTTACACCACTCCACAATCAAATGGAGGGTAGCTACAATGGATTAATCAATTACTTAGCAACTAGATTACTGAAACTGGAAAAAGAGGAGTGACGGAGAAAAAAAAAACTTTTGCTTTTGGATAACTTCTTTTTCGGGTTAAGCGTTAATGTCTACTTAAACAGTTCTTTGACAACAAAATGTCATTTTTAACTACAAAATATGGATGTCAGTGAGTAGACCGATGGCAGAGCTCTACACAAAATTCATTATAGAGCATCTATCAAAGGGAAGAAACAGCCAAAATTTCAGACATGCAAAAAATTTGCTAAAAAGTTAGACTTCAGGAGGTAAAATTCTTAGTTTTCATGAGCAAAATAAGCAATTTCTTTCGTTGCTTTTAAAGGTATCACATTAAGTCAACTACTAAAAAGTTAGAAGACAGTTTAATGGGGTGAGAATGCTTCACTTGATATTCAGAAAAACGAACATAACTGAAGTATTTAGCGGGCCATTTTACCACAATTCGTAGAAGGAACTCTTACCTAGAAAAAAGTCGGTGATTATCGATAAAATTATTAAAGACACTTTGTCCGAACAAAAAATTCAGGAGATTGATTGGTCAGGAAAAAGCTCCAATAGAGCAATTTTGAAAAATAATACAAAAGAGCTAAGAAAATATCATAGAATTTCGGGAAACTCTTATTTTATCTAAATATTCGTTGAGTCTACAATGCTCGATCAAAAGACCATTTATCATTCTCAGTCTTTTTTTGTTTAGATAGCGTGATACAAAACTCAAAGTTGCTTAACAAAAGCTTGGATTGTCTCAAGCCTATTCCTCTTAAATAGGATATGTGACTTCGTTCTCCTCCTTTTAGCTAAGAAGTCTCTCCAGGCCACTCTTCTCACCCTAAAAAAGGTTTCCAACCTCACCAGTGATGAAAAAACGCCCTTTCTGGCCAGTTCAACCGATCGTTCATTCTTCAGAATTCCCACATGACCCGGAATCCAGCAAATCCTTATTATTTTTTCCAAGTCGGTTCAATTTACACAGACAGACCCGTACTGGCTTTGAGCTAATTTCATAGGAATTAATTGTATGTCTCTGTGATATGGTAGATAAGAAAGACAACAGTCTACCAACCATGAGGTCCTTGGTCCTCGCCAGACCACCTGACGATATCACGTCATAACATTGCGGTATCACCTCACAACATTTCCAGTGTCTGGTTATGAGTATTTACGGTATGAAGAAATACTCTAACTACCGTTCGGAGCCAACGTTAAATTGTTGGTCCTTTTCAATAAGTCTGAAAAGTCTTATTCCACTTGGGGCGGCTTTTGTAAATCTCGCCCAAGTTCAATTGTGCGATGGGTTCCGAGTATCTAGTCCCAGTTTCCCGAACCATATAATGGCCGCTAGACAGCCCTCTCTAGTTCATATCCCAAGGATAGTCCTCTCCCAAAGATAGTCAAAGAGAGAGTTGTCGAACTTTCGACCACTCAAGTTGAGATGTCTTTTGCAAAGTTTTGTGCTTGACTTATCTTCCATTATCCTGACCATAGTCTCTATTTATCTCGGTTGACTACCCACGGGGTATTATATTTAAAAAAACCCGGGTGGGTTTCCTATTTCCTAATCCGGTTTAAGGAAAACTTTTCTTCTTTTGAGGCGATCTAAGTTTCATTTTTTCGTTTTAAAAGGCGTGAATCGATGGCATGCCGTCAAAATATTATATTTCATTTGATAGTTTCTAACAATTTTTTTTTTTGGCAATTTTTGCGACGTGAGGCCTAGCGCTGTCTTGCAAAAGAATAACTTAATAATGTCTGTTTTAATATTCCGTCCTAAATAATCGCAATCTGCTTCCTTGATCTCACCAGGAGTGCAAAATCGATATATCTATATATCTAAGTATATCTTTCTTCTATCTTCTATATATATAAAAGAGGACTATAAAATGCGTTGTAATTGATGTTACGGGCGGTGCCACTCCCATATACATTTTTTTATTTTTATGTTTATTTCTTTAAAACGGTAGTAGTGAAAATTTATAAATTTTGACCAAATAACTTTGTGGTCAATACTAATCATCAGTCGAAATGTGGGCTGAATTGAATAAGTGGGAGTGGTACTCCCATAACAAGAAAATATCGATTTTTGTATATCTTTGAAACGATAATAGTGGAAGGTTCTGAATTTGATCAAAATTACTTCGTGGCCAATACACATCATCAGTTGAAATAAAGGTTTAAAGGTTTCTAATGAGGAATACATTTTATAGGTATAGAACACAAAGGCTCCCAGCAACGTGTGGAGGGATAATTTAATTTAATTGTACTAACAAACAAAATAATATTGACGAATTGAATGAAATTTGGAAGCAGTTATAAAATACAGTAAAAGTCACTGGGTTGGGTTAAGAAAAGCTGGGTTTTTGCCAATTCTGCTATTTACACATTAGCAATAAAGGCGTATTTAAAAGTGCAAAAACCAAGGCCTGAAGTTATACTTTATGCGCTGTTTATATAAAATGTCATAAATGCTTTACGTATTTATTATTTTCTTAACTCAGAATCGATGGCTTTTAGAGCTGCATTATTATTAATTCCCATAATATTCCATGGAACTTCTCTCAGTCCAAAGAGATGCACCCGATTCTATTTTTAAACTCATTGAAAGGGACCTACAGTTTAACGCCAGCTCCGAACGGCAAATTAATTTAGAGAAGTAATCAATAGTAGGTAACACTCATAACCAGTTACCAGCTAATGTTATGAGGTGATACCGCTGTCGAAAAACTTTTTTCTTTTTTTTAAGATGGTCTGGCCTGGTATTGAACCGACGACCTTCTGGTTGATAGTTGGGTGTCTTACCTACCATACCCCAACGGCACTTTAGAGCTGCATAACCTCTACTATATCAGTGGTTTTAGACTTTAATTTCAGAATATTTTTACGACCTTTGTTGCACTTTTAGGAAAAATAAATAAGCCAATTGGCTAATTTTCTATTTAAATATTGTGAATAGAATACTTGATTCACCAAAGGCTTTTTTAAACCTTGCAAGGTAAAAAAAAAATAAAATTTAATTCGAGAAGCCTTAAATCTTATTAAATTCTTAACCTTTTTCAAAACGTTTTTTTTACAAACCTTTTCCCTCTCTTGATACCATTGACGACAAGTGTTCAATAGTGCCTCTAAGAATGTTTCCTTTTGCTCTTTGCCAATGATATTTAGGCAAAGTCTCGATATGGGTAAAGCATAACGACGTCCTTCTACGGCACGTTTAATAAAATGTGAAGTTAATTCCATGAGACTGCGAGAATTTAACTTATTCGGATCATCGAGCGCAGTATCTATGAGCGCTTGTATTTCAGGTGCAAATTGGCCAATGTCGGTAACTTCATTGCCAAGACCCAAACCAAGACCGGCAATGCCACGAGTCAAAGCATCAGCAGATGATAACGATTTGGAACGCTGTAATGGTGTTATATTAAGGTATGGATCCATGGCTCCATTTCCCATTGAGTTGTTGGGCATAATATAAGGATTCATAGCATTCATTTGCTGATAGTTTTGATTCAAGTTATTGTTCGTCTGCACCATATTCATTTGATTTTTGTTGTGATGATGTTTCTGTGGTTCAGGGGCAAATTTTACCCGATTTGTCACAGCAGCTTGCTATGTAGGTAATGTATTCGAACGAAAAAAAATTGTTTTTCAGTTATAACAGAATCGTACAAAATATAGAAATGGAACTTACATGCAAAATATTTCCACTGGATGGTGAATTGATTAATGGCACCTGTTGAGAAACACCATGTGTCATGTGTCCCATGTGCATGGGATGCGAGTGTGTAACGAGTATGGGACGATGTCCACCAGTCATGTGATGCTGCTTATTATGATTCATAGCACCCAACGGCATACTTCCTAAAGAGAGTCCAGCCTGTCGACGATTCATTATAGCATTATTCGTAGCCACATACTGCATTTGTGGCTGTAAGCCAGTCGGTGAATTAACCGGGAACACCATGGATGAACTGGAAGAATGTTGTATATTGTAGTTTAATTCTGTAAATGAAAATTAAATGTTTCCAATTATTTTCTACTTTAAACACATTACCGATTCGAATTAATCCTATCTGTTGGTGTTGCTGATTGCCCTAGTGTCTGTGGTGATATCGTTGAACTGGTTGTATTCAAATTGGCTGAAGTGTGTAAAAATTCCTGAGCATTTGCACTTAGTCTATGACCATTTTCATTGCGTGCATCTAAATTGGTAAATAAATCCGAAAATTGGAAAAACGGCCAAAATGCCAAGAGAAATTTTAGTGCGTTAATATTTTGTTTTCCTTAATTAAACCGGGATGTAAATAAGATAAATTGCTTTTGTTTTAATTAGCAACTACATATTCAAAATCAATTAAGGTAATAATGGAAAATTAACGAAATGCACTATAATATTATTAAAAAGTTGAAAGTTAATAGAAAATCGATTTGTAAAAGCATTTTAAGCAATATAAGTATGTTTTTAAAGCCGCATTACTGTTTAAATCTGAAGGCATTTAAAGCAACAAGTTAACAGGTGCAAATTTCTATATATTGTCGGTGTCAAAAATAAGTCTTTATTGCAGTTCTTAAAAATTCAGTGAACTTAACCCATTATTTCCCAGCCAGTAATTTCACTTACAAGCACTTTCAACAACTTTTATCTTAGTAACATATAAAAAAGCGAGCTTTTTTTCAATTACGCTTAAATTTAGTGTTTTTTCAGAAAAGAATTTGGATAATACATATACTTATATTGTTATTTATGTGCCTTTGGAAAACCTATATAAATATAAAAATAAGTTGCCCTATATTCGTCAATTTATAACTCGAGATTCACTCAACGGATTTACAAACCAACTCATACGTTGAAAAGGTGTACATTTACTGATGTTTTTTTCCAACTGGATCTTGCCACACCCATATAAAATCTTTATTTATTGGTCAAAAAGTGGGTGAATTTGAATAAGTGGGAGGTGGACCTCCTATACAAAGTTAATATTGATTTTATATATATTTTAAAATGGAAAAGCAAAAGCTCCGATTTTAGTCCAAACAACTTAAACAATTCAAATTATTAGTCAAGAAGTGAACGAAAAGTGCGGCATCTCCCATACTTAGTAAATATTAAGACAGTTAACACAATATTAACGTCAATTCGGATCAAAAAGTAGGCATTAAGCCTTTCATTAGGTAGGGTGTAGCAAATCACGTCGATTCACATTAGTTTGACTAAACGCTTGAAATACTATAACCTATCCATGTGGTAATTACTAATTACCAATAAGCAGAAATGTAAATTAATAAAACCATCAGTGTTTGATAGAACGCAAAAAATATTGAAATATTGTAAATAAGACCGCGTTAGTGATGTTATGGAAAAGCTAAGACCCCAATTGAACTATTTGCTGATAAACTTTTTCATATTGTTGGTGACGAAAGTAATACAATATGCCTCTCTGAGCAATGTAGCGCATTGTTGAGCCGCTTTGTTGGATTTTTGTTCTTTAGACCCATCTTTACAATTGTAATTACTTCTAACGCCCTTCTAAAAATTCAAGGATTCGTGCCGAAGTTATAGCGCAATACAATTATTTATCTGACAATGACAATATTGATGCAACAAACAACAATTTTAGAAAATGTTTATTAAAGGAAATTCCATTAGTTTTCGAATTGTATCCGACTTCACCAAAGAGATATTTTAACGACCTAAAACTCTGTGACAAATCTAGTGGATTAGGAGCAGATACCACGTTCTTAGTTTGTTGGAAGTTATGAAATCTCTATATAGTCATACTATATAGTAACAGTCCATTCAAAAAGTCCATAAGATGACAAATAGATGGCGTTACTAGAATTTTGTCTTTTTTCTGTTACTCATCTTGGGAGCATAGGGCTTCTACAAAGCATTTCCATCTTACACTATTTGCTGCTGTTGTCTTTGCCTCTTCCCATGTAAAATTGTTTTGCCTTAGTTCTTGGATAATTGTGCGTCGCCAGGTGTTTCTTGATCCTTGATGATTCCACACAAAGTGCCATCCTTGTAATACCACTGGAATTTTCCCTTAAGGAATGGCCGATCCATTTCCACTTTCTTTGCCTTATCTGCTTCAGTATGGGCTCTTCGTTTGTTAAATTCCATAGATCTATATTGCTTATGGCGTTAGGCCAGAATATCGTGCATATGATTCTAAGGAACTTGTTTGTGTCAGACACAAGCCAGGTTTCACTGCCGTACAACAGAATTGACTTTACACACGCATTGAATATTCTGAGCTTGGTTTGCCTGGATATGTATGAGCTTCTCCATATTGACTGTAATCGTCCGAATGCCGACCTAGCTTTGTTGAGCCTGTTTTTAACGTCTATTTCTCCACCGCCGTGCTTCCAAGATAGCAGAAGCTATCTACAACATTGCGAGCCAGTTTTTCCAGGTCATTTAATTTTGACTGCATGTTGGAGATCTTGTGTGAGAGTAGACAAATATCGTCCGCATAATCAAAGTTCTCGAGTTGTCGTGAGAGATTCCTTTGCGAACAGACTTCGCTAATGATCTCATCGAATACGATGGTGAATAGTAGAGGTGAGAGTGGACATCCTGGCTTTACTCTAGCGTTAGTATTGAATGGTTGGCTGATGCTCCCGTTGTGAAGAAGTGAGAGTTCTGCATTCTCGTACATTGCTCTTATTATTCGGATTATTTTCTGGGGTACTTCTTTTCTTCGCAATGCTTTCCATATGGCAGTCCTTTTGTTGGTATCGACGAACAGTAGGTATAGAGGTGTACGCCATGCTAGAGACTATTATATTATGATGCGTAGGGTGTTGGTCTGGTCTAAGCTGCTTCTATTTGGTCGGAAGCCTGTCTGTTCGTCTTGCATTATGTTTTCTTTAGTTTGCTCTGAAGTCTTCCTTGTATTACGACTGCTAATATCTTGTATATAGTGTTAAGCAGAGTAATTCCTCTCCAGTTATTACAATCCTTCATGTCGCCACTTTTAAGTAGTTTCACAATGATGCCTTTCTTCAAAGTTGATGGCAGCCTCTCTTCCTCCCATGCCCATGTGATATGAGGCCGTAGTAATTCAGCTGCATTTGTAATGTCTGTCCGTAAGATTTCTGCTTGTAAGCCATCTACGCCTGTAGCTTTATTATTCTTCAGTTTTGTTATTGCCTCTTTTATTTCATTCAAACTGGGACGGCTACATGCTATGTTCAATGTATTTTGCATGGGGCTGTTATGGTATATTTAGATGTTAGATGTAATTTTCTCAAATTGTTCCCTCCATCTTTGCATCTGTGCTTCACTATTCGATACAATTGTATCACTGCGTGCAGTAACTGCTTGGGTCCTGTTACACGTCTGGTATAGTTTTCTCATGTTATTCAGTTGGTATTGCTGCCTCGTACCATTGTTGTTGTTTAGCTGCAATTAAAGTTCCCTCCTTTGAGAGATTATCTGCCAAAGAGCTTTTCCATCCTTTACTCACGCTTATGTGATCGATTTGATTGTGTGAGTTGCGCCTTGGCGATGTCCTTGTGTATTTATAAATTTCCTTATGCGGGAAGATGAAGCCACTTATGACTAGTTGGTATATCTGACATAGCTCTGTTAGTCTGACTTTTGATTCGTAGTTATAGCATTTTGTGTGTAGCAACTTTTGTTATTCAAAAAATTTAAAAAAGTGAATTTCGAGTTTTGATAAAGTATATTGTTTTTTTATGAAAAAAAAAAAACAGTGGAAACTAAACTTGATAAACATCATCCGAACTCTGCCGTACCACCACAAACTATACAGAGCGCAGTGAGTCTGTTATTCCAGAAAACATCAAAAAATCTTCAAATTGGTTATGAACGAACGCAAATTGTAAGTGCACGAGCTAGCTGTCATTATTAAGATATCAGGTGGTAGAGTTTTTACCATTTTATGGTTGCCGCGTGAGCTTACAAATCGTGTCACAAATCGATGAAAACGATGTCAAAATTGAATGAATTGGGCTTCGAATTGCGAACCCACCCACCGTACTCTGTGGATTTAGCCTCCAGCGGCTTTTCCTGTTTTCGGGTCTCTAGAGAATGCTTGCTGGAAAGAAACGTTAGTCCAATGATGAAGTAATCGTTGAAACTGAGGCCTGTTTTAGCGAGAAAGAGAAGTCGTGCTATAAAAGTGGTATCGATAAGTTGGAAAATCGCTTTACTCGGTGTATCGGCCTCGAAGGCAACTATGTTGAATAATAAAATCGAGTTTTGTCAAAATTTAGTTTTTTTCTTACTTATCTTACGTACTTTTTGACTGACCTATTAAATATGCATACATATTATTCACACATAGTCACTCTGAAGAGTTGAACAAAAAAAAAAAAAACTGTTTTCCGACTTTTTTCGTAAAATTTTTTTTTATTTATTTAAATTTAGTAAAGCTGCTAAGATAGATAAAAAACATCATGCAATTTGAATCTTTTTGTCATAAGTTATGCTATAAACACAATTGGGACGACGACGAATTTCGTCCATAATAATATAAGCAACAAAGTTGTGTGATAGCGTTACCGTGGAAAAAAGAATTATTGCATAAAAAAATTATAATTAACAAAAAGCAATTAAAACTCAATTTAATAGTAAAGGGTCCGCCAAATAATTATTTTTTTTTAAATGCTATAAAAAAAACTACTGAATATTTTCTCAAATTTCTTTTTTTATTTGAAAGTACAATCCTTCTGGTTAATAATGGAAAATAATTTCATTCAAATGACTGCCTGGCCCAATTATGCCTCTGGACCAAAATCCGCACCAAACAGTGACTAGTCTTGGGTGTATCGGCTTTTCAATGTATGCGTACGGGTTTTCTGTACCTCAAATGCGACAATTTTGCTTGTTTGCATACGGAGCTGACGGTGCTTCTCTTCTTCCAAAATCCATACGCAATTTTCGCACATATTCTGCAACATTACCATGATTTTCAAAGTAATGTTGCAATATTTCCCAGCGTTGTTTAAGCGTATACACAACCATATTCGTTCAGCGAAAGGATAAAACTAATTATCTGTCAAATCAGACATGAGCTAATGTTACCATTCACGAAATAAGCACTAGTTGAAAAAAAAAACTTTAGATGGCGGACCCTTTAAATAATTGTGTATATTTAACTTAAATAATGTTATTAAAAATTAAACAATTATTAAATTAAAATACAACTTTATTTACTAATATATTTGAAAACTGAAAGGAAACACGGTAACTATGTACTAATTTGTTTGTCGTTCGTCGGAGTAAAAATAGAAATAAATCTATTACAGTGCTCGTCACGCACGACGAATTTCGTGTGACGGCGGTATTGTGTTAATTTTCATATGCACAAATGTGTTTTATTTCTGATGACGAAATTTCGCACCGAAAAATTCTTCGTTCGTCCCAATTGTGTTCCTAGCATTGTGTTGATAAAGGTGCTTCTGCAGGCAACGGGTTATTAACTAAGGTACCCGAAAACATGAACCTATACTGTTTAAATATTTTGGTTATAAGGTTTATATGAATGGAATAATATTCTATAGTATAGCTTAGGATGGCTTTAGTTTCAAAGCATAAATTTTAAATATTAACATGATCACTGTAAAAATTGTACATTTTAAATCTTATTCTAGCAAGGCAAAGTAACTGTAAATAACTTAAGCTTTGTAATTCAAAATGTAAGTTCGTATCATATTTCAACACCAGCCGCATTTCAAACATTTTTTAAAATTAATGTTGGCACTTAGGTTAAGCCTACAGCCTATATTATTAGCAACAGATGTAATTTGTTTGACTTACTTGGTGGTCTATAAATATCCATTGTTGGTTTCCCGCGCATTTGTACGGACTGATTATTGGCATTGTTTTGGACGTTAAAGGCCAAGCTGCGTCTTTTATTGATATTCTGAAAATAAAGTCAAATCAAAATTAAATTATTGAATTTATTGTATTAACCTTAAGCCCTTGTAAAGATAGCCGCTTTTTAAATCTAACCTGATAATATACATATGTAGCAAGTCTTAAGATAAACTATACGGCTGCGAACAACTATGTAAATACCCTGACAGCGTGCTAAGAGCAGGAGCTGTGCGGGTAATCATAGATATTTGCCGCTAAACATTAGAATTAAAGCTTCAATTAGACGTGAGAGCATACACTTTCATCTTGAATAGGTATTGGTGGACTGTAAAGATGTAGACACCCGAATGGATAAAATTTAGTAAACCACGACTGTTACATTGAAAAGGAGCACCGCTGATAGTGTGTTCGGAAGAAGAGGTACCTAGAGCGCACACCATTACATTTTTCCTTCCAAAGAGTGCTGGCAAAATGCTTGAGCACAAAACGGCTCTTATAGGTGAGCAGAACGAAGGACTATAAGTTTCCGTGTGGCGGGTCTTAAAGGCCAAAGACGAAGGTAGTGGGAAACTGATGACGGTTGAGATAGATGAGCAATCGCTTGAAGCCATTAGGAAATAAGGTAATGTACTTAATTATATCTTTATTGAGATACCGACTCACGGAACTAAACAAAAAGATATCCCGACTCAGGAGAAAGCAGAGGAAACCGAAGATGCACCAGATCTAACAATATCCGGAGAAACAATTGCGGTATACGCAGTTATGGAGCAGGTAGCTGCTGGCTAAGAGGAGAGCTGCTGAAAAAATCTCCTAGTCATTGTTTACCATAAAGAAGAGAAAGAAAGGGTGTCGCTGAGTTTGAGCAATGTGGACAATAGCTCACAACGGATGAAATATCAATTTTGCTCAGGTTGATATCTACCATGCAAAAACAGACATTTATTAAATTTAACCTGAGTATAGTATTCATCCAAGACCTCTGGCATCATCGAACTGAAGTTAAAGGATTGAATTGAAGTAACGGAAAGGCAGTATGGGACAACAGGCATACATCACTTAAAGCCTGTATCTTCATAAGTAAATATATTAATTATATTTATCTTTCAGAACTTATGACGCGGAAACTGGTCCTGATGCAAGTCTACATCAATGTTGGTGGCAAAAACTGATTTATAGTTTTGGCACCGGTATATATTCCAGGTGATAAAGTTTCACCACCCACAGCACAGGTACAGTGACTCTTGAAATTCTGTACCAGGCATGGACTGCCACTGTTACTGGGTTGCGATGGCAACGCACGCAAAATATGGGACAGCACTGATGTGAACAGTCGAGATGAGCACCTTAAAGAATTTTTAGTAGCATATAACTTGGGGATACCAAATCTGAGCACTGAGCATACTTTTGTTTCGAGTGGGTATTACACATTATTGTAGCTGGTGCATTGCTGGAATTGTGAGAAACTGGAGGGTGTCGGTGTTATTTTTGGACCACAGGATGATTGAATTCTCCATGTAGATGTTAGAGAGAGTTAAGGACAGTTTCGTCCTTATGGAATTCTATAAAAACCAAATAAATATAATGGGATTTTGGTTTATAATCCTCAATGCCTTTAATTGCAGCTGCCCTGATAAATCAACCGTTATAGAGAAATTCGTAGACTGGTGGAATAGCCATCTTCTGCACTTAGAACTGAACTTCGTAGGCTTTGAAACAGAACAAGATGGAACAAAGCAAAGGCACGAATCGTGTCAGAAGAAGGAAAAGACAGTTGCATTAGCAGCAAGGTCCGTTTTTTTTTTAAATCTGTTGTATGTTTTTTTTGGGAATAATTTTTATTGATTATCTTAAAAAAGGAAAAGGAAACAATCAACGAACAGTATTATGCAAACTTATTTCATTCATTAAGTGATGAAATTAAATAAAAAGGTCGCATTCGTATTCCAAAAAGAAAGTGCTGATGTATCAGGACAATGCAGAAGTTCACACACTTCCCACTACAATGGCCAAAATTATTCAAAATAAGTTCAAGTTGCCTTATCACATAACTCGTTTGTTATACGAAGCTCTCTCGGATTATTTTTTTTCCGAAAATTCTGGGTGTTTTTGAGATTTTCTAACAATGATGAGGTAGAGTTTGCAGTTATCCTCGAAAATTTGTCCAAGTGCGTATGACTCCTGCCACTAATTCCATTTTTGGGTTGTATTCTCTTCCGAATTCGTACACTATCCTAGCCACCCATCTCCATACGCTTAATAAAATTTACGCCGGGCAGATAAGGTGACCATTCACGATTTAACGGATCGGTTTGTATGGATTTGAACATTTTAGATTTCCAAATAAGTTTTGCAAGATTCTCCAATAAATAGAAAAGTCGTTTTCCAAACGATATTGTAGTTCTCTGCGTTCATACACTATGATAAAAACTGTAATTCGCAGGTACCACAGTAGCATATTGCTTTCCACACTATCACGGCCCCTCCATAGGGGTGTCAGTGTAATTGGTTACGCTGATGAACTCGTTATAACAATACGTGGGAAATATGAGAGTACGTTGTGTGACCTCATGAGGACAGCCCTGGGTTAAATTGGTGCACCAAGGAATCTCTCAAAAATGGTTGTTGTACCTTTTGCAAAGAGATACAATTTATTATGTGGCGGTACTTCTTTTATGGGTACTGTAATCAACTTTTTTAAGAGGGTTTAGTATCTAGATATCTAGGAAGCTTATTTGGAACTCGCACATTGGTGCCGTCAAGAATAAAGCAACAAAAGCTCTCTGGGCCCTCCTACGGTACGACATGGGGTCTTTCAAATGATACTATGGATACACACTGCTATTATTCGGCGCATTATCATTAATGCGGCGATAGATTGGTGGAGAAAAGCTGGGAAAGCTACCAATGTGAATAAATGAGGCGGGGTACAGAGACCCGTCTACCTCGGTATAACAAAAGCAATGAGAATATGTCCAACAGCGGCCTTGGGGGCGATGATTGGTTTAACACCGTTTCAAATCTATATGATGAGGGTTGCGGCATGTTCGGCAACAATATTTTTCGCCAAAGGGTCCCAAAATACGTCGTGAAGCCTGTTCTTTATACGCAAGGTAGTCGCAGAACCATCTTGGGTCTAGATGGGTTGAATTCCCGTACCACGTTGTTGGTCTAATATGGACTTAGTTCGGAGTGAGTTTGATCTAAACTGTTACACCGATGGCTCCAAAATGAATGATTGTGTCGGTGCTGGTGTCCATGGACCCAGCCGAGACTTGTCGACCCCACTGGGAAGATCGCTAAGTGTCTTCCAGGCTGAGATCATGGCCATCGCTATATGTGCGGAGATCAACCTAGACAATGGGATCAAGAGTAAGAACATTAATGTATTCTCTGGCAGCCAAGCTGCCTTAAGGGGACTTGGCTTGAATCGAATGACATTTAGTCTGGTCAAATATTGCTACGATACGTTGCAAAAGCTTTCGCTTGGAAATAAGTTCCAGTTGTTTTAGGTACCTGGATGCGTTGGAGTAGATGGTAATGAAATAACAGATGCTTTGACTATATATCGGTCCGGAACCTAGCTGTGCAGCACCACTCACTACCATCCTCAATCTAATCAAGGATTGGGAAATTGCCAAATGCCTGGAATAGTAAAATGCTCAAAGGGGGCTTCGTCACTCTAGGGCGGCGATCAGTCCGTAATTTGGGCGTCGTTCTGAGGCAGGAGTTTCTTACGAGACACTGTAAACTAAGAGCGCATCTGAAGAGGATGGCGGTTACAAATGTGAATGTTCGTAGACTGTGCTCACAGGTATCAGAGACAGCGGAACACACATTGTATGAATGTGGGGTTCTTGATAGGTTTAGGTGTAAATTTTTAGGTGGAAATAGGGTTTTGCTTAGTGACATATCCACCATTAGGGTTATGCCTTCCTAATGAACATCAGCAGATCTGCTGAACAAACTATACACCAGAAGTGGCACAATAAATCCTATGTGTCGCAATGTTTTGCAATAGTGACTGGTCGATGTGATAATAATAATAGTAAAGGTACGTACATATGAGTGATATTTCTGCTTTAATAATAAAATATCACTCATACGTACATATTACGTAGTAATGTGATGGCACTGTTCTAAAATGACTAAACGGATTAAAAAACCATTAGCTTAAACCGTTTTCGAGTTACTAGAATAGATGTTGTGTGACCTTCTCCATTCTCGAAATTACAGAAGTTTTAGAAAACAAAAGCTAACCTAAAAAAACTGGTAGCACCACCGGATTTAATGCCCTGCTTGTCGGTTTTTTAAACCAGCACAGTGTAATCGCTGAAAAATTTTTATCGAGTTTAAGGAATATTATCTTGAGAAATTGAGATAAATTTTGCTAACATTATACATTTTTCTTAGATAATTTTGAATAGTCGTTTTCAAAATAAAAAAACAAAAAAAATACCTGATGATTGGAAGTGCGTACAAAACTTCTTTCCCTCGTTATGCTGGCAGGTACAACAACCTGTTGTTGTGCTTGAAATTCTGGTGACTTACGAATTTTACGGCCATCATTCTGATTGTTGTTCATCATCTGTTGGGATTGTTCCACTTTTTCAGCCATTTTTATATTTCTGTATAAATAATATTTGTATTTGTGCTGGTATTATTCTATACTTTAAAATTTTATTTCTATCTGTCTCAGTTTTCTTCTTTTATTTTCACACAAAATCTCTTAGATTTACAATTCTTTGGTATAAATTGTGAACATAAATGATGCTTAAATGTTTTTCTTGTTTTTTTACAAAATAATATTTTTTTGTGTGTTTATTTTATATTTTGTCCTCCTTTTGATTTATTTTTATATCAGTTGTGTATTTTTTTTGTGTGTAAATTAATAATTTCAAATATCACATTTAATGTTTCATTATTTTAAGACTTAAAACAAACAGTTCTAAATATTATTTTATTGTTTATTTTTGTTTTATTTTTATATACACGGTATACAGATGTATGTTTTTCTGTTTTGTTTCAGCTAAAATAGTAGTTTAGGTTTCATCTAAATTTTTAATTTCAATTAATTCTCATAAATTGTCGTTTTATTTCGAAGAGTATTTGTTATTGATAATCCTGAAAAGATTAAAAAAAATTTGTTTTTTGGTTAGAGTGGCATTAAAATTAAATATTATATATTATTTATAATAAATAATTCTATTATTGTCATTACACTTAAAATATACTGCTATGCTGAGTACAGATTCGAAATCCTTCAAGGAATCTCTTTATCAAAAATAAATTAAAATTTATCACATAGCGACCTTTTATTTGGCAATCAGAAGTTAACATGTCATAGAACCTATTCAGAATAAAGCTTTTCTCATAAACCCATGAACTGTATGTCATTTAGAAAACTCTCAATTGGTTTCATTGAAAACTGACATACTCCTGCAAAGTCCGTAGAGTATTATTATGTCATGATATAGAGTTTTTTTTTTCGTTTGCGAATTTAAATTAAATTATTGCTATTCGGAGTCTTCTAATAAGAGCTTTCATTTGATATGTAAAACGAGTATTTTGAAGCGAAATCATCAGCTATGTATTTAATTCTAAAAGGGAGGATACGCCTTAAATAATGGAAAACAATAACATGAAATGAAATTTTCCACCCCCAGTTCGTACATTTGCAGTTGTATATCCTCGATAACTTAACAAATTCCATGTTAAAGATCTTGAGGCGATTGTGGGTGATTGGCATAAATAATATCTTTCACGTAGCGCCAAAGCAAAAAACTAATGGTTTAAATCACAATATTTCGGTGGCCAGTTGTATTCACCTTTTCGAGAAATTGTGCGGTCCCGAAACCTTTCACTCAAAAGTGTCATGGTTTCATTATTGGGTAAACGTCCACATCAATTGTATGGCCATCTCCGGCCATACAAAATCATTAATCATCGTTCGGTAGCTTAGTATATTCACCTCAAAAATTGCTCCTGCTTCATTTTCTGAGAAGTACGGTCCAGTAACCTCCCCTGACCAAAAACCGAACCAAACAACCACACGTTGAGGTTGGAGAGGCTGTTCAATAAAATTCTTCGCTGTGTCGAATCAAAACTTATGTAAATTATTTGATGGTCTGAGTTTTGTGTTGCGAAAAGAAGGTCAAATTTTAAACAACAAAAATTTAAAAGAGAAATTGTCAAGCATGGATGCTGACATGCGATGGTGTATCATGGTTCAATTGGATCGAATGGAGTTGAAAGTTTTGTTTTCATAACATTCATTAAAGGTAGTAAAGGATAATTTTGCATAGTCCCTTCCAAAATTAAATTTAAGTGGGGATCATTGCTTAGGCTAGAGATTTGGCTCATTGTGATACCACCAGCATAGAAACTAACCTGAGAATCAAACAGTCTCCATAGGAAACCGTTCAGACGTTAAAATAAATCTCGCAGCAGCGTTGACTTTCATTCTGAAAAGTTCAGTCATAGATGATAAAAAATAGGAGGCCAAAAACTTTCGTCGTCTGATAGCAATGGCTGGATACTGATACATGATACTCTTCTTCATAACCATAACTCCAGCAAAAATCATGCAAGGAGATGCCGAGACTGTCGGCATGCCTCCCAATCAGGCAGTGACTCGTGAGGACCGTAATTGTGCGATGGATGGCCATGCGACGAAGGCATTTAGTCTTCTTTTCATAGCAGTCGGTCCAGCAGAGCCTGGCGATGCCGCACATAACTTTATGGCGCCAACGAGATTGAACCTCGCTGTACACTGACCGGAGAATATCCAGTTCAACTGAGGCAATCTGGACACCAATAATAAGCTCACGTTTGAAAATATATTGCTTAGTACCCGCCGTAGCCAGTTCATCAACAACGCTGTTTCGAACGATATCCCTGTGTCCTGGAACCCATATAAGTGTTACCTTCGGATGAGCCGAGATCTCCATGAGAAACCTGCGGCATTCATGGACGAGGATAGATGTCGAGGTGACGCTCGCAAGGGGCAATCTGGCTGTCTGAGTGAATGCTTCAAAAGAAGATCAGTGGGGAGCCAGTTAAGTATAGCAAACAGAGCTTTAGTTAGAGTGGAGTGCTCTGTAATCAGGATAGCTGCCTGCCAGAGCATTCTGTCTATCAGTTAACAGCGCCGTAAAATAAAGTGGGTTCTACTACAGCCAGATATAGCCAGGATTGAGCACCCAAATCTAACATACGGCAGTCTTGCAAGTGCAAAGTGCTTTGGCCGCCTTTTTCACCCTATCCATTATGATTTCCTTCTAGGTAAGTTTGTGGTCGAGAATAACCACCAGATATTCCCTAATATTAATATAATGACTTAATACGACGTACAAAAGTGTTCTTAAAACCTCTACAGTGCTCTGACCTTAACCATACATAGACAATTTGTAGGAGTACATGGAGTCAAAATTACGCGAGCACCAAGTGAGGAGCAAAAATGAGCTTAAGACTTTCCTTCGGGATATATATACATATCTATGTGATTTTTACAATTTTGACCGTATTGTGGTCGAAAAAGACATTATTTGCGAGGCTGAATTCGATCACACATTCATCAAAGGGATCATTACTGGAGACGAGACGAGGATTTATGAGAATGACACGCAATCCAGATATTAGGCAAGTGAATGGAGTTCATCAAATGAACTGAAACCAAAAAAAAAAATTAACGTCGTTTTCAGTCAAAAAAAGGCAATGCTCACGGTTTTCATGGATTACAACGGTGTAGTGCATCATGAATTTTTCTCAGAAGGCCAGAAAGTAAATAAAGAGTATTACTTGGGCGTTATGAGATGTTTGCGTGAAGCATTTTGCCGAAAGAGATCAGAATTGTGGGCAGAAAACTTGTGGGTTATGCTCCATGATAATACACTGTCGCACAGCGCCATCATTATTTGAAATTTTTGGATGCAAAATGCAACAAATACCATCCAACAGCCATTAAATTCTCCTGATTTTGCTCCCTGAGACTTCTTTCTGTTCCGTCAAGATAAAAGCCCTTGCGGGAACTGCTTTACAGTAGCCGAGAGGAAATAATGGAAAAATCACAGGAAGCACTGATGGACATAACGAAAACCGAATATAAAAAATGCAAATGACAAGCTATGACGCTAATATTTAGCGAGAATATCAACAACAAAAGCAAAAACTTACACGAAAAATAACTCGAGTCGAAACGATGGAATCGCCACACGGGGCTTATTCCGAAAACTTTTTGATCAAGGTAGTACGTCTTGCAAATATTGAGATTTCCTACACCGTCTTAAGGAACCGAGTAATTTGAATTCTTCTTTCGACACTCGAAATATGTGATCATTCCAACGAACGTCACAGTGAATTGTCATGTCCTAATGATCAAGAACACCTGATTCCTCAATATCTACATGATCCATTGATACAGATGACACCACACAACCACGTCTGTGTGTCAAAAAGCAACATTGGGTCTTACGTGCATTAAAGTCCACCTTGTTTGTACGACCACACTCGGAGATTTTTGCCAAGTCATTTGTGAGTGTCTCATTCATATTTCGCCTTTTTGCCTCAATCTCCTTGGCCTACGATCAAAGGAGTAAATAGGAATTTTAGAAATATGAGAAATAAAGTGGGAGAAAGGTCAGACTTCGTGACTGTCCTGATCTACGGGAGCTTAGACTAAGTCACCTTGGTGCACTTCTCTTCCATAATCTGGAGTGTTTCAGGGATGTATCTCTGACGAATCTGGTCAAATTTGTAGAGGTACCGCCTGATTTGCATATTCAGGTTTATAGATGGTCCGACTTAATCTCTCTCGCCTCTGAATTTGAGTTCTCGATGAGTGCTCGGGTTTTTCTTGAGGGTATCACAATGGCTCAACACATGTAACCTAACATAACCAAACCTAATCAACGTTCGTTCTAGTCACAGGTTATATAAAAAGCAAATAAAAACTGTGTATAATATTAATCTTTTGTTTTAACTGTTTTAGTATAATGTTTGTTGTCAATAGGAAAAGATTTTAAATCTTAAAAAAGTCTTTTGAAAAAGAACATCGAATGCAGCCAATATCTTTAGTTTAAACTGGAAATAGAATGTTAATATTGAAAAAAATACTTATTTATTTCCTCCGAACATGCTAAACTAGTTTATTTAAAAAAATAAATAAATTACTATTAGTCACCGTCTTAATACTGTAGAATTTAGTTTTAACGAACTTCACGTAACTATTCAATATTATAACATTTATTTTGGAAGAAATTTATCTTCCTTTTGATGATTTATAAAAGACAACTTTTATAAGAATATTATCATCACTAAATTTTCAAATAAATTTTCTTTCTATTTTGGAAAGTTTTACGTTTTTTTTTCATAAAATTAATGTTATATTAACTTAGAAGCTCATGCAAACACTGTGCTTTAACAACTGTTTGCTATAAACATACAATAGTTAAAAGTATTAAAATCGCTTGAACCGTATTAATAAAAAATCGTTAGAAACGAATTCCACTGTTCTTATTAATTCTATTTATTTTTGTTTTAAATAAATTTATTATTCAATATTTATACTTTAACATTTGATTAATAATTGACTTGTTTGTGTCTGCCAAACAAAGTTGTGAACAAAACCATTTAGCAATAGATCAGAAAAAAATTATGGGTAGTCAAAGATTTTGACTAGAGCGTAGGAGTTTTATAATGCAGAAATGAAATTTTATTAAACAATTTGAGTGTTTTTCTAAGTTATGACATAATGACTATGTTATAATCAATAAGATAGTACCAAGCTAGATAGAATGTATGATGTAGTTAGTTTTAATTAATCAAACCAAAACTCAATGTCTAAAGCATTAAACACATAAACGACGGCAAGCAGCAGACAGCAAAATGTTAAAATAAGAATACATACGTTTATATGAAAACAATTATTTTAAAGGCAGCACAGCAAAACCTGGACAACAATTTTTGCTGCTGCTGCTAAACATAAAATAATTTATATTTTTTTAAGTAGCAAAACACAAATTTGTGATACAATATAAATATAATATAAAGTGTTAAATAAAAAAAGTAAAAGTATTTTTATCAGAAAAATATTAATTATCAGAAAACAACAGTATAAAATTAAAATATTGTATCAAACAATATTATTGTTAATATTTAAAAAGTTTTAAACACAAAATTTAATTAATTTTTATATTTTTGAGTAATATTTTAAAAAAGCGATTTATTTTGGTGGGTTTGAAAAGCTTGATTTTTCTATAACAAATATTTTTATGACAAATAAAACAGATGACAATAAAACCTAATTTTATTACTGCTGCTGCTCTCAAAATACTTATGAAGTTGGTAGCATAGCAGCAAATGCTGCTAACAAGAACTTGCTGCTGGATTTCATGCTGCTTGCTGTCGTCTATGTGTTTAAAGCTAAGTCTTAAACAATCAAATACAAACCGATGTGTCATCCAAATCAAACTGTAAGTATTAATATACCATATACAAATACATTTTCACTTGAATGCTACTCAACTACGTACGTCACTCATTTTAAAACTTGCAGCCAAACTGGAAGTCTTAAAATTCTGAAGATGATTCAACTAAAAGCTAAATTCAAATTCAAATGCTTAAGTTCAACTTGGTTTGGTGGGTACACTTTTAATTGATTTGATTCAAAGAGTGAAGTAGTGATTTACACCTAGTTGGGCAAGCAAATTTCTTTTGGACATTTTGGTAGGTATGGTGTTGTTTCGATTGAACTGAATTTCTACACAAATGAGTACTGTTTCTGTAATAGCACATACTAAAGTTCGGCATGTCCAAATGGTTTTTGTTAACGCTAATCTCTATGTGGGCATAATAATCACGAATTAATTGTGACATCAATTAAAGTTTCTATGGAGCAATGTCTATTAATATTCCTACTAGACTTACAGTTACCCCTCTAATCTGGGTTGGCAACCCACTGGGTAACCCAATTAAACCCACACGGGTTTTATTACCCTTTTTTAAGGTTTTCGTAATTTACTTACGAGTACAACAAAAATAATTAAAATTTACGTATTGGAAATACAATTTGTGAATTTTTTTAACTTAAAAAATATGACGTATTAACAAATTTGTCAATATAAAAATTTATAAAATCACTGTTTACATATTTTTCCCACCTCTGAGACCATCTCCGAATCCCGTCTCAGAAAAAGTTCTTATCCTTTGAGTCGATCCAACTTTTAAGCTGATTTTATGGATTGGGTTCAGAATTTAAAAAGTAGTAATGTTTTATTAGTATAGATTTTATTTATTTTTCAAAGTAAATTTGGTATAATTTCATAATTACCGCTAAACATACTGTTATGTTTTAAAATGTTTGAGTTCATTTAAATTCCGTTAAAATAAAAGAAACTCCATGTTTCTTGTTGTTTTTACGGTCTTTATTAATTTCACTCTAACCTTTATACACTTTGTCTTAATACAGCAAATTGATATTCGCTTATACAACACTTTTAATTTTCGCTTTAACAGACTTTACTTTATGACAGCCAAATGATAACTAACTCACCAACCGCAATGCGCCATCTTCTTATAGTATTTCATTATTAGTTGCGAACACTTTAGTATAAACACGAATCTTCGATTTATCTAAACACAAAATTATAAACACAAAAATTAATCGAACTGACAACACCATGCGGATGGTTCTTAATTAGTACAGGTAATTATGGCAATTATTAAGCCTTGACACAAGCCAATAAATTTTATAGCTAAAATATCATAATAAAACCCTGTTGTAGTAAATTTTGTCTTCAGCATTTTCATTTTCGTTACAATACCATAACTGGTTATTCGACCACGGCATGTAAAATGACAGGTGACATTTACATTCGTCAATTACTGGAGATTCCCTGAATCCATTAACCACTTCTTACATGGCTTCAGCGGGTTCGGGTTCAATGCTTTTTTAATCAGTGAACCTGAACTAATTCGGGCTCAGGTTTGTGTTCAGCTTCAGTCCCTGCTTCAAAAGAAGATATATAATTAATTTGTATCTGTCGAAGCAGCCAATAGTCAGAAGAAGCAATGTTCGGAGAATACTATTAGACCATAGTACGTGTTGTGACAATAAGTGTCTAGCCAACGGCGTTCTCAAAAATATATTGTTACGTTTTAACCTTTTTAAAACGTTTAAGTTCTTTTTAATTGCGTTAAATAAAATAAGTAACACATCTGTTGTTTTACTTTATGCACCTATTTATTTAACTTCCCTTCATACAATTCTGACTGTGCAGCTTATTTATCTTACACTTAATACTCGCTTCATACACAAATACTCAACACTTTTATTTACGCCTAAGCACGACTTTACTGTATGACTGCAAAACTATATCTGAACTGCTAATGCATAATGCGCCGCCTTTTATATAAAAATCACGTTACTTCCGAATGTTCTTATATTTACCAGAGCATTCTATTTCCGTTAATTGAAATGTATCAACTAAAGCCGGTACGGTAGCACCGTTCAATACGCAAGTGGTAACACTGTTAATAGCACAGATAATGTGATGCGACAGACACATTAACAGCCTTGACACAAACCAATAAATACCATAATAAAGTTATATGACTGTTTAGTATATGACTGTTTAGTATGACTGTAGTATAGTAATGTCAAAACACAGTATTGACCCTAAACTAAATATATTATATTTAAATCAAATTTATCCCTTAATATAAATTTTTAAAATATTTTTAATTTTTTTCAATTTTTTTGTTTTATGGAATTAATTGATTTCGCATGTGAAGCATTTATGTATGTTTGCATCTATAGCAGCTGTTTTACTTATGAATGGAATAAGAAAAGAAAGGTCAGTGAGAAAAAATAAAGCAGCTAAATGAAGTACCTAACATAACATATGGTCTCAATCTTCTAATTGTATTGTAACTCAAAAATGGAAAAGTAAGTAATAAGTATAATTTCTATAAAATTAAGTAATTTGCTGATAATATACAGATTCATTATAGATATGTTTTAATGAAGGATACGATTATTTTATAGTGTATGTCTGTATGTATGTATTATAAATTTTTAAATTTCTGAACGACTAAACCGATTTTGTTGAAATTTGGGACGCAGATAGATCTAGCTAATGAACGTGTTATAGGTTATTCCCTTTTTAAAATTTTGACCTAGGAGAGCTTAAAACCGGGAAAAAACGGACCAAATTAGGTCATATGAGAAATTTGTTTATTTCGTTTGTTATGTTATTAAAATTTGAGGCATATTTGTTTAAATTTAAAGCATAGATATATAAATCCAGCTAACAAAACTTCAAAATTGGGGACGTTAAAATCAGGAGAAAACGGTCAAAATTAATGACTTTTCTCCTGAAATGACATACATTTGTTTCTTCTTACAGCGAAGTACAAAAGTACACTTTGAGAGGGTGAATGGAGAGTTTTTGGTTTATAGTCCATTCCTACGAAACACGTGGTTATTATGGTATATCTTAGAAACTATAAAAGATGGAGTCTTCACACTTTTCACATGCTATTCTATTATTAAGTTGCACATTAAGTTAAAAAATAACTTCACAGGTAGAGGGGGTGTGACATATCCCATAAAAAATAATAAATATTGTATATCAGCGGGAGCGTTATTATCTACAGTATTTTAAGCGGCATCGTAATCATTTGAACCATAGTACTTAAAAACTCGGCACGTAAGCAGAACTTTCTTAGGTTCGCCCGTTTTATGAATCGTGCTCATGAGATTCGACTCGTGCGCACAAATTAAAATTTTTTAAAATTTGTGCTCACTAGTTTTTCTCTTTAACTCGTGAGTACGAATTTTATACTGCGAATGAGTTAAATATAAACAAAAAAGTATCGAAAACGAGTAATTCATTTCAATGCATGTTGTTTGTGTAAGATTAAATGCGTAATACCATGCATTCGTATGTACCTGTATGTATGTATATTTAGTATACAGCGACAAGCGTTGCCAAATGTACAAATTTATTTGTATTTTACAATTTTTTAAGCATTGAGTAGTTTTTCTGTAAATTGTTTAGTTTTACAGTTTTTAACATTTTAGTTTTTCGCTTTCAATTTTGTTATTTTAAGTACAATTTCTGAAGTAAGAATTCCACGCTATTTGCTTAGTATAACTGTGGTGAGGTTACTTGTACCATTTTCAGTGCGGTAATGTAATTATACCTTTGTTGACCACTGATCACAAAGAAAGAGAGAATTCACACAGTGTGTTATACTAACACTTAGGTCTAAGAAAGTTGCGTTTTTCTTCGCAATCGTATTAGAAATATACATATTTCGGCAAAAGAACAGTGAGATCATATTACATGCTACGTAAGTACGTACGTGTGAGTGATACATCTGCTACACTAATAAAATATCACTCATGCGTACATACTTGTGTACGTAATAATGTGATCCCACTGTTCTCTTACCAATAAATTATTTTTCCAAAAAGACTGCACAAGTTAAAAAGTTTTAGTCTTACCTAAAGGTAATTTAATTGCGGAATTTTGGGTGTTTTAGTTTATCCAATAAGCTAAACCGTTTTTGAGTTACACGAACATATTATGTGCAACTTCCTCCATGTTCGAAATAATGGTATATCTCGAAAACGAGAGCTAAACCAAATAACGGTTAACAATACTGGATTGAGCGGACTCGAATCCGATTTACCAGCTTGATGCCCCGCTTGTTGGAAAAAAGTGTCAAATCACAATTAAGCTTCAAATTGCTATAATTTTCAGTGTAGTTTTTCACTTTAAAATCAGTTTTTTCTTCTAAATTATCAGTTTTTCTTAAAAAAATATGCTAACACTGGCAGCGGCCAATAAGTATCACACACATGCGTGTTTTATATTATACAAGAATTGCTCGTTTTCAACTCATTTAGATGGTTTTCAACTGGGTTTGCGTTTTAAATTTTATTTTGAAATTCTTTTGTTTTTGATTCTTCTCACGAGTCGTACTTTAAATTCTTTTAAAATTCCGTTCTGAAAAAATCATGCTTTACGAACGTATTCAAATCGAACACTCTTCCTACTCTGATTTAAGCCTTTTTGACGTAGTACCATATGAATGATTTCGGAATCAATTATAAACTCTGTCTTTACTATATGAACTATGTATTTTCATCAGTAATATAATATAATAGACCTGTTTATATAAATTTATCGTGATTATTATTTAATATTAAATTTAAATTTGAAAAAGCTCTCAAAAAACGGTCGTTGTAAACACAGTTCGTTATAACCGGTGTATGTTATAATCGTTTTCCACTGTATTTAAGAAAAATTAAATTAAAAACTTCAGAATCATTAATTTTTAAATTAAAAATAATTCTTATGATCTTTATTAGGTAAACAAATATTTTTTTTTTATTTTTAACCACGTGGAGGCCAATTTTTTCTTTTTGCAAAATATTTACTCCCATATTTGTCATTTCGCAACTAATTAATAGTCCACGTTGCGTATACTTGACACCAAAAATTGTCAAACAATACCATACACATACGTCACGTTATTTGCCATTCTATTCCATTCTTGTAACATTAAAAAAACACATTAACCTTTTTATATGAATAATTTAAATTAAAATAAAATTATTATAATAATTAATATATTAATAAATACACATAAATAAATATAAAAGAATAATGTTTACCTTTTTTGGAAGGATTTTTTTGATGTGATCGTGATATTCTTCCGCTGTGAATTTAAATGATAAAATTTTTATTTTATTTTATTCGTTTTCTTAGTTTTTTTATTTTCTTTAATATTCGGATCTCATTTGTTTTCTCTGGATCTGCCTCTTTTTTTAGTTTCTTCGTAGTCGTTGTCAGAGGTTAGTATAGATGTAATGTTTTAATTACTGTTGTGTTTTCTTTACTTAATTAATTATTTTTGTTTGTTTGTTTTGTGTGTTTGAATTCAATTTAAAAGGGTTTTTCTTAAATAGCAATTTTCTTTTTTAATTCGTTTTTATTATATTTATTGTTTTTTTTTTTAACTTAATCGTTGCTTATTTAAATTTCAAAGAATATTACTTATTCGTATTTATTTGATTTTTTTTTTGTTTTCTTCATATACTACGTACATACATATGTATGTGTATGGTACATAAGTTTCTATGAAAATTTCGTTAAAGCCAAAAGTCTGTCAACAGTTCCATAGAAATTAACAAATAAAACAAAAGTTAACGGCAGCAAACAATAAAAGAATTAAAAAATTAAAATTGTACGTTTGTTCAATCCAGTGGCGGCAGCTGTCTGGGCGATCGGTTTTTTTATGTTGCTTTAGAGAGCATAAAAAAGTGAATTTTATTTCTCTTTTGCCGCTATTATTGTTATTGTTGTTGTATACAAATTGTGATGCAATTTGTTCTTTTTATTGATCTCTTTATTATTTTTGTTTTGCTTATTAATAGAAAGAGTGTGTAATAGCTTTTTTATTTATTTATTTTTTTTTTAATAATGGATTCTCCACTAGAAAAGCCACAAATTATTAGAAAAAAGAGAGTTTTTTTTTGTTTTAGAGAAAATGACGTTATTTTTTATTTACTGAGAACCAACACGTTTTCTTATTAATTTTCTCTTTATTCTTTGTTGCTGTTGTTGTTTTTGTTAATTACTTTTAATTTTGGTCTGTTTTGTTTTCTAGTTTTTTTTTTAAATTTATTTCTAACGCTTTGAAATTTCGTTCGTATGATGATCGCTCTGCAAATTGTAGAAAATAAAAGAAATATTTTTTTATTATCGTTCGTTCAATGACTGTACATTCGCTCTTTAAAATAAAATTAGTTGAGTTCAATTAATTAAATAGTGAATTAAATAGTGAGTAATACAGTATTAATAAAAAATAAATCTCTCTTTAGATTTTGATCGTTTTCTCTTAATTTTTTTTAACGATAGTGTTAGATTGTGATGGGTAAAGTGGATGAGTTGATAAGATCGTATTTTTTTGGTACTATTTAACTCAAAAAAAGTAGCATAGTACTTTCCTAACACATTTGACATTCTCATGAATATCTTCATATTTTTACATTTTTTACATTACTTTGCATTTGCTGTTTTTATTTATTTTGGTACTAATGGCAATTCTGTTACACTATGGGATAAAAATGAATGAAGTTTTGAGTAGTGTTACTATTGTTACGAAAATAAAAATACATAAAAAAGCAAACCTCAGTACATTTATAGCTATAAACTTTATTATGGAATTGATTCTATTGATTTGTGTCAAGGCTATGATAACATGTCAAAGCTGAATTTATTTAAACAGTGCTACCAAATTTATTTTAAGTATTTTAATTTTACATTTGAAACAACGTAGCTGAATAGAAGGTTTTAGAAGGTTTCAGACTTTACTAGAACATTAGAAACTAGTACTAATTTTATATAATGCTCAGCCGCATTAAACTTAGTTAGTCAGTTATAGTTTGACTGTCAAAGAGAGAAATCGTGCTAAGGCGTTAATAAAAGTGTTGAATAATTTGTATAAAGTGCAAGTTAAATAAGTTACTGTAAAAAGTTAAGGTGTGGAAAAAAAGGAGTGTAAAACAATAAATTAATGTTACTTATTTTATTTAACGATGCAGTTTAAAAAAATTTAAACGTTTTAAAAAGGTTAAAACGCAATACTAATTTTCTGATAGGCACTATCGAGTACAGCAAGCATCTGTTTTTGAAACATTCAAAATTGTGAGTCATGAGTAAAAAGCCGGTTTTTCTTGCCTTCATGCGCTTATGAACTTATAACTTAACTGTGTATTAAACGATTTTAAGTTTCGAATGTGGAAAGAGGAGCAACAGAAATATAGCCACAAGGTTTGTCCGATATTCTCGGATATTTAATAGAAATATCTCCGTATTTACATAAGATCCCTAAAGAGTGTACATAACATTTGCGAATTGTTCATGAATCCCAGATATTTCTGGATGACATTCGATGTTTACTTTTATTTGAGTTGATGTACATGAGGAAGGTAACTGAATGGCAGATGTATTTGAACAGGCAGATACCACTTTGGATCCAAACGGATCGGGTGGTGTCAAGGAAATTTCGCCAAATAGCGATCACACGATGGTGAAATGAAGAGTCTAAGTATATTGAGATTACCGGAGAATGGCTGTTGACCATTGGTCTGTTGGCAGACATGCTCAAAGGATGGGAATTCTATATAATTATCTTTGCAGAAGTTGTAATGATGAAGAGGAGGAGGAGTTCACGGTACAACTTCTTTGTCACTCCCAAAACTCGACGATTTGAGGCTTTCAGGTCTTGTTAGGAATAGATTCTTTGATAAGAACTACCTTAAAAACTACGATCTGGGCAAAATCCTTGCCTTCATTAGGGTAACTGTTGCTAGACATGAGGTGCGAGGACCATGGTGTGGTAAAAGACACATGGTAATACAACGGAACCTACAATTTGCATCCAAGTAAGCCTATCTAACCTCAAACAAGTTTAGTTAAGAATAAAATACTACTTAATTTACTATTAAATTTTTTTTTGGAAATTGACAGTGTTTTTAAGTTTTTTAGTAAAGCAACTCATAAAAAATCTTTTTGTTTTATAAACTTTGTTACTCTTGTTGTCAAAAAAGTACTCTGAACAATTTTTTTTTGATACCGAACGAAAACCTATTTCCCATCACTGGTGTTAGAGTATGTAGGCGTTTATTTTTAAAGTCTTGTGTCTGTTTATTCGTTAATTTATTGTATCTCTTTTCTGGATTAAAAAACATAAACATAAATATAGTGTTTATATATATTTATAATTTCTTTTTCAATATATTTGAAAAGTTATTGTACATATGTGTGTAAGAACATATTCACATGCATACCTACATTAATTGTGTTTTCATGTATGACTATTAACGTGTAGAGGAAAAAGTTATAGTTCTTGTTGCTGTTGTTTAAAATATATTCACAAATAAAATAAAGCAAATTAATACAGCACAGTTGTTAGAAAAATAAGAAAAAATTGTAATTATTTAGCAAAGAAAATGGTCGATTAATCGTTTCAATAGAATCTTAGCTTTATTTTAAAAATAAAAATAAAACATTTCAAATGAAAGTTGAAAATAAATTTGTTTTCATGTCAAATAAAAAGTGTTTTCATATCCAACGAATTGCTTTACAGCGAGTGTACAATTACTTAGAGCTGCAAAACGCAACTTACATAGTTTCATGTTTCTGTGAAGTTCTCTGTCGATATGGATGATTAGTTAAAATAGACTTAAGAATTTTCCACTACAGATAATTCTTTCAAGAAATCTAAACAAAAGTTTAATTTCTCTATTTCAAGAAGAACTGGTAGAACCCGTCTGGTCATTAGACCTTAAGTGTCTATAAACACCTCAGTTTTTGCTGACCCTTACAAGATATCACTGATGATACGGAATTAGAGAAAAAATTCAATATATGCATGTATTTACGTCGTAATTATAATAGATCTTACGTTAATGGTTTTCAATTGATCACCTCAGCTGGATGACCCACGGTATTTAAAAGATTCTTCAACTCAAGATATAATTCTTTAAAAGTCTTATAAGAATATTGTTTAAAAGTTTTTTGACTTTTTCTTTTCAAACATCAACACAAAGTTAATTTAATTAAAGTCAACTATGGTGTTGTATGGTACTTTATACGTCGCCTTTTTCAACTCACATAAAAGTAAGGTCGGAGAATGTTAACACAATGAGTACCTTGTCGACAGATATTAAATTAACCTTTTTTTATCGCATGCTTCAATAAGTTTGTGCTTCATTTTAATTTAAAACATTTTTGTATTTTATTTTTGCTGCTATACAACTCAAAAAGCAAAAATCAAACAAAAAAAAAGAAACCAACTGACAGCTGTCAAACTAATCAATGTGCATTAAAAATTACCCAACTTTAGTATTTTGTGTTGATTAAGATGTACGTTATGGAGCAAAGCTAATAAGAAATCCTCTATTTCAACTAAGCTATCAGTTGAAAAATGCTACGCATAAAATATGACGGATTCTATGTGCCCCAGCTATTTAAGGCGAATTATGTTATTTCAAGTAAATATTTTTAAAATTATATGGAATGTCTTCTATCTCCTCTACTGTGTCTATTCTCACAAGTCATTGCATTACACGGTGCGAAAAAAAATTCCTGGTAAGGTATACTATTTTTGTGATAGGCGCTAGAGAGTAGAATAAGGATCTGTTTCTAGAATTTTCGAAACACCTCCAAAATCTCAAGTTACGGGCAAAAAGTCTATCTATTTTTCGGAATGAAAAAGGAGCAATATTGGAACTTAGGAGCTTAAGAACTTATGATGGACCGTTTGAAGTGGATAATTTGAACAAAAAAACTGTTATATACCCTACCGTAAATGCATTTGTTTTTCCTTTTTTTATTCCTTACTAAACCTATAAGCAAGCCGCTTGGAGGAATTTTTGTTGGATTATTTAATAGCCAGTGTTATACCTAAGCTACTGAGTAATCAATAAGCAGCAACCCACTTTCTTGTCGTCTGCATCCGAAAGACGGTTGTTCTATTTTTGCTTGCTTTTTGGGGTTTCATTAATTATTTGTTTTATTTTTATTCTTGTTTTGTTTACGTAATGGAAGGACGTTTTCGGATAGATTTCTGCAATGTGCGCGGGCTATGGGTGAGCTTTTGCTCCGTGTATACCCACATTTAGCTCTATAGGCCGGATGTTTTCACCTTATGTGAGACCCAGGTTTTTGAAAATGCTGATCCAGAGGATTTTCATATCCCTCTGTATCACCTTCTATCCGTTTTTCATTTTCATAGGGGCCTTGCAATGTACATTCGCGATGAAATTGTGTATCAGTGCAAGCAAGTACTCGGCATGTATGTAGGAATTTCAACTGGAAACTTTGTTTTTTTGATTCTAACGTTAAAGCCATGGCCGAGATGGTCGTCAATATAATAAGCTAGGAATGGATATTTTCATCCAGAAAGCTTTCGATAAAATCAAGATATAAATCTTGAAAGAAATAAATCTTGCAAGAAATAAATCTTGAAAGAAATAAATCTTGAAAGAAATAAATCTTAATTTAATTAATTACGTGCTGAAGTTTTTACTTTTCCGCGGGGAAGTAAGAGCTTTTGGTCACTCATTAAAAAGCTGAGGAACAGCGCTAATTCGGATCCAGTCGTTATAACGAATGACCAAACGCTTACTAAACAGGTTGAAAAGGCAATCCTTGGCTGAAATGTTAGCAGGTAATTCGAACTTTTCGAGAGCATACAATCGCTGTCCGAACTAGGAAGAGTATCAGTGACTATGGCTTATATATTCTTTCGAGCCCGTGCAGTTAAAAGGTTTCATGCAAATCTCGGCGTTAGTAATATTTCTGGGCCGGATGGCGTTCCATCGCTAGTCCTGAAGCAACCTTTTTTTCTAGCACAATGTACTGCATGAGCAGGGGTTATGCCCTAAGTTCTGATCTCAACAGCACAAAAAAAAAAAACTTGGTGACTGGCACAGTGCAGTACTTTATGTCTGATATTATAAAGGCTCGCTGTGTACTCAAGTCTGCTTTGATTTGAGGCTGGCACTTCCTCCTCACCTAATCTGACATAACCTATGAAATATCGTATGATATTGCCCATGAGCTAGCTCTCTATTTTATATTTTCCTTGATTTTGATTAACAATAAATTATTCACTCTACTGCAAAATCACGTAACAAATAAAGAATTAGAAACTATTTTTTAATTACTTAAGATCCGTAGTAAAATGGTTAAAATTTTAGTTATGTGGTCTTGTATTTTTGCTAGTGACATGCAGTATATACACAATTGAACAAAATAAAGTGCAAAATACTTTTTTATATATCATCAGGTAAAAAAAAGAGTCGAGCTCAATATTATTTTTAAGGAATTAATTGGATTTATTGATTTCATTAACATTTAAATATAAAAAACATAAAAATTGAATTGAATGATGGTCGCAGAATATATGAAGTGGTATTATAATAATCATAACTTGGTAGCTCCCCCTTTATTAACTATGACCTCACAAAGTCTTTTATTTATACCTGAAGTCAAGTTTTTCAAAATTTTTATGGGAGTCTCTCTCCATTCGGCTTGCATATATTTCTAAAAATTTAATGTTAATCTGATATACCATTAAAATTTTGTCATCTGGCATGGTCCACAGGCCTTTAACTGAGTTAAGATTGGTATTTTAACCCGGTTATTCCAGTATTTCAGTATAGTTTTCTTAAAAATAATTCGTTGCGACCTTGCTCGTATGTATGTTTGATATCATTCTCTTGTTGGAAGGTAAAGTACCCCAAGCTCATTACTATAACACGATTGTTAACACAACGTTTTTCAGTCATTTCTGAGCCAATTCTGACTATTCGACAAACTTCAGTAAAAGAAAAGCAGCCCGACACCATCTGTCTCCCAGCACTATGTTTTATGGTATAGGCAATGTGTTTAAATATGCGTTTTTGTGAAGGCTCACACCATAATCCTTTAAAAAGTTTTGCATTTTTTAGTTTATATTTCCAATAATCTGACGAAAACACTCGATTCAAATATGATCCTTGCACAAGTTTTCTTATATTTGTGTCTTGCAGTAATGGTTTTTTTTTGTGTAAATAATTGATGAAACACTTAAATTTAACTCTTTCTTAATCTCCCTAAAAGAAACAGAGGTTTTTTTGCTAGGATTATTTTACGATCATCTGTACAATTTGTTGTTGTTTTAAAACTTCATTTGATTTTAAAATCTTGAGAAGTTCGATATTGATATTGTTACGTAAACAGAAGTGGCTAAAAAGATACACCACATAAGGGACTGTATTGTGAGATGTTAGCTATACACTTTATTGGCTTGTGGCAAGGCTCTTGTGTATCTGTCACTGCCATAATTGTCTGTACTATTAACAGTGCTGCCACTGACATGTTTAACGGTGTTGCCAGTTCGATTCCTTTTTGTGTATTATAATTTTACATCTTTTGAATTTAACGTAGATAAATAGAAACTTGTAGTAACTACAAGAATATTCTAAATTGATAAAGAATTGCGTTTCGTCACATAGTTATCGTTTTGCAATCATAAAGTACAGTCGTGCTTAGGCGTAAATAAAAGTGTTGTATAAACGAATATTAAGTGCAACATAAAGTTACTGTATTAAGATGAACTGTTTAAAGATAAAGTGAGGAAATAAAAACTGTAAAACAACAACAACGTGGTGTTTATTTTATTTTAAGCAATTTAAAAGAACTCAAACGTTTTAAAAAAGAAGAAAACGTTACAATAAGTTCTAATTTTTCTACAATTCATTGTTTTTTATTTCATCTTCCCAGTCTTTTTCTAAGAGATATCTAATACTTTTCGACAATGGCTTCATTTTGATGTCCTGCGAAGATGTCTGAAGAAACAATAATTTTCTGACAATTTTGTCAAAGACTAAAACGCCTTCGGAAGTCATAGTTAATAAGGGGGGAGCTACCAAGGACTGATTATTATAATATTCCTTCATATATCCACAATTATAATCCAAAATTTTTCATTTGCACTTTAGTTTGTCCAAACGCAGTTAAAGACGATTTTAATTTATGTTGTTTTGCTGAAAAAATTTAATTTAAATACATACATATCGCACACTAAATCATGAACAGTCACAACTCAAAATTTGTAATGTTCAGGTGAGACAAAAAACTGTTTCTAATAATGTGGTTGTTATTATATAGTCAAATTGAGTTGCACATTGAAGTAAACTGCCTTAGAAGACAGTTTACTTAACTTTTGTTTATTTTTGTGCAATAATTTTGCAAATAAGAGGTAATTTTTGGTTGTGACTATTTAGTTGAAAATTTAGTTAAATTTTTTCATTGAATCATGAGTATTATATCTAATTATGCCTTTTTAACTGGAAATATGGTTCGATTAACTTAAAAATGTTTTCATTAATAGCGCCACAACTCGAAATAATACTATTTATGTGAAAGAAAACTCTTCAATTACTCATAACCTTACTGACACAACTAAAAATAGTACTGTTTAGTTGATAATGTACAAGCGTCACAACTAACATAAAAACAGACACAACAATATCTTATAATATAAGGGTGATAAAGATGCAAACGAAATTTTCGAAGTCGTTAGATATTTGATCTGTGAATTGATTTATGGAAAAAAGCGATTTTGATAAATTATGAGTTGTGACTGTTCATGATTTAGTGTGCGATATATAAATTTTTATATGTAAGCAAAATTAACAATAATACTGTTCTGACTATTTTTACTTTGATGACATGTAAAAAAGTTAGCTTGCACTTTATTTTGTCCAATAGTGTAATTACTAAATTCTTATAGTTAAAAAATAAAATATTTATCATTTATATAAATAGATTTCAATTTCAAATACATATCGCTCAATTACTTCAATAGTGTCATAACTCAAAAAAATAAAAAATAATAAAATAAAACATGATTGTTTAATTAATTAATCAGAAATATGCCAAATAGTGTGGATAAAATTCTTTCTTTATTATACAAAATTCACAGCATTTATGTATAGGGACAAAGTGTTTATTCCAATATTAATGCTAAATAATAGGAATTGGAAATTTAAAAAAGCTCTTCTGAAAATATTGTTTTTTGTGTTATTTTATTATTTATATTTCTATTAATTTTGGGAAATTAAAAAATAAGAAATAAATAACAGCTTACTTTAGTAAACGTCTTCTAAAGTATTTTTTCCCTTATTCTGTGAATCGGGTATAAAATTGTAATCGAAACGCAAAGTCAAAATATGAAAAGAAATGTCTGGTTTTTATTTCACTCGGTTTCTATTTACCTACCAATGGGTAATTATTGTATTTTATGTTTCTAAATAAAACTAAAAGGAAATCTATCAAAAGCTAAACAATTATTTCTTTCTATTTCAAATTAAAATTCCAATTGATCAAAAGTTTCCGGCTTTTTAAATTTACTGCAGCCCATACCCCAGTATGTGGTAGTGGTTTGGTTATTGCACGTACAACAACAAGAATAGAGCGGAAATATTCATATAAAAATGTAATTTTAAATAAACGCACTGTGGTTTTATATTTTTCTGATTTTTTTCTTCTATGTTTGTTTGCTTGTTTAACCCTTTATGGTTTTGTATTAAAAATATGTGCAAACGGTTTTAAAGTTATATTTAGTCTATAATTTTATTAATATTTTACCAGTATCATAAGCAAACTGTTCCAAACTTTCAGCTTCAAGACGGGTTTGAACTTAATTGTGTAACATATGCTAAATGTCCTCTTACATTTTCTGTAGTAAAAAATATTGATCAAAGAATTTGCATCAAAGTCAGAAATGTTCTCTGACAAAGGTAAGTGGCTTTGACTACTGGTCACTACTATCTTACAAAGACATTAAGGTCATTAGGATTTTATAACTGCTTCCTAATTACGTTCAATTCGACAATATTTTTTATTTTTTAGTAAAATTACGTTGTTTTAGTATTTATAATGCAATTTTTCACTCTTGGTCGGATCAAGAAGGCCATGCATTCGTTTGAACCATGCATTATGAAAAAAACGGCCGGAATGCAAAGACAGACGTGATTAAGTTATTTTTTGCATGACAACTGTTTAGCTGTTTCGATGGATAAAGTACCTTTTGGCATGTCATCGAATCAATTCTTTTGAAGAATAATAAAATCAGCTTCAAAGAGAAGCTTCATGAGAAATGATTTTTTTATTCAGTTTGTTTATGAGTCAATCATGCGTAAATCACTAAATTGATTATGTTCAAATTTTGAGCACATATAACAAAAGTGCAATAGGGTACTTTTTCAAAATTGTATCTTAAAACAAAGTTTTTTGTTTGCTAACATTCATCATCCATTAAAAAGTGTTGTGTAAAAATACATTTCCAAAAGTCGTACTTTGAGGGGCTAACAAGGGGTAAAAGAATAACTTTTGATTCATAGTCTATTTCTACAAAACACATAGTTATTACGCATAAGTATAAAAGAAAAGAGTCTTCAAACTTTGCACATGATATTTAACATTATAAAGTTGCACATTAAGCTAAAAAATTAATTTCAGAGGAAGAATAGGCGTGGCACCTCCTATAAAACATAATATTTATTTTCTAAATAAATACTTAAGCGAAAAACGCCAAAAGTCGTCTTAGGTCTTTTTTATGAAGAGAGACGAGTAAGTAACAACTTTAATGTAAGTATCACCAGACACGAGTGAATATAATGCGCCAACTAATGCCAACACCAAATTTGAAAGGATGTAACTGACTGTAACACCACACTGAGCTAACGCTCTCCTCGCGGTTTAGTTATAAACCATAGCGTTGCTCCTACAAGGGGATCTCATCATAATCGGGCAGGGACCTAGGTCCGTGGGGCTCCCGACTCCCAAAATTGAGCCTCAAATGGCAAATATGCTAGTACAAGTCCCAAATTATAAAAACAGACAAGTAATCCACTGGTTTACGTGAGTGTCACTACGTTGGCATACCCCACGGTGCCCAAGGCACGAGTAAAAACAATGCGCCGACCAACGACCGAAGAAAATCACCAGTGGGTACCAATTTTGATGGCATGTTATTTGGACATGACCTTCATACCTTGGTAAAGTGTCGAAGACTATCTGAACTCCTACCGATCTATGGGCCAAGGCAGCCGGTTGAGAATGTAACTCAACTACGAGCTAACGATCTCCCCGCATTTGGGTATGACCACAGCCATTACGTTGCTCCCTCAAGGGGGCCTCATGATCGTCTGGTAGGGACCTAGGTCCCTGGGGCTCTAGACTCCTGTGGTAACAGAATTAAGCCTTAAGTCAGGCTTCGTAACATAAATGATACTACCAGCAAAAACGAACAAACAATCATACGACCATATAATCAACACATTCAAACAATCATCTATATAACACAATCACATAACTAGACAAGCAGGATAAAACCAACAGAGTACACTCAAAATATACAGCAAATGATGTCGCAAGAGAAACCAATATTCCCTAACCCTAAAGTCTCTAGTATTAAAGACATTGCGAGCAAACTCGCCAAGCCTTTGTAAACTATTAGCCGTCCTCAACACCCCACTAACTTCCACTTCATCAAGCCAAAGCCAAAGTTCGGGCGTTCTAGGTCAGGCACGAACTTATACTCCATCCTTCCCTTGTCGCTGTCCGTTCACCATGCCTGTCACTTCAAAATGAGATTTCATCAAGAATTGACGAAACACTCCTATCTCCGCTATTTGCCAGATCAAAAGCAGAAATCCAATCATTACCCAGAAGTGGTAGTCGCTTTTTAACCTTGAAAGTAATACCGCGACGTATACCTCCAAGTCTAGGGGTGCTACACCTACCAACACCTGCATGGTGTCAGTCGACACCGTCCTGCAACCCGGCACACATCCCAGTAAGCTGACCATCTAACCGGTAAAAGCCTTACGTCAACCATTAACAGACTTGATTGTCTCGTACAGGGTTGGCAACCCACTGGCTAACCAAATAAAACCCAGGTGGGTTTAATTGGGCATTATAATTAAAATTACCCAGGTGGGTTTAATTATTTTTAGAGATTTTCGTAGTTTATTTACAACAAAAATAATTAAAATTTACGTATTAGGAGTACAAAATAATTCGGTCATAATTCGGCTAAAAAAAAATCTCAAAATTATTATAAATTAACAAATTTATGAAAATAAAAATGTATGAAATCACTGCTTACATCTTTTCCCCACTTCTGATCCAATTTTCGAATCTCGTATCAGAAAAACTTCTCGTCTTTTGAGGCGATCAAAATTTGAACCCGATTTTATATATCTTGAAAAGCAGTGATTCGGTGATATATGAAAAAATATTGTATCCGTCGAAGCTAATAGTCAATGATTGTTTCTGAAGATTGTTTCGCAACATTTGCAAATTGCATTATAAATACTAAAAAAACGTAATTTTACTGACAAGTAAATAAATAATAAAAGTACTGCAACCTCTCGACCTATTGTACAGCCATCCATATATATAGGGTTTCCTATAATATCTCGCCCAATTTTGTCGATCTGACGATTTCAGGATGTCGGTTGGTACCAACTGCGATAGCTCCCTACCTAGTATTTGATAGGCAACTATATACTTTCCCTTAGAGTGCATCAATGCCGTACATATACCCAGTAAGTGCTCTGTTGATTCGATTTCATCATTACAGAATCTGAACATATGGCTTGAGACTAAACCCATTTTACTCAGATGTCTATTTAGCCTGCAATGACATGTCAAAAACTTGGTCAGCATCTCCAGGTTGTCTCTGGGCATTCCTATTCAGGATTCAAATCTTCTCCTCTTCTAGTTACCCCACATAAGTTTAGATTGTCTCAGACTTGTACGGCCAGAGAAAGTACCCGCTTACCATTATCCTCATTTTTGTTGAGTATACCCTTCTAGGCCCCCCTTTCCCAAACCACAAAAGAGTTCTGGCCCCACAAGCGAAGTGGAAGCTCTCTTTCGAGCCAGTTCATCGGGCATTTCGTTCAAAACTGAATTGTAGAATTTTGGAATATTTTCGTGTCAGCCTGTCAATTTGGCAGCACTTTACATTACATTTAAATTAAAGGATATGGAAATAGAAAATGGTCAATATTTCCTGAACCTTCCAGACTGTAGGCAATATGTATATAAAGGGCTGCTTTACCTAATGTCAGTTAGTTATCGCTTAGCTGTCGTAAGATAAAGACGTGTTAAAGCGGAAATAAAAGTGTTGTATAAATGAATATTAAGTGTTGTATTAAGACAAACAGTATAAAAGTTATTGTATAGGAAAATCAAAACTGTAAAACAAGAAAATAAATCGGTGTTTCTTTTATTTTAACGCAATTTAAACGAACTCAAACGTTTTAAAAAGGTTAAAACGTAACAATATGCTGGCGAGTTTTCCATAGATTCCGAATATTCCCTCCTAAAGCTAAACTTTCTTTGACCCATCCGTGTACCACAAAATGGTTCTCTAAAGGAATATGTAGCCTCCAAGCCTCTTCTTTCACTCCTGTTACCCATTATTGTCCTAAAGTATTGCTAAAGTATTAGAGCCAAAGTCATAGAGCTCCATTATCCTGTATACAGAACAGCTAAGTAGAGAGTAATCGGCCACTGGACCAAACGGATTAACAAGACGCCCGCATATCCTCGTGCCTAATTCATCTTCTAATAGGAAGATAGAAGCTGTTATAAAACCCAACATAACCCAAAAAACCATACCCAATAAGACCCGGTGGGTTGGGTGTTTTTAAAAAACGCGGATTTTTGCCAACCCTGATCTCGTATCACACTTATGCAGCATATGTTGCAAATGCAACAAATAATCCAACGTATATAGTGCTAGGAAGATAGGAAATAAAGGGAATTTATCATCCATTTACAGCACAAGTATATTTCCGAGCACCGTCGTATGGGTAAAGCTAGAAAACTAAGATTAAAACTATAGATTAATAGAATACATAAATAAATCAAGGTAGGGTACAGAAGATCACATGGTTTTGAGCAATATGGTATGTACATAGTGTTATAATAATTTCATGTCCTACATATCAACTTCTTAAGATATGTGCGTATGTTTTATACTCAATGGGGCTTAAAATCAATATTATTTTTCGTAAGTTAGCTTATTATTTTACAGTAAATTTAACACAAAAAAATATTATGTTTATTTTTGTTTATATATTCGCATGTAAAATGTTCAAATAAATTAAAGTCATCAAATAAATGATTTTTCTTCCGTTTAGTTTTCTGATCATTCACGATTACGCGTTATTTTTTGTCTTTTTGTGTTAAGAGTGTGTTTGACGATGAATGACGTATTTGATAAAGTATTTTTCACGTTATTTTTTCTATATTCTTTTATTTTTTCTTTTTATTTGTGTTTTTAAATGTTTTTCGTTATTTAGTTCTTGGCTCGTGATCATTTCATTAATCTTTTGCGATTTCATTAAAATAAATTAAAAAAAAAAAAATAATTTAATTTTAAATTTTCTTTATAATTTTTTTATTTTTTAATTTCCGTTAATTATTAAAATTTGATTATAATTGCTGGTGTCACATTTGAAAATTTCTTTAATATCTTTTCAATATTCAAATGGTTTTTCTTTTGACACCATGGTTTTATATGCAAAATATTTTTTATTTTTATCGATTTGTAATAAATAACACAGTATAAGCACAGATGTAAAGAAAATAGAAATGCTGCCTACGAGTATATGGGTTGGAAAATGTATATATTCTTACATATTCATATGTATGCATGTATATATGTAAGTATGTATATATTTACATATATGTATGTAGAAATTTAAATATAGAGATGCTCTATTCACTATCATTTAGACATATAAGTATATATTTTTTGACTTTAAAACCAATTTTTTTATTTTATTTCAAAACCTTTAATTAAATAATATTTATTTTTAAAAATTGTAATATTTTTTTAAGAATTATCGATTATATTTTTTTTCTTTTTAATATATTCTGTTTTTCAATTTGCGTATCCGTTTTTATTTTTGGGTACCTTTTCTTTTCTTTTTTCTTAAAATTGACGTAATTCGTTTCGTTGTTGTTGCTGTTTTATATATATATTTTAGCCATTTCTCACATTAAGATTTTTAGTCAAAATTTTGTTTCTACTTGCAAATATTTAATTTTATTTTCTTTTCTGCTAATATTTTGGTGAAAATTTACGAAATTCAATCAATTGAACGTTTTAAAAAATATTTATATATATACGTATATATATAGATATGTATGTATGTTTTTTTTCTTTTTTTAGATATTAAAAAAGGCTTCTTCGTACTTAAAAATATTTAAATTTAATCATTGGGCGATCAGAGATAGACTGATTTAGAAAAAGTAAATTCGTTTTGTCATTTGTTTCGCAACAGCTGAAAAAACATACACAAAAAATTATCTTTTTGTTTGGCTTTAAGTTTTTGTTTATTTCGGGTAATTTATTTTTGTATTTCTCATTCATTCGGTTAAAAGAATACATTTTCCGCTCTTTTTTACTCTTTGCGATCGCTCAGTTTTATTAAATAGTCGGATAAAATAAAGAGTACATTGCATTGCTTATAGTTTGTCTCTCCTATTCATCTTCCTTTAAAATATATCTGATTCTACACTTGCTTTTAGTAGAATATTAGCTTTACCCATCCGGCGTTGCCCGGAAATCTATATATATCGCACACTAAATCATGAACAGTCATAACTCAAAATTTTTAAATATTCAGGAGAAACAAAAATAAACAAAAATAATGTTTTTAATAACATGCTTGTATTTATATACTCAAATGGAGTTCCACATTGACGTACACTGTCTTAGAAGACAGTTTACTTGTTTTTTTTTTAATAATTTTGCAAATATTTAGTAATTTTGAGTCGTGACTGTTTAGTTGAAAATTTTGTTCAATTTTTTCCATCTAGTAGTAGGTATTATATCAAATTTAACTGGAAATATGATTAACTTAACAGTTTTTTCATTAATAGTGTCACAACACGAAATAATATTATTTATGTAAAAGAACTCTACTGAATTACTCATAATTTCACTCTCACAAATAAAAATAATACTCTTTAGTTGATAATGTACAAGCATCACAAGTAATATGAGAACAGACACATAATTATTTTCTCATGTAAGAGAGATAGTGATACGAGCGAAAATTTCGTGGTCATTAAAGATTTGATCTGTGAATTGATTTATGGAAAAAAAGCAATTTTGATAAATTTTCAGTTGTGACTGTTCATGATTAAGTGTGCGATATGTGTATCCGTTTTTTTTTTTTTTTTTTGTCACGTTTTCCGCTGATATATTTATTGAGATGTACGATATTTATAATTTTTTATGGGATCTGCCACTTTTACTTTTTCTGTGAAGTTATTATCTTAACTTAATGTGCATATGAAAATTTTAAAGACTCTATTTTTTATAGTTCTCAAGATATACCGTAATAACCACTTGTTGCGTAGAAATGGATTTTGAATAAAGAACTCTCCTTTTACCCCCTATTAGCCAAACAACGTTAATCTTTTAAAAAAAGTACTTTTGTTTATCACATGAATATTAGTAAACAAAAAACTTTTGATTTAAAAAATGTGTATTTAATTCAAAAGAAAAGTTATTAATTTTGACTCTTTGCCCCTGATTTTAACGTCTCCGAGATCCAATTTTGAAAAAAACACCGTATTATAGTTTTGTTAGCTAAGCTAACAAAAAGTGTGTCACACTACCAAACGCACTTAATTTTGTCCGTTTTCCCCCAATTTTAATCTCTAACAGGTCCAATTTAAAAAAAGTCATCGTATATAACAGTTTCGTTAACTAAATATTTCTGTTTTTCAAATTTCAACAAAATCGGTTGAGTCGTTTACGCGTGATTGAATGACAAGCAAACAAATAAACTTACAAAGAAATTAATAGTATATATATAGGGATTTTCTGTTTGCTATACTCTACACAGCAGCTGAATTTACTTTGAGTTAAAACATTGGTATGCTTGTGATAAATTTTATTAAATACTAGCTTGAGCCATCCAGTGTTGCTCGGAAATCTATATACGTATATGTATATCGTTTTGTCAAAAGTTATTGGCCCGTAGCAGAACGATTACTTTATTTATCGATTTAATGTCTCACTAATAAACAAAGATTACTTACAAAAATAAGTTCTCTATTTCGTATTCTGCTGATTTTTTCTTAAAGCTTTTACTTTCTTTCTCTCCATAAAAACATTCCGATGCCTTAACAAAAATATGAAAAATTTAGCCCAATTTCATGTAGAAAATCGTTAATATTTACTATGTATGGAAGATGCTGCGCCTAACTATCCCATCCCGTTCACTTTTTGGTTAATGATATATATTAGCAACAAAGTGATTTTGACGAAGATATAATCCTTTTAAAGATATACAAAAAACCATATATACTATATATGAGAGTTCTCACACCCACTAATCCAATTATGCTCTATTTTATTACTAATGATGTGTATTGTAAATGAAGTTTTTAGACCAATTTCAGAAACTTACACTTTACTATGTATGGGAGGTGCAACGATCACTTAATAAATTCCGCCTACTTTTTGATTGATGGACGGAGCTTAGAGACTTTCATTAATATCTTTTTCAAGATAAGCAAAAATCAATATACACTATGTATGAGAGTTGATACTCCCACTTAACCAACATGCCTACTTTATCATTAATGATGTGTATTACAATGATGTCATTTAGATTAAATTCATTAACCTCCACTTCTACTGTTCTCAAGATATATAAAAATTAAAATATGCTATATATGGAAGTTGCCACTCCCAATTATCCAATTTTGCCTATTTTACCAGCATCGACACCAATGTCCCCAGTAAACATTACAACCAGGACCAAAAAATGGGCTTAAGACTACCCAGCGTAGAATGGATAAGACCTCTTTGCTGCCAAACATGCAGCCATCCTCATCGCATAAATGTGAAGCGGTGTCAAACCGATCAAGATCTCCGATGAAGCCGTTGGGCATATTCTCATTCGTCAATGTACACCAAGGCAGGCAGGTCTCTGGTGGTACTTTCACAGCCATCACCCAGTTATTGCCATATATGATAAGTGATAATGGACCGAGTAATAGCAGTATATCCATAGCGCCATCTCGGCAATGATTTGTCAAAAATCTCTTGTGCGAGTTCCAACTAAGCCTCCTGTCTAAAATAATAGAAAACATTTCGAGAGATTGATTTAATCATATATTGGTAGATGAAGGATGGTCCAATCATAATGCACGATATTAATTGTGGATCGCATCTTAACGCCAAGTTTTTTGTCGAACTTAATTTGACAATTCTTTGTTTCAGTGTTTGACAAATTCTACCATGGAAAGGTACACAATCGAGCAGCGCGTTATGATTGTTGAAGCCTTTTACGAAAATAGGCGTTCAAATCAAAATGCATTTCATGCACTTCATCATTTTTTCATCAGCATAATCGACCAAATGTGTCCGCAATCGTGAGAATTGTGTGTAAATTTCGTTCTGCGAAAACATTCATCGAGCCGTACTTCTTTTTATCGCTATCGCGAGATAATAACGAACTCTTGTGAGCAGAAATTGAAGATATAGACCTGGACGATATGTGTGCCAATAGAATAGCGAAACTTGCCACGCAGCCAACGAAACAATGACTCTTTTGCGCGAGAAATTCAATGGCCGTGTTATCTCATGTCGTGGCAATGTTAATTGGCCGCCACGATCATATGAGTTCTTTGGGGATATTTAAAAGCAAGAGCTAAAGGATGATATAATTCGAACCTCAATTATATCTCAGGGTTAATGAAAATATGGACCGACAGATAGATATTTGGTTTCACATATAATTGTCATAGATCGTTCTATCATAATAAAAAATATTAAGATAATTTTCTGAAAACTTTTTGTTTTATTTACAATTGATATCGTGCGTTTTGGTTGGTCCACCCTTTGCATATCTAACTTGATAAAGTTAAAAATTAAATAATAAATGACACTTGTCAGATGAAATAGTCACCCATATTAAAATTTCAATATAAGAAAAATATTAATTAAGTTTTTATTGTGGAACTTTTCCTCATACTCATCTAGAAAATTGGAATATTAGTAGTAATAATAGTTAAAAATGACGCAAATAAAAAAATTAAGATTCCCTGGTTGTAGCAGCGCAGAAAAGTAACCTTTTGTTATGTAATACCTTTGGCATTAAAACCATTCTTCCACCCAGTTTTAATCATTGTCCATATCTTTATTACATGTATTCTTTTTGTTACTATAAGGGTAATTTCAACTTCTCGCTACAATTTCCCAATAGGATTTAAGTCTGGCGATTGTGAAGTCCATCTTAAAATTTCGACTTTGATTTTTACAACTACTTCGATAAGTGTTTCTGGTCGTTATCACAATGTAACACTCATGGAAGTGACACTTATTAATCAGAATTAGATATTATAGTGTCATTTTAAATATTTGTGTAAAATCTAGTGTTAATTTGGCCTCAATCCGAAATTAAGGTTATGTAATGTAGTACGAAAAAAACCGTATGCCTCTATTTGTTCTTGCTTTTGCAAGATTGGAGACGATATCCGGTATAAGAGAGCGTTCGTTTGATGTTTCCTGTTTTCTGTCCAATCTGAAAAAATATGTGGCCTATTTCATCGCACACCACTGTAAGTAGATTTATTAACTTTTGCCATGATTTGTCGTTAAGTCAATTGTTTCGAAATATTCATGTAAGTCCGGAATTACTACATAAAAATTAAACCGAAACTTGACACAAATAAGGTTGTCTTCTCATTAAAAATTTTTCAATTTGCTTAGAATTGTTATAGAAATCCAGAAAAAAATTTTGGTTTTTTGTTGAAATTTTTAATTAATACGCTTAAAAAAATGCTAAGATGTTCATATTATTTTACAAGGGAGACGTAATGTATCTGAAGACCGTAGTTAACCGCTTTTATTCTCTTATAATGTTGTTAGTTTTGTATTCAATAAAAAAATACTTTACAAGTATATCCGTACGTATACATAGGCATACTCATCTTATATATAAAAATGAATGTGTGTTTGTATATTTGTTCGTTTGAAGTCTAAGGACAGTAAATGGCTAATCTGATTTTCTTGCAATTTTTACAGTATCTCTCAGTATGTCTGGAAGGAACTGTAGTAGAGCTGCAAAACAATCGGCTGACCGTCGATAGCTTTTTTGCACTCGCCAAATTCTAAGAGTAAATACGGATGCCGCTAAATGCAGTAAAATCACATTTTCAATACTTGAATATTTATATATAGGAACACAGTTTCTTAAATTTTTATTTGTTAAAGTCAAATAAAGTATAAAATATGTTCGTACATTCGATTTTGCATTTAACCCAAACAATTACGGTGCAGGTGTTGCTACCGTTTGCTGAGAAATGGACTCTTACTGATTAGTCTCATTTTTGAGGCTTTTTGACCACTTGAAGGAATTAATCTTTGAAGTACGGATTTAAAGTTTATCAAAACTGACAGTTGTTGCATTAATTACTTTAGTTTTGAAGCACTTCATGGTCTGAACAATTTTCGCTATAAGTAGATATAGATTGCTTTTCCATCAAAAAACTTCAATACATCGAATTTTATGGCAACTGGAAAAAAGTAGTGTGCATTTTATTTGTGTCAACACTGTATATTTATTATTATTATTTTTTCCCTTTGACATTCTAAAGTTGTTGCCACAAGAATCCAATAGTATCGATAGAATCGATAGTTTTTTTGCAAACTATCGAATGGGCCGACTATCGATAGTTTTGAAGCTCTAAACTGTAGATTATATAAATTTTAAAATTCCATATCTTCAAAATAGTAACAGAAAAGGCCCAACTACATTCATAGTCAATACAAATCAGCAGTGGGCGAAATTAGTCAAGTGGGCGTGGTACTTCCCATACAAAGTAATTATTGATTTTAGTAAATCTTGATAACTGTTACTGTTAAAGTTTTAATCAGCAGTCAAAAACTGGAAGGAGGCGTAGTACTTCCCATACAAGCTAAATATTGATTTAATTATATCTCGAGAACGGTTAAAGCTAAAGTTTTAGCATTTGGTCTAAGTGACTTTATGGCTAATACAAAACATCAGTGAAAAAGTGCGTGTAAGTGGACAATTGGGCGTGGTACCTCCCACACAAAGTAAATATTGATTTTAGTATATCTTAAGAACGGCTAAAGCTAAAGTGCAAGAATTTTGTCTGATTGTCTTCAAAATAAATGAAAATCGTCAGTCAAAACCTAAGCGGAATTTGACGTGGTACCTAGCATACAAACTAAATATTGATTTCTGTATACCTTGAGAACGGTTAAAGCTAAAGTTTCAGTATTTGATCGAAATGACTTTATATATATATACACAAATCATCTGTCAAAAAGTGGGCAGAATTGGACAAGTTTGTGTGGTACCTCCCATGCAAAGCAAACATTAATTTTTGTGTATATTGATAACGGCAATAGTAGAAGTTTCTAAATAAGGTTCAAACAATACACATCATCAACCAGTAATTGGGTGAATTAGATAAGTGGGTACGTGCCTTCCATTCATACTTAATATTATATTTTGTTGTATATATGGAGAATTACAACAATTAAAGCAGCGTTATCTATTCACATTAGCCAAAAAGCGGGTATTGTAGAAAGCACACTGGATAAAAGCTATCTATGTATCTTATATACAAAAATGAATGTATGTTTGTTTGAAGATTCTATACAGCTAAACGACAGATTCTGCAGTGTCTTTCTAGAAGGAACTGTAGGCTATCTTAATTGTTTGGACTTGGACCGCAATGGGACAAAAGTTGGAAAAAAGTTAAAGGAACTAAAGTAACACTTAAGATAATAATTAAAATGTGGGTAGCGAAGCACGCCGAGTTTTAGCTAATTTGTATATAAGCCTTGGTCTATGTTGCAAAAAATTTGCTGTTTAGTCAGTTAGTTTGTTTTTTTATTCAAAAACTTTTTTTGTTCTTTATTAATATGTTTGGTTGTTACTTGTTATAGTTTTCCATATAATTATTGCCTGTTGACTAGTCCACGATCAGTTTGCATGAATGAAGTAATCACTTATGAGTCATACATTCTTATTACCGTTGCCGTTGTTGTTGTCTCTTCTCTTTTCACTGTCGACTCTATATTCTGCGGAATTAAAAGTACATACAGAAGTACTTTGCTCAACAGTTAAATTTATTTGTTTCGCTAAAAATCTCTTATTAGCAGTGAGATTGTCTTTTGATTGTATGCATGCAAGAGCAAATAAAATAAATAATTTTTTACTATTTACTTCTCAATTCTCTCAGCTGGTTTTATTATTTAATTGGGTGTGTTAATATCCGATCGCTTTATTTTCTTTGTATGCTATTCTGAGTATAGTTAAAACCAAAAACATTAATTCTTTTTATTGCAAGTTATTTTGGTCTTGGTAACTTGGTGTGTGCAAATTTTAAACCTTTCTATACCTCTACTTCTACTTCACAACTCAACTAGCTGAAACCCGGCGTGCTTTGCGGCCTCTATCCACATTGTTAATGGGCTAACACATTTCTTTGTATCCCTTTTACACCCGTTCTACTGCATCGATTTTGGAAAGTTGTACGTACATATATAGTTTTAAAGCTTTTTCTGTTCAGATCTGAACAATATTAATTTTACTCAAACCGAGAGTAAAAACGTTGGGATTAAAAACGACCATAACGCTCTTACTAACACAAAGAAAAAAGCACATTTTTTGTTTGTATAGCTACACTAGCCAGCCATAAGCTTAAAATTTCAATTTCAAAAATTACTAGGTTTTTAAGTCGATCTGATCAGTACATTTAGTAAAGATTAGTTGAAGGTATACTTGCAGTTTATTAAATATTTATAATATAATTATGTATTGATTTCTTTTTAAATAAAAAATAAATGAAATTACACAAATAATTAACTAGTAAAAGCGTTTGTACATTTGAAATATTATTAGAATAAAATTAAATTATCTTATGATGTCTTATAACCATTATTAGTAACTTCTGGGATAACCTAAGCATTGACGAAATTCTGAAACTTGCTTTGGCCCCGATCTGACTAATCTTTCTTCTTCGCAGAAGAAACCCATTTGGGCTGATGAGCTAGGAATTATTCAAAAATTTCCTAATAAAGAAAAATCTTTATGTGAAATTGCTAAGACTTATCAATAGTCTGCTCTATCCAGTACGTTACTAAAAACTTTCATTTCTACGGTTCTATATTGTCCAAGCCACGAATACGCTGTCAATTTCAGTTAACCGACAGGAAGATACGATTTATTTATGCATAGATAACAGATAACCCAAGAATAACGGTCTCCAAAATTACCGAAAATGTAAGAGAAGTTTGAAATAAAGACATTCATAAAGATACCGTAAGAAAATCATTGAAGAAGGCCTTTTTTCATGGAGGTGGTATTATGGATGAACCAGTATAATCATTTAATTACACTGGTTTACGGCAAAAAAGCCTTTAAATAAAACAATGTATATGCAATATGATGATTTTCATGCGCTGAATTCAAATCCGTTTTCAGTTTTTTTCCATCGTGATCAATTTTTTTTTTTATGGGCGTGGTTAATTTTTTCGCCCAAAATATGATTGTTAACATATTTCATCATAACTTGAAAACAACATGGCCGATTTTAACGCAGTTACCACCAAACGTTTAAGAACAAAATTTCCTATAAATCACCTGAACACAATATTTTTATATTTTCAACTGGATTTAAGATAATTTTTTATGGAAAACATACATATGACATATGCGTATGTATTGTTTCCCACCACACATTTTCTATTATTATGTTTGTGTTGCCTGTATTCAATTTTTTTTGTCAAAGTTAGGTACCTCCCTTTATAGGTTACATACAATTAAATGCATAAATGTAAAAATTATATTTTAATAATTTTTATATAATTTTTTGGAAATAAATGAAATATAAATTCTTCTAATTTTGCAAGAATACTTTTTTTCGCTAATTTTGGTCAAAGTTAGGTACCTGCATAAAATCAGCAATAGCCAACCTATTTTCATGATTTACAGCTTATTTTATTCTGAACATTTTAAATGCTTAACATCTTAAATCATTATATTTCACGTAGCTTTATTCAAAGACGAAAAATTTTTTTGTTTTTTGTAGACAAGTGTGACTAAAGGACATTATAAAATAATTTATTTCCAATAACATTTCAAATGTACGAATAATTTTTTTTGTTAATTATTTGTATAATTTTCTTATTTTAAAAGAAATGGAAACAGAAAATATATTATATAATATTATAAATACATAATAAAATGCGAGTCTATTCTTTAACTAATCTTTAGCTTAAGGTGTACGAATATTTATTCTGGCAAGTGTAGATAAAAAACAAAAGAAAATATATAACATATTTATATTTTTTTATTTATCTGTCATACAAAAATCATTTTCCTTATTTTTTAAAAGGGAAATTTTTTCCAAAAATTATTAGTGCATATTTTCAGGCTTATATTAAAAAATCAAATGTATTTGAAATCTTTAAAAAGAAAATTTTGTATGAAAAATTTGAAAAAAATCTATATACATATATACATAATTAAAATAATTATTAGATGCTAGAATGCGTGGGATTGTGTCAGCCACTGAGTACACTAATACTAATTATAATCTTAACAACGATCTTAGTAAACATTCTTTACCCTTTTTCCGCATTTTATTCTCTTCGGTTCAAATCCAAACATTTAAGATAGTCTATAGTTTCTTCCAAAAAGACACTGTAGAGTCTGCTGTTTAGCAGCATACCGTTTTCAAATGAACACACATTAATTTTTACATAATACTATGTAGCTAAAACTCGGTGTGCTTCGCTACCCCCATCTTAATTATTATCTTAAATGCTTAACCATTTTTTCCCACTTTGTTCATTTCGGGTCAAAATTCAATTAATTGCTCTTCCAGAAATATACTGTAGGTTCTGATTTCAGCTGTATACAGTCTTCAAATAAACACCCACTTATTTATATATAGACGAGCTAAAACCCGGCGTGCTTCGCTATCCCTGATTATTATCTTAACTATTATCTTAGTTATATTTTTATCCTCTTCTGATTCAAATCCAAACATTAAAGAAATCCTATAGTTCCTTCCAGAAGCACAGTGTAGATTCTTCTTAGAATTGGATTCTGAATGGTAAGTGTCACCTTTAGTTATCAAATTTCGCAAATGATGTGTATTACCAACGACGATGTTTGAACCAAATTCGGAAATTTCTAATATTACCCTTATCAAGATATTCAGAAATCAGTGTTCAGTTTGTATGGTTTGAGACTAATGATTTCTATTATCGAACGAATACTGAAACTTTAGGTTTAACCGTTCTCAAGATATTTTGAAACCAATATTTATTTTGTGTAGGAGATACAACGCTCACTTCTTTAATTTCGCCCAGTTTTTGCCTGACGATTTGTATTGACTATGAAGTCATTCAGGCCAAAGTCTGAAACTTTAGTTATAACCATTCCCAAGATATACTGAAATAAATATTTACTTTGTATGGGTTTTATCACGTCCACTTGCCTGATTCCGCCCACTTTTTGTGTGGAGATTAGTATTGACTATGAAGTTATTCCGACCAAATAGTGCAACTTTTTCTTTAACCGCACTTAAGATATAATGAAATTAATATGTAGTTTGTATGGGAGGTACCACGCTCACTTGTGCAATTTCGCTAACATTCTGTCTGATTATTTATATTGACTATTGTTGTGGTTTGTTAATCAACGCTAGAGTTTTGAAATAAAAGAATATTCTGAATTTCTTATACTAAATTTATTTATTATCTTTTAAAGAACCGCTCACGGTGAGAACCAACATAAGAATGAATGGATAAAATAGAAAAGACAAAAATGACTTAAAAGTATAAAGGTTCCCAAATTGTGCAATCTTTTGGCCTTGCCAACATCTCCCCCTTTTAAGAAGGCGAATATCTTCTTGTAGCATGACGTCGTCTTAATGGCCTTCTAGGTACTATTGGATCATTATTGGAGGCAAGTGATTCAGCTACTGGTTGTGACGAAGTACTCGTTTCTGCTCGATCGCTGCTGCTGGAGTTATCTATTGCTGTTGGTGATGAGTCAGTTTCGTTTCTATGCTGGAGTCAATTCTGTTCAATAAAATGTTCATTATCAGTTAATTGTACAATGAAGTCATCCCTGTAACGTTATCGTAGTTCATTTATATGAGAGCGAATAAGCGTATTACGTCTATCTGTTGACACCAATATATCATAAATTACACCACCAACCCTTTCAACCAATTCACCGGGTACTCAAGACATTTTATTTCTGTAAAATATTTTCGCGCAAACCTTGTCACCTGCTTTAAAACCACGTTCCCTGGCTCCGTTTTTTTTTTTTTTTTTATTATAAAACTGTTCCATTATTGTGTTTCGCACGTTACTTGTTTTCGTTGTTTTCTATAAATCTAACGCTGTTTGGATACGCCTACCGATAAATAATTTCGATGGTGATTTACCATCTGGAGCGTTTGGGTTTGGCGTTGCTCTATATTGTGATAAGAAGTCTAGCAAATTTGCTTTGTCGTCTGGATTTGCATTACTATAAGATTTTTCTAGAGCCCTTTTAATTGGGGTTGTGAGGTGTGTGATTCCTCTCTCTTCGCAGAATTTTTTAAAATTTGAACTTGAGAATTGTGTCGTTGTCCGATACTATTATTTTTGGCTGACCGTACCGAGAAATAAATTCGGGCCATTTCGAATATGCATCAACAATAACGAAATAATATTTACCAATTAATGGACCTGCGATGTCGATGTGTACTCTCTCTAAAACATCTTTTGGTATCGGCCATGAATGAAGTAGAGCTTTTGTTGGGGAATTTGCTACTATAGCGCTATTTTAGCATTGTCTCACGAACTGCGTTATGCCGGTATCTATATTCGGCCAGTATACATACGTTCTCGCTAGGCTTTTCATTCGTTAAATACACTGGTGACCCTTCTGTAACTGTTTCAATATTCTACGTCTGAAAACTTTTGGAACAACCAACCTATCGCCACTCACGGTTGTGTTATTAACAAGACTTAAGATTTATCTTCTATTGTAGTACGGCTTGATATGGCAGGCAATGTTTGATGAATGCAGCCACCCTCTTTCAATGATTGATTACCTCTTGTAGCTCTGTGTCCTTTGATGTTGCAGCTCGAATCATATTCTATGTAACTGGAAGGTGTTTTATGCTGTCTTCAATTATAAAATTTAAATCACTTTGTACTGCCGCTATTATAAAGTCTTCGCTTGATGTTTGGTACCCGATAAGGCGTTAAAGGACGTCGACATTTCCAAATTCGTTTGTATTTACGTACTGAATTCTGAAATTGTAACACATTAAAATGAGGGCCCAACGCTGCAAATGGTTTGCGGTATTTGTAGGGATAACTTTTTTCGATCCAAATGTGGCAAGTAATGGATTGTGGTCTTGCTTTCCTTTGACCATCGGACATCTCGTGAAAAATTTGTGCGCCAATACCAACCATGGATGCATCTGCTGCTACGAATATAGGCAATTTACTATCGTAATGAGTTAAAAATAGATTAGCTTTGCTTGAATTTTTGAAACGATGATTCACATTTGACGTCCCAGGCCCACTGAGACCCAAATTTCAGTAAGATCTCGCTTTCGATTAATAAACTTACCATAATAATTTACTGCACCCAAGAACGAGCGAAGTTGCGAAATATTTTGCAGGCGCGGCATGTTCGACACTGCTTCTATCTTCTTTGGTTCGGGGTGATTGCCTTGCGAATCTATCACGTGCCCCAGATACTTTATTGTAGTTTGAAATATATCACATTTTTCCTACCTTATTGTCACCATGTTCGTGGAAACGCCTGATTACCTCTCTGAGCTGTGTTGCATTTTCCTCTAAGGTGGTAGTCGCAATGATGACGTCATCCAAATAAGCCATAACTCCATTGAGGCCTATAAGTATGGTGCCCATTACTTTTTGGAACGCACCAGGTGCAGTTGTTATGCCCGCGGGTAAACGGTTGAAAAAATACAGACCTTTATGTGTTATGATGGTCAATAACTTCTTTGAGGCTCCATCGACTTTAAATTGTAGATATGCATCCGAAAGATCGATTTTATTAAAGATTTTGCATTTCGACATCTTGACAAAAATCTCGTCTGCGTCTTGTATTGGATATAAATTTGGTTCCATGCACTGATTCAGTCCCGTCGAATAGTCTCCGCAAATTTGAATCTTGTTGTTAGGTTTGCGAACGACAACTATCGGAGCCGCCCATTCGGAGTGCGTAACAGTTGTTACTATTCCTTCAGCCTCCAAACGGTTCAATTCGGCTTCTACTAGTGGTAAGGTCGCAAAAGGAACTGGTCTTTTCGCCTTAAAAACGGGTATACAGTTTGGTTTTGTGTATAAAGTGAGAGCAAAACGAGTGCAGTGGCCTGTTTTGTCTTGAATTACCGACGGCATGTGTCTGCGAATTTTACGCAAGATTTTTTTATTTTTATCGAAAACTAATGAAATTTGTTTGCAAATATGAGCTAAACTGCAATTCCAATAATCAAATTTTTTTATTAAATCTGTACCAAAAATATTTACATTTTTTAATTCCGTTACACAAATTATTGCTGTTTGTTCCATGTTGTTATGTTGTACTTTTGTGTGAAATTCACCAATGACCGGTATTTTGTTGTTAGACGCGTCGGACACTTTTTGCATGCACCGTTGTAATTTTGGTTTACCAATTTTTATCCAATAAGATTTTGATATTATTGTTATATCAGCCGCTGTATCTAATTGTAATTCTACCTGTTGTTTGTTTATTTGTATTGTTATGAAATTTCTTCGTGCTACATGGTTTTTTACTGATTTTATATTTCGCTTTTGCTTTGGCGTGGCTGCTAGAATATTCGTGCGACGATCGCGGTTGAATTTGTCGTCATTGTGTAATTTGCGATTGTAGTTGTGTGAATATGGAATTGCCGGAATGAGGTCGACGTTCGCATCTATTCTATCTATTATTCTTATATTTAAAGGTTCTTACCTGTGGTGTTTGTGCTTCCACGAGGTTGGCGTAGTTCTTGAGGATGGTCACGCGTTGTATTTCTGTTGTAGGCTTCTCTATGGTTACGTCTGAAGTGTTTTTGAGCATTGAAATTAGCTTACTACGTACTTCGCGGCGTTAAAGGTGATTGTACCCCGATGACAAAAATAAGGCACTTCAATTGTTGCGTTGACAATTGTGACTGTAGAAAACGTTCGCACTGTTTGTTCACTCTGCCGACATACGTCACGATGTCTTCGTTGTCGTCTTTAATTAACCTTAGGCAATTGTAACGTATGCTGAACAAAGACTCCTTGCAGTCGAACAAAGAGTTTAACTGCAATAACGTTTTACTAAAAGTTAATACTTGAGGCTTCTTTGGCAACAAAAAATTTGCATATTTGTCATATACTGCTCGGCTTAATTTTCGAAGAATTAGCCGAACTTTTGATGCGTCGTCTAAGACCTTTGCGCCTTCCATGCAAAGAGCTTCGTGTCTGTTGTACCAATTCGAAAAATAAGCGTCTGAGTCGTTCAACGATACTGGCGAGTTTATTCAGTAGCTCCTGCTGGCGTTTGGAAGTTTCGGTCTGGCTCAAAATTATCGCTACCACAGCTTTTAGCGTTGACATTTTTTATTTTGTTGCTGGATGCTGTTGTATTGCACAGAAAAAAAATGTTCCCTTTTCCACGATCCTCGTTGCCCCTGATGTGGTTTTTGTATGGTTTTTTAATCAACGCTAGGGTTTTGATATAAAAGAATATTCTCGATGTCTTCTACTAAATTTATTTATTATCTTTTAAAGAACCGCTCACGGTAAGAACCAATATAAGAATGAATGGATAAAAAAGAAAAGACAATAACAATGACTTAAAAGTAGAAACTATAAAATAAAAGGTTGCCGGATTATGCACATAATTTGGCCTTGCCAACAACTACGAATCTATTCGGGCCAAATTTAAAGACTTTTTCTCTCACCATTTGGAAGGTACAGAAAACTAAAAATTTGCTTTGTTCCCACAGAACCACTGAAAAAAGGCTCCTCTGTTCATCACACAGTTAAGCCTTTCATTCCCAGGATGGCATTTTTTACCGGGGACTCAACATAAAATAACCCTGTTATGAACGATAAGTTCATTAAAATATGTACGTCATGCAGTCTATCACAACCCTAGACCCTACCCTACAAAATGACAAAGCGCACAAGGCCACCTGACTATTTTGGATTTTATCCTCAGATATTTCCAAAAGCAAGTGAAGATGGCTTAAACCTTTGGCCATAGGTGAACTAAACCTGGTACGCTATTTTACGTTATCACGATTTCGCCAACTGAAACAAGCAAATGAGTTATATGCTTGATCGCTCCAATGGCAAGTGTGGAGCAGGTCTTCATTGCATCCGTGTTTGAAACACATGGCGATAGACTCATTCCAGCAGGGCCCTCGCATTGTCCTGCTCCGTTCTGGGCCGCCACGCTAAGACAGTATAGTATTGGTCTTATTATCGCCTCAAAAGACCAGTGAATCATTCTAGGTTTTAGACCCCACGCTTTACCATAAAGGCGCTGTCAAACATAATGGCTCCTCTCGGAAAAAAATTCAACGTGAAATCTATTCCCTTTTTACCAAATTATGATCGAGAATTTTAATTGTTTCTGCATTTGCGTTCTTCTTTGTTAAATTTTTCACCCTTTTTTTGTCCACGAGAAAATATTCACTTGAAAATTATATTCGCCCTTCATTCATGATAAGGGTAAATATGTCCTGATCGCCCTGTTGGTAATATAGGACAAGTGTTTTCCCTATGTGAAAGTCATATCCAAGATGATCCTCAGATATTTCGCTTCATCCGAGAATTCAATAGTCTTATTATCGACTTAGAGTCTCAGAATCCTACGTCTAGATGGTCTACGTAACCAAAAGTACGGAACTCGAAGTTAAGCTTTTTCAAAAGTCTACCAATGACCAGTGTTCACAGAAGAGGAGATAAAACGCCACCTTGTAGACAGCCCCTCATAGCTCTGACGGTCTTTAATGAACCACACAGATCCAGCTTAGCAGCTTCGATGCAAGCATCTTCCGTATCCAGTTACTCAAAACATTTCTCCTAATAAGTGTTCTTTTGATGACACATAGGAAGTGTTATCCCTTAATGTAAAAGAAGGCTCACGAGACTACTTGCCTAGCGTTCAGAGCTTAAATAAGTTTGTATATCTTATGGTCGCCTATTTTTTGTTTTCTTTAAGGCATAAGGAAGGTTTTTACCGGGAGAAAATATTAAAATTGCGTGAAATAATCGTCACATTACTAGTCTTGATATGTACGAAATAGATATAAGTAACTTCCGACAGAACGATATGTATATCTGTGTGTCGATATGGAAAAGTAGCTTAAGTCGACTTAAGCTTTCTTACTTACCGACACAGATTTCTTACTTACAGACAAGATACGAAGAAGGGTACATCGAACACGAATAGAGGTTTTGAATAGAATTGTATTCTGTTCAATTTGGTCCGAAATGGTTTTTAATATGATGAACCTTTGTTAAGTAAGAATAGCTTAAATCGACTTAAACTACTCATCCATATCGACACAGGTATGTATATAATTCACACAACTTTTCTTTCAAATTCTGATTCTAAAAAATGCCCAAAAGAAGTATCTGTTTTAGATAAAAGCGTTACGTATGTCTAGTTGTATATTCTTTATTTATAATTAATGTATTGGAAATTTCGTTTTGTATATTAAATAAATATTAGCATATATTAAATGAAAAATATTTTATGTGTTTAAAAATGATATACGGGGGGGGAGGATTGGTTTATATGTTCCAAATTGATAAGGTTAATGTGGTAAGAGCCCTTTTTTTCAAGTACAAGAAAAAGACAAGTTAGAGTTAAAATAAGTAATAACGGGTTCCGTAAATTAAAAAAATTGTTACATGTAGTGCAAGTACAGCCAAATTTTAACAATAATTTAAACTAAATTTGAACAAAATAATGTATTATTAATACGTTTTTATTTAGCTTTTCTTACGCGCTTGATGATACAAAATGTCTACTACTTACTACATGTTTGATAGAGGAATAGGCGTTATAAACGCCATATGGAAAGGGAAACACAAAATAGGACATAATCCAAATTCAATTGAATCAGATAGTGAGATAAAGAAGTTAAATAAAAACTTTAGTTTGTACCAAATCATTTAAGTATTGAAATTAAAATTAGAATCGCATCGCTTTGAAATGTATAATTTGTCTTGTTTAATTAACAATTTGTGGCGGTTAATATCAGCTAAAAAATCCTACTTGGAAGGTGTCGTTAAAGAGTTATTTATTGATTTATTTAAAAGTTCTTCCTCTTCTTTATCCAGGCCCAAAGCCATAGTTAATAGCCTCACAACACATTTTGTTTCCTGCACCTCTCCCTTCTCATTAGAAGTGATATCCTGTTCCAATTTTAGTTTTTCTTCAGCGACCAACAGCATGCCCTCTTCAATTGTGCCCTCCGAAATTAAGCGATAAATGCTCACGGGTCGTGTTTGACCCATGCGATGACAGCGATCTTCAGCTTGTTTGTCATTGTATGGATTAAAGTCAATATCATGTATTATACATGTATCAGCTGCAGTTAAATTAATACCAACACCACCAGCTTTTGTGGACAACAGGAAAATGAAAATATCTGAATCGGTATTGAAATCATTAATCATATCCTGACGTTCTTCAACAGCTGTTGAGCCATCTAGGCGACAATAGCCATGTTTACGTATTTCCAGATATCGTTCCACAATATCTAACATCATAGTAAATTGACTGAAAATCAATACTCGATGACCTTCACTTTTAAGTTTAGGCAGTAGAACGTCCAAATGTTTGAATTTCCCAGAATCTAAAATAAGTCTATCAGGTATCTTAACATCATATAGTTCCTGCAAAGAAACATATAAAAATACAAATAACAATAATTTTTTCCCTTTTCGAATTATTATTAAACGGAAACACTTACATGCTTATTACAAAGTTGCCATACTTGAAAATCAGACATTACTGCCAATTCTTCAAATATATATTGAGGATTTGTTTTCTTATATGTGGAAACGGATGCAAGACGTTTTGAAAATTCTCTCAGTTTATCGTCGGTAAAGTAATAACGTGCCAGCAATGGGTGATTTGCTAATTTGCGCATCTCCATCATAATTGTCGCACCGGCCCGATCGCCACTACATATTTCAGCTCTATTGTTCGAATAGTACTCAACTAGTTCGTTGTAATAACGCTTTTGTGACTCTATCATAGGTACTTTTTCCTGCAATTACAAATAAAAGAAACAAATTAAGAAAAATCAAGATACTTTTGAAAGCATTCTCATTTCACACTTACAATATAAGACGTTTTCTCTGGCAAATTACCCAAAACATCCTTTTTCAAACGTCTTAATACGAAAGGTTTCATAATACGTTTAGCTCTTTCTACTTGTGTTTCTTGAAATTGTGAAACTTCTTCATTTCCATTTTCGGTCTTACCTTTCTGTAGGAAAAATCGAACAACAACAAAAAATATTCGCAAATAATTTATATATGAACAATAGTGAAATTATGTATCCAGTTAAATATGGTCTTAAAAAAATTCTTACCTTACTAAATAAACTCTTAATGTCTTCGACATTTTTTCCAAAGAAACTTGGCATAACAAAACACAATAACGACATCAGTTCTAAAAGATTATTCTGTAAAGGTGTACCCGTTAACAGTATACGCATTTCAGCATTAATTGTTATTAAATTTGCATAACGCATAGTTGTCATATTTTTCAACATATGAGCTTCATCAAAGATCACATAATGTAATTTACAAACACGGAACATTTTACGTTCTTCCGGAGTGCTAGAAACGATGTGGTATCTAAAAATATGAGATTGAAATTATGTAAATAAAAAAAAGAAAAAGCGTAAAAGTAACATTAAACTAACGTTGTTAATAAAATATCAAAACCGGTAAAGCCTTCTTTAGCAAAACGTATACGCATACGTCTTCGTTCCTCTTGGCTGCCATGATACTTTTCAACAACTAAACTAGGACACCATCTGGCCAGTTCAGCAGCCCAATTATCAAGTGTTGATGACGGAACAACCACTAAATGTGCAGCCTTGGAAAGTTTGTTTTCTTTTAAATAGGCTAGAAAGGCTATTACTTGTATAGTTTTCCCCAGACCCATTTCATCAGCCAGAATACCATTCATCTGTTGTTTGTGCATCACAGTAAGCCAATTGAGACCTATCAACTGATAATCAGCCAAATTGAATTTTTCATTGAGAATTTTCGGTTGTTCCACAATACCAGCACCAGCCTCGATTGCAGCTTCTAGCCGTTGAACTAATTTGTTACATTTTGTCAAAATATTTGCCACATTATTTTGTTTATTGATTAGCTCTTGGGCATTGTTTAGCAGTTCAGCCGACAGTGCTTTATTGGATTCCAATTTTTTACGAAGATCAGCCCAGTCTTTGAAGGGCCTCAAGTCAACAATAAGACTGGCTTTCTTTTCGGAAAGTGTTTTAACCGTTTGCAATTCCATTAAAGTGGCAGTGTTCATAAACTCGAATACTTTTTTACGCTGACCCGTAATCTCTTTTGATTCTTCGCCATCGCTGTCTTCACTGTCGTATACCTGACCTTTCGCATAGGATTCATCAGCTGATTCGTCACCATCAGAGTCGTAGTTCGAAGACTTTTTTGATTTCGAAGATTGGTGTTTTGTGCTTCCATTAGTTGCCAACTTAGCTGTATCATTAGCTGGTTTACGGTTAGTTGAGAAGGAGCTCGTTGTCGTACCGGAACGATTTTTCGGTTGACATTTTTCTTTCAGATAGCGCAAAGCTGAAGAAACATCCCAATCACTGTGTACCAATGCGTCCTGTATATCCTGTAGAATTAATTAAATCGATGAAAAATTTTAGTTTTGGTGATTATTATTAGGGAATACTTACCATCGTATCATATTCTGTTGATATCTTGGCAGCTGCTAAAAAGCGTTCTTCTTTCTCTTTCACGGTCAATTCAATTTTCGTTTTCTTTGGAGAATTGTGCTCTGCCTCGTCTGTATCACTATCGGCCATAACCTGAATACGTTTCTTACCGGGTACACGTTCTGTATTTTTATTTTATTTGTAATCAATTAAAAAATAAATTTTTAGTATGATTTCATTTTTTTTTTAGTTTTATTTTATTTTCTTTCTCACCAATTTTTGTTGGGTTTCCAGCTGTAGCGGCGTTTTTATTAATACGAAACTGCCTGAGATCGCTGAGACTCGATTTCGGTGGTGGTGGATTAACCACTGAAGTTGTTTCGGTGGCATCAGACATTATTGTTTATCACAAACAGTTTACGTTTTAATTTCTATCTCTTCTCAAGAATTTAAAATGTCCACTTTTGTATATTTTATTATTACAAATATCGACAAAAATAAATAAATATTTTTTTCACTTAATCTTTTTCATTCCTCAACGCATTTGTAAAATTTTTTTCTTATTTTTTTTCGCTTTTCTTTTTGTGAGACAAATTCGTACGAGCGTTTTCCTTCTCTGTTTGCAACTTTATCCCGCTCGTGTTGATGCGAACAACAAAAAGTTGAGTTTTTTACATATCAGTGTTGCATTGAGAGTGTAGGAAGAAATGATACAGAAATATACAACCGCGTTAACAAAAAAGAACACGATAAACAGAAACCGTTATGAGTGATTACTTTTAATTTAAATTGTAAATAAAATAACTTTTTAATTTTATCTAATTATGAAATTTATACAAACTTTTACATTTTAAAATCGCTTCGACATTATTATTTTTTTGAAATCTCAACAATTATAAAGTCCCAGGCGTTGGATATGCGCGATTATTTTTTGATACCTTAAGTTAACTTTTCAATTCCTGTTTATTCGAGGGTTATTTTTCTACGATTTTCAAGAAGGCTAAAGTAATCCGACTGTCTAAGCCGGGAAAGTATCATTAATTACCCTGCAGCTATAGGGTCATTTCGGATGCTTTCACTTTATGTGAAACCCAGGTTTCTGAAAATGCTGATCCGCAGAATTTTTATATCCCTGGATATCACCTTCTGTCAACGTGGCATTGCAATGTATATCGTGATCCAGCATCAGCAACCTCTTGGCATGTATATTGTAGAATTTAACTGTCTTTGGGTTAAGTTCAGAATCAGGACACATATTATGCATAGAAGCCCAATCGCAGAATATCGAGTATTTTTTCAAAATATCTGGACAGTGGAATTGTTGCTGGTGATTTTAATGCTCTTAATTCAACTTGGCTACACCATTCATGCAGCACAACACCAGAAGTTCAATACGTTGAGATATTTGCTGCGCAAAATCACCTTGCGCAATCAGCGAATAATCCTTCACATGTATCGTCCTTCCATCTTGGACGCAGCATCAATTGCTAACGCCCAGAAAGCTATTCATCTAATAATCGGGTTTTGGATGACCATCCTTCGCCTGTCTCTGATTCCAAGAGGCTACTCAGACGAGATCCATTCTAGCCCAGCTAATGTCTGGATCTAGTGGAATTTTGAACAGTTATAGGGCTAGGACAATAGCCGGGGCTATGGATTTGTATCCGAAATGCTACCAGGGTCCACACGACACAGCCCATTTATTTAATTGTCCATAGAAGCGAACCAGCTTGACACCCTTGGACTTCTGGACTAAGCCGGTAGAGGCAGCTTTCTTCCTACGCCTCCCCACATCTTAACCTTAACTTTTTTATACAATACTTATCATTTCACAATTGCCAACTCCAATATTTTCATCCGCTCATCCGAAAATTTTATTTCATCCACCATCCCCAGATCTCACTCACCCCACACATTTAATCACTTATTCATTCTACTCATTTATCAACTATCGACATACTCTTCCACGCATCTTAAATCTATCTATCCACCACCATACTTCTACTCTTATCACAACACAAACTCATCTGATACTCATCCACACACCCATACAATCAGTTCACCCATCAATAATTTCTTAACAACTACTCTTTTCTCGGATTTCAGTTGGGACACAGTCAAGCTGTTACAACATCAACAAGAGCAACACATGTATAGTGTATAGATGGTCACCAAAATAACTCCCTCTATCTTTTTCTCACTTCACACCCTGATAAGTATGTATTTGTCATAGGGTCATTGCACCATTCCTGTCTCTTTTCCTTTTTCCAATCTTCATGACGTTTTACCTACGGCAACGAAACGCTTAGTTTTCAATAACAGCCGTTTTAATTATTGCCAATGAAGAAGTTTTCAGAAATTGGCGTAATAACAATAAGATTATATGAATTCGCTAGGCAAACGTGTGACTTTTACTATACTTGTGATTTCAGGAGAATGTCATTTCACTATTAAGAGACTTACAAACGACGCAATGTTACAGTCAATGCAGTAAAGTAGCGTACGGTGGTACATACTTTTTTTTTGGCAAAAAAAAAGAATTGGACTTGATTGACATGTGGTTTCAACAAGACGATGCCATATGCGCGCTAACATAAACCTATTATCAGATGAGCTTGATGAGCAATTAATCTCACGTCTTTAAGCATTACATTGGTCGCCGAGATCAAGCAATTTGACCCCACTCAACTATTTTTGGTGTGGATATGTGAAGTCTCCCCATTATATTAATATCGTTGTCATACGCGAGTAGCATGTACTGCCTGATGAAAATCGTGCCTACAGCACGATCTTCTGCAATAGAATGTTTAAGAGATCGCACGATAAATTGACTAAATACTCGCTTGGTAGTGAACGGCTTATATAGATTCTTATCGACTCTAACTGACGATGTGGCATCAGTTATCGTCATCCTGCACATCCTGCGTGGCGGGCTGTTAATGGCGGCTTTGTTGTCGACGAAAACGTGAAATGTGTCGGCTTGTTTCTCTTGGGTCTTTTCAAGGATATGGAGTAATGTAAATATTTGGTCGGTAGTAAACTTACCCGGCCTCACAGAGAACGCTAGATAGAATCTCGTATCCAATGGGAGAAGACTTATACCGCTTTAGTTCGCCAAAGGACAAAGCACGCTGAGAATTCAATCATCGGGCTACTATGGAAAGGCAAAGGAAAGGAAAAAGAATAAAAACCATGAAACAAATAACACAGGTTACGCTTTTCCAGATTCCGTTAGTTTTTCTCTCTCAATGAAAGTATCTGTGACGTTTAAAAACAAAGCAAAAAGATCTAACCATACCTCAAGCACACTTTTATTTAAATAGAGAGAAAAAATAACGAAACTCGGGATGGTTCAATCTCTTATTATATGATTCATGAATAAAAACAATGCGATTTAATAAATGGCACCCCATCAAGTACTTGTTTGCTTAGCTCTGATACATTCCAACGAATACAATATCTACAAAATAAATTAATTTACAACAACTAGGTACAACTAAAGAGATATCGTTACTAATTTAAGAGAATAAATAAAAACTGAGAATACAAACACAATTTTATAAGCGTTTAATTTTTGAGTTGATCTGATAAGAGTTCGGATTTTGTTTTCAATATGATACTAAAACAGCAAAGTTTTAACGAACAGAGAAACAGAAATTATTTGCCAGTCATAAGATTAAGACGGCGAGTAAAAAAGTGTTTTTTTTTTATACAGTAAATTTGTAAAGTTTTTTTTTGTTATTTTTTGTTTAAAAAGAAAGTGTTTTATCTGAAATTAAAAAATGTCTGCTGTTACAAAAGGTAAATTGTAGACTAAATTGTATTGTTAACTAAAAAAACTAAAGTTTGCTGTTGTTGGTTTTTTATTTTTTTGTGCGATGATGACGTTCATTATATTTTTATTATCTTTTAAAAAATCTTTTAATGTTTGTACTTTGGACTTTTGTCTCTTAAATGTTATTGTCATTGTTTTTATTTTTCTTCTACTACTAAACTTTTATTTTTCTTATCTTTTCTTTTTGCCTTGTTAATACTATAATTATTACTAGTGTAGTGTTGTTGTTTTTGTCTCGTTTATACCGGCTGCACAAAAGCAAAAACAAATAAATACATTCAACTGAACTTTGAACGGTTTCGTTTTTTTTTATTGCATTTTTCCATTTTTTTACTACTCTTTTTTTCAATGTTGAGCAAAACCAATTTTATTTTATTATTATTGATGTAATTTTTATTTCTTTTTAATTGAAACCGTATAATTTGTGTTAAATTAATTAAATTTTTTTTTAGAAATATTTGTCTTTTGAATGAATGAGTTTTAATTGTTTGAATTTTTACAGGAGTTTACATTGTTGCTGCTAAGCGCACAGCATTTGGCACATTCGGTGGAGCTTTGAAAAACATAAACCAGACACAATTGCAGACAACAGCTGCTAAGGCAGCTATTGCTGCTTCAGGACTTAGTCCTGAACAAATTGATACAGTCGTTGTTGGACACATAATGACGGTAAGTTAAATATCAGATTTTATAGTACAAGCGTATTTATAAGGGGTATCGATATCATTTAAAAAAGAAATGGGTTCTTTTTTTGATTTTATTGTAATACCTTCGTCGGAATTTTTTTACCAAGTTTTTACATTATTATGAGATTTTACATTAGAGTATTACGTTAACCATTTATTATTATTATTTTTATTTATTATACCTACCTTTACTAAAATATTTTCTAAAATAATTTATTACACTGTTATGTGATTTTACTTGAAGTATTACAACAATTAAAACTCATAGAAAAAAATTGTACAAACTTCAAAAGATATTAGAAAATTTTCAAATAATCACAAAATTAGTTTTTTTTTTTTTTAAAAAGGGATCTAGTGACAATTTATTAAATTTCTTATTTTAACATACAGTGAACAAAAAAAAAAAAAGACTTGTACATAAGAAGCTTAGTTTTCAAATTCAGATATCTCTGTAACCGTTAAAGATATTAATGCAAAACCAAAAGCAATTTAAAGGTAAATTGGTCAGGTTTCTATAAAATGGATAAGAAGAACTGGAACTATTGCTTGTTTCAGGACAATGACCCAAAACATTCTTTCCTAATAGTAAAATAATGTTTTCTATGTAATGCAAAAAGTGCTGTCACATTCTTTACAGAGCTATGACCTTAATCATATAAATAATTTGTGGGTTTTTACGGAGTCCAAATTACGTTAGTGTCAAATTACGTTAGTTTTGGGTAAATATCTATCTGAATATCACCTCATTCTATGAGAATTAAAGCTATAAAGCTGACTAAATTAAGTGCTAAATTTTGATCTGGGTTCTATTTAACTAAAGAACTTCGAGAGAAAAAGCAAATGCACTACTTTTTTTTGCTGTGAAAACTGGAGTTATTTTGAGTTAAGCTTACTTTTTATATTAAAATTGACTAATTTACCTTTAATTTGCTTTTGGTTTTAGCTTAATATCTTTAACGGAGACAGAGATATCTAAGCTTGAAAACCGGAACTATTACTGTACAAGTTTTTTTTTGTTCACTGTATGTCAATTTCACGCAAAAAGCAGCTCTTCACTTCTGTTTAATATGAACAAAAAGTAACCAAAGAGAACTTAAAAGAAAACAAATGGAAAAAGTGCATAATGGCCTGAGTGAGAGCTCTCAAATTACTACCACAATTATAAAATGAATTAATATTAGTTTGCCGGACGCTGCATACAGTGTATGTAGACTTTCTGCACTTTTCGTTAAATGACGGTGTCCGCTCTCTTGTGAACGATTCAAGCATTATGTGGTTAAAGTTATCAGCATTCAGATCTGCTGATGTTCAGTAGGAAAGCAGCAGATTGTTGAACAAATTGTAGACCATAAAAGGCACAATAGATCCTAAGGATCAGTCTCCTGCAAAAGTGCCTGGTCAGAATGTTTTATCTTCAAAATTGAATTCTGTATTACCTGCAAATTATTTCTATAAGTTCTAGAAATTTTTAGGAACCAATCCTACGCACATACGTCATGAGCCCGTTATACATTTTATATAAAAGAATCTTGTTCTTACAATTAAGTTTAGATCTTCTGTTGAGTAGGGAATAAATGACACGACCGTGCCTAACTGTTTTCTTACTAATATATTCTAGGTGCTTTTAAAAAGATAACTTTTTATCTAAAAAAACCCCTAGATATTTAATATTATCCCTCAGTGCAATATGAGCTCCAATAGAGTAAACATGTTTTCTAAGAGTTTTTTTTAGTGACTTTATTATGTGTGAATATTATAGCCTGTGTTTTACTATTATTAAGCTTTATTTTCTACCTGTCAGAGTATTAGTGGGTTATCTTTAAACTAATCTTCATTTTTCTAACTATCGTGTTCTACAACTTACCACAGCAAGAAAATACACTATCATCCGCGTAAAAAGCTTTTTCGTTAACCCTGGGAACGGAAATATCTGATATCAAAATTGAGATAAGGGTTGATGATAATATAGACACTTACGACAGACCCGCGAGTATTTGTCGATCACCGAATATGATGTTATAGAAAGATACAACAAACAAACGTTGATTCAAAACCTCCTTATGATTTTCTGCACATATGTTGGAAGATGAAAGGCATTAAGTTTAAAAACGGGACCATCATTCCAAACGAAACGGAAGGATTTTTCGATATCGAGAAAAATAACGACAGTACTCTTATGACTCCTTTTGTTACACTCGAGATAATTAACAACTTTTTACAGTTGATGCAGAGTAGAATGTTCCTTACGAAATTTGAAGTGTCAAGGGTTAATAATATATTATCATATTATAATTATATTATATTATCTTCTCAAAAACTTTGTCTATGACATGACTTTTTTAAGTAAATTTCCAAATTATCATAGATGACAGAACTTTATTTTGTCTTGCCGATGTCCGTGTAAATATTAGTAAGTCCTAACGAGAATCATTAGTGCTTTATTCGTCAGCGATGAGGTGTAGCAGACAAAATCTTGTATTGTTCGCCAAGTAGTCGACTTATAACAGATAATGTTGCTAAATTACAGCGTTATTTAATATGGAGACATTAGAATAAAATTGTCACACATAATTCTCTTTGTTTGTGCCATTGTTACGAGATGTAATTTCTCTGTTTTTTTATATCAGTCACATAACATTGAAATATTTTTTAAATGTTAAAATATGTAGTGTAAACGCTCTAGATTTCAAATCTAATTAGATATCAGTGTGTTGAAAATAGGCTGTCTAAAGCAAAATACATTTAATGAAAAGCTTCTTAAAGATTTTTTATGTGTTTGTAATAAAACTCCCTGCTGAAAATGCGGCTACTTGATTAGTCCAAGCGTACCCCAAATGTACGTAAAAACCTTTTCCTTTTAACATTACTATGTCCAACGCAGCCATGCATTAAATAAGTGTAGTCCCAAAACTAATCTATATCGCTATATTTTGAAATAGCTTAGTCCACGCCAGCATTATATAGGACCAAGCTGTAACTGCATATTTAGTACATGTCTGCATTACATAAGGCTATGTTGCGCCTACTTAGTTTTAACTTGATTAAATACTTTAATTTTTTCTACCCTTTCACTAAAAGTACACATTGGATAGATTAATAACAGGCCACAAATCTCGTAGACAACCATCGTTAAAAATAGAAACATATCTTATCAGTTGAGTAAATGTATTCAAAAAGCCAAAGTGAAAATTATATTTCACGAAATTTTTCGATATCAAAATATACAGCAAAATGATCACTCGTTATCTATATTTAATAATTACTATTATATGAAATAAAGAGTAAAAAGTTGTTAAACATACCATAAGTGCTACTTTTCAATATCAATATTTTCAATATATATAAAGGCTATTATTTCCCTTTTTTCCAGTTTTGCTGAGAAACTAAAAATCGGAGGGAAACTGGAAAAAAGGGAAATAGTAGCCTTTAGGAAACTGTGCGCAAACACATTTTCTGATTGTCGAAAGAAATTTGTGTCTTTTGAAATGAATTAATAAATAAGATTATAGGATTTTCAAGAACGATAGGGTTGAGCCAACAAAATTTGCCAAAACATTTTGAAGCTGTTTTGTATTTGAATTTTTAAACACACATACATATATGCATACATATGATCATGACCATATAGCGTTAGCAGAAACATAACTATCGTTTTAATTATAAAGTATACTTTATTTTAGATAAAAATCCTTAATAAATAAATATTATCATTCTTATACAGTCCTCCTCCACCGATGGTACCTATTTGCCACGTCACGTTGGACTCAATTGCGGAGTGCCAGTTGAGAAGCCAGCACTTGGTGTGAACCGTTTATGTGGTTCTGGTTTCCAATCTATTGTTAATGGTGCTCAGGATATAATCATGGGCAGTGCTAAGGTAGCTTTAACTGGTGGCGTGGAAAATATGTCTCAATGCCCCTTTATTGCTCGCAATATTCGATTTGGCACAACCTTGGGTACCAACTACAATATGGAAGATGCTTTATGGGCTGGCCTTACAGATACTTACTGTAAATTACCTATGGCTTTAACTGCTGAAAATTTGGCTGAGCAATATAAAATATCCAGAGAGCGTGTTGATGAATTCTCGTTACGTTCACAAAAGAATTGGGAGAAGGCACAAAATGAAGGAGCTTTTAAAACTGAAATCACCCCTATTAAATTGAAAGTAAAAGGTAAAGAAGTTGACTTTGCTGTCGACGAGCATCCCAGACCAAAAACTACTCTCGAAGGTTTGGCAAAATTGCCTTCATTATTTAAAAAGAATGGTGTCGTTACTGCCGGTACCGCTTCAGTAAGTAACTGGGTTAAATAACCAAATAGATCAGATATTAAGCCTTCATATAAATTTCTTTACAGGGTATTTGTGATGGTGCTTCAGCCGTGGTAGTAGCTTCCGAAGCTGCACTTAAGGAGTATAACTTAAAACCTTTAGCACGTTTGGTTGGTTACTCCTATGTCGGTTGCCAGCCCGAGATTATGGGCATTGGTCCTGTAACTGCCATCAAGAACGTATTGAATGTTAGCGGTCTTAAATTGGAAGACATTGATTTAATTGAGGTAAGTAGCCTCATCTATCCTTATAAGATATAATTTAATCTGTTATTATGCAAATGTTCTTAATTAGATTAATGAAGCCTTTGCTGCTCAAACTCTGGCCTGTGCTGATGCTCTTGACTTGGATATGAACAAATTGAATGTAAATGGTGGTGCTATTGCCTTGGGCCATCCTTTGGGTGCCAGTGGTAATCGTATTATTGGTCATTTGACTCATGAATTACAGTAAGTTTTGCATTAAGTACAGTTTATGAATTGGATAAAAATTTTCTGAAATTCTTTTAATTCCTTTAGACGTAAAAAACTCAAATACGCTATTGGCTCAGCTTGTATTGGCGGCGGTCAAGGTATTGCCTTGTTGATTGAATCCTGCTAAAATTAGTTTTAAGATTGTTTGTTGATTTTTTTGCATTTACAAAACTTAAAGTATAAAAAATAAAAAGATTTTAGTTTTAATTTATTAATCATATCTTTATAATTTTATATACAGAAATAAAAATGCAATTTAAGTTTAGAAATTTTTATTTAAGACTAAAATTATCCGCATTTGTTGTATAGATTCCACTAGGCATTGTTTCGTAAGGCGTACTTTCTTCTGAAGTATTAGACATTTGGTCAAATCTTGTATGTGTTTTTCTTTCAATAATATTGTTTATTGTTTGCAAAAGTTTAACTTTTTCTTTATTTATTTCACAATTATCCGTAAATTCCATTTCCTGACGCAAAGCATCACATCTCAATTCAAATAATTGTTTTCTCCAATATCTGTGAAGCGTATAGAAAACCACAGCAGCAATTATTAATATTAATATTTGAAAGATATTGATTATTTCAATTTGATTCTTGGGTATTTCGTATAAATCTGGTGAACTAATTTGTCTAAATATCAATGACATTGTTCGCTTGCAATCTCCAAACCACAATAATGGAAGAATAATTATTACAGGAATATACAGGTAATTAATAATTGTTTGCGTCTCAACTAAAGCAACCTCGTAAGCTTTCATATTTTTAAAAGATATACAAAATAAATTTTATTTTTTTTTAGATGGAACTTATTAAAATTCAAACTATTCAACCTTTTAATGTTTACATGAAAAAATTAAATGAAGGGTACAGAAAATATTCTTTCATTAAATTATATTTCATTGACACTTATCAATAATAAAAGAATTTATCGGAATGGAACATAACTGATATAGTGTACACGTATTTGAGATTTATATTTTACGATAAATAATTGCAGGTGGTAAAATGATTCCGAAAAGAATAATCAAAAGTCTGCAGTTCATACTAATGCTGTTGTAGAGAGATTGAAAGTATTTAACAAATAAAATAAGAAACAAAATACATACATTCTTACGTATATTGCTATACGTTTTTTAGTCATGCCCTGAAGTCCTATAGTTGCTCACAACTTCTTTCGTGTAATCAAAATATTTAGTAAAATGACAAAATTTTATTTTTTTTTTTTTTGATTTTCATAATTAAACTCATCTTTAGCTTGTATTTATAATTTTTTGAGATTTTATCTTTTACATTCACACAGATTATTTTACGTACTCCTTAAAAATATTTTGATTTTAAACACTTGAATTTTTTACCTGCCGTCACAAGCGAAAATATTCATCAACAGACAGTTCTAGTAGCGATCGACAATTACAAAAACAACAGGGTCCTGAACCAACACCCACCAAAGATTTCAGATAATGAACGCCTCCTGCGTAAACTAATAAGGACGACTCTCATGCAGCTAAGAGTAGGATCATGAGAGAATCGTGCCTGGCATGCTAAATAGATGCCCAGACTGTCTACAAGAACCACACGATACGTCACATCTATTTCAATGTCCCTACAGATCTACAGACTTGCGCCCTTTAGATCTATGGCCGCGACCGATTCTTGTTGCGCAACACTTAGGATTACCTACTTCTTAAATGGCACAAATTAAGCTAATGTGGAATTTACATCTCTCCCACAGGAAGGAACATCAGGGAACAGAGACGCTGTTACAACAACAATAACCGAAAAAAATCAACTTGATCTCAGAGCTCAATATCGCATTATCCCAGAAATTTGGTTTTTTGTCCGTATGCTCCAGTGCTAAGTCCAGTTGCTTTCTTTTATTGAGTTCGCCGTCTTTTTATCCAAACATTACGAACAATTTCCGAATGCATATTAATATTGTGGTAATTTTCCAATGACCACATTACCACGATTTTGCACCGTTGTTTTTTAGGTGGATTATTAACAACTCTTTTTATGTATTGGGCAATACTACGAAAAATTGTAGGTGAACGACTAGTTTCTTCTTGCTTGCTAAAGATTTCGACTCAGAAATATTTTTAAAAACTAATAGTGGATTTGGCACTACCAACAAATTTAGCAATTGTATTTAATAAGTCTGCAGCTTTTCTTAAGTTTATTATTTAGTCTCGAATTTTAATACAAATATCCTTCGAAATTCGAATTATTTTCGGTTAAAATAGAATATTTGTTTTAAAGGTGACAAGGAAATTCTTAAACTAATATATAAATTTGCCATGGATCAGATTAATATAGAAATTCACGTCGTACGTATAATTATAATAATTATAGATGCTTAAGTTCAATCAGCGCGTACTTAGGGGTTATATGGTTTCTAAAGGCAACTTCGATTAGATATGTTAAGTTTTTCTTAAAAACCGTTTTTTTTGAGGGTACGTATTATTATCTGTATGACTGTATGCATAATAGCAGAAGAAACGAGATTTGAATAAAGATCTCACAGTTTATTTCCTGTGTAAAGATTTAATCTTATTTTATATCTCGATTACGGATAGAAACTGAAGTTCAGCTGCTTTGTCGACTGGCAGCACAACTGAAAATAAAATTCGTATTATATATGGCAAACATTTTCAGTTGCCCAAAATTTATCGAAAATGTAATTTTGACAAATCAACAGCTGAAAATATTTACATTTAATGTAAGCAAAGCTGCAAAATATAGAAAAATATAGGTGCTAAAAGGACAATTTGTATTAATACAGATACAAAATTTATACATAGTATGTGCATAACCGTAATTTATTTCTTCGGTTGCTGCATAATTTTCTTTGACATCTAAAATTATTCGGTTTGTTGCTAAAGCTGCATTGTTTCTGCTTCTTTCTCAGTTTCTTCTTACATTTCACCTCTCTGTAGTTACTGAGCAATTTGTTAAAGGCTTGTACGAAACATATTGCACTTAGGACTAATGGTAAGCTCAAAATGCTGCAGATTGGACGAAGCCTGCTCCAATGAAAATAAGTTAACTTTTTTGGGTGGCCCGCTTTTAGTTTCATAAAATTTTCAATTTTGCCATAAAATATATCCATACTGGTAGGCCAGAGCTAATCAGAATTTCAGAAATTTCCATTCACAACTTTCTGAGCCTGTTTCCCAAAAGTGCAACCCCTTTAGCCATACTGAGCTTAGTTTTCATTCTCTGAATTAATATATCAACCTGTTTTCTTTTTATTTTACCATTTCAAAATTCGCAATTTTATAAAATGTTTGTTTAAAAAATTATGCATTAACTGGGTATTTGCAGTTGCCAATAAAAACTGTATATATTTGGCAACCAAAGTCAAAAACTATTAGTAGCCAATTGCCATATGTAATATTATTTTGGCAACTGGCAAAGTAATTAAATTCGGTAGCCATCCATAATAGAGGCGTTAATTATGAATTATCTTTCCAAAAAAACAAACAGCATAACACGAAAGTTCTTGTAACAAATTTCGGAAATTTAAGTACTGCGATACTTAAATACATTATATAAAAATATGTTCGTGAGAATAGAGTGGCTAATAAGTCTCCGAGACTCCAAATAAAATCTTTACAGAGGTAAACGAACGGTAAATAATAAAGAAAATTAGGCAGAATACATTGCACCAGCTCTAATAATGTACGGGAATTCAAGAAAATCTAAAACAGTAAGAAAAATGCTCTGCGGAATAAGATAATAAGTTTAATAGAAGAATAGTATGAAAAAGCCTTTTATTAGCGCAAAGAATCATAAGAGCAAAGATTTAAATTTGCCAAAGACAGTGAAGGAAGCACTAATCCTTGCTTAGGAACTCAAGCCCTTTTAGTCTAATAGCAAGTTTTGCGTCTGCTAAAAGTCCAATACGGAACTTAAAAACTTTAGTGAGAATAAGAGAAAGAAATTAAATACAACTATTCTTAATACTCAAGTTTAGTAATATTATATTCACCCCTATTCTACATTTACCCCTATTCTAAAACTTTGGTATTCGGCTTTCCATATTATTTGGATTGTGTTTATTCTGTTTTACGATCGTAACTACGTTTTTCTAGGTTATTAATTTTGTGACGAAAACTTTTTCGATTTTTGTTTTTTGGGCTAAAATTCAGGAATTGGCGTAATAAAAAATGCGACCTTACTGATTCGCTATGCAAAGGCGAGATCTTCGATTGCCGCAGTACTTAGGCGTGAAAAAGCTCTTTACGATCAGCGCCTTCGTGCTAAAGTTCTTACTTTCCTTAGGGGAAGTAAAAGCTTTCGGTCATTCGTTAAAACACTTAGGGATAGCGCTATCCACTGCCCGCACTTTAAAGCGTATCAGTGACTACGCCTAGTATATACTTTCGAGCCCATGCTGTAAAAACGGTTCTTGTAAATCTCAACGTCAACAAGACTTCTGGGCTGGATGGCATACCAACATTGATCCTGAAGCAGTGCTGTTCGACGCTTGCTCGTCCATTAGCCAACCTTTTCAGTGCGTCATATTGCTGTAAGGTTGCTAATGTAACGCCAATCCCAAAAAAGGGTGAGGCTTCCAGCCCTGAAAGCTACCACCCAATAGCAGTCTGTTCGACACTTTCCAAGGTTATGTTGAGTATGGTGAATCATTACCTTGTGAAATATTTGGAATCCAACAATTTGCTAAGCGATCGTCAATACGGCTTCCATAAGGGCCGCTCGACTGGCGACCTGCTGGCTGTACTCTCCGAGAGGTGGAACAAGTCCATTCATGGTTTTGGTGAGAGCAAAGTTGTGGCTCTAGATATTTCCAAGGCGTTTGATAGAGTTTGGCATGAAGCGCTAGTATCGAAACTTACTGCCTTTGGTGTTGGTAGTCATTTCTTTTGATTTATATCGAGCTTTCTCAGAGATTACTCTATAAGAGTGGTTATAGATGGGATCTCATACGACGAGTTCCGGATAAATTCAGGGGTACCGCAAGGCTCTGTTCTTTCTCCAACGCTATTTCTAATATTTCTTAACGACTTCTTCTTCTCACTTCCAATCCTATCTATTCTTTCTCAGATGAAAGCAACATTTTTCATTCATATTCTTTTGATCGTAGGCCGAGCATTTTTGATTTTGGGGCGAAAAGGCAAAATATGAATGATACACTCACAAGTGACTTGGCGAAAATCTCCGAGTGGGATTGTGCGAATCGGGTCGATTTTAATTCGCGCAACACCCAATGTTGTTTTCTGATGGTGGTGTGGTGTCGTCTGTAACTATGGGTAATGTAGATATTGAGGAGTCAGATGCTCTTGATGTTCTTGGCATATGTTGAAACGATCACATTTTCAATGTGTCGAAAGAAGAATTCAATTGTCTCGGTCTTTTAAAACGGTGCAAGAAATACTTCACTTCAAAATGGAATACAACTCTCATGTATGGGCCGGTGCTTCAAAATCTATTTTGGGGCTTCTCGACAGCGTACAGGTACTATCTAGCTATATTATCGGATTCCGCATAATCATATATTTTAACGCAGTACTCGTTTTTCCCGTAGAGCACATCCCTTTGTAGTTGATTGTCCAATGAATAGCACAACGCATTATAGAGAGAATTCGCTTTTTAGCCGAACCGTTCGTTTGTGGAACGATCTTCCTGAGAAAGTTTTTTCTGTCACTTACGATATGGATCGGTTCAAACCAAACGTCCATAAACACTACTCCCTCTGTCCTCCTTCCCACAACCTATTTTCCCACTACCGGCGCAATGCATTGCATAAGTAGGGGTCATCCACTTAAGGATAGGGTAGGGGTCAGGTCTTAAGTTAAAAAAAAAATAATTCAGAATACAGTGCATACGCAAAGGGAAAACACTAAATTTTTGTTTGTCTTTTTCATACAAATGGACATTTTTATTTTGTATTTAATAAGTTTTAGCCAAATAATTAATTTTTGACTAAAAAACAAAAATCGTAAGAATCTCTGTCACAACTTTTACAAAATGCATAAATACAATGGAAAGAAACTGAACGGAATTGAAGCGCAAAATATCAAAATTTCAAAACGTACATAAATAATTTCGATTCGAATTGAAAAGCAGAATATGAAGTAATTAATATTTAATGAATTATTCTGCGTTTCGATTCGAATTAAAAGATTCTACCTTAGGCAAATTTGGTTTTCTGCGTTTCGATCAGTTTCCTTGTGAATGACTCAATCATTTCGTGATTAAAACTGCTGTGCAGCAAATCTGTAGAATATATGGGGTTTAGACCATATATTATCTTCTAATTTTTATTATGGATAATTTGCAATTTGATTCTATAAGTTTTAGGCGCTTTGAAAAACCAAACCTGGCGCGCATAGATAATAATAGGCCGAATACACATTTTGTACAAATGGATCTTACTCCTACAATTATGTTTAGATCTCCTGTTGAGTAAGGATACGTTTCAGAGATCTATTATGTGGAAATATTATAGCCTGAGACTTAACATCATTAACCTTTATCTTCCACCTGTCAAAATATTTGTGGGTAAGCCTTAACTATTCTCTATTTTCTTGACTATTGAGTTCGATATCATCCTCATAAAAGCCATTTCGTGATTCCTAGGGATGGTAATATCCGAAATATAAATTGTGTATAAAGTCGGTGATACTAACGCCCCTGCGACAGACTCGCAGGTATTTTTCTATCACTAGATAGCATGTTATCGATAGAATTCGAATTAATTTAAGAGAAAATTTTATTTAAATTGGAAATAAGGTTTGTGTTGTTAAAATCAAATATGAAGTGCAGTTCTCCTTAAAAAGATGACTCAAGCAAGTGCAAACAAAAATTTCTTTTAAATACTTTTTGAATCAAATTCTCCAACTGAGTGCGCAAGTGGCCAAGAATTGCCTTCTTTTGTTATTTGTTACTTATTTTATCTTGTACTTTTTAATTAATCGAAACGAAATATATATGTATGAACAAATTATTGTACATATTTACTGATTAGAAAAATGCATTAAAAAGCATCAATCGCTTACAAAGTACATAACTTTAAATAAACGTAATATAACGTTACATCTCTAAGAGTAAAGCCGGCTTATTATTCACTTATTTGAACATAGAATTTTTTTTTAATAACGTAACCATACATAACATATTATAGTTTGTATGAATTGAGTAAATATTAAGATGACCTTATCATTTTGAAGCACACCTTATTAATACTTTCAGTTCTTAAAAGATAATGCTCACCTTAAATATATTCTAATATTTAAGTAAAGAATTACATCACCATTACTTAGTTTGTATTTCTCTGTTTTTTACAACTGCTTCCAATTTTCTGTGAATAATATTTACTTGGCTTTGCTTAACTTCAGTTGGTACTTTATCTTTCTCTTCCTATAGTGTACAAACAAAATCATTTCTTTATCCCTAATGTTTTACTCTAAATGATCCCATAGATTTGCAATGGGGTTTATGTCTAATGATTAAGAAAGAAGGTGATGCCATCCATTTTGGAGTATTGAAGAGCAGCTACATCTTAGTGTTATAGGATGTGTGTTAATATATAATTTGACGGTAGACACCTTTTTTGTACTCCGGTTTTGAAATATATTATTAAAATATTAATATAAACTTTTTTTTTAATATTTTAATAATATATTTCAAAACCGGAGTACAAAAAAGGTGTCTATATATATATATATATATATATATATATATATATATATATATATATATATATATATATATATTTAAGAGGACTATCAAATGCGTTGTAGTTGATGTTCTCTGAAATGCGCCAACCGATTAAAAAAGATATGGAATTTTAAATGTGTAGAGAACCGTAACAGTGAAAGCCTTTTTTATCTATCCACATCAGTCAAAAAGCAGGTACAACACAAAGGCTCCCAGTAACGCGGGAGGGATTACTCTAGTTTTATATATTCCAGTAAAGGAATGTAGTTCTCAAATCATGTCATATTCGAATTCGAAAGCAAATTTAATATTTAAGGTAGTGATAAAAAAATTTAACGAAAAATTTAAAAAAAGAATATCGCTCATTTACTTCAATAGTGTCATAATTAAAAAGTTTGATTTTTTAGTTAAATATTAAAAAATATATGGAATATTGTGATATTGTGTACAAAACTTTTTGATTCGTACAAAATTGAGACCACAGTAGATATTCCTGTATTAATGCTAAATAAAAAATTGAAAACTTAAAACAGCCCTTCTGAAAAATGTTGTTTTTTAAGTTAGGACATTATTGAAGTAAATAAGTGTTATGTGACCAACATTCGTTTTATAACTTACTCTTATATTTGTATTTATAATACGCAACTTCCTTTAACAGTATGAATTAGGTTGGGTTTTAAAACTTCATTATTTTAAGGGGAATCAAACCATTCGGATTTTATCAGGAATTCGATTAACTTTAAAGATGCCACAACTTACTTAAATGACAAAACATACTCATTAAAAGTTTAATTTTGTTTATATGGAACATTTCCATTTTCATTTATTTTTGTTTCGATTTAAAAATATTGTCAATTCCTCCTTGGAAGAAATTGGAATTCGAAATACAATTTCATCTCAATTTTGCCTATGTCATATAAGACAAATATATTCAAGAAAAACACATTGTCCCTGCTTCTTTACAATATATGAAAATTGATACAATCGCGGTGTTTAAATTAAACAAAAAAGGAAGGGCATAATTAAAAACAAAATTTAAATCTTTATATGAAAATATGAACAGCAGTATGATTGATAATCTCTAAAAAAAATTGTAAAAAGTAATAGAAATTTAAAACTAAAGTAGTCTACGACGACACGCCGTATCAGACATTATTTCAGTTCGTTTGTGTGCTAGTCGAGAAGAGCGCTAAAGCACCACTGGCCAAACCGATCGAGAAAATGTAGTTAACAAGAGGAGCAGAGTTCTTCAACAAGAAGAAACTGATGAAAATGGTAATGGCCAAGAATAATGCATTATTGTAGAAGATGGAATAAGTGGTGGCTTCATAATCAGCGACTTCATTCTTTTTCCATAATATGCGTTCTTCCTTTTCCTTGCGAGTTACTTTCTTGTCATCACCCATTTGACGATTAACTTCACGGGTAACAGCAGCTTCACGACGTACGGCAATCTTGTGTTTTAATTGGAATTTAACATTCTTATAAGCCATAGCCATTAAGTAGGTACTGACACCAGTCATAAGGACAAAGAATACTGCACTGGGCAACAAATCCATGCTGTGAACACGCCAGAATAGCCCTGTAATTAAAAAGTTACATGTTTATTAGTATTTATCTTCCTCCCTCTTCATTCGGTCTTTTCTTGTTTATGTTAAACTATCGACGTGTCAAATACTTACAAATGGGTACTGCAGATACAATGAATGCATTGCCATAGAATAGAGCTGATGATTTTGTGCTAACGTTACGGCTGAAATCTTGCAACAGCAATTCTTCTTCCTTAGTGAATCCAGAGGATTGAACTTTTTGTTGTTTCTTATCAGCACCCATTTTATATTCTTATTTCAAAAACTTTATTTTCTTATTAAATTTAAAACTATAGCGGCTATTTGGCAGAGAAAGTGTTTTACACTGTGTGACGAGCTGAACCAGCGAGACGAATGCAAATACGAAAGCAAGTGGCTGTCAAAAAGTTAATGTGACGTGTAAACAGAGTTGCCGGGTTCCTGTTAGTGTACTCTATTGTGCTGTGTAAATAAATTTGTTGGATTAGTGAAATAGCGACATCTACATGTCAAAAAAATGTTTGTATAGAACAAAATTTTTGTAATTCGTATGGATATAAGGTGGCTACAACTTCCAAAGAGGGCTTAAGATGTGATAGTAAAAATTTAGTTACAAAAATAGTGCGTTGTATTCAATTAAAATAAATAAATAAATATTGTGAGCAAACGTCACTACTGGTGTAGACATTGTACAATTTGAATAAATTCCGTGTAAATTGAGGACTATAATAGGCGTATACAGCGCTATAGTGTTTAGAAGCAGAATAGGTTGCAGGAAAACGATCTTTTTGATAACGGGTATTAACAATACATCTCTGAATCATTATAACAGGGTGCGACAAAAAATTAACAAAATTCCGGTGAAGTGTTAGTATTTTTCTAAAACGGAGTTTTAAAATTTTCGAAACACTTCCAATAAGTAGTTTAGCGAACTGAGTCATATGAGAACGTAGTCTATCCTGCGCATGCAGCACCCTGTCGTTAACCACCGAGATAATGGCTACCTATCATGGGCGGTATAACTCCAGCAGAAGAAATACCCTCAAAATAAGTGGTTTTTGCCCGCTATCCTGATAAAGGAAAAAATCGAGCCTATCAACGAAACTACATAAAAAAAATATTAATTGGACTTTACGACACAATCTATTGCTTATCGAACAATAATAAGGAACATGGAATGTGAAAACACTTGCTGAACCATTTCAACTAGCACAAGTATGAAAGGAAATGGAAAATTATCGACCGGCCTAAACGAAGTTGGATGGCATGGACAGGAGAATTTCACACATCTTCTGGGCAACACTTCATTTATAAATGCGACAACAATCGGAATATTAATTTCAAGAGAAACAAAAAAATCCTAATGGGAGTCTAACCAATATCGGAATTTGTGATCAACGGTCGATTTTGAAGCCACCGTAGACGATGTATAAAATACATTTTACGAACTACAGGATGTTGAAGTTGTAGTTTAATTTAAAATCTATAATGGGCAATCGTGGTTACGGTGTGGTCGCAATAATAACGGCGAAAGTTTTATTGATTTATGTCATCGGCATCAATTATTTAATTGGTGAAATGAAATTTCCACACCCAGACATTCAAAAATATTCATAGGAATCTCCGTATGACACAACGCGTGAATCGCTTCCTGGCAGAAAACTCCTCGGGTGTTTAATGAATGCCAAGTCTATATGAGTTGCTGATAACCCAATAGATCACCAACTGTGAGTTGGCATAATGACGATTCGGCTGAAGGCTAATTATTACCGGAGAAGATCTTGTTGTAGGCTGAATCTCGCTCGTCTTAGAAATTCGGAAATTGCAGCCAACTTTTCTAACCTCGCTTGCTCCAGATATGAATAAAAACAACAATTCCGTTATAGCCAAACTTTCTGAGCGAATGCCATGAGAGTACTCGCCAGCGACAACACGCGCGAGATCTATAACGCTGTCAGAAACTTAGTTGCGAACAAAATTGAATGTAATAAGAATCATATGGGATGGGTCCTAAATACAAATGAGAATGATATAATAGTTTTAGATTTCTCCGAACCAAGTGGATCGAATCCAAGCATCTGTAAGAGCGGATATTGGAGGCGTAACATAATCACAACTGCACCAACCATAAAGGAAGTAAAGGAGAGAGATCAAAAGCGGAGGGGCAACAAATCAACAGGCACCGAGTTGCTACCAGAGCAGCTTTTATGCGGTGGATTTGACTACATATATACTGCCAATGATACAGAAATATTCATATCATCGTTCCCTGGTTGTTTGAAAGATGGCATCATTGTTACAATTTCGAAAAAAAGGCCCTAACAGTTGTCGAAATTTGCGAGGAATAATGTTGCTTAGCGCCATACAAAAAGTAATGTATTTTTATGCACTTCAGGTTCCCAGATAAAATAGAGCTGACACTGCGCCACAAGCAGGCGGTTTTAGAGGTGGTTGTTCTTGCCTAAACTATATAAACAGCGTGGAAATCATTATAGAGTAATATGTAAAAAGGAACTCGCCGCTGTTCCTTGTCATCGTTGACATCGAACGTACCTTGACGCTATTCAATATGGGATATCGGATAAGATAATAGGAGTAATACAATCCTTCTATAGTGACGCACCTTGCCGAGTTCAAAAGTGAATCCTTTTTAATGAGGATATAGTGATTTAGAGTCGTATTCCTTTCTGATACTATACCATGGCAAGATTACTAAGACTAGATAGATTACCAAGACTAGATTTCACTATGCGACAAAGAATTGGTCGCATAGTGAAATGGAGAAGCTCAGACATCGCTAAGTGAAGTCTTCAATAGAACCTATAAGACACGGGAAATAGAGGACGTCCGAAGTTAACGTGACTAAGATCAACAGATAAGAAAATATACTTTATAGGACTGTCTTGGCTGCAGATGGTATACTTAGCGCAGGATAGTACTAGATGAAGAACTTTTATAAGTACAATTTAAATCCAGGTAACATCAAATTTATGCCTTCGTCTGTGTTAGAATCTCCAATGGAGTAACTCAATTTGTTGCGTATTATATTTCTGTATGTATGTGTATAAATTTTGTTAACAACTTCATTAACTAAAATAAAAAAATAATATGTACTTACGTTCGAGAGAGTCAATAGTGATTTGACATTTTTAAAATTAAAAAAAAATGGAGTTATTGATTTATGTATGCACTGAACCTATCTAGAAAATTATTGATTTGGATGAATAATCACGTAGAATATTGATTTTATATAGTTGCTTTCAATATTCATTTTGATCTCAATTTGTTTTTATAAAACATCTGGCAGCATAACTCATTATAGCTGCATCTCTTTAATGATAATCGCGATAATTTGTTTATTTGAAACCACAGTGTATACACTGTGTTTGAAACAGTTCCAATCTATTTAGCTTTCATATTTTATTTTATATCCTAGTTTTACTTCTATAGTTAAATTAAAAAGGTAAAAAAATTTATTAAAGGGGTTCTTAATTTTCTTTTAAAATAAAAAGAAAAACAAGAAAATATATCATTGATTGCTACAAGATCTGCTTTTAACAAGAAAACGAAAGAAAAATCATCGATCAAAGTCCATATCTACTATCTGTGTCTGCTTCTTTTTTCTAGTTATTTAAAGATGCAGTCTGCTAGCCTAAGAAGAGTATGTGCAACATTCTGCCGCAAGCCGGTGACATTTTTGCGCTGTATGTCTTCATCCTCCAGTGGAAAACTGACCACAGTTGAGGTAAATGATAAGACTGGTGTGGCCATATTAACTATGAATAGACCACCGGTTAATGGCTTGAATTATGAATTGCTAAGGGATATACATCAGTCTATTGATGAAATTGAATCTAACAAATGTCGTGGCCTAATTTTAACTTCGGTAAGTAGGCAAAATTTGTATACAACATATCAAAGTTGAAGTTTAATCGATTATGTATGTATGAAGTCTTCCAGCACCATATTTTCGGCCGGTTTAGATATAATGGAAATGTACAAACCAAATCAAGATAGATTAAAACAATTTTGGACTACTCTTCAGGATACTTGGTTGGCTTTGTATGGCTCAAGTGTGCCGACAGCGGCTGCTATTAATGTAAAGACCATGAAGTAAGATTATATATTTCGATGATTTCAATATTGAATTTTCTTTTAGGGTCACTCACCAGCTGGTGGTTGTCTGCTGGCTACTAGCTGTGAATATCGCGTAATGTTGCCCAATTTTACTATTGGTCTCAATGAAACCAAATTGGGTATAGTAGCTCCTAAATGGTTTATGGCAGCATTTTGCAATGTCTTACCACGACGTGTGGCTGAAATGGCTTTGAATGAGGGTAAGATGTTCAGTAGCGAAGAGGCTTTAAAAGTTGGTCTTGTCGATGATATAGTTGCAACAAAAGAAGAAGCCCTGGCCAAATGTGGAGTATTCTTTGCCACATTTGCCAAAACAAATCCTTTTGCACGTGCTATGACAAAACAACAATTTAGATCAAAAGACTTACAGCAATTAGAAGATGAACGGGCCCAGGACTTGGAAGCTTTTCTATTTTTCGTTAATCAACCCAGTGTACAGAAAGGTTTGGGAATTTATTTGGAAAGCCTTAAAAAGAAATCCAAATGAACATGTGAAGTTTTTATGTACACACATATATAGAGAGGATTAAAGTTTGAAGAAATAATTATTGTTTTAATGCATTTATTTTTTATGTATTTTATCTGCAATATTTATTAAAAGAATTTTGTTAATTACAATAAAACCAATTCGCCAGTGCTTTAATTTATCCCTCTTCATTGAGTAGCTCATCACGTACTTCTTGCTGTAGATTCTGTAAGCTTTCTACCATCAAATCTAAAAATGTATTAATTTCCAAAACTTTTGCACGGTTTCTTTCCAACTCGTCTCTGTAAGGAAATAAAGCCATAGTTTTAAATCAAAAGTCTATTATTACTTTTATTCTATAAAGCTCATGAACTTACTTGATTGAGTTTTCAGTCATATTATCAATGTAGGCTTTGCTACGTGTCATCAAACGATCTTCACGCTCATCAATGCGTTGTGTATGGTAGTCTTTCATGCCAGCTAGTAAATTAGTTATGGCTTCACGATCTTCCATGCAATTTCGTAAGGGTTCAGGAACACCTTCAAAGTCTTGCAATGCCAATTTTGTTGATATATAACGATTTACGATATCGCTTAAATTTTCGGAAAAATGTATAGCAATATCTCTTATCTGTCCAAAATAAGTTTGAACTTGTTCTACAAATTTGGCAACCATTTCCTGAAGACGTCTTTGAAAGATTACAATTGTTTCCTAAATATAAGTTGCTTTTTTACATTCTTATTCATAAAAAATTTAACTTTGTACGGTAATTTTGTGTTTTATAAGCATTTTATAATATCCTATAGACATTTTATAATTTTATTATAATTTAACAAAATTTTGTATTATAAACAAGGCCCGAAGGCAATGAAATGAGCGATATCCTCATTTACTTGAGTAGTGTCATAATTCAAAAAACTGGACTTTTTAGAAAGTACTCAAAATTCCTTCTAATTCGTACAAAATTAGTAACACAGGAACAGGAAAAACTTTATTCCCATTTTAGTGTTAAGTTATAGGAAATTAAAAATTTAAAACAGTTTTTCTAAAAAATTGTAATTGCGTAATTGTTATCACAGATACGAGGGCGGCACAAGAAGTCTGTGACGTTTTAAATATCACGCCTCTTAACTAAAAGGACAACACTGCGCCTGCTCATGGCATCTACCAGTTAATTCCTGTCAAAATTTGAACAAGCTACGTGATTAACATGGTTCGTATTTGACAGCCATTGATAGCAGACTATACTGTCTGATTTAAAGAGAAAATGGCAAAAACTAAATTGCGTCTGTTAGTTAACTGAATTTCGTTGTTGCTCTATTGAGATCTCAACATCCGAAACGATAGAAAAAACATCCGAAATCGAATGAAACTTCAAATTACTATAATTTTCAAATCTGTTAAGATGTTGATAAAATTATTTTAATTAATTCGCTTAATTACCTTTAAAACAACTTTGATTATTAAAACTATAAAATAATTATCGCAATTTAGTTTTATTTGCTTTTGAAAAATTACAGGATTTCAATTTCACTCTTTTTCGGTTTACGGAACATATTTGATAGTGCCGAGCGATCGGAGACAACTATGACAATTTCGCAGAATTGTTTGACTTTGTCTAAACGCAATTTAGACAAGATTATTGCGCCATTTAATAACCGTGCATAAAACTTGAATCCACTACACCATATCAAAGACTAAATGGGTTAGTCGAGCTGAATTGGCGTTATCAGCCATTACATTTATGGAAATATTTTTTTGAAATGCACGCGCTATAATTCAAATTGACTAGGTTCAAAATTTATTTGATTAATAAAAAACGACCGCATTTAACCAAGAAAAAGGTGTTTTTCACTAGGACAGTGCAACAGTTCACACATGTGCGGCTTAGATGGTAAACATCCATGAATTAGGCTTAGAATTTCTTGCTCATTTGCCCTATTATGGAGGTTTAGCACTGACTGACTATTTCTTGTTTTTAAAGCCCGAAGAAAAGAGACTATGTTGAAAAATAAAATAATTTTTTATTAAAAAACTGGGTTTCATTCGAAAAATCAAGGACTTTTTGACCAACCCTCGTATTATTTAGAGTGAGGTAAACAGTGCTTGGCGGTAAATAAGGACAAAACAAATTTAATGATTTCGACACACGAGCAGCGCTAAAGCGAAGTTAGAACGAATATGCCTATAACTTTTAAGGCATACATGGATGAATATGCGACTAATTGATGTGACTAATTGGAGAAGTGTATACGATAGAGGCACTTGTACTTCTATGTGCTTAGTTGTGGAGATTGAAAATAGCTATCGAAGACTATATAATTGAAAATAGATAATGAAAGGCTATAGCAGAAATGTTTTTTCCAAATTAAAACAATTTAGAATAATTTCTTTAGTGGTTATTAGAAAATATTTTTTTTTAGACTGTTTTTAATGAATGTTATGTATAAAACAGCAAAACGTAAATGAACAGTTAAAATATAAATTGTTTTATCAGTGGCAAGTATGACTAGTACAAGAGAGTGGTATTTTAATATCTACGATAATTCGCAATGGATTGAATTGTGTTAAGCAGGCTTTACGCGATGAATAAGCCCCATTTTATCCCTACACAAGCTGTGTTGACCGATATTTTGTAAAGGGTCCGCCAAATAATTTTTTTTTTTTTTAAAATGCTATAAAAATTACTGAATATTCTCAAATTTCTTTTTTTATTTGAAAGTATAATTCTTCCGGTTAATAATGGAAGATAATTTCATTCAAATGGCTGCCTCGGCTGGTCATGCAGTAGCCTACATGGTCGGTCCAATTTTTAAGCGCATTATCGATTGTGTGCAGCTGTATTTCACCAATGGCTTCACGAATATTGTCCTTTAAAGCGTTAATTGTCTCTGGCTTGTTGGCGTAACACTTATCTTTGACGGCACCCCACAAATAACAGTCCAACCAAATGTTGCTAATATCCTCCTCTTCAATTTTTGTGAACAAAAATTCGTTCAATACGCCAGATAACGATCGCCATTGACTGTAACGGCCACTCCAATTATGCCTCAGGACCAAAATCCGCACCAAACAGTGACTCGTCTTGGATATATCGGCTTTTCAATGTATGCGTGCGGGTTTTCTGTGCCACAAATACGACAATTTTGCTTGTTTACATACCCGCCAAGATCAAAATGAGCTTCATCTGAAAAGATGATATTTTTGGCAAAATCGGCATCTTCTGTAAATCGATCACAGGCCCAGATTCCTAGCGTTGTTCAAGCGTATACACAGCCATATTCGTTCAGCGGAAGGATAAAACTAATTATCTGTCAAATCAGACATGAGATAAGTGTTACCATTCACGAAATAAGCACTAGTTGAAAAAAAAACGTAAAATGGCGGAGCTTTTACATAAACCAGTTAATCGAATGACGATCCCTTCAATACCTTGAATTTGACTCACAAAAAGCATTTGATGCCATCAAACGTAGTGTAATATGGGAAACCAGAAAAAGTATTTTATGCGCATAAGATATGTACTAAAAATCCGAAAATATGACCTAAAACTTTTTAAATATGCTCTAAAAAAGCAAAAATTCCTACTACGTCAATAGAAAAAAGCGTTTATTTTACAATTTAATATCATTTGTAAGCATACATACAATGGGGAGCAAAACTAAGTGCATGTTTTGAAGTTGAACTGAAAAGTGCGTATAAAAATATACAGTGTTGTAAAAAATAAAAGAGACGCAGATCTAAATATTATTTTTTTCGATTCATATTTAACATAAATGAATAATATGATTAATGAGCACTGTAAAATGATAGAGTGTCTAACAGTTATTTGTTGTCAGTTCTTCTTTAGATGTTTGTCCTCACAAATTAAACTAGATTTACAAAAGTGTATAAGAAAATAAGCAAAAGGCTGCAAAAAACAATAGGGACGTTGTACAAATTTTTTTTTTTAAACAACAATGCATGACCTTGAATTTTAAATTTGTACTCTAATGGAAAAGAAATAATGAAATCTAACGGTAAGAAATGATTTATTGTAATTCGATTTTACTTTTTAAGTAAAATTATTTGAATTATTGTTTAAAAATGGGTCGAGGTGTTGTTCACTCTACTCAAGCTCAGAAAGATTTTATTCTGAGCTTAAAAAAAAGGAAAATCTATTCGTGAAATTGCAGATATATTAAAGTGTACCAAAAATAAAGTTTTAAAAGCACTTCATTCTAAAAAAAGACATGAATCTCAAGGAAGAAAGAGAAAAACTCAGCACGTTTGGACCAACTTATAAAAAGAACTTCAAAATAAATCCTTTTAAGTCATCGAATGAAATCAAACACGATTTTTGTGCATCAGTTGTAAGTCGTATAATAAGGAATAGACTTATAGAAGCTGAATTAAAGGGACGAAGTCCAAGAAAAATACCTTTATTAAGTACGCAAACTATAAAAAGGCGATTATTATTCGCCAAGCGAAACCTCCATCGGGATAATTAGAAAAATGTGCTGTAGTCAGATGAAACCAAAACTAACTTGTTTGGGTCTGATGGTAAAATGTTTGTACGAAAAAATAAAGAATTTGACTCCAGGTACACAAAAAAGATCGTCAAACATGGTAGAGATTCCATACTTATTTGGGGTTGTTTTTCGTCGTCTAGCGTTGGTCCAATCTTTTGGATTAAAGAAAAAATATGTGCTGTAGATTGTGTGTTTTAGATTGATCCTCCCAGTCTCTGGACTTAAATCCCATTGAGCATTTGTGCGGGGTTCTCAACAATAATATAGGGCCATATAAGAATAAAAACAAAGACGATATGTGGCAAAAAGTTCAGTAAGCGTGGTTTTCTATGCAACGCAGATGTAAGGAGAATGAAGGGAGTATTTACCAAATATTAATACAACATTGAAAAAAGAAGGTGTCTTATGGAGAAAAATTTAAAATTCGAAAAAAAACTAAATGGTACATATTATTTTTTTCAGGCTGTTTTTTTGGAATTTATATATTTCTTTGTAAGTTCATAAAATAAATAAATTTTATTTTTCTTCTTGTTAGTCTAATTGAAATATATATTATTTATGCAAATTTTTTTTAAATTAGACTGTAAATAAAAATGTAAGAACAACTGAAAACTAAATGTCAGCTCTATTATTTTTTCCAATACTGTAAACACGCAATCAAATAAAACAGTATTTCACACATTTATTCGTTGTTAAGTTTTTTTCAAAAAAACATTAACAAAAATTATCATATTCAAATACTGGAATGAGAGAAAGGTAATTATACAAAAGAATCTGTATTTACTTCGTTTTGCACTTTTCGTTTAAATCGAGAGGAGCTCATATTATTAACACTCTTTTTTAAGACGGATTCCATACAATATTATCTATAAAGAATGGTCTTTTATGCATTTGCGTACGTATAAAAATACTTTGGGCACACAAATATATTTTGAACATTAAAAGCAGTTTATACATAGTTTGTATACTACCTTGATCAAAAAGATTTAAGAATAACCCCTGTGTGACGGTTCCATCGTTCTGATTTGAGTTTTTTTTTGTTAAGTTGGTACATCGCCAAAACACATAGAGACACTACACTCTTGGCTACGTGGCTTTTCCAAATGTCAAGCTATGACGCTAAGATTTAGCGGGAATATAAGCGACAGATGTACCAACCTAACAAAAAAATAAAAAAATTCATATGGGAACAATGGGACTGCCACAAAAGGAGCAATCTTTGGAGAATACAGCGGGTGTGGCACTTAATAGTCCCTAACAATATTTGGCTACTTTTACAACGTGAGACTGAGCGTTGTCAGGCAAAAGGAAAACTTTATCTTTCTTTATATTTAGGCCACTTTTCTTATAATGCACGGTTCAAACGAAATAGTTGCCGTCTGCTCTGATCACCTAGTTTTAGCAGCTCATAGTATACAATGTCGCCTTGATCCCACAAAGAGTGATAAATTGCATTATAAATATTAAAACAACTCACTTGTACTAATAAACTGAAAATATTGTCGAAATGTACGAAATTTTAAAGCAGTTATAAAACCCAACAAAACTCAAAAAACCCCTAAAAAATCCTATATAATCCGGTGGCTTGGGTTTTTAAAAACCCGGGTTTTTGCTAAACCTGACATTTAGGCACATTGTTAAATGATGTAAATATTAAAAATACTGTATACAATTTATATAGTATGGAAACAAAAACTGCAAACAACAACAAACATAATATAAAATAACATAAAATAAAATAAACACCACATTTTATTTTATGTTACCCCTAACAGACATATTGTTGTCCATAAAGTTAGTTGCATTATAACTTTGGCGTAACAGTAAAATCACGAATAACTTGAGCTTTAGTAAAGAAACACGTTTTTAATATCAAAGCGCAATGAGTGGTCTGCCTATATGTCTTCAGTATAGTTTTTGTGTCATAACTATTTTTGTAAGCTTAATGAGTTGCTCTATTATTATTATCATCAGACAATTGTTTGCTCATCGGCAGACATCCCAACCCAAAAGATCTTCTGTGTGTTACTTTAGTTACAAAAGATGATACTCGATTACCTCCACACATCCGTCAGTGTGTTCCCGCTCGCAGATGATGTTCACTCAGTTGTGTTCCATATATTGCAGAAAGCAGCAGGCTGAAAGCCATGTTCAATTTCTTCACCATCAAAATAAAGTCGAGTAAATCTTTGATACAAATATATCTGGTCATTTAGGACCCAACTGATCCCGGTTGAAAACCTGGTTGTAGTTGGTACAACACTGTGTGTGTACTGTGCTTCATCCTTCTCTAGACAGAGCAAGCCCTCCGTCCAGGAGAGGTAATCTGTTGAGATGTTATCTCAGGGAGTAGCATCACGATAAAAAACCTACTATCCTACCAATAACAGCCTTCCGCAATCTATACAGCACTTCTTCATACCAACCGTTTGGCCTGTTGTAAACCTCGGCCGCTTTCCCAATGTATGACTCAGAGCTACTGTTCCCATCTGGCCACGATCGACCTAACTTGTGCCCGATTATTCACATTAAAGAGCTCTGTGCCGATAAACTCCACTGCGGACGCTGAAGAGTTGTTCTAAAAGAGCTTTTGAAAATTTTTATGGTAATCCAGTTTGTTTTGTGGAGAAAAAAGCGTAAACATGAAACGCTACTGGTTTTTAACAATTGATAAAAAACACAACATCTTATGTGGTTTAAAAGAAAGAAGAAGCTAATCATTACAATTTTTAAAATTAGCTTATATCTTTATACAGTTTACGTGTACATTAATGTCGCCTGTATCTTTAAAGGTATAATTTCCTTACATTAACTGTAAAGTTTATAAAAGGTAAGTATCAAATATATATTGTCTACTTACTTCAGTTGTCTCATGTAAATGCAGTTCTTGGTTCATAAGTTTGTGCCACACGTTATTAACCATATCGTCGAATTCGACAGATAAGCGTTCTAATTTTTCACTATATTGTATGCTTTCAGCTGTTTCGTCCTCTTCGCCACGTATAGCTCTACCTTCCAAATATTTGTGACATACAGTTGCTTCTTCAAATACTTTGTCTTTGTACTGTTGGAATTCCGCCAAGAGTTTATGTCCCATTTGTTGTACTTCCAAGTGCCCTTCCTCCATGCTGGCATTAAATTCTTTAGTTTCTGATTGTCGTTCTTCAAATTGTTGTAGTCCTAATTTATATATTTCCTGTGTTAACTCGAATATATCTTTATCATATTCTTCAGCTAAGTCTTCCGCTACCTGACCGACCATCATTAATATACGTCCATCTTCGTCACCTTTCCATAATGACTCATAAAGTTGATGTCCATTTAAATGTTCTACAAAACAAGAGGCTAAACGTTCTGCATCAGCTGCTTCTTTAGCTTCTTGTGCACGATCTAGAATTTCCTTTTCTTCGTTAGTTTCAATTTCACGAATTTCTCGACTTGAAAAAACATATTCGGAAATTATTAATTTGATTTCTTAACTTGTTACAAAAATAAAATACAACACTGCATTGGGTGATTTTGGTGTATTTTGTGTCACCCTATCAATTGGCAGCGCTGCCACATTGACCATCTTTACGTTACATTTGAATTAACGGATATGGAAATAGAAGATGGTTGATATTTCCTGAACCTTCCAAACTGTAGGCAATTAGGTACTGCTTGTTAAAGCGGAAATATAAATGTTATATAAACGAATATTAAGTGTTTTATAAAGACAAACAGTATAAAAGTTATAGTGAAGTAAATAAAGAAACTGTAACGCAATTTAAGCGAACTCAAACCTTTTAAATAGATTAAAAGGTAACAATATTCTTAAGACGAAAAAGATTTATGAAAGAATTCACAAAAAAAAGAATTCCGAAAAAATGTGTTGTGTTGTAATTATTCGAAAATAGAATAGCATGTTATATTATTATTGCATATGTATGTACTTATGGAAACCAATAATTTTTTCACCTGTTTTTGGATATTATGAATGATTTGTCATTTTTTTTTTGCTTTTAAAAAATACGATGAATTTAAACATTTTATATTTCTTTAAAACTATTTAAGGCTTTACAAAATTCATAAAACAACAACTGAAGTTGTACAACAAAAACAAAAGGTACTCAATTTTTTTACGCGTCAAAAATAAGAAAACAAAAAAGACAGTAGATACAAAATAGAATTAACTACACCATTTCCACTTGTAATTCAGAAAGCGTCAATTGTAATTCATAAAGCGTCGATTGTAATTCAGATTAGTCAATTTTAATTTTTACTTGATTTAATGTTATCAAATGAATTTCATCATTAGAAAGAACTTTTTGCTTTGTACCACCTTTTGCAACATTTTGTCAGTCGCAGATTGGATCCAATGATATGCGGTCTTATATTTAATGTGTAGCGTTGAAGCCAGTCTTTTCCAGTATTTATTTTATATCTTTTTCTTTAACTTGCTTCATTTCGAATCATTACTGTTCTGTAGATATTACAAACGTTACCTTCAACATCGATTATAGGTTGTACACACTTTTTGTGAAATAAATGTAAACATGTCAGCAATCGTATTACTGGATAGTTGTCATTACACCTTGGCAATATGCCTTAAGTTCCATTTTTATGCAGTTATTCTGAATTGTGTCTTTGAACTTTTAAACTTTTACATGAACTGTGCTATTATCGATAATTGTTATTAAAATTAATGTATATGTATAATAAACAGGTTACTACGTATGTTTATTATTTTTGGTCAGAAAATTTTTAGCCAGTGATTTTGCTTTATTACATTAATAATTTTCTGAAATACAATTGACGATTTCTAAATTCAGGTAAAAAATTTTTCCGAATTACAATTGATGCTTTCTGAATTACAAAAGGAAAATGTGTAGAAATACCTGGGAATTGAGACCATTTTTGTTTTAGATGCCATGGAGTACAACAATAATCTGAATTAGAAAATCTTGAGTTATGGGAAAAAACCGGTTTTTCGTACCTCCAAGCACTTTTAAGTTAATACAATGTATCATAATTGAGTTCTTCCCTAAAGGAGTCTTGATTTGTTAAAAGAAGTTTCTGAACTAAAACCATTTGGTTTAAAAAATATAATAAGTGTTGTACGCTATATTTATTTCGCAGGGTGTAGTGCTATTCTTCTGATATTTCTTTTTGCTCCTTTCAACAGTTGACTCCTCTCTCTCCTCTTGTGTTTGACAGTCATTAATAGCAGATTATCTTGTGATTTGTGGAGAAAGTGGAAAAAAAGAATTTCGTCTGCTGCTCATTAAGCACTATTTTTTGTGGAAAAAAAACCATCATTCAAGCCAAGGCTAAGCTTGAGAAACACGACGAGGTCTCTACACATGAAATAATTTAAAAAGACATAGTATGGTGTTGGTCGATCGGAGACTGTAAGTTCGATAGATTGTAGAAGCCATTGGCATCTCACATGGTTCAATCTTTAGTGATCATTTGATTGTGAGAGAGCTTTCAGCAAGATAATCGTGTAACAACTTTGCAGGAATGTTTGGTGAACCTTAATAATGACGAGTTTTTGCGCCATTTCGTAACCTTGGACGAAACGTAGATCCAGCACAACACACCAGAGATCAAATAACAGTCAAAACAATGAGTATTTCGGGGTGGATTGGTGGCAAAGAAGGCCAAGGTAATTTTGTCATGGTGACCGTAAAGAAATTATGCCAGCTTATTGGGTTGATTAAAAGAGAATTACACAAAAAAAAAAAAACGAAAAAAGTTATTTTTGATTAGAACAATGCAAGGGTGCACACATGTGCAGTTTAAATGGTAAAAATCTACGAATTAGGCTTAAAATTGTTCCCTCATCTGCCCTACTCACTGGATTTTGACTATTTTCTGTTTCCAAGCCTGAAGATTGGCTCGCAATAATAAATGTCTATTTTAATGAACTCGACAAAATAGTTATAGTGAAAAGTGATAAATAAAGTGTTTGGAGTTTAAAGGAGAATAAACTCAATCATATAAATATGTGTGTATGCCAGATTTCACAATGAGTTCAATACTTAAATTTCCGATATTTGTAGTTAAACAGTAGCTGTATTACTTACTGAAAAGTTTCTTTTGCTCTTTCACGATCTTCATCCTTTATTGCTATATACTCATAGAATTGCACTTGGGGCAAAACACCGGCAATGTAGTCGGCTAAACAAAAATTTGCATTTTGTGCAACTGGATTTCCTTCTAGATTAAGAACTTTTAAATTCTTCAGAAAACGAAAGCGCTCTATCTGCAATTCAAAAAAAGAAAGAGGAAATTTATAATTTATTTATAGTAACCAATGATTTTTTTTCTAAATTCTCACCCCTTTAGTAGTTGTTAGTAGATTATTACCAATACTTAATATGACAAGTTTCTCTAGGTTATCTAAATTTTCCAATTTTGTTATTAAATTATTAAAAAGTGATAAGACTTCCAAGTTGACTAATTTATCAAGATTTTCAATACGTTCTATATAGTTAAAGCTTAAATTGAGCTCTTTCAGATTAACAAGCATATCGATATTTTCGATAACTTCAATTTTATTGCAATTCAAAGACAGTTTCGTTAAATTAGGAAGTACCCATAAATGGTCAATGCGTAAAATGTCTAAAAAGGTATGTATGTATATGTTAAATATTATTAACATATTGATCATTTACTACAATAGTGTCATAACTCAAAAAAGTGAGTTTTTATTTAAGTATTTCAAAATATGCGGAACATTTGGGCAAAGTTATCGTGGTTCGTTGCAGTTAACATATGCTAAAGAAGAGGGAATTTAAAATTAAAACAATTCTCCTGAAAAATATTGTTGTTTGAGTTATGACACTATTATAGTAAATGACCGATATGTATGTTGAGTCATAACCGGCAAAAAGACGGAAGCACCATGATTATCGCACACAATATTTTAGAACTGTAAAATGTATATGATTTAACAGCAAAAATAAAAAAGTACTATGTACTACACTAGAACAAAAAAATGTGTTTTTTGGCGCTTACGTCTCTTTGGCGGTTATGGCTTAATATACATGCATATATCAACTCAAATAAGATTTTAAACAGCTTACTTCTGAAATCCAAACGTATTGTAGTTATTTTATCATATACAACCGGTTCCATTTTATGTAAACGTGCTTCTTCTCCTTTATAACCATCTTCCAAATAACTTTTCTCTATCATTTGCTTACTAATAATGCCGGGCTCAATTTCTGGATATATAATCTCATTAAGAGATTTAACATTTCCGAATGTTTTGTTATCATTACTGGTGGTACTCGTAGTTCGTTTCATTTTGAATAAAAATTATAAAATAAATCTATTTTTTTAATACTTGTAACATAAATCAATCCAAATAAGTTTTATTGGTTGTCAAGACAATTTCTTTTGCATTGTTTACTTAAGGGTGACCATATAGTAATAATAGTGGCAAAGTTACCAGTTACCTATGGCATCCGGCTGTCAAAATAGTTTATAAGGTGGATCATTTCACAATCTTAGGTCAAACTTCTTACATATGAAATTTTTTTTCTATTCGAGCATTAGACTTCCCAAAGGAAGTCTAACAAGTAATGCAAACTCCGAAAAGAAATTATTAAGGCAAAGCTATACTTTAGGGACCTGGCGCAAGCACTTGTTTTTTTAGTTGTCTTAGTTTTAACGCAAATCCACATTGAATAGACCAATGACCATGTAAGTCTACTTACGTGGCCTTGCAGAAATAATTAGTTTGATGAAATCTGATAAAACTTATCAAGAGGTTTTTCCTCCTAAAAGCTTAAAAAGCACGAGTGTATGTATATTGAATTGCATAGCAAATGAAACTTGGGAATTTTATCCGGAAGTGAAAGGCTAAATAACAGAGATGCTTTCCCGCAAAGACAGCAGTGGTAATATAGGGTGGGTCATTAAAAAGTTGAAGTTTCAAAATGTAATAAAACAAAAACGGTTTGAAATTTTACCAAATTTTGTTGTTGTTGTGAAGTAAAATTGCTTCGGTTAGAAATGGAATATTATTTTATTCATATGGCTGCCCCATTGGATCGTACCAATTTTCGCGAACGAGTGTATGGTGTCGTATCTCGGCAACGACATCACGAATGTTGGCCTTCAAATGCTCAATTGTCTCTGGTTTGTCTGCATAACACTTGTATTTAACGGCGCCATATAGAAAATAGTTCAACGGTGTCAAATCTCAGCTTCTTGGTTGCCAACTGACATCACCATTTCAGCTAATAAAAACAGCCATCAAGCGTTTGATACAATAAATCAATTGTATCAAACATCGTTCACATCAATACCATAAAGAGCGGGTACAAAACAAAACGGTTATCATGGTGCGATAGGTGTCTCCATTGACCGTAATAGTTGTGCCGTCCTCATTTTCAATGAAATATGGGCCAATAATGCCTCTGGTCCACAAGCCGCACCAAACAGTCACTCGTAATGGATGCATTGGCTTTTGTAAGGCGACGTTAAGGTTTCCTGAGCCTCAAATGCGGCAATTTTGCTTATTAACGTGCATACCAAAATGAAAATGAGCTTTATCCTCTATTTTCGTTCAATTTCCGACCAATTGTCTTTGTTTTGGAAATAAATTTTCAATAAATCCCAACGTTGCTCAAGCGTAAATCGATTCATTTCGTTCAGCGGAGATATATACTGAGTTTTTTGAAAAAATAGAATGACATAAGTATTGGCAGGATCGAAATAACCACTGTTTCAAATTTAAGACAATAGATGGGCCACCCGATACTACTACCGACCAAAAGCGAGTATAGCGTATAGAGGGAGACCATTTCTATAATTTGTATGTGTACCAAGATACCTCCACATTCAATGTCCACTTCCAAGACAGACTGAGATAGAAAGAACCAGCGTTATAAATTTCTTGACTATTTTCAATGCACTTATAATTGCTTAATTAAACTTAACGAAAATAACACATCAAAAGTAAAAAGCAAAGAATTAAATTTTTTTATTTGCTCCAATTTTTAAATAAACGTGTTGTCAAATGCTTACTGAAAACTTTAATAGATAACAAGCAAAAGTAAAAAGCAAAAAGAGAGATAGTAAATAACTTGCTTAGTCAGCAAAGTAATCACTTCATCAAAAATTGCTTTTACTGTAAGTAAAAAATTGTTGTTTATTTTATTTTTGCTATTTACTGTTTACTACCATGTGTTCGTATGCTGCAAGTAAATGGAACAAAACATAAGACAATATGCATTTCATCTTAGTTGTCAGTTAAAAAAGGCGACATTTAAGCCATTAATCATGAAAAAGTTTTTTAAAACCATGGCACCGTATATAAAATTATTCAAAAATATTTTGATTTTGCTAATGACCAATCTAACGCTGATGCAAAGCAAGAATGTCCACTTTAAGCACTATCGTACTGGATGAGATTATGAGAGAAGTCTGTTCACAGAGAAGAGGTATAACATGGAGTTTTTGACAACTTTTCGATGACCTGGATTATGCGGATTATATTTGTTTATTCTCACACAAAATTTACAACATACAGTCACAATTAACAGCAGACCTGGAAAGACTGGTACGCAGTATTGGACTTAGCATAAATATCACGAAAGCCAAAGCCATGCTATAGACCCAATCAATTGAGTATGTAGATAACTTCTGCTATCCGAGAAGCACAATGGCAATAAACGGCGGTGCGAAACAGACGTTAATAACATAATCAATAAAGCAAGAGCGGCATTCGAACGAATTCGATAAAGAAACACCAGGCGACGCACAATTATCCAAAAACTAAGGCTAAACAATCTTACATTGCAAAAGCCAAAGACAACAGCAGCAAACAGTGTAAAATGGATGGCAAACCATGGAGATGCTTTGTGAAAGCCCTGTGCTTCCAAGTGGAGTAATGGAAAAAATGATAAAGTTATATGTAAGCTATGCTCACATATATAAAATTGTGATAGAATTTTCGATCTAAAAAATCATTTTATTAAAATTAATAAAATCAAAAAAAATAATAATTTTGAAACGAAGGCAGTGTTGCCTTACTGTCGCCAGTAACACAAGGGATCATAAATTTGATCATGATCATGAAATAAACCGTTAAGCAAAAGCAAATATAAACAAAAGCTTTTTCCTTACAGCAAGAGATATGGTGAAGTGGTTGCTTTGATGACTGCTTAAGCAGAGAACAGAAATAGTGGGGTTAACACGTTTACTACCACCATATAAAAAAAGAAAAACAAAAATCAAAATTCTACTTGTTTGAACAAAGACTGTATCCTGCTTTGTTTCAGTAATCAAGTTGATTTTCAAGCTAAGTAAAGGGTCCGCCAAAATGCTATTAAAAAAACTACTGAATATTTTCTCAAATTTGTTTTTTTATTTGAAAGTACAATCCTTCCGGTTAATAATGGAAAATAATTTCATTCAAATGGCTGCCTCGGCTGGCCATGCAGCAGCCTACACGATCGGTCCAATTTTTAAGCAAATTATCGATTGTGTGCAGCTGTATTTCACCAATAGCTTCACGAATATTGTCCTTTAAAGCGTCAATTGTCTCTGGCTTGTTGGCTTATCTTTGACGGCACCCCACAAATAATAGTCCAACGGTGTCATTTCGCAGCTCCGAGGTGGCCAAACGACATCTGCCCTGCGGCTGATAATGCGATCTTCAAAAACAGGGCGCAAAACATCGAGTGTAGCTTCGGCAAATGTTGCTAATATCCTCCTCTTCAATTTTTGTGAACAAAAATTCGTTCAACATGGCCCGATAGCGATCGCCATTGACTGTAACGGCCACTCCTTGCTTATTTTCGAAGAAAAATGGCCTAATCATGCCTCTGGACCAAAATCCGCACCAAACAGTGACTCGTCTTGGGTGTATCGGCTCTGGCCTTAGAGTCAGTAATTGTTATCGGATTTCCAATCTTTGTTCTAGCCAGTGACCGCTGTCCTATTTCACGAAAATTTGCGATTTTGGTTAAATGCAAATATTTTTTTACTAAAGTACTTTTGATCCGGTATTTTTTGACTGGTACAAAAGTGAGCCAATGCAATTAAGCTAAAGAGATCGGTATATTCTGTATATTAGAACCGAATAAAGAAATGTTTATTAGTTTTTTAAGAGAAGACAAAATATTGAATCAAAAAAATTCAAAAAGTCTTCTTTTTGTAAAACAAGCAGAAAAATAGGAGAACATTTATAACAATTTTACTTACATTGGCTCACTTTTGCGCCACAGTGTAAGATGATAAATTTTTTTATGTGCCCCAAATGCGACAATTTTGCTTGTTTACCGCAAAATCAAAATGAGCTTCATCTGAAAAGATGATTTTTTTTTGGCAAAATCGGCATCTTCTATAAATCGATCGCAGACCCACTTAGCGAAGCGTATACACAACTATATTCGTTCAGCGGAAGAATAAAACTAATTATCTGTCAAATCAAACATGAGCTAAGTGTTACCATTCACGAAATAAGCACTAGTTGAAAAAAAAACGTTAGATGGCGGACCCTTTATATGTTTAATATACTGTAGCACGCCTCTATATCATTGAGTGTTGTGGTGAAGATACTTGCTAAGTGGAGGTGGTTATCTATTGTAATTTTTTTCCCAGTAGGTGGCTGAACACACCCAAGTAAGGGTTACGACATTTGTGATCAACAAACAAGTAATTTCAAAAAATATGAGATTGTAGTGAACGTAATAACTATCATGTATAAGATCCTATCAGAAGTACTATGCGAACGCTTAAAGACTGCCTAAAATCTTTACCACTGTGGTTTCATATCTGACAAAACTACGACGGACCAAATATTCACATTGCGGAGGAGAAATAAATTTATACGTATCTATTAATTAATCTTGAAGCTACCCTTCGACAGTTTGGTGAGACATCAACTCTACATTTAGTATTGCCACAAATCTTATTTGGCTCTGCAGATGTAACCTGGAGATTGATAGGAACTATTCTGAGCCATTCGAGACAAAAAGAGGTCTCAGACAAGGTGATAGTTTGTGATGTGCACTATTTAATAATGTTACGGAAAAGCTGAAGAACAAAGCGAGTGTGGATATGAATGGCCATATGCTACTAGCCTATGCTGATGAACTCCACGTGATGTCACGGTAGTTTTTTCATCAGTGCAGAAGGAGTCAGTGAAAATGGCAATAGTGGTATACGTGGTCACGACAAAGCAAATGGTCTCATCGAACAAGGAATCATTTCGTTTGGGACTCAATGTAAACGTTGAATACTATTTCCTTATGATAGTAGAGGAATTTATATCCCTTTGATCCACTGTTAATAAAAACAAAAACGTCAGCCTGGAAATAAAACGAAAAATTGTGCTCACTAACCGATGCTATTTATTTTGGATTACAGCGACACTTCAAAAATATTACCTTATCTCGAAATGTTCTTCTGAATGTGTTTATGCAGTCAGTTGAAAATTATTTGGCAATGTTCGAGAGGACAATATTTTGAAACAGGTCACTTAATAAGTCTGTAGAATAAGTAAGAACGAAATTTTGACAAAACTTGATTTTATTATTCAACATAGTTGCCATCGAGGGCGATACGAGTATAGCAATTTTCCAATTTTTCGATACCACTTCTATAGTACGATTTCTCTTTCCCGTCAAATAGGCCTCAGTTTCATCATTGAACTCAATTTTTTTTCCAGCAAGCAATCTTTTGGGATCTGAAAACAGGAAGAAATCGCTGGGTGCGAAATCTAGAGAACACAGTGGGTGAGTTAGCAATTCGAAGCCCAATTCATTCAATTTTACCATCGTTTTCAACGATGTGTGACACGATTTGTGAACTCACCCAAATGTTCGTGTAAAATGGTAAAAACACTACCATCTGATATCTTTACAATGTCAGCTAGCTCGTGCACCTTTAATTTGCGATCGTTCGTAACTAATTTTTGGATTTTTTAGATTGTTTCTGCAATAACAGCCTCATTTTGGGCGTCCACTGCGCTGTCCATCATTTGTGCTGCTACAACAACGCTTAAATTCAGCAAACCACTTCTATCGATAGATCGGAAGTTTGTCAAGCCATTGTTTGGTTTTCATAAAAAAGCAATGCTTTATCAAAACTTGAAATTCACTTTTTTCCATTTTGTTTTCGATAGTAAAAGTTGCTTCACACAAAATGCTACAACTCACGAATCAATAGCCAGATTGCTGTCAAATTTATACATGTATCGTTTGAAGTTTAGTACTAAATAAAGATCATATGGACAAAATGGAGAGTTTTGGTATTGAATATATAACCACCAGTCAAGAAATATAGACTCCAACGTTTAAGATGACTTAGAAGACTGAAATGGTTAGAGTGCCCACATGAAACACAAGCGGCCTAGGTTCTGATCTCCATCAGAGGATTGATGAAAAAAATTAATTGCGGTTTCGAATGTTTAACCCTCTTCAACCCCCTCCAAAGAAATCTGTCTAAATGAAGCTTACCTTTGGTGATGATGACAAAACATTAGACGAATAATCAGAAGAGAACAACGCTTATAGGAGAAAAATAGCAATGCGACTAATCAACTGATAAATGAAACTGAAACAAGGCAGTAGATGTTGTAAAGTTTTCGGTTAGTGGTTTCTGCACGACATTTCTGCGATATCCACCATTGGGCCGGGTATTTATTCAGATATCTCAACCTGACGGAGTGGATGTGCGGTTTTTCTCGATTTTCGGGTGCTTGGTGCAATTCTCAAAATGGTGTCCGAGGACACTACTTGATGCTTATGGAAACTACGGGTGGCCACATAAGTCAACCAAATAACCACCTGGATTTTTTAAATACATTTTAAATAATAAATAATGAATGGAGCGAAAACGCTCCAGCATAGAAGGTATTTAATTACGTGAACCTTATTTAGTTTGTGAAGTATATAAATATAAATTTGAATTTAACTGTTAGTACCGATTACTAATACCGATTACTTGCTAGCAAATTTTTGATTTAAAATATATTCATTTATTAATGTTGTGGTCATTATGACATTTACACCGTATCCAATGGTTACGACACTGAACATCGTTTTGTGTTTTTACGAGTTTTTGTGTAAATCAAAAAGAAATAAAGAAAACTACCCTTCTAAAGAAGTCTTCCTTGTTGAGTATGTTTTAGTTCAGTGACACTCTAAGATATTTAAGCATTTTACGGTTCTTAACATTAAACAAACACAAGAGAGCTTAGAAAAAATAAGGTACACAGTCCTAGCAGGTGCAATTACTTTTTTACAAACATACGCTACGATTTGGCTGTGTTTCCTTCACCATTTCAACAGTGGTTGGCCGGTCTAAACTTTTACATGCAAAGCGGTTTAATGATGGTGGTGCCGAGGACGATTAGTTTTTATTTTATCGTTCCGTATGCGTGTCTAGTCCTTAAACACATGCTACTTACGTTGTTAGCTTGTCTGTTTATTTAACTATCAGCTAAGCATGTTCCGTACTAATTTTACACTAATGCTTAAGACACAATGTGTTTGTTTGTTTGTATATTCTTTCGCTTCTGTTCCATTGTTAAAAGTTTTTGTTTAGAAATGGCTCTCTCTTGTAATTTCTACTTATTTCGGTTTATATATACATACTACTTAGATGGCTAGATCCGTTGAAAAAGTCTTAGCAACGTTAATAGATACCATAATACTGCTTACATTCGTGGTTGTTGTGGTATCAGTTTTATATATTTTTCTTCTTGATAAAAATGCTTTCAAGTGCCACAAATTTATTAAAATTCCAAATTTATTTTAAATAATATTTGAAATCAAAGAAAACTTGTAATCAAATTAAAGAGAAAAACAAAATGCAAGTAAAGTGTGTGAAGTGTGAAATAAATTATTTAAAAGAAAGTGCGTGATTTTGAAAATAAAAACCGATGGTCATTGGGAAAAAAATGGAAAATCGAATTTCTATTTCTAATAAGAATTTAATTTTGATTTAATCGATAAAAACAGCAGTAATTAATTGCCAGTGAAAAAATAAAAGAAGAGAAGAAAGTATTCTATTCGTCTTTTAAAGGCAGCAACTCAGTCCAAGTTTCTGGATATTCGATAGTCCCTTAACCATTTTGGCAATATCTTAACGAGGTGTAAGTACATGCATACATTTGTATATACGTCTTTTCTTTATTATTTTGCAAATTCAGTAAAACTATAGTATGTGCCGAAACTACGTATGTATTATTGTATGTAGAAATTTAAATTTGCATTTTAATGACTGTAATTACGAGTGTTTAAAGAACATTTTTAAAGTAAATTTAAACAACGTTTAAGCAAACGATGAAACGATTCTTGTTAAAAGCCTTTGGCAGATGTTAATTTGTGACATATTTTCTGTGGCATTTAAAACAAGTTTCATATCCTAAATTTCGGTAATAAATGTCCTGAAAACAACTTATTAAACTTAATTTAGACAAACTATTGTTGTTAATTTTTAATTATATACTTAAAACTTTGATTATTGATTTTTTTTTTATTATTAGATTTACTCTTTCCAAATATAGTAGAAGTTAATAAAAAATGGTTTGCCGGTAACGTTTGTTATCGTCATAAAAATATGTTAGCCAGTGGCAAACAGTATACTTTCCAAAAAAATGGTTGAGATTAATATTTACTAGCGTACATAGCGCCTGACACAATCAGCCGCATTCTAGCATCTAAAATTTGTTTCTTTTTATATAAAACTTTTCGTAAAAATAATCTTCAAAAAGATTTCAAATACACTTCTTATATGAATCTTAAAATGTAAAATTAACCCAACAAACCAAAATGATTTAGAAATAAGTTGTAATAAGCTTACTAACATAAGCCTTAAGCTTAGAAAAGTGTTATGTTAACTATTGTAAAAATTGTTAAATAATGAAAACTGAACGCTTGCGATAATATTGCTTGTATATAAAATACAGAAAGCTTAGAAGTCTAATTGTGGTATAAGTTTATAGAGAAATAGTTTTCTAATTATGCTTATAATAAGCATAATATTTTTGTAAGCTTTGTAATATATTTAAATACATATATGTATGTAAATAATGGTTGTCACAACAACAAATTTTGGCGATTGATTGGACAGCATAAAGCCCTAATCATGTTCCAGTTGAGAACTATTTGGCAATAGCAAAAAAATTTCTGAAAATATGTCATTACTCTTTGGGGAACATGTTTAAACTACGGGAACAAATAAAATACGAATAGAACTAAATTAAAAAAAAAAAAACAATTATGTAATAAATATATTTTTCGAAAATTTCAGAAATTTTTTTTTCAGAACCACTTACAAAACTATAGCAAGAATAAATCATATGCAATTATATTTGTTAAATTATTATCTAAGTTAAGCGTATAACAAGTATTATTGTAAAAGGTGTTGTCATGTGAAGCATTTTTAAAATAGTGTTTGAAAACTGTTTAATTTTTGTATTTAAATAAACTTATAATAAGTTTGCTTACAAAAAGTTGTAGGAAATCTCTTATGATCAGCTTATTCTACAATTCATTTACATTTTGCTTGCGAAATAAATTGTGGGAAAATTTTCCTAAAAATTTCTTAAAAAAAAATACAAAAAAAAGTTTATATGACAAATAAAAAAAAATATGTACACACATACATATGTATATATTTTCGTTTGTTTTTCCCAACAGGCCATTTCACAAGCAAAATGAGTAGAATAAGCTTATCATAAAAATTTTCCTACAACTTTTTGTAAGCTTACTTACTATATGCATATTTATTATAATGCCTTTTACCATAACACTTGATATACACTTAGTTTAGATAACAATTTGACGAATATGATTGCATATGACATATTCTCGCTACAATTTTGATAATGTTTTTGAAAAACCAAAATTTTTTTTGATAGTTTTAAAAAAATATATATTATATTATAAAACAGGTCATCCAATAAGCCCGGAGAATGACACGATAAAGATAACGTTTAGATAACAATTTGACGAATATGATAGCATATGACTTATTCTCGCTATAATTTTGTAAATGTTTTTTAAAAACCAAAATTTTTTTTGACAATGTTCAAAAAATATTAATACATAACAGGTCATCCAATAAGCCCGTAGAATGACACATAGAATGACACATGGCCTTACCTTCATCGAGACAAATGGTAGAGAACTGGATTGCTGAAATTAAACGTAGTCCTACCAGTACAAATGATACAGAGCGTAGTGGATGCTCAGATGAGGCTGTTATTCCAGAAAACAATTCACAAATTGGTTATGAACGATCGCAAATTGAAGTTGTAATAGCTAGCTAACATTTTAAAGATATCAGATGCTAGTGTTTTTACCATTTTACACGATTTGTGACACAGTACATTATCTTGGTGAAACAACGTTTTTTTCTTTTGCAAATGTGGCCGTTTCTTTACGATTTCAGCCTTCAATCCATCCAAAAGTGCAACAGCTGCTGTTGATAATGGTTCCTTTTTGGAGATAGTCGATGTATATTATTCCGATGAATATTATTCCCAAAATACAGACACCATCACCTTACCAGCCTTTGCTTGGTTCGTCGTTTTGTATTCAGTTCGTCGATTGCTGTTCAAACAGCTGACTGCCTTTTGGATTCTGGAATGTGTAGTAGTGAAGCCATGTTTCATCCATTGTTATACTCGTATATCGACGATAGAATTCCATGTTATTGCGGTTTAACAGTGTCAAACACTCCTCTGAAGCATCTATTCGTTGTTGTTTTCGCTCGATTGTGAGCTCACGCAGTATTCACCTTGTACAGAGCTTTCGCAAACCGAAATATTCGTGCAAAATTGTAAAAACACTACCATCTGATATCTTTACAATGCCAACTAGCTCGTGGACCTTAGATTTGAGATCGTTCGTAAAAAATTTGTGGATTTTTTGATGTTTTTTGGATTAACAGCGGCCAAGACGCTCGGCATCATTTGTGCTGGTACGACCACTTTTATATTCAGCAATCCACTTATCTACCATTTGTCTCAATGGAGCAGAGTTCATATAATGTTTATCAAGCCATTATTTGGTTTGCACTGTATTTTTTTCATCAAAAAAGCAATGCTTCTCAAAACTCGAATTTCACTTCTTTTTTTTCAATGACAAAAGTTGCTTCACACAAAATGCTATAACTCATGTATCAGTAGTCAGATTTCTGTCAAATTTTTATAAGTATCGTTGGAAGGTTAGCAATAAATAAAAATCATATGAATAAAATTTTAGTAACGCCATCTATGTGTAATCCTACGGTCTTATTGAATGACGTATTACTTACTTACTTACTTTTACTGCTAACACACTTTTTCTCATCAAGTTTGTTTACTTTTTTTCAATAAATAATAAAAACTTCCCACACAAGCTCTGCCGAGTCATGAAGGATGTGTTAGGTCTGTTCTTAGCATGATGGAACACAACATCTATTCTGTTGATCAATTCCATTTAAATGAAATTGATTGCTTCAATCTTGTTCATTGTTGACAGTAAAGATCAGATCAACCGTTTGACTGGTTGTAGAAGCTCACAATCAACAATTACTTCTAATACTACTAGACACACTGCATTACCTTTCTTAGCGTCAGTATGACTTTGCCACCATCTGCGAAGCTACATCTTAGTCCATGATCTTTTTAACATATTATCGTCGTACGTGAGCCACCTTTCGTCGCCTGCGTTCATTCCTTATTTTTTAGTAGAGAATCGCAATTAATTCAATTAAGGTCTTCCTTGAGCATAAGATGTTAAAACAAGCTATACTGTTACCTGACACAATTACAATTTGTAACCGAAGTATTTCGAACACCAAATATTATTAAGGTGTACATTAAGTTCAATAATTTATTTGAAAGGAAGAGTGTTATCTGTATGCATATATAAAAATCAGTTGTCCAATGTTCCTCATTTTATAACTCGAAAACCACTACATGCGAACCAATACATGCGTTGGAAAGGTGTACTTTCACTGATAGTTTTTGTTTAACAGGATGGGGCTACGCCAAAAGTTTTTATTTATATGTCTATATCTTTAAAACGATAATAGTAAGAGTCACAAATAGCTTTGTGGTCAATACAAATCGTCAGTCAAATTTTTTTGCCGAATTTGACAAGTGGAAGTGGCACTTTCCACACAAAGGAAATATTTTTTTGTATATTTGGACGGTAGTAGTGGAAGGTTCTGAATTTGGTCTTAATAACTTCGTGGTCAATACTATGGAGATCGATTATTCGCCATTTTTCAAAAACCGGTTTTCGAATAATTCGAAAAGTAGCACTTAAAAAAACCGGTTTTCGGTTAATAGTAATTGAAACAACCGGTTAACCGGTTCTTTTATTTAAATAAAACTTTTTTATTTCTTGAAGCACAGAGCTGGAAAGTTTAAAATTAAGGTGGCAATCAATACTGACAATAATTCTAACAAATCTCAAAAACTACGCCAAAATGGTGTGCAAAGACCATAGAAAACAAAGTTAATGCTTAAGTTTCGATCAGCTACTCAAGAAGCTTATTTTGTTTTTGTTGGTAGAGAATGGAATTAAACGTTTGTTTTTATAGTTATAATTTAGGTGTCTAAGATAACAACAATTAAATGTTTTACTTTGAATAAATTTGTTAGAAATATACGAGTCCTTAATTGCCACCACAAGAAAATTTGCTTAGATTTCGAGCAGCACTGTATGTAGATTTATGCACCACGTATTTAGTAGTGTGTGTATCACTGTGGTGTGTTAGAACCCACCTTGCAATCAAGAAGTAGTCGGTTCAATCCCAGGCCACACCATATGACAATTTTCAACAGTCATATCAGCTCACAACATTACTGGCGACTGGTAAATGTATTTACGCTGTATAAAACTTCACTAACTAATATATCTGCCGTTCGGAACCGGCGTTTGTGGGTTTGTTGGCTTTCAAGAAGTCTAGTTGATCATTCTCCATATATAAAAATCAATATTTATTTACACTTAAATGAGAAAAGTTTATTTTTGCTCATAGTGCATATCTTTTTCGATCAACCTTGGTTTTAAGTTCTTTGTGAGACGTTCAAGGTTGTCATATATATAAAAATAATTAAATTTATACAAATAGTTAAACGATGAGCATATTTTTAATAAAAAATAAACAAATGTATTAAAATTATACTTATTTAAATTAACCGGTTATTCGTCTTAACTTAACCGGCTTATTCGTTTTTCGAAAAATGAAGATTTTGAAAAAAACCAAAAAAACCGGTAAAAACCGGTCGAATAATAACCCTCCGATCTCCCTAGTCAATACACATCATCAGTGGAAATATGGGCGAAATTGAATAAGTGGGCGTGGCACCTCGCATACAAATTTAATATTGATTTGTGTATACCTAGAGAACGATTAAAATGAAGGTTCTGGATTTGGTCTAATTGACTTATTAAATAATATAAACCATCAGTTAAAAAGTGGAATTGACAAGTGCTCATGGTACCCTCCCATACAAATTAAGTATTGATTTTTGTATATCTTGCGAAAAGCTAGAGTTGAGGCTTCTAAATTTGGTTTAATTAACTTGGCAGTCAATACAAACCATCATTAAAAAAAATATGGAATTTTGCGTGTGCGGAGAGCGGTAACAATTAAAGCCTTCTTTATCTATCCACATCAGTCAGAAAGCAGGTACACACCAAAGGCTCCCAGCAGTGCGGGAGTAGTCACTCTAGTATGAAAATAAAAAAATATAATTTAGCTGAAGATTTCAAACGTCGTCTTAGCATTCTCTTTGCAAAGACATGAGGCACAGAAACGGATGGGATTCGGACAAAGAGGAATTTATCTTCCATAACAAGTAAATAGTTATTGGGTTTTGAAATTAAAAAAAAAAATAAAATAAAAAATTTGATTAATTAAAATTTATTTGGATCGATAAATTAATGTCTGGAATTACTTTTTTAAGATTATTTCATGTATATTTTGCCGCGATTACGCCGTAGGTGGTCCACCCGTGAGCTCTAATTTTGGTTTACTTTTTCCAGTATTTCGACGGGTATTTCATCAATGACAGCTTTAATGTTGTCTTCCAATGCTGTAATTGTGGCTGGCTTGTCCTCGTATCGCCACGTATCGCCACAAAAATAGTCTAGTATTTAATTTAAAGTGATAAACCAAACAGCAAAAAAATATTCCGTTATAATGGCGGGAGAATTAAAACTTTTCTGTTATATTAATTTATTTATATATAGAGGGTGGGTCATGCAATAAAACTAAAACGGTTTGATATTTTGCCAAATTTATTTTGTTGTTGTGTAGTACAATTATTCGGGTTAGAAATTAAACATTATATCATTCATAAGGCGTATCACGAATGTTGGCCATCAAATGCTTGTCTCTGGTTTGTCGGCATAACACTTGTCTTTAACGGCGCCTCACAGAAATTAGTCCAATGGTGTCAAATCGCAGCTTCCTGTCGGCCAACTGACATCACCATTTTGCTAATTAAACGGACATCAAACGTTTGACGCAATAAGCTGATTGTGGCAAAAGATGTGTGACAAGTTGCACCATCCTGTTGAAACCAAACATCGTTCACATCAATACCATAAAGAGCGGGCACAAAAAATCGGTTATCATGGTGCGATAGGTGTCTCCATTGACCGTAATGGTTGCGTCGTCCTCATTTTCAAAGAAATATTGACCAATGATACTTCCGTTCCACAAGCCGCACCAAACGGTCACACGTAATGGGTGCATTGGCTTCTGTAAGACCACGTTTCGGCTTTCTGAGCCCCGAATATGACAATTTTGCTTATTGACGTACACACCAAGATGAAAATGAGCTCTACCCGAAAAGATGATTTTTGCAATTTCCAACCAATTGTCTTTGTTTTTGAAATAAATTTCCAATAAATCCCAACGTTACTCGAGCGTAAATGAATTCATTTTGTTCAGTGGAGAAAATATACTGAATTTTGCGACAGAATAGAATGACATATTAAAAGTATTGCCAGATTCGAAATAACCGCTGGTTAAATTTAAGACGATAGATGGCCCACATATACATATATGTATGTATTTTAAGAATAAATTTAAAATTATTTGAGCAAAACAAGTATTATTGTGTTCCTTATTGTTATCATATTAACTTTTAGTACAAAAATTTTTATGCAACGGCGGCTGGGTAAAGCTAGTAATCTATAATGTCATCTGAAATTCTAAAGAGTCAATCATAATCAAATGAAAAATGTTGTTGTCGTAAAAATGATTCTACACATTAGCATCCACAATTCATTAACACACTACTTTTTTGACAAGTTCTTGAAACCAAAATCCAGTATAGAAATGTTAAAAAATGTTAGTCTTGTGAAATCCTCAAGGCTCAAGAAATCGTGCTCGAATAAAAAATACCTGGAGACGCATAGTTATCTCGGAACTAAGACAATACAATCGAACCGTGTAAGATGGAGATGCTTTGTGGAAGTCATATGCCCCCAAGAAGATTAACGGAAAAAAACAAATCTTACTATATATATCGTACTGTTTCCTCTAAAGTGTGTCAACTCAAAAATTGTCAATTATTATCTTTTCCAAGAAAACGATACACAGCGGTCATGTCTCTTTCACAAAAAAAAAAAAAAATAATAATAAAAAAAATATAGTTATACTCCTGTTTTTGCCATAAAAGGGTTAATATAAAAAAGAAAAAGTGTTTTGCTTCTAAAATTTTAAAATATTGAGTTGACTCACTTTAAAGGTGCACTAGAGCACTATGTAAATACGGAAACTCAACAGCAACAAGCTTGGTATTAATTCTTAATAGACTTTGCTGATAAATAACAATTTTTAACTATACATAGGTTGCTACGATCTCCAGTGTGTCGTTATACTTCTTTGAATTTCTTGAATAAAATATTTACTTTTTAAAACAAACAAACTTAACATATTAGTTGACATGTATGTATGTATTTTAATGCGATGTGCTAAACTTAAATTTTGATTCTATTTTTTTTTTTTTGATTTTCTGGCTGTTTTATAATATATTTCAAGTGGCGATATATACAGTATGCGACAAAACATATGCACGAGCTTGTAAAATATTTACTTACGGTTATATATCTTCATAAACATACAAAAGGTCATTCAAATTTTAATTTGATTTATTAATTTATAACGATAATATACTCCTTTCACTAAAAAAATACAGAAACAAAGAAAAACAAATTTGTAACAGTAAAAATTTATGTTAAAGTTAAAAAACCACTATTTTATATGCGTCAAAACAATAGCACGAAATAGTTTGATAGTTAAATTACCAACGACAAAAATCGTTAAATAAAAAAACGTGTTTTCAACATTAGACGAATAACACGGTGCTACAAAATACAAAAAAAAAATGCTTAGCAAGTGATACTATTTTTCTGATAGGCGCTATCGAGTAGAACAAGAATCCGTTTTTGGAACTTTCGAAACACGTCCAAAATCTCGAGTTACGGGTAAAAAAACCGGTTTTTCGGTCTTTCAAGCACCTATAAGCTAATAACTAAGAATAATAACTGAATATTACCCGATTTTAAGTTTCTTTTCGGATTTGTAAAGAAGACATATGGACGTTTTGAACGATATATGTTTTCTTTAAGTAGGCCTGAAAAACCTGAGTGTATTTCTCAAGCAAACAAATTTTTTATCAAAATTTTTTCATATTTATAAGTGTGCGCTCTATTTTATATGGAAACCGTACTAGTTATGAAAAAATTAAGAAACTGTATTCAGTTATGAATAAAATTAGACTTAAGGTTTAGAAATCCGTTTGAAGTTGACGGACTCAACAAAAATAATAACAGTATCAGCAAACTGGTGTTTTTTTTTATTACTTTGAAACTGTATTTTTAAAAAAGTTTACAATTGCTTTACTAAAAAATTTAATAACTCCATAAATTTCCAACGGATTTCTAAACCGTAAGTCTCATTTTATTCATAACTTAATATAATTCCTTGATTAATTCATAATTGGTACAGTTTCTGTATAAAATAGGGCGCAAAAACGTATTTAAACTTGAAAAATATTAATAAAATTGGGTAAAAAATGTGTTTGCTTGCAAAATACCCCCAGATTCGAAAAGACTAACTAAAAGAAATATATATCATTTAAAAGGTCAATTTGTCTTCTTTCCAAATCCGAAAATTCTTAAAATCGGGTAATATTCAGCTAAGTTATTAGCTTATATGTGCATTAAGGTTCCAAAAACCAGTTTTTTACCTGTAACTTGAAATTTTGGAGGTGGTTCGAAAATTCTAAAAACGGATCCTTGTTCTACTCGACAGGGCTTATCAGAAAGGAGTATCATTTCCCAGGTATTTAAGCTTCGTTCATTTTTTTCGCACCTTGTAATTAGAGAAAATTTTAACGTCTTTATAATCGAATCTATCAAACTCTATCACTAGCCAACAATATTTTGCAATATTTAATATACAAAAATGTCTAACAGTAATAACCAATTAGAAGAACAAATAGTTAATGATTATAATAGAAATGAGTCAGTGAGATCAATCGCAAACAAATTTAAACTTCGTCGTTACCGTTCATCAGGCTCATTGACAACCATACACAGAGGTGGTACACTCCTGAAAACCAGCAAAGAGAACGATCAGGCTATACTACGTTTAATAAAAAAGTATATATTTATATCAGGAAGATCTATTATTTCGATTAGACACATCCAAACGCGATCTGTAGACTATTGCCAAAAACAGATTGGTCAATTGAATTTACAAAGCAGCAAGTAATTTTAGCTACACTTATCATGGACGACTGTACTCTTCTCCGATGAATCTAAGTTTAATGTGAGACATTCTTATGGATTTAGACCGTTAAGCTGCATAAAGAACACGGTAAAACACAAAGAAGGTAGTGTTTTAGTCTGGGAATTTGTTTTTGGCCAATACACAACATGAAGGGTGTAATGGATCGATTCGTCTACAAGGATATCTTGGAATACATACTGATACTGCAGATACATGCAGAGGAGAAAATACATCTTCGTTGGAGATATCAACAGGACAACAATCCAAAATGCACAGACAAATTAGTGAAAGAGTGGGTTGTAAGCAAACAAAACAACTTTTTTAAATGTCGAGCACAATCGCCAAATCTCAATCCCCCAAAAAATCTATGGGATATTGTTTATTGAAAATAAACCGCGATAATTGCAGAAATATGCACGAATTTTATTGACAAGTGGAAATTGCTGCGAATGAAGTTTCTGGTGCAACATTATCCATAACATGAATATGTAAAGAACTTTTACAAAAATAAGGGCTAGGCAACTAAATATTAGTAAAATTAATATTTTAAGCAGGGTTGGCAAAAACCCGACTTTTTAAAAAAATCCTAACCCTCCGGGTTTTATTTGATTTTATAACTGCTTCCTAATTTCTTTCAATGAGATAATATTTTTGATTTGTTACGTTGTTTTTGTATTTATAATGCAATATTGCTCTCTTTGCCGGATCAAGGAAGCGTTGTGTACTATGGATTGCTAAAGCAGACTGCAATTACTTCGTTTGAACCGAGCATTATGAGAAAAACGGCCGGCATACAAAGACAGACGTGATTAAATTATTCTTTTGCATGACAACGCTCGGCCTCACGTCTCAAAAGTTGGCAAGCGATTGTCAGAAACGATGAAATGCCGCTCCCGCTGTATTGTCCGAACATTGTTCTCGGCTTGCAAGTTGGAGCGGCTCAAAAGGAAAAGATGTAAGCAGTGATTTCATTCATTTTAAGTTCGAAAAATTTGTTAATAATTTCTATTCGCAATACGGAAATTATACTTATTTTTTTATTATAAAACCCGGGTGGGCTTAATTGGGTTACCCGGTGGGTTGCCAATCCTGATTTGAAGTGAATTTATTGAAGACGTGCTTATGTTATGTCGCACTCAAAAAACTTTGTTCAATATGCTAAATGATTTTTTCTAAGTTATATAGGCATTTCCTTAATTTTTCTTATTATTTAATTAATTGAGACAATTAACTTTATAAATAAATAAAATAGTTTAAAACCCAAAAATGTTTGCTTTTGTTGTTGAGACATTTTGTATTAAATAGAAGTTCATTCATATATCTTGTCGCACACTGTGTATGTATATACATATGTATATAAGAAAGTAATTAATTTTAGCTCATACACTGCTTAATTGTTTAATTTTCTGGTAAAAAAATAAACGCGTCAACATGTATTACTATACAAAAGTGTGTTAAGCGACATTTTTATATACGAAATGTGTACATAGTTACAATATGTAAATATGTACATGTGTGTACTGGTATTTATTTTACTTCAATTTACAAGTGTTTTTTTCGTTTAATTAATATAATATATTTTTTACCACAAAACTATTATCAAAAGTGTGCCATGCGGGCATTGTAATGACCTTGACCGTAGTATAAATTTCGGTTAACTTTAACAACCATTGCCGTTAATAAATACAATTGTTCATAAACATTTTATTACTCAAATATTGATTGTTGATAAATAGATTAGAAGGTAGAGTGAAAAGAAGAAAAAGGAAAACTTGTTAAGAAATTATTTGAATCCTATCATTTTAGAGTAAAATTAAAGAATACTGACAACTTCTTTCTTCAAATACATTAATGATTTCTTAATAGGATTAAGGTAAGCCCTTATGTACAATTATAAAAAACTCACGTACGAATTGTATGCGTTTACAGAGTATACCATACTCGAAGCATTTTTGCAAGTCAGAAACAAATAATTAATATGTAATATAAAAAGTTCGAAGGTAATTTTTGTCCCTTCTTGTGGAGGAAGGTTAACACCTTCCAAAATATTTTAATAATATTGGCGTTATAATACACATTTTTAATATTTTATTTTTTTAAAGTGAACTGAACAAATAGAATTATAAATACATAAATGATTTCATTAAATTTAATCATTTTTAATAAATATACTTCACTTGGTAAACAATGAAGACTTAACAAAAATTGAAAAAAAAAAAACGAGTCAGTTCTACAATAAAAAAGCACCAAAAAAGACTTTTTATAATCCGTCTGGTTAAATTAGATCCCATTTTCAAAATGGGTCACTACGTTTTCCTATTAGTTTTTTGAAATAAATATACTCTGGTGCCAATAACTAAAGCAACTGATGTTACAAATCGACGTTTTGGCCCATATAATGCCTTAAGCTGGGATCACACGATTACCTCAAATACAGCAATCTGATACAAATGTTATTGTGACAAATTGGTGTATAGTAATATAATTGTCCCAAGCAAAAATTCTGTATTCACTCGGTTGTCTTATTTTATACAAAAATTAATTGTCACAAGATGGCGCTTAACGATGTATTGACAATAATTGTCCCAACGCTGTCACACGATTCTTCTAGTTTACGGCAACTCTGTGTATAAGCTGTGATAAATTAAATTTGTTTTTTTTTCAAAATGGTTCGTTCTTAAAAAAAAAGAAAATAGCATACTCTTTATTTATATTGAGGTCATTTAGTAAACAAAAAAATAAAAAAAGAAAAGAAGAAGTGTGTGGGTCAGAGATTGTCTCACAAGAAGGGCCATTGATGGTGCTATGAGAAAACATTTCAATAAATTAAAAAAAAATAATAATTAATTCACTACAATATTTATTTATTTCAATTAGAATATAATTACCAATTATATTTAATTCTCTAAAGTAAGGACGATTTGTTCTCTAAAAATGAAAATTCCATCGGCTTTGATTATCAGGTGTCTGCTTGATAAAAAAAGTAAAAATAATGAAAAATAGAAATGATGCAATTTACATATAAATAATTTAAAAAATTTATATTTTATTGGATGACAATAATAAATACCGAATAAACATGTGATTTTTCAGAAAGAAATCAATTCAAAAATAAAAATTGGTAATTATTTTCTTCTTCAATTGCCACACAAAAATACAATAAATATTGGTGTATTTTTGGCAATTATATTGGTGCATGATTGCCGATAACGATAATAATATTGTAAGTTGCCGTATGAGCCAATAAATTGTATAATCACACGATTGGCATATAAAATACATTAATTATTGGTGCATTACGACAATCGTGTATCCTACCTTTAGAAACAACTTAGGCGGAAATTTTACCGTTCCAAAAAGATATACAAAAGTCAATATTTACTTTACTTATTCAATTCGGCCCAATTTTTGACTGATGATTTGTATTGACCACAAAGTTATTTGAGCCTAATTTAGATACTCTTGACTATTACCGTTTTAAAGGCATAGACATATAAATACAAATTTTATGTGGGCGTGGCACCGCCAAATTGAACAATAGTGGAGCCACCAAATGAAAGCTTTCTACATATGCATACATACAGAGTTTCAAAAAAAAATTCTGACACAAAATTTAAATGCTGTAACAAATTTCGTTCTCAAGTAAAACTTACGCAATAAAAAAGGGCTTACTTTAACGTCAATAACTCGCAAACCAATGGACCTAAAAAAACCGCATAAACAGAAAAACCTTCAATTTTCGTTTAATGACAAAATAAAATCGGTTGGCTCATTTCATAGGGCCATCAATTACAACGCATTTTATAGTCCTCTTTATCCTACAATATAAAAAAAAAATTTTAATTTTGAAAATGTATAATTTGGGGAAGTTTTCATAAATTTTACTGGTTTTAAATAACTTGGGACAATTAAAATATTAAAAATAATTTGGCTTATCACTTTATATATAATATTGTTACAAAAATAAGAATGCCGGACAAGAAAATATACTACATCAACGCCTTTAAAACTGTATTGTGTGATTTTGGTATATTTGGTATTAATGTCTCACTCTGTCAATGCCGTACTTATTTGTGTATTTGACGGCATTGTCAATTCGACCATCTTTGGGTAACACAATCTTACATGTTTAATATTAACGGACATAAAATAGAGGATTTGATAGCCTTTGAAGCATTTTCAGAACTTTCCAAACTGTAGGCAGTGATATATAAGGAGGCTGCTTTGCATACTTCGATATAGTTATCGTTTTGCAGTTATAAAGTAAAGTCTTGTTTAAGCGTAAATAAAAGTGTTGCATAAGCGGTTAAGTGCAAGATAAATAAGTTGCTCTATTAAGATAAAGTGTATAAACTAAAAGTGAGGAAATAAAAACTGTAAAACTTCAACAAGGTGGTATTTATTTTATTTTGACGCAATTAAAAACAATTTATACGTTTTAAAAAAAGGCTTAAACGTAGCAATATGTCATTTGTTGTGAAACCTGCATTTTTAAATTATACTTCCAATTAACTGGGTCTCGTTGTGAAACTTAATACTATTTGATTCACCGTCAGCATAGACATTATAATTAATTGTGTTTTTGATAATATTACTTAATTCATTAAATTTATTTATTTTTTAAATTAATAGACTAATGGCAATCGAACTTTAGTTGCGTTGTCGGACGACAACTAGAAATTTGTAGTTGCCTATATGGCAATAGAAGATTTGAGAGCGTTTGAGCCATTTCCGGAACTTTCTAAACTGTAGGCAGTAGCTATATAAGGAGACTGCTTTGCCTACGCCGATATAGTTATCATTTTGCAGTCATAAAGTAAAGTCGTGTTTAGGAGTAAATATAATACTTAATTTATTGAATTTATTATATTTTGACCAGATGTTTAATTGATAGACTAATGGCAATCGAACTTTAGTTGCGTTGCCTAACAGCAACTAGAACTTTGTAGTTTAATTGAAATTAATAGATTTTTAGTTGCCGGTTGCCTTACGTAATGCAATTTTCGACAACTATCAACGCAACTTGAGTTCCATAATCGACCCATTAGTCTATAAAGTTTATAATTTCTGAAAAGGTTTACTGTCAGAGATATTTCATATATCGTTTGCAACCCTTAATTTTATTAAGTTTTACAAATACCGTAAGACTTTTCGGCACTTTACCGTTCTTTTTAAACTTAGACCCATAGTATATTCCCATTTAGATTTGAACTATTAACCGCTTTATTAACAGAATTTGAAATGAGTTTGAAATGTATTTTATTTCACATTTTTCATATATCATTTATTATAATAAATTTCAACTGCATTTAATTTTTTTATGAATATGGTAGTAAATATCTTAATACCTTTTAATTAAAATATATTTTTAATTTTTTTACCCTTTCCTAGATCATTAAATGAGAGAATTATGAATCGTTATATAACCTTAAGCCAACTGGGTGATGGAACCTATGGTACAGTCGTGCTTGGACAACGTAAAGACACAGGAGAAAAAGTTGCCATTAAACGAATGAAACGTAAATATTATTCATGGGAAGAGGCTATGAACCTACGTGAAGTTAAAGTAAGTTTTAAAATTTGATATATTTTTTTAAATCTCAATATAACTCTTGTTTTGCAGTCCTTAAAGAAACTATCCCATCCAAATATTGTTAAACTTAAGGAGGTTATAAGAGAAAATGACACGTTGTATTTTGTATTTGAATATATGAAAGAAAATCTGTATCAGATGATTAAAGATCGAGAAACCCATTTGCCAGAACCGACATTAAAGAGCATATTGTTTCAGGTCAAAATGTTATTTATGGGTTACAGCAGCATTTAAATAAATTTATGTTTTTTTTTATAAATATTTAGGTTTTTACAGGTTTGGCGTTTATGCATCGTCATGGTTTTTTTCATCGCGACTTGAAACCCGAAAATCTTTTATGCTCAGGCCCAGAATTAATAAAAATTGCAGATTTTGGTTTGGCTCGAGAAATACGCTCAAGACCGCCATTTACAGATTATGTATCAACGAGATGGTAAAATTTGTTAAAACTTAAATTTAAGGTTTTCAAATAATTATGTATGTACTTATGAAAATTGTAATTTTTTGTTTTGTTCAAGGTATCGTGCACCTGAAGTTCTCCTACATTCGACCACATATGGTAGTTCAATTGATTTGTGGGCCATGGGCTGTATAATGGCTGAATTGTATACATTTCGTCCATTATTTCCAGGAAGTAGTGAAGTTGATCAGCTTTATAAAATTTGTTCCGTTTTAGGGACACCAGATAAGGTGTGATTTAAATTTAATATTTTATATAATATATGTCTATTAGGGCTGGGCAACTTTTTTTGTAAATAGGCGTATAGGAAAAACGTAATCTACAATAAATTCTAAGAAACCAAATCCAAAATCAAAACCTAGCTCTTGCAAAAAAAGTATGTTAATATAGATTTCCTATACTATTTAAGCTTAAGTTTTCAGAATAGAGAGTTGATTGTATCCTGAGATATTAATGGAAACATAGTGGCAGGTAAAAAAACGGTATATTTTCCTTAGAAAAAAAATTTGTTTTTTCTTTAACACACTGGTACTAAAATACACATTTCTAAATAGTTTTGACATGCTTTTAAATGCGTTTTGCCAGCTGAGTTTGAATATGTCTTGGTTCTCTGGATGTACGACGGAAGTCTTGCATCTGGTAGTAGTACATCATCAGATTTAATATACTATGCTATATAGGTGCATGTGTGCACATCTCTTAGCGTAAGGTCTCCTTTTACGCATAATCGGCTCCCTTGCAGCTGGCATTACTAATTTGATTTCAGAAATGACATCCACTTGTAAAGAATCGAATCTATACGACCGAGCTGGGAGTTCGCTGAACAGTTGGTCTACTATATTTAACACGCATTCAGGAATTGTATTCGTTCTGCTGTGTGTTGGCCAATCATAAAAGCTTTGAGAGGAACAGCAATTACACCGGTATAAAATATGTAGATCATTCAACGATGTCTCAAATACTGAAAATGTCTCATCAATTCTATACCACATTCACATATACGAGTATAAGGGCAGTAGCTTGAAATAAACAAAACTCTTAAATTGCCGACTATTGGTACATTCACCCTATAATATTGAATCTAATTTCTCTTTTGATAACTTTCATAGTGGATTACTAAATTATACTTCTTAAACGAAAAGAGCGAATCTAAACATCATTCTCTTCTTAAAGCTTTGTAATCGTTTCGCTTCGTAATATCGATGCAAGACAAATGTGCCATTTTTCTTGAGCAATACGTAATAATTTATTTGTAATCAAATAAGATTTAAGAAAAAATAGGATAAATATTAATTAAAAAAAAAAAAAATCAACATACATCCGCTCGACACATGCACTTGTCGCTGTTTCAGTGACAACTAAAAGTAATAGCGTAAAAACTTCATTAAATTATTTGTCTGTGCCTTAAAAAATTTTGTGAACATTCACCACACATGTGCATTCGTCATGTCTCAGTGACGACTAAAAGCTCATAACTGTTTTAGACCCATATGTACTTTTTTTGGGTAATTTTCTTAGAATTTTATGTAGATTTCAATTTAACTATACGCCTGTCATGTTTTTTTCCCACCGAACATATAAATAATATCTAAACATGCAATAACAATAAGACAATTCTTAACATAATACTATTTTTTCCACAGCATGATTGGCCAGATGGATTTAGATTAGCCGCATCCATACATTTTCGATATCCCGACTGTGTTCGGGTGCCTTTAAATTCAATAGTAACGCGTTGTAGTCAATCTGGTCTAGATTTACTTGAAGACTTATTACTGTATGATCCCGAGAAAAGACCAACGGCACAGCAGAGCCTTAAGTATCCATATTTTTATGCTATTAAACGTATATCACCTGCAGCAGCAACAAAGGCTAATGTCAAGTTGACAGCCAAATATGGCAACAATTCTAATGTGACACACAATTTATCAAATAATGTGCTTCCGGTACAAGAAAAGCTGCAAACCTTAACTGAAATGATACAACGTAGTAATAACAACAACAATAATAATAATAATAATAATAATAATAATAATAATAATAATAATAATAATAATAATAATAATAATAATAATAATCAAATTATAAATAAAAACATAAACAACACCGATATCTCAGCGGCCAATTTAAATAATTCGAAAAATGGCCAGATTCTAGTACAAGCCAAAAATGTCAGCCAAATACCGAAAATAAGTTTTCTAACAATGAACACCAACGACTTGATAAATCCACCGCAGAGTAAATTTCAGCCAAAGTCCTTGAACGACTCGGGTTCAGTAAAGAGTGAAACAATACGCTACAATACCATATTAGCTCCTTCAAGTAATATTTACTTAGGTACCAGCAATTTAAACCAAAGTTCTGAAAACTTGACACGTGCCGAATCGATAAACGACATATTTCTAAATCGCAATATATCACAACTATTCGGTTTGACCCAGACGAGTGTTTCGAACGTACAACTTCAACATCCAAATGTCTCATTCCATAATGGCAGTGTTATGGGCAGTAATAATAGAGGCAATGCAATTTACGTTAATGGTTCGCGTAATTTTGCTCTTTACGAGACGGCGGCAAAAAATGCAAAAAACTCAGCTAAAATTGGTGGCTATTATGTGTACACCAGACCAAATCAAGATTACGGCCTCAATGATTCAGGCAAAGTGTATAACATGTTTTCGAAAGTTGGAGTCAAACAAAATGCTCCCTCTGAGTTTATAGTACGTAATTCATATGAACCGACTCTGATGGGGAGTAAAGTATATGCCAATAAGGAACATTTATCAGCTAGATCACAGTTTGGACATTATGAGTCCAACAAAAAGGAAGGAGAAAATATAAATGAAAAATTTGTGACAAACGACGATAAAAATTATGAGAATCAATCAAAAATCAATGAAAACGATTTTGAGTTGGATACAATTTTGGGGTAAGTGAGATATGTACACGGTTATCGTATGATGTTAATGTGAAAGTTTTGTTTTCTTTTAGGACCAAATTGAAAAGTTCTGCAAAAAAAAGAAGAAACTCAAAATCGAATATCCTACTGGAAGATCTTTTCGGTCATTTGTCTATGGAATCAGACGTAAGTGATTCAAAATATCTAGATCAACTTGTTACTGATCGCACTTCAGCTTTGCCTATAAAAAAGCATACAACAAATCCTTTAAGTAGTATCGAGGCAAATAATGGCAGTCGTACGGATTCGTTTTCAACAAATACGTAAGTTTTTTTCTATAAAGGGTGTTTCTTAAAGAGTTATAGAACTTTGAAATGGTATAATACAAAGATAAATTTTGAAGCATTTTTAAACTGACATGAAATTTACTTTATTCGAAACATAACCTTCTGGCATAAGACCGCCACGGCTCGAACGTAGTCTAATCTGGAGGTCCAATTTTTGATGATTCTTTCAACATTTGTGGCCGTATATCGGCAATAACGCGGCGAATGTTGTCCTCCTAGTTGTCGATCGTTTTGGGCTTATCGGCGTAGACTAGCGATATCCTCACAGTAAATAGTGTAGCAGCATTAAGTCGTACGATCTTGGATGCTAATTCACGGGTCCGAATCGCGAAACTTTTCGATTATCAAACGTTTCCTTCAATAAATCATTTGTGACACGAACTATGTGACATGTTGCGCCGTCTTGTTGAAACCACAGTTTCTGCATATTATGGTTGTTAAATTACATACATACATAATTCCCGCAACATCCCAATTGGGACAATGGGAACTTCTCTCAATTAATGTGGTGCACCGGATTCTATTTTTAGTCCCATTGAAAGGGACCTACAATTTAACGACGGCTCCGAATGCCATATGCATTAGTTAGAGAAGTTTTTCTTAGCGTAATTACGCATAACCAGTAGCTAGCAGTGCTATGAGGTAATACCACTGTTGAAAATTATTTGATGGTCTGGTCTAATATTGAACCGATGACTTCTTGGTTGGCGGGCGGGTGTCTTACCTACTAAAGCACAGCGGCACACGGTTGTTCTAATGATGAACGAAAAGGTCAGTAACCATGGCTCTATAGCGGTCACCATTGACTGTAACGTTCTGACCAGTATCGTTTTTAAATGATTACTGGGCAAAGATTTCACCAGCTCATAAAGCACAGCAAACAGTCAGTTTTTCTGGATGTAACGGTGTCTCAACATACACTTAGAGGACATACACTTCAAATACGGCAGTTTTGTTTATTGACGTGTCCATTCAAACGAAAGTGAGCTTTTTCGCTAAACAAAAAGTGCGCGATACGTATTTCGAACAGAATCATGATTTTCAAAACAAATTAGCACAATTTGGAAGCGTTGTTCAGGAATCTGTTTATTTATGTTGAAATGCCAAACCAAACTAAACATAAATCACTTGACAGCTAACAAAATGGCTGCATGTTAAAAAAGTGTTGCCAACTTAAAGTTTTATACCTTTATAAAAAACACCCCGTATTTGATTCTACCTTTAAACATTATACACTGAGAGAAATTTACTAAAGTTCTTCTTTATTTGGTTACAATTCGTTTAGTTTATTTATTTATTTTTTTGAATTTATATTTTTGCAAGAACAACAATTTTCGTATAAAGCAGTTTTAATACGACATATTTGTTAATAGACATGATTTGTGGTGTGGTAGATAATAATGTTTTGTAATTATAAAAGAAAATTTTTATTTTTTAGTCTTATCGATTTATTTATTTCGAATTACAAATTACTACAGGTAGAGTGCCCAAAACTATGTGTTCGGTCTAGGGCAACAGAACAGATTTAATCGAAACCACGGCTTGTCAAATCGAATGAAATTCGAGGTGTTTGTCGGTCTAAACCTTTCTTCCGCATCGAAATAATCAATTTTTTCAAACATAAAATCATTGATCATGGTGCGGTAACTGTCATTCCATATAAACAAACACGATAAGCGAAAAATAATTATCATCGCTGAACAGAATTTTGTGGTCTATAAGATGTTACAATTGATGATTTATTTCTAAAGTAAATCTACATAATTTGGTACCGTTGTTCAAGCGTCAATCCATTCATGACGCTTTGCCAGAGTAAACATTTCATAAATGTTAGAAAAATAGCGCAGTATGATAGTTAATACTTTCGCAGTTTCTAATGGACTTACAAATACTCTCTATAACGGTTAAAGCAGCTGAACCATATGAAATCCCACACTGCAGGTACTTCTTAGAATACTTTCACGAGATATCCTATCTCTATTTCTTAACAGAAAAAGCAACATTGCTGCTGTCAATGACAGTCATCTGTCAATTAACTTCAGTCAAAATTTGAACAAGCTGCATCACAATACCCTGTGATTTAAGTAGAAAGTAGTAAAAATAAACTTCGTTTGAACGTTAAGTATTATTTTTTGCGGAAGAAAATCATCGTTCAAACCAAGGCTAAGCTTGATAAATACTATGAAAAATCTGCATTATCAATTTCAATAATAAAAAAGTGGTTTACAAAATTTCGATGTGTCCGTACAAGCATCGGAGATGTCAAATGTTCTGAACACACAGTTGAGGTCTCTATACTCGAATCAATTGAAAAATTCACTATATGGCGTCGGCTGATAGAAGATTTAGTGCAAGAGATTGTGCAAGCCATAGGTATTTTGCATTGCTTAGCAGATCCAATTTTGAACGACTATTTGGTGAGGAAGCTTACCGCAAGATGAGTATCGCATTTGCACAGAATTAGGCACAAACGCCTGATAAATTTGTAATTTGGAGTTCTGAACGAAACGTCGTTTTACCTCAACACGCCAGAGACCAAACAGCAGTCAAAATAGTGGATTTATTCAAATTGATAACTTTCAAAAGGGTAAAATAATCGCATTGATTCTGTGAGTATTAAAAGAACTAAACGCAATTGTCCAAGAAAACCACCAGAGCAATACAAGATCAATACAAGTGTGCATACATGTGCAGTTTCCATGGCAAAAAACCATGAATTAGACTTCAAATTGCACCCTTATCTTGTTAATCTTTAGATCGAACCCTGAGTGACTATTCCACACCTGATAAAATGGCTCGGTGGAAAGAGAATTTACTCCGACGATGAAATTATCTTACAAACAAATACCTATTTTGATGGCCTCAACAAATCTTATTTTTGGAAAGAGATACACAAATTGCAGATAGGTAGGACTAAGTGTATAGAGCTTAAAGTAGGCTATGTTGAAAAATAAAATGGTATTTTATCCAAAAATCTGATTTTAATTAAGACTTGTTATAATGCTGGGTTTTTTGAAACACCAGAACTACAATTTTTTTTTAGATTCGTTTTCTCCGTGTCATGAAATGATTTGGCTTAACAACTTGGTGTGCAGTAGCGCAATTTTTTGTACTATTTAATATGTTTTTATATATTCAAGATCTAGGTGTAACCAGGGCACCCCACAAATATTTGGTAATCATTGCACTCTATTGGTAATGAAAGCTTCAAAAATGTATGTATGTATCGGGTGTTTTGTTAAGAGATTGATAACTTTGAATTGGCAGCACTGGTTGACAACCGATTTAACAGCTGACCGTTGCTTTTTGTATAGCTTGGTTTGACATACATTAAAAAGCAACTCTTGCAAATTGTTGAATTTTTTTTATCAAAATAATGGTTTTGGTCGTCTAAATTCAAAATTCAAAATTTTGTTCTCTGATGAAGTTGAATTGTTACATAAAGAGGTAGAATTGTCGCATTTGGAGTGAGGATAATCCACAGTCTGTTGTCGAAATCCCATTACATCCACAGAAAATAACTGTTTGGCGCTTTTTATGGACTGGCGGAGTCGTTGGTCCAAATATCTTCAAACGCGATTATGGTCCGAATGTTACTGTCAATAGTGAACAGTGTAGAGACATGGCTAGAAATTTTTTTGTACCTCAATTAGCTGGCATTAATATTGCTGGCATGTGGTTCCAACAGGACGAAGTCACATGCCACACAGCGCGCGCTACAATTGATTTAATCAAAGAAACTTGTAGGGAAAGAGTAATTTTACGTAATGGTTCAAATAATTGGCCACCAAGATCGTGTGATTTAACCCGATTGGATTAATAACGTCAATAAACCAAAGACAATTGAACACCTGGAAAGCAACATTCGAACAGTTATTGGCAAAATAAGGCCGCATATACTGCGAAAAGTTTGTGAAAATTGGTGTTCCAGATTGCTCCTTGTACGCGTCAACCATGGCTGCCGCATGGCGAAATCATAATTAAATGTCATAAAATTTCCTATGCAAAAAAGTCAGTTTCATTGATATTAAAAATATACTATATTTCACTGTTTTATTATGATTAAAACTTGTATAACTGTAAAAAAACATCCGATACTTTTTAAATAGATCTACTCAATATGAATTTCTCTCAGTGTAATACAAATTTACGCATCCTATTTATTCATCCATTATTTCATCTTCATTCATTCATTACAAATTGTTTATGGTATAGCGGTCTTTCGCCAAAAAACTCCCAAAATAGAAATCCTGATGATGATGGCGATTGCCAATTTTGGCCTATAAGGTAAGGCCATTAAATTGCAATGCTTTTTTCTTAAGTAGATTTTATTAGCTCACAAAAGTAGTTTAGAGTAATACAGTTAGTTGTAAACCTATTAAATATTTTAAATTTATTGATTTTTAAATTTATGTGAAAAACATAATTTCAATACAAATTAACATTTTATTTTGTTATGAAATTTAAATGGTTGCAAATTTGAGGTTAGGAAGTAAATTGACTTAAAAACACATTTTTTTGGCAAATTCAGTTTTATTCATACCAATATAAAACAGAAATATGGGAATTAATAATAGAATATGATGTCGGGTAAATGTCCACCTCTAGCATGTCGGTAGACGTCCGCTCTTTTCATAAAATTTTGAACTACATTTTGCAGCAAAGCTCCGCTTATCGCATCAATGCAGCGCCTAATTTTATCTTTCAGAGTGTCGGTTGTCTGTGGTTTGTTTACGTAAACCCAGTCTTTGAAATAACCACAGCAATCCAGCGGCGTTAAATCAAAAGAACGAGGCAGCTAATTGACATCACCAAATCGGGAAATTACGCGACCGGGAAATTTTTCATGTTACAACTGAATTGTATGGCTGGCTGTATGGCTTATGGTGCCATCCTGGTGAAACCAAAACTCACTAACGTCAACATTAGCCAATTATGGTCACAAAAAATTGGTTATCATGCTTATGTTCGAAAAAATACGGGCCGATGATGCCGCCTAACCACAAACTGCACCATACGGTCACTTTCTTTGGATGTAGTGATTTTTCGAGGACTGTTTGCGGCTTTTGTAAGCTCCATATGCGACAATTTAGTTTGTTTACATAACCGCCTAATTAAAAATGGGTCTCATCAATTAAGACGATTTTGTTGAAAAATGCGTTATTTTCGTTCAGTTTTTCAAACAGTCAATTCACAGAAGTTCGACGCAAACAATGGTCGGCTTGCTTTAATTCTTGAACGAGTTTAACTTTATAAGCATAAAGATGAAGATCTCTATGCAAAATATTGCTCAAAGTTCCTCTGGTGATGCCTAATTGTTGAGAACGTCTATGACTTGATGTTCAAACCTCATTCTCAACACTTTGCTATACAGCGGTTATGTTTGCATCACTACGGCCATGACGAGCATATTGTTTTGATTTATTGTCAGCAACAGTACCGTGAGTCTCGAATTTGCAATTAAATTAAGCACAGCCGATTCAGAAGGAGCCTGATTACGATAGTAAATTTTTACAGTTAAAATTCTTTGTTCAAGAGTGTAGCGTTCCATAGTTAAAATTTCTCAATTTTTTACTAAGTAAGTGTCAAAGGCTGACAGCTTAATTCTTGACATTTCATCATTTGACAGCCAATTTACTTCCGAACCTCAAATTTGCCCACCCTGTAGTTATGAAGAAATAATATTGCACACGTAAAGAATTATGCACACAAGCAGAATTTAACTTAGCTCTCATTAGCGTTTTCGTGCTGTACAAATTTATGTTGAAAATCTACTGTTTATATAAGAGTATAAGAAATTTCGAATTGCTTTTTTCGCTGTTTGAATTACCCAATTCAGATGACACCATTGAAATTCGTTTTAATGGTTCCTCTTTTTTTGTTATTTGATTAGGTTAGAAAATTAAATAAACACATTGACGCTGGATAAAGGCGCAATAAAAATGAGAGATTAATTGATTTTTCAGTACACACGTTAATTAAAAATGAATTACAATTTGGATGATTCGTTCTTAAAATGTTGTATTGGGAATTGTGTACATATGTACATATGTACGAGGGCGGATTGACATTGAAGCTACCTAGCGCTAGATGGCAGCACAAACACAAAAAATGTTTCTTTCTTAGAAATTACGATCTGTCAAACGTCAGCTGTTAAGATTTTAGCCAAATTCATCGATTTGTTTATTTGTTGTATTCGTTTGAAGTAAGCAACTTTTGTGTTTCTTGGAAAGTGGAAAAAAGTGAATTTCGTGTAGTGATTAAACACTATTATTTGAAAGGCAAAACGGCGAAAGAGACAAAAGAAAAGCTTGATAAACATTACGGCGAATCTGCTCCGTCAGATTATATGGTAAAATTTTGGATTGCTGAATGGGTGGAAGCTGGTGGAAGTGCTCCGAATAAGGCGAAGACAGCGAAATCGGCTCGCAAGGTTATGGCCACTGTATTTTGGGATGCACACGGAATATTGCTCATCGATTATCTTGAAAAGGGATCCACAATCACAGGAGAGTATTATCGTGCATTATTGGATCAATTGGTTGGTGAAATCAAGGAAAAACGACCACATTTAAACAAGAAAAAAGTGCTCTTGTTTCAAGACAACGCACCGGTTCACACAGCATTAGATACGATGCTAAAACTACGAGAAATCCACGTCGAATTGGTTGATCATCCACCTTATAGCCCAGATTTAGCTCCTAGTGACTTTTCCTGTTTCCAAACTTTTAAAAATGGCTCGCAGGAAAAAGATTCATCTCAAACGAAGAAGTGATTACCGAAACTAATGCGTATTTTGAGGAGTTCATAAAATCGTATTATTCAGATGGTGGTAGAAATTTGCGAGCTCTGACTCAGGCCATTTTGAACTGTATTTTTCATGTATTTTTCTATTTAGTTCTCTTTGCTTATTTTTCTCCTATACGTATGAGTACGTACGTTTGAAAACAAAAGAGAAGAACTGCTCTTTGCGTGAATCTGACCTAAATACTCCATAAGTTCATCCCTAAACCTGTTTACGTTGCTAATAATTTGGACGTGATTCAGTACTTGTTTTTAAAGAGATGAAAAACTGGCACTGTAATTTGAATTAATATTCTCCCACGTACGGATCTGCCTAATCTTAAGATTAGAAGAAAAGATAATCTGGTTGCATAGAAGTTAATATTTTATGTAAGAAGATGAGACTTCTAAATTTCAGAAGATTTCCAAAGCACATCCGATTAATCCGATATGAGAACAGGGAAATTAGTCTGCGTGGACTTATGTCATAGATATATCTGGCAATGCCCTTGTAAGCAACCCTATGTTTGTTAAACTCACTGCTAGAACAATTCGCATATATTTCACACCCATATAAGAGTACTTCTAAGAGATAAGTCTTAGCTAATAGACTAAGTTTTTCCAAAAATGAACGAACGTTTATTGGCCTAAAGATTTCAAAGTATGCCATATACTCGACAAGCTACTGTCGATTAATGATTATATTATTAAAGTTTACTATTAAAAATAACCCCAATGTTTTTGCAGTGAGAAACAGATTCAACTATATGATCTTTAATTTTTATCAGGATATCATTATTCAGGGCGATATTATTGTTATTAATTAAGATACAGTTCGATTTGGAAATATTGATGCGCAGTCCATTGTTCATAGCCCACTCGTTTATCTCAGCTAAATTCCTGTTCAAATAATCCGCTTCTTCGGCTTACATTTGTAAACCGCAATATTAATAATATCTAGTGTTAGGTAAATCGTTGATGTACTGGCAGAATAATAGAGGCCTGAGAATTGAACCCTGTCTTATACCCCTATAAACCTCTTTGTGCTGCCGAATATGTGCCATTCAATGCAACTGTCTGAAGCCGCCCTGTAAGATAGTTCCGCAAAATTTTACACGCCTCTGATGAAAAATAAAAAAATAAAAGTTTCTTTAGTAAAATTAAAAGATTCTTCACTAAAATTGAATGATCAACTGTATCAAAGGCTTTTCTGTGATCCAATAATACTGGAAATCATACCATACTCTTGCCAAGATTGCCCCTTCAAATTTTTAACAACATCCGTAAGCGCCATGATACAGTTTCTCCCCCTGACAAAGCCCAATTGCCTATCAGATAAAAGATTGGGTTGTCTAAGACAATCATTGATCTGCCTGCTTATAACATTCTCCATAACTTTAGATAAAAAGGGAAGAATAGCAAATATAGGGTCTATAATCATTATTCGGCTTCCGAATGGGAATAGTTTTCGACAGCTTCCATCCTATCAGGAAAAACAGAGTTAGTGAGTACAGAATTAAATAAATGGCAATAGTCTTGGTAAAATTGCCCCAAAAAGGTAGAGAAACTCATCATAACCTCGCACTGGCTCACACATCGAAAACTGAATGTGTTCTGATTTGGAGGCAAACACAAGTCAGCATATAAATTATCATTGAAATTTTATTATCATTTTACTTATGGTATTTTCTTTTACGATAAAAAATGTTGCACTTTGTTGCCCTGTCTTTTTTTTTTGTTTCTTTTAAAAAAAATTTAATAAAAAGAAATATTACTTTGTTATCTCTAAAATTGTTGTCTTTAAAAAATTGCCTACATTTTATGGCAAAGAACGAAATAAATGCAATATTTTTTTCAGAAAAGAAAACACCATTAGATAAGTTGACTATTACAATATTTGGATTGTTAACTAATTGTAACATAACATTTTTATCATTATCATATTCATGTCCAGAACAAACTTGACATAGTTTTTTTTGTTGATTTATTAGTATTTTTTGAATATATTTTTTTAGATCTAAATTACAAGGAAACCAAAGCACGCTATTCCCTTGGGACGAAGGAACAAATAAAACAGAAGACGAAAAACTTACAGCCTGGATGGTATCAGATAATGGTAAATTGAAATATGCAAACAACATTTAAAAACAATTCAACAAATTTTTATTGAAAACGCACCAAATTTAATTGAATTTAAATAACAGCAATCGGCCGAATTTGATGAAACAACTAACAAAAATATCCTTATACACTCTAGATTTTTGTACATACATCAGTAGTTAATGCAGTAGTAGTTATTATACGTATCTGTCTGTAAAAACTTTTAAAAAGTTATTTAGTTTAAGTTTAGTATTCAGAGGAAGCTTAACAAAAAAAACAAAATATTTTTATTTTTTGATTCCATTTAGGATTAGAAAATTCTACACTTAACGGAGCACATCGTCATCATCGCCATGTTAATGTTCATTATAAAGAATAATAATGAGATACCATAAGGACTCCACTTTAGTACCTGAATAAACAAAATTGAAATAAATAAAAAAAACCTACAAAACTGCTCAATTCGGCATAGCCGGATTTTAACTACTCTTCATCATGATATGTATTTAAAAAAAAAAATATTAAAGTCATATACATATTGATGTATCATACTTAAGTATACTTCTAGTTAAGGGTCCATTTTTTTCGTGTTATTCCTCAATGACCATCCTGATATATTTTCTGTATATTTTTGGAAAGACTATTCTATAGGGTGGGCAATTTAAAAGTTTGAATTTTAACCATCGGTTACTTCGAATCCGGTATTATTCTGCCACAAAATTCCGTACATTATCTCCACTGAACGAAATGAATCGATTTACGCTTGAGCAACGTTGGGATTTATTGAAAATTTATCGTCATTTAAAATCATCTTTTCGGGTGAAGCTAATTTTCATCTTGGTGGGTGGGTACGTTAATAAGCAAAATTGCCGTATTTGGGGCTCAGAAAACCCAAAAGTAGTCTTACAGAAGCCAATGCACCTATAACGAGTGACTGTTTGCTGCGACTTGTGGAGCGGACTATTTTCTGTGGGGCGCCATTAAAGACAAGTGTTATGCCGACAAACCAGGGACAATTGAGCATTTAAAGGCCAACATTCGTGATGCCCATGCCAAGATACAGCCCCATACAATTGAAAAAGTTCTCGAAAATTGCTCCGATCGAATGGGATACAAAAAAATAAATTTGGCAAAATTGCAAACTATTTTTGTTTTATTGCATTTTTAAATTTAAACTTTTAAACTGCCCAACCTATATAACAAAATATTAATTAATTACATGAATCTCAATCTGAGGAAATGTATGTATGGTTATTTCCCGGTTTTTTCAGTACTACCTTTCACGATCTATTTGAGTCATTGGATATGAAACTGTTTTTTATTGATCATATTACTAGTAAGGGTCGGGCTGTTGTAGGTTTTAAGAAGATATGGTCCACGGAATTCACTAACCCTTTTATTACGCTGTAGTTATACATTTCACTCGTTAGGTGGATTTTGGAGTCCTTATTATCAGTGTCATATTGATTCAATTGAGTCTGTGCCAGAGCAGTTTTTATTATTCTTTTACGTGGATAAGGGTGGAATTATATAGATTTCCTTTGTATGGTACTAGGTTGGACTTGGTATAACGTTTGGGTATTTATTTTATATGCAACTTATTTGTCGGTGGTATTGCAACTCATAATAGAGTCCATAATGTCGCTTACGATACTATTTCCATCATGATTATAGTTTTGGTGCTTACGATAAAAAAGCGAATAAAACGTAGTTAAAGTTTTATTTTATTAAATAAGTCCATCTGTTATAAAAAGTAACCTTTTATTCATTCAGAATGCTTCATCTTCATTGTCGGCTTCAGACAATGTATTTTGAACATGCATATTTGCTGCAGTTCGTTTTCATATACTCGTTTTTATATCGCTCAGGAATAATACCTTTCTCAAAGAGTTTGCATAGGTCTCTGTATTTTTCTTGCGAAATTTTAATATTTCCTTTGTGAGGCTGTTGTGGTGCAAATTCTATAATATTCGAATGCCGCCTTTTTTTCAACAATGAAGTGTTGGTATTGATCGTCTTCCAAGTAGCCATAATGTAATTTAATTTTGTCAAAGTGTGCAGACTTCTATCTGCTAAATTTTATTTTATTTCGTTTTTTGAGCGAATCCACTCTTTTTGCATCGTCTCACTTGTTTGTCCCCAATATTAGTCAAAATTAAGAATATGTCCTCTGAGTAGTCACCACTAGCATTGCCACATCTTCTTTCCTGACAAGGATTAGGTTTAAAACCGGTTTTTCTTGCCTTAATTCACCTATATTCTAACAACTTGGCTGAATATTAACCGATTTTAAGTATCCAAGATTGAAAGAGCAGCAAGCGGTTTATCTGATATTACGTGATATTCAGTAGGGATATCTCTGTATGTTGGAAATTGTTAATGCATTCCGGGTGGCTCTAGATGACATAGCGAAACATTCGACAGTTACCCTTACTGGAGTTCATGACATAAAGACATAAAAGTTAACTGCGTGGCGGATGTACTTAAGTAGGTAGAAACCACTTTGAATTCAAACGGATCGATTCGGATCGGCGCTTTTCTTAGACAGAATAGCCGGCTGGTGTCACGGAAATTTTGCCAAATGTAGATCACAGGATGAGACAATAATCCCACCGGCTATGAGACCGGAAGGATCTGCTTACACTTGGGTTACCGGGGAATAGTAAAAATGTTGTGGCTATTTAGAGCATATGCGAGGAACATTTTGTGGGTTATCAGTGACCGTTGGGCTGTTAGTGACATACTCAGAGGATGGGAATTCCATATACTTAGTCTACTTGAAGGCTATGGATTACCTTTCTTACCACTACCCACAAATCGACGATTTGAAGTTTCAGTACTTGTTAGGAGAAAAATCGACGGCAAGAACTACTTCCTACTAATCCTTGCCTTCGTTATAACGACTGAATGGCTAACTGTTGCCAAACAGAAGCTGCAAGGTCCATGGTGTGGTAATTTACACATGGTAATACAACGAGAACTACAATTAAGACCCTAGTAAGCCGATGGTAACTGCTACAATAACCTAATCCTGTGTCTAATTATGAAGAAAATGCTACTCTACTTTTGAAAATTGGTTGGAAATAGACAAAGTTATGAAGTTTTTTGTAAAGCAACTCATTAAAAAATATTTATGTTTTATAAAATTTGTTAATCTTGTTGTCAAAACAGTACTTTAAAAAACTTTTTTAGATACCGAATTTTATTTCTATTATGCTTGTAGGTATTTAACCAATTCAAATGTCAAGGCAACCTTGATTTAAAATTCTACAGTTGTAACAGTAAAAGTACTTACGATCAAATTGCATTTATGGAAAATGTAAAAACAAAGCAAACGATAAAATGAACCCTGAGTTTAAACGATAACGGTAAAAATTTAGACTCTATAAATTCGTAGGAAGGTGCAATTACAATTCGATAAATTGTCGCTTACGATATAATCGTAAATAGGGCTCGATATATTTTGATTCATTTCTAAACCATTTGTGGGAGCAAATATCTTTATATTTTGCCATCCTTTAGTTATTCTCGATATAGATTCAGAATAAAAGCCGAAGCTAGCTAGCTTGTTTCGAGACTTAACCCGAAGACAGCCAAAAAACCGCATTATAACTGTAACTGGTATTGGTGCAAAACTTCAATACGAATATACAAAAATAATAGCTCAACACAATGTTTTTTTTTTTTTTTTAGGAAGTGTACTTAAAATTTTTTGAGTAGTCCCTTCATTCTTATATATGTATGTATGTACCTTTTTTTTGAAACTTTTCCAAAGAATTTAATGGTTCGCAGTTATGGATCGTTTGTGGGGTTAATGTGAATATGTTATACGAGTAAAAACAGATTTGGCAAAATTGAAATACAAATAAAATATTTTTTGAACAAATAAAATAAATAATGACTGTGACTAACAACATCGCATTGTTTAGTATTTAATTTTATAGGCTTGTTAATGAGACTTGACGGAACCTCGAATGATGAAGAGCACAATTAATTAAAAAAAATTAAAACACTAATAACTAATGTATTTTATCAGCAATAATCGACAAAAGTATATATAATTAATAAATTAATTAATAAATAGTGTAATAAGTAAAGAATTAATTGTTAAAAGGTTTTCAACCTTATCTGAATGTAAGTTTTTATATGTAAATTGCTTAAGAAATTAAATCTATGTCGGACCTTTAGTTTGGTCGTTTACATGGTAATTAATTCATTCATTTGAAGTGTTTCTGTGATAAAAAAACAAAGCGATAGAACTTAAGTATTTAAAGCGTTTAATTTTATCAGATTAAAAACGAAATTAAATTGAATTTAAAATTGATACGAGTATGTGTATATGATGTATGATTGTATAGAATTATTATTCATTTTATTTCATTTCATTTAACTTTATTCAGTATGTATGTTATATACAATAAGAGAAGATGTTATATAATAAAGAGATTGTAAGAAAAATGTAAATATAGAGCAAGAGATTTAAGGTTTAAAGAGCAAAAAAACAAAACAAAACAAATTGTAAATAAAATACATATGTAATATTATCATTGTTAAAAATGTTCGAAAAATTAAATAAATCTGTTCGAAAGTGTTGTTGTTTTTCTTGTGAAGATGTGGTTTAAAATTATCCTTGCTTTCAATCACTTTAGCGACGATGTGTTGGTGCTGGCCATTCTTCGATGACCGGTGCCACAGCGGCATGTCCAGTCACTAAAGTAGCGCCGGGCAATTCACGGCGCACTTGAGCTGAAAAACCCAAGAGAGGATCTGAGCTATAATCAACAATACGACGATGACCATCGGGTTCGACGAGCGAATAACGTCCGGTCACATATTCACCACGACGATGTTCAAATTGATCTTTTATATCGCCGGTATGGCTATCGTGTACAGCATATTGAAATTCGTAATGTGGTGGACTATGTTCCTCCAATTCAATTGTTGGATGTCCAATGATACTGGCATTAACCAAAACACATACTGCAGCCAAGACAAATGAGAAGCACTGAAATACAAAGAAAGGGACATTTGAAAATATTATTTATATTATCAATTTTTAAAAGGTACTTACAATGAGTTTCATAATGAAAATGTTTCAAAGTGTGTTGACGATGTGATAACTATATGAGTAGAAGATGTCTAATGGTAAACATTTGTCATTTTGATTCTATTTATACCGCCGTTATACCATCATCAACCAGCATAAGCTTATTTAACAAATGATACACTTTTAGTGATCTTGTTATGGTGGCAGATTTTTTGTTTTAGGGCTCTAAAGTGTATAACTGATACCCATGATGTGTGTACAAATGCAGACGTATGAGTTTCATCTGAAAAAAAAATTATGCAATAATTGTATTGCACACCACATCTTAACTGACTTCAAAGAGGAAATGATATCCAATATCAAACATTCGATTGTACTCTTTTTCTTTTGGTAAACAAAAAATAGTGTCAGTCTGTCAATTGGCCGACCGGTTGACTTTAAAGTCAAATAGACAATAAGTCATTCATTTAGTTTGTGTCATCTGTGTTTTGTGTTTAAGTGGTTTAATAATCTGAATATTAAGAGTATGTGTATTAGTGGGCCCTTCAAAATTTTGAATTCAAATGTGTGTTGTAACTCAGGCAAATAGATACTCTTATAGGCTTACATTACTAGTCTAGTGACTCAATTTAATGAGCCGACGGTTCTCAAATTTCTTCATATGGTATTTTTCGTTTTTTCTTTTCTGTTTCCATTTTGAATACTTCCGTTTTTATATTCAGATTTGTCTATTTTATGGAAAAATTTCAAAATTTGTAAATTGATTGTTACATATGTACTTATTTTATTAAAGTGTTTTATTCTCTATAAAATAAAAAGAATTGTTAACAAACAGGCGAAGCAGGAATCTTTAGTAAAGCAATTTTAATTAACGCTTTTCACAACTACGCAAGATAAAGCAAACGATAGGAATATGATAGGTAAGATATCGTAAAATTTTGGCGGCTACTTTCTTAAAAATATACAAGAAAATATTTACGGTCATATGCAAAAAAAAAAAAAAATAAATAAATAACAAGCTTTGATAAGCAAAATTCCTTAATGTTGTATGAAAAAACGACTATTAGCTTAAAATCCATTTGTTAAACCTACGTTAACGTTAAAAATTTTATCGTAAGAAACTACCTACTTTAAGAGTACTTTACAGTAACATATATGATATGAATATTCAATATAAAATAAAAAGAGCATGTTCTGGCGTCAAGGAAAATTTTTTGGAGGAATAAACATGGTGATCCAAGCAAGACCGCTAAAATTGTCTAAAAATGGCTGTTGCAACAGAAATTTTATGGAAATTAGTAATCACCGCAAAGCCGTAATTCCAATCCAATGGTGAATTTTTTAACAATAGTAAAAAAATGCCTGGAAAAATATAATTGGACTGCGTGGAAAATATTGAAGCTATGGCAACGAATTAGGGAGATTGGACAGTTAATATTCGACAGGCTTCAACCGGTTTTTTTGGTTTTGTCGAATACGGTTTTTTCAAAATCTTCCTTTTTGAATACCGAATAAACCGATTGATTTAAGACGAACAACCGGTTGTTTTAAATAAGAATAATTTTTATACGTTTGTATATTTTTTATTGCAAATATGATCATCGGTTAGCTATTTGTATAAACTTAGTTACAATATTATTTTTTTTATACGACAACCTTGAACGTCTCACAAAGAACGTAGATCGAAAAAGATATGCACACTTGAGCAACAATAACCTTTTCTCATCTTATGTGAATAAATATTGATTTTCATATACGGAGAATAATCAAGTGGACTCATAGAAAGCCCTCAAACCCACAAACGCCGGTTCCGAACGGCAGATATATTAGTTAGTGTAGTTTTTCACAGCGTAAATATATATAACCAGTCGCTAGTAATGTTGCGAGGTGATATCGCCGTTGAAAATTGTCAGATGGTGTGACCTGGGATTGAACCGACGACTTCTTGGTTGGAAGGTGAGTTATTATCCAACATACCACAGTGACACATACACTATTAAATATGTGGCGCATAAATTTACATACAGTGCTGCCCGAAATCTAAGTAAATTTTCTTATCGAGACAATTAAGAACTCGCATATTATTAATAGATTTATTCAAAGTAAAAATTATGACTATAATAACAAAGTTTTGATTCCATTCTCTACCAAGTAATACAACAAAAAATTAATTAGTTCTTTGAGTAGCTGTTCTAAACCTAAGCAACTTTTAGTACTTTTTGTAATAAACTTTGGTTTTTATGGCCTTCGCACACCGTTTTGGCGTAGTTTTTATGAGATTTGTTAGTATTTTTGTTAGTTATGATCGCCACTTTAATTTTAAGCTCTCCGTCAGCTTCTGCTTATTTTTAAAACGACGTGGTCTAGCTCTGCACTTCAAGACTTAAGAACAATTTTATTTAAATAAAAGAACCCTTTAAAAAGTGCTACTTTTCGAATTATTTGAAAACCGGTTTTTGAAAAAGGTCGAATAATCGATCTCCCTACAACGAATATAATATGAATGGGTTTTTGGGTAATATTGTAGAGAGTACGTCCAAATTTATTAAAAACGCCACAAAAAATAGGAGTTCTAAGAATAGTGTTAATAAATAGAGGTTCCTCTCTATTTACGCGAAAAGTGCAAAACTAAGTGCATGCAGATTCTTTGATATCATTGCCTTTCTCCCATTCCAGTGTTTGAATATCATACCTCTTTTTTTTTTTTTTTTTTTTTTTGAAAGGACTTAACAATGAATAAATGTGTGCAGTTTTGTTTTAATTGATTGAGTATTTAAATTTTTATAGGAACTTTGAACCCCACTATATGTGTATGAATTTTTACACTCACTTTATCATTATCGGCATTATTTTCGAACTTTTTTCTTTTAAAATAAATTTTTTCTAATAAATTTTTTCATTTAATTAAGTTTTTATTTCATGCTCGATATATCCTTGTAAAAATTTAGTTTCTTTATTTATTCGTAAATCTAATAACAATAAATATATTTTTTGGTAATTAATTTTTTGTTTTTGTTTTTCATTGCCGGTAAAACGTAGTTTTAGAAACAGTTAAAATTATTATAAACATTATTAACAAGCGCGTTAAATTTAATATACGTCAGAAAATTATTATGTCCAGCTAGCTTGTACTAGACGGTACACTGTGCGTTAATTAGAATCCTAATTGAGTTTTACTCTAAAGCCATTGGGGAAAGTACTCTGAACAGAAAGGAGTTACACCTGATTGAGCTGCTTGGTGCTTATTTACAGCCTAGTCTGAGAATGATAGATAAAAAGGTTTTTCGGAATATGAGTAGTGAGTGTTTGAGGAACTTGGTGTGGAAAAAATACTCAGTACTTCTTGATAGGGGAGGTATTGGGCCAACTAGATGAGGTTACCGAGAAGGGGCTTGGTAACCTGGTAGGGTTCGCTGGCTACTTCATCAGAAATCTAATAGATTTAGTGATACAACTTTCTTATTGCACTGAAACATACTTTTGTGCTAAAAATTATAACGATTTACAAGAAATGATAGTTGAATTACAAAAAACGAAAACTTAAATACATATGTAATATAATTTTTCGTTACAATTATTTAATTTAAATACTACAGTTTTTATTTCAATGGCGTTAAACTCAAATCTTGGTAAATGTCAAAAAATGTAGTGTAAATACAAAATCTAATTGATTAGTTTCTGTTGTTGTAATGTAAATAGGGTATTAGCAGCGTTGTCAACTCAGTGCTTTTAGCACTGTTTTTAGTGCTTTTTAAATTTTACGACGCGAAAAATTTTTGTGTAAGTGCTTAGTGCTTTTTAAAGGGTCCGCCAAATATTTTTTGTTTGTTTTGAAAATGCTATAAAAAAAAACTACTGAATATTTTCTCAAATTTCTTTTTTTATTTGAAAGTACAATCCTTCCGGTTAATAATGGAAAATAATTTCATTATCGATTGTGTGCAGTTGTATTTCACCAATGGCCTCACGAATATTGTCCTTTAAAGCGTCAATTGTCTCTTGTTGGCGTAACACTTATCTTTGACGGCACCCCACAAATAGTAGTCCAACGGTGTCAAATCGCAGCCCCGAGGTGGCCAAACGACATCAGCTCTGCGGCTGATAATGCGATCTTCAAAAACAGGGCTTCGGCTGTGTGGCACGTAGCGCCATCCTGTTGAAATCAAATGTTGCTAATATCCTCCTCTTCAATTTTTGTGAACAAATATTCGTTCAACATGGCCCGATAACGATCGCCATTGACTGTAACGGCCACTCCTTGCTCATTTTCGAAGAAAAATGGTCCAATTATGCCTCTGGACCAAAATCCGCACCAAACGGTGACTTGTCTTGGGTGTATCGGCTTTTCAATGTATGCGTGCGGGTTTTCTATACCCCAAATGCGACAATTTTGCTTGTTTACATACCCGCCAAGATCAAAATGAGCTTCATCTGAAAAGATGATTTTTTTTGGCAAAATCGGCATCTTCTGTGAGTCGATCGCAGGCCCAGATTCCCAGCGTTGTTCAAGCGTATACACAACCATATTCGTTTAGCGGAAGGATAAAACTAATTATTTGTCAAATCAGACATGAGCTAAGTGTTACCATTCACGAAATAAGCACTAGTTGAAAAAAAACGTGAGATGGCGGACCCTATATTTTCTAATTTTTGTAAGTTTTTTTCTTTTTGGTGGCACCAAGTCATTATGTCAAATGGTAATAAAAACTTACAAAAAAGTAACAGCGCAGTAGAAAAGCTGTGACTATACTAGGGAGATCGAACAGTTATTATTAGACTGGTTTTAACCGGTTTTTTGGGTTTTATTGAATACGGTTTTCTTAAAAATTTCATTTTTCGAATAGCGAATAAGCCGGTTATTTTAACACGAATAACCGATTAATTTAAATATGTATAATTTTTATACGTTTTAATTTATTGTGATTTCCCAACAAGGACATACCCATTAAAGAGACCAAAAGGCCGGACATGGGAGAGTTCCAGAAGAACGATCCCCACATAAAAAACCAAAAAATCAGTTCCCTCATTTAAGCCAACCGGTACCCTTGACGAAATTAATCAACTTCGAAAGTGACACATACTTAAGTCAGTCCAGATTATGGAAGCGACATGAACCCAAATGCCTAAGTCTAAGCTCCCATAGAGCAGGACAGTCGCAGAGAAGGTGTTGTACCGATTCCTCCTCCTCTTTATACTGAAAGCTGCCACAATAGCCATGAACAGGGCATCCAATACGCTCCGACGTGCGTTTCATTATACAATACCCGAAAAAGCCCGATCAACTCCCTTCCAAACCTAAGATAAGACCTAGTTTTTTTTCAGTTGGAAGAGAAGGCCAAAGCATTCTGACTATTTCACAAGTGTTGATATTGGTCCACTTGTGTTTCATCCTGCTCAGTGCCAATTTATCCAACAAAACCAACGACGCACATAGAGTGGCATGCACGGCCTCCTATACGAGAGACAGAGATGACCCTATAGTAGCGCACTCAGCAGCAATTTCATTCCCTCGGATGCTCGTATGACTTGGAACCAATATCAGTTCGACATAATATCGTTCCAGATGGTCCAGTAAGCATTGGATAGTCTGATAGAGACCCTGATGTCCAAATCATCAAAATAAAAGCAACTGGAAATGAAACTACGATGTAAAAAATTAATCACTGGATGAAATATTAGGACGTTGTGTTTTCGAGGAAAAAATGTTTAAGGCTCTAATAAAGCCGAACGTTGTTCCAGCATACTTACTTGTTACACTACGACATGGTAGAAAAATTTAAAAAACTTTTAACCGGTTAACCGGTTATTTAATTAATTCTTAACCGAAAACCGGATATACAAAAATTGCAAATTTTCGAATTATTCCAAAACCGGTTTTTGAAAAAAGTTGAATAATCGATCTCCCTAGACTATGCAAACGAATTAAAATTACTTATTTTCTTGTTAGATGGAGATGTATGGAAATTGAATGCTTAAGTTCCTTAGTACGCGAAAGCCAGCAATGGATCAGCAAAAAGACAAAACTTCTTCCAAATTTTGGTTTCTAATCTAAGGTCTTGCAGCACCGACTTGCTAAATATACGCTCTGATTCTTTAGGATAGAACCATTTTTATTTTAAAGTACCATAAATTGCTAATACGGAGACGTTGTCATAGCGAGCTGTATTCAGTTGACGTTTTCTATTTAGTTTTCGTAATTGTAGATGTCCACTGAATAAAACTGTACGTCGAAATGCTGATTTACTTGCATTTAGTCCAGCTAACTGCTTCATTTTAGCGATCAAGTAAGTTAAATTTGAAGCAGTAAACCTAATTTTTGGTTTGTACTGTACCGATAAAGCTTTTTGGATTAGATTGTATAGATATAGATTTTAAGGTTTTTTGCATAATTCATTACTACATTATGGCTTTATCCAATTCGATTTTAGCGATTTTTCGATAAAAATTTTCTTCAATGTGATAAACATCGAGTTTTACTATTTCCGAAAAGCTGTATGTCTTTTTTCCACCTGTTAATTTAGTAAGCTGTAGACACTAATTTAAGCTTTAATTTTATTTAGTTTTATAAAAGTTTATTTTAACGGATGACAAATCGTAATCAATACTGAAAGTAGTTTTTTAAAGTTGAGCCGAAAAATTAACTAAAATGAGCTTGGATTTAATTTTTGAATCCAATTTATCATATAAAGTATTTGCTATTCGTCTGAAAAAATGTTCACTTATTGTTTCCATATTCGCGATGTATGGCTTCTTAAAAAAATATGATGGTTCTATCCTGTTGAACCGTAATGTACAGGGTGTCCGCCGGTAAGGTATACTACTTTGTTTTGCCGCCATTTTGGTAAACATTAGTCTTGACAGTTCATATTTGGCAGTCGTGAAGTAGAGACGTGGCAAATTTATTGTTGAAAAATATTCAGTAAACCAACGTGTTTTAATCGTTAAAACATTTTATCAAAATCAATCACCAATTACTGTGACGATGAGAGAGTTACGTGAAATTTTGGGAGAAACAACGTGCCAACAAGACGCACTATTTATCGTGTAGTGAATGATTCGAAGAAAGAGGGACTGTAGCTGATAGACCCAAGCATGGACCACAACGTACTGCAAGGTCGGCTGAAAAAATTACTGATGTTTAATAAAGTGTTCAAAACAATCCATCAACCTCAATTCGACGCCGAGCTCAGGAGCTTGGCCTTTAAGGAACAACTTTGGACTGTCACTTTTAATGGATGCATAGGTGACTGATGAATAATTTGAGGGTTTTCCATTGCCCAGAACCAATTATTCTATTTATTCACATAACCATTCAAATGAAAATCTGCCTCGTCGCTCATTATGATTTTTTCATGAAAATCGATGATTGATTTTGATAAAATTTTTTAACAATTAAAACACGTTCGTTTACTGAATATTTTTCCATAATAAATTTGCCACGTCTCTACTTCACGACTGCCAAATATGAATTGTCAAGACTAATGTTTACCAAAATGGTGGCAAAACAAAGTAGTATACCTTCTCGGCGGACACCCTGTATTTTAAAACTAAAGTAGCAAAAGTTTTTTGAATTTAACAAATCTTTTGTCTGAATAAGAGCGGAAACTGTAGGCACATGAAGCCTATTTCGTTCTAATAAATCATTTAAACTATAAACTAGAGAAAATACATTATAAAAAATAAATTGAGGAAGTTCGTAAATAGTATCAAATGAGTAATTGGTGTAGCAATGTACTTTTAGGTCTGAAGTTGTACCAAAAGTAGTACAATTGTACCAACTTTTTCAACTTTAGTTTTTATTAATTTTGAAGAACTTTTATGAAAATCAGCCAAAAAATATGTTTTAAAAATATTAAATAAGTGTTATGAATAACCGTTAAGTTCAAATAAAATAAAACATCGAATAATTAATTAATTTTCATCAATGGCATTTTATTTATCTTTTTTTTTGTTCTTTCGTAAAATGCTGTTTTGCATTTGTTTATATGGCATTTGTGTTGTTTGTGTAGTTATTTGCACATGATTGTCAATGCAAATTAAGGAATGTATGGTAGATAATATGTACAGTATGTAAGTCATTAGAATATAAAATTATTAATTATGGTATTCATATGAAAAGAATGACATGAAAGTGAAAAACAAAATAATAAAACGAAAGACCAAAAATAATGCAAATTCCATGTCAAATGAGAGCATTGTCCAAAGGATTGTATTGAATTGTTGTTGTTGGTTAATGAACTGTTGACATATCGAAATGAAATTATTATTCTCTGTTTATCCTTTGAGTATTAATAGCTGAAATAAAAAATCAAATTCGGCAGGATTGAAGGAGGCGATCCAATTGAACAGTGTCACTGATAAGTGAAATTTGCATTGCTAATGGTTAAATGAGAACAAAACTATATGCATAAAATAATAAAAAAAACATATAAAATAATCATAACTTAAGAGTACGGTATAATCTCAAATTGTCTTTACATTAATTTACTTTTAAACAAAATTTAATCAATTATAATATACAACAGAGTAATAAAATAGATTGGCAAGCAAGCAGCTCTTAGACTAACAATGTAATATTTACGTGGGTGCATTGGTTGACTGATTCAAGGTGTGTATAAAGTATTGTTTCTTTCTAATAGATCATCAATAATGGATATCCAAGTTTAATGGTATGCCAAAGGAAGTCCCAATTTTGGTCCAGCTAAAAATTTAGGAGGACCCACTAGTACTTTGGCAACAGGAGCAACGGCCTTCACTTTATGACCCAAAGGATCACGACGTACCACAGCATTGAAACCATTATGAGCGTCAGAGGTATAGTCGACAGTACGCAAATAACCATCGGCATCAATTAAAGTGTATTGGCCATGTACAACATCACCTTTGCGTGACTCTTGCTGGCTCTTGATATCGCCAGTATGTTCATCATGTACTGAATAGGCAAAATCATAATGCGCAGGAGCTTCAACTTCGATAGCCTTAACAATGGGTTTGATCACTGCTGGTTGATGCAATAAAGGATAATCAATAGCAAGGACGGCACTAACGCCAATCAGCAATAGACCAAATAACTGCGAATGCAAAAAAGAGTTAAATAAATACTCATATATTATTTATTATGGATTAAACTTACTTTGAACATATTTAAAGGAGTTTTACTTAATTTTGTACTTGCGAAAATGAGGGTTAAAAATCAAAAAAGACTTGCAAATTTCTTCTTCTCGTGTTAACGCAAGGAATTGTTTGGTTTTATCACTTAAAACTCCTGAGGTAAACTACGATTTTCGCAATTAAATGCAGACATTTATATATGAAAATGGTTTGTTTTTTTAATCGAGTTATTTCGATTCAAATAGTGTGACCAGCCGGTAAATTTCAATGGCCTCCAATAGCGCGTAAGTGGACTATTTGTAATGGTTTTTTTTGGTGATTGTTTGCGTGTTACTATAACACTCTACATTATGTATTCATAGTTTGATTGATGCTGCGAATAGAACCAGTAATACCACTGTCACCACTGTACCACACAGAAGCCTGATTCACTAGCCGAAATAGCTAGGCACTTACAAACTACGTGTTATGATGTCTCGGCATAAGTCATGAAGAGCTTACACCGATCATTTTCACTATTTCTTAAAATACGCTGATGATAACCACAAGGCCCTGTAAATAAGCCTATTAGTTCGCCATTCTCATACCGGAGGCACTTATCCAGAATCAAGAGAATTCTCTCCTATCATAGAAGTTAATTCTTCCCTTGAGTATTCCACAGGAACGTCACAGGGCCCAATAAAAGCCAGTGTTCGCTAAACATTCTGCCCTTTAGTTCTCAAGATGGCTTTTATGACAAGAGACGCAGCATATAAGAACCCTGTTGTTCATTAAGAGATGTTATGCAATCCATAACAACCGTAGATATAACACCATAGGATGTCAAAGCTCCCAAAGCCGCCTGATTTCTAATATTAGATAAATGAAATAAACTTTAGACATTCCCCCTAACGCAAGTGAAGATGGCGGGAGAATGCGAAATAAATCTCCTCGCCTATCTTACTCCTCTAAAACGGAGCGAATTTCTACGTGGCGGGCATCTATGTTCGCTAAGCAGTCAGCCCTGGTGGCTCTTATAACCATAGACACAACATAGAGGAACCCTGTTGTGAACACCAAGTACATTGAGAAATATCATTCAATCCATAACAACCTTCGGTCAAAACTCACAGGATGACAAAGCCCTTAAGACCGCCAGATTGTCTGACAACGCATAAATACTTGAATCGTTCGATTTTTTTTCTCAGATATTTCCTAACGCAAGTAAAGACGGCTTAAACCCACAAAGGGTATTTGCCATAGGCAAAGCTTATGATATTTCCTAACACAAGTAAAGACGGCTTAAACCCACGAAGGGTATTTGCCATAGGCAAAGCTTATGGGAATTGGGACCAACCACACCAGCTCCAGTCGGTTTTAATTCTTCGGTGAACCAAACCGGGTCCGCAACATTACATCTCCAAGTTTTGTCCAACTATAAATTTTTTTCTGGTATAAGGACTTCAATGTGTTTGCAAAGCATGATTTATATCAGCGACGAGATTGCCATCGAAAAGGCGCATTATACTCATGAGTCCGACTATGTTGCCAGCCTTCAAAAAGATGACACTAGGCAATCTAAGAGCACTTCTTCATGCCGATATGTTCAATGATAGTATATGCTTGATTCTCCCAATGACAAGTTTATGTCAGGACCTCGTCTGACCTGTGATTAAAACACTAGTAAGACGATGAACCCTATAGAGTACAGCCCGCGCACCATCCTGCTCTGTTCTAGGCCACCACGCTGAGGCAGATAAGATCACTATTCATCCCATCAGTATATCCTTTTTTGTTTCAGACCACACGTATTACCTTAAAGGCATTGACAGGCAAAATGTACCCTGATCGCCCTGGTTTTCTTCAGGGTATACTTAGTCAGTCTTCATTTCGATCGCAAAATTTCCTTTAATGTAGGAATAGTTTCCAAATGTGCCCCGGCATTGAACGACTTGCAGCCACACAAATGTGTAGAGATATGTGGAGATCGCAATGTAATGCTCGCAGTGGCCGCCAGAAGTCGAAAGAATACTGCCGAGATAGCAAAAGAACAAAGCATGTCTTTCCAATTTGAAGGCTTGCTGTGTTATTAGAGTGAATCATATAATTTTGCCCGTACAAAATTTAGCTTCGCCTGAACCTCGCAATGTCTGTGAGCCTGGAGACAGGTTTCCTTTGTGTAGCTGAAGTCCTCAAGCCTTGTGTTAAGTCTCTAGGTTAAGGCTCATAGTAATAGTTGAAGGCAACGCTGAACAGCAGTGGGCAGAATACACATCCCTCTCCTAAGCCAGCATTAATAGTAATCGTACCACTAACGCTGCTATCATGCGGGAAATAACATGCCTTAATTATGTCGACACAAGGATGACAAAAGCTCTTTTGAAATTAGTAGCTCCTTGGTAGTGTAAAATACCATTTTTTTATAGGGAATTGCAAATTCTTTAATGATCGATAAAAGTGTGATTAATTTTCATATAAAAATTCTTGTTGGTTGGCTTTTATTTTGCTTAAGACATTTTCGATGTTGTTGTTATAATTTTAAAAATTTTATCTCTCTATGTGAAACACTTTTTTTTCGTTATTGGAGTGTGAGTGTATCATGAACAGTGGAACGGAACACTTAGAAAATTAGAAAATATTGAATGTGTGGGTTAGATTATTAAAATGCTAGCAAAAATGGTGGCCATGACATAAACTTCAAAAACGGCAATTTTTTAAAAAAAAAGTGCAAAATTTCACTCAATTGCCTTAAGCTACATTTGTATGTAGGGTTTAAGTACGTACACTGGCGAGCAAAAGTTTGGCAGCCTGCACCTAAACCATAGTTGAACAGATAAGATCTTTTGAGCCTTATCTGGCTGAGAATTATCTACGGCGTATACTATATGTATACAACCGAAAGAAAAAGAACAGATAATAACGAGATAATAAGTTAAATAACATGCTTAGTTGTGGAACAGATGTGAATGGAAGTGGACGCATGTCGCTTTGCTTTAAAAATTATTTGTTTGTGTTTTTGTTTACCTTTTTAGTTTTTATCTTCAACGCACTACCACACATTAAATTTCTCTTTATGGTCACCCTTGACCTAAACTTACTATCGGCCGTACTCGTAGGCAAGCAAGCAACATTTCAAAACAACATTAATAGCTTTAAATATCAGCGAGGAAACAATTTTTATTGTGATCTTAGATTTTAAATATTTATGTGGCTTTAATAACCTCTAGATGTTCCATCCAAGAAGAAGATGATCAATAACGCTTTTCAAACGTGGAAGCTCATAAATTGACTGATAATAGCTCGCTTCAAAAGCAGAATTATATAGAATATTACTAAAGTACAGTGCTATGCCCTAGCACTAGGAAAGACGAAGTGTACCCACAAAGAACAACTACGTTCAGTGAGATTCGAAGAGCAGATATCATCATATTTATGAACGATTTCAACGACAAGATAGGAAAGGATAACACCAGAATGCACGTTACCTTCGAAACGCACCCTACTGCACTACACACAGTTCGCCATTGGCATTTCTAACTCCATAGCAGTGCATTCCATCTGTTACTTTTAATCATACAAGGAGAAAATAGCGCTGCTTATAACTTCAGAACAGCGCAACTAGGAACGTAATAGCTTTGGCAATTCGTGGAAATCAAGCTACAAAAGAAACTCTGAGTATATGGCAGCCACAAAGGAAATTTCGGATATAAGACGACACCTAGCATCTGGTTTCTCAAAAAAGAGAACTCAAGCTGCAGATGAACAACAAAATAATATTGAGACGGTAATAGCAAGATCAAGATGCTCCAGCTAAAACGTCATTTGAGTACAAACCCGTTATCAAGTGGAGGAGGACATCGCGAAACTTGTTGTCAGAAATTAGAGAAGAAGCACAGAATATCGTGGCGCTTGAAAATCTCTTTTATGTTCGGCCACTGTGGCAAACGCTCTGTGATGGCCACCTAAATAAGTAACAGTAAGACCAACTGCTGGCCTCGGAAGTAAAGGAGTTTGCAAGGAAAAACTCAAGAAGGTTCCTGTAGCTGCTGGTAATTGTAGCAGAAGAAGAAGCTAGAAAACTACACCAGACTAAAAATTATCATAGCAATCAAGGTTGTAATAGGAGCCAAATAGTCGCTGACCGCGGACGTCCACTACTGACAAATAACAACCAAATGCGCAGAGAATATTTCGAGGAAATTAGTAGTGTTGTCATGGATGAAGCGACAATGAAATTGGATGCAGTAGTAGAAAATTCAAAATCTACAGGTTGACGTGGAGACTACAGCTAGATTTCAGATAACCCCATATCAGATCAGTCTCAGAAGAAGAAGGTCTGCTATCAATTTTAAAGAAAGGCATCATTGTAAAGTTACCAAAAAGTGGCGACTTGGGAGGTTGCAACAACTAGAGGCAAATTACTCTGCTTATATCGCAATATTGAAGATAATAGATAATATTGAAGATAATAGCCGTGGAGATCAGACCACTAACCATCGCATCATAATAAAATAATCTCTAGAATGGGTTTTCAAAAAGGTCATTAATAAAATCAAATGGACTGCCATATGAAAAGCATTGAGAAGAAAAGATGTATCCGAGAAAATAGTTCAAAAAATAGGGGCTATGTAGAAGAAGGCTGAACTTTTAGTTCTTCACAGTAAAGCAATCAACTCAACTATTCACCATAGTGCTGGATGGCACCATGAGCGAAATCTGTTTAGAGAGAAGAGAAATTATATTGAGTCTCTCGGATTTACTCTCTCACAAGATATCCAACTTGAATTAATGACGCTAGCACAGATAACACCATGCTACAAAGTCAACCGATCTAATATATAGATAGCTTTTTTCTCCGAAGCTCAGAATATTCAATGTATATGTAAAATCAACTCTGTTGTATGGCAGTAAAACCTAGATAGTGTCGAACACTATTGCGCAAAAGCTACAGGTATTCATCGACAAGTGCCTCAGAATCAAATGCACGATATTCTGTCCTAACAACATCAGCTACACGAATCTCTGTAAGTAAAACACAAGTTTAATGTGCGTCCACTAACGCTCCCACACATGATAAAAACTACAAACGAGTACCGAATTCGGAGACATGTTATTTGGACATGATTTCTACCTTGGTAAAGTGTCGGAGACTATCTAAGCTCCTACCGATCTATGGCTCACGACAATCAGTTAAGAATGTAACACCACATTGAACTAATGCTCTTCTTGCGATTACAGATCTCTGTAAGTTGACTAACGAGGAATCCATACTTAGACAAATAAAACAGAAAATGGAGTTGAATCGGCCATAATATAAGGGCTAAAGATACCGTGGTAATCCAAAAAACACCTGGAGCAGCACGATACTCTCAGACTTAGGATGCTGTAATTAAGTGATAACATATCCTATGATTGGTCTTGTGTTCCACTGTTTCTCGTCTATTTACTACGATTTTTTTTTTAATTCGCGACTTAATTTTTATTAATTTAAATTTTTTTTCTTAAATAAACAAACATTTTTGAGTATTACTCAATTAAATCTTTGTTTTTTAGGTTTTTTATTATGTATATTTCTTTTTTCCTTGTTGTTGTTGTTATTGGCTGTTAACCTTACTTTTTAAAAATTTGCAAGTATTTTCCTATGTTTGTATGTGTGGTATGTTTGTAGACGCAATAACTGCGTTGGTCAAAAGTACTGCTGTGCTGTATTTGATTTATGCTTTAATTCTTAACATTTTAAGATTATGCGTTTCTTTTTTCAGTTTTCCTTTATTTTTTGGCGACAAAACTTTGTTTTTTAATCAAGATTAAATCACAAAATAATAATGAATAAAAAAAAACACAAAATTTTAAAAGTTATTTAATATATTTTAGGTGTTACTCGTACACAAATTAAGAAGAAATGGCAGAACTTATTTATATATAAAAAAAAATAATAACATATGCATATATATATATATATATATATATATATATATATATATATATATATATATATATATATATATATATTAGGGCGCTCTTTACTTTTATTAATCGAGTTGATTTTTCAAGCTAAGTAGATGTAATATATATATATATATATATATATATATATATATATATATATATATATATATATATCCAGGTTCGAGCCCCAGCAGAGGACATGATCAGAAACAAAGCGCCACCTACTGGGAAAAAATGACAACGCTAAAGTAAAAATCATCACCAATTAGCAAGGATATTCACCACTATCACACAATGGATATGGAGGAGGCTATCTAACCATTACATCACTCCATCACTGCTTATTATTTTTAGAAATGCGAAATTGCACCGTAACTCCCCCAGAAATGTTCTACGTATGTGGCTAAAAATGTGTTATGGACAATTTTAATCCGCTTGCAGTATGGGCTAATTTTTTTGTATATTAACTGTGACGTCTATAATGTTAAACGTGTATAGCTTGCTTTCTACGAGTATCATTAATTTGTAAATTTATAAGTAGTACAGTGTTGTGCAAAACAAAAGCAACAAATCTTATGAAAACTAATAATAACTACTTTCAGAAATAATATAATAATATAATAATATAATAATATAATAATATAATAATATAATAATATAATAATATAATAATATAATAATATAATAATATAATAATATAATAATATAATAATATAATAATATAATAATATAATAATATAATAATATAATAATATAATAATATAATAATATAATAATATAATAATATAATAATATAATAATATAATAATATAATAATATAATAATATAATAATATAATAATATAATAATATAATAATATAATAATATAATAATACAATAATATAATAATATAATAATATAATAATATAATAATATAATAATATAATAATATAATAATATAATAATATAATAATATAATAATATAATAATATAATAATATAATAATATAATAATATAATAATATAATAATAATATAATAATATAATAATATAATAATATAATAATATAATAATATAATAATATAATAATATAATAATATAATAATATAATAATATAATAATATAATAATATAATAATATAATAATATAATAATATAATAATATAATAATATAATAATATAATAATACAATAATATAATAATATAATAATATAATAATATAGTAATATAATAATATAATAATACAATAATATAATAATATAATAATAAAATAATATAATAATATAATAATATAATAATATAATAATATAATAATATAATAATATAATAATATAATAATATAATAATATAATAATATAATAATATAATAATATAATAATATAATAATATAATAATATAATAATATAATAATATAATAATATAATAATATAATAATATAATAATATAATAATATAATAATATAATAATATAATAATATAATAATATAATAATATAATAATATAATAATATAATAATATAATAATATAATATTTCATTTAGGAAAAAAGTTTTTCTGTCATTTCAGAAAAAAATACATTGCTTTATCTCAACATTTTTTCAAAAATCACCAAAAAAGAAATCGAGGTCTTCAAATAAAGGTGTATAAAACAAAAGCAATAAATTAATATTTCGCTGATAAACCTTTATTTTTTATAACTTTGTGCGGCCTGGCATTAATAAGGCTATTGAGTACGGACTCAGAGGGCCATTTCAATTCACATTTCAGATTTTCAAAGAATTCCTTTAGATTTTTGAATTTTGTTCCTGAGATGTTCCTTTTAATTACACCAAAGAGATTTAAGACCGGTGATTGTATGATTGTATTCTCTTCAATTTTCGTTTCTAAGATGTTTTTGTGCAAAAAAATTAATCCAATATGCCATCCATTTTGTGAAATGGTCCTACCACATTTGCCGAAAAGTAAGTTCGCATCATTACCTTGCCTCTCCTATGCTTAAAAAAATGTTAACAATTGCGTATATCAAGCTTTCTATTTACTACGTATACTTCTACACTACTTCTCACTATATTTTTTTGTCACATCGGATTTTGATTCGTCACCAAACAGGGCAGTTTTCCATTTCTGTACGGATGTTTCTGTATTAATGTTTTTGTACTTTCCGTAATTCTCGTATATACAGTTATTACTTGCGTGAGTTCATTATTATTATTCAAAATTGATTGTATCCTATTTTTATATGTATCTTTTTTCATCCAGTCTATGTTGAAGTCACCTGCTATAATTATTTCACGATTCGTTTCAGTAATTAAATCAGTGATTTCTTCGAATGCATTGCAAAATTCCATTTCACTATAGCTTGGTGATCTATAAACTGCCATTATTATTAAGTTTGTATTTTTATTTTTTACTTTTTAAGCACACATCCAATATTTTGATTCGGCTATTTTTTCACACAGTTTTTCAAAATTCCATTCTTTTTTAAAATATATTATAACCCCACCGGTGCGTGTGGAATTTGAGAACATTACAAAATGTTCATAATTAAACAGCTGGTATTCATGCTCTTCAATGTCATTCGTTAAATGCGTTTCCGATAGTATTATAAATTCATGTTCTTTTAATCCTGCTATTATTTCTACTTTATTAAAGTTATTCAATAGTCCTTGAGCATTTGTATATATATCGTTGATGCATTTTGATTGTTATATATTAAAGCAAATCATTCTCATTTTTATTTTTAATTTATTTTGATATACTGGACATTCTCTGTTTGTATAGCTATGATTCTCATCAAGTCCGAGGTTAAATTTTTGATTATATCTTATGCAGGTTATGCATTTGGCTCTAATTTCCTTCTTACATTCTTCCGGTTTATGGTTACCATGGCATCTATCACACACTTCTTGGTTTCTACATTCTCTAGCTTTATGATTAAATCCTTTACATTTGTAACACATCAATACTTCAGTTCCATCAAATACTCGGCATTTTTCCCATCCAATGTTAATTTTTTGTATTGACAGTAATTTTGGGTACGACTCGTTATCAATTAATATTCTCGCGTTGTATTTGATATATTTGTTTCTTTTTGTTTCATATGTTCTAATAATTTTTATATTTTACTATTCTTTATAACCTCATTTTGCTTTTTCATTTTTTCAATTAATTCATCATCAGAATATTTAAATGATCTGCTAAGTTTCTAAAGAACATCAGCAGATCTGAAACCGTAATGTTGGCTATTTCATCCAGTGAGACCCTATGTCTACCCACATTCACTCAATATGTGTTCCGCTGTCTCTGATGCCGTCATCCTCTTCAGATGCGCTTTTAGTCTACAGCCCCGTAAGATACTCCGTTAAGAGTTTCAAGCCCGGCTTGCCATATTTGAAATCCTCATGGCAACAATCAAATTGTGGAATGATTGCCGCCTTAGTGTGACAAAGTCCCCTTTGAACATTCCAGTATTCCAATCATCTAGCAATTTCCCAATCCTTGACTAGATTGAGGATGATAGTAAGTGGTCTATTTGAACCCATATAGGGTACATACATACATACATACGTTCACACATTCATTTTTATATACATGTAAGATATGTATGTACATAGATAAATTTTATCTGTTGCGTTTTGTTCAGTACCCGCTTATCCAATTTTTCCGGCTTTTTGGCTGATGTGGATAGATATCGAAACTTTAATTGTTGTTCTCCATCCACAACAATTTCCAGTGATTCACTTATTGACTGATGATTTGTATTGATTATGAACAATTTGGAGACTCTTACTGTTACCATCTTTAAAATATAGAGAAAGAGATATGAACTTTGTATGGGCACCGCCCATTTGTAGTTTTCTATAGTTCCTCCCAGACATGCAGAGAGATACTGTAAAATTTTTAATAAAAACCGGTTCAGCTGTATAGTCTTTGGACTTCTACCAAACATACATACACAGAAAAACGCATTCATTTTTATATGTTGTAACAGGTCACTCAATAAGTCCGTATTATAAGTAAGAAAAAAACAAAATTTTTTAGTTGCCTTAGAGGGCGATACAGTATAGCGATTTTCCATCTTTTTGATACCACTTTTATAGCACCATGTGTCTTTCTCGTCAAAATAGTCCTTAGTTTTAGCGATTACTTCATCATTGGACTTAAATTTCCTTCTAGCAAGCATTGCGATCTAAAAACAAGAAGAAATTTGCTGAGGGATAAATCTAGAGAATACGGTGGGTGGGTTAGCAATTCGAAGCCCAATTCATTCCATTTTGCCATCATTTTCATCGATATGTGACACGAATTGTGAGCTCACGCGAGAACCACCTTGAACAGAGCTTTTGCATACCCATAGTCAGGTTGCTGTCAAATTTATACACGTATCGTTCGAAGGTTAGTACTAAATAAAAATCATATAGACAAAATTCTAGTAACGCCATCTATGTGTCATCTCACGGACTTATTTAGTGACCTGTTATATACAAGAAACTACACGCTACGAAGTCGTTATCACATCAGTTTTCAAACTTAGCCTCTGAACTGTTACTGGATATGTATATTTAAAAAATCAATCAAATACAAACAATAACAACAATTTGTCAAACAATGACAATTGTCTAAATAATTTATAATCCAATTGACACTATGTTTGTCACGATCAATTCCAAAGTGCATAAGATATGGCCCACGCATAACATGTTCATTTTTATTCAAGTACCTGCACTGATAAATGCAAAAAAATAGAAATTATTTTGAGGATTTTTATAGATTTTTGTTAATTTAAATATTGAGTAATAATTTAAAAGCAGTTAAAGTAAAAAACAACAAGTCTTTGAACGACACAAGTTGTAGTAGTCATAGGGATACCCTATACAAAAATCATCATGAATTGAGCCTGCACAAATTTCAACTTACCCGTGAGCTGAAGGTAAACAACCTACATAAGGACATATGTTCGCTGAATGGGCGTTTTAGGAGTTGATCCTTATTTCTGGATGAATGCGTGTGTCGATACATTTAGAACGATACCAATTCTCTTGACAAACAAGAACGTCTAATGCATCCCGAAAAAGTCACTGTTTGGTGTAGGTCTTGACACCGCAGCGTGTCATACAGTTCATTCTGTGTAAACGATTTGATGGTTTGGTCATCTTACATGGGGATAATACGAACTGGCTGTCTAGATCGTGCGACTTGACCACTTTAAACTTTTACTTGTGAGATTTTCTAAAGCCACATGCCTATTTGAATAAGCCACAAGTCACAGCGGCCCTCAAAGCCAACATAAGGTATTTAATCTGCAAATTTCCATCAGACTTGGGCGCTAGAGTCATGGAAAATGTAATATTTCGGATGTGCGCCACCCAGTGAAACCGCAGCGGAAACTTGCGCTATGTTATATTCAGTACACTACAACATCACACACACTTTGCTTAATTTCATTGAAGAAAACTAATGCCCTAAACAGGCTACCGACCATCGACTACAAGCTGTCAAAAATTAAATACAAGTGTACTTATGAGAATAATCACACTGGTCTACAGCACAAACGCCTTTAAATAAAACTAAATGGAATATAATGATTTTGATGCGCTGATTCAAATCCGTTCTCAATTTTTTTCTATTGAGCTTAAATTTTTTCTATGGGCGTGGCAAATTTTTCACCCAAAATATGTTGGTTATGTCAATATAATTCATCGTAATTTGAAAACGACTTGACCGATTTTGATGCAAGTGCAACCAAAATACTTTATAAATCATCTGAACATTATTTTTGTATATTTTCAACAGTTTCGGAGTTTTTCACATCTCAACTGCGAAAAATCATTTTTTTGCGCAAAATTATAGCAATTTTTTTTGTTATGTTTTTTTTTTAATGTTCTGTGGCTGTTACTTTTTAGTAACTATACATTTTATGTTATGTAACATAAACTAAAGTTGATCCTCCAACTGTAACGGCGTCTTTCGCCTAGAATGACGCTTTGACACCTCATCACATAGATGTGAAGCGGTGTCGAAGCGTCATTCTAGGCGAAAGAGGATTGTCGGAGTACGATCTTTAGTCCTGGACGTTATGCCTTTGGATTTGTGCTTTGGCAGGAGATTCTGGGTTGAGTTCCCAGACTGGGACTTTTGGTCTAATAGGGCCTAAGTTCAGAGTGCGTTTGATCTACTGTTATATCGATGGCTTCAAAATGAATTACTGTGTCGGTGCTGATGTTTATGGAGCCAAATGCGACTTGTCGATCTCACTGGGAGATATATGACCATTTCCATATATGCAAAGATCAACCTGGAGAGTGGGCTTAAGGGTAAGACTATACATGTATTCTCTGACAACCAAGCTGCCTTAAGGGAATCAAATCGTATGACATCTAGACTAGTCAAATATTGCTACAATACGCTGCAGAGGCTTTAACTTGAAAATAAGAACCAGTTATTTTGGGTACCTGGACAGTGTGACACTGTCACTCGAGGGTGGCTATCACTCCGTAATTTGGGCGTCGCTCTGAGGTACTCAAGTATTGCACTTCGAACTTAAATCTCCTAATGAAATTTCTTACCGGCCAATGTAGACTAAGAGCGCGTGAGAAGAGGATGGTGGTCACAGATGTGGATTTATGTAGACTGTGCTCACAGGCATCAGACATAGCGGAACACATATTTTGTAAATGTGGGGTTCTTGATATATTTAGATGGAAATGTTTAAGTGAACATACGGTCTCATTGGAAAACATATCCAGAATTATGGTTTCAGTTCTGCTGGTGATCATTATGAAGACAGTAGATCTGCTGAGTAAAGTATAGACCGGAAGGGGCACAATAGATCCCATGGGTCGCAGTGTTCTGTAATAGTGCCTGGTCAGAATGATAATTATGTTAAATATAAACAAAAAACAATAATATACTTTACAATACATGGAATTAAATTTAAAAGGTTAATTGCCGTAAATAATTAACCAGCTTTACCCATCCGGCTTTTTCCGGGAATCTATATATGTACAGTAGCAGCCAACTATTAAGGGACAACAATTCTTATATGCTGCCTCAGAGGGATTACTTATTGATTTAAAGCCTCAATAAAAAATAACGACTTCTTACTATATATGTAATATATAACGTCCACTTATCCAATTCCGCTCACTATTAAACTGATGATTTGAATGAACTGCCAAGTCATTTAGACCAAATTTAGAGACTTCCTCTCGAGATATAAAAAAATCAATATTTATGTGTATGTGATATACCATGCCCACATATACGATTCCACCCACTTGTTGGCTAATGATTTGAAATAAATACGACGTCATTTATACCAGATTCAGAAACTTCGACTTTCCTAGTTCTCAAGATATACAAAAATCAATATTTACTTTGTATTCAACCTACCATGCTCACTTGACCAATGTCGTTTATATTTGCTGCAGAATTTCAAATATATGCACTGAATCGACACGCCAAATCTTATTCAAATATGTTTAACAGGAGCAGAGAGGAAGAAATAGCAGCCTACAGCGCCACTTGTTGACAATTTTTCGACTTTTCTTTTTTCCTACAACTTCGCAGAAAAAAGTATATAATTTGGTCCAGTCGCTTTCAAGTTTTAAGCATTCGAACATAACGCAATCCATTTTTATATATATAGATTACTCTAGTCTACAGTAAAAATTTTGCGCTTAATTTTGAGCCCGATGGAAAAAAACTGAAAACGGATTTGAATTCAGCGCATCTAAATCATTATATTCCATATAGTTTTATTTGAAGGGCAGAAAATTTTTTCTTTTTTGTAGACCAGTGTTATTGCTCTTCAATCTACTGCGCTGCCTCCATTCCGTTCTATCACATGCTAGTAGTCTTAGCTGGTATGTACATTTTGTTAGAGACCTCCCTCTTCTTCTCGTACCCTCAACCATCCCACCAACCATTAGTCTTTCCATGGGCCCTCTCTTGTGACAATGTGTCTAAAATACTGAACGTAGCATCTACTTTTTTCCATTAGCCTATCTTTTGTAGAACTAATGCAATTGCTCTAAACTCAGTCCATGATACTCGAAGAATTCTACGATATACCGATAATTCAAAGCTTTAAATTTTACTTCTTTCAGTTTGCTTTATGGTCCAAGTTTCTGCAGCATAATTGGCGATTGGGATAGTTAAGTCTTCTAGAAATCTTAGTTAGTTTAGTTTTCTTCGTTATGCTTCTATTTCCTTTGTGGTTGCAACTCTAAGTAGAGAAAGTCTTCTTTTTATTTCTTCAGCACATTCGCCATTTTTTCTGATTATATCCGATAATTAGCATATCTTAAGCTAATTTTCTCCTTCCACCAATGGATATGCCTCCTTCCTACTTATCCTGCACTTTTCTCATCATTACTTCCATGTATGCACCTTTTCCGCATACCAGAATTTGTCTTAAATTTTATGTTTATATATAATATATATAATTCCCATAACATTCCATGAAGGAACACGTGGTCGTCTCTCAGTCAATGAGCTGCACCCGATTCTATTTTTAGGCTCATTGAAATGGGCTTACAGTTTCACGCCGGCTCCGAACGGTAAATAAAATAAAATTTTATGTTTAGAAGTATTAAATTCATGTGCATGTACTCTGATCACAATCGTACAGTAGGGTATCATATAGGTAAATGAATGTCCCCTTGTAATGTGATCCACATTCGTACTCTTACAAAAGCATGTCTTAAGCTTTTTACCATTTGAAATATTTTCGGGTTGGGCTTAAAAAACAAACATCAGACGCGTGCTCTTGTTGTCTACGACATAGTTTATTTGCAGTTTGTTTTTAAAACTTGTAAAAAAAATTCTTGGTGTTGCTAAGGTTTTAAGTGTTTTTCTTCATATTGAAAATGTGAGGCAGATACATACATGCACGCAACCTAAGTTGAATGTACATGTTTCATGATTTGTTTTCTTTTAATTTTTCTGGGACACTAATTCTACACACTAGTTAGTTAATGTAGACTATAATTTGAATTTTGTTTTTATTTTTTGGCAAAACAAAATAATGTTGCAAATAATTTACAATTTTGAATTCTAAACAATTTGCTGGATTACATTACAATTGGTAGCATCATACACTTAACTCTTTTAAGCCATTACCGTCTGCCTGTTGATGTGAGTATATTGGATATAAAAAATTACTTACTTGATTGTAAAATTATTTATTTATTTATTTATTTTTAAACCATGGCCACTTTCTTTGATATATTAATAAAAAGAGAATAATCGAAAAACACTTTGAACTGTTTTATATCTAGTTTTGTAATAATGAGTTTTAAATTTGTAAATCTAACTTCAAGTTCTACTGCCTGGTACTTTAATTACGAAAAGAAAATTCACATTTTTTATTTATTTTTTGTTTAAAATGCTGAGCCAGATGTTAATGAGAATTCGAAAGCAACGAAAAATGATTACAGTCGAACAGACCTATTTGATCAATACATAAGATAATTGGATGGGAGGTGTGGGTATAGTCGACAACGCCATGAATATCTAGTAATCGCATTTAGGACCGGCTATTGTGGTATAAGTGGTATTGGTAGTTGTTAAAAGATACATTGTCTCTGTCACAAGCAGGGGTCTAATCGCCGCTTTTGAGCTATTTTGATCGAATAATTTCATTTCGTTCGATATCGAACAAAAAAACACAAAATTTGAGATGATGTCTTTCGATAGCGAGTCTTCAATAGAGTGTAATCTGTTTATATTTAAGTTAAGACACAATAGTTATTATTAAATTTTTAGGATAAGCTTAAGAATATAATCTTAAAACAAAACAAAAAGTCATAGTCGGATTCAGATGAATAAAAATAAATTCGAATAAAAACTTGTTGAGTTAGATTCTATTAAGTACAAAATTTTATAAAGGGTCCGCCAAATATTTTTTTTTTTTTTAATGCTATAAAAAACTCTACTGAATATTTTCTCAAATTTCTTTTTTTATTTGTTTATTGTTCTTTAAAGCGTCATTGTCCCTGGCTTGTTGGCGTAACACTTATCTTTGACGGCACCCCACAAATAATAGTCCAATCGCAGCCCCGAGGTGGCCAAACGACATCAGCTCTGCGGCTGATAATACGATCTTCAAAAACAGGGCGCAAAACATCGAGTGTAGCTTCGGCTGTGTGGCACGTAGCGCCGTCCTGTTGAAACTAAATGTTGCTAATATCCTCCTCTTCAATTTTTGTGAAAAAAATTCGTTCAACATGGCCCGACAACGATCGTCATTGACTGTAATGGCCACTCCTTGCTTATTTTCGAAGAAAAATGGCCCAATTATGCCTCTGGACCAAAATCCGCACCGAACAGTGACTCGTCTTGGGTGTATCGGCTTTTCAATGTATGCGTGCGGGTTTTCTGTGGCCCAAATGCGACAATTTTGCTTATTTACATACCCGCCAAGATCAAAATGAGCTTCATCTGAATACATCGCACACATTCTGCAACATTGATGATTTTCAAAGTAATGTCGCAATATTTCCCAGCATTGTTCAAGCGTATACACAACCAGATTCGTTCAGCGGAAGGATAAAACTAATTATCTGTCAAAGCAGACATGAGCTGAGTGTTACCATTCACGAAATAAGCACGAGATGAAAAAAAACCTTAGATGGCGGACCCGATATTAATAGCGTTTTCTTTTCTGATGGAAATATTGCATTTTTTCGCCCTTTTACTTTTCTTGTGTTATTTTCTGAAAAACAAAGCTACACTTACAAAAGTTGCATGTTCTTTTCTAAAAATGTAACCTTTAAAAATCTGAAATATTTTGCACTTTTCACCCTCAATAAAATCGCAGTGTAAGAATGTTGCAAATTTGAACATAAGAGTATGTCTCCAACTGTGGTATTTTGTTCTCGCAGTCAGCTGTATTTGTTTGTTTGTGTTGAAAAAAATATATTTGCAAAAATACGAATTTGTAACGCAAAAAGTGTATGTAAATACTATACTCGCATATGCAAATATTAAAATGGAAACAACTTCTGCGTTTATATGTTGTAACCAATTCACTGAAGACTTGATTTGGAGCCATCTGATGAGGATGAAATCTTACAGGACAAGTGGCAAGAGTAATATGAAATCGATGTTAGTCTACGTTTTAAGAAGGATGATTACATTTTCACCATATTTTACTTAAATTTAAGAAGAATTCTCTGCAAGAAATGAATGACCGAAACTAACACAGAATCAATTTTTTTACTAAACATTTACAACTTTTTTATACTTAAACATTTGGAAGAGTGAAACAACAAGAGAAAAAGTGAAACAAGTGTCGCAGAGTCATATTTTGAGACATTTGACAGAATACATAAAAAATAATATTTTTGTGAATTCTAGCAAAATAACAATAAAAATATAATCGAAATAAAAATATTATATGTATTATGTAAAAAAACTGATAAAAGGACAAGTGATTGATTGTATCCAGAACTTTTAATATTGCTATTAATATACATGTGTAAATAATAGTAAATATTTTAACCAGGTCGTGCCAAAACTAGAAATGATGGCTCAATAGATATTCTTGATAAAATACAAGATAGCCATCAGTCTGTCTGTTAATGACTGGTGAGATACAGTACAAACATCGTGACGAAGTCGCATACATGCTGCAATTTCTGACACTTGCGAATGGAAAGTAAAAGGTGGAACCGCCAGATTTTTCACAGGTAATGGTAACAAACACAAATTAATACCTTATTATTTTAATATTTATCCTTCTTTACAGAAAAAATTCGAGCAATGTTGCAAACAACTTGCTTAGAAGTACTATTGGGAAAGGAGGTGGAAAAAGCATGCACTAGGCAAGCTCATGTTTTTCAACATGACTGAGAGGTATTCACATATGTACATCTAAAAATGATGAAATAATTAGTAACTTATATACTTGTGCATATAATTATTATCATTAATATATCTTTTCTACAACCTTTAGATTTTTTTCAACTGTAATGACCCAGTTTAGTTCAAAACAAGAGTAAGAGAGGAAGAAGAACCATTTACTGAGTAAAATATAAAAAAATAATTGAATGATGTACATTGTATTATTAATGAATTATAGAATAAATTTTTAATTTACTAAATTATTTGTGTAAAAAATAATAAATCGTCTTTTATTACAAAAAGTGTACACATATTAACTTTGACGGGCTTATACATCAAATATTGACTAACATTTACATCATCTTTGATAAGTAAGCAGCAGCAGAGTGAGAAGCTCAGATATATGTTTTATAGTCGACAAAATTCATAAATTAGAGAAGGATGGAAAATCACATGTACACAAATGATTCGTTAATTTTTTCATTTTGCCCTTAATAACTTGATAGAAAGAAATTATAGATATTTCAGTCATAGTGCCAGTCAATTGACCGGTCAAATGACTGTCAATGTTCTTGTAGGGATTTGTGCCATGTATCTAATGGAAAGATACTCGCTTTATTATTAAGGAATAAGTAAACAATCAAAGAAAGGAAGCACAGGTTTTCTCCTTTTTGTAGTAAACGTATTAAGAAATATTATGTATGTATACAAAAAATAAACAAAAAAATGTCAGCTGGTGAACAGCTGTAAAAAATCATTTTTCTATTGTGATGACAAAAAAGGTAATATTTTTTAAATGTGAAGACGAAATTTAAAAAATATCACTATTTAAAAATGCAAAATTTTTTTTCAGAAAAGAAAACGCCATTAGTTATAAAAATATAAACTCCTACTCAATATAAGTATGTATGTTATGATTTTTTTTAAAGTTGATGAATTCATTCACAATAACAATGAAAATACGATTCGATAGCAATCGAATTCCATAATTAACCAACTTGGTATGTATCGAAAATTATTTTCGTATCAATGTCGAAAGCGGCGATTAGACCCCAGGTAAAAATAGACTACAAATGTTGCAGTTAAGAGCTTAGTTATGATCGATTATTTATATGGAATATTACCCATACGTTAGTGTATACAGTGTTGTTTTCAGCCCGATAGAACTAACGAAAGGGTTAGCTGTCAAACGAACGGTCATACTGCGCTCATTTATTGCCATTTGTGATCAGCAGAGAAACTAGAAATATACAATTGCATGTTTCTTTTCATGCAACCAATCAAGTCCGATGTAAGATATTTATGCGTTTAACGAATTCTTATGAACTTTAGTGTCAATTTGTAAGCACATATTTTTGCATTTTTTGCTCATAACAGCATTTTTCATATTTTACTTTAAAAAGCATGTTTCCGTCACTTTTTTCGTATTTAAAAAGCTCTAAAATATTTATATATCGAAAATCAAATTTTTGTTTTTAATTCTGAAGGATTTATGACATTTTTGAATTATCTGTCAATTGAAATTTATTGCGCCATTATTGCTTACCAGGATCTAAAACAATTTTTCGAAAAATATACAAGCTATAAAGTGTTATCAGGAAGCGTTTAAAGTTCAAAATATATAAAAATTTGGGAAAAAAATTTTAATTAACTCAGTTGTTTTGGTTAAAACCAATCACACAACTTTTTGGCAATTCATTAAAGATATTGGCCGTCGCTGTGCTGTATATGTTAAAAGCCACTAAGTCCATAAATGTGTTTTACTCTAAACTAACGCATGTTACATATATTTCTCATGGACTGCACCGTTTAAGCGAACGAATAGAGATCAATACGAAAATTTAAGTAAAGTCATTGTAAATGTAAGGAAAGTGGCCTTGAAAACTCCGAAAAGATTTGAAATTTTAAAAGAAATGTATCCAGATCTTCTATTACCGTCCAAATCAAATATAACTCGTTGGGGAACTTGGTTTGCGGCCATTGATTACTACATTTACCATTAAGAAAAGATCTTAGAAGTTTTAACTAAAAAATATGAATGCAAACAGTGAATTGTTTTTTATTACTGCAAACCTTCATTGAAGATACGTAACTCAAAAAACTGCAAACCAATGGCCTAACATTAGTTCAGCAGAATGCCATATTAACTGAGTAGGTTCAGAATATCGACAAGGTTCAAAATTTAATGTTAAAATTAAGCTAAAACAGATTATAGCAAAAAGTGAAGGGATTGATGTAGTCAAAATTTATATTTCAATATCTAACAAAAGATCTTAGCGCATCTTCTTCAAGTCAAAAATATGAACAAATACACATACAAAAAAATCCGTTTTATTTTTCACAATAATCAAAGTTCTGTATTAAGTTCTCTGTAGAAATTGAAGTAAATGTTTTTTATTTTGTTGAATTGTTTTTTATTGCAATTTTTTATATTTCACTTAAAATATGCTTAAAATATATCGAATCGTTGAATAAATCTTTTTTCTATTATTTAAGAAGAAATTTTTATTTTTTTCTAGAGCATATTTAAACATTTTTAGAACATATTTCGGATTTTTACTGCATATTTTATGCGCATAAAACACTTTTTTAAGGGCATATTCCTCGTGTCCCTGATGTCAGTATATTTGAAAAAGCAAAATTCTATGATTTTTGCATAGAAACTGTAGTTTTAAAAAGAATACAATTTTGTAATAAAATATATTTTTTATTCTATAACGAATGTCACATAATTTGTAATATAATATATTTACTTTGCCTGTTTAATGGTGCCGTACGATTTTAAGTGACAATCACTGTATGTTTAAGAACTTCAATTTGAGAAAAACTAAAGAACCTTTTTTTTTCTTACGGAATCCCGATTATCACTAATTTTTGTTTAATAAAATTAAGAGTGAGTTAGTTTATTTCATCTTTATTTACTTTTAATATTTACATATATAGAATTCACTTATTTCGAGTTTTTATCTGTAGATATTACAAGGAATTAAATTTATACACAAAAGCCTTATTAAATTAATTTTATTTACAATATAATTTCATTTAAAGGGAAAATAGGAAAAACCTTTATATGCTATAAAAAGAAAACTCAAACTTGTAATAGGTATACATTTGTATTATAATACAAGTATACAAACATTGTCAACTGGTGATTTTGTCTCGAGGATGCAATTACGCCAATTCTCTACATTCCCTTATCAAGCGATAAGAGGAATTTTCTACACTTTCAAATAATTTGTTATTTAATCTTTTAATATATTAGACGATGTACTCATATCTAGTTTCCATATGAAGAAGTTGCGTCGAGTATCTCCAATGTTTTTTATTTATAATTTTAAGGCATTTATTTTGAATAATTTGTAATTTTTTTCCATGTGTTTTTGCAGCTTTATAACAAATCAGGCAGGCATATGTCAAAGTTGGTCTAATAACACTTTTATATAAAAGATTTTTATTTTTAAGGTTTAGACATGAACGTTTATTTAGCAGCGGCCATAATGCCCTTATGGTTTTAAAAGATTTTTTACAGATTTCCCCAATTTGTCTTGAGAAGCTTAGTTTTCTATCTAAATACATGCCTAGATACTTAACAGTTTCGTTATTAAAAATCAACTGTCGGCTTGGTAATCGTTTTGGAGACTTGTTATACGGGAATATAATAGCTTGAGTTTTGTTTGTGTTAATTTTAATTTTCCATTTAGTGAAATATTTAACGCAGACTGCAAAAGCTTTTTCCATTTTCTTTAAAAGTGCTTTCGTAAGCTTACTAGAAGTTAAAAGAGCTGTATCGTCTGTTAATATGCTCTTTAACGAACTGTGGTTGTTTAAAATCAGAGGTATAGATGGAGTACAGTAAAGGTGATAATATTGAGCCTTGTGGTAAACCAGCGGGAATCGATTTCGGAGAGGATAATCCATCATTAACTGCAACAACAAATGTCCTATTATTGAGGAAGTCAGCAATTATCTTGAATAAGTACTTGGGAATATTAGTCTGCAACAATTTGTATATAATACCGTTGTGCCAAACTGTATCAAAAGCTTTTTCTACATCCAAAATTATTAAGCCAGTCGATTTCTTATTTCGCTTATTTACTTCAATCATGTTTGTTATACGATTAATTTGGTGTACTGCACTATGTTGCTTTTTGAAACCAAATTGTTCGCTGGCTATTACATATTCGAGCCTGAATTATTTTTTCATACAGTTTTCCCTAGTTGCTCAATAAGCTTATAGGTCTATAGTTACTTGGATTATTTTTGTTTTTCTTTGTCTTGAGAATTCCAATCACTTTTGCAATTTTAAAATGGATGGTGAAATAATTAAGTTTTAAACAGCTTTTATAAATATTCATTAATAATCGCACAGCTTTAGAAGGCAAATTTTTTATTAAAACATTGGTACATCATCTAGCCCGGGTGACTGATGGCTGTAGGGTTGCGATTTGAGAATGTATTTCATTTAATGAAACCAATGGCAAATTTTCACCAAAAGCCTCAAGCGACTTAAATCTATTGGCTCTTGAGTTAACTTTCTTATCAATAGAGTGCTTATAAGAGGAGGTAAGCTCGTTAGATATAGAGAACATATCGGAAAGTATCTTTGATTTTTATGAATCGGTAATAATTTTCGTATTTCCTTGCATAAAGTACGGAATTTTACTATTTTGTTTACCTCGTCGCCTGGTTTCATCTTTGATAATAGTTTGTTCCATACTTCATTACGAAATGTATAAATTTGTTCGTTAATCATTCATTTAAACTTAAGAAAAAATTTACAAATAACCAATTGTTTGTATTTATATCTTTAAAATAATTTATTAGTTAAAATAACAAATCAACAGCTTAAAAAAATTACAGCGTACTATACGTTTCATCACTAGCTTATGAATAAACTGTAAAGAACTTCATTTGCATTTGCTTTGCCATTAAAGAAAAACATCCTTTGTATAGAAATAAATATTATCAACTATATATTACTGAATAGAATGGCCTAGAACGTGATTGGGTTTGTGTGTCTTCCGGCGGATTATTATTGCTTAAAAACTCTTTAATAAGCGAATCAAAAGAATCATCGTAATTTAAATCATTACCCAAGAGTGCCTGAGTTTCTTTCATGGATGCTGGCTGCAAATATGTATGCTCTGCATAGCTATTAAAATGATTTCCAATTTTTCCCGTAGAACCATCTAAAGGAATTGAAACACTTTCTACAGGATCAAGTAAGGTTTTTGAATTTCTGGAGTAAATATTTTCGAAAGGAATTGGAAAGTCATATGCATTATATTGGGTATCTACTTTCTCATTATGATAAATGGGATCAACTACAGATATGGGTAAAGGTTTGTTATTGTAATGCATAGTGGGTAACGATAGTTTGTGTTGACATTTTGCATATATTTCAGGATCAACAACGGTATTATCTTTATATTTGGTCTCAGAAATCACTGTCGGTGGGGATGGTGTATATGTTTGATATTTAAGATCGCCGTTATGTGGTTTATCAGCAATATTGTCAGGATTTGGTATAAATTCACGTTGCAGAAAATGTGTAGATTCAAAACGACCATTCTTCACGGGCTGGGATATTTTAGCGACTTGAACAATTTGCTTGTCTGGAGCATTAAAAACAACCTTACGACAGAATTCTTTACAACCGACTTTGCATTCGCAATAACACTTCTTATAAGGATCTACTACGGTTGTGTACACGGGAGAAGATGCTGTGGTAGAAGGAGTGCTAGTAGAAGTGGTAGAAGGAGTGGTAGTAGAAGTGGTTGAAGGAGTGGTAGTAGAAGTGGTAGTAGAAGTGGTAGTAGAAGTGGTAGAAGGAGTGGTGGTAGTAGAGGTGGTGATGGAAGTGCTGGTAGAAAGAGTAGTAGAAAGTGTAGTATAAGGGGTAGTAGAACGTGCGGTAGAAGTGGACTTATAAATAGGCGTGGTACTATAAGATACCGAAACGGTTGAGCTATTCGATGGAATACTTTCACAGGGTACCTCCTCCCATACTTCCTCTTCACACTCAAAACAGCCTTTGGAATACAAAGTTTTACCCTTCATACAAGCTATCCAACATGTTATCAACATTAAGTGCGTCGTTATCTACAATAAATAAAAGTGGATAAGCAATAATATCTACTTATTTCCTCTTTACAATTAAATTAAGAAAAAACTCACCTTTAATTGCATTTTCTAAATTCCATATAAAAATATAAGAAAAATATTTCAAATATTTAATTAAATTTACACAATGAGACAACACATTGGTTGATAATATTGAAGTGTTTTTTATATATTTATTGTGCAGAGTTGTTAGCAAGACTTAAGTCTTACTCTTCTAAATTAGCTTAATGGCTCATACAAACTTTTTATAATAAATTCGTTCGTTTTTTACTGATTACTTGCGCTCTTTTCTTGGTATTTTTTCAATTCGTATCAACGAAAAAATGCGCAAAATTTTTTGACGCATTGCAGATCAAGAAGTATAAACGTACAAGCCAACTGGCACGTACGATTGTTTAGAATGCAATATTGCCACTTACCAAAATAAGTGATCAGTATAAATTGAGTGTTTGCCGAACAACTCTCATATTAGCAATACGAAGATAATCCATGAATGAATAGAAATAATTTCTGATTGTTTTACGAATTTAATTTATCTTTTTATATGATATTATATTTCAAAATTTATATTAAAATATATCCGGTAGTACGTTTACTGAATCATTGTTACAAACGCTAACAATGTTAAATAATCGAAGACTGATATTGAATTTACTTTGGTGGCATATTTGACTATTTAAAGCAATTGTCTAAATTTGCATAGATGACCGAAGTTGATTTTGTCTTGAAGGCGTCCATTTATTGCAGAGTCCTAACGAATAATATTATCTAGATCTATTAGCGAAATTTTGATGTTATGTGCAGCTAACACAGAGATTCCTAGCGAATAATATTACTTTAAGTTGTCCATAAGTAGACTTTGCTTATTATTCATTTATAACTCTTTAGTAACCATATCTCTATTACAGGCACATGTAATGTAAAAAGTCCCTATAACTTCAACACAAAAAGAATAACTTCAATAACTATAATTCTTTTAAATTAACAGTTTTCAGGTACTGGTGGGGATTCCATATCGCGATTCCCAGTGGGGATGATTGAGTATCTGACTCTTTCATCCCCTGCGTCTTGATGGGAGTCTATACGGACAGCTATTGACTCGGAAATAGGGCGCGCAGTGGAATATGTTCTACAACTGTAGTGTTCCAGACCAAAATAATGGCCATCATACTGTGGAGGGGTTCAGGAGTAATGGGGCTCCTACCAACAGCATATGTATATATCTTTTCTGAGAACCAGGCCTCGATCAGATCTCTTTCGGGTGTGACGTTCAATTCTAGATTGGTTAGAAGCTATTATGACTCCCTTAGGATGCTATTACGGCAGTTTTGTTTCCATCTCATTTGGATTCCTCGTCACAAGGACATCCCGGGCAACTATGATATTGAACTCACTAGGGTGGGCATCCTTCTTCCGGACATTCATCCGCATGCGAAGGTGGGTGTACCTCTTACCTCCGTTTAACTGTCTGTGGGGCAGAAGTATTTGTTGGACGCTGATAGAGCCTGATTCTTGCTTTATTGCTAGACTCACCTGACCCAGGTTGAACCGAAAGCGTAGCAATCAATTACACTGGTCTACAGCAAAAAACGCCTTTAAATAAAACTATATGGAATATAATGATTTTGATGCGCTGAATTTAAATTCGTTTTCAGTTTTTTTCCATCGGGCTAAAATCTTTTTATGTCAATATATTTCATCATAACTTAAAAACGACTTAACTGATTTTAATGCAAGTACTACCAAACGTTGAGAAACATAATAAATATAAACAAAATATAAATCACCTGAACAAATTTGTTTTTTTTTTTTTTGTAATTTCAACAGTTTCGGAGTTTTTCAAAAAGTCATAAAAAAAAATTTAGAATGAAAAAGAAGAAAATTTTTAGTTTTTGGTAGACCAGTGTTATTTAGACGGAGTATCTTCTCTGCTGTATTTATTCTCATATTCCATTGCAACGAATGTAGGCACGCACGAAGACTGCGCTTAACTGCCAAAGAATTCTGTCCAGGCTGTGGGTCGGTTGAAGAAGAGATAGCCGTGGTCCACTTCACCTGCCAATGTTCATCTTCCGCTCGACGGAGACTTTTTACTTTATTGAAGTTTGAACAATCCTATCAGATTTATTTCTGAAATCAGTCATCATATCGCTATGACGATCATTTTTGGCTTAATGGGTTTTTTAATAAACAAAATTACCGCATATGGCGTGAATCTAATCCAGAGCAGAACATACAGCCAGAAAAATTCACTGTTTCGGATAGATGGATTACACGAATAACCGGTTAATTTAAATAAGTTTAATTTTTATACGTTTATATATTTCTTTTTATTGAAAACATGCTCATCGTTTAACTATTTATAAAAATTGAATTATTTTTGTGTATATGACAACCATGAACGTGGCAAAAGGACGTAAGACCCAAGGTAGATCAAGTGATATGCACTCTTGAGCAAAATAAAAATATTGATTTTCATATATGGAAAATAAATATATGGAAACTAGACTCATTGAAAGGCCACAAATCTACAAACGCCGGTTCCGAACGGCATATGTATTAGTTAGTGAAGTTTTTCACAGCGTAGATACACATAACCATACGCTAGTAATGTTGTGAGGTGATATCGCTGTTGAAAATTGTCAGATGGTGTGGCCTGGTATTGAACCGTCTATTTCTTGGTTGGAAGGTGGGTTCTTACCTAACATATCACAGTGACACATACACTATTAAATACGTGGTGCATAAATTTACATACAGTGCTGCTCGAAATCTAAGCAAATTTTCTTGCCGAAGCAATTAAGGACTCGTATATTACTAATGGATTTATTCAAAGTAAAACATTTAATTTTTGTTATCTTAGGCACCTAAATTATAACTATAATAACAAAACCTTTAATTCTATTCTCTACCTAGTAATACAACAAAAACGAAATTAGCTCCTTGAATAGCTGTTCGAAACTTAAGTATTTTTCAGTACTTTGAGCTTGTTTTATATGGCCTCTGCACACCGTTTTGACATAATTTTTATTAAATTTAAAGAATTATTGTTAGTATTGATTGCCACTTTAATTTTAAGTTCTCCATAAGTTTATGCTTATTTTTAAAACGACGTGGTCCAGCTCTGCGCTTCAAGAATTAGGAACAATTTTATTTAAATAGAAGAAACCGGTCAACCGTTGTTAGTTGAATTATTTTTAACCGAAAACCGGTTTTTTAAAAAGTGCTACTTTTCGAATTATTCTAAAACCGGTTTTTGAAAAAAGTCGAATAATCGATCTTCCTACTTTGAATACAAAAGAGAGACTGATATTAGACGAAACTTGGTGACAGAACTTCGATAAACTTATAACAATACACATAGAAATCAATGATTTTTATGGGAGGTGCCTCGCCCATTCTTCCTGTGAAAATAATTTTTTAATTTAATGTGCAACTTGATAATAGAATTGTATATGAAAAGTTTTAAGACCTTATCTTTTATAGTTCCTAAAGTATACCGTAATAAATACGTGTTTTGTAGAAATCGACTATGAACTAAATATTTTTCTTTTACGTATCGCTTATTAGCCCTTCAAAGTGCAACTTTTTAAAATGTTGAACTGTTTTAATATGTTGAACAAATATTTTAGTGGATTATGAATGTTAGCAAACAAAAAACTTCGTTTTAAGAATAAAAAATGCGAGTCACTTTAGAAGAAAAATCTACAATTTTGACCATTTTTCCTCGTCTAATTTTGAAAAAAGCATCGTATCGCATTTTCTTTAACTGGATCCAAATTTCCAAATTTCAACACAGCCGATTTAATCGTTTACGTGTGATTGACTCATGAACAAACTGAATATTAATTTATTTATTTACTTAAATTAAAAAACAATTACAAATTACGCAATATTATAACTTGAGTATATATATATATATATATATATATATATATATATATATATATATATATATATATATATATATATATATATATATATAAAGGAGGACTATAAAATCTATTGTAATTGATGTTCTCTGAAATGCTCCAACAAAGCCCTTAAAAGAAAGGTGAATTCAATACCTAGGTTTTTATGTATATGCGGTTTTTGTAGGATTGACTCGCGAGTTATTGACGTTAGAGTTAGATAAGTATTACACAAATTTTACTTGAAAATTGAAATTTGTTACAGCATTTAAACTTTGTATGAATTAAAAGCCTATGTATGTAGAAAGGTTTCATTTGGTGTTTGACTTCACTATTTTTCAACTGGGCGGTGCTACGCCCATATCAAATTTGTATTTATATCTTCAAAGTGATAATAATAGGAGTCTCTAAATTTGGGCCAAATTTGGTGGTTATCAGTCAAAAATTGGGCCAAATTGGATAAGTGAGAGTAGCACCTCCCATACAAAGTAAATATTGACTTTTGTAAATCTTTTGAACGGTAATAGTAGAAGATTCTGAATTTGGTTTAAAGTCGAAGTTTGGCGAAATTGAATAAGTGGGTATAGCATTTCCCATACAAAGTAAATATTGATTTTTGTATATCTAGAGAACGATTAGAATAGAAAGTTCTGAGTTTGGTCTAAATGACATCTTAGATAACACAAACTATCATTTAAAAGGTTGGCGGAATCTGATAAGTGGTCATGGTACCTCCCATACCAATTAAACAATGATTTTTGTATATCTTGAGAATCGGTAGACCTTTCCAACGCATTTATTGTTTTGTAAATCGTCTAGGTGCTTATCGAAAATGGCGAACATAGGCCAACTTATTTTTATATACCAGATTACTATGATATACCATACTTTCGGCGTAATAACCACAGTCTGGTGGGAATCGAACCCAACAAACTGAATAATTTGGCTCACTTTCCATAATTTTAACCACACCCAGGTCCAAATTTAAGAAGAAAAAAAAACTTACTCTACAACATTTTCGTTAAATCTGTCTAAGATCTAAATTTCATCAAAATTGGAATGTTAGTAAAAAAAGGTTTTGAAAGAATGTCATTTTAGAAGATGTCATTTATTTTGTCAGTTTTACATCAATTTTAGCTTCTTCTGAATCCAATATTAAAAAAATTGCACCTTCATTAGCTTTATATATATATCTGTGCTTCAAATTTAAACAAAATTTTGCAATGTAAAAAAGGTATTAATTAGAAGCTAAAAAGTATGTCAAACTCATATGATTTCATTACAAAGCAATGATTAAGCCTTCTTTCGAGTTCGGGTCGACAATTTTATATTCGTGTTGTACTAATCCGCAGATTGATAATATCAAAAAAAAAAAAAAAAAAAAATAATAATAATAGAATAAGATGAAATAGATAATTTTATGCGTGAATCTCTAAAAGGACTAAATTTAATTAAAAAAATAGGGAAATTATGCACTTTTATTTATAAAATGAAGAATGTGAATGCACCACAATATTTATTGGATCAAGTAACGTACGTCGGAGAATCACAACCTTATCTAAAGATAAGATGAATGAAGCCTTTATCAAAAGTGAAAAATATTTAAAAAATGCGTTTTTTTTTTTTTGTTATAAACAATTTATGAATGTAACATTCCGGTGGCGAATTTGAACGAGATTGTTACTACAATATTTTCATCATTGAATCATCGTCATAACATCAGCATCAAGTCAAAATACGTATGAAATTGTCATAAATGAAAAATTTCATTGATGAATCCTCGTGACAATGACAGAAACAAAGGAAGTTATGTACGACAACTTCATTGCAATGTTGTCTGTTATGAGTCAACTTCATGCTAAAATTTAGCGACATTGTCTGTTATGAGTCGACTTAATACTGAAATTTGGCGACATTGTCTGTTATGAGTCGAATATTATTCTCTTCAAGTATACTTTATTATTGACTATGAATATGGGCCAGTATATTTGAGTCGATATAGAAAAGTAGCTTAAGTAGAATTTAGATATTCTTACTTACCGACACATATTTATATGATAAAAGAGAAGATACGAAGAAGGGAACAGCGAATACGACTAGAGCTTTTTCAATAGAAGTGTATTCTGTTATATTTATTCCGAGATTTTAAATTGACCTAAGCTACTCTTCCATTCCGACATAGCTACTCTTCCATTCCGACGGATATACGGATTTCTTAAAATCTAATTTTTTACAGATATTATCACAATTATTGATAAAAGAGTTAAAAAATTATTAATAATACAAACGTATAAACTTAAAAACGTATAAAATTAAACAATAATAATTGGATAATAAATTTATCCAACTGAGACCTCATAAGGGCGTTTTATTCTACGCCATCTGTTGATGGCGATGATTCTTCTAAACTATTTTCAGTAGCTGATCGATATAAACGATCAAAATTGTTGTCATCTTCTTCAAGGGGTAATTTCAAATGACTGCTTAATTGATGTGCCGTCGAATATGAGAAATGAGCACGATCAGTATAACGGGTTGGTGATAATGGATTTCCATGTAGCTGAGAATCAATGGGTGGGCTCATAGCTATTGCCGGCAGTAAAACAGAATGACCATGTACAGTCTTTACAAATCGATGATCCTTATCAAACATTTCTGCTTCGATGGGAATGTTTATATGTGATTTTGACTGGGAGTAGCCATTATTTGATTCTATTAAAGTTGCTGGCTGACTAGAAGCACTACTACTCGTATATGATGTTGATTTAAAATGTTTATTTAGTTTTTTTGCTGTTGCATTGATTTTGCGGTTTTTATTGTTGAACTCTAGTTCATCATTTAATTTTTGTAATTTTTCTTTTGTTTTTTCTAAATGTCTTTCAATGTCGCTATTCATGTTTTTGTATTTTTCCATTGAGGGTTGTGGTGGTGATGTTGATATTGAGGTTGTGCGTCTTAATGTTTTAGTTGTCGTTGGCTCCGTTGGTTCATTGATTGTGGTAGCAGTGGTTGTGGTGGTAATAGGATCTGTTATTTTATAAATCGTATCACTACCATCTAACATTGAAATCACTCCAAAGTTTTCAATTGTGAAATTCTTAGTCAGCTTTATGTGATTTAAATGTTGTTCGTATTGCGGATGACCAGCTGTGATGATTTCTGGTGGATCATATGGATTTAGAATTTCATATTTTGGCAAACCCAAATCATAGGTAACAACACCGTCATGGTATATACCGTTTAGTAAATTGTTTGGATTCTTGGCGGATTCGGCTAATTTTGTTGATTCGTCATCGTTGTTTAAATGCAAAGTTGCATGATGATAAAAAGGCTGATGATCAACGTTGTTATAATGATCATATACTCCTAGCCCATGATTATGACTAGTCGCCCGTTGTAAATTAACATCACTGTAATAAGGTTGCAGTTGATGAAGATACTCATGATTGGTGTGCCGGTTATGTTGATGATCATGAGAGCGCTGTTGTTCACTTCTTAGCGGTACATGCAAAGCAAGACCTAATTTTAAATATGCCCAAATGTAAGTGATTAAAATAAAAATAACTTTCATTTTTTCTTATTTTTTAAGTTCTTTTTTTAAGCAGATTGTGAAATTTATTCTTTTTAACTATAGCACTGGGTAAATACTTTTAAATTTGAAGCGTGAGTTTTTTCCGGTTTTATAGCCATGAGCTTTCGTCTGCTGCATTTTTTCGTTTTTTATTTTTGTAAATTGCTTGTGTTGTTGTTAATAATTAAATTAAATTAAAAAAAAAAATATTGATAAGATACAAATAAAAAATTTTGGCTTAAACAGTAATGATGAAATATTCATGTACATATGGTATACAGTGACTCCAACGCATTATCGGACAAGAATTTTTCTCAGAGATAACCTTCTAAATTAAAAAACTATAATAAATATAAAGATTTTTCGGTGTTTTATTTATAGTTTAGATATGTATGTTTATTTATGTTAGAAAACATAGCATTTTATCCAATAATAAGTATAACAGCTCACTAAATAGGTCCGCAGAATAAGTATCGGGTGCTTTTTTTAAAGGTTTATAACTTTGAGTTGTCAATACTGCTTAATTTTATAACCAAAGGTGGCAAAAAACCTATTTTTTAAAACCCAGCTCACCGGGTTTTATTGGGTTTTTAAATAAGTCTTTTTGGGTGTTATTGCTTCAAAATTTCGTTTAAGTCGACAATGTTTTTTGTTTGGTAATACAATTACATACGTTGTATTAACTATTTATAATGCAATTTTGCACTTCTGGTGGGAGCTGTGTGTTGATGAAACTCGGTAATCTGAACAAACTGAAATTATGTATTTCGCTTGAACCATGTATTATGAAAAAAACACCCGGAATATGAAAACAGTCATGATTAAATTATTCCTTTGCATGACAACGCCCAGCCTCATTGCTAATACATATTCTTTTTGAGCTAAAAAAACTGATCGAATTTTTTCGTTCTCCGAATACGTAAATTATACTTATTTTTGTTGTAAATAAGCTATGGAGGCATTTAAATTAAAAAACCCAATAAAACCAGAGTGGGTTTAATTGGGCAACAAAAAATATAAAAGCCGGATGGGCTTAATTGGGCTACCCGGTGGGTTGCCAACTCTGTTGATAACTGATGTAACAACAGCTGATAGTTGCTTTGTGCTTAGTTAGTTAGTCCAATGTAGTCCATTTTGATAGAATGGATACGTAAATAAGTAGAATTGTAGCATTCAGAATGAGGATAATCCACAAGCTTTTGTCGAAACACCCTTACATCCACAGAAAATTACTTTTTGATACATTTTTTGGACTGACGGAGTCATTGATCTATATGTCTTCAATAACGATGATGGTCTGAATGTTAGAGTCAATGGTCAACGGTATAAATAAATGATTCGGAATTTTTTAATACCTCAGATAGCTCGCATTAGTCTTGCTGAAATGTGGTTCCAACAAAACGAAGTCATATGCCACATCTGTATGGGGACTAGGTCCCGCGTCATAAATTCTGTAAGACAATATATTTAATACCTCGGTGAACTATACCTGTTATCATATACTACCTTTCCGCTATTGCGCTAAGTCCTCTGATGGCACCATTATGGTGCCAGGGTTTTTGGATCAGTATAATGCTCAGGTCATATTTGATAAATGTCCGTGCAATTAATGCCGAGACGGCTTTTGTATGATGGACGTTAACCTGAGCCAATTTCATACCGGATCCATTATACTGCATTGAAAATTTATTGAAGTGGGCTATTGCTCACACTGCTACCCTCGTCCTTGGCTCTTAGGACCCGCCATAGAGGCATCTGCAATCCCTTGTTCTGTGCGCCAATCAGAGCCAATATGTGCCCCGTTGTTTGACCTGTGCTCCTTGCAAGGAAGAAGGTGATATTATGAGTACTTCCTCCCCCGAGCACACCACCAACGGGACTCCCTTCCAGATTGATAGCCTTGGCGCAGTCATTTTTAGCCACTCTGCTATTTCTGCATATTTACAGTCTACTAGTACATGACCCGGCCGGAAGTAGATGCCCTCAAATTTTAGCTCTTCTAAAATATTTTCTTTGCAGCACTGCCAATCTCACCGCTTTCGACTACAGAGCTGTACTGGAGCTTACATCTATTGCTTTTAAGTCTGGGGTGGCAGGATTAAATTGCCCCTGATGGCTGATAGAACTGATGTTTTTCAGCCTTCTTTCGGCCTCTTCAGGTGCTAGCCTTTTTTCTAGGTACCGAAGGTACCACCTACAGTCGGTTCCACTAAGTCCCTTACGGAGTGGATCGTCAATTGCTCCAGGTTGACCAGGGGGCGGTATCTTTGTAACACGGCGGGCTTTGTAGTCATGCCTTCGGGCATTATCCGCTGGTGTTACCGTGGTCTTCATGTCCACTCTCTGACGCAATGCTGCGTAGCTAGCTAAAGATGACCCATCGTCCAGCACTGCATGTGCGATACTGTCCGAGGTCATCGCCGGACCCTTTGCTCCGGTGCTTAATTTCCCGTTTTAACCGGTTGACAAGCTGATTTTGTTGTGCCTTGTTTACGTCTTGGAGGCGTATTTATTTTGTACCTAAAGCCAGGAGCTTTGCCATGCCGATCGCAAGTGCCGATACGGACGATGTCAGCAAATTTTTTTTTTTTAATTTCTTCTCAATATTTTTCGAACCTATACTAAGTTCCTCAAAACCGAGACTGGATGGTTAACCATGGCAGAGCCCGTATGACATGGCAAAGCCTATTTACTCTTGAATTCGGCCTGGCCTTCAAGAGGCTCCGTTAGCGACTGCAATACTTAGAGGCCGCCAGCCTGATTGATTCTCAGCACGTATCGCATAACACCTTAATCCAGCCCCTGGAAAAATTCTCAGTTACTGCTCCTCTACTGCCTGTCTGACATGAGAGGCCTTACCAGAGAGCAATTGCTCTCCGTCAGTTGAGTCCTGGCAGTGTAAGTCTTCACACAACGTCAAGGTGATTGTCCCTTCGTGAAAGACGAATAAAAAATTGAATTGGGTGCAACTCATTGATTAATAGAAGCCCTCTATGTTCCAGTCAAAAATTTGCAAGAATTATGCATGTATGAGTGATATAAAAAAAAGTTCATTTGTTTGCTTTTATTCGAATAGACTCGATTTTGTATATATTTTTCCTAAGCCCTACTTGCGATGCTTCCTGTTACAGCTGGTTAAGTTGCGACTGCATATGTTGATGTGTTTGCTTACATATAACGATATCGTCGGCGTAAACTAAATCTTCAATACTTCAAATCGTATCGAAAATTTCAGGTACCCATTTAATGACAAGGATAAATATTAATGGTGACAATAAGCAGCCTTGTTTAATACCTGTGGCTGATGCAAATGATTCATTTAGTTTTCCATTGTGTAGCACTTTACACATAACATTGCGCAAATGTCAGCCGCGGCTTTGCTGATTGGCTCGCATTCAACCAAGTTCCTACGATTCATACACACGAAACAGTTTTAAGAGTCGCATGGATTAAGTAAGCCCCATAAAAAACTTTACGTGGGATAAACATGCTCTCAAGCAGCTTGCGCTGATTGCCAGGAGTTGTGTATCACGTTGCCCCATGGTGTCCTGTTGAAACCACATGTTGTTGGTGTGTATTTCATGTTAAAATAAATAAGAAAAAATGCAATCAAGCAATTTTTGCGTTCTTATATAGAACAATGCACATTAAACGATGCAGTTCCATTGCAGTACTTTATTTACAATTAAAATTAATTCTTATTTTTATAACAATAAAAAAAAACTTGACATTTATCATTCACAAACAAACAGAGAGATAGACTACAGTTTACGAAAGTTTTTAAAAGGAAGTTTAACATTTGTTGGAGCGGTGTGGCTAAAGTTGTCATCGTTATTGGGTTTCGTTAGGTTGAAATAGATGTTTTGGATTTTGGGGACAATGAGGCTAATGGGCTTTTGTCAGATAATGTTAATAAATGTATTCTTATATATGATATGGTTTATGTAAATGAATAAGTAAATGACTGATACAGTGATTGAGTGACTAAATTTGATTGTAGTGTGTACACATAGTATCTTAGGTAAATGAGATTATTTTAATAATATAAAATATGTCATCTTCATAAATCAGATGATTATTTTCTTATTAAAGTCTGGTCATTTGTTCAAATTTATCGTCTTTTTCTTTAAAATTCTGCTCTAGTTTTTTGTTTCTTTAGTACTTATAATTGTGTGAGGGTCCTGAGTATGAGACATAGTTTCCGTATTCATGAGAATGACTCAAATCTGGCTTAGCAACTATGACGGGCTTGGCAGAATAATGCACCAAAGGTGCTGATATAAGCTTTGTAGCGTGCAAAAGTTTGCCACCATGATAAGGTTCAGGAATGGGTATTTTAATATCGGTTGGCTCTCTCAATACAACTGCCTCAAACCCATTGTGGTGGTCAGCCTTATACTTGACAATACGACGATGGCCATCAGAGTCGATTAATTCGTAGATGCCTTCGACCTTATCATCTTTGCGTACTTCTTTTTGACTTTTAATGTCGCCGGTATGGGGATCATGTACGGAATAATGAAATTCATATGCCACTGGTCCATGTTCTTCCTCATGCTTGAGTTCAATACCGATAGCAAGATGGGCAATAGCCAATAAGCAAATAACAATCTGCAAAAAGGATTTGAAAAGGATATTTGTAAGAATGTATACGTTTTTAATAGAATTCATCTTTTTAATTTTTTTCACCTTTGAAGCCATTTTTATATTAGAAAAGAAATTACGAAATCACAGCAGAAAAATAAAATTATTTTTTACTTCTTTTGAGTCCTCTGGGATTGTTTGCAACTGGGTGTGTTTTGTGTTGACAGAACAAGTGCTTAAGTGTTTATAATTAAAATAAAATCCTGTACATGTTTATATAGTCAAATTCGCTACAGAATTACTCTGATTTGCTTGCTGTAAATGAGTTCAACCCCAGAAGAAACTATCGTTTGTGGTAGAAATGAAGAAGGCGTTTGGAAAATTATTTTGTTTTTTTTTAGGTAAATACTACAAGTAAGTACAACAACGTAGAAGTGGTGGCAACAAGTGGTTTGATAAAAAACAAAAATAAAAATTTAAATAATCTTTCTACACATCGATTAACATACACAATCTCACTTTACGCACGGCATGTAACCTGCCGCAAAGATACACATACCGAGTATTTACGTATTTAAGCGTACCACTAGCAGAACTTTAAATAAAATTCATAAATTCATTCATCTTATTACCAAATACCTGTACACAAGCAAACTTACATACATACATACGAGTACAGAGACATATTCACTTGATTTAACATGCAACTTTTTTGTACGGTTACATATATGCATCTACAGACCATTTGCTTAGCAGGCTTTGTGAATTAATAAAGAAATATATTAATAATGTTTTGATGCCAGTGTAGATGGCATCTGATGCAATTCTACTCTAATTTGTGACACTTAAAATGCTTGTGAAATGTAACTTTATTACATTTAAAATGACAAGAAATCTTACCACATAATATGAGTGCGCACTGATAGAAAGAACTTTTTGCCATCGACCACATTTGTATTCGAAAATTGTTTTATTGATTGGACGAACATTTTACATACATACGAGTGCATATGTATTACATACTCCAAATTTGATAACTTAGTGATTATCAATAAACAAATAAACTCTACATTAGAGTGCGACTGATTTAAAAATTTAATTCTTGCAACTGACTCTTATTTTTATTATTATTTAAAGTTAAAATTTTAAATTTTGAGTACAATATATTAGACGCTAGCAGCCGCTAGGTTGCTCATCCCTACGTTGTAACTAAATAAAATTGTATAATGATAACTGATAGTTTAATAGAATATGTCGGGAATATTACCCCATTTTAAGAGTGGTGGGGTCATCGTCAGTAGATAAGAGCTTGAGTGTAAAAATTCTCAAACGCAACGTCTGAATTCAGTTAAAAATTATCAAGCATAAGGATATTTAGACTTAACGCAAGAACTAGTCCGACAATTTTGTAACTGGCTCTTTTGATAGATGGGGATTCAGCTCACATAAACTTCATATATCTATTTAGCAATTGTCATATATACACTAGACAGAGTGCCAAAGGAAGATAAAACTAAAGATTGTTTGTTTTCAATCGGGATCAATTAGATCAGAGGAAAACTAAATCTGTTTCGATTGCGGACTTTGTTCCAAGAGTGGAGAAGTTGATGTTTGAACATGGAATATGGCTTTCGGCTAGCTGCTTTCTGTTTGGGGAACAATTGAGTAGAATAGTGTCAGCGGACGATTGTAATTAACTGGGCATTAACTAAAGTAGGGGTCACACTGATGACTAAGGGTCATATGATTCATCTTTTGTATGACACAAAAGATCTTTTAGGTCGAGGTGTGTGCCGCTGTGCAATCTAATAGCATGTGATAATAATAAAAATAATGCTCAAGTGAGACTATCAATTAGCCGTTACCTCAAATATATTTCACTAAGCTGGAAAGCAGGTATTAATAGACCCAGATTTAGAAAATCGATTCCAATGTGTCTACACAACAATTTTAAGATCGGAAATTTATGTCATCGAAATATATGCAGGGGAATGTCTCCGTAGGAAGATGAAAGGAGACATTCCCCTGGATAAGTGACTACTAAAGCTCTTTGATCAATCATAATCACAAAAAATAATAAATGTAACTTTAACACCGATATATTAGGTTGGGTTCCTGGACATGAGTCAGGCCAAACGGTTTCTAATCCGTAACAGGGGAATCTTTGAAGGGTTACTTTACGAGCCATTACATACCAAGGTATCACTGGAGCAAAATTGGTCTTTCTGAGAGCAACGTCTGTTGAGTAAGGGAAAGTGACACTGAAATCTAGGAGTACATTCTTTGCTATTGTACTACACTACAGAAAGTGTCTTTATTTACCTTGGTGTTACTATTGTGCCTCCACATATATTGTGAAACAGTAAATCGCGAATAGAATTAGATTCCTTGAAAGCCTTAAGATTAGGGTTAATGTAAAGGACTTTGCATAATAGCTCTTCTTTAGCCACTGTGTTTTCTGGCCTCTTGACTAAGTCCTCAAATTGGAAGTATTTGTAGTATCGGTTTAAGGAAATACATATGCTAGTTCTCTAATTTTATTCAGAATTCACCCAATCTATACTTTTTTGCTGTTAAAGTTGAAGAGCAGAGATTTTTTTGAAAGCAATAGATTTTTTCCTCTGAAACTTGCGGTCTGACACCTTCATTTTAACTAGAATTTATATATGGACTGAACCCTACCAAATGTCATACAATTTCGGAACTTTATTTAATGAATGAATCATTTCCCGTGATATAGTACTTTAGCACCTAAATAATTATATATATGTTAGTAGTTTAAAGGCTTTGAAAATAACATCAATAATTTTTTTAATATATTCAAGTTTTAAACCATACAATTAAGGTTCTCCCTAATCATAATAGCTAAAGCGTGCCAAATTCAATTATTTAGCTTCAGTAATTCTGTTCGTTTTTATTTTCATTTAAGTTTTAGTTTCAGTTTTATTTTAATTATAATTACAAAATTATTTTAGATTTTATTTATATTTATTAGCTTATTTATATGACCAGACAGTTTTACAATACTTAAATGCATACATACATATGTATGTATGTAAGTTTTATTTTATTTAATTCCAGATAAGTCAGACGACTACAGCCAACATCTTGTTTATGACTTTGGGGTGATAAGTAAGGTGACAAGTAACGAGCAAACATTGCTGACTTCATGTGTTTCTAAGTCCATTCATGACATCGTAAAAGGTAGAAATTTGTCATTACGGGTGCTTAAAACGTTTTTCTTTTCCTACTTTTTGCCAATACTTTTATTCGTCATATGGACATTAAATTTTTGGTTTAAGTGACAAAATGAAAGACACTTTATTTTAATATTTTTTCGTTCTTTTAAAAAATATATATATATATATGTATGTACATATGTATTTAGAATCGACTCGTGCCAAGCTTTAAGCTATCAAAAATTACACACTTAGGGTGACCAGGTGGTCTAATAAAAAACTTTTACTTTGAATTTCAATTTCATTTGCATTTTGAAAGTAGTTTTCAAATAATTATCGAAAATAAGTTTTGGAGAAATTTTTAAAAGTTTTACGAGTCTGATTTATTAAATGATAAACTTTAAAACTTTGTTAATCAAACATTATTGAAATTTTACACTTTCCCGGTGGCGAATTTGAGCAATATTGTCACTATGATATTTCCACCGAAGGACTATTGTCACAATATTCAGTATCAGCTCGAAATTTGTATGAAATTACCGTAAATGAATAATTTGATTAATGAAACCGTAAGGGGAGTTATTTTTGACAACTTCATTGTAATGTCATCATACTAAAGAACGCTGAAACTTAGCGACATTGTCTGTCATTAGTCGACTACATGCTGAACGATGCAAGATTTTGTCTGCTACATCTCCCCATTAATGAATAAGGCCCTAATTATTCTTAATGATATTGTCTGTCACTAAAAAATGGACATCGAGATTTCAATTTATTTAATGGAACCCAAGTTCGACAAACCAAGATTAATAAGAAATTATAAATTTTGTACTTTTTTTTAATAACTACAGATTGTAAATAAAAGACTGCTGCTAAAAAAAGACTAAACCATAAAGCGTGTATTACACGGTCATTCTTAGCAAGTCAGTGTGGCACGATGAGAAAGACAGTACACAAAATATCCAAAATTTTTGTACAAATTTTGTGCAACTACACAAGTGTGGTGGTATTTTGTCAAGCTATTTTGTCATGCCAAGTATGACAGTGTAAAACTCGCTTACCACACGTTACGAAAATGATTTATGTACTGCTATGTTGTTTTAAAACATTGCCAAATTCGCACTAAAAGAGGTAATCTAGATATGTTTTAAGCACGTGTTTATATTTATAGTAGTCTAGAAGTATTTAAAGACGTTAACAAATACGAGGGTGGGTCAATAAGTAAGCGACTAATTTCAATTTTATTCTTAGGCTAACTCCCTTCCAAAAAATAAAATTGCCGAGGTTGTAAAAATGAGAGAGATAATTTTATCTTTGGTGGTGGTTACATCTTTACCCTTTTTTACCATTTTGTCCCATTCCGGTCAAAATCCAATCATTTCTTCCTTCAATAAAGACACTGTAGATTCTGTCTTTTAGCTGTATACAGTCTTCAAACAAAGACACATTTATATATTTGCATATAGTAATCCTATCCCGCCCAGATTTTATCTATTGGTTTTTTAGGAAGAGGTTGGGATAAAATTTTATCGAAATCAATGTAACAGTATTTGAAAATTAATATTTACTTTATATGGAGTACACCTCTCCCCCTGATTATATCCGTCCTACATTTTTTCCAATAAATCAGTTTCATACGACTATAGCTGATATAGTTCTTTAGATATGTGATTATTAATATTTGGTTTGTATTGGGACACCTCTCCCCCTGATCATATCGAAAAAATGTAGCCTATGTCTCCTTCAGGCATACAGGATGATACAGTGAAAATTTGAAGAAAATGGGCTTAGCAATTTAGCCGTCTATAGACTTCAAACACACACATACAAACAAACACACATACAAACAAACACATATTGATGTTTAACGCAGGCCCAGATTCCCAGCGTTGTTCAAGCGTATACACAACCATATTCGTTCAGCGGAAGGATAAAACTAATTATATGTCAAATCAGCCATGAGCTAAGTGTTACCATTCACGAAATAAGCACTAGTTGAAAAAAAGACGTTAGATGGCGGACCCTTTATATAGAGGTATATATAAATAAGTTGTCCTATATTCGCCATTTTATAATTCGAGAACCAAACCAATTTACAAACCAATGTATGCAATGGAAAGGCTTGCTTTTACTGATAATTTTTGTTCAACTTGGCGGTGGCACGCCCATATAACATTGTTGTTTGTGTGTCTATATCTTTAAAATGATAATAGTAAGAGTTTCTAAATTTGGCACACAAAATTTTGTGTTCAATATAAATTATTAGTCAAAAAGTGATAAGATAAGTGGGAGTGGCACCTTCCATACAAAGCAAATTTTGTTTTTTGTGTACTTTGGAACGGTAATAGTGGAAGGATCTAAATTTAATCGCAATAACTTTGTGGTCAATGTAAATCATCACTCAAAATACTGGCGCAATTAGATAAGTGGGTGTGGCATCTCCCATACAAAGTAAATATTTATTTTTGTATAATCTTGGTCTAAATGACTTAGTATTCAACACAAATCATAAATTTTAATGTATTCTTTTAAATTTTTCTTATGGGGAATACATTTTATAGGTATACGACAAAAAGGCTCCCAGCAACGCGAGGAGGGTTACTCTAGTATTCTTATAAAATCGACTTTTTAAATTGGCATAATATTTGCCATTGATTGTCACAGCTCTCTGAAGGTAGTCAGTGTGGACTATAACTTGTGCATCCTAAAAGACGGTCGCCGTGATTTTATTGGCTGACAAACCTATCTTGGCCTTCTTTTGCGAAAATTCGTTGGATCAACGTTTCATCTACGGTTACAAAAAAGCGCAAAAACTCATCTATACTACCTTGATCAAAAAGTCTTCTGAATAACCTTTTTCTGTATGTGTTGGCGATTTTTTACAATGATATTGCAGCCAACAGCCACCGAATGCACCTGATTTGGCTCTCTGTGACTTCTTTCTGTTCAATCGAGCTAAAAAACCATTACGGGGAACGCGTTTCAGCAGCCGTTTCTAAAATTATGAAAAATCGCCAACACACATAGAGATAGATGTACTTTTGGCTAAGTAACGTTTGCAAATGTCAAGCTATGACGCTAAGATTTAGCGGGTATATCAACAATAGCTGTAGCAAGTTAACACAAAAAAAAAACTCAAGTCGGAACAATGGAACCCCAACACGGAAGTTATTCCGAGAACTTTTTCTTCAATGTATTACGGTTGAACAACGACAAATACTCATGCAAAGTTATTACATTATTACGTTTATGTTCGATCGTAGCAAACGTGGCATCCATTTTGCGAAAAGCTTTCTCATGCACAAGTGATAATTTAAAATTAAAAACCATTAACCATGTGAGATGTTTATAGCTTCCACAATCTCTAGCACTTTCAATTTTTGATCGGTCAACACCATATGGTGATTTTTTTTCAATTATTTTGGGTGTGGAGAGAAAACGTTTGACATCTTTCGCCCTTGTACGGAGAAAACGAAATTCAGTAAACCATTTTTTATTATTGGAGTTGATAGTGCATCCTCCCCGTTGTATTTATCAAGCTTCACCTAGAGATGCCAGATTCCGGAGAGATAAAAGAGTACATTCAAAAGAAAAAAAGTCAATTTTTAAGTATTTTTAAGTTTCTGCAATATCAGTATCCAGCAAAATCGTTTCACAATCGATTGATATATCAGTGCGGACATCTGAAAAAATAGTTTCTTAATAATTTTACATCCAGTTAAAGAAATTAATCATTATATATGTATATTCATGGAAAAATAGTTATTTTGAGATTTATTTCATCTTTTTGGAGTAGTTTTTGCAAAAAAGAGTACGTGTACACTTTAAAAGAGCACGTAAGTCATCCCTAGCTTTACCTAGTTTGAGTGATGGTTCTAATGTTTAATATTCTTAGAAAATAAATTTTTTTCCATTTTCTTCTCAAATCAAGCAGTAGTCTGCTATCAATGGCTTCCAAAGATAAACTAAATGACTCAGCTTGTTAAAATTATGACAGGAGTTAACTGATAGACAGGATCAATGTTGACCTTTCAGATAAAAAATCTCACGAACTTATTGGTCCACCCTCGTATAGGAAAAAATGTAAATTAATATTATATTCTTATAAACACGTATAATTTTGGGTTTGTTTTTAAATATATACGCAGCAGGCCTAGTAGCAAAGCGAAATTCGCCGAGTTGTTTTCTGCGAAAGACCACATTGTCTGCTTTAGAATCTTCTACACACTTTTACAAAGAGCTGTAATATTTTTAGCAGATCTTGAGTTTCATAATCTTACGAGTGTTCTTTATTATTTACTAACCTAGTGTAACGGGTCACTCAATAAGTCCGTAGGATAAGTAAGAAAAAAACAAAAAAAATTGACAAAACTCGATTTTATTATTCAACATAGTTGCGATGCAACGAGTGTAGCGATTTTCCAAACTTTTCAATACCACTTTTATATTATAGTACATCAAAATAGGCCTCAGTTTCAGCGATTGCTTCATCATCGGACTTAAATTTCTTTCCAGCAAGCATTCTTTGAGATCTGAAAACAAGAAAAAATCGGGTTGGGTAAGCAATTCGAAGCTCAATTCATTCAATTATGCCTTAATTTTCATCGATTTGTGTCACCAGTTGTGAACTCACGTTCAACCACTTTGAACATAGCTTTCACACACCCAAATGTTCGTGTAAAATGGTAAAAACACTACCATGTTATATCTTTACAATGTCAGCTAGCTCGTGCACCTTCAATTTGCGATCGTTCATAACCAATTTGTGGATTTTTTTAATTATTTTCTGAAATAACAGCCTCATTTGGTACGACCACGTTTAAATTCAGCAAACCACTTCTCTACCATTTGTCTCAATGGAGTGAAGATCGGATAATGTTTATCAATCCATTGTTTGGTTTCCACTGTATTGTTTTTCATCAAAAACCAATGCTTTATCAAAACTCGAAATTCACTTTTTTTCAATTTAATTTTTTTTTTAATAACAAAAGTTGCTTCACACAAAATGCTATAACTCACAAATCAATAGTCAGATTGCTGCCAAATTTATACATATATCGTTGGAAGGTTGGTACTAAATAAAAATCATATGGACAAAATTCTAGTAATGCCATCTATGTGTCATCCTACGCACTAATTGAGTGACCTGATACTTAAATTTATCCATTACATTGCGCATAGCCTTTAGGAAGGACGATTATGGAGACGGGAGAATGGTAGAAGCGCAGAACAATTAAATTCAATTAAACAATTTTATTATACAGACGAGTTGTTATGTATGGATGTATAAAAGCATATTTCTAGCCCAACAGTTATACTATATTTCTATGTAGTAAAGAAATTTAATAGATATCACTGATCTAAAGTTCCATTTAATTATTTTTAGTATTGTATGCAATGCATTTTATTTTAGATAATTTCTTTCTAACGCATTGTTAAATCTATTTATCTATTGCTGTCGTTGTGCGCCTGCCTTTATCGTTAACGTTTATTGCAAACGGTCTGATTGATTCGTTTTGATATGAAATCAAACGAAATTGTAAGTGGATTTTCTCGTTCTTGTTTCGCATAACTTGTCCCAAGAAATCTGGGTTAAATGTGCATAAAGGAAAACTAAAATATCACAAAAACAAAGACACATATTAAATGCAAAATTGAAATAAAAAATATATGCAACCCGACCACCAATAACAAAAATAACAAAATAATTAAAAATTTAGTTCAAAGTAACGCAATAAGAAAAAATGTTAATCTTGTTTTAAGTTTTTTTCAACATTCAAATACTCGTAAATCGGTTTTATTTTTTTTTCTCCAGTATCACTAACAAAAAAATGCGTGTAAAGATTAAAAAATAATATTTTGAAAATAAATACACTGCTACCTCGTTTTAAGATGCAGCGTTTAATGAAGCTTGACTTAACGAAGAACAGCCTGGGACTAAGCAATGTGAAGACCGAGCCCTTAAGTCGTTCTTGATGGCGAAACTGTGATCTGGCAAAATCCAAGACCTTCCTCTACTTAATATTGCCGACTTATTAGGTGTAGTCTTGCCAAGGAGACCAAAGAGTTAACGTAAGAAGATATTTATCAAATTTTAGATGAAGTAAATCAGCTTCTTTCAACATTATGTAACATTGCTGGATATCAAATCTCTGTTAAACACGATTTTTTACGTCAACTTTATGATTGTGGTGAACAAATTTCGCAACAGTTTCGCTTCATTGAAGATAAATACACCAACTCGTATGCAAAGGATGCGTACAAAAGAGAATGTTGCTGCTGTATTGGCCCATGTCAATAAAGATCTCGATATGTCGATACGTCGCCGTTGCCAACAATTGGCCTTTTGCCCAAAGAACTCAAGCAAAGTTTGTTTCGTATAAATTTTTCTTCAACAACGAAGTTCTTTTTTGGCTCAATGGGTACGTCAACAAACAAAATTGCTGAATTTTGTGTTGAAAGCAGTCAGAGGTAGTTCAAGAGCAGTCAATGCACTCTAAAAGATGCACTGTTTGGTGCGGTTTGTGAGTCAGCGGACTTATTGAGCCGTATATCTTTAATTTTCTTGCTTAGCAAAATGCAAAAAATGACGAAATAGATTAGTGTTTTTATTGTTTTTTCAAAGAGTACAAAAAACAGTATAAAGTGTAAATATCAGTACATTTTGCTACTGGTTTAGGTGTTGTACGTTAAAAAGTACATTTGAAGAAAATCAGTACAGGTACTGCTAAAAACAATGCGTCAGGCACCCCTTAGACTAATCCGTAATAATGATAATGGCTGTAGATATTGGGTCATAATTGCCCATTTTTTGCGCTTAGGCTCAGTACCGATCATGGAATATCAAACAGATTGTGCTTATCTACTAAACTAAACTTCTACTAGGGATAAATTGGAAGTAGGATCTGTCCTTCGGGAAGATACAATCTCAGTCTGTACCGTTGCCTTAAAGGGATTCCAATTTGATAAACTTGACCTTGGGTTTCTCTCTCAGACTTTAGGCTCTCTTCTCAGCAGTATGCGCTGACTGACCCTGCTGGATTGATATTATAATGAACTCATATGGGTTTCGGGTCTTTCGGGCACCTAGGGGAATGATATTTCGGATGAGTGCACTACTATATATATGTATATCCCTCTGGTTGCGTTGTCGAACTTGATAGACAGATGGGCTCTGGGCATAATGGCATACAGGTGGAATATTCAGAATTTTGTGGCATTCTCGCTCTATGGAAAGGACTATGTCTCTTCTAAGTTTTTGAAGGGAATCGATCTATGGAAGCTCCGAGGTGTGTTACAGTCAAAGTTGGTCAATTTCGTCAAAGGTATCGGTTAGCTCATGTGAGGCTTATATAATGAATTTTTAGGCTGGAAATTTTGGGACTTCCCATGTCGGGCTTTTTGGTGTCTTTCATGTTACTATACTCTAAAGGGAATTACAATGAGCCATGTGGCCTCAAAGTGAACTCGTGGATCGTAGCCGATTCACGCAACCTAATCGAATCTAACCTGATGCGTTTATAAAAAGTTCAAATTATAATCATTAAATCTTTAAACCAATAATTTATGAATGTATCTGTCTAAAATGCTGAGACGGCAACCACTAATTTTTTCTACTTGACTTAAATATATAACTTAGATGCGACTTATGCCTCTTCAGTCACGCCTTCCCTAAGCAACGGTGTTTCCAAATGAGAATTAAGCATTTTTTTTAATGTTCAATATCTGTACAATAGACTAAATGATCACACACTGTAAGTCAAGACCTTTTGGCAATAATAATAATAATCTTCAAAGTATATGGTGTAGTCGTAATAATGTAGACATTGGGACATAAAAGCGTTTTTGGGATATACGTTCATATGGATGATATTCGAAAAAGTAAATCGATTTTAAACAAAAGCAATATATTTCAACTTTGCAGCAAACATAATAGCAAACTTTGGCACTTGTCCTAATTCACGGTCTGTATTAATCAATTAATTAGAATATATTTCGCTCTTGATAAATGTGCACTAAATTACAGTGTGAATGGGTTAGATTTTCGAGGTCGCACTGTAATATAAACGAACAAGAAAACTATTTTTTATTTTACAAATAAAAATATTTGTATTTATGTCAGTTGTATTTGTAACCGATTGCATTATTAAAAATTTAATTTATGCGTCTTGTGACTAGACAAGACTTAATTGCAACAAAGCTTAAATAAATAAATATGAATTTATATCAATAAAAATATACCAATTTTATATAAATTTTCATTTCAAGGATCGGGATCAATTGCAAATACAAACATGATTATTCCTGTTTAAATCTAAACTTGAATTCAAGTGTCATCATATTGTCAACTGAAATTTTATTGTTAAAAGATACTGTTTTTTTATTTTAATTAATTTCAAAACAATTTGTAATTAAAAGGAATTTGTGAATAAATTGTTTGACTGGAAATAAGAGAGAATGACTACAGAGATTATTCAGAAAGTATCATCTCCAATGTATGTTTATTTAATAACAAACTAGAGAGGTTGACAAATTCCCTTTTTTATATGATTAATTCTAGAGTCTCATCTTCGCTTTCGATAAGGAGTTGATTTAATTAAGTTTTTGTTTAGTTAAAGGTTATGACAGTTGTTATTAAACAACACATTGTTATTCGTTATTCGAAATGTTAACTTGTTCGATCACGTAAGCAGCGATTAGATTAGATGTTTATTTCTCTTTAAGTTGTCAGTGGCTTAGGAAAAGAACATTTCTTTCAGGGACAAAGGCCTTGGCGTGGCCGGAGAAGCCCAATCTACGTGCCCGGAGAAGTCTGTCTCCAATTTCAAAAACCGAGTGTTATTAGCATTATCGCACTCAGCGCCGAAAGCAATAAAATTTGAAGATTAATAGGTAATAAATGCAGAATGGCTTTGAGGTCAGCACTGGGACATGTCCTGCAAGCAACAGTGATACCCAAACATGCAGACCTCTGTATTCTTTCCAACCTAGTGGTGATAAGACTTTTACTAAGGGCTCCCCGCCTCAAGCAAACCATAATATAAAATATAAAATAAAAGAAAGTAAAAAGCAATACTATTTTAGCTGTTTTCACGTCAAATCTAGCGCTTTACAAACTATTTAACCTCAATTTAGTAATTGTTTGTTGAAAAGTTAAGTCAACATTACTTATTATTTAGGTATGTCACTTCAGCGTCCACGTTAGGCATATGTTAACGCAACACCCAACTCACTAATTTATGTTTGTCAGTAAGGTATTTTTTTTTTAGCTGTATGACAACTATCGATATCAATGACTATTGCTTTAAATACATAGACGACAGCAAGCAGCATAACAGCAAGCAACAAATTGTTGTTGACAGCATTTGCTGCTATGCTATCGACTACATAAATATTTTGAAAGCAGTAGCAGCAATAAAATTAGATTTCATTGTCATCTGTTTTATTTGTCATAAAAATATTTGTTATAGAAAAATATTTTTTAGTGGTGACACTCAAGCTGAATTAAAACGCTTCTTTAAAATATTACTCAAAAATATAAAAATTAATGAAATTATGTGTTTAAAACTTTTCAGTTATTAACAGAAATGATGTTTGATACAATATTTTAATTTTATACTGTTGTTTTCTGATAAATAAAAAATAAATTATTTTTAGGTTTTTTTATTTAAAACTATATTGTAATGGTATTACTAATTTTTATTCTGCTGCCTAAAAGAATAGAAATTATTATACTACATGTTAAGCAGCAGCAGCCTTTAAAATAATTGTTTTCGTATAAACGTAAGTATTCTAATTTTAACATTTTGCTGTCGCTGCCTGCTGTCGGTTATGTGTTTAATGCTTATGACTTGACAGTATACAAGCAGCCATACGGCAAGATTTATTAGAAAAATCGTGAGAAATTGGACTGTTTGAAGAAGCCATGTAACTTGTAGCCGTGGCGAACATATGCCGCAAATCATATTTAAAAGGAAATGTCATGCCAAATCATTTATTAGATTATAACAAAAAAACTCTTTCAAAAAATATTTCAAGATAATACATTTTAAGTTCTCTAACTGTGAAGTAATACGCTATGCTATAAAAAACCATTTTTTAAAATAATTCCTCCTAGAGAAGAGACAGTTGCATTAACTCATTGTAGTCATCACTCGAATACTACAGCATCTAATACAGGGGTGATCCAAGTAGCGTGTACCAAAATTGAAGTGAAATTGGGTCGAAAATTGCTGTGGTTAGCTTGCCACCCATGTACCAATATTGAAAGGAATATTAGATGAATGCAACGTGTTTGAAGAACTCCAAAGATTCCGTTTATACGACAATGCTAGATAAAGAAAATCCTATTGAAAGCTTCGACGAAAAACATCGTTTTCGAGTTTACGTGGCGTAATCTACATTCAGGATACTCTAAAAGGGGAGGTTAAGAAGTTAGTCTACAAGCACCTATAGTTTACAGATTCCAGGAGCCCTGTATCAAGCAAAGTGTATTATGGTAAAGGCAATATATGCAATTAAGAATCTACTCTTCAGTAAACAGTTTAATATTCCTCAGGAAGGACTAAGAGGATTTAAACATATTGCACATTTTTTCAGCCTTATATGTATCGGGTGGGCTATCTATTAGGTTTAAATTTGAATCAGCGGTTATTTAAAATCTGGAATGTTATCCCCACTGAACGAAACGAATCGGTATACGCTTGAACAACGTTGAAATTTATTGGAAATTTATAAGCAATTGATAGGCAATTGCGCGAAAAAGTTGTACAAAATTTGGTCGCAGAGAAGTACCAACCGTGCCCGTTATATGCAAGTTTATTGCTAAAGTTCGTGAAACTGGCTTCATTGTTGATGCGCCAAGACGCAAGCATGCTCGTATAGTGCGGACGCCCGAAAATGAGGGTGTGCGTGAGAAACCGTCAACATTAACTACTCTTCGTTCTCAAGAATTGAACATTTACGCACCAGTTTACGTCGAATTTTGCGAAAAAATCCCGGTATGACGAATTACAAAGTTCAATTGGTTCTAGAGTTGAAATCGCAAGACCATCCGCCTCGTTTTCGCTTCGCTAGATGGGCCAACGAGATATTGCATGATAATGTCGATTTTACCAAAAAAAAATCATCTTTTCAAATGATGCTCATTTTTATCTTGGTGGGTATGTTAATAAGCAAAATTGCCGTATTTGGGGCTCAGGAAACCCCAACGTGGTCTTACACAAGTTAATGCACCCATTACAAGTGACAGTTTGGTGCGGCTTGTGGGGCGATTGGCATCATTGGCCCATTTTTTTTTTTTAATGAGGACGGCTCAACCATTACGGTCAATGAAGACACCTATCGCACCATGATACCGATTTTTTTGTGCCCGCTGTTCACGGTATTGATGTGAACGACGTTCGGTTTCAACAGGATAATGTAAATTGCCACACATCTCATGACACAATCGATTTATGGCGTCAAACGTTTGATGACCGTTTAATAAGCCGAAATGGTGATGTCAGTTGCACGCCAAGATGATGCGACTTGACATCGTTGAACTATTCTCTGTGCGGCGTTGTTGAAGACAAGTATTATACCGACAAACCAGAGACAATTAAGCATTTGAAAGCCAACATTCGTGATGCTATTGCCGAGAAATAGTTCTCAAAATTGGTCAGATCGAATGGGGTACTGTGAACCAGCCGCGGCAGCCATATGAACGAAATAATATTTTATTTCTAACCCGAGTAGTTGTACTTCACAACAAAAAAATAAATTTGGCAAAATTTCAAACCGTTTTGGTTTTATGGCATTTTTAAATTTAAACTTTGAAATGACCCACGCTATATATGTAAATACGTTCGTTTTTGGCATGAGACAAATGTAAGTAAATGAACTTGTAATAGTGATTTCAATATGCTACAACTCCTGAACACTCCGTATGTCAAGGTAAAAAAATCATTTTTTGTATCTTCGCTATCGAATACTTTTTCTAATATATGTTTTTCTAATATAAGTTTTGTCTACAAAATTATTTTAAACTTTCAATCGATTATAAACTTTATTAACACGTTTATTTAAATTAAATGGAACATCAATCATTAATAATTTATTCGCTAAATCGTAAGAATAATTACTTGAATGATTTTGAGATTTTTATCACATTAATCGTATAAAAGTACTTTTTAATTCGTATTCGGTCATTTATAAAATTTTAATTTAAATCTGCATCTGTTATGTGCAAGAAAATTTAAGAATTAATTTTTTGTAATTTTGCTTTACATTACGCCTCATATCTTATGTGCTTTTTAGAACGTTTTGATTCGGTGTAAACATTAATTATTCTAAACATTTATTTTTATTTAATAAATGCATGAATAAAATAATAATTTTGAAATTGTAAAATAATTAATTTATTTTATTTGATTTTATTTATATTCTTATGACCTAAAACACACAATATATGCAAATAAACTTTAAAATCTATGCAATAAAAAGTCAAACATGAATTATGACAATATAGAAGTCCATGAATATATTTGCTTGCAATTGTGTGTTGATTAAAATCAGACCTTTTCGGTCCTTTCCTTTTACATTAGCGCTCATACTTTAGTGAATTATTGTTTTTTTTTATTTATTTTTCATATTATGTACATATATTATTAAAAAATATAAGTAGTTTTTATCAGTGCTGCCAACACTTTATGATCAAAACGCACAGACCTCCTACTTAAAAGCGTTAAATTACAATTTATGTAACTAATCGTAATCAAAACGCTCTGTATGAAAGCGTTAATAGTATTTCACAACAGAAAAATATGACTAAATAGTAAAAAAATTGTATTATTCAAATTTCTATTTCTACAATGATATTTTAATAATTTGTAATATTAGCGATTGCTTAAAAATTAAAATTAACAACAATTTAGAGTAAACAACATATTGAAAATGTTTTCTTCATATATGGGTTCAGGTGTAACACTAAGAAAATACCTATCAAAGCTGGCGTTAGACAAGGTTGTATTTTTTCCAGGGTTAGTAGAAACCCGTGTTTTTTAAAAGAAAAGAACCAAACGTTTTTACATTTTAAAAACGTGTATTTATTAGTTCGTAGATTGCAGTTAAATTAAAATAAATTTTTGTGTTTGGTTTTTAATTAAAATCGTTTATTTAACACGGTTTTGTGCACCACTACTTGTAACCTTTTTACAGGCAATAACAATTTTCTATTCTTAATTACTCCGTCTGTTTACAATTTTGTAAACAACAATTACTCGACATATCTTTCTACTTAAAGATCTTCCAACCCGATCGTAGTTATAACTTTGGTTCGATCACAACCTTTTCAACCAGGGGTTATTCACACTTAACTCTCTTTACAGAGTTAGCTCCAACTAAACTGGTTTTTTACTTCACGATTCACTTCACGAGTTTACTCCTTATAAACTCTCTTTACACAAACTGCACTCGCTGGGTTTACTTTACTTAAACTGGGTTTTTGGGTTTCATAAATAATTTCAAATTTCGTTCAAATCACCAATATTTTTTGATTGTATAAATCACGTTGTTTTAGTATTTATAATGCAATTTTGCATTCTTTGTGGGATCAAGGCGTCATTGTGTACTATGAGTTGCAAAAACTGGGTGATCTAAGCAGACTACAATTACTTTGTTTGAATGGCCGGAATAGAAAGACAGACATGATTAAGTTATTATTTTGCATGATAATACAGGTCAGGTATGTCGCAAGTTTCAAAACAATTATTAGAAACGATCAAATGCCGCATTCCGATATAGTGACCTGTTTGTATTATGGAACACATTCGCTTTAAGCACAATTTACATCGTTCTACGGTTTAAAAAGCGGGAATTTGCAGTTTTTTTTTTTTTTTAATTGTAAGGGAAGCAAATGCAACACATATTCGTCACGTTTAAAGGCATTTCGATTTATGGCCTATATTTTCAGTTTATCTTTTAGCATGTCACCGAATTACTTCCTTTGCAGAAATACAAAATCGGCTTCAAATTTGGAGTGCCTTAAAAGACGAGAAGTTCTTCTGAAATTAGCTCTGAAGTTGAGAAAAGATGTAAGCAGTGATTTCATAAATTTTTTATTTCATTATTTGTGGTAAAAAACGGTCAAATAACGTGTTTTATTATTAAAACATGTAATTAGGAAATTTAGAAAAAACTTCGGCAGAGAAGATGCTCTAACAAATCGTGCCATCAAGCTGATGGTTAATAAATTTGAAGAAAGTGGATCCGTTTATGATAACAGAAACAAAATTTTTCAACGTAGTGGTCGTTCAATCGGGAATATAGCAGCTGTGAACAGAAGTGTTGAAGAAGATCCAAAAACATCCATTCGTCATCGTTCTCTGCAATTAAGCGTCAAACTATCCGTATAAAGGCTTATTAAATCCAGCTGACGCAAGAATTAAAGCCAGCTGACCACACATTACATCGGCAATTCGTTTCTGGGGCCACATTTTGTAACAAAATTATTTTCACCGACGAAACCCATTTCCAGCTCAATGGCTACGTCAGAATTGCCGCATTTGGGGCGAAGAGAATCCAAGAGTTATCTTAGAGCAACCATTACATCCACAAAAAGTTAGGGTTTGGTCTGTCTTGTGGTCCGGAGGCATCACCGGAAAATATTTTTTTGAAAATGCAAATGGAAATGCGATTACACTCAATGTAAATCGGTACAGGGAGATGATCCGAAGCTTTTTGTGACGAAAAATTGATGATTTATACTTAGAGAATATGTGGTTTCAACAGGATGGTGCCACTTTTCACTTTGCGAGTGAAACAATGGATTTTTTGAAAGAAAAGTTCGATAATTGTATTATTTCTCGTAGAGGAGGAGTAAATTGGCCAACAAGATCGTGCGATTTGATTTACTTGTGGGGTTTTTGAAATCCCAATGTGTACAGCAATAATCCCACAACAGTTCAAGAGCTTAAAACCAACAAACATTATCGAGTAGATATCAACGACTGACAACAGTTTATTAAAAAACGTGATTGATAATTTTGGTAAAAGCCTGCTGAGCCAGTAGGGAAGCAGGACTCACATGAGCGAAAAACTTTTTAATTTTTAATAGGAACCTATTTGTAATAAACTAAATTAAAAATATTAAAAAAAAAATATTTTTTTATTAAAATTATACCTCAATTTTGGATACCCTTTACTAAACCAAATTTGATGACAATCCTAAAAACTAATTAATACAGAAACTCAGAAATGAGTTATTTTTAACGAAATTATAGGAATTTTATTTAATTGTAAAGAGGGGGAAGTCCTCCACATCAATAGTTAATGTTTGCAGCCATTTTAAATCGTAAAACGAACCACGACTCCCCGCAATGATAAGCTAGCACACTACTGAATAGCCTACCGATTTACATACACATCTATAAATTAATTAATACTATAATATGAAAAAGAAATATTATTTAACAAACGTACCATAAAATTTCATTTCCAATTGCCTTTCTTCTTCATTTTCAATACTTAAATGCAGGAAAATACTAAATACTATTATGATGCCCATTAGAGTGGTTCGTCTTCCACACAAAAAAAGTTGGGCCAGTCATCCCCTATGATGAAAGATAATGTAAAAACAATTCCAAAAATAATTTTTTTATTTTTTTGCCGTGCCTACAAATACCGCCCTTTCAGTATTTTGTTCACTTCGCCATTTTTAGTCCGATCGTAACATTTTGTATTCCGATGGTCATGGATCTGTAAGGGCTACATTTCTACCTCTAATAGTTTTTTACTACCACGTCAAATTCTTTTAAAAACTCAGTTCGTACCCTCCCTAACGCTAAATATTTTTAAAGGAAGATAAAGCCGTATTATTTTGATGAAACTTTTGCGTTGAAGCTATTTATTTTTATTCATAAACAAAAAAGTTATAGGAGTTAAAACAAATGCCTAAAAGTGTTTTGAGATAAGGGAACAATTTTGGGAAAAATGCCTTTTTCCATTTGCTACGTCTCATTTCAAAATTTGTTATAAAAACAATCCTATTTTGTAAACTTTTTTGTTTTAATAACAAAGTACTGACTGATAATTAAGTTTTAATGAGATGCCGTATTCAAATAATACTGTTTTACAGTAATTACGGTACAACTTTTCGTAATAATTTTTTTTTTTTTTTTTTCTAAAGAGGAGATACATAAAGCATGAAAGACCACGTATAATAGTTTTACCGCGTATTTAATTTTCGAGATATAAGACGATTTTTTACACTACAGAGAGTGTGCTACTCAAGTAGTGAACAGTTTATTTATTTGTTTACTATCTGAAACCCAGCGTGCTTCCAGTCACTTCCATTTATTGACTGATGATGTGTATTATTTACGAAGTTGCTGGAATCAAATTTAGAAACTTCTAGTATAATTGTTCTCAAAAATGTAAAAAGTAATATATATTATATACGGGTAATGCCACGCCATCTTATCCACTGCTGCCTATTTTTTAATTGATGATGTGTATTGACGATGGAGTCATTTAGATTAAAAACAGGAACTTTTACTCTTATCATTTTCAAAACTGGGAATGTCAGCGCCCAGTTGGAATTTTTTAAATATACAGTCATGTAAAAAATAGTAGGGACACTAATGTATCACAGTAAGATTCGATAACAAAGTACAAATAACAAAAACAAATAATTGTTCTTATTATTGGCTAATTAACTACAGAAACAAGTTTAATTGCATTTTTATGATATTATTGCTTATATTCTAAAATTTAATTAAATTAGACTTAAAATATAAATTCAATTTGTTAAATAAAAATAAAGTCACTTCAAGAAATTTTATTTGAACTAATTTAGATTTGAACTAATTTCAGTTCTAACGTTGTTCTAGAGTGTTAATAATTTTTCGGGGCTCCGTAGTTATTTAAAATTGCCAGACATCGACTAGGTATAGAATCGACAAAATATTATCGTACTGAAGCTCATAATAATTTGTGCGACACTTCCCTCTGGTTGTTATTTTTACTGCATTCCACAGATTGCCTATCTAATACAGTAACATTGTTATTTGCTAACCCTTTATTAGGACACTTTGCAGTGGAGCACCCAATGAAGTTGCTGTTTCTCTTCAGGCGAAAGTAGCATATAAGTTTGTAGAAATTCAACATAATCTGTTGCTTTCATAAGCTTCTGTAGACGATATAGTGGCCCAACGCTATGGGACAACAATATTACCGCCACCATGCTTTGCAGGCCTAAAAGAAATTTTGTTTTGTATTGGACCATCCAAAATTAGTTTTCAAGTTTCTTCGCTAATAGTTCACCATTGCGAGCACTAATTTTTTCTTAATTTACGACAGTTTAGCAAATATTCTTGTTTCGAAAATTCTTCACTAATAACGAACTATCGCTTATTGCAAATCTCGGGCTAAATCAGGGTTGCCAGATGGACTTAATTTCGCTAGACTTACAAGAATTCTTACACCTTGTCAAGAATCAAGAAAAATTATAGTTTGTCAAGATTTTTTTAATCACATTTTTTTTTTATAATATTCTTTAGCGAATTAATATCATAAAGCGTTTTAAATGTATTTGGTTCCTAGTTTAGTTTACTTAAAATATTTACCATATAATTAAATTTTTTAAATAGGTGTTCGAAAAAGCTCGTTTACAAATTAAACGCTTTCTTATATTTAAAACGAGCTTTATTAAACCAAAGATGTGCCGTTCCGAGATCGAAGCAAATGATAGTTTGAAGATGCAATGTCTGCGCTGTATGATGGTGGTGTATGGTGGGTCATCAAAGATGTGTGTGGTCTGGCGTTTCATGATGAAACACAACACCTTGTCTGTTGATCAATTCTGGCCGTTTTAATTGAATTGCTAGCTGCAGTCCTGTTAATTGTTGATAGCTTCGATCAGAATCAATCGTCTGACCATGTTTTAGAAGCTCATAATAACAATTCCTTTCCAATTACATACATCATTACCTCTCTTGGTGTCAATTCTGGCCTTACTACCGTCTATGAATCTTCAGCTCCCATGATCCTTTAAGCACTTTATGTCCGTATATAATCCAGTTTTTAGCGTTCGCTATCATTCGGACGTATCAAATAAGCTACTGTGTTGCCTAATGTAATTAATATTACCAGAGATAATAAATTTTAGAGTCATCTACCGGCAATTTCTAACCGCAGTTTTTCAAACACCAATATTTTGGAATGTCACGATTTTTATTAAATCAAGATTTTTTCTATAAATATAAGGAATTTTGCAATGCTTTATCTGGTCACCCTAGACCAAGCGGGTAGTCTTTAAACAAACATGCATTCATTTTAATAGATTTATAAAATGAATTTTATTATATATTTTTAACATCTAGCTGTCTACGCCTTGTGTGATTTGGACGTGCCTTTCATCATTATTGTTAACCCTGGAATCTTAGCCATGGGTGTCTGAGCACCCTGTCGTGTTACACATTTAGGTCTGGAAACAAAGCTTTGTGTTTTTGGTCTATAAAGCATATATTATTACTTATTTTAAGTTCCTTCATAACCAAGCAAAAATGAATGAATTAAAAAATGTATTTTTATTACTATTTTTGATAACATTACTCATGATAGTAGAGGGAGCTCGAAAATATGGGCAGGGTTCAAGAGTTAAAATATTGTTCTATAACAATAAAAACACGATGTTCTTTCATAATACGCAAAGTTTTCATTAATCCTGCAAAACTTTCAAATTGTTTTCTAAAGTTGCTTGATCCTTATTTCACAAGTGGTGAAATTGCATCTAGAAAAACATAAATAACGGTATTTTCTTAAAAAGGAAATATTTCCTTCTACTCCCTGGAAGTCACTCTATCCGTGTTCTGCTTTACTTTTTTACCAATAATATCAGCAGAAGTACGTTTAAAATAATTGTAAAAGAATGAGTGTTCATTTTTTGCGCCACACTGTTTCTCATTTTTCATGTCCCAAATATTAAATATAAATTATGATTTTTCGACTGACACAATACAGCAATAATTATAAAGAATAATGTTTTTTGTATAGATTTGCATTTAATCAATTACATATTAAAATTATTGACTTTAAAAAAATACCAGGCTTAGCACACATTTTTAATTGGGTTAAATAATAAATGCTTCGATATGCAAACAAACAAACAAAAAACTGGTATTTGCACAAATTTACTATAAAAATATAAAAAAATAGCAAAAATAAAAAATAAAAAAGACTTAACATTAAATTGGATTATTATTTGTTTTTGTTTTTTTTTTTTTTTTTTTTTTTTTTGTACAATCGTTAATTAATAATTTCAATTAAAAGTGTCAATCACTTTGCAGTTCTTAGCAAGAACTTTAGGCGTCACTACTTGTTGGCCTTAAAGAGTGACGGATAGCGTTTCGTAAGCGAGATCTTAATAATTCACGTCTTAGGCAATTACTTTCACTTTCGGCCGTCTTAGTTAACTAAAGTTATTAATAATTATTATTAATTGCCTCTATTCAACTATGAGATTCATCAAAAACAAATAAATACATACACTTTCTGGATCAATATCACCAACAATTGAATCGGCTAAAGATGATGCATTGGAATCTGTGCTACTTCTAAATAAATTTTTGTGTTCCCTGTATACCGGTTGCTCTTCTTCATTACTCTCATCCACTGAATTTACATTTTCTAACTGTTTTCCTGGTACATACTCCATTGGATGATTGCGATTGATGGCTTTCTTTAGTTGAAGTTTTTCTTTTTTGTGTAATTCCAACTCGTTTCGCAAACGTTGATTTTCAATTTCAAGAAAATCCACCTGAATTGCATAAAACAAAAAGTAAAAATTTTTTAAAACTTGTCTCTCCGTTGCAAAAGTGTTGTGACTTTTCCTGTATTCAATGTTACCATATGTCATCAACACCAGGCACTTACACTTTCCAATTCAAATTCAAGTTCATCTATTATATCGTATGCCTCATCCAATGCAGTTTGTAGTTTAGCAACTTGGGCTTCTAACGCTTCTATGGTATTTGTTTCAATATTTTTGTAGCGCCTCTTCTCCTGTGTAACATCTTGTTCTGTGACGAAAATTGTAAATAAATTTCTTTACAACGCTACACCATCGCAGGTGTTTGTGGTGTTTAGTGTAAAACTATTTGAACATAATTTTGAAAATAATTTATAACTTATTTATTCTATGAAAGATACTGAAATCTTACTTTGATCCGATAGATCATGGTTGGATAATGGTTTGGATCTCCTTAATAAGGTCTTAGATATACAGTAGTGGTCAGCTATTTAGGAACAACAATTGTTTGTGTACTGACATGTCTATTTACAAATCCGAAACAACAGCTTTTGAAAATAGATATAACGAAGGTTAAGTTCTTGGTTTGGTAAAAGTTTGAAACCATATACCATTCGAACCATATTAATTAAACTTCGTTTTATGCCAGCCTTAATAGCTAGCCACCACTGTATAAACCGATGGGTCGAAGGGACATAAAAATGCTAGCTGTGAATTTTGCTCTTAAGAGGTCTATATCAGACTGTCTAATACCATTTTGAGCTACAGCAGTGTTCTACAAGCCGAAACTATAGCAATTAATATTGCCGAGCGACATATCCAGTATTACGGGATATTCAATTGGGATATTTTAAAATTTACGGATATCAAAGCGAAAAGATCTACGGTCCTGTACAAATAGAAGATGGCATATTTCGAATACTCTATAACGAAGAACTGAATTCAAATCTCAGCGAATAAGTTGGCTACGGTATATTGAACGAATGCCTCGAGTAAGAGCAGCAAAAATCTAATTGGCACACACAGGTCTTGAGGCAATTTGCAACGATTTAAGAAAGATGGGAGTACGAAATTTTAAGAAAATAGCCAGAGAGAGTGCACGCTGGAAGTAAGTGGTTGAGGAAGCAATGGTCCATTCCAAACTGTCATGCTAAGAAAGAAGAAGATAATAAAGCGACCACGGAACCCGTTGAGAGTGTACGTAACACATTAAAATATTTTCAAGAATGCCGTGTGTCTCTAAGAGAGCAAACCATTAGATGGTTAGTCTTAAGTAGGTTTATAGACATAGGAACATAGAAGTTGTACATAAGCGGGTGCTACTCTGGATCTTTTCACAACTATTGAAAGATTTCCTTCGTATGAGGCTAAGCTTGGCCTGAAAAAACTGACTACATTAGAGCATAGTAGATCAGTTTTAGGTATTTGTTTTTCTTGCAACCTTATTGTCGGTAATACTGATTCCGAGTTTTTACATTTATCTTGAATTTTAGCATCCCTGTCATATGCTCTTGCCATTACCGACTTCTCACTCTATATTTTTACAGGACTGATTACAATTTACATTACGAATTTATTGATTTTTACGTTAGTATTTTCATATCGGGTTGGTCAATCTATCGGTTTAAGTTTGAACCAACAGTTATTTCGAATCTGGCAATGAATGAATCGATCTACGCTTGAGCAACGTTGGGATTTATTGGATATTTATTTTCAAAACAAAGACAATTGGTCGGAAATTGCAAAAAAATCAACAAATTGATAAAATTGTCGGATAAAGAGCATTTTCATCTTGGCGGGTACGTTAATAAGCAAAATAGCCGTATTTGTGGCTCAAAAAACCCAAACGTGGACTTACAGAAGCCAATGCTTGTGAAGCGAAAGCATCATTGGCCCATATTTCTATAAAAATGAGAATGTGAACGATGTTTGGTTTTAACAGGGTGGTGCAACTTGCTACACATCTCATGCCACAATCGATTCATTGCGTTAAACGTTTGATGGCCGTTTAATTAGCCGAAAAGGTGATGTCAGTTGGCCGCCAAGAAGCAGCGATTAGACACTATTTTCTGTGGGGCGCCGTTATAGAAAACTGTTATGCCGACAAACCAGAGACAATTAAGCATTTGAAGGCCAATATTCGTGATGCCATTGTCGAGATACGACACCATACACTTGAAAAAGTTCTCGAAAATTGTTCCGATCGAATGGGGTACTGTGTCTGTCAGCCGCGGCAGCCTATAAATCAAATAATATTTCATTTCTAACCGGAACAAAAAAATATATTTGGCAATTTTTCGAACTATTTTTGTTTCACTGCATTTTTAATTTAAGCTCTCAAATGGGCCACCCGATAATTAATTTATGTATATTGTTGTTAACTTTTAGTATGTATGTACTTGATATACTGTTTTTGTGTTCAGCTTGTGATTAAATTCTGCAGCTGATTCGTATTCTCGTTGCCATGACTGATTTGCTTGTATCCGTTATAGTTCGGATTGTAGTGTGTACCTGTATCTACGCGATGGAAACGAGTCTTCCACGGTAGGGTAAGGGCAGGTAAGTGAGTTGACAAAAAAAATTGGCATTATCTACTGATAGTGTAGTGGTTAGAGCGCATGCATAACAACACAAACGACCCAGGTTCGAGCCCCAGCAGAGGACATGACGAAGAAAAAATTTAATTGTGGTTTCGAATGTTTAATAAAAAAAGGCTTTAACAACTCCATCTAAAAAAAATAAAGAAAAAGCTACCCTGACCTTCCGGCATACCTCTGACGATGATGGCAAATATCAGACGAATGATCTGAAAAATACGCCACATAATGGGAAAAAATTACAATGCTAAGGTAAAGATCACCAGCAATTAGAAAGGATATTCACCACTACGCAAAAATTATATGAAGGAAGCTACAGCGGATTAATCATCTACTTAGCTTGAAAGATCAAATTGATTAAAGAAACTGAAACAAGGCAATGGATGCTTTGTAGAAAGCCAAAAGCTCCCTAGAGAAGTGACAGAGAATAAAAAAAATCTACTGATATCATAGGAACTGCGCTTCAAGACTGGAGGCGTTGTCTGCATAAACTCACCTGGCCTAAGACCAGGAAGATTTAACCGTATCTAGATAGCTAAAGAAAAAAGGTAATAAAACTTCCAATGCTGCATGTAAAGAACCTTCAAGTGCTTTTAACCGACTATTGATCTATTGGTAGAAATGCCCAAATGACGAATATTCCACATAATAAATTCTGTAGAAGTTGCAATGATGAATAGGAGGATAGAATAGAAGAAAGTGGTAGCTTCGTTTAATCAAGGCACACTTTCCGAAACTAAGTCAGATACCAGACCGGCAGCCTAACTAACCTGGCTATTAACCTGATATCAAGGACGAGCCGAAAGAGAGAAGTCTACGCCGACCCAGAAATGGACTCTGGAAAATGAAGTGGACCACACTCCCCTCCTCTTCAATCGATTCACAACCCTGACAAAAATCATTCATAGGTATACGCAGCTTCTGCGAGTGTCTAACGCAGAAGAAGATTTTGTGAAAAGAACAATCTTGCAATCCTTTCAAAATATCGATTGGGTGGCTGTTGGAAAGTGAGTATGACATGACCTTTGATGATGAGTTTGGTGCAATGTATGACACATGATAGTACAACGGAACCCAAGAAGAAAGCTTTGCTGCTGACAGATGCCAATTGAACTAACTTGAATTGTCTAATGGTTTAGTGAAACGACACACAGCCTTTTCTATTCAACTGCGAATCTCTTCTGCACGTCTTGGACCCCGTCACACCATCACTGACTTTTAAAGGATATTTTCATCTCAATTCGTCTTTCTGGAAGAGTTCTTGCAGCCCCGGATGTGGTAGACTAATCAACTATTCTTATCTTAAATTCAATGATTGCTAGAACCGAAGAGGAATTTATATATGTACACTTTTCACTTTTACAGATCTAAAGACAAATCAATAAAAAATATATTACAAAAATTATATCATCTTTTAAACATACCCAGAGTACTCACTGAACTAAAGAGTGGTCTAACTATAACGCACGATGTTAATAGAGAGTCACACCTTAACGTCAAGTTTTTTGCGCAACTTAATTTGACATTTCTTTGTCGCAGTGTTTGACAAATTTAACCATGCAGAAGTACACAATTGAGTAGCGCGTTAAGATTGCTGAAGCCACTTACGAAATGGACGTTCAAAAAAAATGCATTTCGCGACGTTTTGGTCAGCATAATCGACCAAGTGTCCACAATTTCCAGCAAACTGGGTCCGTAGGAAATGTGGAAACACCTTTGCACGCTCGCCCAGTTCTTTCTGCGAAAAACATTACTGTTGGCCGTACTTCTTAGAAAATGAGGTCGGCCAAGCAGTTACCGTGAATGGTGTTCGCTATCGCGAGATGATAACAGACTTCTTGTCGCCAGAAATTGCGGATACGGGCCTGAACGATATGTTGTTCTAACAGGACGGTGCCACTTGTCACACAGCCAATGAAACAATGCCTCGTTTGCGCGAGAAATTCAATGGCTGTGTTATCTCATGTCGTGGCGATGTTAATTCGCCGCCACGTTCATATGATTTATAAGAGTTGGACTTCTCTCTGTGGAGAGAGTACGTAAATAAGCCAAGAACAATTCAAGAGCTAAAGGGCAACATAAGTCGCCACATTAACGACATTGACCTCAATCGTGTCTCAGAGTATTGAAAATATGGACAGACGAATTGAGGTATGCCACCGAGGTCTTGCGACCATTTCGCAGATATTTTGGTTCATACATAATTGTCATAAATCCTTCTATCATAATAGAAAAATATTAAGATAATTCTCTGAAAATTATTTGTTTTGTTTACGATGTTAATTGTACATCGTGCGTTTTGGTTGGAGTACCCTATATACTTAGTGAAAAAAAGTACGTTAAGAGGAGAATTTTTTGACCACTACAGACCGATCTTAAAGTCACATGTGGCCATATCAACTGTGATTGCTGTTGAAAATATATGAATATCTTATAAGTATGTTACAAGCATTCCGTATTTATGAGAGCATTTAGAAATAAGCATGCATCTCCTCGTTCTCTGATTCTATGGTGAGTTGTATTTAACTGGCCTAAAATAAATATCTTCCATTACGCCCCTAATCTTACCTCGTTGAAATTGCAATATTTTTAACATAAATTTTAATCTTTGCATAATTGAGATATAATACAATGTCGTACCTTTGTGTCTTTGATCAATTGATGATTTCATTACAAGACCGTTTAGGGTCTTTTGTCGATTAAAAACTTCTTCGTATGCTTTACAGCGTTTGACTTTTTGTAAAAACGCCTCATGCAATTGATTGTATTTACGTTTCATTTTTTCCATCTTCTCAAACATACGATCACGTTCTTCTTCCAATTTAAATGCCTTCAATTTAGCCTCTATATGAATGGTGGAACTAGAATGTTCCTGATTTGTTAAGTCCAGCAGTTTTCGTCTTAATGCGACATTCTCCTCATTAAGTTTTACATTTTGAGCATTAGCTGAGAGTGTAGAGAGAAAAATATCCGTTTGTAATATTTTAGCAAAACTTAACAAATGAAAATTAAATTTTTACCAACTTCTAATTGGGCTTTTAGAAAATCAACCTTTGACGATCGTACATTGTCCATATTCGTCTCTAGTAATATGTAATTCCGTGGTCTATTTTCTGCTCCAGTTGTATCTACGACTAAATTAAAACTGATATGCTCGAATATTAAATCGAGTGGAAATAGTTAATTATCTTTTGGACTCAATTTTTATTGTTTATTGTTAAATCGTTATCAATATTATTGGCATTGTTGTTATTACTTGTATTTGATAACAATTAAATGTAAATATTTAACATTTGGATACAATGTATGACGTACATCAACCTATATTTGCCTCAATTTTAAATTTTAACCCCGAGGCTGTTGAGAAAACTTAACATTTCAATACTTTATTGAGAACCACATGTACATTTCATCTAAGCTGTAGGAAATCTTCCTAAATCTATATATATTTTTATTGTTATTATTATATAATGGGTCCGCTAAATAAATTTTTTTTTTTTTGAAAATGCTATAAAAAAAACTACTGAATATTTTCTCAAATTTCTTTTTTTATTTGAAAGTACAATCCTTCCGGTTAATAATGGAAAATAATTTCATTCAAATAGCTGCCTCGGCTGGCCATGCAGTAGCCTACACTATCGGTCCAGTTTTTAAGCACGTTATCGATTGTGTGCAGCTGTATTTCACCAAGGGCTTCACGAATATTGTCTTTCAAAGCGTCAATTGTTTCTGTCTTGTTGGCGTAACACTTATCTTTGACGGCACCCCACAAATAATAGTTCAACGGTGTCAAATCGTAGCTCCGAGGTGGCCAAACGACAGCAACTCTGCGGCTGATAATGCGATCTTCAAAAACAGGACGCAAAACATCGAGTGTAGCTTCGGCTGTGTGGCACGTAGCGTCGTCCTGTTGAAACCAAATGTTGCTAATATTCTCCTCTTCAATTTTTGTGAACAAAAATTCGTTCAACATGGCCCGAAACAATCGCCATTGACTGTAACGATCGCCATTGACTTGCTCATTTTCGAAGAAAAATGGCCCAATTATGCCTCTGGACCAAAATCCACACCAAACAGTGACTCGTCTAGGGTGTATCGGCTTTTCAGTAATTGCGTGCGGGTTTTCTGTGCCCCAAATGCGACAATTTTGCTTGTTTACATACCCGCCAAGATCAAAATGAGCTTCATCTGAAAAGATGATTTTTTTTGGCAAAATCGGCATCTTCTGTAAGTCGGTCGCAGGCCCACTTAGCGAAGCGAAAAAAGCGTATACACAACCATATTCGTTCAGCGGAAGGATAAAACTAATTATCTGTCAAATCAGACATGAGCTAAGTGTTACCATTTACGAAATAAGCACTAGTTAGATGGCGGACCCTTTACCATAAAGGGTACCTAACTCTATATGATTGTATGAAATTGATGAAAGATGAATCATAAAGTCAAACTTGTAAGTTATAAGGGTTATTATAAGTTATTAACACGTTGACTGCCACCATATAAAAAAAAACTAAACTTTTCAAAGGTGTCATTGCAGGAAAATTTTATCTATCAACAAACCGAAAAGTATACAATCAACAAACAAAATAATTTAAGAAAAATGTAAATGTGGCAGTCAACGTGTTAAACTGTCATAGATAGTAGAGTTGGTATAGTACGTTATTGTATAGCTCGGTTGCAAAAGTTGTTACAATTGTACTTTTTTTGGTACAATTTCAGACGCAAAAGTACAATGGTTCACCAATTACTCATTCGGTACAATTTCCCTAAAGTATTGTTTAATTGATTTACAGTGACAACTCGTCTTTACTATCATTTCTTTGTGATTTAGTTTTCAAACAACTGCAACCTTGGATGTACATTGGTACAATTGTAAGTTATTTAGCACTATTTGTAAGCCAAAAGTACAATAGCACTACAATGACTAATTTAGCACTATTTCAAAATTCCACATTCTTATCAAAATATAATAAAAGCCAAAGAAAAGAAGAGGCTGTTTCGACTGTCTCCAATTAATTGCGAAATTTATTTACCGATCTTAGAACAAATAATTTTGCAATGCCTTTAGGTTAAGTTTTTTTACACACATAGAACATATGTGTGTATGTATAAAATAAAATTAAAAGAAAGAACGAAAAAAATTTAGTGCAATCGGACGGCTAAAAGTACACTTTTTCATTAAAATTAATACAATTTGAAAATCTGATATCCTATCCCTGCTTTATAGTGTGTTTATGTCGATATACGTAACAGCTAAAAATATTAGTTTCGGCTACACACCATCAATTGTACTTTCTTTTTATATATATCGGGTGTTTTTTTAGAGGTTTATAACTCTGAGTTGTCAACTGCTTTATCTGACAACTGATTTAACAGCTGATATTGGTTTTTTTTTTTGGTTTGATTTGACATTTCATTATGGATAGACTTACACTAGAGCAACGCTTGCGAATTGTTAAATTTTTTTTTTATCAAAATAATGATTCTGTTTGTAAAACTTATCGTGCACTTCGGTTGAATGAGTTTCGATTGCATTGTTGATTGAATGAGCATGTAAATAAGCAGAATTATCGCGTTAGAGTGAGGATAATCCGCAAGCTTTTGCCGAAACACCATTGCATCCACAGAAAATTACTGAATGAAAATTACAAAATATTACCCTCAATGGTGAATTGTATAGAGACATGATCAGAAATTTTTTCGTGTCTTTATTAGCTGACATTAATCCTGCTGACATGTGGTTCCAACAGTACGGAGTCACATGCCACACAGCGCACGCTACTACTGATTTACTCAAATAAACTTTTGTGCCACCAACATCGTGTTAACCCCGTTGGATTATTTTCTTTCGTGTTATGCAAAGTCACTTGTCTACGTTGATACACCAGTGATAATTGAACATCTGGAAATAATGATTCGAAGAATTATTGGCGAAATACGGCCACATATGCTTGAAAATATTTCTGAAAATTGGTGTTCAAGATTGTGCCTTGTACCCACTAGCGGCCACATGGACTAAATTTAATGAAATTTATATATACTAGAGTAATCCCTTCCACATTACTGGGAGCCTTTGTGTTGTACCTGCTTTTTGACTGGTGTGGATATATGAAGAAGGCTTTAACTGTTACCATTCTCTACACTTGCAAATTTCTATATTTTTTAAAATTAAAATTCCATATTTTATTTAAACCAAATTTAGAAACTTCAACTCTAACCATTCTCAAGATATACAAACATCATTATTTAATTTGTATGGGAGGTACCATGCCCACTTATCCGATTCCGCCCATGAGTTTTGCGAGTCTTATATTAATTTTGTAAAAAGAATTTTAAATAAATAAGTAATAAAAAATATTTAAGCATTAATGTTGTAAAATTGTCTATGGAACAAAGTCCGTTTCAGTGATATTAAAAATACATTTCTTTGTTTTATTACGATTTAAACTTGTGTAACTGTAGACAAATAAACATTCATTATATGAGACATTCCGTTTTTCCAAATTCACAAATAATTTTTAATATTTGTAAAATAGCTGAACCATTTAGTTAATTTCCAAACCACCATGGTGAATAACTAACGTAAATACAGTGTTGGGAAGTGCAAAAAAACTTGGTGGCATTTCATTATTAGCCCATTTACACTACACTAAAATCTAGCCAATAGATATGATATCATATATAATATCTAAAACATTACTCTTTAATTTTCTGCCTCAAGGGAAAAAGTAAATTATATTTCATTAATTAGTTTGTTAGCATACTTTTAATCCAAAATTTTTTTCTGTTGAGTTTCTAAGTTGAGACCACGGCAGACTTAATTTCGTTCAGCATACTGTAATAGCCCTGACAGATATAGGATTTGTATACTATACTAGCATAGTATACTACATCTCCGTCAACCTATACTACAATTAAACCATAAGACATTGTAGTTTAAACCTGGTTCGTTTACTATGAAAATGAACGTGGTATAAATGTAGTATATTGTTACGAAAATGAAAATGCTAAAGACAAAATTCACCACATCAGGGACTTATTATGAGATTTTAGCAATAAATTTTATTGGCTTGTGTCAAGGCTTAATAATTGCCATAATTACCCGTACTAATTAAGAGTGTTACCATCCGTATCTCTAACTGTGTTGCCAGGTCGATTTCTTTTTTGTGTTTATAATTTTACACCATTTGAATTAACGTAGATAGATTGAAAATTAATAATGAAATACTATAAAAACATGGTACATTGGGGTTGGTGAGTTTGTTATCATTTGGCTGTCATAAACAAAGTCTGTTAAAGCGAAAATAAAGTGTTGTATACGTGAATATCAATTTGCTGTATTTAGAGAAAGTAAATTAAAGTTATAGTGGAATTAATAAAGACCGTAAAAAGAACAACAAACGTGGAGTTTCTTTTACTTTAACGCAATTTAAACGAACTCAAACGTTTTAAAAAGGTTAAAAGTAACAATATTATTACTACTTACTTAACACAGCTCCGTTCGCTAAGAAATGGGAAACCCTAGCGTAAATCCAGCTGGAAATACGGTATGCAATATCACTTTTCCTATATATTTTAAAATTACGTCTTTTAAAATCAATATTTTGTTTATAAAATCATTAGTTAAATAATCTTTTGTTAAACGGCTTTTATTTTATTACTTAAAACAAATAAAAAACGATATTTTAATCAAAATATGTTTAGGAAAATAACAAAATTCGAGTAAATAATATATTATTCATACTGTTTGAATGACAATTAATTTTGTATTTTTATTTAAAAAAATGGCTTTAATATATAATCACCTTAAATGCAAAAGGGCCTAACAACCAAAATAAATTGATATAAATCTTGTATTTCCAAGAACAACAACTTTATTGGAGAAATTTAAAAGCGTATAACATCGAAGTCAAACATATTAGACCTCACCTAACAAGAAGTTTTGATTATACATACCATGGTATATAAGCCACATGTCTGTCAGGGCTATAAGCATTGCTTAGAGAGTATTATGATTTAGGCATGTGTCTCATAGAAAAGCGTCTCTAAGTTAGTAAGTAAAAATCGATGGCAATATGTATGGTAATGTGTATGGTAAAATCCTTCAGAAAAATTTTAAGAAATCTGCTGAAAAAATTAAGTTCGAATCCATTCTCTTCTAACAGGACAACGATTTTGAATAGACATTACACATTGCGGTCATTTTTTTTTTATTGAAAATAAGTATGGAAATGTTTGTCTCAGCTATAAGATTTGATCCATATTGATAAAATATCGCTAGTTCTGGAATCTCTTCAAATAATAGAACTAAAATCATAAGCTTCTGAACAAGGAGACAGGATTAAAAAAGAAAGGATTCCTTAAGGAAGGAAGGAAGGCAAGTTGGTGTGTTATTAAAAATAAAAGGTGTCATTAAAATAATTTATAAAAAATCCGTAAAAATTCGTTTTTCTATGTTGTGAGTTCCAAAACTGATTTTTATTCGCTACGATACGCTACTATTTTATATTTTAAATGAATTTTGAAAATATCTTATATTGGTTTTGTTTCTCAGCAACATAATTATATAAGTTAGAAATTTATACTTTTAATTGTTGCCTAGTGTCAGCGTTACTAAATGTGCAGATTTATTTGTATTCTGCAGTTTTTGAAGCATTCAGCAGTTTTGAAATAATATGTCATTTAAATTAAAATTTCTGAAGTATTTCACTCCATTTGCTTAATATATCAGTGGTAAGGTTTACTCGTACCTTTTTGAATGCTACAATGTAACTATTCCTTTTTCTGACCCTTTTTCTGACCACTGATCACAAAGAAAGAGAGAATAAATATATTGTGTAGTACTCGTATTTAGGGCTAAGAAAGTTGTGTTTTTCTGCGTAGTCGTTTCAGAAATATATATATTTTTTTTTTTGCAAAAGAATTTACTATGTAAGTACGTACGTATGAGTGCTACATCTGCTTCACTAATAAAATATCACTCATACATACGTACTAATGCACGTGGTAATGTGATCCCACAGTTCTGTTGTCAAAATTTTATATTTCTAAAACGAATGCGCAGAGTAAAAAAAGATTTTAGTGTTACCTAAAGGTAATTGCGGAATTTTCCTTTCTTAAATTAATTTAACAAACTAAATCTTTTTTAAGTTCCGCAAATCTATGTTGTGAAACTTTTTTCGTTTTCAAAATAACGATATATCCCAAAAACAAGAGCTAACCTAGAAAAACAGTTAGCACCATTGGGTTCAGCACACTCGAATATGGCTTATCTGCTGAATGCTCCGCTTGTCGGAAAACCAGCGAGTGTCACTATATCAAATTTTTATATCATATCATGTACATATGTATATCACATTTAATTTGTTTTAAAAAATACACTAAGAAATAAGTTTTCGGGTATGTTCTGTAAACTGAAGCCGAGTGATATTGAAATCCTTTACAGAACATACACGTATATAATACATACAAAAATATATGTATGTATATATTTTTATACTTAAACATCGGGCATTTTTTAACTTAATAATATTTACCGTATCCTTATACTTGTGCAGTGTAAGACATAATAAATTGAGAGGCAACATAAAATATTTTTTCCTTGTTAATAGGTTTACCCGTCCAGCGTTGTCCGGAAATCCATATAAACATACATATGTATATTATAAATGAAAGATAACTTTCTCTCCGTTTTTTTTTTCTTTGCCATCTGCCTGTATAAAGAAAATGCGAAGACGAATTTTGACGTCTCCCGCTGATATATTTATTGAGACGAACGATAATAAAATTTATATTTTGTTTGATGTGCCACGCCCACACTATGTGTGAAGTTAATTTTTGATCATAGTGTACAACTTGCTAATATAATAGCATGCGAAAACCTTAAAGAATGCTAGCAAACAAATAACTTTGCTTAAAAAAATTCGTATAATTTCAGAAGAAAAGTAATTAATTTTTACCATTATCGCCTGATTTCAAAGTCCACGAAATCTAATTTTGAAAAAACACTCGTTAGCAGCATCTATATACCTAAACTTCAATAAAATCTATTTAAGCATTTGCGTGTGATTGAGTCATAAGCAAACTTAATAAAGAAAGTTCTCATATGACCTAATTTTGTCCATTTTCCTCCAATGTTAACCTGTCTCAGGTCAAAATTAAAAAAAAACACTTCATCAAAATCTGAATGATACCATATCTAGAACTTTGTTTTGAAAAGAATAAATATGTAATTTTAGAAGAAAATTTACCCCGATTTTAATCCCTCCAGGGTCAAATTTTGAAAAATTTACTATCTCCTTCGCTGCGTTAAAAATTTGAAAATTTTCAAGGTCAAAAACATTTTAATTAAGAGCCAAAAAGTATGCCAAAATCCCAATCGGACTTATTTAGTTAATTTTCCCTCGATTTTAGCCTCCCCAGGTCTAAATTTGAAAAAGGCAAAATACAAAAACAAAATTGTTTAATTTTTTAAAATAAAAGTAAACTTTTCGGAGAAACCAAATAAAATGTATTATATTTATATACTACCAATTTTCCCTTATATGTATTATATTTCCCCCGAGAAATAGATAAAATTATTGGTGTTTAAATAAAAATAAAAATCCAAAAATTATAAAGAAATGAAATCACTTATACTTTTAAAAGTGGTTTCATTCCGAAGAAAATTTTCGTTTTAGGTTTTTTGGGTTGTTTACTGTCCCAAGATATTTGTGGCTTCAAGCTGGAAGACATTCTTGTACCTGAGCGGAAAATAAGTATTTTTTATATATCTTAATTGGCCTTTAAGCTCCATATAGAACAATATACATACACACATTTTTGCTCCCCACTGTACATAAGAAGAGAATAAAACAAGTATTAAAATTGTCTAATATTTTTTTATTTTTATATTTTTCATTCTTTACTTAAAATACTTTATCTTTCTTTTTATTAATTAATATAAATTAGTTTTAATTAAGGCATAATTTTTAACTAATTACAAAATATTTATAAATATGTTGTAAAATTTAAATTCTCTCTGTTTTGTCGTTAAAACTTTTTAAAACTTCCTTTTTTCATGTTAATAACATTAAATTGATTATTATTTTTTGTTTAAAATTGATTTTGAATTTATTTGCTTTTTAAATAATCTTTTACTTTTTTTCCGGAGAAAACAAATATATTTAATTTTGCAGTTTATTCATTCATGATAAATCAGGTTTGATAATGTTTAATTTTTTTACATAAGTTTTAATAAAATCAGATTGCAATTTCTATATATTCTTAGTTTTCTTTTATAAGATATTATTATAATTGTTTTGTTTAAGTAATTATTTGTTTTACTACTCTGGTAAAACCGATTTTACTCAGATATCTGTTCACAGCACTTATTTCATTGACAATTGTTAATATTTATTTATTTATTATTTACATAATAAAACTCATTTACTCATTTGGTTTGCTTTGAATTTAATTTTTAAACTGCAGCAATATTTTTTCTTAAACTGTCATACATATACTATATTTTAAAATCGCAAATTGTCTTCTTAAATAAAATTTCCTTTTTATTTGATTTTTTTTCCTTTTTAATCTCGTTCATACATTAATGGTATTGTAGCGAGAAAGTCTATTTTAATTATAGCGTTATTAATAAAATCATTTTGTGTATTTTTTGTTAATATATACTACTTATGGGGCTTTATTGTATTTATGTGTAAATATTTGAATATTTACGGTATATATTAATTTTCCATATTTTTTGTTTCGTATAAATAGTGTGGGTGTAAAATTGTAACTCTAAATTTCATAATGATGATGAAATGTCGATTTTTTTGCTTACTTTTTTATTGATTTTAAAATGTTTTAATTTTGCATTCTAATATAAAATATAAGAAGTGATCATATGTTTTTGTATTAGATTAGTTTAATTTGCTTCAGTTTCATTTCATATCACACACATACAGACAGTATCCATCTACTTATAATCTAAAAACTAATAATAATTATTTCTGCCTTAAAAATAGATTTATTTTAATTGCAAAACTTAATTATTGTGAATTAATCATTATATATTGTATATTATGTTATTGTATTTTTTCTATGCACTTTCTCCGAAACGTAGGCACGCTCAAAATAAACTAATTCGGATTTCAGGGTTTGAGAAAAACATATTAACAAACAAAAATTGTTACGTTCAATGCGAAATAAGTAAAAGGAAGACACAAACTATATACTTTTAAATTAAGTACAATTCAAGGGAACACTTTGAATGGTCACGTATTGTTGTTGACAACGCTTAGTGAATGTGTTATTAAGAAATTAAAGCGTAGACAAAGATTGTTTTCATATACACTTCGTTAACAAAGGATAGTCCCACTTAAAATAACAAATTCAATGTTTCCTTAAGGCTATGACTGTCTATCCTACAAAGTCAAGCGATTATGTCAAATAAAAATCTGATGGATTCGTCCTACATAAGAAAATTGAAACAAAATGTGTGATTGCATATCGCACTGACATGCAAAAAACATATGCTTCAGAAAAGTCAACTCTGATCTCACAGAAAATACTATTTTTTGAAAATTTTCAAAAGATTATCAAGTCGGACACACTTGTCAAAAAATCTGTCACCACACTTTCTGAACGCACATACTATTTTTGACATATCGTACAACTAATCTGACAGTCAGTCATGGCCTTTAATTAATAGCAAATGCGTATTAAAGTCGTTATAAAACTCTCTTTTACTACTCTTTTGTTTTATTAACAATAATTTTAAATGAGCTAGTAGTACTAATAAGGACTTTCACAAGGGTTTTTCTAATCAGTAGCAGAAATTGAATATCTCAATGTTAAATTCGGTTAGCCTCAGAGCATAAATTTAAATTATTCTTTTATTACGATTAATTGTGTTTTTTTAACTTGAGGCCAGCACACACCGCAGTCATACAGTGCATGGTGCTGCTAGGAAAACAGATTGTGTCCACTCGGCAACCCAATTAAACCCACAAAGTATTTTTTGGTTTATATTTTGTGGGTGGGTTTATGTTTTGTGGGTGGGTTTTTTATTTAAATTTTTTCGTAGTTTATTTACAATAAAAATAAATAAAATTTACATATTGGGAGTATAAATTTATAAAAAAAAATTATCAAATCACTGCTTACTTCTTTTCCCACCTCTGAGCTAATGTCCAAATCCTGTCTCAGAAAAATTTCTCGTCTTTTAAGGCGATTTATCTTAAAGCTGATTTTATATTTTAAAAAAAGTCATCGCTGTCATGAGAAAAGATATTATATACGTTGAAACAGCCAAAAGTCGAAAGGTAAAATATGGAGAATACGAAGAGTGAAGCATTTGATCGCTTCTGATAACTGTTTGCCAACTTTTGCGACGTTAGAAGGCATAGTTATACAAAAACTTTATCTGTCTGTCTGTCTTTATATTCCAGCAGTTTTTCTCATAATGTACGGTTCGAACAAAATAATTGCAGTTTGTTCCCATCATCGAGTTTTAGTAGCTCATAGTACACAATGCTGCCTTGATCCCACTAAGAGTGCTAAGTTGCATTATAAATACTAAAAGAACGCAATTGTACTAACAAACAAAGATTATTTTCGAAATTAACGAAATTTGGAAGCAGTTATAAATATAAAACCCATTAAAAAAGCCTAATTAAACCCAGTGGGTTGAGGTTAAAAAAACCCCCTGGTTTTTGCTAACCCTAGTTATAGACGTTTGTTTTGAACTTATCCATATCGTAAGTGAAGGGAAAAATTTTCGCGGTAAAAATGTTCCGCAAACGAACGATACGGCCAAAGAACGAATTTATCCTGAACTCATCAGAAGAGATCAAATCTTTAACCGCTCTTATAGAATGATCTCTCAAAAACTTCGAATAAGCCGAAAAAAATCAGTATTGACACTGACAGCAAAAGGTCTCGAAACGAGCGTCTCATGCAAAACTGTATCAAACGCCTTAGAAATATCTAAAACCACAACTTTGCTGTCGCCAAAACTATAAATGACATATTTCCATCTCTCGAAAAGCAGCGTCAGCAGGTCACAAGCAAACGACCCTTACGGAAGCTGTACCGACGATCGCTTAGCAAATCGTTAGACTCCAAACACTTTACAAGGTGAGCTTAATTATACTCTCCATAACCTTGGAGAGTTATAAACAAACTCCCATAGGTCGTAAGTCTTATGGGTTGGTAGCTTCACCCTTTTTAGGGATTGGCGTAACATTAGCAAACTTCCAGCGATAAGACGGTCTGAAAATATTAGCTTAATGACCAGTGTTGGAATGCTACCCAGCGAAGAGGAAAACTTATTAACGTTGAGATTTGCAAGGGGAAACATGTTCTTTGCTTTTAAGGAAAAGTATGAGGGAAAACGCAACCTAGTTGCTCGGAAATTGCAAAATATGACGCGTATCGCTATCAAGGGATTTCTAACCGTGTTATTGCCGGAAAACTTAGTCGTTATCAAAAAGTTATAAATAATTATTTCTAGAACCCTTCAGAGTATGGCGAACGGGACCACGAAAAGACACGCAAAAAGGGTTTACCTCGAGGTAGATATAAAACTCTCCAAATGACTTCGAATTCAGCTATGACTTTAATAAAAATTGGGGCTGAGTCAGTAAAACAACAATTCACAGTATTATACAAATCTTGCTGTAACTGAAGCATCGGAGATTGAAATTTGGAAAGCACCACAATGCACACATAGTGCAACAAGGTCAACAAACGAAGGATTGGAAAAGAGTAATTTTTTCCGATGAAAAGTGTTTGATATAAATATTTGATATAAATATTTTCATATTTCTAAAACTACACATGGGTTGCTAGAAATTTTCACAACTTTAACCAATATGCATGTGAGAATATCCTATGTTAACAAAGTGTACATGCTATTTTAAATTAAAAAATATATTAAATGTTAATTAGAAATATTGCTTTAAAATAATTAAACTTTTTTTCTAAATTTGACCATCCTTGAATAAAAAAAAAAAAAAAAATTAAAATAATTTTCATCGTTAAGTAAAATGATTAAGTGGGAATGTATTGCACATTTTGTAAAGGTCAAAAGCAATCATATTCTTCTTTCTTTTTACATATTAATAACATCTTGTTGTTGTTGTTGTTTCACCTTCTGTTCAATTTCCGTATTACAATCATCTTCGTCGTCGTCATCATCGTTTTCGTTGTTATCATTGTCTATGAGACCGCTACGATCGTCATCGATTTGTATCTTTTGATGAGAAGAATTACGAGAATGCTTTTTATTTGTGTTATTGATGGAAACGGCAGCAGCCACAGCAGCAACACTAGGAGCTATGGAAGTATGATCGTTCGATCCGTTGGTAGGAGTAACATGACTTAAGTCTTTTGAATTTGTACGACGATGCCTTAATATACTTAAAGCCGTTTCAGTTGTTAAAGAAGTAGCTATTGCAGGGGGGCCAGCAGCAATGTTACTGTTGTTGTTGGCATTAGTCGTTTGTGAAACCTTTATATTCAAGTCCTTTGAGTTATTGCGTGAATGGCCGCGGGAACCCGGCTCATTAGTCTCATTAGAGTTTTTCAATTTACTATCTACCATATTTTTGAGCAAATTAACATTTTTCTTATTATTACCAACATGCAGATTATTGGTGTGATGATGATGGTGGTGATTATTGTGACCACGCAAGAAATCTGGATCGAATCGTATATTGTTGGGCATATAGATTTGATCATAAGAATGATTACGTGAATGTTTGCGTACGAAATGACCACAACCAGTGGTCAACTCGTCCTCATCTTCTTCGTCCTCTTGGGGCTTTAGTTGATTTTGTATGAAGCGTATACCGAAATTTGGATCATCTCGGGAACAGGAATTGGAATGAGCCACCAATTTATGACGGAATTCTGTGTTAAGGTCACTTGAATTGTTGCGGGAATGTGTATGAAGTTTTTTCAAATTCTTAAATTTCGAAGTCTCACAAACATCCAAAGCTCCGTTCGTGTTATGATCCTTGGCAAAACTTCGTATCATTTTAACATCGCACGAAGCGCTACGGAAATGCTTTTTAGATTTTGTTTGAGGAACTGCTTGGCTGTTCGCAACCATGGTATTATTGCATTTATCGTAGCTTGGAAAAAGAAAAATATGAAGCACACAATTAAAAAATGTTTTATTTTCTTTTTTAAATACAGTCAATACTTACCCATACTCTAATTGTATTGTACGAGAGTTATTACGCGAATGTCGATAGTTATCTGATTTCAAAGCCAATTCACCATCATCACAATTGGGATTATTGTCGTGACCTGATAACTTTTCTTCAAAAACTAAAATTAAAACAAAATTGTTATTGCATTTAATTTAGTATAATAAAATTAAATTACTAACGTTTATCTAAACTTATAATAGAGCCGATAACTGGATCAGAGGCATTTAATGGTTTCAGTTTATCCAACTGTTTACGGCGTCTAACTAACCACCAATCGACCATAAATATAGCCAAGGCAATAATTTTAACTGAAGCGCAAAGTCCCACATATCTGTTAATTACGAAAAAATTATAAAAATTTACGTACATTCTCTACATATATTAGTTAGTAGTCACACTTACTTGTAACGAAATTTTTCAATGTCATAAATCAAACAACGACCACCTTTCTGGCCACATGATGACTTCCATAGTAAACAGGTAGAATCGATAAGATTACCAAAAAGTATTGGTGCTGGAATATAACCAAACAGACGAAATATAACAAATTGCATGCCTAAGGCAAATGACCTCTCTTCTTCCGATACAGAACGTAAGACAATCATAAGCAGTGGCATTTGAGTGGCAGCCACAATAAAAGTCATAAAGAATAGCAGTATAAGGAATGGATAAATATTGCGACAGGGATTGGCACAAGGACCGGCAGTGGCAACAGGAACTACAGTGACTTCATCGAAATTTTCATTGGCATTAAGGGCTTGAGCTTGACTACCTCCGGCACCCAAATAAATACTGCTAGAGATATTAGCATGAACACCTGAAACATCAACGAGAAAGATACGTGAGATAATATAACAACGAGCAAAGTTCATATATTACTTACATGCACAATTGGTGTAATTTGAACTGGATGAAAAAGCTGTGCAACCCGCATGACAAGGACTGAAATATGTTAGTCCATTATTGCCACAAACCGGTTCCACATCACTTGTCAGGCACTCGCACCCAAAATTACAGGCCGCCGTTAAATTTACTTGGAATGGTTCTAAAGAACCAGGTTTCGAATAATTATAATAGGGTATTGTAGTGCCGGCCATTTTTAAATTGTCACAACCCAAAAAGAACAGCATGGCAAAGAGACACAGGCAGATGACATTCGAGATGAGCACAAATGTTACTGCTCCCTTGGGTTTTAATTGGAACCGTTTAAGTATACAGCCACCCACAAATATGCCAATGCAAGCGCCAGGAATTGCTATCGATCCTGTGAACACACTAGCCTGGCTTTTTCCCACACTAAACTGCGTTTCCAAATATTTGGGCAGAAATACCACAAAGCCAGAAACAATCATCAATTCCATACAGGCTCCCAGACATGTAACAATATAAATGGGATTGGTAACAAGTCTTAACATAGACTGTGGTATATCTAAAATGAATAAAATATAACAAATAAGTAAATAATTAACCTTAATATGTACATCTATTACCTTTGATGTCTTTTCCATAACCCGTATCAACTTTCGGCTTTTCTGGTTCCTCTTTGGTGGCTACTGATACAATTTCTTTTTTGATTTTACCCATTTCATCTGTGTTGCGTGGCAAACTATTGGAATTATTTGGTACTGCTGGTTGTATAACGACCGATGCTTTGCGGATTTTTTTCTTTTCATGTGTCAAAACCTAGCAAAAGGTTAAAGGAACATTTAGTTTACCAGCCTCATTAAAAAAAAAAAATTGAGAAAACAGAAACATAATAAAAATTTTTGTTTTATTTTCATAAGGTCTTAAAGGATCTCTTTTACAAACACATATCCGTTAAGGTTGATCATTTTGCTACGTTGAGAAAGTAAGCAGAACTCGTATACTTTAAGCAACTACGGGTCTGTACAAAAACATAGCTGTTGAGATATAATAAGATTTAAAATCGAATACAACATTTTATCATTGTCTTGAAAAATTATATAAATTACTTGATCTTGGCGATTGCTCTTAATTCACATACATACATATTTCACAGACTGTTAATAAAGCAAAAGGAGTATTAGTATACTTCTGTGGTCTGGTATTCTCAATATGGTATTCTTGCAAGTAAAATTGAGTCAGCGATATGCTAACATACAGTAGTACCCACACTTCGACATTTACTGATGATAGAGATAATATACATGAAGACTAGCAGGATGCAACTTGGATCTTGAAAGAACATACAGTACGGCTGAAGACCTGGTTAAAGCAATAAAGAATAAAGCTGGCATTCGCGTAAGGCGTCTTGTCCAGCTGTTAAAATAAACTACCAAATTATCCTCAGAGTTCTGAGGTTAAATATTATACCTTGACCGTCGGCTAACATTTAGATGCTAAGTTAATCCAAATGAAAATTAATTACATTGCTACCTTCACTTGATGCATTCCACGATTCATATCCATATAGAGAACAAATGATTTCAAAATATTTTTAAATGGTTTTAATCGATATATCTACTATATGATTGCTAAATGGAGTTCATTAGGCCAAAAGATTGATTGAAAACAATAATTTGATTTGCAATGACTTTATTCGAGCCACCAAATGTAGTATAATACATTCAAGGTAACAGAAATTTGGTTGTTGATGCAGTTGTACAAAAGAACGGTTGACCCTCGTATATGAAGGTATTTATTTAATACGGTTGCGATATTACACGGTACTATATTCGCGACAAATACAACACAGCTTTGAAAGAATACTGTACTGAATAAATTAAGTATGTAATTGTAATTTCGTTATTGGAAAGCGGTCTAAGCCAAGAATTATAAACAGTTTCTTTGTGGTAACATATTGTTACGGAAATAAACAATGCCTAAAGATAAGATACATTAAATTAGTACAGTTGTTGTCTTAGTTATAAACTTTATTATAGCATTGAATGGTTTGTGTCAAGATTGTTAATGTATCACACATGTTACACTACATTATCTGCGCTATTAACGGTGTTATCACTTGCATATTGAATGGTGCTACAGTACCAGCTTTGGTTATTACATTTGAATTAACGGAAATAGAATGTTGTGGTAAATACAAGAACATTCGGAAGTAATGTGATTTTGATATAAAAGGCGGTTCAGTTATAGTTTTGCAGTCATAAAGTAAACTCGTGCTAAGGCGTAAATAAAAGTGTGGAGTATTTGTGTATTAAGCGAGAATTAAGTGTAAGATAAATGAGCTGTTATTCTGAGTGGCCGAGGTTTTTGCTTCTTTTGCAAGTTTTATACATCCATTACTTTGAGGTTCTGTTGTTCGATTTAGAAAAATAGAACACAAGCATATTTTTCCTTGTTAATAGAATAACATAGTTATGTATGTATAGCACACATTCATACGTACATACGAGTAAAACGCCATTTCTTAATAAAACCACGTTGTTTGCAAACTTTAATGTTTATATCTCTCGGGGATGTTTTCTAAGAATCCTTTGTTGATTACATTTTTACTGTAAGATTTTTGACAAAAACCATTTAACTACCCAAATACACATCATGTATACATATAAGATGCGCTTCAAAATGATAAGATCACTTTAAACTTTGCTCAACTCATCCAGACTATAAAATTTTACGTATGGTCACCTTATTAAAACAAATTCTACGTTCAAATAAGTGAATAATAAGCCAGTTTTTGCCTTAGAGATGTACCATTATATTATATTTATTTAAATTTATGTAAATAAGTGCAAAATTCAATTCATGCATCCAAACTTTTATTTAAACTAAGCATTAATCAATTATTTTTAATTTATGCAGTTCCTATTTCCTTCTATTGTCTTTAAAATACGGGATAGCATCGCAGTTACTAAACTGTCCAGAACGTTGGAGCGGATGGCAGCAAACGTTCAGACAGAATGCCCTGGCACGCTAAACTATCCATTCGAGTGGAAGGAAAGTAGCCACCGCTGAAATTCCATTTGAAAAAAAAAGAAAGGCCCCTTCCTTAAATCTTGCTAATAGCAATTGAAACCATCTGGTCCATTCAGGTAAAATTTTTTCTCATCAGAAAAAATTGCCTATAACCTTTCTATAAAAATGTTTACCTGATGCCAATTAGTTGCCATGTTGTTTTTCGCAAACTCCTTACGCTTAATCTTATGCTGCTTAGTGAGACAGGGAATTTTTTAAATTTTGCTAGAATAAGGTTTAGCTAGGCGTTGATAGCTCTTAGAATTCTGCTTTTTGAAGCTTGTAATTTCAATTCCTCTTTTATTGTTACCGCACTTTGTTTTGGGAAAATTTTGCACAACACACAAAGATCGTCCCAGTTTTTTCGCCATTCCACGCATACTCAATCCCTGCTCATGAAGTGCCACAATTTGTCCTTGTTCATAAGGTGACTAGTGTTTCCCACAACCCATACCACGCAGATATTATTTAATTAATTACATAATATTAAAAAAAACAATTGCAATACTTTCTGATTAGCTTAATTGCTTATTAATCACTGTCCTCATCATTTTGACGCATTGAATTTTGCACTTATTTACATAAATTTAAATAAACATAATATAACGGTACATCTCTAAGAGCAAAACCGGCTCATTATTCACTTATTTGAACGTGGAATTTTTTTAAATAAGGTGATCATACATAACATTTTATAGTTTGGATAATTGAGCATGTGTGTGTATGTATGTATGTATGTTTTTTAAGTCTATTAATAGATAAATGGTTGAATCTTGTGGCCAGAAAGTGGTGATGTGTAGGAAAACAGGTTTAATTAGGGTTTATTAAGATAGTCAATATGAGGGGTACTATTTATATTTCGAGAATAGGAAATAATAACAAATATTTTAAAATGAAATTGGCTTTATTGTTTTTCAAAATATTCTTTGTATTCCTTCAAACCATTTCTCAAAGCAGTTTTTTCATTCATCTTATGTATGTGCACATATTTATGCATATATGATTTTATCATTTAATAATACAAATAATATATTGTCAAGTATAACAAACATTTTTTTAAGTTTCTGTTAAAAATTAAGTTCAAAAAGCATTAAAGCCAAAACAAGTGCGTTAGTATTGAATCAATTAACAATTATTTATAAATAAAATATACTTTGCGATAAAAGTAGTCATTGCATATTTTACTTTTAAATTCTTACCTTGGGAAACGAAAAGAATGGTATTGCAACAATTAGAAGAAAAACACCGCATAACAGGAAACCACCCCACCACATACCAACCCAACGGCGATCTCCTGGATCTAAAAACATGCAAAATTTTTAAAACAAATTAATATGCATGTCTTACTTGCACTAGGATTCATTAAAATTACCAATGGAAATTATAGATGACGACAGCGAATCCATGTGAAACGACAATAAATAGGCGCCCAACAGAAAGCCAACAACAGGACCAAAAGCTGCCATGCTATACATGCAACCAATATACATGGAAGAACTTTCCGTTTTGACATGGTCATCAACATATGTCGTGCCTAATGTAAATAAAGGACTGCCACCACAGCCTAGCAACAGTTGGGCAATAACAAATAGCAGTACAGGACCGAAAGTTGAAAGTTTTCCTTCGAGACAATTATCCTCACGCAGAGTGTGCGGTGCTAAGGGAGGATTTGATAAACCACTAGAAAGTCTGCCCAAATCCATATCTTGACTACGTATTAAAGCACTACGACATATATTATCACTGGTCTCATTAGCAATAGAAACACCGGGGTTGGGCTCACTTGTAAAATGTGGAACCATAAATACCAATGATCCTATGCCCATAATTACGGCACCTTTAAAAATACATAGAAAATAAATAAATATAATATAAGCAATATAAGTATCATATTCAAAACTTACCGATTCCAATCCAAACTGGTATGTGACGACGACTGCCTAAGTAACTGACAAATATAACGGTAATTACATTACCAATTTCATAACTGGACGCTATTAAACCCGAATAACTGGAGGGTATTTCAAAACGTTTTTCTATTGTTGTTATCACCGAATTAATATAACCCGAACTTAAAGCTTGTTGCAGCATTACCAACATAGACAATAATAAAACAAATATTTTTATACGGGCAAATTTCTGTATACTATTCGGCCTACATCCTAGTATACCACAGTCTTGTGTATGCAAATCATCGCCGTTATCATCGTTAAGGCCACAAGCTGTAGGATTAGCATGTAAATTACTATGATTATGCTGTGTATTACCAAGAACAGTTGACGATTGGCGACTGTGACACCTAATAACGGTATCAGAGCAGGAGGACGTTTTAGCATTTAAATTGCGCGCATTATTTGCGATTACTGTAGCATTGCCAAATGACGGCGCAATTGATGATGTTGTAACCGTCGTTGTCGCCGTAGCCGTACTGCCAATAGCATTCGAAGTTCCAATTTGATCTTCGGCTAAATCGATGCTACTATCATCGCCACTATTCGTTTCTGAGTAGAGGCCAGTCATCTGATACATTGATTCTTGACGTCTGGAAAAGAAAATTTATTTGAAATTATATGGATCCTTGCTTTAAAAAGATTTATCAAAAATAGTTTTCATCAGTGACAAATAAACAATTAATCATAAGCTTTTAAGGGTTTTGTGGATAAATTTTGCAAATTTAAATTGAATCCCCTCATTGTAACATGAGTTAACAATTTTTATTAAAATTTTAAAACTACTAATTCTACTATCGGGTGGGCCATCTATCGGTTTAAATTTGAACCAGTGGTTAAAATTGGAATCTGGCAATACTTATGTCATACTATTCTGTCACAAAATTCAGTATATTATCTCCACTGAACGAAATGAATCGATTTACGCTTGAGCAACGTTGGGATTTATTGGAAATTTCTTTTCAAAACAAAGACAATTGGTCGGAAATTGCACAAAAAGAAGGAAGAACAGTACCCAGTATACGCAAGTCTTACGCTAAAGTTCGTGAAACTGGTTTCATTGTTGATACGACAAGACGTAAGTGTGCTCGTACAGTGCGTACGTCCGAAAATATTGAAGCTATGGCTGAGAGTGCGTGTGAGAATCCATCAACATCTACTCGTCATCGTTCTGAAGAATTGAACATTTCACACACCAGTTTACGTCGGATTTTGCAATTGGTTTAAGATATAAGCCGCATGACTATCCGTTTCATTTTCACTTCGCTAGATGGGCCAACGGGAAACTGCACGATAATAAAGATTTTGCCAAAAAATTATCTTTTCGGATGAAGCTCATTTTCATCTTGGTGGGTACGTTAATAAGCAAAATTGACGTATTTGCGGCTCAGAAAATTCAAACGTGGTCTTACAAAAGCCAATGCGATTACGAGTGACTGTTTGGTGCGGCTTGTGAAGCGGAGGCATCATTGGCCCATATTCTTGAGAACCCGCCGTTCATGGTATTGATGTGAACGATGTTTGGTTTCAACAGGATGGTGCAACTTGCCACACATCTCATGCCGCAATCGACTTATAGAGTCAAACGTTTGATGTCCGTTCAATTAGCCGAAATAGTGATGTCATTTGGCTGCCAAGAATCTGTGATTTGACGCCGTTGTAATATTTTCTGTGGGGCGCCGTTAAAGACAAGTGTTATGCCAATAAACAAGAGACAATTGAGCATTTAAAGGCCAGCATTCGTGATACCACTGCCGAGATACACTCGAAAAAGTTTTCGAAAATTGATCCAACCGAATGAGGTACTGTGAGGCCAGCCGCGGCAGCCACTCGAATGATATATTTAATTTCTATCCGGAACAATGGTACTTCTCCAAAAAATGTATTTTGAAAAGTTCCAAAAAGTTGTTGTTTTATTGAATTTTTAAATTTAAAATTTTAAATGGCCCACCCGATATAATGCTAACATAGTTCAGCCAGCGCCGGTTCATGGAATTAATTTCACATTACTCACGCTTTTCTTCGTATCAGGTTCGTGGATTTTCTTCTTACCAATTTTTTTAAATTGGAAGGGCTTGTGTTTTTGGGTATACCTCTAGCTTCTTCAAATACGTCTTAATATACCTCGATTTTTGCCCTCTAACCATATTTGAATTTGTTTTTTTCTTATTGCTTCAACACGGCCTCGAGCTGTATTATATGATTTTGCAAATACCTATTTGCTTCCTGCGAGTGTTCATCTATGCTTAGATAGTGGTATCATTGCTAATGTTGAGGTATAAGTATGACTGCATAGGTCTTAAGATACTTCCATGAGGTACTCCGGTCTTAATAGTCAGAGAGAAATTTGCTTAAGTAATCGCATTAGTTAACCTTGACATGAAGTTGGATATTACTAGATATTATTCACCAAATTTCAACAGGAACATAGGCGGTCTACATAAAATCTCAATGACTATCGGTCTATTGCTATTCTCAATTGACTAAACGATTTTCTGTTCTCATTTTAAATTGTACACCTTCATGTTGTTTTTGGTCATTCTCTCTTCCATGAAACTTGGGAATTTCACTCTAGTGTCTCGTGAAATATTTCATCGTATAGCTTCTCAATATATGTCCGAGCCACCTATATTTCCTCTTTTATATTTAGAAGTGTATATTGTCCTCGACAGCGATTCGTAGTAGTTCGTTGTTTACGACGACTCCGGGTCGCAATATTTTCAAAATGTTTCTTAAACATCGGTTCGTAAAAACTTAAATTTTATGTTTAATAATTTAGTTGATTGGTCAAGTTTCTGAGCCGAAGGATGTTTTTTATGCATTGTTGTATAAAGTGGAAGTGGTAGCCCCAAGAAAGTACACATATAGGCCAAGTAATAGCCCATTGCTATACCACAATGGATCGTTATCCTACTACACACGGCACCATCAGGAACTCATAATAAAACTGAAGCTTCCCAATGTCTATACGCGACAGCTCCGTGAGCCCAGGTGCCTCTTTATTCTGCCACATAACGACGGGCATGTCACAGTAGGTGCAGAAATGTTTTTTCCTTATTCTTCTCGTTCCTGCAGCTTCTGCATAATTCGTTGGCCAGGTTACTCAGGCTAAGCCGCCAGGCATGAGTGCCAAGCTTCTTTGGAGTTTGAACAGATCTTTTGTGCGCTTGAGATCCAGCTTTGGCCAGATTTGCTGCGATATCTTGCCCGTCTCTGAAGCTACCCTTGCGGTGTTGACGGACTCTATTACTATTATTATACTTACTACTACGGACTCTATTACTATTATTATAGTGAATAAGCTTGCAAGTATCCAATGGGATGTCCAACGTAGAAAATTCGCTCGTAAGTTCGATAGTGGTACCATGTCTGTTCCACGGAATATTACTGTTTTACGGAATGTTACTGCGATCCGGTACCTATATAATATGAATATAATACTAGTCAGGCATCTCGTTGAGAGATCTGTGGCTATCTATAACTGTTCTTAAGATTAACACATGCGAACCCAGACCTTTCACAGCCGTCTGGCTATCCGAAAATATGCTTAATTATCACCCAATGATCACTAAAGCATTTCGTATGGCTGATACTTCCGTCTGAAAAACTCCACCCACCGCTCCATTCAACTTGGTGAAGTCCGTGAAAATCTGCTTAGAATCTTTAATTTAATTTAATTTTAATTTATCACACCATTCGCCCAATTCCAGTCCGGAATCATAGTATATACCAGGTATTTTCTATATACATAGGTATAAAACTTTAAGTTGGCAACACTTTTTGAACAGCTTTCAAGTGATTTATGCTTAGTTTGACTTGGCATTTCAACATGAATAGACTGATGCCTGAAAACACTTCCAAATTGTGCAAATTGTGCCCAAAACAAGATTGTCATTGATTTCGATTTTCCTAAGCGAATTTTGATTAGCCATGAAGCTCACTCTTGTTTGAATAGATACGTCAACAAACAATACGGCCATATTTGAAGTGATGATAATTTTCAAGTGTATGTTAAGACACCGTTACATCTAGAAAAATTGACTGTTTGGTTTGCTTTATGGACTGGTGGAATCATTGGTCCGTACTTCTTTAAAAACGATGCTGGTTAGAACGTTTCAGTCAATGGTGACCGCTATAGAGTCATGATTACTGACTTTTTCGTTCGTCAGTTGAATAATCATGATGTGCAGGAGCTGTGGTTTCAACAAGACTGCGCAACATGTCACACAGCTCGTTCCTCAATTGTTTATCGAAGAAAACGTTTGGTAACCGCATAGTTTTACGATTCAAACCCGGCCTCCAAGATCGTGCGATTTGATGCTGCTAGAGTATTTTCTGTGTCAATATGTGAAGTCGCTAGTAAACGCTGATAAGCCCGATACGATTGGCCACTTCCAAGTGGACAACAATCGCCGCGTTATTGCGGATATACGGTCACAAATGTTGGAAAAATTAATCGAAAATTGAATCTTAATATTAGACTACTTCCGAGCCAGCCATGGCGGTCATACGCCAGAAGACTATGGGAGGAGAGGACGCTTCCCTGCTTCGCACCGTTGATTATGTTAAATGGTTTATTCAACTTTCTACCGTGTCATACGTGCATACTGGAGTCGTTTATTAAGCTTATTATTTTTTCGGTATTTTCTTGCTTTTAAGAGCTTGCCATATTCTGTTTCGATCGATGGCACTAAAAACCTTCTCAAATGCTATATACGTAGATGAGATAAAATGTTGAATTATATTCATTGAACTGCTCTATTATTAGGCAAAGACTGCCGTGTGCCGCTGTGATATGGTAGGTAAGACACCCACCTACCAACCAAGAGTTAGTCGCTTTAATCCTTGGACAGATCATCCAACAATTTTAAACAGCGGTATCATCTCATAACAGTTTTTTCGACTGGTTATGAGTATTTACGCTATGAAAAACTTATCTAATTAATGCATCTGCCGGTCAGAGCGGCCGTTAACCTCTTGAGACCTAAACATGAAGCGACTATGATAACAGTTTATTTTTGCAGATATCATTCATTTTAGATCATTATTAAAACACTCGTGGTCTTATTGAAAAGAAAATAAGTTCTCCAATTATAAAAAAATAGTGACAATTTTGATGAAAATGCGATGGTTTTAGAAACCCTAGAGCTTACGCCAAGAAAAAAGTCTAGCAGCTGCAAAATAATGTCGCTACTTGTAATAAATAAAGATAATTTAAAGTACACATATTTGTACCTGAGGTTTCAAGAGGTTAAACCGTTTGGGTTTTTCTTTTTAATATAAAAATTGAATCGGGAGCAGCTCATTGATTGAGACAAGTAGCCATTGCTCCATTTAGGATGTCACGGGATTTATGTATGTATGTATGTATATTAAACTGCTCAATTATTAGGCGTAGACTGCTTATTTGATCGATGCTAGAGCTGTTGTGTTGAAAGTCGGCCTGTTCTTTCCATAGCTTTCGATATAATGGTATAATATGGGGTTTGGAAAATTTTGTTAAAAATTTTGCATAGGGCTGGTGTCAGGGCTATTTCTCTCCAGTTGTTGCATAATGTTAGATTTCCTTCTCTGGAATTTTTATAATGAGCCTTTCTTTCCAATTAATTGGTACACTCTGCGATTCCCATATTCTTGTAAAGAGTGGGTGCAAGACGTATGCTGTTTTTGGTGCATCGGGTTCGCATAGTTCGGCTGGAAGATTGTCGATACCTATGGCTTTGTTGCTTTTCAACTGGTTGACAGCGGGTAAGAAATCATCCTGGCTGTGGTTCATGGCTAATGACGTTTATTTGTCGATGTATCCAGTCGCTATTGTCTTCCGTATAGTTGTAGTTCAGCACTTCCAGAAAGTGATCCCTTTATCTTTTGATCTGGTAATTTGTGTTGCTAAGGATTCTTCAATATATTTCAGAAAATTTTAACATCCTCCGAATCTATTGTTTTTATAATTTACACAAAAAAGGTCAATTTCTTTGTAAGTCGATTTAATATAAAAAATTTCTATTCAATTTATGTACATAAATATGTAGGTATATCGTTATTTCTGCTAGTATGTATGTTACATTAAAAATCATTGCAAAAGTTTCATGACGAAAAATATTGAAGAATGTAAGGACTTCAAAGAGTTGAAATAGTATTGACATAAGAAAAATGAAAACACGAAATAGTGAAATTAAATTAAAAATGGCATGAACCCAAACTATACCTTTTAACTTTGTTGCTGGCTGGCTGACTCTCGAAGACTACTCTTTTTTCCAATAATCAACTGGGCCACTACAATAAAAGTACTTTTATACACTTGCACCTTATGGCCTCTTGTAAATGAATAGAGTGCAGGCAGCAATGAAAAAAGAGACGGAAACGAGTTTTACATACCCGGTGACATGCTTATCCCCTGACACGTTTATAATACTGGCGGTATGTCAAAAAACTAAATACAAGTATTTCTACGTATTCTGTTGACCGAAAAAAATATATATTAAAAAAATTCTATTGATTTTAGCGGTTGACATTACATTTCAACTTTCATAGATATAAAATCAATTATTCATGGAGTACAAAGAACAAAAAACTATAATGTGCAATAGATTGTCCAACTAACTCCCACTAATTTGGTTAGCTGTCAGTCTGCTGTGTGTGTTTAGGGCATTATAAATTAATAAATTTTATCGCTTTCAATTCTTACAGAGATAAAACACAGTTAAACAAAAACGAAATTTTTTAATATTGTTACGAAAATGAAAACACCTAAAATTATACACCATCATTTAAAGCAATATGGAAGTAATTTCTGTTGGTTGGTGTCAAGGCTACGATCAATCTGCCAAGGCTGTATTCCTTTGAACAGTGCTACTAATACCACTATAAGTCAGATATGTAAGTCAAATCTTAACGGAAATATACTAGAACATATACTAGAGCATTCGAAACTAATGTTAATTAACTATAAAAGCCACAGCATTCTCCTTAGTAAGTCAGTTTTAATTTTACAGTCATAGAGCAAAATCGTACTAATAAAATTGATAAATTGAGTATTAAGTTAAATAAATAAGTTAAATAAATAAATACACAAGTTGATAAAGTTGGATTGAAAATAAAGTCTGTATAAAAATATATCGTTTTGTTTATTTTATTTAACGCAAAAGAACTCAAGCGTTTTAAAAAGGCTAAAACGTAAAAACACATAAAATTTTTGTCATAATACATACATACATAAATAGTTATGTAGCTTTCTACACAACTCTCTTCACTACCTCTCCTACTCCCATTACTCGGATATCGAGTAACTATTAGACACTTACGTGGGCAGTCTTTATTTCTTGAATTTAAGGGAGTAACAGGTCATTCAATAAGTCCGTATGGCAAGTAAGAAAAAAACAACATTTTGACAGAACTCGATATTATTATTGAGCATAGTTGCCTTAGAGGGCGATACAACGAGTATAGCGATGTTTCAATTTTTCGATATATATAACTTTTATAGTACGATTTCTCTTTTTCGTCAAAATAGACCCCAGTTTCAGCGATTACTTCATCACTGAACTTAAATTTCATTCCAGCAAGCATTCTCTTGAGATCTGAAAACAGGAAAGATGATTTGGTGGCCAAATCTGGCGAATACGGTGGATGTGGGAGCAATTCGAATTCAATTCATGTAGTTTTGCCATTGTTTTGAATCATTAACACTATCTGTTATCTCTACAATGGTAGCTAGCTCGTGCACCTTCAACTTGTAATCGTTCATAACTAATTCGTGGATTTTTTTTTATGTTTTCTGGAATAACAGCCTCATTTGTAATCGTTCTAACTAATTTGTGGATTTTTTTTATGTTTTCTGGAATAACAGCCTCATTTGGGCGTCCACTGTGATCTGCATAATTTGTGCTGCTACGACCACGTTTAAATTCAGCAAACCACTTCCTTACCATTTGTCTCGATGGAGCAGAGTTCGGATAATGTTTATATAGCCATTGCTTGGTTTCCACTGTATTGTTTTTCAGCAAAAATTTATCAAAACTAGAAATTTTTTTCCATTTTAAATAATACTATTTGCTTCACTCAAAATGCTATAACTCACGAATCAATAGTCAGATTTCTGTCAAGTTTATACACGTATCGCTTGAAGGTTAGTAATCAATAAAAATCATATAAACAAAATTCTAGTAACGCTAGCTATGCGTCATCTTACGGACTTATTGAATGGCCTGTTATAGTGAAGTATCAGTTTTGCGCCCAGTTCTGATCTATGCATAACACATTCACCTTTTCCTTTCGCTCAACGTTTTTTCGTTATTCGCTCACTGATTCATTATACAACCCCAAATTATGAGTTTAATTTTATAAATTTCCATACAAGACTTTGAGAAACACTCAAAGTGTATTACTTCAAAGTCATTGTCATTTCTTTCTTTCATTTCATTAGATCATATGAGTTTGGCATACTATTTAGCTCTTAATTAAAATGTTTTTAATACAGATTTAACATTGCAAATTTATTAAATTGAAAAAAATTAAACAAACAAAACAATGGCCGCCCATTGCATAGATGGCATTTGTTGGCAGCTAAAAAATGCCATACGAACGTGATAATTCAAGTAAGTAATACAAACAGAGGGCGAAGTAATCCAAAGTCTCGTGCGAACATAGCATAAGAATTTTGTTTTCGAAAATTCTTAGTTTTTTTAAGGTAACTTTTCTTCTTATAATGATGAAACAGAATCTTATATAGCAGGTTCTTAATAGGTAATGTGTCTTAAATAATTTATTACGATTCGGTCATGTATACAGTCTCTGGCACTGTTATCGTTGATTACACTGGTCTACAAAGAACAAAAAATTTACAGGCCTTTAAATAAAACTATGTGGAATATAATCCGTTTTCAGTTTTTTTCTATTGGGCAAAAATTTTTTTTATGGGCGTGAAAAATTTTTCCCCAGAAATAAGGTAGTTATGTCAATATATTTCATTATAACTTGAAAACGACTATACCGATTTTAATCCAAGTATATTCCATATTGCCGCTGTGGTATGGTAGGTAAGACACCCACCTACCGGTTAGAAGCTCCTCAGTTCAATACTAGGCCACACCACCTGAAACAAGAAAAAGTTATTCAACAGCGGTATCACCTCATAACATTAGCTAGTAACTGGTTATGAGTATTACTACTATTGAGAAAACTTCTCTAATGCATCTGCCGTTCGGAGCCAGCGTTAAATTGTAGGTCCTTTTCAATTAAACTAAAAATAGAATCGGGTGCAGCTCATTGACTTATATTTAATTTTATTAAAAGTTTTTTTCTGTAGACCAGTGTAGTCAGTTATGACCTTAAATAATCAATAAAAATTATTGCCAAAATAGCGCTCTATTTTCCATTTTTTTTTTTTTTTTAAATAAAAATCAAAAAATTTATATTCGTTTTTAAATAAAGGTTAAATCGAACAAATTTTTCAAGATCGGGGGAAGTTCTCATTCAATAGCCTTTAAGCCTTTAATTAAAATTTTGAACTTATTTTTTTAAAGTTTATAATATTAAGTCATATTTGTTGTCTAGTGTAAGTCAATAATGGTGATGATTAAACTATTAAACCAAAAGACTTGTTTTACTATACACATAGGGATTTAAAATAAATACATACCTGTGTCCTTTTCGATGTGTTGTACTATTGGAATTATTATGCATTGCACAACATCCACTATTATCGTTCAAGGTAGAGTCCTTGGAATTATTACCACCGCCACAACCGCCAACACCACCACTTATTCCATCTACAGTATGGGTATGGTTACTATTTGAACATCTATTATTATATGTGGCAACAGAACATCCAATACCTGTAGTATTGCCATCTTGTTCGAACGACGGATTAACATACTGTTGATCCGTTGAGCAACTGCAATGACCGGACTTTTCCGGTTTCTTACCAGTCATTATTAACTCATTCGCACTATGCAATCCGATTAATTAAAATTTGCTGTACTGAACACGGCATTTGTTGCTGAAATTGTACAAAAAGCAATAGAGATAATAATGAGTTTTATAAATTTCAAAATGTTTCAAATATTTTGATAAAAACAAAAACACAAAAAAAACATTAACATTAAACATTGAAGAATTTGCATGCATTTAATTAGTATTCTGTTGTTAATGTAACTTCAGTTGTTTTATTTTTTAATTTTTTAATTTTATTTAGTCTGCCTTTGTTATTGTAGTGAGTTTTGATTTTATTTTCCACATGTGTCCCATTTTACAAGACTATAATAATGTCTTGTCATTTACTCAGATTATGGACAGATAAAAGTATTAAATACCAGGTAATAACAATTAAAGTTGTTTGTTTTTTGCTTTTTTTTTTGTTTTAATAAAGCAGTTGAACACATATGGACAAAAAAATAGGTGTATAAAAAAGATTAAGTACACCTTATATTTAGAAAAACGTAGTCCTGAAACACATATGTTTGAAACAAAAAATTATTAAAGCGTTTATATTTTACTTCTATGTGTATTAAAAGTTATTAAATAGACTTTTCATTAAAATATAGCGTAAGGTTTATAAACAACACCTACAGAAAGCCGAAATGTCACTAATTCAAATGAAAAAAAGTTTACGTACACTTAAAAAAATTATTTGCAAGAAAACAAAAAATTAAAAATTAGTTAAATTGATATTTTGTGGATCCACCACGCGTAGGGTAGCCAGATATTTAATTGACAAAAAAGTACATTGGGAAAAAATAAGCAGTACAATTAATAAAAAAATTTCAGGGAACAGGGAATAACAATTAATACATCAAAGAATATAAAAAGGCGTTCATTTGCAATAGTTATTTTATCGAATATGTACTAGAGCGATCGGAAGGTTATTATTCGACCGGTTTTAACCGGTTTTGTCGAATACGGCTATTATTTTTTTATATATGACAACCTTAAACGTCTCACAAAGAACGTGAAAACCAAGGTAGATCGAAAAAAATATGCACACTTGAGCAAAAATAACCTTTTCTCATCTTCTGTAAATAAATATAGTTTCTTATATATGAAGAATGAAAACCCACAAACCCACAGTCGCAGAATTTGAAACCGTGGATATATTAGTTATTGAAGTTTTTCACAGCGTAAATACTAGGGAGATCGGATGGTTATTATTCGACCGGTTTTAACCGGTTTTTTGGTTTTGCCGAAGACGGTTTTTACAAAATCTTCATTTTTCGAATACCGAATAAACCGGTTTATTTAACATGAATAGCCGGTTAGTTTAAACAAGTATAATAACAAGTATATTAGTATAAACAAGTATACGTTTGTACATTATTTTATTGCAAATATGATCATCGTTTAACTATTTGTATAATTTTTATTATTTTTGTATATATGACAACCTTGAACGTCTCACAAAGAACGTGAAAACCAAGTAGATCGAAAAAGATATGTACACTTGTGCAACAATAACTTTTTCTCATCTTCTGTAAATAAATATTGATTTTTATATATGTGACCCACAAACGCCGGCTCCAAACGGCAGATATATTAGTTAGTGAAATATTTCAGTGCGTAAATACATAGTAATTTTGTGAGGTGATATCGCTGTTGACAATTGTCAGATGGTGTGGCCTGGGATTAAATCGATGGCTTCTTGGCTGGAAGGTAGGTCTTTTACCTAACACAGTGACACACATACTATTAAATACGTGGAGCATGAATTTACATAAAGTGCTGTCCGATACCTAAGCAACTCCTCTTACCGAGGCAATTAAGGACTCATATATTACTAATAGGCTTGTTCAAAGTAAAGCGTTTAATTCTTGCTATCTTAGCACATAAATTATAACTATAATAACAAACCTTTAATGTCATTCTCTACCAAGTAATACAAGTAGCTGTTTCTTGTATAATAAACTTTGTTTTTTATGGCCAACGCAGACCGTTTTGGCATAGTTTTTATGAGATTTGTTAAAATTATTGTTAGTATTGATTGCCACTTTAATTTAAGCTCTCCATTAGCTTCTGCTTATTTTTAAAGCGACGTGGTCAAGCTCAGCGGTTCAAGAATTAGAAACAATTTTATTTAAATAAAAGAACCGGTTATTTGAATTACTATTAACCGAGAACCGGTTTTTTAAGTGCTATTTTCGCAGTTATTCGAAAACCGGTTTTTGAAAAAAGTCGTATAATGGATCTGCATAATATGTACTTAGCCAGAGTGTTACCGTACGGTAACATTGCGATAAATATTGGCCAAAAAGCGTAACCACTATTTTATATAAACATTTTATGAAAACATTTCTTTTTATGTCCACATTTCTTAAAAAATTATTTAAAACAAAAAATAGTGCAAAAAATTATAAGATATTTTAGTATATAAATTTGAAAAATAAATAATAAAAGACAAATATTTTTATAACATAGTTATTACGCTTTTTCTGTCTAATACTTTCCTTAATGTAACCGTACCTGTAGTTAAAATTTTCGATAATTTGATTTTACCACATATAAATTTTGAAGCCACATTGCTGTAATCTTAGATTAAACTTTTATTTTTATTAAAAACGTCTAACACAAAAAAGTACAAAAAGCTAAAAAAGTACTTTAGTGTACTTTTGTAGGTGTTATGCAGAAAGCAGTACATTGACTTAAAAAAAGTACGCGTACTGCTAAAAAAAGTACGTCTGGCTAACCTATCCTCACGCAACAACTACCGCTTGCAGACGTTGTTGCATGCTTCTGGCATTTTTTTTTTTTTTTTTTTGACAACGCCTTTTTAAAGAATTTTTTCGAGTTCTTTTCTCTAACTAATCCCAGATGTGTTCTATTGGGTTAAGATCTGGATATTGTGGGGGTGTTTACAGTTACTTACAATTATATTAAAACCATTCCTTGACCAAAAAGGACGTATATTTTGTGTCAATATCTGGTTGAAAAAAAAAAATGTTTTTCCAGACAAAACTGCGACACATTGCATTGAGCTTGAGGTGCAGAATGTTCAGGTATAAGTGCTTATCCAATGTATGTTGCATAAAAACCAATTTTCGCGCATTTTCTGTCACCATTCACCACAGCAGTTGAAATTAAATTTTTATAATATAGGGTCCGCCAAAAAATTTTTTTTTTTTTGAAAACAGGGCGCAAAACATCGAGTGTAGCTTCAGCTGTGTGGCACGTAGCGCCGTCCTGTTGAAACCAAATGTTGCTAATATCCTCCTCTTCAATTTTTGTGAACAAAAATTCGTTCAACATGTCCCGATAACGATCGCCATTAACTCTAACGGCCACTCCTTGCTCATTTTCGAAGAAAAATGGCCCAATTATGCCTCTGGACCAAAATCCGCACCAAACAGTGACTCGTCTTGGGTGTATCGGCTTTTCAATGTATGCGTGCGGTTTTCTGTGCCCCAAATGCGACAATTTTGCTTGTTTACATACCCGCCAAGATCAAAATGAGCTTCATATGAAAAGATGATTTTTTTTTTTTTTGACAAAATCGGCATCTTCTGTAAGTCAATTGCAGGCCCAGATTCCCAGCGTTGTTCAAGCATATACACAACCATATTCGTTCAGAGGAAGGATAAAACTAATTATCTGTCAAATCAGACATGAGCTAAGTGTTACCATTCACGAAATAAGCACCAGTTGAATAAAAACTTCTCCATATTTTGTAACTGAAATATGGTTCAAAACTACTATATTTTACCTCGCTTTAACTAAAACATCGTCCCAAAAAAATGTGGGTTGTCCAAAAGCTCCTTTGCAATATCCCACACCGTCTTTAATTAGCTGTAGATATTAAAAGCTTACTACGAGGAGTTCGAGCATTGTAAACTGCTCTATAGAGTACATACCCCATAGTTTATGACCGCACACCGATACTAAAGATTTGTAACAACTTAATACGTATTTTAGGAGCGAATTTTTTGGATTCAGCTTAAACAGGATTTCCTATATAGCGTTATTCTTCCGTTATTTAAACAAGGTTTTACCATCGCTTGAACACTAGAATGAGGTTTTTATGTAATATTTTACATTTCACGTTATGACTTATTCCTATGTGTGTGAAGTTAAATACGAAAGTTAAATATGTTTTTTCTTAACATAACAAAAACTTGTGTAAGTTAACAGAATGTGTGTGAAGATAAATACGAATATGAAATTTTTCTGTTAAGTTAACAGAGACTTCTATTTTAGCATTACTTCCACAATTGTGGATTATAAAATATAAATTTGAATAAAAATAACTAAACAAAGGTAAAAAATTACAGAAATTTGAAACAATATTTCTTAATTCTTATTAGGTCAATTTTTGGTTTACTATAATAGCATTGAATTAAATTGGCTGGACGGTGGGGAGGTGGGGGTAAAGAAGTTAGCTACGGTCTATATATCTCCAACCTGGTACTCTGCAGCCCAAAAAGGAAAACTGGCCCTGAAGCCTTGATACCTTGGCTATAAAGCCCACCAGGTCCGATTCCCCCACAATTGCATCTTAGGTCCGATTTTTCATGAACGACATATATATACGGTAAAAATGAAAAATAAAAGTTAGCTACGGTCTATATATCTCCGATCTGGTACTTTGCAGCCCAAAAAGGAAAACTGGCCCTGAAGCCTTGATACCTTGGCTATAAAGCCCACCAGGTCCGATTCCCCCACAATTGCATCTTAGGTCCGATATTTCATGAACGACATATATATACGGTAAAAATGAAAAATAAAAGTTAGCTACGGTCTATATATCTCCGATCTGGTACTTTGCAGCCCAAAAAGGAAAACTGGCCCTGAAGCCTTGATACCTTGGCTATAAAGCCCACCAGGTCCGATTCCCCCACAATTGCATCTTAGGTCCGATTTTTCATGAACGACATATATATATATACGGTAAAAATGAAAAATAAAAGTTAGCTACGGTCTATATATCTCCGATCTGGTACTTTGCAGCCCAAAAAGGAAAACTGGCCCTGAAGCCTTGATACCTTGGCTATAAAGCCCACCAGGTCCGATTCCCCCACAATTGCATCTTAGGTCCGATTTTTCATATTTTTTGGTGGACGATTGATTTAAATGTAATTACCAGCTACAAGAAATAAAATTCATTTGTTATTATTACTGTATCTCTCTAATTATATTTTTTTAATTTTTACAATCCTTTACCTTGTTTTGGTTATTTTTATGCCAAATTATGTTTTTATACCAAATTATGTTTTATAATCCACAATTGTGGAACTAATGTTAAACATAACAGTCTTTGTGATCTTAACAGAAAAATTTCATATTCGTATTTATCTTCACACATATTCTGTTAACTTACACAAGTTTTTGTTATGTTAAGAAAAACGTATTTAACTTTCATATTTAACTTCACACACATCTTATTCCTTGTATTCAGTTTTACTATCACCTTCCTCAGCTTAAGTGGTATTTTTTTTCCTCGACCCATTTCGTCAGAGTTATAGTAATTCAACACACAACTAACTCAATAATCAATAATAAAATCCTTTAAAACTCACAAATATTCCATTTTCTTTTAAAGTGGTCTAAGAAAATTCTTACTTTCACGAAACCAATAACTTAAACATGTCAAGAACTAACTATGTACGTAAACTTTTTTGGCGTCATATGTAGCCTTTTTGACTTTTTTTGTTACCAATAGCTCTCTTTATTTAAAGTAATCGGTAAAATGTAGTAGTATTACGAAAATAAAGTACTTAATAGTATGTAAGGCAAAAAAAAAAGTAAATTTTATAAAAAGAAAAATAATAAACATTAGCATTATTGTGAATATAGTAGATGATGTTCTTAAACTTTTTTGGTTCACTGTATGTATATTTTTTCAATCTTAGCAGAACTAGTAATTAACTTCTCCAATTTAAAAAATGTTAAAGTAGTGCATAGGACAGCCAAATTTATAGAAAAAACTGTGAAATCCCATAGGAAAAACTTTGGTTGCTAAAAATACTGCGACTTTCTTTGTTTGAGTATTTAATTAACTTGGACAGAAAAAAAGGTGTAAAATTTGATTGTTGCATATAAAAATTAGTTTGTTAACTAATGTAATTTGGAAATATACCTTAATTTACCATTTAAATGGTTGTCATTTAAGTAAAAAAAGACATCGAATTTCATCAACTACATCGGCTTCAGAAGCAGGAAAAAACATGCATATTCATTGCCAAATTAAAAGCCAGTTTAACTTAAAGTATACTTTATTTTCAACTATGAATACGAAAAATATAGTAAATGCTTTTAAGTTAAAGACTTACTCTAGCAAGAGCAGGGTTGGCAAAAACCCGGGTTTAAAAGAAAAAACCCAGCCCAACGGATTTTATTGGGTTTTTTGATGGGTTTTGTTACATTTTAAAACTGCTTTCAAATTTCGTTCAATTCAATATTACTTTTTGTTTGTTAGTATTGTACAATTACGTTGTTTTAGTATTTGTAATGCAGATTTGCACTCTTTGTGGAGTCAAGGCGTCATTGCGTACTGACTCAGACTCAGAGCAGACAGCATTTACGCGGCTTGAAGCGTGAATAGTGAGAAAAATGGTTGGAATATTAAGGCAGACAGAAATAAGTTATTCTTTTGTATAATAACGCTCAAACTCACACCTCAAAAGTTTCCAAAAAATGATAGAAACGGCGTATTATCCGAATACTGCTTCTGCTGATTATTTACTATTTCGACGAATCTAATTTCTTTTGGCATGTCACCGCATCACTTCTTTTGAAGAAAATTGAATCGCCTCAAAAGACAAGAAGTTTTTCTCAGACTAGGGATTCGGAAATTGGCTCAGAAATGGGAAGATATGTATGAAATGATAAGATTTTATTTTAATAAATATGTTTTTCATTATCTTTTTTTAGCTAAAAAAAAAAAACTGACCGAATTAACTTGTACTCACATTACGTAAACAATACCCATTTTTGTCGTAAATAAACTACAAAAATCTTTAAGCCAAAAACCCACCCGGGTTTTTTAAAATATAATACCCAATAAAAACCGGGTGCGTTTAATTGGGTTACCCAGTGGGTTGCCAACCCTGAGCAAGAGTAGATTTTAGTGCGGGACTATGAATATGGGTCATAATCTTTTGCAATCGACAAAGTCGTTTAGTCGATTTCCAGTGAAATTTTGAAGCGGTATATAATACCGAAATATTCAAAACAGTTTGCAAAACTACATTAATACAGTGGTGGACATTGAGTTAGCACATACATTTCATGTATGGTGCATTAAAAAACGTATATTTTTTTTTTCTAGGAAACAAAATTGAGTAAAGTATTCACATACATGCAGTATTGCCAGTAGATTTTTTGAAAAAAAAAAGATTTCCCCTACAAAAATTCCTACGCATTTTAGTCAAGAAGAAACAACAGTTATACAAAATTACTTTTATTCGCATATGTATGGTACATATAGTGAACTATTTACATATGGTTGTCCAAGGGGTCTACAAGAGAGTCCATATAGTGGTATGTCTGGAAAAATCACTGGATTTGAGAAAATGGAATTTTTAAAAATCGCCTTTTTGAAAAATATGAAAATTCTTGGGTGGATGAGTGGGCATTTCTCTAAAATATGGAAGTGTAGATATATAACACTATATACACATGCTGGCCAAAGGGGTCCTGTGCAGAGTCTATATGGTGATATATCTGGAAAGATCACCCGATTTGAGAAAATGGAATTTTAAAAATTGCCTCTTGGAAAAACCTGAAAATTCTTGGGAGGAATTTATCTTCACACACATGAGTAACTTTGTATGCTCACAGCATGAAAACTAAGGATGATATCAAAAAGATATAAATGCACAATTTTTATAAAAATACTTCTTTATCTATATTTCTATTATGTATTTACCTTTTTAAATATTTGTAAAAGTAAGTTGAAGAAAACTTAAAATGTATGAAAAAATCAAATCACAGCTTTAGAAAAAACTGAAATGGAATATGGTTTAGTATTTGGCGTGACCTCCTTTTTGCTTCATTATATCTTTTAGACGATTTTCTACCGATGCAACAAGTTTTTGGGTAGTTTGGCTGAAGATCTTTATCCACTCTTCGACCAAAGCAGAATTCCGAATTGCCTATAAATTTTCTATCACGTTTGAACCGGTAGCTTGTGGGGGAGGATTCATGGGGTGTGCTCGGTTCCATATAAACCTCTACTGCAGAATGATCGATGTTTGGGTCAGTATACTGATAATACCAAATCGAGTTTAAGTGTTTATTCTGTGGCTCTGTTATGGCTTAATACTACACTTAATTTATACCCTATGAACTAAAAATATTGGATTTTGACTCATAAGCTTTGCCACATATCACATGTTTCCGAGCAAATTTAAGCCGATATTCTCCTTTCATTTGATAATACATACGAGTATATGTATATATTTATAAAGACGATCAGGATGTCGCCAAAGCACGAATAGGTGAAGCAAATAGCAGGGCTTAACATATTTTTCACTTCGTATGGAACCATGTGAGGGACTTAAAAATCGGCTTAGCAACTTCTTCGATATCAGATCTCTCTGATTTTTTGCGGAATGGCTTCAACAAATTTTTAGATAGAGGAGAGAAAAGCGTAAAAAAATAATTGATTAATTTTGTGTCCAAATAAAGCTTAAATAAGTTATACCCTCGAGAACAGATTTATAGCACTAAAGATTTTAAAATTTTCGAACTGTTACAATTAAAGCTTCTTTATCTACCCACATCAGCCAAAATGCGGGAGAGATTCGGTAAGTGAGTATTGTAATTTTTTTTTTTTTTTTTGTAGCAAAGCACACCAGGTAAACACTATTTGTATGTATTTAAAAGCTTTTAAGGATGTATACAGATAAAAGGCAGAATCAATTATCTTTATCTTTATTGAAGACTATAGGTTATATCATTTGTTTAGACTAGATAATTAAGGTAATAATTGGCTTAGCGACACACGCCGGGTGTTAGCTAGTAAAAGAGAAAAGAGATTTCATTTAACAACTCGGTGGGTAAGTAATCTAATCGCCTTAATTGCATACTTACAGTCGTATTTATAAAAACATACGAAAATTTTAAAACAGTTAGTAGTTATGTATAAACATAAGTATCTAATAAAAGTTTATTGCAAACACTTTTGTCTAGCAGCTCTAATTTGGAAGACAAATAAAATAAAAATTCAAATAAACTCAGATAAGACTTGTGCAAATAAATAGTACAGATGCGAATCATACAGCGATAATTTAATAAAAAAATATTTTTATTTATGTACGTTTGTATGTATCGTACATATTTGCACACACGTACCATACATACATGGTTTAATATTTTTAAAGTTTAGGTTGTAAGAAGCATTTTCACTTATAATTGATTTTATTTTCAAATCTTTTTTTATTGTTAAATATAACATGAGAACAACCTGATTCTTTCTAGAATAATTATTTTAATCACTTGCAAAATTTTAAATAAAATTAAACAAATTTAATTTTAAAATTATATGACGTACAATAAATACATTTTTTATCTATATTTTCAAGAAGTATAGAAATTGCGTTTCGAATTTAAATTAACTATATATTAAGTATGTGGCTGTTAAAAGAAATTGCAAAAAAAATTAAATAAAAACTATTAAAAAAAAAACTCAATTGTAATATTACAATATCCATGGAATTGCTGTTTTTGAGATATTTTGCTTTTAGCTATACATATGGTTACACTTTAACCTTTTTAAAACGTTTGAGTTAAAATTGCGTAAAATAAAATAAATGCAGCGAATTTATGTTTTACTTTATAGTCTTTTATTTCGTTGCCACACTTTATCTTTATACCAGAACTTCTTTAACTCCCACTTAATACACAATTACTCAACACTTCAACGAACGCCTTGACACGACATTACTTTATGACTTTTAAATTGACTCACGTGGGCAAAGCAGCGTCCCTTATATACTTTAAAAAGTTCTAGAAGAGCCTTAAACCCTCTCAAATCTTTTATTCGTCCGTTAATTTTAAATATATAAGATCGTGTTACCCAAAAATGTGCGAATTGGCAATGCTACCAAATACACAAATAACGGCATTGCCAGTGTGACACATTAACAGTCAACAAACCATAATCCCACAATACAGTTTTAAAGGAACTGATGTGGGGTATCTTCTTTTTAGACATTTTTATTTTTATAACAATATAAGACATTAGGTTAACCAATCCCGCCTTGCCCGGAAATCTATATTCATATATATATTATACATATGTATTATACATGGGAGATAAATTTTATTTTCTCTCGATTCTACCCGTTCATTTCCTCCTATCTGTCTTTATAAAGATGCATTTATTGAGATGTACGATAATACCTATTTTTTATGGAAAGTGGCACGCTCAGTCTTCCAGTGAAGTTAATATTTGATCTTAATGTAAAACTTGGTAATATAATAGAAAGTGGAAAGTTTATAGCCCTCTATTTTATAGTTCACAAAATATATCGTCATACTACGTGTTTCGTAGGAACGGACTAGGAACCAAAAATTTTTTTTTACCCCTTATCAACCATTCAAAGTGAAATTTTGGAAAATATACTTTTGTGCAATACATTTTAGTGAATTCTGAATTTCAGCAATCAAAAAACTTTGGTTTAAAAAAAAACAAGTCATTACAGACGAAAAGTCATTAATTTCGATTGTTTTCCCCTGATTTCAAAGTTCCGGAGATCAAAAATTGAAAAAGTTTGTGCTTTCGTTTGTTAGATTTATACGAGTACATCTGTGTGGCTGAGTCGTAAACATACTGAATAAACACTTTTATTTCTTACTTAATTTTATCCATTTTTCATAGATTTTAACCTCTGCCAGGTTCAAATTTGAAAAAAGAGTAGCCTTTAACACTTTCGTTAGCTATAGATTTATGTTCCAAATTTCATCAAAATCGGAAACAAAAAACTTCGTTTTGAAGAGATGAAAATATTAATTTAGATGAAAAGTCACTTATTTTGCACGTTTTCCTTAATTAATTTTAAAAATTTACACTTTTATTAGTTGATCTATCTACGATTTAAATTTCAACAAAATTTTCAAGGTTGAAAACATTTTATTTTAGCTATAGATCTGTGTTCCAAGCTTCAACAAAACCGGTTCAGTCATTTAAGCGTAATTTAATGACAAACAAACAAAAAAAAAAACTTACAAAGAAATTTATAACATAAAAATGAATGTGTGTTTGTTTGTTTTCTAACAATTTTTATAGTATCCCTCTGTATATCCGGAAGGCACTATATTCTATATAAATAAAAAAATCCCATACAAAGTGTATATTTATTTGTCTATATTATCAAGCAAGCTTCTCTAAATTGTACCCAATAGATTCACATTTAATGCAAATCATCACTTAAAAAGTGGCCGCAATTGGAAAAGTGGGTGTGGCACCTCCCATACAAAAGAAAAACTTGTTTTTTATATATCTCGAGAATAGACTGCTATTCTAACAGTTACTGAACTTGATGTAGACGATTGACTACCATCAATACAAATCATCAGTTGAAAAAGCGGCGAAATTGGATAGGCGGGCATGCTCCCTCCCATACAATGCAAATGTTGATTTTTGTATATCCTGAAAACATTTAAAGTGGTAGTTTATGAATTTAGTGTAAATGATTCGGTAATTAATACAAATCATCAGTCAAAAAGTGGGAGGAAATGTATACCCACTTATACATTTCCAACTCCCATACATATTATCTATTAATTTTTGCATATCTTGAGAACGGTAACAATAAAAGTTTCTAAATTTGGCTTAAACAACTTCTTGGCCAGGACACATTATCAGTCTATAACTAGACGAGATTGAATCAGTGGGCGCGGCAGCTTCCATTCATACTAAACATGGAAAAGCGGGTACTGCACAAAGCACACCAGGTAAAAGCTATTTAAACCATCTTGATCACAAAGTTCCCGAAATAACCCCTGTGTGGCGTTCCCATCGTTCCGATTTGAGTTTTTTTTAATTGATACATCTGTTATTGATATTCCCGCTAAATTTCAACCTCATAGCTTGAATTTCGCAAAAGCTACGTAGCCAAGTGTACATCTGTCTCTAAATGTGTTGGCGATTTTTTAAAATTTTAGAAATGGATTTAAATTTGCAACAACGAACTTGTATTAAATTTTGCGTAAAAAACGGATTTAATGGTGCACGAACGTTGAAAATGTCGAAAAAGTGTTTTGGCAACGATTCTATAATGAAAACGGTCCTTTACTAGCGATCGGTTCAAAAGTGGTCGTGAGTCAATATAGATGATGAACGCAGTGACAGACCATCGAAATCGACAACCGACGAAAGCATTGATAAAGTAAAAGAAATGTTGATCAAAAATCTCAAATTAACAAGCAGAAAGATAGCGAAGGACTTGAACATTGCATATGGTTTCGTCCAAGACATTTTGGTTAATGATTTGGGTTTCCGTCGTGTAACAGCAAAGTTGGTGCCAAAAGAAGACTGTGTTGAGGTCGCAAAAGACATGATTGCCAGGCTGAATCCGATCCCACATTTATCAAAAGGATCATTAGTGGACACGAGAGGTGGGTTTATGAATACGACGCGCAATTTACCAAACGAGCCGAGACCAAAAAAAAATATCGTTTTCAGTCAAAAAAGAAGGCAATGGTGAGGTGCATCATGAATTTTTGCCAGAAGGCCAGACAGTAAACAAAGAGTATTATTTAGGCATTATGAGACATTTGCGTGAAGCATTTCGCCGAAAGAGACCGGAATTGTGGGCAGAAAACTCGTGGATTTTGCACTATGATAACGCACTGTCGCACAGTGCCATCATTGTTCGAAATTTTTTGACGAAAAATGCAAGAAATAACATCCAACAGCCACCAAATTCACATGATTTGACTCCCTGTGACTTCTTTCTGTTCAATAGAGTGAAAAAACCATTACGGGGAACGCGGTTCAGCAGCCGGGAAAAAATAATGGAATTACTTTGAAGAGGACAATATATATTTAGATGTTAGATGAATAAACTTGTATTTTAAGTTTTCTGAATAAATTCCGGGAAACTTTTTGAAGGTGGTATACGTATTCTTATCTATATACATATATTTATTTATTTATTTATAAATTATTTTATAAAATAAATTTACAAAATATATGGAAGTAATGCGCCGGGTAACAGGACCATATGCGCATGTGTCGTCGAAAAAGAAGAAATTTATGGGGAATACTTTCAAATTTCAATTATCCCATACTCATTCAGGCTTCTTTTAATTCTTACGAGATTCATATCAGTGGTCCAGTCGAAAATCTTCTCCAGTGGTAGGCTTAACTTCGAAATTTGACACTCTGTCAGAATATGAGAAAGGGTGAGAGAAGCGTTGCAAAATCTGCATATGGGTGTATCAGTCTTATCATAATAGTGCTTGGGAACTCTTAGACGTGCTAACATAATACAGTCCTTTCTTGAAAGTTTTAAGTTGTAAGTAGGTCTCCTTCTGATGCAGTTACCAGCTAAAAATGGTTTCCTAAGTGTTATAGGAAAACATGGAATTTCAGTAATATGTGGTAAATCCAGGGCTGCCTTTGCGGTGATAGCAGCAAACTCGTTACCTTTTTTTTAAAAAACCATTCATTTCTCAACATAGTCTCCTTTTAGCTCAATACACTTAGTGAGACGATTTTCCAACTTTTTTATACCATCTGAATAATACGATTTTAGGAACTCCTCGAAATACGCATTAGTTTCGGTAATCACTTCTTCGTTGGGGATGAATCTTTTTCCTGCGACCATTTTTTCAAGTTTGGAATCAGGAAAAAGTCACTAGGGGCTGAATCTGGACTATACGGTGGATGATCAATCAATTCGAAGTGGATTTCTCGTAGTTTTAGCATCGTATCTAGTGTTGTGTGAACCGGTGCGTTGTCTTGAAGAAAGAGCACTTTTTTCTTGTTTAAATGTGGTCGTTTTTCCTTGATTGCATCAACCAATTGATCCAATAATGCACGATATTACTCTCCTGTGATTGTGGATCCCTTTTCAAGATCGATGAGCAATACTCCGTGTGCATCCCAAAATACAGTGACCATAACCTTGCCGGCCGATTTCGCTGTCTTCGCCTTCTTCGGAGCACTTCCACCAGCTTCCACCCATTGCTTCGATTGATTTTTGGTTTCAGGTGTGTAGTGGTGGACCCACGTTTCATCAACAGTTATTAATCTACGCCAAAAATCAGTAGGATTATGCTTTATCGTGTCCAAACACCGCTGTGAAGTGATCTGTCAAACTCGTTTTTGTTCAACACTGAGCAAACGCGGCCCCCATCTTGCCGATCGCTTTTTCATATGCAAATGTTCATGCAAAATGTTGAACACACGTCCATATATGTTTACCAATTTAGCAATCTCACGGATATTGACCCGGCAATCATTCATAACGATACCGAGGATTTCCTTGATATTTTCTTCAGTAACCACCTCTTTTGGCCTTCCTGTTGCATTGGTATTGGTATTGTTCGGCCCCGTTTAAATTCAGCAATCCAATATTTTCCCATATAATCTGACGGAGCAGATTCGCCGTAATGTTTATTAAGCTTTTCTTTTGTCTCTTTCATCGTTTTGCCTTTCAAATAATAGTGTTTAATCACTACACGAAATTCACTTTTTTCCATTTTCCAAGAAACACAAAAGTTGCTTACTTCAAACGACTACAACAAATAAACTAATCGATGAATTTGGCTAAAATTTTAACAGCTGACGTTTGACAGATCGTAATTTCTAAGAAAGCTACCATCTAGCGCTAGGTAGCTTCAATGTCAATCCGCCCTCGTAATATTCTTATGTGTGATGGAACCCAAATAACCATAGTTTGACTTGTATTATTCTCCAATCTTAGTATATTATCGTATGTACCATTTTCATTCTTCTTTACGGCCTTTACAGCGCTTAAACAGTGCATATCAAGCTTTTTTTGTTATGTCCAAAAGCATTTTTTACGGTGCTTTCAATTGCAGAAATTTCCGCTACAAAGATACCAGCATGATCTGGTAATCTGGCTTTCTTTACAGTTTCAAATTGAGTGTTTGTCACCTGCCAAACGATGGAATATGATGTTAAATTATTCCGGAAAGATCCGTCTGTATAATAAGTAAGATCGGTATCGAAGTGGGAGATATAATCCAAGAATAATGGTTTGAACGTAAGTGGTCATTTATTATAACAATATTTATCGAATGAATAGGTTCCTTTTATTTCGGTGGAATAGAAATATAAAATTTCTCTAACAATGCTGAAAATTTTTCATGGCTGATGCGACGGAATTTGTTGGCGATGTTATGTGATGTGCATGCCATCACTTGGAATTGTTATAGCTCTTGATGCCATGTTAATTGCACATATACATAAGTATATATATATAAATAAGTTGTCCTGAGAAATACATTTTATAAGCTTACAACAAAAAGCCTTATGAAATTTCAATGTGCTACATAAGTGTACTTATTATGGCTCGAATATAAATAACGTGTCTGCGGTCCTACTCATATCTATAACATTTTTATTTAAAAAACTTAAATAGGTTTTTTCATAGAAACTAAATTAAGTATTTGTAGTATTTGTTATGAAAAGTAAACCCAAAAATACAGGATATTATTTTATAAAACATCAGAATTCGTTTCGCGTGTCCTTGACTTTCAAATAATATTTAGCACATAAAATAATACAAAACTCAACTCATTATCAAAAAAGAAAAAAAAAACATTTTCTAAAGAAGAAGGTATAAATCCAAGATTAAGATTCACTATTATATTTGAAAACGTCTTTTAAGCGCATAAATTACTTGAACACAAAAGATTCAAATTGTATTAAGTATGTATTTTCATAGTATATGTATACAATACTACAGTTTGCATTTTATTTTTCTTTTTTCTCAAATTTCTTTTAAATGTTAACACAAAAATGAAATAATTGAAAAGCAGTAGGAAAGAAAGATACTTGTTGTACGTACTTTGATTTCAATTAATTAGAGCGTAGTATGATGATGCGAAAATTTGCGGTAAAATTTAATTTCTTTTCATAAACTAAGCAAACACCTTCACACAATTCTATGCCGGTGCCTGCGCCTCTTAACAATATTTACAAGCTTTCGTTGGGGCTTCTGGCTTCTGTTTACGTTACAAGATACAGATATCTGTGAAGAAAACTCATACTTTTACATTTTATACACGCTATTTCACATGTAATTTGTATGTACGTATGTGTGTTGTTAGGTTTGTGGTATGTCGTGATTTAAAATTTTTATTTTCATGCTTAATTCTAATCATGGGTAGGTGTAAATTAAATAAGAAAACATTTTTTTCTTCTTCTTTTGTAATAAAACGTACAGTGAACATAAGGTGACTAATGTGAAATATTTTTAAAAAACAGTACATATATCGGGTGTTTTTGAGGTTCATAACTTTGAGTTGGCAGCACTATTTTATTTGACAACCCATTTAACAACTGATATTCGCCTTTTGTTTAGATTGGATAAACTTACACCAGAGCAACGCTTGCAAATTGTTGAAATTTTTTATCGAAATGATGGTTCTGTTCGTCAAATTTAAAACTTAAAACTGTTGTTCTACAATGAAGCCCAATCCTACTTCAATGAGTACGTAAACAAGTAGAATGGTCGCACTTGGAGTGAGAATAACCACAAGCTTTTGTTGAAACACTATTACATCCTCAGAAAATTACTGTTTGGTGCGCTTTATGGGCTGGCGGAATCATTGGTCCATATCTCTTTAAAAACGATGAAGGCTAGAATGTTACTGTTAATGGTGAACGGCATAGGGACAAGATTATAAATTTTTCGTACCTCAATTAGCTGGCATTAATCTTGTTGAGATGTGTTTTCAACAGGATTGAGCCACATGCCGCACAGCGTGCGCAACAATTGATTTACTAAAAGAAACTTTTGAATTAATCCGTCACCAAGATCGTGTGATTCAACCACATTGGATTATTTTCTTTGGGGTTATGTTAAGTCTTTTTTGTACGTCGTTAAGCCATACACAATTGAACACCTGAAAATCAACATTCGAAAAGTTATTGACAAAATACAGCCGCATATGCTGCGAAAAGTTTGTGAAAATTGGTGTTTTATATTGCGCCTTGTACGCGGTCAGGTGTGGCGGCCAGATGTCCAAAATCATATATAAAATTTTTTATACAACACGCTATAAATTATTTAGCTTTTGTATGGTAGATAAGACACCCGCCTACCAGTCTAGAGGTCACCTTTTAATACCAGTCCAGACCATTTTGCCAATTTTTAACAGCAGTATCATCTCATAACATTGCTAGCTGCTTGATAAGTGTATTTACTATATGAACAATTTCTCCAATTTAGGAATCTGCCGTTGAAAGTCGGCTTTAAACAGTAGCTTCCTTTTACTGAGTCTTAAAATAGAATTGCGTGCAGCTCTATGATTGAGAGAAATATACATTGTTCCACTTGGGCTGTCAAGGAAATTACGTATATATGTATGCACATATAGATCAATCAAATATGACATATAAAATAAATATGTTTTTCTCTAAGCGGATTAATTTTGACAAATCTTAAAACATACATGAGTTCGGATCAATAGGTCTGTGACTTTTTGAATGAAACACACGTTTTTCGATAAAAAAAAACTATTTTATTTTCCTACTTTGAACTTATTTATTGGTAACGGAGTCAGAGGTGGAGTGGTATAGTGGTTAGAGCGCAGGCATAACAACACAAATGACCCATGGTCGAGGCCCAGCAGAGGAAATGACGAAGAAAAATGTAATCGTAATTTTCTGGCGATGATGAAAAACATCAGACGCATGATCAGGAAAACACACCACCTACTGGGAAAAAATTACAATGCTAAAGTAAAGATCCACCACCAATTAGCGAGGATCTACACCACTACGCAAAAACATATGGAGGAAGCTACAGTGGATTAATCATCTACTTAGCTTGAAAGATCAATTTGATTAAAGAAACTGAAACAAAGCAATGGATGCTTTGTGGAAAGGCAATATGCTCCCTAGAGGAGTAACGAAAAAAAAATTGGTAACGGAATCACAAAATACGCCACATTATAGTAAACAGTTAACTAGAGTAGAAATAACTTATTGCTTACAGCAAAAGCAAGTTTTGATAAAATAGTTGCTTTGCTGACTAAGCAAGTTATTTACTATTTTAGTTTTTTGTTTCTGTTTATTATTTTTTAAAGTTTTCAGTAAGCATTCAGCAACACAGTTATTTAATTTGAAGTTAAAAACTGAAGAAAAGCTAAAATGTTGTCTTTTTGCTTGCGCTTTTTACTTTTACTTTGTAGTTTTTTTTTTTAAGTTTAGTTAAGCAATTACAAATACTTTAAAAATAGTCAAGGAACTTTAAAAGCTGATTTTCAGCAAAAAAAAAAAAACATAACTACTTATTTGTTTCATTTAAAACTAAGTACTTCGTAGATAACCGTTTTTCTTAATATGAGCTACACTTCTTCTTAGCATACTATCATCTTTAATTCCCACTATTCCTTTTGGATTTCTGTAAATAACTCACTAACATTTTTAGGTTTAAAAACATTAATGTGTTGCGTGTTTGTAAAGGGTCCGCCATCTAACGTTTTTTTTTCAACTAGTGCTTATTCCGTGAATGGTAACACTTAACTCGTGTCTGATTTGACACATAATTAGTTTTATCCTTCCGCTGAATGAATATGGTTGTGTATACGCTTGAACAACGCTGGGAATCTGGGCCTGCGATCGACTTACAGAAAATGCCGATTTTGCCAAAAAAATCATCTTTTCAGATGAAGCTCATTTTGATCTAGACAAGTATGTAAAGAGGCAAAATTGTTGCATTTGGGGCACAAAAAACCCGCACGATACACCCAAGACGAGTCACTGTTTGGTACGGATTTGGATACAGAGGCATAATTTGGCTATTTTTCTTCGAAAATGTGCAAGGAGTGCCGTTACAGTCAATGGTGATCGTTATCGGGCCATGTTGAACGAATTTTTGTTCACACAAATTGAAGAGGAGGATATTAGCAACATTTGGTTTGAACAGGACGGCGCTACGTGTGACACAGCCGAAGCTACACTCGATGTTTTGCGCCCTGTTTTTGAAGACCACCTCGGAACTGCGATTTGACACCGTTTGACTATTATTTGTGGGGTGCCGTCAAGGATAAGTGTTACGCCAACACGCCGGAGACTATTGACGATTTAAAGGACAATATTCGTGAAGCTATTGGTGAAATACAGCTGCACGCAATCGATAATGTGCCTAAAGATTAGACCGATCGTATAGGCTACTGCATGGCCAGCAGAGGCAGACATTTGAATGAAATTATTTTCCATTATCAACCGGAAGGATTCTACTTTCAAATAAAAAAGGAAATTTGAGAAAATATTCAGTAGTTTTTTTTTTGCATTTTCCAAAAAAAATAAAAAATTTATTTGGCGGACCCTTTAGAAGGGCATATATAACATTTTCCGTCAGATCAAAATCGAGAAAATTTGGTTTCGGCACTCCAGAAGACGTTTCGCAAAAGAGCAGTAGCTTTTCTGAGTACTCACAGCGAAATAAAATTGAGGACTTCAAGTTCTTCTTTGGTAATTATGTCTTATGTTGTTCAGTACATCCAAGGAATATTGTTTTTTTTTTATTTTTCCTTCTTATAGTTGTTCGCAAGGAGATATCAATACCAAATTTTGTTGAAAACTCCTTTTCAATTTCAGTTGAGGATTTAAAGGATCCTGAAAGAGAAGGAGTCCTCTCTACGAGTTGTTTTCTACGCCAAGGGCACTGTGTATTATTTGTGTATTCCTCATGAGCTTGAATATGAACTAATGCTTTGTGCGCCACCGTTTTGTAGTAGTTTAATAAGGAAGCAATGGCACAAACGATGATTAATTCAAAGCTCGTTTGATAAATAACTTCACGCTATGCCTTTGTGCACTATTTACCTTGATCTACTTACACTTATTGTTTTATGGTTTTTATTAAAACTTTTGAAATTAAATATTTACAAAATTTAAAAATTTAAGATTTTAAACCAAAAATTAGTGAAGAATATCAAAATTTGTAAAATGTGCTAAATTGCTGTCGAGTCCAGATTACGCACTTTTCAAAATAAATTAAATATAAAGATAAAAACCGCGAAAGAAATAAAAAGAAGTTACGGTCAGTATGAGCACGCCATAGGCAATACATACTCGTTTATGGGTGTAAATAGAAAAAATATACGTTTTACAATGCAGGGTGCGTGAAATGTGCTAACCCAATGTTCACCACTATATACGTTTGTGAGACGATTTCATAATTGGGATCAAATATGTTTTCGCAGAGCAATTTTTAGGTTTGGAAACAAGAAAAGAACATGTTAATATCAAAGACAAAAGTCTAACGATGTCAAATAAGTTATCTTAGCGGCTAATTGACGTCGAGCAAATAAGTGACCAAAAATTTCTTTTGTAGTAAAGCCAACATTTTTTATGTATGTGGATTGTGGCACCGTCTTGTCGTTCAGTTAATAATCTTCAATTGCAGGCCAAAAAAGTCGAGTAATGGTTTCTCCAGACTATGAGGCGTACCAAACAGTCACTTTTTCCGGATACAATGGCTTTTCCACAATCACTGTTAGGTTCATCGAGCTCCATATGCTACAATTTTGCTCGTTAACGTAACCACCTAGTGGTAAACGAGCTTCATTGTTGAAGAAAATTTTGATTGAAAAATCATTATTAAAAGCCTGTTGGTCCCAATTAACAAATATCTAATATGTTGTTATTAGTCAGACTGTTAGTCTATATTCGTAAATGGCAAGCCTTTCATTAAATAAATAACAATTTAGATAATAGATGTCAGACCAGCGGTTTTAAAACCACTAAATGGATAACCAGGTATGTCTACCGGGAAATAATACTTTTTAAGGAAGTAGCATGTCTACTTTGTTGACTTATAAAACAAAAACCAAGAAAGAACAACAATAGTGAAACATGAGATTAATAATGGCGTATCGAGGCTATTAAAACAAGTACCCCAAGGTATACCACTAGCAAAGCGTAGTGAGTGAAAGAGCTAATTAGTTGAAAGAAAGTTAAACGACGTCACTAAAAAGTTTAGTTACCCGTTATCAAGAATTGATGATACTGGAACAAAATGATCCGCGACATTAGATTTACAAGGTGTGTATTGGCAGGTATATAATGCTGAGAAAGGTAAAGAAAAAACTGCCTTCTCGGCTTATAGCAGTTCAAAGTTATGCCATTGGGACTGTGCAGTGCAGGATTAATGTGCCCACGGCATATGGTTTCCTTGTCAATCCAATCACAAACGAGACTGGGAATACATCCGCTAAGCTGTCTATTCGACAAAATAATATATTGGACGCCGTGGATGAATTTCGCTTTACTGCTAGACTCGCCTAATCTAGATTGGTTGGTCTCCTACACTGTATCTATTCTAACAGGTCATTGCATAGTAGATAAGCAGCGGAGAGGCTGCGCTTATATGTAAACAATTTCTGTCAAGATTGTGGATAGAATAAGAAGAATGAAAGCAAATCTTACTTTATTTGTCAATGTTTTTGTTTCGGCGTAGATCTCTCTACGGTTTAAAAGACTTACTTTAAGGAAATGTGCTTCTAAACTAAACCTCTGTGCTGATTGTCAAAACCAGTTATTCCGGACTTGTTGACCAGCTTGGTGGCATTGTTGCATGCGGATATACGTTGATATGTATGTGTGGCAAGTGTGCCTTGATTCAGCGAGGCTACCACTCGCGCCTACTAATTGTTCAATGCACCGTCCACATTTTAATGCCTTATGGGATGAGAGCTAAAGGATAACATTGAAACACTTGCATTTCAAAAACATAACAGAACTCGAATCCCTTCGGCTGTACTAGAATTTAGCGCATAGAAATGAGTATTGTTCCATGAAATACTTGGAACACCGTATTACGGCATTTCCACGGATGAAGATAAAATAAGAGCATAAGGGACTGCCATCATCCACAGAACCTTTAGAAATTGTACAGATTTTTGTGACCCTGCACATACTACAGAAGATTTGTGGTGCTAGAATGTATAAAAAAGTCCACAAATATTTATATAGTCAACATTTTCCTGAACATTTACCATTCCGCACTCAGGACAGCTAGAAAATTGAATTGACGGAACACGAAAATGCGGATGTTCTCTCATGGCGGCATTGTAAATTGTAGTGCAAACATTATGTTAATATATTTAACGGTTCCTACGGTTCCATACTGTAACAAAGGACCGCATCAAAGTTCCTCTATTCTTATATGTCCTGCGTCAAAAGTTTAACTTTAACCCAGGTCCTTCTAATAGTTTATTTTCTTATCAATTAACCTTCTCTATGTATTGGCAGATCTACCTCTTCTTCTACTGCCTTGGGGGTTCCACTCAATTGCCATCTTATCTATATTAATGTTCACTCTTCTCAAAACGTGGCCAATCCATCTTCATTTTTTTTACTATCTCGATGATGATTGACGACTTTCCGGCATTTTCCCATAGGGAATTATTCGGGATTACGTTTGGCCAGAAAATTTACAATATCCTCCGTAAACATTAGTTGATAAATAGTTGCAAGGACATACGGTCCGTGCTTGGTAACACAGACCGCACATTGGAGGAGAAAAGGCAAATTTTGTTCTTATATCCACATGAATCTGTGGGGATTTCAACACTTTTTGTAGAGCTCCGATTCGCTATTTATTCTAGCGATCTTTCAGTAGAGATATTACGCTGCACAAGTTCAGAAAAGATGGTACCTCTTCAAGCTCACATATATAGATACCAACGAGGTCAAAACCAACAGCACAAAGGAATGATACAATAACAGCGAAGGGTAAAGCCTCTAAACAAGAGTTGAACACTTCAAAGCTAGTAACTGGTTATGAGTATAAATAAATACTATTGAAAACTTCTCTAAATGCATTTGCCGTTCGGAGCCGACGTTAAATTGTAGGTCCTTTCAATGAGTTTAAAAATAGAATCGGGTGCAGTTCACTGACTGAGAGAAGTGCCCATATTCCTTCATGGAATGTTATGGGAATTAATATAATATATCATAACTGGGAAAGTGGAGATAACTTAGTAGTACTGACTGCTAACTTAGTGGTAACATAGTATCTTCTGGAGTAACAGGAACATTATATATCAGCATGTAACCTATTGCAATAATAACCCTTTATTTTATATACAAAAATGTAGTGGATCATTAATATAAAGAGAACATTAGTCTATTTGTATATCCTGTGTTTTTGTTTTTATTATTCTATACTTGCCTAGATTCACCCCATAGGCATAATATTTTCCTAAAGCTAAAATACGGAAATATTTTTTAATAAAGTACGAAAATTATAGTCAACCTTTGCATTTTCTTTTTTTGCTATATGTACTGTATACACAGTGAATACAAGTGAAATGAATATCAATGAAAAATTTTTGTATTCTATAGAGAAAATACCTTTAAATTGAACTTCACGCCAATGCAGTGAATGCATTGAGTAATTTTTATGGTTTCAAATAGCTCTCCCATGTGATATTAAATGTCAAAATAACTAAAAATATAATATATGATATATGATATCTGCAAAACGAAATCATTTACTTTTGTTGCAACTATGAGCAAATAAATAGATACAATGTTAGTTTAAAAAAATATAATAGCATTTGTTTCTTTTGCGTAAAATTTATTAAGCAATTTAATATAAAACTATTACATAGAACTGCTAAAATCATAGACACCACTGTTAATCAAGTCTTTGTTTAATTCGTTTTTACAAATATTATGCATCAAGGCTACTTATACGTACACAAATGCCTATAACGAATTTTCATGGTCACGTAAGGACATTTGATTTCAATTTATTTTTTAAAATATTTTCGTTTTAAAATTTTTGGGCACTTTTTCCTTGCATATTGTTTGCTTTAAAAAACTTTAGATTCACATGAAACAGACTAGCACAATAACAACAGCTTCCCACCAAGGGAACTAACACAAAGGCAACTATACAAAGTTTTAGAGTAAAAGAAGTAATATAATATTTTTTTTTAATAAATATTTAAATAAACTGCAGCCCTGACATTCCACGAAAATTCCATGGCTGTCAGGCACTTGTGCCGCTGCATAAACTCACTATAAATGAATCTATGATTGTAGCATACATTCATTGGAGTTTTGTAATGCCTTAACCTTCAATATTATTTATTAATATTAAGTTGAAGAAAAAAAGGGTCATGTTGAAATTACATTTTTGTTTCGAAAGAAAGGTTTTTATATACATACATACATATGTATATTTATGAAAATATGTCTACATATACATACAGTATGAAATTAATATATAGAATACATTTTAAATCTTTCTATACAGTTATCTCACATTTATGACTTCAATAACTTGGGTTTTAATCTAAATATTCCCACAAAATTAAATGTTTCCCTTGTTATAATGATTCCAAAATCAGGTAAAGTTCACAGAAACAGTAAAACCCTATAGATCCATAAGTCTTTAGCCCAACTTATCAAAACTATATGAAAGATTACAAATGAACAAGTTAATTCTTATATAGGGTCCGCCAAATAATTTTTTTTTTTAATGCCAAACAAATGGCCAAACGACATCAGCTCTGCGACTGATAATGCGATCTTCAAAAACAGGGCGCAAAACATCGAGTGTAGCTTCGGCTGTTTGGCACGTAATTCGTTCAACATGGCCCGATAACGATCACCATTGACTGTAATGGCCACTCCTTACTTATTTTCGAAGAAAAATGGCCCAATTATGCCTCTGGACCAAAATTAGCACCAAACAGTGATTCGTCTTGGGTGTATCGGCTTTTCAATGTATGCGTGCAGGTTTTTTGTGCCCCCAATGCGACAATTTTGCTTGTTTACATACCCGCCAAGATCAAAATTAGCTTCATCTGAAAAGATGATTTTTGATTCTGCAACATTACCATGATTTTCAAAGTAATGTCGCAATATTTCGCAGCGCTATTCAAGCGTATACACAACCTATTCGTTCAGAGGAACGATAAAACTAATTATCTGTCAAATCAGACATGAGCTAAGTGTTACCATTTACGAAATAAGCACTAGTTGAAAAAACAAACGTTGGATGGTGGACCCTTTATTAAACGAAAATTAATGCATTCCAAGTCATGAATTTGACCTTGAAAGAAACACAGTAATGTTGAGCAGACATTAGACAGATTAGTTAGGATAGTACTATCGAAGACAAATAGCATAGCATGCGGAATTACTACATAAAAGAAAGCAAAATCTAGCAGTAAACACACAGGAAACAAAGAAAGCAGTTAGTGAATTGCTTAGGACAGTTATTTTTGTGTGAAAACGATAACGTCACACAATACGCATATTTGTGTGATAGTCCTTATACTCTTCTACTGCAATGATGATGAGCAAAAACAAAATACTTTTACCACTTGTCTGCGCTATCTGTTTTTCTTGTTTCACGGAAATAGACATAAACTGTTAGAAAGCCGAACGGCAACTTTAAATTAATTACGCAAACTTCACCAAAAATTCGGTTGGCATCCGTATTCGATCCATAAAGAAGCACATTTTTCATATTCTCCACTGCAAATTCAAGCTGTTAGCTCTTTTAGGTCGTATTCTTTGTTCACTGTATACTCCTAGCATGGTTACAAACAACTGTGTATTTACAGCAGATTTAGGCAAAGAGCTGCTCTTCTCTTTTATTTTCACACGTCCATATGTACTCACACGCATAGGCAAAAATAAGCAAAAAATAATATAATTGTTCTAAATGACTTCGTAGTGACCACAAATCATCAGACAAAATGGGGCTGAGCTTGTATAAATGGACATGGCACCTTACATTCATACTTAAGATTGAATTTTTATATGTGGAGAACAACAATCAAATCGTTGCTGTCTTCTTCAATGTTTCGATTTAAACCGGAAGGGAATATAATGAAGAAAGAGGGTAAAAAATAATAATTAAGATAGTAGCTATGATAGTAATTAATATGGGGGTGCGAAGCACGCCGGGTTTCAAATAATATAAATATATATAAAAATTAGTGCTCATGCCTTACTTTAAGAAACAACATATTTGGACTTGGAGCGAAAGAAATTAAAATTAAGCAAAAATGTAAAAGCTGGAAATTAATATATGGTATTAAATAAAATAGAGGTAGCGAAGCACGACGGGTTTAAGCTGGTCCTTACTAAAGTTAATTCCTATTAATATGACTTTCTGTGTAGAATATTAAAAAATAGATAAATGTATTACAAACAAAAATTAGATACTTTACCTAAATAATCTTGGAGCTCAACGACATTTGATATTCACTAACGTACATATGTATAGTATACTCGGACATGCATGCGTTGTTATATATATACATATATATATACATATGCATTTTATATATTATATGACAACAACAAGAGCTTTAAGTGAGTTTAGGTAGTTAGTTTGCGAATAATAAATTTTGCATATCATTTGTTAAGTAACAGTGTTGTCAACTTGGATGTTTATAATTTAACACATTGTGTGGGTATTATTTCGTATTCTTTTCACAGAATAATTATTAATTTTAGCATTTAATTATATGTTTAAATAAAATTCAAACATTTGTTATTTAAATGACCAGTATGTTAAATGAATTTAAAAAGTATTTGACAAATTATAATGCTGTTTAAACGCGTTGTATTTAAATATATATTTCAAATCAATGTAAGAATTATTTACTTACAAAGCTGGGACGTACAAGGGGCAGTTGAAGAGTTTTAGATGTTTTACAACAGAAACGCTACAAATGCAGCGTGGGTAGATGCACTGTATTAAAATAAGGTTTTAAAAGAGCAGTGATACTTTTAGGTCTGTCTTGACAGTTGAGCACACAAAATAACTAACTCTGATTGTATGCTTAAATAAGCACAAATTCATTTTAATGTTTATTTTTAAATTTAACAAAATTTAAGATTTGTAATGCATAACTGTATATTTAAAATTAAATAACTTAATATTAACAACACTGGCTGGTATTGTAGATAAGATGCAGTTGTTATTGCATACATACAAAACATTTAAAAAATGTATAAAAATTTGAAGTATAAATGTCTATAATGATGTACTTCGTCTTGTAATCCGTCTATCTACATATGTACAATGTACATATGTATGTGGATGTTTGTAATTCATTCTTTTATGACACATAATCTTAATCTGTTACCCTTTCTTGCTTTACTCTTAACTCTGTTAAACTCTGTTGTGTTTCCCTATTTTACTTGTTTATTATATCATTCGTTTTTGTTAAGGCAGTTGCTAACACTTGCATTAAGAACATGGTATTGTTAAAGATATTTTTTTTACTCGTCTGTTTTAACTTTCTTTTATAATTTAAATATTTCCTGGAGTCAAGAGAATTAGAAAATTAAAAAAAGTGACGATAAAACACATAAAGTTCGTTGAACCAATTTCGCTGAAACAATTTCATTGTTACAATAGCTAACAAACAAAGAAAATTCATTACCTAGGCAAGTTTTAGCAATTAAACAATATTATTTATTCATTCATTTACATAATAAATACAATATTTATGAGTATAAAGTGATCAAAATAGAAGAGTTTAATATAAATTATGTGCAAAGCAGTAAAGGTTCAATTAAACTTTACTTATCATATCCGTAAGCATAGTAGAAATAACCAAAATTCAATGGATCAACTACAGCGTGATGGTATATCAGCACTAATCGAAAATAGTATTGCCAACATGGTTGGTGCGTTGCGTTGCAACTATGCTCTAACGTTAAGTCATGTCTAATTGAACCTTTAACACAATGTTTCTTAAGCTACGGTCATATTAGGCAAATATTTGTCGAAAAACGTAGCCACTATTTCATTAAAACTTTTTATGGGAATATTTCCTTTCAGGTCAACAATTCTTAAAAAAATTGTTTAAATATAAGTAATAGCACCAAAAAATGTTTAAATTTTTTTATAATCTGATTTGAAAAAATAAATAATAATAAATAAAATATATCTATAAAATTTAGTATTCTGAATAATCAAATAACTGCCAAACTTTGGCTAAATTTGTTAAGTTACATCTGTCAAATTGTTTGTCACGTCCAGATATAGTAACACAACGAAAAAGTTAGCTTCAGCAATATTTCTTAATGAATGATATGTCCACAGGCATAACCATCCAATTTGAGGCAATACCAAACCAAATGGAATTCCAGGGCGTTTAATGCATTCTAAAAAAAAAGTCACTGTTTGGTAAGCACTTTTAGTTGTCTTTTGGACTGAATTTGACGATGTAGACACTAACGACATGTAGTTGTAATAGATCGGCAGTAAGTGCCATACAGGTAGCTCATGCCGCATTAGACATTGTACACTAGCGATTTGATGCTGTGTTTATCCCATGTTAAGGTAATGTGAACTAGCCATCGAGATCATGTCATTTGATTCCCGTTACATAATAATAATTTTGTCAATTTCCAAATTATTTTCAAAAACAAAGTAGCAACATGTATTTCGTAAGGTTTTAAATTGCCTGCTTTAAAACAGCAACAGCACTAATATATATGCTTGGCTTCAATTTTTAGCTTCAAATTAAATAACATTGTTGCTGAATGCTTACTGAAAACTTTGATAGATAATAAGCAAAAGTAAAAGGCAAAAGCATACAAGTAAAATAATAAATAACTTGTCCATTACTGGTCTATCTGTGAACTGCAATTTTGGCTTACCACCACCAATGGCACGCACCACACTAAGCAGTGCATCTTTTAGGGTACATTGGCAGCTTTTAAACTGCCTCTGGTTGTAACTCATACCAAAGTCGGCAATTCTGTTTGCCGACGTACTAAAGCTAAAAATTAGTTTTGTCGCTGAAGATAGTTTTACGATAGAAACACTTTTCTCAAACAACGCTAATTTTGATTATAAGATACAATGATGTTAATGTATTATTAGATCAAATTTAGGCAAAGAGCTGCTTTTCTCTTTTATTTTCACACGTATGTAGTCACATGCATTGTTAAAAAAAAAACAAAGAGAAATGAAGAGAAAACAAGTGGACATAAACAGTGCAAATTGACGTGCGTGAGAGACTCTCATTTGCAACCGCAATTGTAAAATGCATTAATATCAGTTTGCTAACGTTGGGCATAAAATCGTAAAAATTAAAGAAAAATCGTCAAAATCGTCATCATGTTTTGGAAAATCGTCAAAACATTGAACACAATCATAAAAATACAAGATGTTTATTTATATAGGTTTTATTAACAAAAAACAAACAAAAATGAAAAAGAAAGCTTTCTATAAGATAGCGATTTTGTTTTCGTCAAATATTATTGCTAAAATTGTCCAAGAATGGCTGTTGCAACAAAAGTTTAGATAAATTATAGACCATTATAAAGCTCTAATTCAAATTTAATGGAGTATTTTTGGGCAATAGTAAAACAAACACGCCTCCGAGTAACATGTTGCAGCTATGGTAACGAGTATAATACGAATAGGATTAGATTTCTCTTACGCTTTTGGGTAATATTGTAGAGAGTACGTTCAAATGCTTTAAAAACGGCACAATATATAAAGAGCTCTAAACCAGATTCACGTGTTTTCATACGTATGTACTCACACGCATAGGCAAAAAATAAACAAAGAGAACTAAAGAGAAAACAAATGCAAAAATACAGTGCAAAATGGCCTGAGTGAGAGCCCTCAAATTATTACCACAATTGTAAAATGCATTAATACTAGTTTGCGGGACGCTGCTCTAAACAGTGTATTAAGAATATGAGTTCCCCTCTATTTAAAAGAAAAGTGCAAGTGTATATACATAATTACTTTTGTCTCATTCTAGTATTTAAATATGATATTTTTTGAGAATGTTTTTAAGGGACCAAACAATAAATAAATGTGAGAAGTTTAGTTTCATTTGATGGCGTATTTAAAGTTTTACAGGAACTTTTTGGTTCAACTTCAAGACGTGTATTTGGTTTGGCTCCCCACTGTACTTCATCTTTTTTTTAAAAAAATAAAATTTTAAATTTGGGTCTACTTTATTCAACAACTGTTATTTTTGAAAAGTATTCAAATAATACGAAAATAATCAAGTCTGTAAACACATGCACATGAAAAATATTGATAACTTCTGTCCTTTTAACTCCTTACTTTCTACGCACATATTCCTTTACAATAGTTTTATTTTTCTAATTGACTCAGAATACGTTGCCATACTTTAGTAAAACAATTCTTTATCAAAATGTTGTAAATTTTTATTAACAAAAATCGTCAAGTCGTCATTTGGTAGTTTTTGGCATATAGAATCGTCAAAATGGCAATAAATCGCCACATTCTTTGCTTCATTTCTCTTCAAAAAGAATTAATCGGTTTTATATCCGCTGACTAACGTTGTCGTTTGGATATGGTGATATTAATAAGTCCGTTTCTACAAACATCACAATAAGTTGAATATTTGCAAGTGAAAACGAAGAAATCGAATAGCTTCCGTAAATAAAAATCTTGAGATTTAGTAAGATTTAACCAGATGAAAGTTAGGTCTATATTTTAGCAGAATTCAACCGACTTGTTAGCTTAAAACCAGTGACATACTTTTAGGTTGTTGAAGCGTAGGAATTAATGCGATTAAAAGTCAACATAAGCTAGTACATATATTCCTTCTTAAAAATAATAATTCCATTCTTTTCAAAAACATACAAAGGCATTAAAATTTTATATGTGGCTTCAATGCAAAAAACATAAAAATATAAAATTGATATCCAAATAGCCTATGCTATTAAAACCTACAAATGTTTCTATACAAGTCTGATTATGACATAGAAAACTATCTAGTAACTGAAACGATTATCTTTATGCTTTTTCTGAAAGTTAAATTAAATAAATCTTCTATAAACATGTTGTTACGTTTTAAACTTTTTAATACGTTTGAGCTCTTTAAAGTGCGTACTTTTTGGTATTTTATTTAACTTCCACTTTATAAAACTATAACTATACAGTATCCAACTTATTTAATATCCGCTTAATACACCAATTTACTCAAAACACATTCTTAGTACAACTTTACACAATGACTGCCAAACTATAACTGACTATAACTAAGCATAATGTGCTAACTTTTATTGCAAATTATCATCAAATTTGAATATTGTTATAGTTACTACAAATTTCTATTTATCGACATTAAATTCAGAAGATATAAGATCATAATACACAAAAATAAATCGAACTGGCAACATCGTAAACACGCAAGTAGTAATACTGTTAATAACGGAGATAATTATGGCAGAGACAGATGCTTTGAAAGCCTTGACACAAACTAATAAAATAAATGCCATAATAAAGTTTATAGTTTGATGTATCTTTTCTTTAGACTTTGTTTATTTTCGTAATAATATGTATGTATATAAAAATGGAGGCTGTTTTTGACTTAGGTATGTCGCCGCATCATGCTCAAGCCCGTAGACCGTTTTCAATCAACCTTATACACAGGGTAGGTATTGCGACCTTTATGGTTTATACTTAATTAAAATCATAAATTGCATATGTGCGATAATGAAGCCCAAAATCGCCTTCTTTTTCATATACACTGCGTGCCAATAAATATTATCTGTACCAATTGAGATATGGTCTTAAAATTTGTATGTAGTATTTACTATGTATAGTAAGTATACTCCTATCAATTCTCTTTAAAATAAAACAACAAAACTATACTTAAACGTATACTATAGCGCCGTCAACTATAATTTCAATTACATTTGTATTTTAAGCAACTACACATATAGCATTTTAATTATTAAATACTATATTTTAAACTCCATTAAAGATAATTAGTAATGCGTGGCAGCGCCTTTGTTGAAATATATTCGGAAATTCAATATAAGCCAACGGAATGGTGGATCAAGTGTGTATGACTCCTTCCATTAATTCCATTTTTGTGTTGTATTGTCTTTCCGACTCGCACACTTTCCTAGCTGCCCATCTGTATAAGTTTTTGATTATATTTAGCTCGGGCAAATAAGGTGGCCATTCAAGGGCGTCAGCTTCTTGGCTCTGAATCCACGATTTAACGGATGGGACTGTACGGATTGAAACATTTTAGAAAAGACATTCTAGAAAAGCCGTTTTCGAAACGCTACTGTAGTCCTATGCATTCATAAGCGATGATAAAAACTGTAAATCCAAGGTACCATAGTACAATATTGCTTTCCACACTATCCCATCTTTTATTGTGTTTTAATTTCTTGTGGGAGAGATCACACATAATGATTCCCGAAAGAAATTAAAACAAAATAGAGGACGGGGGCTGTAATGTTGTAGAAAACAATGTCCTACTATGGCACCTGCGATTTACAGTTTTAACATACTTAGCGTATGAATGCGTAGAACTACTACTACGATATTACTACTACATATTTGGGAATCTTGCAAGACTTATTTGGAAATCTAAAATGTTCCAATCCATACAGTCCGACCCGGGCATGGTACCTTTCATACAAAGTAAATATTGATTATTGTATATCTTTTGAGAACGCTGAATTTGGCCTACATAAATTGGCAATCTATACAAAACATTAGTTTAAAAGTGGGCGGAATTAAACAAGTAGGCGTAATTTAATAAATGGATGTGACATCTTCCATAGGAAATAAACATTGATTTTTGTTTTTTGTTTATCTTGAGAACGGTAATGGTAAAAGTTTCTAAATTTGGTTTAAGCAACTTCTTGGGTGAGATTAGGTAAGTTGGCGCGACACTTCCTATACATACTAAATTTGTAGTATTGCTTGTATGGAGAAAGGTAACAGTTATCTATGTACATCAACCAATATGCAGGAGAGATTGGATAAGTGGTTAGTACTTTTTTTTGCAAATGGATAGTGAAGCACACTGGATAAGGTACATATGAATAAGTAAAAATGAATGTGCTTTTGATGTATGTGTGTATGTTTGTTTCTTTGAAGTCTGTGTAGAGTTAAAATTTTAACGTTACAGAGTTGGATGTGATATAGGAACAGAGTAAAGAATTGTAATTAAAGTAGTAATTAAGATATGGGTTTTGAAACACGCCGGGGTTTAGCCAGCTATAAAAGATAATAAATTATTAATTATTTTAAAACAGCTATAGTTTATATACCTACATACATACATATATAGTCTTTCTATAAATGCTATTATTTTACTCTTATATGTAAATATATGTATTTATGTATATACCATATGTGCGCGTCACACGATACAAGAATTCTGATTTGAAAAATGAGTCACTAAAACAGCAAATTAAGCCACAACAAAAAACTGGTTCAACAAATTTTTTGTTAAAACAAAACTCATACTATATTTATAAAAAAAAAATGCTTACAAATTTTAAATAAAATCGAATATGTCTTAAATATTTGGCCACTATTTGTACTTTGAATATTTGTAGTGATCCAGATATTAAGATAAAATATAAATAAAGTTTAAAACTTATCAATTGCTGCAAAAATACCACAAAATTTATGACGGTATAAGTTCGTTAGCCGAATGCGGAAGAATTTAAACTACATAACTGTAAACATCATTTTACGCCTTAATTATATACGACCTTTTACTAATAAAAAAATCACTTCTGGTTATTTAACAAAAAGGAAGTGGATCAGATAAATTTGCATCTGTGACTTATGAAAATTTCTAAATATAAACACCATCAATCAAACGAAGGCTAAGCTTGATAAATGCTAGGGCAACTCTGCACCATCAATTCCAATACTAAAGAAGTGAGTTCCAGAAAATTGTCGGTCCATACAGCCACAAAATATATAAACATTTTAAATGCCCAGTTGAGGTCTCTATACTCAAAATAATGGAAAAATTCACTATATGATGTTGGCCAATCGGAAATTGAAAGTGCGAAAGATTGTGTAGGTTATAGGCATCTCACATGGTTTTGTGGTTTTAATTTTGAATGATCATTTCGATATAGAAAGCTTTCCTCCAGACAGATGAGACTATTTCTCGCCATCAAGCAATCTTGTAAAAACTTCGCAGAAGTGGTTGGCTTTACTCAACCTCTATATAGAATAGTTTTTGTGCCATTTCATAACCGTGGACGATACGTGGATTTACCACAACACACCAGAAACCAAACAGCAGTCAAAACAATGGATTTCTCAGTGTGAATTAGTTGCGTTTGTCAACCAATAAAGTCATGGCAACCGCATATTGTTATGCACGAGCTATCAAAATAAAGGGTCCGCCAAATATTTTTTTTTTTTTTGAAAATGGTATAAAAAAAAACTACTGAATATTTTCTCAAATTTCTTTTTTTATTTGAAAGTACAATCCTTCCGGTTAATAATGGAAAATAATTTCATTAAAATGGCTGCCTCGGCTGGCCATGCAGTAGCCTACACGATCGTTCCAATTTTTAAGCACATTATCGATTGCGTGCAGCTGTATTTCACCAATGGCTTCACCAAAATCCGCACCAAACAGTGACTCGTCTTGGGTGTATCGGCTTTTCAATGTATGCGTGCAGGTTTTCTGTGCCTCAAATGCGACAATTTTGCTTATTTACATACGGAGCTGACGGTGCTTCTCTTCTTCCAAAATCCGTACGCAATTTTCGCACATATTCTGCAACATTACCATGATTTTCAAAATAATGTCGCAATATTTCCCAGAGTTGTTCAAGCTTTTACACAACCATATTCGTTCAGCGGAAGGATAAAACTAATTATCTGTCAAATCAGTTATGAGCTAAGTGTTACCATTCACGAAATAAGCACTAGTTGAAAAAAAAAAACGTTAGATGGCGGACCCGTATAAGGGTAAAACAATCAATAGCGAATATTATACCTATTTATCAGAACGATTTACTAATTATTAAAAAAAAAATACCGCATTTGGCCAAGAAAAAAGTTATTTTCACCAGACCAATGCAAGGGTGTACACAGTGCAGTGTGCAGTTTTGAATTTGGCTACTAATTGCTCTCCCATCCGTCCTTTTTTCCAGACTAAGGCTCGAGTGACTATTTCTTGTTTCAAACTTGAAGGAATGGCTCAACAGCATCACCCCGTTTGGCGAGAAGATTAATTCTCCTTATATTTAATGCCGTGTGGTGACTAGAATATTATTAATAGTTAAGGTTACGGAAGGTGATCATATAAGCGAGCCTGAGAGTATTAAGGCTGGAGTTTCCCAAGAAAGGATCCTATGTACCTCCCATATGCCAACATGCAGTATACCCACTGTTCGACATTCCTATTTTTTTTAGCATTTATGAAAACCCGCAGGAAGCAACTTAGATTTTGCAAAACCATTTAATGCTGCTAGAGATCTAGTTAAGGCAATGGAGGATAAAGTTTTACCATCAAAAATATACACACGTAACATTCACTTTGCACAAATAGTCTTGCCTGGGTATTAAAATAAACAACCAAATTATTCCCCAGAGTTCAGAGATTAAATATTTGGGATTACACCTTAACATGGAAAATCCAAATGAAAATAAAGACGATACAATTAAATTGGCCAATTAATAGAAGCGACATTGAAACAATCTTGGTGTTACGGAATTCAGTTAAGGGGCACAGCATCAGCTTTCAACATTGAACGAATACAAATTTGCGAAGAAAATTTCCGAATAAGGAATGCTTCATGGTTTATTATTCGAACGTCTATAAAGACCTGAACATTCCATGGTTAGTGAGGAACGTGCCATGAACATATATTTATTGTGGATTCTGCTGCTCTGGGAGCCCTCATATTGTAGACATGTGTCGGTCTTAACTCAGTGGACCATAAGGGTCATATGAGCATCATGGGACTGCTGTTGGGCAGGATAGAAGTGTGTACTTGTGGCTTGAACTTCGGTCGCAATTTCAAAGTTCCTATTCATGATCGTGAGGAGTGGGACCATGGGGTCCCTAAGAAAAACCCCGATTACAATGATACGCAGATGGATCTAAAGTGGATAATGGTGTGGGTGCCGGGCTACAATGCCCGAGTTCGAGGTAGGCAAAGCGGCAAATGAGACCCTTCACTTATAATAGGGAGTTACGCCACATGAGCCAGACGACTATTAGCAGACTTATTGGCTTTCTGGCTGATTCGAAGTGTTACCTGTATAGAGAGAAAGGCGAGATGACAGAGCATGTTCTCTGTGAATATGTTCTTTTGGTAAACATTGGAAGACGAATTTTTAAGTAGCATTTTATTGGGCCTGCACAAGTTCGTCGATTAGCCATTGGAGACATTGCCGTTTCCATACATAAGGTAGAGGGTATTCTTCTGGAAACTGCTCCGATTGGCGTTTCAAGACTGATCGGACAGTCATCCACTCAGGAGTATTGACTCGGTGGGTTTTTTAACTCCGTCGGATATTACGCGGGTGGGTATGACTGCGGAGTGTTTGACAGAATAGATCTTTTCAGGTCACAGTGCCATAGCCATTCGGGCCTCTTCGACTCAATTTTAAATAATAATAATAATAATATATAATGGTTAGAGAGGAAATCGTGATGTATACTGAGGTGTATTTGAAGAAGTTAGAGGTGCACCCGGATCCACTAGCCCGTGCAATCTTGAATAATGCTGGCCAATTCCAATTGGGAAGAAGAGATACTGTGCACCTAATACGAAGAAGAACGATAATATCATAACATAAAATTGTTTCCATGACTCCATGTAATTATTTACATGACTCCATGTCCCGCACTCTGTGAACTAAATTCATATAATTTCTAGTTTTAAGATTTTAATACATACTATTAGCTTACGTTGCAACAGTGAGGATGAAATTTAAAACATTTAGAATAATAAAAAAAATTCACAACCAAATACCCATTTCGATCGATAAATATTATTTATGGGTAAATAAATTAGAGAAACGCTAGGCAAGTATAGAGCTCAAAAGACAATATGTTGAACAATAAAACGAAGTTTTAGCCAAAAACCTATGCTTCAATAAAAAATGCCACGCACCTAATTACCAACTCTCGTGTTTGCAATCGATATTTTCCTAAAATAAAAAACAGTACGATAAAGCTGTCAAATTCCTCAAATATGGTGGATTTTACAGCCTCAAGATTTTGCTTTAAAAATTTAAAATAAGGCTTGGAGACGTTTGCATAGTTATCCTTAATTTTGAAAAAAAATAATACTCACATATGCTAATAATGCGTCCGCCATCTAACGTTTTTTTTCAACTAGTGCTTATTTCGTGAATGGTAACACTTAGCTCATAACTGATTTGACAGATAATTAGTTTTATCCTTCCGCTGAACGAATATGGTTGTGTAAAAGCTTGAACAACTCTGGGAAATATTGCGACATTATTTTTAAAATCATGGTAATGTTGCAGAATATGTGCGAATTTTGCGTAAGGATTTTGGAAGAAGAGAGGCACCGTCAGCTCCGTATATAAACAAGCAAAATTGTCGCATTTGAGGCACAGAAAACCCGCACGCATACATTGAAAAGCCGATACACCCAAGACGAGTCACTGTTTGTTGCGGATTTTGATCCAGAGGCATAATTGGACCATTTTTCTTCGAAAATGAGCAAGGAGTGGCCGTTACAATCAAGAGGAGGATATTAGCAACATTTGGTTTCAACACATTATCAGCCGCAGAGCTGATGTCGTTTGGCCACCTCGGAGCTGCGATTTGACATCGTTGGACTATTATTTGTGGGGTGCCGTCAAAGTGTTACGCCAACAAGTCAGAGACGCTTTAAAGGACAATATTCGTGAAGCCATTGGTGAAATACAGCTGCACGCAATCGATAAGGTGCTTAAAATTTGGACAGCCGAGGCAGCCATTTGAATGAAATTATTTTCCATTATTAACCGGAATGATTGTACTTTCAAATAAAAAAAGAAATTTGAAAAAATATTCAGTAGTGTTTTTTATAGCATTTTCAAAAAAAAAAAATATTTGGCGGACCCACTTATATACATAATCACACATCATTGATGTAAACAAATAAAAGGATGAATTGGATGGATCATTCTACTGGCGGTTGAATCATTGAAAAGTGCGTAAGTGAATCGTTAATTCATGTTTTAAAGAAAGAACAAAAGAAAATTTTTTTCTTAATATCAATTATTTATTGTTTGTGCAATGAAAAGAGACATGACATAAAAAATCTTGTCTTGAATTTTAATTCTCTTTTGATTAAATTAATTTCATTTTTCTTTCTTAGTACTAAAACAATGCAATTCATGAGTAATGAAGAACATAAAGACAATTTTTTTTTATGTTTCAAAGAAAATTTTAATCTGAAACAGAATCAGCATTTCTATCTTACAATATGCATTTCTAAGTACAATTAAGTACGACATTAGCAAATGTTATCAGTAAAAAATAAAAAATTCTTTCTTTATAAAAAAAAATACAAATAAAAAATTTGAAAACCACATTGGAAAACTAAGCACAAACACTGGTGCTAAAGTTAAGTTCATATGACTGTAGCGGTGTTAAGCTTTAAAGAAGAAACAAACACATGGAAAACGAACTAAGAAAACAAATGAAATAAAAGATTAAATGAAAACGCATTTCTTAATACCCGCAGCCTTATCAGTAGTAAATAAAACAAAACCGCTTTATTATTATTATTATTTTAATATACTATATAAAAATTAAAAAAAAAATATTACTTAATGTATTGTGGAATTTTTAACAAATTTCTAACATTTAATATAAAAAACAATTCAAAAATTCAAGATTAAAAAAGAAATCATAAGAAATCTCAATACTTTCGGCTAAAAATAATTATATTGGGTGTTCGAAAACGTTCGTTTAAAAATTGTCAGTAGATGGCTCCAAAATGTACTATAATTTAGATCACATTTTGCTTTTATATTAAAGAAAAGTGAAAACTCATTGCAGGCTGCTTAAAAAATTTGTTAAGTTTACGGAGACGATGCTGCAACTAGAACAGCAATGGTTTGTGTATAGTTTTTACGTTGAATTTGATGGAACTTCCAACATCACCTCGAAGATCTGGCATATTTTTTTTTTTCATTCATGACCAGCACTCAGGGGATGACCCCTACTGATGCAGTGCATTGTGCTGGTACTAGGAAAATAAGTTGTGGGAAAGAGGAAAAAGGGAGTAGTGCTTGTGGTCGTTCGACTTAATTTTACTCATGTCGTAAGTGGCAGGAAAGACTTTCGCGGGTAGATTTTTCCACAAACGGACAGTGCGACTAAAATACGAGTTTTCCCTATAATGCGTTGTGCGATTCGCTGGACAATCAACTACAAAGGGATGTACACTACGGGAAATACGTGTACTGCGTAAGAATATGTGATTTATGTATTTGTTGCGAACACATTCCGTTATAGTACCGAAAGAACAATGAAACACACGCCACATTGCGACAATGCTCTAATGAATCGATAAAATTGGCTGCCCTACCGTTACTAATTAACACCTTCGCCCTCTCCTGTACGCGGTCGAGAAGCTCCAAAAGAGACTTTGTAGTAACGGCTCATACATGAGAGTTGTATTCCAACTTAGGTGGGATATATGTAGGTCTTGTAAATATTGAGGAGGTCAGAAGGAGTGAAGTATTTCCTGCACCGTCTTAAGAAACCGAGACACTTGAATGCTTCTTTCAACACTCCAAATATGTGACCATTCCAATGAACGTCACAATAAGTTCTCCTGTCCAGAACATCAAGAGAATCTGATTCGTCAATATCTACATTACCCATTGACACAGATGACACTACACCACCACGTCTGTGTGTCAAAAAACAACATTGGGTCTTACGTACATTAAAATCGACCCTGTTTGCACGACCCCACTCGGAGAATTTCGCCAAGTCATTTGTGAGTGTGTCATTCATATTTCGCCTCTTCGCCCTAATCTCCAAGAGGCTGGGCCTACGATCAAAGGAATATGAATGACAAAAATTGCTGTCATCTGCAAAAAAAAAAAAAGATAAAATTGGAAGTAAGAAGAAAGTCGTTTAGAAATAAAGTTCTGAGAAAGTTCGCTATAAATCGAGAGAAGAGACTACCATCGCATCGTGCCAAACTCTATCAAACGCCTTGAAAATATCCAGAGCCACAACTTTACTTTCACCAAATCCATGAATGGACTTATTCCACCGTTCGGAGAGTAATGGCACAAGATCACCAGTAGAACGGCTCCTACGGAAAACTGTCGATCGCTCAGCAAATTGTTGGATTGCAAATACTTCACAAGGTGATAATTAATCATACTCTCCATGTTTTTGGAAAGTGCCGAACACACTGCTATTGAGCGGTAGTTTTCAGTGTTGGTAGCCTCACCTTTTTTAAGGATTGGCGTTACATCGGCAACCTTCCAGCAAAATGAAAAAATACCGGCACGATAAGACGCATTAAAAATGTCAGCCAATGGACGCGCAAGCTCGTCCTTCAGGACCAGCGCTGGAATGCCATTCAGCCCAGATGTTTTATTTACGTCGAGATTTGCAAGAACCCTTTCAACTGCACGGGCTCAAAAGAATATACTAGACATAGTCACTGATGCCGATAACAAACATATGCCGATGACAAACACATGCCTATTATCATTAAGATAGGCGACATCAATAACGAATCACGCGCAGTTGACTTAATGATTTACTACATAAAGGCGAAAAGTCTGAAGATGGATTTGACGACATAATTGAGAATTTCAACTCCTTGAGCTATCTTGGTATTATAATCTCAACGGATAGCGGAGCTCCCATCAATATCCTAAGCAAATTTTAAGGCAAAAGGTGCTTTTACACAGCTCTTGAAAATTTTGAGATCTTCCTTTATACTATAGGTACCATTTATATTTCGGGAATAGCAAATAATAACAAATATTTTTACATGAAAATGGCTTTTTTGTTTTTAAAAATATTCCATTTGGTGATCAATACACTTTTGCATTCGTTCAAGCCATTTCTCAAAGCAGTTTTTTAATTCCTCTTGAGACACCTTCAAAACATAGTTTTTGAACGCTTAAACCGCTCCTCGGGCACTCATAAATCGTTGCCTACTCTGTTTATCTTTTATATTCGGGAACAAGAAGTCATTGGGTGCCAAATCAGGACTATACGGAAGATGAGACATCAATTCGATGTTTTGACTGCTCTAAAATTCACTTGTTTGAAGAGATGTGTGAGAGTTTTTATACACGTCTTTTGATGCACCACGATCGAACTTTTCAATTATTTCCTAACACCAATAAAAGCGAGCCTTTTTTTGAGCGATTGATAAATTATGGGGTATCCAACGAGAACAAATTTTTTTACAACTAAGTGTTCATGCAAAATCGTATCTTTTAAAGTGAAACTAATGTGCAAGGATGACTCTATTTCACAATATGTCACATGGCGATCTTGCATTATCAGTTCACGCACTGCATCGATCTTTTGTGAAGCAACAACCGATTTTAGACGAACTTTATGGAATTCGTTGGCGACCGAACTACGACCACGTTGATACACTATTCCAGCGATATTCTGTGGTTTTTGATGGCGGTTCCATACAAAGAACTGTGTTCTTTGACACATTCTTGTTGAGATAATCCACGTCGAAAGTTGTGAAAAATAATCGAACGAAAACCTTCTCTTGAAATTTCTATTTTATGGCCAAATTGATTTTCTTAACTCACTGTAGACAAAACAATTAGCACTTGTACATCAAAACGTTGTCTGTACATTTAGGTTAAAAATTGTCAAACTTTATTATGGTATTGACAGATTTTAGCTATTGATATTAGTGTCGCCAGCTCCAGAAATATAAATAGTACCCCTCGACCAGTACGAAAATACGGTTGGCCAACTCAAATATAAAACTGGCTCTGCTGTATGGTTGCGAAACCTTGCTTATGACAAAGTCAATTCAAACTTGTATCAAAAGGAGTCTGATACAATGTCAAACGAGAAATTGTGAACCAAATGTAAAGAAATCGTAATACATCTGTATATTAAAAAGAGGTGATGGAATTAGATTGGACACACTGTATAGAAATTGAGATCTACAGATGAGCCCTCCAAAGGAACACGATATCATAACACGAGGTAGGCCGAAACACACATGGAAGCATACAATAAGAGTACAACAATTAGGATATTCCCATGATCAAAAAATTTCTAAAATGCTTTAGAAATCATGAAAAAACGTGAGAAAGACCGGTACATAAACGGCGTGGAGGTCACTTGGAGTAAATTCATCACCAAAGAGTCATCAATCATTTGAAGAAAGCTGGATGCACAAAGAAGCTCGTAATTTGGACGCCACATGAATAAACCATGAAATACATATATTTAATATTAATGAAACTGACTTTGCTGGATAAAAAATTTTAATGTTTAATATGGGGGTGACGTGGTGTAATAGTTAGAACGCACACACGTGTTTGTATTTACACTCACGTGTCACTAAGCCTGACCAGAGGTATTCTGGTGCCACGTGAATCGGGAGCCCTAGGGATTCCGATCTCTGCCCGTTTGGTCCTTTTGTGGGAGCTTCGTGGTGGCTGTGGTTTAGACTTAAAGCGCTGGCAGGTGCTGTGACCCAGAAGTTTAGATAGTCTCCGACTCCCCACCAAGGTGTGAAGGTTATGAGTGTCCTAACAATACGCCTTCGAATCGGTCCTCACTTGTGATATTCACTTGTGGGTATCACAGATGGGGGCGTTGGTGGACGCAACGTATTCACTCGTGCCATTGGGGCACCGTGGGGTATGCCACACGGCGAAGACTCACGTACACCGACGACCTCTTAGCAAGGATCTTCACCACTATTCAATCACATAGATGCGATCTACAGTAGATTAATCATCTACATACTGTGAAAAAAAAATCAATTTGATTAATGAAACTGAAAAAAGCAATGGATGCTTTGTAGAAAAGCCAATATGCTCTCTAGGGGAGTGACGGAGAAACAAAAAAAAGAAAACGTTGATATATGATTTCGGCCATGTGGCCGCCAGAGCTGGCGCGTTACAAGAAACAATCTGGAGCACCAATTATCACAAAATTTTCGCCAATAAATCTACGAATGTTGATTTCCAGGTATTCAATTGTCTCTGGTTTAACGACGTAGACTTTACATAACCATAAAGAATATAATCCAATGGTGTTAAATCCAATGGTGTTAAATCCGCCAGCCCATAAAGCGCACCAAACAGTAATTTTCTGTAGATGTAATGGTGCTTCGACAAAAGCTTGTGGATTATCCTCAGTCAAATGCGACACTTCTGCTTATTTACTTATCCATTCAACAAATAATCGGCTTGACCGTTAAACAAATACTATGAATTTTGAAGTTTGATGAGCAGAACTATTATTTTTATAAAATAATTTAACAATTGGCCAGCGTTGCTCTGCTGTAAATCCATCCACAATGAAATGTCAAACCAATCTAAATAAAAAACAAATATCAGCTGTTAAATCGGTTGTCAAATAATTCAGTGTTGCCAACTTAAAGTTATGAATGTCTAAAAAAAAACGTAATAGTTTTAGATGCCAAGCTATATTTTTGATACAACAGTTTTAAATAAAAGATTATTAAATGTCTTAAACATTTTGTGTATGAAATATATAAAACTAACAAATTATCACATTTACCAGAAATTATAATCACCAGCATGGTTTGACTTCTATATATATATTGTATTATATGTTACACTGAGACAGAAAACTTAAAGAAGTTATTGTTTAAATAAGTCTTGAATAGTTGCATGATGTGTCTGGGTGCAGCTGTTGTTGTAAAAATTAATTTCAAAAAATTTCATTCAAATCTAACAATATAGTTTTTAGTACATATATTAATACTTTTAATTTTCTGGATATAAGTGACTGTTTTCTGACACTTATGCAGTCATTGCATTTAATGCCATACGCGGCAGTTTAAAAATGAAAAAAATTTTAAAATGCATTTTAGTATAAAAAATAAAATATAAAAATAAAATATTAAACGTAATTAAAAACCACACCATGTTTATATACAGTGGCACCAACCCAAACTCTGACACTATACCAAAATATTTTCGATCGCTTAAAAATCATACATTTTTATTATTTAAAAAAAAATTAGTTATTTTCTTATTTGTGTATATTTTACATGTACAAAAGGAAAAACCAATTTAGAAATTTAATAATTGTACATAAAATTAAAGTCAAAATGACTTGCACAAGACAAACTCGGACAGTAACTTTTATGGGTTAATAACTGCAACTCTGTAATTTCAATGCGGCCAACTTCGCTTATATAATTTACATATTGTAGGGAAAAGCATTTAGTTCAGTTTTCTAAAACTATACAGAATAAACTGAGCTAAAATCACGAAGATGGCTAGACAACGGGAACAAACTAGTATCGAAGTAAGAAAGCTTGAGCATGCAAGAGAAGGAAAAAGTGTTCGCGATATTTCAAAAATTGTTGGCAGAAGTCATTCAACTGTACAAAGTCAATAAAATGGTACAAAATAGACTAAAACGTGCCCACAACAAAATATTTTCTGAGGCATAAAAACCCTTTTTTGTCAGAAAAATAATGGCAAATACCTTCCTAAGTGCTCCAAATCTTGCTGCTATTGCTGAAAGTGACCTTGGTAGGAAAGCAAGCCCATTAACAATAAGAAACTTGCTTTATAGAGTTGGTCTTAATGGTAAAAGAACTAGACAAAAACCTTTTATTAGTAAGCGCAACCAAACCAAAAGACTTAAATTTGCAAAAGAGTACCTAACTAAGGGTTTTTATTTTTGGAGAAACGTTATGTTCACCGACGAAGCAAATTTAACGTTTTTGGGTCGGATGGTAAACCAATAGTATGAAGGGGACAAAATCAGGAACTACGTTGAACCTTGAAATCGACAGTAAAGCATGGGGGTGGTTCAGAGCTTGTCTGGGGCTCATTTTCTGCATCAGAACCAGAATCTTTGCATTTTATTGACACTATCATGGATCAAAATGTTTATTTAAACATTTTAAGAGGAAAACTCGCCAAAGAGCGTGGATAAGCTTGCTCTGGACAACGGTTGGTACTTTTACCAAGATAACGACTTCAAAAACAAGGCCCACAAAGTAATATATTGGCTGCTATATAATGTGTTACACGTCATAGAAACACCACCCCAGAGCCCCGACATAAATCCTATTGGAAATTTGTGGGATTATCTCAATAAAAAAGTTCAGAATCTAAGCTTAGAAGGATTTTATTAAAAGAATGGGAAAAAAATACCAGCTGGTTACTCACAAAAATTGGTCGAATGTATTCCTAAGAGACCCCAAATGGTTGTAAAAAACGTGGTCTGCACATAAAATATTAATTTTATAACAATAAGTAATACTCTCAAACATTTCCGTAGCCGTCCGAGTTTCACTTGTGTAACTTTTTTTAAATAAATTGAAGTCTTTTTAGTTTATTTCTATTTACAACTGCTGAATTTATGTTATGTTTTCTATTCTTAATAGATTCTATTCTTAATAGATTCTATTTTTAATAAAATATCATACAAAGGCTTTCCTTAGTTATTTCTTATTAGTTTGGTTTTTATCAACAAAATCAGTTTATTATAGTGTCCGAATTTGGCTTGCAGCTACTGTATCACATATTGACAATATAATATTATATTTTTTATCGCTATTTATGGCAACATATTTTTGAAACACTTATTTAAATGTTAAATGTTTTTAAAAGTACTTTCTGTACTCTCATATCTCTGTCAGATTTATTATGTAAAACGAAATAATTTTTATAATAATTCTTAAAAATTCATATACAATATCGAATTAACAATCTTGTTCATTGTATTTAATCATCTTTGCCGTGTCCGTTTCAAGCAGACTCTACTGTAACATATGTAATTGCATGAAATGGAGTGGAATTTTTGTATCTTAATCTAAAATAATAAATAACAAAAAGTGTACTTCCTTTAGCCAAAGAAGTTTTAAGTAATTATATATAAAATATACTATTTGGGTGTGTGTATAAACAATAATTTCAGGATATCGATTTGTGCTAACAGTGTGGTAGCTTTCGAATTCAGTTAAGTTTCCTACCCATACAATCTGCACATATTACTCATATATTCAAATGTTTGTTGCGTCTGCAATGCCCGAAAAATAGCGGTTGTCATTCTCAGTCTATTTTTACATAGCCTGATACACGACTTAAATCTTTTCCAAAGTTTGGGTTGTCTCAAGCCCATTCTGCATTAGAAGAATATATGCCTCTCGTTGTTCTTCCTTTCATTAAGCAGGCTTCGTTAGATTACTCTTTAGCCTTCACAAAGCTTCTGACCAGCTAATCTCCCAGGTCTCATTAAGCCCCTTTAAATCACTCAGATAACTCTGAACTAGGTTTCAGTCAATTTCATAGAAGAATGGCTAGTATGGCTATGTCCTACGTTCCTATTCAAGTTGAATTGTGCACATCGTGGATTCCTAGTATATAATCCCAGTCCCAAACTACTTCTGCTCTCGAAGAACTTTCAATTTTCTTATAACTCAGTTTCGACACAAACGTTTGAGAAAAGCAGTTATAGAGTTTACTTGCTTTCCCCAAGACACAGTTAAGGAAAACTTTGATCACGTTAATTTGCGGGGCACTGCTAAAAAGTTCTCTGACTTATCTGCCTTATTTAAAGGTTCATAAAGTTCCAAAGAACTTAGGGCGTTAAAGAGTTCTCTCAATCCATTACTTCTATCATTGGAAAATGTTTTGATTTCTTTCTGCGGCTTCCATATTGGTTATTGGTTTGGAAGGGAATTGTTTATTATGGACAAACGACTGATTCGTACCTCTACTGTCAACAATTGAGCAAGCAATTCAATTAAAACAACCAGAATTGATCAACAGAAAAGGTATTTAGTTCTGTCACGACAACACCAGACAACACACACATCTTTGATAATCTGATAGAAACTGAGAGAGCTACGCTGGGAAGTTTTGATACATTCGCCATATAACACGGACCTTGTGCCTTCAGATTATATTTTATTTTCAATCTCTGCAGAACTTCCTTAATGGTGTAAATTTAAATTCCATAGTGGCCTGTAAAGCCAAATTTGATAAGTTTTTCGCTCATAAAACCCAAAAGTTCTACTCTGATGGATAAAATGGCAAACGGTTATCGATCTAAACGGCATATATATTTCGTTTAATAAAGCTCGTTTCAAATATAATATTAATTTATGGTCACATTTTAAATAATCAATATTATTAATCATTGATAACACGGTGCGACAAGCGATACTATTTTTTTGATAGGCGCTGCCGAGCAGAACAAGGTTCTGTTTTTGAAATTTTCGAAATACCTCGAAAATCTCAAGTTAATTAAAATTAATTAAAGTTAAAACAACCGGCTTTGCGGACCTTCATGCACTTATGAGCTAATAGCTTAGCTGAACGTTACTCAATTTTAAGTTTCTTTTTGGATTTGGATTGAACATAAATTAACCTTTTATATGATATATATGCCGTTTAATTAGCCCTGAAAAAAAGGTTAATTTATCTTCTATCCAAATCTGAAAAGAATCTAAAAATCAGGTAATATTTAGCTAAGTTATTAGGTCCAAAAAACCGTTTTTTTACACGTAACTCGAGATTTTGGAAGTGTTTTGAGAATTCTTAAAACAGATCCTTGTTCTACTCGACATCGCCTTTTAGAGAAGTAGTATCATTTTCCAGGTGTTTCAACTTCGTTAATTTTTGTCGCATTGTGTAACCATTTTGGACTTGTATTTCTCTCCAAAAACATATGACATTCGTTCTACTGTTTTAGGCGAGAGATAATAATAATAATAATAATTCCCTTAACATTTCATGAAGTAACATGATGATTTATCTGTCAATGACCTACACCCGATTCTATTTTTAGACTCATTGAAAAATTTTATTATTCTAGACAAACAAATGGATAAACCATATTAGCTTCCTGAAATAAAAACTTCAAAAAAATCAAAATAAAACACTTTTCGCCTGCTTGTTCACAAAAAGATAAAATTTTTGAAAATATCAGTTAAAAATTCAAAAATAACTTATCCAAATAGTTCTTTTCTAATGGACTCACTAAACTTTTTGATTTTTTTAAAATTTTTAAAAGCATTATTATTTATAACATGTACGTGCACATATTATGAATTTAGAATTTTTGTTTTATTTGTTTTTTTCAAAATTAATTAATAAATTTTTAAATCAAAATTTCACAACATAATTTCGTTCATGTAAAGCATTTAATTTCTCATAATACACTACGAAAAATAATAGGCGGCAGCAAACTCTAGCACCCTATCTTAAACAAGAATACTACGAGTATATATCTTTTTCAAATAGAGTCTGTTTATAACTGCATTTATTTTCTTTCAAAGCTTACTTTACCGCTCATTACTTCTACCAGTCAATCTAAAATCGTTTGATAAATCAAACAGAATTAAACAAAATTATAGAAGAAACCTTAAAAAAGATTCGTGTAGAGTTCAAATAATTACATACAAATAATTATACAACATGAGCTTATTTGTCACTTGTGTCTCTAACGAAAAACAGTTATAAAATTAATACAACAACTAAATGTCAAGTCGTACACACCGGTTACCGGTTTTAGCATTATAAATAATCATTATAGCCAAACAATAAGCACTCAAACCTATTATTTTTATATGATGTCTATATGTATGTATGTAAGTACAGTTGCAAACATGAATATGGCAGTGCTACTATATTTTTGATTATTTTATAACTTACACATAAAATCGAAAGTTTTTATATTTATTTCAAAACTACTCGTATATATTATATCAAAACAAAAAAAAATAAATTCAATTCGCGTTCATTAAAATTAAAATTATCAGCAAAAAACTTAAATTTGACATAACATCAAAGCATTTACCATAGCAGTGACTATAGGTAAAACATAATTCGGTCAAAATACACAAAAGAAACATTTTTTAAAAGTATGGTTTTAATGTTCTGTCTACTTTATTTTTCCCCCATTACTAATCTTGGCAGCATATGGCCTCAACAAAGCATCTCTATCCAACACGGTTTATCGCTGTAGACTTTGCTTCCTCCCATGTTAGGTTGTTCTGTCTTAGTTCTTGGATAATTGTGCTCCTCCAGGTGTTTTTTGGTCGACCACGATTTTTTAAGTTTTGATGATTCCACTCGAGTGACATTCTGGTGATAATCTCTGGACTTTTTCGGATGGTGTGACCGTTCCATCCCCACATTCTTTTCATTATCTGTTTCAATATGGGTTCCTCATTAGTTATGCTCCACACTTCTGTGTTACTTATGATGTTAGACCAGAATATTCTGCATATGATTCTGAGGCACTTGTTAATGAATACCTGAAGTTTCTGTGTGATGTTATTCGATACAAGCCAGGTTTAATTTAACACATGAGTTGAATATTCTCAGCTTAGTCCGTCTGGATATATGTGATCTTCTCCTTACTGACTGCAGTCGTCCAAATGCCGCTCTCGCTTTATTAAGCTTGTTATCTACGTCTGTTTCTGCGATATGTAGTCATTAAATTCTCACAAGCTATAAACAGACTTACCAGATTCTAATATGAAATAAGTTAATTCTAAAATTATTACGAACATAGTACACTTTCTCAAAGATTATACTTATGATACTGCTATTTTCGTGTTCGCAACTGTATGTATGCATGTATGTACATGTATCATTTATACTTAGGTAAATAAAATCATCATAATTAAACTGTTGTTTAACAAACATCGCTAAATTATATCTACCGTTGAAATGAATAAATGCCATACGTACATACATATTGAATGAATGACTAAGTGAGGCTCTAATTTCGTTACTCATTCCTTTATTTGGCTGCATGTGGTGGACAAATAGTCACTCAATATATGTTTGTAGAAATATAAGGATGAATCTGAATATGTTGAGTTGTAAAGATACAATTGCTTTTAAAATTTCGGCTTTTAGTAATCCTAGGGCAATATTATAATTGTGTTTTTTTGTGTTCAATAACATTTGAAAAGTTTTGCCAGACTCTTAAGAAACTACTTTTTGTTTTCTCTTTATTAGTGTTTTAAACTTTAAACCAGATTCAGGCAAGCAGCTGCTCTTCTCTTGTATTTTCACACGTAGGTACATAGTCACACACATAACCAAAAAGTAAGCAAATAATAAACAAAGAGAAGTAAAGAGAAAACAAGTGAAAAAACACAGTGCAAAGTGACCTGAGTGAGAGACTCTCAATTACTACCACAGTTGGGAAATGCATTAATATTAGTTTGCCTAACGCTGCTTTAAACACTCTGGTTCAACTGGATAGAACCACCTTATTTTTAAAAGTATCGTAATACGCGGATACAGAAACAATAACGAATAGCAGATACTTTAGTTGATAAATATAGCCTTAGCTTATATAAAGCCTTAGCTTATCTTTCTAGCCAAGCATAAAATTTTAGTTAATTTTTTAGTTCATTAGAATATAGAATCACTTTCAGTATTCATTAAGATCGGTCGCCCCTGTGATAAACATTAATAGAAACTGAATAAATTTAAAGCTAAAGTTAGTGACTACAATTTACTAAATTAAAACTGGTGGAAAAAGTACATATAGCTCCTCGGAAATGGTAAAAATTGGTATTTACTACTTTGATGGATATTTTTATCGGAAAATCGCTAAAAAAAAAAAATAGGATAGAGTCATAATGTGGTAATTATCTAAAGAAGTACGTGCACAGCTTTAACGGCAGAGGAGAAACAGAGTTGAACTGCTTAAAATTCAATTCACTTGATCTCTAAAATGAATCATTACCTGGAGTAAATGTAAGTAAATCAGCATTTCAATGTATTGTTTAATTAGTGGACATCAATTACGAACTGAAGAAAAAGCCTCAACTGCATATAATTCGTTACGAACATTGCCTTCAATTTATAAAAGATCACAAATCAAGAGTGTATAATTACCTAAAAAAAAATTGCAATAAAAAAAAATTGATTAATAGATAAATGCATATTAAAAATTTTTAGTTTTTTAAGAATAAATAAATTAGAATTAAAAAAAGCTTTAGGTTTTGCCCACAAGGAGGGGCCCTATCTCCCTTACTAAGTCTAGTTGCTGATGAACTTTTAGGAACACTATCTATGTCTGAAGAGATAGCACCTGGAAAAGAATTGCGTCTGATTGTAAAAATTCTAAAAGCGTGCTTGGTTTGAAAAAGGACTATGCTAAGCCGTGGTTTAGTTTCAACTCTGGGTCCGAAATCCAAAAAGGATACAATCTGAATAAATCTAAATAAATATAATAGCACAGTATTGCTTTATAAAGAGTAAACTACATGGTTCGGGCTGGTCGCGGGAAGTATTTTAATTATATAGTTGAATGCATAGAACAATTAACAAACACAGAAATTCTTCGTGGAGTTTATTCCGTGATTAAACTTATGTGTGGCAATAAGATAAGAGATACCTATGTTCTAAGAGCAATCGATGGCACTGAACTAACAAGAAATAGCCAGATAATCGAAAGATGACATTAATTTTCAGTCCCACAGAAAGACATAAAATTGGATAATGAGGGTGATGTCTCCACAACGCAATACCCAAAAGGATATTTCAACAATTCTGTGCAATCTGAAGTGGGAGATGTTCTACGGAAGATAAAGGATGGTAGAGCTCTAGGGTAAGAAAACTCCTGGCTGAATTGCTTACTGAAATCCGGTGCTACCACGTTTGCAGAATATATGAGAGCATGTATAAGAAATGTCTGGTTAAATAGTAAGATTCCATCTGAATAGAAGGGAGACATAGATATCACCATCAAGAAAGGGAAATCTGCAAAAACTGAAGAGACATAACCTTGCAAAATTTCATAAGCAAGGTCTTGGCATGGATTATACTGCAAAGATTATCTTCTTTGTTATATCAAATTTTGTGTAAGGAGCAATGTGGCTTTCGTCCTAGACGTTTTTGAGTTTTATTGTGTTTTATGTCAACACTATTCGTTTTATCACAGAACAGTTACTGGAATTTAACTCTCCAATATGTTTCTGTTTATCGATTTTGAATGTGCCTTCGACGCTATGTCCCGGAATGCGATTTAGTCAACTTTTATTAAGAAGCGAAAAAGATCGTAAGTTTGGTACGTGGGTTGTATAGAGACGCTCGGTGTATAGTTGCTTTACAGGGAGGCAAACTATGGATTCGACCGTTCTAAGCTTTTACAAGAGTAATGAAAATTTGTATGCTTTCTCTCAATCTTTTGCTGCTGCTGGACACCACGCTGGATATAACCAATGGTGAAGCCGCAGTTCCTATGCCTAGAAAGAGATCAAAGCACTTGCCAATGACAGAACTGATGGATTGAGAGAACTCGTTAATAACCTATGTTCTACGTGAACCTTTTGAGAACCTTTAAACAGAGTAGAAAGAGTGTTCGAATTGAATTCGTTCGTAAGGAACGATTCGTTTTGAGAGCCGAATTTCAAAAGAAATTAAATTACGACTTGTGAGAGGAATCAGAAACAAAAGAAATTAAAAAACATTCTGAAAGCAAACCGAGTAAATGTTTGTGTAGAATTTGAAATTTTAAAATTTTTAAATTTTAAATTTGTGCTCACGAGTCGAGCAAAACATATTTAGAATTAAAAAATAAAACTCACTAGCACGGGCCATAAAACTAGCGAACCAAAGAAAAGTCGAGTTTTTACGTGCTATGCCTTTAAATATGGAAGATAAGTCAGAGGACTTTTAGCGGGTCCTCGCAAATTGACGTGTATAGAGTCTAACAATTGTTACTTTAACCATCCCTTGGACAGGGCAAGAAAACTCTATGGGCACTTCTCAAATGTGTGGGTCGAAACTGAGTTATAAGAAAATTCAAAGTTCTTCGAAAGCGGGAGTAGTTTGGGTAGTTTTGTATACTAGGAATCCATGATGTTCACAATTCAACTTGGACAGAAAGATAGTAAATAGCCATACTATCTGTTAATCAAGCAACCATGAGGGCACCTCGCTCCTATGAAATTGACTCAAACCTAGTTTAAAGCTGTTTGAATGAATTAAACTGACCAGAAAGAGAGCCTCCAGAATATTTTTGTGAAGATAAAAGAGTAATCTGACGGAGCTTGCTTAGCGAAATGAAGAACAACGAAAGGCATACACAACTGTGATGGAAGAAGATTTAAGTCGTGTATCAGGCTATCTAAAAATAGACAGAGAAAAACAACCGGTCTTTTAATCGGGCAGTGCAGACTAAACAAACAATTTAATTTAATATGTGCAGACTGTATGGGAAGGAAACTAAACTGAATTTGAAAGCTACCACTGCTGGCACAACTCGATATCCTAAAATTCGTCGAGGCATAAACTTTATTGTTTATTATTCTTATGCCGTACAACGAAGTCTAGTCTTAAGGCATTTAAAAGTCGATTTCGGTATTACTTTTATTGATTATTTTATTCACTTAATTTTAGTTTTAACTTTAACACACAAGTAGTATATTGTATATATAATTACTTAAAACTTATTTGGCTAAAGGAAGTACATTTTTTGTTATTTAATATTTTAGATCAAGATACAAAAACTCAACTTCATTTCATGCAATTACTTATATTACAGTAGAGTCTGCTTGAAATGGACACTGCAAAGATGGTTGAATGCAATCAACAAGATTGTTAATTCGATATTGTATATGAATTATCAACAATTATTATAAAAATTATTTCATTTTACATAATAAATCTTAGAGAGATATGAGAGTACAACAGACAAGACAGTATCTTTACAACAGACAGTATTTAATATTTAAATGAGTGTTTAAAAAATGTGTGACCATAAATAGCGATAACAAAGATATTATTATATTGCCAAAATATAATAAATAAATATGGTGTGGTTTTTAAGTCACGCTTAATAAATTATTTTTTGTTTTTTGTTTTTTTTCTGGTTTTTTATTATTTATTATTATTTATACTAAAATTCATTTAATTGCATTTTTAAATGCCTTTGATACCAACTGCAGTGACTGCATAAATGTCAGAAAACAGTCACTTTTTAACATACATTCAGATGCTTAAAAGTATAAATACATTTGCTATGAGCTAAAAACTCTATTGTTGTTTTAACAAAAAATAATAATAATAAAAATAATAATAAAACATGAGTTAAGCTTGAAAAATTTTTAAAACTAGTTTTTACAAAAACAGCTGTTCGCAGACACATCGTACAAATACTCAAGATTTATTTAAACAATAACTTCTTTAAGTTTTCTGTCTGAGTGCAACACTTACTACGTTATATATAGAAGTCAAACCATGCTGGTAAATGCAATCTTATACTATATATAAATGTGTGTTTTTGCGTATGTCCATATGTTTGTTTCTTTGTTTGTGCCTTATAGACAGCTAAACGGCTGTACAAAATTTTCTCTAAGTTTTTACAGTTTTTCTCTGTATGACTGGAAGGAGCTGTATTCTATATAAATTTCAAACTGGGCGGTGCCAGGCCATTTTTTCCGCTTCTCCTCTTGGCAGCATAGCGCTTCCACAAAGTATTTCCATCTTACACGATTTGCCGCTGTTGTCTTTGCATCTTCCCAGGTGGTCCTTGATCCTTGAGGATTCTTCTCAAGTGCCATCCTTGTAATACTACTATGATTTTTCCTTAAGGTATGGCCGATCCATCTCCAATTTCTTTGCCTTTTCTGTTTCAGTATGCGCTCTTCGTTTGTTAAATTCCATAGATCTATGTTGCTTGTTAGTACACTTGTTGGTGAATGTCTGCAGCTTTTGCGTGAGGGTGTTAAACAAAAGTCAGGTTTCACTGCAGAACAACAGAATTGATTTTACACATACGTTGAATAGTCTGAACTTAGTTTGCCTGGAAATGTATCAGCTTCTCCATTCTGATTGTAATCGTCCGAATGCCGACCTTGCTTTGTTGAACCAGTTGTAAACGTCTATTTCTGCACTTGCTTCACTCCAGCGTTAGTATGGACTTGTTGGCTGATGCTACCGTTGTGAAGAACCGAGAGTTCTGCATTCTCCTACATTGCTCTTATTATTCGGATTATTTTCTGGGATACTCCTTTTCTTCTCAATGCTTTCCATATAGCAATCTTTTTGATGATATCGAAGGCTTTCTTGAAGTCAACGAACAGCAGGTATAGAGGTGTACACCATTCTAGAGACTGTTCTATTATGATGCGTATTTGAGCTTGATTTCGCCTGTGATAAGCTCGTTATCACTGCCGATGTCAGCGACTCTTTCATTTCTCACATGCGCCAAAAAACTTCTCTACCTTTTACTCACGCATATGATTGATCTGATTGCGTGATTTAATGCTTAGCGATGTCCATGTATGTATATTTATGAATTTCCTTATACGGGAAGATGGTGCCACTTATGACTAGTTGGTATGTCTAGTATAGCTCTATTAGTCGTTCTCCATTGTTATTTTTAACTCCACAACCGTGCGTTCCCATGGTTGAGCGGGTGTTGGCCCATACAAAGTGAATATTTATTTGTCTACACTTTAAAATGGTAACAGAAAAAGACCAAAATTTGGTCCAAATATATTCATAGTTAATACAAAATATCAGTTAAAAATTGAGCAGAATTGGAACAAGTGGCTTGGTATTTCCCTTAAAAGGTAAATATTGATTTTTGTATACCTTGAAAACCTTTACAGCCTAAGTTTCAGAATTTGGTCTGATTGATTTCATAGTCAATACAAAACATCAGTCAAAAACTGGGAGAAATTCAACAAGTGGGCAAGGTACCTCCTATACAAACCAAATATTGATTTCTATATATGTATCTAGAGAATGGTCACAGTGTCAGTTTTTGGTCTGAATGATTTCATAGCCAATACAAATCATCAGTTAAAAAGTGGACGGAATTGGACAAGTGGACGTGGTATCTCCCAAGTAAATATTAATGTTTATATATCTTGAGGACGGCAATAGCAGAAGTTTCTTAATTATGCGTAAACAACGTCATGAACAATACACATCATCAGTCACTAACTGATTGGATAAGTCAACATACCATCATCCATTTATACTGAATATTGAATTTTGTATATGTATGTGGAGAATTTTGTATATGTATGCATGCTATATATATACATACATGAATGCTATATATCGGGCGATCTTTTAAGAGCTTTCGAATTTGATTTTAAAAAAACACATAAAATTTTACGAAATGTATGAAATCTTTATTTGAGTCTATAAAACGATCTTTAATTCAATGTTTAAAGATGATTTCATGTAAAAGATCACCACGGCCATACCTCAAATGGATCCAATTTTAACATAATTTCTCCAACACATCTTCTGGTATCTAACGAATAAGTTCTTCAGTATTGGCTTCCAGTGTATCAACCGTTACGGGCTTGTCCTTATAGACATGAGCCTTAATGTAGACCCACAAAATATAGTCTAAAGGCATTAAATCGCACGATCTTGGCGGTCATTCCATTGACCGCCTACATTAAGGACTAAATTCTAATTCATTTTGGACTAAATTCTAATCATCATAAGGTAGCACTCGCCATTCACAGTAACATTCCTGCCACCGTCGTCTTTGAAACAGTATGGTCCAATGATGCCACCGCCCCATAATCCACACCAAACTGCATTGTTCGGGATGCAGTTCTTGCAATGGTTCTGGCTGCTTTTCACACCAAATACGACAATTTTGCTTGTTCTCGTATCCATTCAACCAGAAATGACTTTTGTCTGTGTTAATTTTCAAAAATTCAATAATCTACAATCGCTGTTCGTTTGTAAGTCGATTCATAGTTAAATTATAGACCAAACTAAACATGTTTGACAGTAACATGTTACACGAAAACAGCAGAGCTGCAAATAAGAGAGTTGCTAAAAAAATCACCCGATAAAAAATGAATGTTTCTTTAAAGACTGTATACAGATAAAAAGCAGCAGTGTCTTTCTAGAAGAAACTATAAGAAAAGAACGGTATGTAGAGACAAAGTTTGGAAAAAAAATTTTTAATCCAAAATAGGATTTAAGATAATAATTAAGATGGGTTAGCGAAACACGCCGGGTTTTAGCTAGTATTTTATAAGCTTTAATATTTGTGTAAATTTCACATACAATATTTTGAAGACATTAATTCATCTTTTATTTAAAAATGTATCGGAAATATTGCTTGGGGTTTTTAGAGGTTCATAACTTTGAGTTGGTAACACTGCTTTATTTGACAACCGATTTTTACTGTTAGTAGTCAACGGCGTGGGGACATAATTATGAATTTTTTTATACCTCAATTAGCTGGCATTAATCTTGTGTTTCCAATAGGACGGAGCCATATGCCACATAGCGCACTACAATTGATTTACTTGAAGACTTTTGATGAAAGAGTAATTGCATGTAATGATTAATTGGATTATTTTCTTTATGGTTTGGTAAAGTCACTTGTCTCGTCGAAATTGAAGTTTCTTTGTTAAGCACTAGAAACCGTAATTAAATTTGTTCGTCATGTGCTCTGCTGGGGTTTCGAACATAAGCCGCTTGTGTTGTATGCGTACGTTCTAACCACTAAACTACTTCACCCACATATTTAGACATTAATGTCATAAAATTTTTTATCCAGCAAATCCAGTTTCATTGAAACATCAAGCATCGTTGTGTATCCAGCTTTCTTCAATTGGTTGCCATCTGTTTGGTGATAAATGTCTACCTTGTGCCGGTCTTTCTCAATTTTGGCTATGATTTCATCGACTTTTTAGAGATTGATAACCAGAGCGAGGTGCATCTTTAACATAAAAATTATCAGATCGAAAAAGAGCAATCCACTGATATTTTTGATATTTTTTAGGTACAGGATCGTTTTTCAGCAGCCTGCGATGGGTTTTTACATTTTCTATAATAGAAAAGCAAAATATATTCCCAATGTTTCGAATTTTCACTCATTTTTAAACGTAGATAAAGTTTCACAGAATAACACGATTTCAATAATGTCTTCCAACGAAATGAAGCATAAAAACAAGCTCTAGCTGAGCAATTAATATTGCTACGTTCTTACCTTTTAAAAACGTTTGAGTTTTTTTAAATTAAGTACAATAAAATAAATGAAGTGAATTAATTGCTTTATACAGTCTATATTTCCAAATTAACTTCATACACAATATCCAACTTATTTAACTTCCGCTTAATACATACATTTATTTAATACTCAACTTTTAGTACGTCTTTACTCTATGATTACTGTAAAATTAAAACTGGCTGACTAAGGAGTATACTGCGGCTTTTATAGTTCTAGTTCTAGCACATTTCACAACTTACTATTCAGTTTCCGTTAAGATTTGAATTACGTATTCGACTTATAGTGAAATTGGCGGCACTGTTTAAATAAATGTAGCCTTGACAGGATGATCGTAGCCTTGACACCAACCAATAGAATAACTTCCATAGAAAAGTTTATAGCTCTTAGGTGTTTTCATTTTCGTAACAATAGTACTAGAAGTATTACATTTTAGAACAACCGACAACTTTTTACCGAACTTTTTCGAACATCCAATATTTTGTAGCTTAGTTACTCAGTTATTTCATTGTTTATTTGCCTAGCGTAAAAAAGGGATTATCTATGTTCATTTTACAAATTAGACAGTCATCTAGTTGAGTTGTTTACTTGAATTTCTTTCTCTGTATAATGCTAAATAGCAAATTAGTTCATCTGCCATAGCTTGTACAGTCAGCTTTTCATTAAAATAATTTGAAAAATTACGTTTTTGAAACTCTGGAATACATGTAAGAATATTTGAAATATTTGTTTTATCTTCTGTTAACTTAAATTGTATCCTATTCTTACGAAAATAGAAATACCTAAAAACGATACACCTTGTCAGTGCCTCTAAAAATGTATTGTAGGATTTTGGTCTATTGGTTTGTGTCAAGGTTGTTAATATCTCACCTTCGCAATGCCGTACTTAATTTTGTATTTGGCAGCATTGCCAATTCGACCATTTTTGGGTAACACCATCTTACATTTTTTTAAATTAACGGACGAATAATAAGATTTGAGAGATTTTAAGACTCTTCCAGAACTTTCTAAACTGTACGCATTTAAGAATGTGAGGGACCCTGCTTTGCCTACGTCAGTTCAGTTATAGTTTTACAGTCAGTGTGTAAAGTTGTAATAAACTAAAGTCGTATTTAGAAGTAAATAAAAGTGTTGAGTAATTTGTGAGTTTAGTGGAAGTCATTGAATCAAGTAAAAGTGTGCAAATAAAAAGAACTGTATAAAACAACAAAATCGTGTTATTTGTTTTATTTAACGCAATTTGAAAGAACTCAATCGCTTTAAAAAGGTTAAAATGCTATATTACAAACTCTGCTATATTACAAACTTAATTACGTTTATTAGAAATTTGTTTATTTTTTATTAAAATATGAGCTTAAAAATTATTATGTAGACAGACAGTAGCAAACTTATATAGGGTCCGCCATCTTTTTTTTTAGCTAGTGCTTATTTCGTGAATGGTAATACTTAGCTCATGTCTGATTTGACAGATAATTAGTTTTATCTTTCCACTGAACGAATATGGTTGTGACCAATGCGTTTTCGCTTCTCTAAGTGGGCCTGCGATCGACTTACAGAAGATGCCGATTTTGCCAAAAATATCATCTTTTAGATGAAGCTCATTTTGATCTTGGCGGATATATAAACAAGCAAATTTGTCGCATTTGAGGCACAGAAAACCCGCACGCATACATTACAAAGCCGATACACCCAAGACGAGTCGCTGTTTGGTGCGGATTTTGGTCCAGAGGCATAATTGGGCCATTTTTCTTCGAAAATGAGCAAGGAGTGGCCGTTACAGTCAATGGCGATCGTTATCGGGCCATGTTGAACGAATTTTTTTTGTTCACAAAAATTGAAGAGGAGAATATTAGCAACATTTGGTTTTAACAGGACGGCGCTACGTGCCACCCAGCCGAAGCTACACTCGATGTTTTGCACCCTCTTTTTGAAGATCGCATTATCAGCCGCAGAGCTGATATCGTTTGGCCACCTCGGAGATGCAATTTGACACCGTTGTACTATTATTTGTGGGGTGCCGTCAAAGATAAGTGTTACGCCAACAAGCCAGAGACGCTTGACGCTTTAAAGGACAATATTCGTGAAGCCATTGGTGAAATACAGCTGCACACAATCGATAATGTGCTTAAAAATTGGACCGATCGTGTAGGCTACTGCATGGCCAGCCGAGGCAGCCATTTGAATGAAATTATTTTCCATTATTAACCGGAAGGATTGTACTTTCAAATTAAAAAAGATATTTGAGAAAATATTCAGTAGTTTTTATTATAGCATTTTCAAAAAAAAAAATTATTTGGCGGACCATTTAAAAGAGATTTATTTTTTAGAACATAAAATGTTGTCCCTATATATGCGACCACCACTATACTAATGGCCTTTAATTGTGATCGACTTAATTAAATACGTTAGAAATGCAAAAATACTTAAGGTAGCAATTATTTAACTATTTTCTTGAGCAACAATTAATATCTGTACTTGGTATTTGTAATTTTTCGTACAAGCTTGGTCGTGTTTGCAAATAATAATTGTTCACAGTCTCTTTGTTTAATTGTTCCATTCATTCGGTTTCTGTGTTTGCGTTAAAATCATAAATCAAATGGATGTGCATTGTATTCGTGAAGACGTCATTGTGCATAAATATTTATTTTTCTACGATTCAAAAGGAACTAAATGTTTACTTAACTTTCTACCATATTTACTTAATTTCTGTTGTTCATTATTTTTATTTTATTTTTAAAATCTAAATTGATAACAAATCATTTCCACTACAGCAAGAAAAAAACAAGTAGGCATATGGAATGGTAGATAAAAGAGGAAAACAAAATGTAATAAAATTAATACAACAAAGATATTAGCAACGGCATCATTGTCTAGTACCGGGTGATTTTTAAGGAACTTTCTTTTTAGCAACACTATTTTCGGCAGTTCAGCTGTTCATCGTGTAACATGTTACTGTCAAAAATGTTCAGCTTGTTCTATCGGGTCCGCCGTCTAACGTTTTTTTTTTTTTCAACTAGTGCTTATTTCGTGAATGGTAACACTTAGCTCATGTCTGATTTGACAGATAATTAGTTTTATCCTTCCGCTGAATGAATATGGTTGTGTATACGCTTGAACAACGCTGGGATCTGGGCCTGCGATCGACTCACAGAAGATGCCGATTTTGCCAAAAAAAATCATCTTTTCAGATGAAGCTAATTTTGTTCTTGGCGGGTATGTAAACAAGCAAAGTTGTCGCATTTGGGGCACAGAAAACCCGCACTCATACATTGAAAAGCCGATATACCCAAGACAAGTCACTGTTTGGTGCGGATTTTGGTCCAGAGGCATAATTGGGCCATTTTTCTCCGAAAATGAGCAAGGAGTGGCCGTTACAGTCAATGGCGATCGTTATGGGGCTATGTTGAACGAATTTTTGTTAACAAATTTGAAGAGGAGGATATTAGAAACGTTTGGTTTCAACAGGACGGCGCTACGTGCCACGCAGCCGAAGCTACACTCCATGTTTTGCGCCCTGTTTTTGAACATCGCATTATCAGCCGCAGAGCTGATGTCGTTTGGCCAGCTCGGAGCTGCGACTTGACACCGTTGGACTATTATTTGTGGGGTGGCGTCAAAGATAAGTGTTACGCCAACAAGCCAGAGACGATTGACGCTTTAAAGGACAATATTCGTGAAGCCAGGTATTAGGCTATTGCATGGCCAGCCGAGGCAGCCATTTAAATGAAATTATTTACCATTATTAACCGGAAGGATTGTACTTTCAAATAAAAAAAATAAATTTGAGAAAATATTCGGTAGTTTTTTTTATAGCATTTTCAAAAAAAAAATTTATTTGGCGAACGAACATCGTGCTTACAAACGAGTATCGTGCAACTCATTTCTGATTGAATGGATACATAAACAAGCAAAATTGCAGTATTTGATGTAAAGAGCAGCCGAAGCATTGCAAGAACTGCCAATACATCCAGAAAAATACACTGTTTGGTGTGGGTTATGAGCCAGTGGCATCAATGGACCGTACTTTTTCAAAGAACACGCTACCGTGTGATGATTGCAATTTTTTTTGTTCAAAATGGAACTTGGCTGATATGTTGGCCCAATTTAGAGGCGAGTTCAGTGAACAGTTTATTTCATGCTTTTAACCGGAAAATTGGCCATCTAAATCGTGTGATTTAACGCCTTTTGACTATTTATTGTGGTGCTATGTTAAGGCACATGTCTATAGGGACAAGCCCGCAACGATTGATGCACTGAAAGCCAATATTGAAGAATTTATTTGTGAGATACCGGCCGATATGTTTGAGATAGTATGCCAAAATTTGACCCAATTCATCAAAAAATTCATCAAGAAATTCAGAACACTTGCCTATTGCAGCCTCTATACAACAATACAGGTCCTTTATAACCTTGGACGTTAGAGTAGGATATTGCAACCATTTACCGAATCTTAGTAAAAATATCTTCTATAAATTGCTAGATAATGGCAGTGTGTTTCAAACAAATGCCACTCATCACTAAATGTATTTTGGCATCAGGTTCATTTGAGCTTCAGTACACAGTGACACTCCAGGCAAGCAGTTGAGCTGACTAGATTCCAAAAAATTAATAAAAATTTTCAGTTTTCCGGGAAAAAACTCACCGGTGTCTACTCGACATCGCGGTTGTTATGTGAATGCCGGGCATTTCTAAGCGAGATGGCGAGAAATTCAAACCTAGACATTTAGCTAGGGATGGTTCTGTTTATGGCGATAACGAGATGACCACCTGATCTGGATGTAACTTTTTTTTGCATGCTTCTGATCTTGCAATACCGTCGGGCAGGGCACATTTAAGGTTTTAGGATGAACTTACCTGCTCTGAATCGAGGCAAATCTGGCCCCTATACGATAGAACTCGATCGGAGTCTATTATAAGAATGCCGCCACATAGGCTACGAAACCTGATGGCTAATATCACTGCGCATGCTATGAAGGAGTTGTCAGGATAAAGAGGAGAGGAGACTGTGGAAATTTCCTATACCAATTTCCGGATTTCTCCGAGATTAGGACCGTTTTCTTTGGCAATTGGTTTCTGCATGCCGTATCTGACCGGGCTGTCTCCTTTTGCACATGCGACTGTTTAGTTCGTATTGGGCCGGTGCGCGGACAGGTAGGCCCACTTAGATACTACCTTTCTACGGGCATCACAGTGAATTAGTATATAAATTTAAGTGAAACTTTTTAGCTTATTACAAGGTAGAATGTCTGCAGTGTAGAAAGACTAAAGGGATATTGTCTTATTAGGAAGATGCCCTTAGATTGGGCCATATAAACTCCACTCTGTGTAGATAATGCATGGAAAAGGACTAAGAAACTACGGTACACCTTCTTTTTCAATGCCTAGAGTAGGCTAGACTAAAAACCATTGTATTCGGTAACCTTATATTTAGTTAGCAGTGAAACACTACAGAAAATATCTGTATGACTGATCAGAAAATTTAAAATAACAAATCAGAAGTTGCTATAGGTAGGGGAATTATAGGTATCACAAGGGTCTTATGGCCACATCATCCTTTTCGTTAATACAAGGCTGTTTGCATTGTCAAAATCGAAAACCGAAAATTAATAACACTAGCTGTAAATTCGTGATGTGTCTATCTTTACACCCTTTTATCTACATATTCACAAAGATAAAAAATATTAAAAACACATTTGTTTACTATTAAAAACAAAAATATTTACAAACGGTGGTACATTTTTAATTTGTTTTTTTTAAGACAAGAGAATAAAAACTAGGAAAAACAGCATTTCAAAATAACAAGGTCTTCAGCAATCGAGCAATTGCGAGTTATGTAAGACATTACTTTAAACAATAGCTTCAAAGCTGTTTTCTATATTTCAGATAATTTACTAGACATATGAACATAATACCTACTAACATATCTACAATATAAAATGTGATTAAAAAATATACATAAATATTACAAAACATTAAACTAGTCACGGCAATAACTTTAATAGTAATGTTTCTTTTACCAAACTACTTCACTTGTTCACATATTTGTTTAGCATATAAGAATTTTAGTTAAATAATATTTACTAAACCCTGAACGTATATGACTAAATTACAATTTGGATGTCGCTGGTAAAGTCGTAAAGTACCTACAGTCAATTCAATTACAAGCTCTATGTAGGCATAAAGCATTTGACGGTGTTGGATATATAGGAACAATCCTGTAATGTTTACGTCAATTTTATTTAAAAAATTTCATATTGTTACGTTTTAACCTTTTTAAAACGTTGAAGTTCTTTTTATTTGCGTCAAAATAAAATAAATACCACATTGTTACTATTTTACAGTTTTTATTTCCTCACTTTATCTTTATACAGTTTATATTCATACAGCAACTTATTCATCTTGCACTTAATCGCTTATATTTACGTCTATACACGACTTTACTTTATCACTACAAAACGATAATTATATCGATGTAAGCAAAGCAGTCTTCTTATATACCTAACTTCCGACAGTTTGGAAAGTTTCGCAAATTTTTCAAACGCTCTAAAATTCTCTATTTTATGTCCGTTAATTTTAAACATGTAAGATACAAAAATCAGTACGACATTACCAGGGTAACACATTAACAACCTTTACACAACCCAATAGACCAAAATCCCACAATGCAGACCCAAAGTCACTAATGTGGTGTATTCTCCTTTTAGGTATTATTATTTTTGTAACAATATGATTAGAAGGTGTTTTAGTAGAGTAAGAAATTGAAATCGGTTTAAATTTTATTATATAAGATACAAAGGATAGATACTGAGTTTGCCAAATATAATACCGAAATTTATTTTTTGGCAATGAAAAATTGTATCTCTAACTCTATTTGCAATAACATTTTCAACTTATTTTCCATTCTTAGGAAATTCTGTACTATCTGTGTATTTACATACCAGCATAAAAATAATGGTTTGTATTTTGGAAAATTGCCATTATTATGTTTAATTTGCTTATAAAATTTATCCAAGTAATTTTGAATTATTATTTTATTATAAAATACCTTAAATACAATTTTCATTTCTTAAAAATTTCTTTACAAATACAATATATGTACAATGTACATATGAATGTGTGTATTTTATTATGAAATTTATGAGAACATTCTAACTATTTACTGTGTAAATCTATATTTTTTAATAAACAAAATCACAAAAAAAAAAACAAAAACAAATCTGGCTCTAATATGTTTACAATGATAATCAATATGCATACAAATAATTTTTCAAATTTATGTTAACACGAATTTTCTTTTGAAAATCTTTAGCTAAATCATATATACAGTTTGTCAAATATATGTTTTCAAAGTAGAAAAAGTTCAAAAATTTCAGCAATTTCTTATTTTTGAAAACACAGCATAAAAATCAGGTAAAAGTCTTTTTTATTGTTGGCATTCATTTTTCAAGTTATGACGTTTCAAAGTCCTTAACAAATTTGTACAAAAAAAAGAAAAAAAACGTTAAGAATTTGTTGGAGAAATTCTCAAATGAAAATAAGATTTTTTCTACTTCGAATATATTTATTTCACAAACTATATGAACATATGTATACCATACATATCAGGGTTGGAAAGGTTGGTACAATTGTACTTTTTTTGGTACAATTTCAAAATCAAAAGTACAATAGTACACCAATTACTCATTTGGTACAATTTACGATCTTTACCAGTTTATTTTTTAATGGATTTTCCCTAGTTTATCACTTAAGTGATTTATTAAAACGAAAGAACGAAATAGGCTTCATGCACCCACAGTTTCCGGTCTTATTAAGACAAACGATTTGTTAAGGCCATCAAATTTTCGCGGCTTTGTTTCTGTAGTTAATTAATTAAAAATAAGAACAATTACATATATGTCAGCAATTCTCTCATTTTAAGTACTTTCTTATCAAATCTCAATATGGCACATTAGTGTCCCTATTATTTTTCACATGACTGTATGTGCTACTTTTTCATATCAATGTGTGTTGAACCTGAAACTTACTGTGAACCAACTTCAATATTTTTATAAATTATTTCAAATAAAATTTTAGCATTTGGACCATTTTTTTTTTTTAAGAAATACTTTTTAAACCCGCAAATAGTCAAAAGTATATTATCGTATTCATATGAAAAAGAAATAAAAGCACAGCAGAGATCTAAATTACTAGAAAATTTACCATTTATGTTATCAAAACTACATTATTCATACCAAATTTGCGTGTCTTATGATTTTTTATGGATAAGAAATATTCTTCCTCTTCTATGGAACAGTTAGCTTAGAAAACAAAAAATTATCACGAAACATACATAGATTATTTCGAAAATTTATGTTTAAATGTGGGCCAAACAGGTATTGTTTGTCCAAACTCACAAAAAAACGTAACAACTTCCAAAAATATTCACAACGAAAATGCCCAGTTACTTAGCATAAAAAAAGCGGACGTCTGCGTGACTTAACAACGTCTTCAACCAAAACGGCACACTTTCAATTTCAACGACAAAACAAGACATAAAAGCGAAATGAATAAAAATTTTATTTAAAATAATAAAATTTGAATAAATAAATTTGGGTAAAACATAATTAAAGTATTAATATGTAAAATAATAATAAAAATGGCAGTAAAATAAATTTATCACTTTTATCTTATTTTAACACAATAAATAAAAATAAACTATTGTTAAGACTGTTAAGATCGGTCAGCGCGATTACGACGCAAAAAATGAGGAAGGAACTGATGGAAAGGTTCTGCACTGGAATCTATTGTTCCATTAATAAGTCATTGGTTATCTTCAATAAAAAAATATGAGTAAATTAACTCAGCCGACACTATAGGGCGAATAAATAAGTCCGTGACATTTTGATAAGTTGTCTTTTCTTAAAATTTAAGGAAGCTGCGTCACTTATATAGTAGACTACCGCGTAATGTGAGGGAAATGGAAAAAAGTAAATTTCATGTTGCTCATTAAGCATTTTTTGGGCGACTTCGGCAATAGGCTCAAACATGTCGAATTCGGTGTACAGGAGGGTGATCAGGCCAATTATCACATACTAGTCTGTGGTATGGTGAACATCAATGTACGGCAGGGTCTGTGTAAAAACATTGTAGAAGATGCAGCGTACATTTAGCTTGAGAATGAATGGAAAAATGCGAACCACATCAACTAGGGCTTTGAAGGCAATTATTCGTATCCAACCGAAAGACATACAAATAAAAATAAATTATGAGGCGACTGGGCGAATGGGTTGACGGGTAAGACAGGTCGATCCATTAAATAATTATGGAGGTTGCGACGCAATACTCTTCTAACGGTGAAAGTATATGCCAGTATACCTCAGGAATCTGTTATTGCCAACCGTGGAGCTCACTTTCTAAATTTAACCTTTTGGTATGACGGAACGTTTATAAGATGAAGTCTGGTAGTAGAACAAGTCAAAACTTTTATATCAAGGAATCAAAGACTGAATTTTACTACCGACTACCGGACCGCATACTGTTGTCCAGCCATAGGTCCATGCGATAACGCAGGAGATAAACTAGATAAGGACAAACATAAGACAACAGCCATTAACATATTCGCGTATAGCCAGAGGCAATACGAGCCATTATGTTCAGTGGTATAAAGTCTAGGACGATGATGAACCGTAAGAGTGCATGCCCTGGCGGTGCATGGCACGGTGAATATTGTATGGGTGCTGGGACAACATGGAGTCACGTGGGATGAAAAGACTAATGAACTGGCAATTAGAGCAATGGATTCGCCGCTGGAGAACCTGTAGCGATTTAAGACCCTCGCGGCGATTAGATCCGATTTGGAAAATTGGGCCTAAATGCCTATGTCTCACAGCGAAGAAAATTACCAGACCACTGTACGGCCCTTGCCAGAAATAGGTTGTTTTTTGCAGTAGGCGACACGATTATGAATATTCCTCACCTTAGAAGTTTTTATTAGAAGAAACTAACTATACCAATAGTACGAAGTTCATATGAAACTGAGATGATAAGTTTTCTACATTGTGAGATTTATATTTTAGCGAGGCCTAAATGTGTTTCTGCGGACATGGGCCTATTGTCCCCTCCCTTTCAACCAATCAAGCATTTTTATGAAAAAATCCTAAGGCCAAGCTTTTTAAATATTATGGACTCTGCACCATTAATTTCAATAATAAGAGAGGGTTACAGAATTTCGTTACTGCTGTACAGGGCAGTACGTTATCAACTCCTAGTTGAACAATTGATAAAAATAACAATATGATGTTGGCAGATTGAAGATTGTGTGTAAAATATTGCGGAATTCATTGCATCTCACATGACTGATTGGTTTAACTTTTTAATTATCACTTGGTTATGAGAAAGATGGTTGCTGATGGTGCAACTTCGCCGGAGTGTCTGAAATTGTTTAACAGCAACATGGAAGAGTTTTTGTGCCCAAGCCGAGTTATTACAAGGATGCATACATACGCAGAGTTCATATAATGTTCATGTCAAGAGTTCAGCCACTGTCGGACGAGCTCAACTATACCCTTGGTATTATATCTGCTTGGTGTAGGAAATGTGGACTTAGTGTGAAACCAAGTAAGACAGATACAGTGATTTTCAGTCGGAGATATACGGTACCTCGCTTTACACTGCGCAGTATAAAGGGATCCAGCTTAGTCTGAGTACAACCGTCACATACCTGGGCTTTATTCTTGACCCCAAGCTACGTTGGAAGGCTAATTTAGCTGTGAGACCTCGTAAAGCGGCCTACTACTATACGAGAACAGTGGGTGCTAGTTGTGGTCTCAGACGTAGCGTCATTCGCTGGAGCTATTCGACGATTATTTAACCTTGTCTTGTATACGGAGCGGCCTTTTGGTGTATTGCACTCGATAAACATTGCAACATCAGGCTCCTGGATAAGGTCCGGAGGTCTGCCGCAATTCTGATTACAGGCGTTGCGTAATACAAGCGCGCTTTTTGTCATGCTTAGTTGGCTTCCTTTTAGAATACATGCCAGACAATAGGCAAAGCTTGTAGCGGTGAAACTTAATGCCCTACCACGGTGGCGTATTATCCCTTCGGGACTATATCTGAGGAATCTAAGGAATCTGAGTTCTGGATAATATTGATGATGTCCCATCCGGAGCGGTGCTGGTTGGGGCATTTCATGCCGTGAACCCTAACCGAGATGTCTGGGCTTCTGGCTCAGTCATTCTCGGCGATGTGGTGCAGATCTACACTGATGACTCTAAAGGGTGAACAGCAGAATTTTTTTCCGAAAAGCCGTAGTGATGGCTATCTATTATGCTGCCGAATTAATGGGGAGGGGCGGTATTCACATGGCTGAAATATGCATTCTTTCTGATAGTCAAACGGCTATTAGGTCTCTTTCGGGTGCAACTTTCAGCTTCAAGCTCGTTAGGGACTATCGCGATTCCGCTGTTTTGTTCTCACGGCAGTTTGATGGGCATCTCGTTTCGGTCCCTGGTCACAAGAAATTACGGGTAACTGTGTTGCTGATGAGCTTGCTAAATCGGCCACACTCCTTCCGGACAGTCACTGTAAGGGTTGGTGTACCGCTGTCCCCTTTTAATCTGTCCATTAGGCAAAAGTACTCATTGGACGTTGATAGATCCTGAACATAGGGTGAATCTTGTTTTATTTCTAAGCTCACCTGATTGGATGGAGATTGAATGGTAGGCGTACCATTAAGTTGTTTAAATTACATTGTAGGAGTATCTCCTCTACTGTGTGTATCCTCATGGGATATGGGTGGGCACGCTCAAAGTCTACGCCTACCGGCGAATGATTTCTGTTGAGGTTCTGGATCGATTGAGGAAGAGAAGAGTGTGACTGCATTTGTCGGGCTGGGTTGCGACGTGATTTGCGGGAATGTGCGACCTCTGAATAATCGTCAAAATCGATTAATCAGGACTTGGCGGTCAGCACAGGGGCTTCGCTTCTTGTGTGGTATCACAACAGGTTACTATGTCTGCTCAAGTGCGCCACAATTCAACGAGGATGTCGCTCCCTCCTAACTTTACCTATCCAGAAACCTGTTTTTAGTTTAAGAAAAAAAAATTTTTTTTTTCAAATGTATGCTAAGTTTAAGAATAAGCAGAATACAGACTACTTATATAATATAACATGTTTCACGTTTATTACATTTCTTTCTAAAACGCCCACTGTGCAGTGTGTCTGTCTATTAAAGAAGAAACACATCAAAAATTTAGACCAAAATAATAAAAAATTATACGATTATATTCTATTGTATATACATGCATACATACATACACACATACATACATAGATATGGTACACACAGACATACTGTATATTTCAATATAAATATTTATTTGGTATTTTTATGTGAACTTTTTTGTCAATTCGTGGTTATAATTTTTAGGTTAAAAAATAAATCATATTCATTAAATTAATTTGGAAGTGATTTAAGGTGTAACTTTTGTTTTTTGTTTCTACATTTAGGGCTTCTTATTGGTGAAAGTTGTTTATGAATCACAAAACAAGAAAAACGTAAGAAAGGCAGAAATGAAAATTGGCGAAAATAATTTCAAGACAAATAGTACATGCATATAAATGATAAAATATTTAATTATTTAAAAAATATATAAGAAAAACCCTAACAAATACAATAATTAACATAAATAAAGGAAGTAAAGATAAATAAATCCTATTTATATGGTTAATAGGTTTATTTTTACCTAATTATGATCTCTTACAAATACATATATATGTATGTAGGTTATTGCGCACAGCAGTAATTATTTTCATTGTCAGTGATAAATTGTAATCTTCATTAAAAATAATTCTTTTTTTAATTTCCTAGTAAAAGAAATACATACTTACATACATACATAAATACAATGTAAATATTTTTATTTTTCAAATGTTTCTTTCTTTGTTGACAACACATGTCATCAGAGTCACTTATGCATTTTGTTTTGAAATTTCAAACAAGCAAAAACTGTTCACAAAAATATTTACGAAATACAATATAATCAGAAACAGATACAAAACATATGTACATATTACCGTAATAAGTGCTGAGTATGATTCACACACACTTACAAATGCTCTCACGCATACCTTTATGACGTAAGAGAAAGTAAACCGTCAACAAAAAGATTTAAGAGAGAAAAGAGACAAAAAACCAAACAAATTGTTAAGAGCTTTTGGTTTTTCTTACATTGCGCAAAACGTTTTGAAATTGAAACACGCGACATTGTTTGGTGACGGTAGAGTTACCATCTTGCCTAGATATCGTAAACAAAATCTTTAAGAAATTGTATCTCTGCATAACGCTTGTAATGGCGTAACTTTAAATTCCGTAGAGGCCTACAAAATGCAATTGATTCAGTTTTTCACTCAGTATACCTAGAAGTTCTACACTGATGGAATAATAGCGTCGGCAAAAGGTATAGTTTCATAAATTCTTTTCTAAATATCGAGTAATTTCTTTAGATTTTTGGTTGGAAAGTCTGCTTTATTTGACAACTGATTTAGCAGCTGATAACTGCTGCTTCCACCAGAGCATCGCTTGCAAATTCTTGACATTTTTTATCAAAATAATATGTTTGTTCCTCAAATTTAAAAATTCAACATTCTGTTCTCCGATGAAGCCCATTTTTGATTAAATGGATACGTAATTAAGCAGAATTGTTATATTTGGAGTGAGTATATTCGACAAGCTTTTGTAGGAGCACCATTACATCTAAAAAAATGGTGGAGGCATTGTCAATTGTGAACGGTGTATCGCAGCGATCGGCAAACTAATATTAATGCATTTTACAATTGGTAGTAATTGATAGTCTCTCACTCAGACCACTGTGTTGCACTGTGTTTTTCCACTTTTTTCCTCTTCACTTCTCTTTATTCATTTTTTGCATATTTTTTGAATATTTTTGTGTGTGTTTTTTTTTTGCATATTTTTGTGAAAACAGAAGAGAAGAGCAGCTCTTTGCCGATATTTGGTGTAGCGACATGATTAGAAATTTGTTAGTACCTTAATTAGATAAAGTTTATCTTGCTGATATGTAGTTGCAACAGGACAAAGCCACATGCCGCACAAGGTGAGCTACAATTGATTTACTCAATTAATTGGCCACAGAGATCATGTGATTTAACCCCATTGGATTGTCTTCATTGGCATTATTTAGTAATTTGTCTACGTCGATAAGCCAGAGACAATTGAACAATCAACAGTCGCAGAGTTATTAAAATCAACATTCACAGATTTATTGTCGAAACACGGTCGCATATGCTGCGAAAAGTTGGTAAAAATGTGTGTTCCAGCTTGCGCCTTATATACGCTAATCGTGGCGGTCACATGACCGAAATTATGTTTAGACATTGATGTCATAAAATCTTCTATCCAACAAAGCTCGTTTTATTAATATTAAAAATATATTTTCATAGATGATTCATCAAGAAGAGTCGCATATAGGGCCAATATACTCCCGACAAAAGCATCATTTTTGATCAGAAAATGAACTCATATTCCAGCTTTTTAATCGCGCAGAGGAGTCACAGTTGACCCGAATTTGATTAAAAGTTTCAAAAAATGCTCTCTGGGTAGCCAGATAGTACTGTAATTCAATATTCTTGACTTTTTCATTTTGTTTTTTTTATGAATTTAAACATGAATTTTTAATCTATAACTAAAATTAAATAACTAAAAAAAGTGTATTCAACTATTTATGCTCAGAGTAAACCATTTTATGAATTTTTATAACAACTGTTTCATTCAACGTTGTTCCGCAGAATATAAACAGAAAGTAGCACTTTCTAAACTTGGCAACTCTGCAATAATATCTACTAAACAGTAAAGCAAAAACGAAAAGAACAACATAATATGTAATTATATTTCTCGTTTAGCTACTTCTTAAATTTTGGCAAATAAAAATTAACATTTTGACAGACACTAATCAGCATTGTTTATAAAGATTTAATACAACAACAATATTTAAATTAGAAACAAAGAAGTCAAATGAAATAACGAAATAAAAGAGATGATTAAATAAAAGAAAATAATTATCATTCATGTGTGAAAAAATGAATTTAAGTAACAAATAAAAATAAATTCATATGCAATAATTCAAAATATTTGTATACTTTGTCTTTTTCAATTTTTACCTTTCCTATGTTAGAGTAGATTTCTGCCACTTCTCTGCTTTTGTTGTTCTTGATATTTTTATTTATTTTGTCTTTCGTTATTTCTTATTCCACACAATTTAAATGTCAAAAGTTAATGGGTAAACAGAGCACCGAAATACACATATTTTTTCACTTCTCTTTTAATATTTAATATTAATTATGAGCTGTGGTGATTTATTTTTCTTTTTTAAATTTATTGATTTATTTTATTTCATTTTTTTTTATTAATATTGATTTTTTCGTTTTATTTTTTTTTATCCACTGCTGAACATAACTGTATGTAAACGATGCAAAAACAATGTTTTTGTATTGAAAAGATAAAAATGAAAATGATTTTTATGTAATAACGATAAATACACAAGACGACTAAACAAACAGGAAAAAATAATGTAAAAAAAGATTGCTACACTGAAACACATTTTGTTTATCTTCACTTTGCAAAAAACAACAACAATAATAAGCAACAACAATTTAACGGGCCAACTAACCAACCAACCATACAAGCAGACGACGACCATAATCAAAAACATTATAAATTATGGACTCATTTCATACTCTCCACCACCACCATCTGCACCACCTGCTCGGCGGCATCGGTCACTTAGCATTTTTTAAGGTTTTAAAAAGTGAAAAGGTTAACAATGTTTCGTTGGAACTACAACTGCATTTTAAAAAATTGGAATTTTTAAAACATGCCTACATATGTATGCATGTGTGGATGTATTGCATGTATCTTAATGCTTATGTTTTCATTTCATAGCCTTTGTTTCATAATACTTATGTATTATTATGGGCCTGTTCGTAAATGCTTCACAACGCTGCATCAGGACGGAAAACTTTTATCAAAGAAAATAAAATGATGCACTATTATTGCATACAAATTTGCGGCAGCACTATCTCTTATTTGCACAAACAAATTTTAGAGTAAAATATTGAAATTGGGTTGTTTTAAAGCGTTAAATGTCATGATATAGGGCTGTGATGCATTACGAACATACCCTGTATTATAGTCGATGCCCAGTAAGATTTGAGTGTAGACCGGAGGACATCGATTTACAGAGGGAATATGCTTATGAGCAGAGCCATTATTTTCAGTTTAGGTATAGGCAGGGTAAGGAAGGTTATCACTAGAGGAGCGTTGCAGAATGGTGTGTTATTACACAGTTATGTGGAACATGGTCATAAATAGAATTCTTCAGGCTGGGGCTTAACCTTGCGACCGAGCCAAAGTTAGCCAGCATTACTCTTAAATTTTCGAAGGAGTCTAATTACCGGGGCGTAATTTGGGATTCGAAGCTCTCGTGGAGACGTAATGCTGAGAGTCACGCATGAAGAAGGCATTATGTGCCTTCCACATTTGTAGGAAGGCCTATGGGAGGATATAGGGTCTTAGATCCTTTATTTTGTATTGCAGGCACATATATGGCGGCCATTACAGCAATCGTTATCTATGGCGCTCTTGTCTGGTGGATGGCGGTAAATATTAGGGCACAATTGGCCATTCTGAATAGGATGTGGAGGCTAGCATATCTTGCAATCATCGGTGCTATGAGCTCCGATCCTTGCACCGGTCTGCAGACTACTATACCCTGAATATCTTTTGCAGGAATCCAGATGGACTGGATTTCGCATTGGACACGGTACCAAGCTACAGAAAGTGTGCGGACCGATCCTGAAGCATCGGATATACTACCTTAATCAAAAATTTCCTAGAATAACCCCGGTGTGGCGGTCGCATCGTTCCAATTTATTTATTTATTTATTTTTATTGTATTTTCTTTTTTTTTTGCTAAGTTGGTACATTTGTTTTTTATGTTCCAACTAAATCTTAGCGTCATAGCTTCACATTTGTAAAAGATACGTAGCCAAGAGTACATATATCTCTACGTGTGTTGGTGATTTTTTACAATTTTGACCGTGTTGAGGTCGTAAAAAACATAATTTTCGAAGCAGAATCCGATGCCACATTCTTCATAAGGATTATTACTGGAGACGAGACGTGGGTTTATGAATACAACACGTACGCCAGACATCAGACAAGTGAATGGCGTTCCACAAAATAAGCCAAGACAAAAAACCACGTCGTTTTCAGTCAAAAAAAGACAAAGCTTTCGGTTTTCATGGACTACAGCGGGGTAGCGCGTCATGAATTTTTGCCAAAAGGCCAGGCAGTAAACGGAAGAGTTTTATTTGGCCGTTATGAGATGTTTGAGTGAAGCAATTCGCCGAAACAGACCAAAATTGTGGGCAAAAACTCGTGGACTTTGGACTATGATAACGAAATTCGCAATTTTTTTACCTTTGGGAGGATATATATATATATAAATTCAACAAATACCATCCAAGAGCCATCGAATTCACCTGATTTGGTACCTTGTAATTTCCGAGAGGAAATAATGGAAAAATCACCGGAAGCACTGATGGACAGACATATCGAAAATGAAATATAAAAAATGCTTCGAGGATTGAATCAAGCGCTGGTATAAGTGTGTTGCAGTCGGTGGGGAATATTTTTAATTTTCTAAATAAATTCCTGGAACTTTTTCAAGGTAGTATTTGTTGATACCGACTTTGAACTTCTTTAGGACTTACGGCAGTAGGATATCTTCTAGGAATGAGTGGGCTGCGGGATCTGTATTCCGGGAGGACACAGTCTCGATCTATGCCGATAGCTCGACGACGGAAGCAGGTACAAGATCGGGTTTCTACTCTGATGATCTTGACATCAGGACCTCTCTCAGACTGACCCATGAGAAGGCTATAGAAAGGGTCGCCAGGTGTATCCGTGTATTGAATTCGAGGATTTTTAATCAATGCTCTCAACTCCTACGTAGCCATCCAAGGGAATAATATTGTTGAGGAGTTCGCCACTAGAGAATCTCACGTGGGTGAAAGACCTAATTTATTAAATAATTCTTCAAGGAAAGATATAAAGATGTTGGTATTAACTTAGTAACTATAATTAAAAAATTCGTGGAATCAGTAACACCTTTTGATTGTAACAATTATTATCTCGATATGACCATGAATTTGTCATTAGCTGCACCTAGAGAGCCGCTGCTGTGAATATTTTAGCAAATAAGGAAATATTAATTTCATCTTATAGTATAAAAGAATAGTAATATAAAAAAAAATTAATTTGAAATGAAAAAATGTAATTTGAAGCGAAAAAATTTAATTTGAAGTGAATGTGAATTAATCCAAAGTGAGAAAAAACTTAATTTGTGTTGAAAAAAGTTTAATTTGTTCCGAATAAAAATCAATTTGTATGGAAAAAAATTGCGTAAAAAATTGTAAAAAATTTAATTTGTATAGAAAAATCATTAATTTGAGAGTGAAAACCTATATATTGTACAAATGTTTTACAACAAAAGCTTAAAAATCTCGGTTTTTTATTATACATCCCGCAGAAGCCAGAGTAATAATAGTTAAAAGGAATAATTTATTTTTTTATTTCTTGCTTGATGACAGAAGAAGGTAACCAAAACAACAAAAAGTACACATATACACATCGATGACAACAATAACAGAGTAGCAGCACTGTTCTGGAATCATGTTAAATAAATATTGTGAAATGTTAAAACTACCTGAAACAATATGGAATTGAAATTGCTGAATATTAAAACAACATGGACAAATGTTGAATTCTAAAAAAAAATCAGTCATATTGCAGCCACTGGAGGTATAAGACGTATAGTGTTCGTTATATTAGTAAAGAGCAGTGTTACACACACACAGCAAGTGAAATCAAATTCATTAAAATATATGGTTTGGGGACAAGAATTATAGTATGTATCTAGCAAATATTGAGCAAAATTTTGAAGAAGATAATAAGAATTTCTTGCGTGACGAAGACGGAAATATTATATTAAACACTTCAGTTGTTCAAAATATGAATTTAGCAAGTGTTGAGCAAGATTTTGAAGAAGATAATAAAAATTTCTTACGTGACGATGACGGGAATATTATATTCAACGCTCCAGTTGTTCAAAATACGAGTCAAAGTGACCAATTAGAGGAGCTGTTGGAAACTTTTGACTTAAGTGAAGTAAAACCTTATTTGCAAAGTAAGTATAGTATACACATTCAGTTTTCTCTATGTATGTACATACATACATTTTGGAGTAGCCAGATGTACTGTTGTAAGTAAGAGTACTCTTTTTCAATGTGTGTTTTCCGTTTTTTTTTTTCTAACTTTGTAAACCTTTCTGTGTTGAACGTTTTTAACAAAAAAAAAAAAAAAAAAAATTTTTGGTCTACAACAAGTAGTTTGAACATCCCGATAAACTATTTACCTCACATTGAAGCAATTATTTTTTAGAAATACTTAAAAAAATATACATTTTTTGTCTTTTACTAATTTAATTATTATAAAATCTTATTTTTTTTCGTACTGTTATTTGTTTTTAAATATATCTTAAGAAAAGTTGACATAAAAGGAAATGTTTTCATAAAGTGTTTCTGTAAAATAGAGGTTAGGATTTTTTCGTCAAATATTTGCGCCAATGTGATCGTACTTTAACATTCTGGTTGAGTATTCGATAGAATCATATATTATTTGTTGAACTAATTGTTATTTTATGTTATATAATAAATTTTTAAGGCGTTTTTTATAAAAACAATATTTTTTTATTAATTTTTCAATTAACAATTAACTAAATAAATTGCTTAGGAGCTAAAATTACTTTTGAAAGTTTAAAATATCTATCAAAGGAGGACATAAAGGAAGCTATACCACCTATAGGCCTCCGTGCTGCTTTCCGGGAAAAATTGTTTTATTGGAGAAAAAGTGAGGTAAAAACAAAGAATTAATAATTATTTGATTTTTGGCAAACTTTATTCGTATTTTTTTATAGTATGACATTGATGAAGATAACTTGGCTGAAACGATTGCCAGAAAAGTAATCTATTGGTTACAAAATCAATCTAATGCTGGCACAACAACAACAACACTGACTTCATCCTTACCGACATCACTTGGCAATTCTAAGCTGTCCAAGGTAAACTGAATTCACATGATTTTTGTTTTTTATAACTACTATTATCCATTCTATATTTTAGACTCTTAAACTGATTTTAGAAGACAGCCTTAAAGGAAAATCCATTATAAGCTTTTATGAAAAAAATCTCCAATTATCCGATTTGTTTCGTAGGGATTTAATAGATATAATATTAGAAGACATTTTTTATCGCGAAGTAAAATTGTCACCAAAAGATTTTACATCTATAGTGGATGAAATATTAGAAAACTTTCCTCGTGAAATAAGAGTACGTATTTAGAATATCATTTTTCGTTTCTTTACAAAAACTAATTATATTCTCTTCTTTAAGGAATACTACTTTATCCCACGAGGTAGGAAAGCGAATCCCGGTGGTAAACTTTGGGACAAATATGTAAACCAACGGTCAAAGCGTGTGCGTTCATCAGGCATATTAAAAGATAATTTAGAAGCGTCAGATTCGACTTCCCAAAATACTTGTACAGAACTCGACGAACCAGTTTTAAAAGCTTTAAAAACCTCTCTATCAACAGATTTTTCCAACTGGAATGAAATTCTAGATAAGTGGGAAAGGACTTTTTTATTACGACAAAAGGAATTAAAGACAAGTAAAAGTAGATTTGAATTCCTTAGCGAGTGGCCACTTTATTCTAACAACAAATCTGAAGAACTAGTAAGCTTTACAAAAATTTAACAAAAAAAATTATAATTTTTAAGTAATTTTCTTTATTTTTTAGATTAATATAGACTTTAAGCTACTGCATCCAAACAAAAGCCATCTTCTTTTCAGTAAATGGAGCGTGTTCATGGAAAAAATTTGCAGTTATTATAATCTGCACATAAAAGACAAAAAATCTAAGGAAGTATTTATGAACTCTATAGCCTGTACTGACCAAAGTTAGTATTGTATAATCACATTATTAAATTTTTTTTTTTATTAATTCATCATCCTTTTTACCAGGTTCTTTAAATTGTATACATGCTTTTCTATTAAATGCCATCATTTTACCAACTGCACGTTTTCAAGATGCATCTAGTAAGAATTTAAGGAAAATTTCTATAGCAGATGCCATGGAGAGCTTTGTTGTCCATCTCATTTCAATAAATGATTATGAAAAGGCAATATCCGATCTTCGAGAAAAGTTTTACAATAGGGAATTAACTATACAACCCTTTATAATAGTTGTAGGCTGCAGCATATATAATCTTGAGGAATTCTACGTGTACTTTGATAAAACACTAATAAAATTTCGAACATTTTTACAATGTTTAGATACTAGCTTTAAAATAATGCAGACACTATCATTGGAATATCCAAGATGTTGCAAAGGTCCATGGACTTTTATACAAGAATATTTTTACGAAATTAAATCTGTTAGCGATCATAGATTACCAAGCATTTGTACTTTACTTAACTTTTTAAATTGCCAATAGTTATGTATGTTATGTTATGTTTTATGTAGTGATTGTCCTAAGCTTATATATAATTTTATATACATACATACTCGTACATATGTACGCATGTTTTATGTCAATCAAATACAGTAGACAAGTTAAGAATTAATTTTAAAAAAACTGCACGAATTTACAAATTCACCCTTACATCTTTGTCCAATTATTAATGACTCAATATAGATAAGACGCTAATTTTTATAAATTTATAAAACAAATCTCAATAAGTTTAATAAAACTTACGTTATATATACATATGTATGGTATTATAAAAAAATAAATCAAAAAATAAAACACTATTACTTTTTAATAAAATAATTTCCTAGTCCATATCTGAAGGACGAAAAATATGTATGCGTGAAGCATTAATAATTTTCGTATGTAAATATATAGGGAATTTCTTTTCATCTGCATGAGAAATATCCATATTATTAACTAAGGGTGTGAAGATAGCTTCGTAAGTTAAATTCTTTTTTTAACATTTTAGTAATTTTAACAGTCACTGTTATTTAACATGAAAAAGTGTGAAGTTAGCTTCGTAAGTTATATTCTTTTTTCAATAACAGTAGAAATAAAAGAATTTAACTTTGCAAAAAAGAATTTAACTTTACGAAGCCACATTTTTTTAAGGTGTTATATTTTAATTTGAAAGATAATTAAAAAACATTAAAATCTAAAAAAAGTAATGCGTATGAAGAAATTCTAAAATATTTACTAAAGAAAATGTAAAATATTTATTGTTATTGTACAAATTGGAGTTTTATAAAAGCATACAGTAATATAAAATAAATTTAAAAAAATCAGGTAAAAGATAAAATTCTGGGGGAATCGGACCTATTTGGGTGGAAAGGTATTCCATCAAGGAATTCAAGAGTTTTTACCCCATGACCCAAAAGTCCTTGTGGACCGAGATATAGCCCGTTGAAAAAGGCCATATTTGGCCATAGACACATTAACTATTCGAAAAATCGGGTAAAAGATAAAATTCTGGGGGAATCGGACCTATTTGGGTGGAAAGGTATTCCATCAAGGAATTCAAGAGTTTTTACCCCATGACCCAAAAGTCCTTGTGGACCGAGATATAGCCCGTTGAAAAAGGCCATATTTGGCCATAGACACATAAGATATTAGAAAAATCGGGTAAAAATATGGCCTTTTTCAACGGGCTATATCTCGGTCCACAAGGACTTTTGGGTCATGGGGTAAAAACTCGTGAATTACTTGATGGAATACCTTTCCACCCAAATAGGTCCGATTCCCCCAGAATTTTATCTTTTACCCGATTTTTCGAATAGTTAATGTGTCTATGGCCAAATATGGCCTTTTTCAACGGGCTATATCTTGGTCCGCAAGGACTTTTGGGTCATGGGGTAAAAACTCTTGAATTCCTTGATGGAATACCTTTCCACCCAAATAGGTCCAATTCCCCCAGAATTTTATCTTTTACCCGATTTTTCTAATATCTTATGTGTCTATGGCCAAATATGGCCTTTTTCAACGGGCTATATTTCGGTCCACAAGGACTTTTGGGTCATGGGGTAAAAACTCTTGAATTCCTTGATGGAATACCTTTTCACCCAAATAGGTCCGATTCCCCCAGAATTTTATCTTTTACCCGATTTTTCGAATAGTTAATGTGTCTATGGCCAAATATGGCCCTTTTCAACGGGCTATATCTCGGTCCATAAGGACTTTTGGGTCATGGGGTAAAAACTCTTGAATTCCTTGATGGAATACCTTTCCACCCAAATAGGTCCGATTCCCCCAGAATTTTATCTTTTACCCGATTTTTCGAATAGTTAATGTGTCTATGGCCAAATATGGCCTTTTTCAACGGGCTATATCTTGGTCCACAAGGACTTTTGGGTCATGGGGTAAAAACTCTTGAATTCCTTGATGGAATACCTTTCCACCCAAATAGGTCCGATTCCCTCAGAATTTTATCTTTTACCCGATTTTTCTAATATCTTATGTGTCTATGGCCAAATATGGCCTTTTTCAACGGGCTATATCTCGGTCCACAAGGACTTTTGGGTCATGGGGTAAAAACTCTTGAATTCCTTGATGGAATACCTTTCCACCCAAATAGGTCCGATTCCCCCAGAATTTTATCTTTTACCCGATTTTTCGAATAGTTAATGTGTCTATGGCCAAATATGGCCTTTTTCAACGGGCTATATCTCGGTCCACAAGGACTTTTGGGTCATGGGGTAAAAACTCTTGAATTCCTTGATGGAATACCTTTCCACCCAAATAGGTCCGATTCCCCCAGAATTTTATCTTTTACCTGATTTTTTTAAATTTATTTTATATTACTGTATGCTTTTATAAAACTCCAATTTGTACAATAACAATAAATATTTTACATTTTCTTTAGTAAATATTTTAGAATTTCTTCATACGCATTACTTTTTTTAGATTTTAATGTTTTTTAATTATCTTTCAAATTAAAATATAACACCTAAAAAAATGTGGCTTCGTAAAGTTAAATTCTTTTTTGCAAAGTTAAATTCTTTTATTTCTACTGTTATTGAAAAAAGAATATAACTTACGAAGCTAACTTCACACTTTTTCATGTTAAATAACAGTGACTGTTAAAATTACTAAAATGTTAAAAAAAGAATTTAACTTACGAAGCTATCTTCACACCCTTTTATTAACTATGGTTTGACAGCTGAGAATGTCTATATAGTTAGGTTTGGCAAGTCATTATGAATCGTTTAACGCCAGAACAATGCTTTCAAATCAGTGAAAGGAAATAAGATTTTCCTTCGGTATTAAAACAACTTTTAGAGAGTACTTAATCGACAAGAGTAACAAATTTTATAAAACGAAAGTATTCTTTAATGAGTTGCTTAACCAAAAAATTTAATAACTCTGTCAACTTCCAACGGTTTCAAAAGCAAAGTAGCATGTTATTCTTAACTAGATATAGGTTAGGTTAATCTGGCAGCTACCTTCGGCTCACTTGGTTCTAAATTCTAGGTCCCATTATGTCACCATGTGTTCATTACCACACTATGGTCTCTCGAAATGTTATCCAGAGAAATCGGGCATTCATGAATAAAATGTATGAGTGCAAAACTAACTGATATTTTACCAATAACCTATTATTTTTAGGTGTTTTGAATATTTCGAAAACGAATTCTTGTTGTATTCTTGTTGCCTATCAAAAAAAAAAAAAAAAATAGTATCACTTCCATTAATTTTAGCGCATATTTTAATCGAGCTGCCATTGAAACAAAGGAATGTGAAAAATTTAGAAGGAAATATTTATGAAAGTATCAGATCTGTTCTGGTGGTACTAAGGTATTTTTTTAGATTAAATAATATAAAAAAGTACGATCGTATCAACTTTCCCATCATTATCCAAATTATGGAAATTTACTTAAAATAATAACTCTTCGTGCATTTTACGGTCAATAATATCTGCTACGTCAATAAGCAATATCGCCGTATTTGGAGCGAAGACAATCCTCAAGACGTTAACGAATCACTATTACAGCAAGTGATATAAATCGTTTGGTGCGGTTTACACGCTAGCGGCAACACCGGTCTTTATTTGTTTTGAAATGAACAAGGAGCTGCAATTACATGAATGTCAAGCGTTATTTGGCCATGCTAAATCAATTTTTTTACCAAAAATTAATTAGCTAAACAACAACGACATGCGGTTCCAACAATACGGCGCTATTTGCCATACAACAAATTTAACAACCGATTAATTGTAAAATCAACTTTCTTCTCAGAAGTTGACCAGTTCGCTGGTCCGTTCATTCGTGCGACTTTACTTTTGTGGATTACTTTTTATGCGGCTATGTTGTCATTAATTTTTGCTGACAAACGAGCAACTCTTCAAGCAGTAAAAGCTAATATTCAGGCCACCATTAATGCCATAAGGTCAGATTTATTGAAAGTAGTCAAAAATTAGACTGTCCGAATGGACCGAAAAAAATTCACCACTTGAATAAATTACGTAATTTAAACTTAATGGTCAGTCAGTAATTTATCGTTATAGTTAATAAGTTCGCTAAATAGTATTGTTTTTATAAAAATAATTGGAAGTAATGCGCGGCAAAGCATTGCCAAAGGTTGAAAAGGGCAAATTTAATGTTTAAGTATATTTGTTGCAATCAGAAAATAACAACATCATTCATCAGTTAAAGTACCTGGAAAGTCATACTATTTTCCGAAACACCTTTAAAATCTTGAGATACGGGTAAAAAACCGTACCTTCGTGCACTTATACGCTTATAAGCAGGAAACCCAAAATATGCAATTGCATGTTTTTTCTCATGTAACCAATCAAGTCGGATGGAAGATATTTATCCGTTTCATAAATGTTTATGAATTTTGGCAGTGATTTGTTAGTATTTATTTTGGTCATGACAGCATTTTTTGCGTTTTTCAGTTTTAAGAGTATGTTTAGCATATTAAACCCTTTAAAAGCATATTTCGCATTTTTCTGATCTAAAATATTTTTATAACGAAAACAAAATTTTTGTTTTAAGTTCTGACCAAGTTATGGTATTTTTGAATTATCTGTCAATTACAATTTATTGCGCCATATATATCTGAATTAAGGTTAATAACGCTTACTAAGATCTTAAACGACTTTTATACAAACTGTAAAGGGCGTTCAGAGGGCGATTAACGGTCAAAACATGTTTGTAAGTCCAAAATATTTATCAAAAAAGTTTGGATGACATACGCGATTGCATAAAAAATCAATTTTTATGGATTTCAGTAGATGAAACAATTGATGCCACTGAAAAAATTTTCTAATGTAGGTATTCTACATTCTAACAAAGAAGCATCAACCCAAAAATTAATTAACACAGTTATTTTGGATAAAATCAATCACTTTACTTTTTGACGATTCATTAAAAATATTGGGCGTAAATTTAAATAAAAACTTGATTTTGCTATTGTATTTGTTGCTGGTTCGTTGGGCAAAAAATCGTGAAATTTTTCAAAAAAAATCGTCAAGACACAAACTGTTAATTTATAAAGGTTTTATTAACAAAAAACAAACAAAAATTAAAAAGTCGTCTTTCTGTAAGATAGTTATTCGAGAAAGACCACTAAAATTGTCTAAGAATCGCTCTCGCAACAAAAGTTTTAGATAAATAATAGACCACTATAAAGCTTTAATTCCAATTCAATGGAGAATTTTGGCCAATAGTAAAAAAACGCCAGAAAAAATTAACTGAGCTTCGAGAAACATGTTAGAGCTGTGGCATCCAGTTTAATACGAATATTATCAGATTTCTTTTACTCTTTTAGGTAATATTGTAGAGAGCAGTCAAAATGCTTAAAAACGCCCCAATAAGTAAAAAGCTCTAAAAAGTGCATTAAAAATTTGAGTTCCCCACGACTTAAACGAAAAGTGCAAAACCAAGTAAATGCAGATTCTTTGCCTTTCGCTCATTTTATTGCTTCAATACGATATTTTTTGTTAATGTTTTTTTAAGGACCTAACAATGAACAAATGTGTGAAGTACTGTTTTATTTTATGGCGTATTTAAATTTTAGTTCAACTTCAAAACATGCACTTGGTTTTGCTACCCACTGTGCTTTACTTCAGCATTTTTTTGAAAAAAATTTTGATTTCAGCACGAAATTTGCTTTTTACAGAAATGCGTGTCCACTATTTAAATAACCGTTATTTTTTTCTATTTTCTTATTGGTTATTATTAAATATAACGAACATGAAAATTTTTCAAATAATACGTAAATTATCAACTCTGAAAACACATGGATAAGAAAAAAATTTATAACTTCTGTTATTTTACAATAACAACTTACTTTCTACACATGTATTCCTCTACAATAATTTTATATTTCTAAGTGACTAATAATACGTTGCCATAATTTAGTAAAATGTGATAAATTTTTTTTAACAAAAAACGTAATTTTAAGAGAAAAAATCGTCATTTGGTTATTTTTGGTAACTAAAATCTTCACATCTGGCATCAGTGCCTATAACTCCATATTTTGAAGGTGCTTTGAAAATTTCAGTACAGAGTGATGAAACAGAATACGTCAGCAACTTCATGCAAAAACGCTGCCAAAGAGAGATGGCCCATAATAAAACCGACAGCCGCGACGTCAAATACTGTAAATTATCCTTTTTGTTTTATGTTTGTTTTGCTTTTATTTTTTCGCTCCAAACCAAAAACATGTATTTTGTTTATAAAAAGCATAAAATTAAATGAAAGTTCGCAACGCCACAAACAGATTGTGAGAGCACAATTGAGAGAGTAAGAAAAAAACGCTGTCAAAATAAAATAGATTCTCACGACTGCTTTTGCCGACGATTTTTTATGTCATTTTGTATGGACAAAAAATCGCCAAGACCCAATTCTGATTCATCTCAGACTTATTTTGTACATGTAGTAGAAAAATGGTATCGGTTGTTCCAGGTATTTCTAATTTAGTTTTCTTGTCGCATAGGATTTTGTCTTGTATACTTTCTTTTGACGCATAAAAAATATTTTTTTTCGCTTTTGTTGTATAACTTTAGTTGATGTACGAATTTTGTTGTTGTTTTTTATGGATTTTGTAAAGCATTAAATAGTGTTTCAAATAAACATAAAATGTTTGTGCTGGTGGGAATGATCGAATACTATCGACTTTTATCAAAAAACGAAAATCGATAATCATGGCGCTTACGTCTTTTTGGCGGTTATGGCTAGATATAATATTTAAGCAGCCTTGAGGAATACGTGCGTATTTATCAAGCAATTACATATTTCGCCCAGTTCTTTCCACATTTTTCAAGCTTTTAAGCTGTCTTTGCACATTTTTTATATAGGAACCGTTCCAATTACGAACTAATTAAAAAATTTTATTCACTTCACTTTATGTAAGGCCTTTCAAAATTTTAAATTGTATAAGAAGGTAGCGGTGTAACTGTAAAACTTTTTATAATAAATGATATATGTATGTACATACATATATTATGAATCAATATCTGTCATAATTTCTTACAAACTCCTGCCGTCACCCACAGTCCTTTGATATCCACATACTAAAGCGAAATAAACGTGTATTGCAAGAATATGGCAAAAACTCAATGCCAAAAAATATATGAGTACACAGTGTAGAATATCTAACAAATTTATTTGTTGCATTTTTCAAGCTTTTAAGCTGTCTTTGCACATTTTTTTATATAGGAACCGTTCCAATTATGAACTAATTAAACAATTTTATTCACTTCACTTTATGTAAGGCCTTTCAAAATTTTAAATTGTATAAGAAGGTAGCGGTGTAACTGTAAAACTTTTTATAATAAAGGATATATGTATGTACATACATATATTATGAATCAATATCTGTCATAATTTCTTACAAACTCCTGCCGTCACCCACAGTTCTTTGATATCCACAAACTAAAGCGAAATAAACGTGTATTTCAAGAATATGGCAAAAACTCAATGCCAAAAAATATATGAGTACACAGTGTAGAATATCTAACAAATTTATTTGTTGCATGAAAGTCAGTCAAAGTGTGTGCGTGTATTTAGTATGTTGCATGTATAACTAACTATACAACAGATTATTTAGGTTTTCTTTCTTTTAAATTGAGGCTAATCCATTTCTAAGATGTTGCTTTTTATTTCTTTTCACATTGTACTCGTATTTATACTGTAAAAATCTACTAATTATTACGAGCACAAGAGAATATTAGAAAAAATATCATTCTTTTCTAAATAACTTTAAAAAGAAAAATGAAAAAATTTATACACAATAACAGAAATATTATGTAAAAACGAGAGAGAAGACTTACACATCTAAACGAAGACATTTAATAAATTTTATTTTCGAAGGTTGGTTGACAACAAAAACAACAACAACAAATGGAAATAAGTCAGGGAAAAAATTTAATAAAAATTTTCTAAGTTGGCGCCTTATGCGAGTACTCACTCATATGTATGCCTCTGACGGTAGAAGCAAGTGTATGAGCACATGACATGCAAGTGATTTTTTGTTTCCTTGATTTTTATTTTCTTTCATGAAATTTATTATACTCAATGTACTATTCATTTGGAATATAAGCATGGACCAAATCGTGATCGAAGATACAAAATAATTTAATTTTTATTATAAACAGTCAAAATTTCCATGGATGTCATTTGGCTTGCTAACAGGCTGATTCAATCGATTGCCAGAAAGGAACTATTTCGTAAACATTTAATTTGCATAAAATTCTCAAAAAAGGCGAATTAAATCGAAATTTTGACGCATATGTACATATGTATGTACATGTATGTTTATAGGTGCAATATACGAGTATATGAAATAATTATTTACAGTAAAAGCCATAAAAAAACATTTTCTTTAACAACTTAGTTAAGTATATTTTGTTAGAAAAACAATTAATAAATCAAAGGTGTTTTAAATTCATAACGATAAGCGTAAAGAAATTTTTAAATTTTCTCTCACGTTTAAATGACGTTTGAATAGTTGTTTTTTTTACTTTTTTTTGTATAAGCATTGATTGAATTCAAATTTGTATGTGGAAGGTTGTCATCGATGGTCTTGTTTCTTAGTCACTTTTATTTGTCCACAAAAAAAATTGCAATTCATTAAAATGATTGACCAGATCAAGGCTGCAATTGTAAGTGAAAGGCACCTACTTTTATTCAGACCATTTTCGTTATAAAATTTTGTCATTTTTACCACTTGCAAAAAGTAAAAAAAAAAAATTAATTTAAACTCGATAACAACAACATCTAAAAGTAAACAATAAATAATGGAAAAGAAAAATATTACAAATAAATAAAAAAGTAGCATTTTGAACGACTTACAAACACCTTAGCCATTTTGAAATAAATAATTGATTTTTTATAACAATTCGTAAATGTTATTTAGAAAGAATTTTTGGATACATATGTGTGTATATGCACAACCATCTTATAGCATGTTCATACGAGACTTCGAATTACTTATATGAATTATCCCGTTCACAAGGAAGCTTTATAAATCGTTTTTGTTGTTCTTCTGTTTTACGTGTGATTTTATTTATTTATTTTTTTATTTTGCTGGTAAATTTCGTTTTAAAAATGAAAATTAAGATTAGGATATTAAATAAAAAAATTTTGCGTGGCAGATTGATTTCTTTATGAAACTACAAGGTAATTCAAATTGAATTTTTTTTTTTTTTTGGTTGTGTAAACATTAATTTCAGTCTACAATTTACTATAGCATCCCTTAAGAACCCAATCGATTATTCTCAACATTCTTTCAAATACGCGGATGGTATTCTAAGGTCCACTTAATAGAACCCGTTAGTATTGGGAGAAAAGGAGACATATTACTTATCCTGTATCATGCCGGAGGCACTTCCGGAAAGCCGAGCGAATTCTCTCTTAACCCAGAAACCATTCCTACACCTTGAGTATCCCATAGGGACACCAGCATATGGCTCAGGTTAAATAATAAGTCATTAAGCTTCCCTATTCGCGAAATTGTGTGCTGGTATTCAACATTGAGTAACCCAGTGGTGGACACCAAGTCCATTAAGAGTTGTCATACTGTCCATAATAACCTTTATAGCCTCTTGACTATCTAACATTATATAAATACTCAGATCCTTCGATATTCTTCTCAAATACTCCCTAATACAAATGAGGATGATGTAAACTACTGTCTGGAAAATCAAAGGGTGTTAATCCTGTTTTGATCCATCGGAAAAATATTATGCCACCTGGAATGATCCAACCATAAATTTCGAACGTAAGAAAACTAAAATGTTTGCCCAACATCAAAGTCTTACCGATTCTGAAAACACTTTTAGTTTATTGTGATTCTGAAAACACTTTTAGTTCATGTGTATGTTTAGAATACTAAGACCATTTGTTCGGCGTTGTAAACAGAGGCGAGCTGACATCCTAGCACACTACCTACTAGCCTGTCGAAGTACGTAAATGTTTATTTATTACACTGATAGAAAATTCGTTATAAATTTTTGACCCCATAACACTTGGCATCACTTGGTCAAATTGTCATTAGAGTCAAAATTTTAATTCACATGACACATCGGCATCACAGAAGTGACTAAACGCAGTCAATTAAACAAAAAACAAAATGGCATCGGTGTGATTACTCAGTCACATCAGAAAAAGAAAAAATAACAATCTGTCAACATAGCAGTTACACACCAACATCAGAGATATTATTTATTGACAAAATATTATTAATGCAATGTCACAATAACATAACTCTAACCGCAGAATGTCATCAACACAGCATATTAAAAATATACATCGAATTGTTAAATGATGCTTCTGTTTAATTTTTTGATAATGAAAAGGATGAAAGTAGCATTTTTGAGCAGCATTCACGTTTATCAAGTCATTGAAATGGTTTGAAGAGCACAACATCGCACTTGCGGAATGGCTTGCATGTACATATCTAGGTCCGATTTAATACCAGTGAACAACTTTTCGGAGTGTACGTCACACAAAATCTATGGACAAAGAGGCCAAGGATAGCTTTACAAAAGTGTGTTATAGCTCTGTTAGGTCACTTAGGAAGATTTAAGTCTTCAATTGCAGAAAAATTTGGTGAAATCGATGTCAAATCGTATATTTGAAAAAATAAAAATGGTGGATAAATCAATTATTGAAAATTAAATACATATGGTCAGTGCATTTAGGCCAGCGTTCAGCAAACTAATATTAATGCATTTTACACTTGTAGTAGTAATTTGAGTGTCTCTCACTCAGACCACTTTGCATTGTATTTATTCACTTGTTTTCTCTTTACTTCTCTTTGTTTATTTTTTGCCTATGCATGTGAATACGTACGTGTAAAAAAAACAAGAGAAGAGCAGCTCTTTGCCTAAATCTGGTTTAAACGAATGTGTACCCCTTTTTGTAAAATTTGGACAACAACGGAAACAACTGTTTCACTTCATACAAGTTACCCTTACCACTAACATTGTTAAGTTAGTTAGAACATGTTTTGAATAATGCATTGGTAAAATAGAGAGAAGGAAGCAAAGTTTAGGGTGTGTTTATAAGACCACTGTATAAAATTTATCTTACAGATCTTAATTTAAATTTTATATTTAATCTTATTTTTTGAGTGAGCTTTGACTGTTTTTTTTCTCCGTCTTTCTTTTATGGAGCATATTACCTTTCCACAAAGCATCTACTGCTTGTTTCAGTTTCAATAATTAAGTTGATTTTCGAGTTAAGTAGCTGATTAATCCACTGTAGCCCCCTCGATATGATTGTATAGTGATGAATATCTTTGCTAATTGGTGGTAATCTTTACTTTAGTATTGTAATTTTTTTTTTCAGTTATGTGGCGTTTTTTCCTGTTCTAATGTTTGTCACCATCGCCTGAGGTAAGCTGGAAGGTCGGCGAAGCTTCTTCTTTATTTTTTAGATGGAATTGTCTGGAGGGAGTTGAAGCCCCTTTGTTAAACACTCGAAACCACAATTAAATTTTTTCGTCATGTCCTCTGCAGGGCCTCGAACCTGGGTTGCATTTTCATTCTTATTAAATTTTGTTATGAAAATTCATTCACAAAATTTTTTATTTTCATTCATAAAATATTTTTTTCTTTTTGATTTCCAAATAGTTGCAAAGACTTTCGTCTAAATAATATTTTCTACAAAGTACATATATACTTCTCATTAATACTAAAATTTATATTTCCTTTTTTTGTTACAAATTATGTCTACAAAACAACTATGGCCATTGCAGGGTATTAAGGTAAAACAACAGTACATATAATTTTCAAATGTAAAACCATAAACAGCATAACATAAAAAGATGGAAAGAGAAGAGTAAAATAACCAGAGCAAAACAGACATGCAATAGATTTTAAACAAAATTAAAACAGTGGCAGCAGCAGCAAAAATGATAACAAAAACGCGTTTTTTCCATAAAAAAGTAATAAAATTTTCCATTTCATTTATAACTTGTTTTGCTATTAAACAATTCTGTAAATAGCTAACATATGTTACATATAAAGTTTTCAAGTTGACAAATATTCATGATTCGATCTTACATTCGTAATTCATACTCCAAATGCGAGAGATACAAAAATTTAAGTTTGAATAACCTTTACAAATAGGAAAAATTAACTGTATTGTGTAAACACCATGATTCGCAATTGTAAACAAATAAATGTGTGTATTTTTTTATTTATACATTTTTATGAACAAATGTACTGACACCAATGAAATTCTTTCTTCCACTAATGGTATCGATATTTTTAACAACGGTTTCGGTTCTTGAGAACCTTAAATTTAAAATAAAAAAAATATAATTATTTTTTCGTAGTTTAAATTATTCCGTTCACGTGAAGATTTTGTTTGACTAGTTTTGATGGTTCGTCTTCTTTTTATTGCTATTTCTTTTTATAGGTTTGTTATTTTTCGGCAAATTGTGTTAAAAAAAACTGAACAAAGGGCTAGTACATTGAATAAACAGGTTAAGCGTGGACAAAAACAGGCTGGAGAGTTAAATAAAATAATTAGCGTACACAAACACCCGATAGAAATTAGAGATCTCACTGATTTTGATCCATAGAGTGACTGAAAGTGAATTACAAATTGGGTGATTCACTCATAAAATTTTATAAGTGGAATTATATAATTCAGCTTATAACTGGGAATTTTATAAGAGAGCGAATTATGAAAAAATCTTGTCTTGTAATCAAACTAAACGATACAGTTTTAAAGATAATTCGGTGAAATTTAAAAATCTTATTACTTTTGAGTGAAGTGTAAAGGTCTTAATGTCAACCTCCGCCTTCACGAGGCATACGGAGGAAGATCCTTGCTGAAAATCCTACTTTAGTTGGAAATGGTTGTAGTAAGCTGCGGATTCGTGAAAAGTTTATAGACACTGGATCAACAACACTTTGTAAAGCCAGGATACGTATCAAAAATTAAAGAATCAAAGGTCGATAATCTCTGACTCCTTACAACATACAATATGTCAACTGTATATATGTGATCAAAACATATTTTTAAAACAAAATCAATTTTGTTGCAATTTTCTTGGTTATTGCATTTTGTTGTAATTTGGTTGTTATAGTAAGTTCCACGAAAAGAAATGTTTTTAGCAAATTCCAAATTTTTGTAGAGAGTCTTTTAAAATAATACTAAAAAATTCATGTGAAGACATGTGATCAATTTGTTGTTAAATCAGTTGACTTTCATAATTGATATTTTATATTCTTTCGATTCATTTATAGCTTTAATACGTTTTGGCATGGACTCCACCACACTATTGCAAAAGACTGAGCAAATATTTTGCCAAGTGGTTTGAACCATGTCTTCGAGATTTCGACAATTAACTTCAGCGTCTGAAATTGAACACACAAGATTTTCGTATTTTGAGTTTCGGATTATGTGGCTTAAATAAAATGTTTTGTTTTAATGTACCTGAGCAATTGCCTCACTCCGTTTACTATTTGTAGCACATCTACGTTGGAAACGAAAGCGATCCATCTTAATTTTAACAAATTTCGCAAAATCTATATCTCAAATGCTTCTCATCTGTTCATCTGTTCATATCATTTAAAGTCCATATATCACAAAAAACCGATCATGCACAGCATTTTATAAAGCGTAATTGGAGTTTCAGATTAAAATATCGGCAGCGAAAGATATTTCCATATTTCAGAAATGCAGATGTGGCATTTTAAATTGTGAGAAAGGTATTATTGCAAGTATTTTGTCGGTTAACAATCATATATTTTGTTTTGCTAATGTTGATTTTTAATGCACACTGCTGGCTTCGCAGTATCACATTATCAACTAATTTCTGTAAGTCCGTAAGGCTGCGAGTTAACTATGATGTTTCATCAGCATACCTTAAGCTATTAATATTTACACCATTTACCTTGATACCTTCCTCTACGTTCTCTTATGTTTCCTGAAAGATTTTTTCCGAGTATATATTAAAGAGAAGTGGCTTAAGAATACAACCTTGTCTGATAAAAACTTAGAAAATTTAAAATACTAACTTATCTAGGATAAACACCCGCTAAGAATTGGAGATTGATTTTTTTTAATATTCAACCTTATCATGCATGGTTGGTGAGCCGTAGTCGTTTTTCGACCAAGAGCCATTTTATGTGGAATTATATAATTTGACTTAAAATTGTGAGTTGAAGTATAAATGATAGAGCGAATTACAAAAAAACGTTGTCGTGAGAACATGGCATTACTGTTTCATAGCCTTAGTGCTTCCACTTTATGCTGAACTAACAATAGAAAATGCTTTTTGCAAATTTCCTTAAATTATATATAAAATTTCGCTGACATTTCTTTTGGAGGCTTAAAGCAGCGTTAGGCAAACTTATATTAATGCATTTTACAATGTGGTAGTAATTTGAGAGTCCCTAACTCAAGCCACTTTGCACTGTATTTTTTTACTTGCTTTCTATTTACTTCTCTTTGTTTATTTTCTTGCCTATGCGCGTGGCCACGTACTTGTGAAAATAAGAGAAAAGAGCAGCTCCTTGCCTGCATCTGATTTCAATATTCAATTAGATTTAACGCCATAACCATAAGAATTGTTTGATATAAACCATATGGGCAACACTGTATTTGATTAGTGGTTAGATACCATACGGGCAACACTTTGATACATACCAATTAAATGTTGAATTTCTGCCATAACCAGAAACAGCTGATAAGCACATTTTCAGAAATTCTTAAATCGACGAAAGCTGTTTGCGGTTGTAGCTCCCCTAATCAATGAAAATAAATGTGCTTATGTTTTGGCTGCGGTTACGTCTATGACGTTAAATTAAGTTACGTCTAATTAAACTTTAAGCAATGAAATAACGTGAATTTAGTAATTGATGAAAAAGCATGTTTTTTTTTGCCTTGAACACTTGAAAAAGCACTGAAAACTAATGTTAAGAGCAAAAAGTTGACAACATTGGCTGAAAAGTGCAACGATGGCGACAACAATAGAGCTGTTGTTTATTTTCTGCTCTCGATGCATAGATGTGTTGGTTAGTTGTTGGTAAAATGTTACTCATGCATGTGCACATGTCTGCATGTATCTTGAACAGGCGCAAAGACGAGGAGGTTAAAAACGAAAAAGGTACCAAGATGCCTGTTTACGTGTAGTATGTACATAGTTGGTTTAATTTATATGGTTGGTTAGTTGGCTTGTTATTTCGTTGCCTATTGTTTTCTCGGTTTTCTCTATCTTTTTTTACGCCAACTTAGTAACCGTAATAAAATAGAAGAAAAGAAATAAAATAAGAAGAGAACCATGAAATTATTGCTGATGTTGGCGTTATATGTAAGTTGCTGTCGTCGTTGTTCTTGTTTGATTTTTTTTTCATTGTTTTTATTGTTGATTAAAAAAACAATTTATTTTTGATAACCCATGGTACTAATTAACACACATGAACTTAAAACTAATCTGTTGAAAATGATTATTATTAAAAAAAAATAACTTTTAACACTCTTCCTTTTTCATTTACATATATACACATGCACTTTTTGTATTAACGTTTTAATTTATTGATTTTTTTGTGTTTTTCTGGTATTTTTCTTATTGGCTTTTGATTATTTTTTCCATTTCTAATCTGTGCGATCTCATTGATAGTTCCATAGCAGACATCCATCTGCCTCACACACACTAAGGCACACGCACAGTCACGTACACAATAGAACCGATACAAAATTAAACACAAACTCAGAAACCGATATCCATACAGGTGATTGACCTTTTTAGCTGTGGTTGCAAATGGAACGCACATAATTGTCACAAATCGCACATTTTTTACGATTTATTTTTAGTTTTTTCTTCTTTTTCCTTTTTTCTTAAATCAATTTCACAACTTTTTTTAATAAAAGTGATTTTTTGTTGAATGGCATAGATGGTTTCAAAATAACATTTTTTCTTCATAACAAACTCACACACATGCCATTTTTTCCTGCTCACTCTCTATCATTCTGTTTAGGTCGTAAATAGATTATAATATTTTAAATACACACACAAACACCATTACACACCTGTGTTTTTATATCAATCTCGCAGCAGCCAATTGATATTCTTTTGTATTTCGCATTAAAAAAAAAAACGAAGAAAAACCATAAATGAGAAAAATATTCAAATTTTTATAATTTATTCTTTGTTTTCTTGAGTTATTTTTTATTTTGTTTTTTATTCACTTTTCGTTTAAAATTTCTACAACCTATTTCCGATTTTGCGACCGAATAACTGAATTAACACCAATAAACTAAACAAGATACGTTTCGTGTTTGTTTCATTTCCAATTCGATTTTAGTCAACAAAAACAAAACTGATAAACGTAGAAAGAAAAAGAGATTTAAATACAAAAAGCAAGTACTAAGTAATTAAATTAAGAGAATTTGTATTTTCGACTGTATTTTTACCAGAGGAAGAGAGAAAACTTAAAACATTCATTCCCTTAAGTATTGACCTTTTTAACTCTTTATTCGTGTACGTTAGAGAGAAAACTAAATGCAAAACACATGTGCTGTAATAATTACATTCATATTACAGATTATGTTGATGGTCTTTTATTTCAATACGTAAGGGGTACTAATACCGCTAAGTATTGTAATGGTACCTTTCTTGAGTTTTAATTCTTAGAAAATATTTTATTAGTTAATACGTACTCCACGGGCGTTTAGCTTCTCACTAAGATTTGATTCATATTATGTTCACACGAGATTTCGAAATGGCATATGGCTTCCACAGAGCATATCTATCTTACACAATTAACCCCTGTTGTTTCTGCTTTTTCTCATGTAAGATTGTTTTATCTTAGTATCTATCTTAGTGCTTCTCCAGGTGTTTCGTGGTCGACTACGATTTCTTCAGCCATAATCAAGCGACATTTTGATGATACAATCAGGAATTTTTCGGATGTTGTGGCCAACCTCATTTTCATTTCCTTATTTTCTTCACTCATAGGTTATAAGTGATGTTATCCGTAACAAGCCATGAGGTGAATTTTCTGAGCTTAATTCATCTGGATATATGGCTTCGTTCTGGCTGCATTCATCCGAATGTCGCTCTTGCTTTATTGAGCCTAGGCGCTGATCGTAAAGAGCATTTTCACACTTATGTACTGCGGCGAAGATCTCGCCTATTAGCATAGCGAATCAGTAAAGTCGTATCTATTGTTGCGCCAATTACTCAATACCTTCTCTCTCTAGATCTGTCTGTTAGTCTGCACGAAAACCAAGATTTATTACTTGATTTAAACGGAATTTGTTTGAATGGAGTAAACATATTCATCTCCAGCTTTATTATTTTCGCGATCATCTCTACCGTCACATCGACATTTGAGTCGAGGAAACAGAGTTTATAATTGAAATGCCCAAAGCAATTGTTGAGCTCATCCCAACGCGCATTTTGGTAGGTAAAACTGAGCGTCTTATAGCTGGAAGTGAGAGGTCATGAAAAGGAGAAAGAGAGGCAGAAATGGTACAGTAATCGGAATTATCAAAAGGTACAAGAAACTCAACATCATACTTTTCAGGATGTGGAACAAGCAACAGATCAAGGGTGTTTTTATGGTGCCCATCTACACAAAATGTATGTGTAGGTTCATTCATTAAATGCACAAGGACCTCAGCTTCATACTTTTCAGGGTGTGGAATAAGTCAAGGATCAAGGGTGTTGCTTTGGTGCCCATCAAGAGCGGCAATAACTACACGTGTTGGCGTATCTAAGACGAATTGTGAACAGGGAAATTGCCAGCAACAATTTTGCTGTTTGGGTAATTCACAAGGATACTCGATATGGAATCGAAAAGACCTTGAGCTTGTAGCATGATGCTTTTTGTGCTAGTATTGTTGATTCTCATGACCTTGGTTTCCTTGATATTTATCTCAAGTCCAATCGCAAGCCAATCATTCTAAGTCCTTCAGTTTTGACTACATATTGGAGAATGGAAAGTAGACAAATGTCATTCGCATCGTTCAATTCTTCAAGTTGTAGTGAGAAGCTTATGTTGTCCCTCTTCTCTTTGAACAAACTTTGCTCATTATGTTATCCAGCACTATGGTGTATAACTAAGGTGATAATGGGCATCCTTGTTTTATTTCAACATTGGTATGGAATGATCGATAATGATGATAAAGTGCCCGTTATGTAAAACTGAAAGTTCTGCATCTTCGTATATTGCTCTAATAATTCGCATTATTTTCTGGGGTACTACTTTTGTTCTCTATGCTTTCCATGTGGCAATTCGTTTGACTTTAATAAATGATTTTTGGAAATCGACGAGCAGTAGATACAGAAGGGTATGACATTCCCTACATTGTTGTCTGAGTTGGCGTAGGGTATTGGTCTGATATACGCAGCTTCTGTTTGGTCTGATCTCGCTGCTTTTGTGCATCGATCGGCAGCTGCTTGGTTCCTTTAACATTGTCGATCTAACAAAAGCCAATTGTAGTTTTCTTATATTGTTCTGGCCAGCTGCTATTTCTGCTGTGTTTCTAGCCCTTCCAGGTTCTTTCTTCTGCCTCTTCTTGCAGCTTTATGTACTTGTTTCGCAAGGTAATGGTATTGCTGCCTTGTAGATTGTTGTTGTTTGGCTACAGTTTCAGTTCATTTCTTTGAGAAATCAGATTTCAAGTATCATCGGAATTCCAAGATTTTATGTGTAGTTGCACTCCACCCAATGTTTCTTCTGCAACTCGATAATATGTTGCTACGTTACCTTCGCATGAGTTGGTTCCTTGGTAGCCGTTTTCGAATTTCAATGGCTAATGCCTGCCTAGTTGCATACTCTGTATTTGCTGTAGTCATCTTCGTTTTGTGTGCCTATGTATTTTCTTTAGTATTTCATTTTGATCTTGATATCATCTGTGATTAACTCGTGGTTGCTGCCGATGTCAGCATCTCTTCTATTTAAATATAAGCATTAAGCGTAGACAAGCCCCCAATGGGAGTTGAATTATGAATAAGAAAGCGAATAATGAAAAACATTATCATGCGAACATGGCACACAATTTTGTGTGCGTATCTATTTCATTTGTAAAATATATTGATGGTGCAACAGCGGTACGTTATTTTTAATTTTAAAACAGCGCACGTCAAACCAAATTAATGCATTTTACAAATGTGCGGTAATTTGAGTGCCTCACTCAAGCCACTTTGCACTGTATTTTTTCCATATGTTTTCTCTTTACTTCTCTTTGTTTATTTTTTGCTTATTCGTGTGAGTACGTATGTGTGAAAATAAAAGATATGAGCAGCTCTCTGCCTAAATCTGTTTTAAGCAGTACTAAACTTTATTTGGTACCATAATTAACAACACTATTTTTAAAATATCCCATGTTTTTGTTATGAAACTAACTCATCTCTCTCTCTCTTTATTCGTAGGAGACTATAAGTCTAATTGTGGCTATTATTCTTTCCACGTATGGCAATACCATTCATTGTCTTTGTTTACTTTTGCAAACAATAATTATTTTTTGTAAATTTTAGTTTTTCAAATATGGATTTACTCTTTTAAAAAATTTTAAGATATAAGAAAATGGAAATTGGAATTATTTTATTTTTTTATTTTTATTTAAAACATTGTTTTATTTGAAACGTATTTCACGCACTCACATTTAAAAATAGTCTGACCTCTTCAATTGCACTTCATTGCATTGCCAATGCTCTTTTGAAGAAGACGTTGCTTTGAACATGTCTCTTCATTGCCTTTGCTTGGTTGGTCTCCTGCCAAGGCAACGGCAAAGCAGATTTATATTCGTACATCATCAAAAATTAGTTGAATTGTGTAATTACCTTAAAAATTAATTATTTAAATGTTCTTGTAGGTATTTTTTATATATTTATTTAAAATCGAAAAAAAGTAATTTTATAGGAATACAGATTTTGCGTACAGTTTCTGTGGTTGCCAAGGAATAAAAAAATACAAGTAATAGGACAAAGTCTGTTTAATTTGTACAATAATCCTTCCACCTATTCTGTCGCTGTAAAACTTAAAACCTGTTCTACCTATTCATATACATATGTTAGTGGAGAGTGCAGCGTTTCGGTTTAACGTGTAACCGACCTTTTAGAGGTGATTGGAAAATTGTAAGAGCAGATTCTTCTTTTACTCGGTAGCTCCTATCAAAGAAATAGTAATACTTCCGAAGTATTTCAACTTCGCTGCGTTATCTTAACTCATAACACTAGAAAGACGGGAAAATTGGCATACCTATTGGGTCATTTAAGCCCAACTAATATTAAACTAATTTTAATGGAAAAAAAAATTATTATATGACTTTTTAAAATTGTTTATTCAGTTTAAAAATATAATAAAAATAAATTTCTCGACAATTCCTTAGTTGCGCTCCGAAAAAGCTACGTATTAAGTGAAAACGCTTTATATCAAGCAAAAAGATGAATCATGTACTCACATAATTAAATTTTGTGCAAATGCTGAGTCAGACATGATGGTACACAAAGTAATAGCTTCTGTCTAACAACTATAGTCCGCCAGAAAAACATGTTATCCCCGCTAACTTCAATATAATTGTAATAGTGCGACGATCATTAGTGTCATATGATGGGGACTTAACCAAAACTTAGGGAGTTTGAAACACGTCACTGATATTTGACTGTCAACACACAGCTGTTATCACATGTCTGCTAAATTTAATCACTAAAGAGTGATTTCTGCCGGGACTAAGACTCAACAAAGATAGAAATAAGGTAAGGTGCTGACATACACCTAACAATACAAAATCAGGAAACATAATATTTAGTTGGAAGGGGTTAGTGATGTATTTGACGACCTAGTTGGAAACCTATCGCTATTAGAAAATGGACTAGGATCAGCCAATTCAACTACCAAGTAAGATCATCCATCCTCTATGAATGCTAGTTTAGGATATTAGAAATATTTTGGCCAAACATCATTCCGAATAGAAACCTATAGAAACAATCAAACCAACATCTAATTCTCGATTGCGCTTGATTCAAACATCACATGACGACATTGGAAAAACTGCCACAGACTGGAATTCACAGGAGAAAACATCAAGTGGTCGTCAAGTACAAACCTGGAGGCGACAAAATAAACTCAAAACCAACTAAACCGGTCGAAGTTAGAAAGAAAACAAATCAAGCATAATGCTCCAAACAATGGTTGGCAAAAACCCAGGTTTTTTAAACCCAACCCACCGGGTTTTATTAGGTTTTTTGACGGATTTTTTTTGGATTTTATAACTGCTTCCTTAGACAATATTTTTTATTTGTTAGTACAATTACATTGTTTGTAATATAATTTTGCACTCTTGGTCAGATCAAGGCGGCGTTGTGTACTCCAGGCCTCTAAAACTGACTGCAATTACTTCGTTTGAATCGATAACCGGCCGGAATATGAAGACATACATGATTATGTTATTCTTTTGCATGACAACGCTCGGCACACATCGCAAAAGTTGCCAAACTTTTATGAGAAACGATCGAATGTCGCACCAGCAGTATTCTCCGAACATTAGTCCCTCTGACTATTGACTATTTCGGCGGACAGAAGATCTTTTAGCATGCCACCGCATCACTTCTTTTCAAGAAAAATTGAATCGGTTTCAAAGTTGGATCGCCTTAAAAAACGAGAAGATTTTTTTAAACGAGATACGGAAATCAACTCAGGTGTGGGGAAAAGATGTAAGCAGGGATTTCATACATTCTTTATTTTGATAAATTTGTTAATTTATTATCTTTTTTGAGTTTAAAAAAGGACCGAATTAATATGTATTCCCAATACGTAAATAATACTTATTTTTCTTATAAATAAGCTACGAACTGCTTTAATTAAAAACCCAGCCGTAGCTTTTTTTTAATATAATACCCAATAAACACCAGGTGGGTATAATGGGGTTATTCAGTGGGTTGGCAACCCTGCTCTAAACAGAACCAAATGAGGGGAATTTGTTGCGGCCATTTATGCCTTCTATAAGGCAAGATATATATCGCCCACAACCAAAGCTGCTCGATAAAACGATTTAACGTCAATTTGACCCAGTGTTGCCAACTTTTTATAATAAAAATGCGCAGGCCTTCTACTCAAAAGGCGCTAAAAAGCATTAAATTATAATGTATGTAAATATTTGTAATCAAAACGCGCTATAAAAAGGCGTTAAAAATATTTTAAAACAGGAAAATATAATAAAATTGAAAAAAATCTATTTCTACAAAGATTGTTTAATAATTTGAACGATTTGTTAAAAAATAAAATTAAAAATATTTTATAACAAATTATCTACTTATAATATTAAGAAAATACCTATCAGAAGTTTTGGGCAAGGTTGTGCTATTTCCCCACTGCTGTCTATCGTTGACCTCGTTTGTGTACAGCTTGGTATAACCTGGTTACTTAATACAAAGTTGGAAAACCTATATTACGCAGACAACATATACCTCATTGCTCACAAGCATTGCGAGATGTAATAAAAGCTGGATTCTATACAGTCGGAGGTATACAGAGTGGGCTTGCAGAAAAACATATTCAAAACCAAAATTATTCGAATCAACACTAATAACACAATAATATTTCAAAATGGAAATAAAAATTTGGGTGATACTCCGATTTTTGCTATCTCGGCAGTATCCTCACTACGTCCGGCGGTTCCAGTGATGATATTCAGAACAGATTGAACTTAAGCAGCCAATATTTTGGCCGAATGAATGCTATAGAGCGTTAACCATTTATCTCTCCAAAAACGAAAATTAATATTTTTAACTTGTGTATGACGTCTTTTTTTATATGATTGCGAGTCATGGAAAGGTATTTATAGGCCGCTGCTACGGCGCATTTTGATAATATATGTATAGGGAAAATATTCTATAAGAAGAAACTGGATTGGACACTCTCTGAGGAATCTAAATTACTACTTAGCGGCACTAACCATTGAATGAAACTAACAGGTAAGCGGAAGAGTCGGAAGGCCAGTACATTTTTAGAGAAGACAGATTGAGAGACAAACAGCTTACCTCAGAATGACTTAGAGTCAGGCTAGTTCAATGGCTTTAGATGGAAAGATTTTGTTACGGCCCTATGATCCCTTTAAAATCTTTAAAGGATCTTATATTAACCGCTTACGAGTTTAGTATTGTAATTATATAATAAAATTTTTAGCTTTCTTCTCTAAAATATTTTATTTTTGTTATTTTACTCTAAAAAAATTATATTTTGAAAAATGGGCCTTTTGTTTTGAGATACGTTTCAAAATAACGATTTTATTAATTTTTGCACGAACATTATCTAGAGTTACGTAATTTTCACAAGATGAAGCAATTAAAAGTTCATTGTTTATTTTGATTAATGAGTTTATTGAATTTAGTGATTTTCTGTTTCTTACAAAGAAATGTAAATAGAAAAGCGCGTTTTTGAAAAAGAGCGCTAAAAAGAAAAAACGCGACTTTTCGGTTGTTGGAACGCGCTAAATATAGAGCGAAAGGCGCTAATTTGGCAACACTGATTTGACCATTACGGAGAACGCGTCAGTAGCCGTTTCTAAAATTTTAAAAAATCGGCAACACAGATACTATAGAGATAGAAGTACACTTGGCTACGTAGCAACAACAACGCAAATATTTTTTTCCTACTTAAGAAAGTTATTGAGGTGCACTTTATTTTTAAAAACTTGTAAAGTTCAGTGTTTTGAGATATAACACTATTGCAGTAAAGAAGCGATATATTTTTTTTAACTTCCAAATAAAAACACAAGTAATAGTCATTGAAAACAATAGCATACTTTACGGCTTTTAAAAATACTTGTAAGTATTAAATCAATGCATAATCAACTTAAAGAAATATGTTTAAAAATTTTAAATATAATTTTTCCGTTCCAAATACTTATTCCTTTACAATGAAAAATTAAAATTAATATTAATAATAGCAATATATTGATTATTTATTCCTAATAGGAAACTTTAGACGAAACTTATGAACTTCTAGAAACGCACTTCGCAGTATCACTACCTCTGCTAAACGGTCGAATGTCTAACAGATTATTTTCAGCGGGCAAGGGGAATATAAAAATTACACTTGAGATTTATGGTAATGTGGGATTTAATGAAGTTCGGTCGTAAGTTTCACATGCTTTCTCGAACAACAATCAAGATAATTCATATCTAGTCTCTTAGTTTGCCTTGTGTCTGTAACCTAAAGCGAGATGAAATTGATCTCCATTCCCAAGGTTGATGGAAAATCTAGTCAATTACTTAAAGACCAATAAGCTTTCAATTTCTTCTCCAGAATGACAAATTCATGCTGACGGCAGTTCATCATGTGACGAATGGCAGAAAAGGCTCTGAATGCTAGACAAATAGGCTTATGTGCTTTTGTCGACAATCGGAGAACACTTCCTACGATGCCAAACACCTTCTTAATAAATTGAACATTTTTATTCGAAGGAAGATGTGGCTGCCACCAAGTGAAGCACACACGTATTAATGCAAGTTAATAATGTCGATTCGAACAACATATGACATAACTATCACATATGGTTTATGTCTATAATAACAAATATAGTATTTTGAAGGGTAAACATCTGTCATTATAATTCAGAACTCGATAGACGCCAAAGTGTAAACACACTTTCTTTCAATCGCTATAATAATGTCGAATATTGTGCCTAAAAAATATGTTTTGCGGGGAAGTCTGATAACTTTCTTTCATTTGAAGAAAACAGCTGCTGAGAGTTATCGATTGTTAGTAGAAGCTTACGGTCAACATTCACCAACTCAAAGAACTTGTGAACGATGGTTTGCGTAATTCAATTCAAAAAAAGTGGTGATTTTAACACAGAATACAAGGAGAGGCCTGGTGAGTGGAAAAAGTTTGAAGATGAGTAATTGGAAGCATTACTCGACGAGGATTGTCGTCAAACGGAAGATAAAATTGCATTATCATTGGGAGTCACACAACAAGCTATTTCCCTACGTTTAAAAACATTGGGATTCATTCAAAAGCAAGGTAATTGGGCCCCATATGCATTGATGCCGAGAGACGTTAAAAGGCGCTTTTTCATGTCGGAAATTATGCTTGAACGTTACAAAAAAAGTCATTTTGCATTGCATTGCTAATGGTGATGAAAAATGGATACACAACGATAGCCCCAAGTGCAAAAAGCCATATGTAAAGCCCGGCCAACCAACCAAATCAACGCCAATGTTCTGTATTTTTTGGGATCAGAAGGGTGTTCTGTATTATGAGCTGTTGAAATTGGGTCAGACAATTACAGGGAACCTGTACCGAACACAATTAATTCCTCTGAAGAGAGCAATCAACGAAAAACAACCAGAATATTCGACCAGACACGAGGCCATAATCTTCCTTCATGACAACGATCTGCCACATATTGCAAAACCGGTCAAAAACTATTTGAGAAACAGTGGATGGAATGTTTTGACTCACCCGTCTTACAGCTCCGACCTTGCTCCTTCTGACTACTATTTGTTTCGATCGATGCTGAACGCTCTTACTGGAAATAACTTCACTTCAGAACGGGGTATCAGGAATTGGCTTGATTAATTCTTTGCCTCAAAGCCGGAGTAGTTCATTGGCGCGGAAACCATATGTTACCATAAAAAAGATAGGAAAAAGTAGTGGCTAACGAAGGACAATACTTTGAATAATGCATCAATTCATTTTGTTATTATAATAAACGCATTTTTCAAGCAAACATTATTAACTTGTATACCCATAGGTCAACAATCAACCTTTGTGATACCGCAATGGATCATCATCCCCTTATACTCGCAATCACCCGTAACTCATAATAAAGCGCGGCACATGTGCACTGTAGTTGAGGAATTGTTTCCTCCTCCTCCTCGTCATCTCTGCAGAAATTATTGGCCAAGTGACCCAGCTCTAGGCGTCTGGTATTAGTGCTATTATACAATGCCCAGTAATGACACCGACAACTTTTGTCTGCCTGAGTTTTAGATTTAGCCAGATTTGTTGCGCCATTCAGCCCGTCTGCGAAGCTACAAATCTGCTCTGATTCTTTAATATGATGCATCACACCATTTACTCATTCCCCCCTGTCTGAAATCGAAGTTCACCACTTCACTGAGAAGACATAGTGCGGTGTTGTGTAATCAACTCTCTCAAGAACTCCTAAGCTTGTCTGGACCTTTGATTGATCCTTATTCGCATCGCGCTACTACCCTCGTGCATAGACGCAAGCGGATTTCACACCCACTGTAGTATACTAAGATTAGCCGCCTTGCAAAGAAATTCCCACATACAAGTCATCCTTAGGTCAAAATAGGTCTAACCGTGTATGTCCAGAGAGTCGTCCTCGGTCTGAAACCTAATTTCCTCCCCAACATTTTGTTCCTATCCCCCTCAGTGATGAGTGAGATCCCTAGCTTCGAAGAAATTTCGCTATCCAGCTCACCAGGCTGTTCTGCACTCTCAACCTATTTATTGCGCCTTATTCTACATTATTGAAGGCTCTCTCTATAGACAAGATGGCAGCTAGGTTGTATTCCCATTATCAGATATTTTTCTATCGTCCCTTTTTTTAAGCAGGATAGGAGACTATGATTTATGCTTAGACGCAGATTCATATCTATAAGTCCCTCCATAATTTTCAGTCCAGAAGAGGTGAGAATTATTGGTCTAGGAGTGGTCTTTAGAAGTGGTGTGAGAGTTACGACATACCGTCGGATGAAGCCCAGTTTCACCCTGCCCCATTCAGATGGGAGTTGATTCAACTGGAGACTGGCAAGAAAAATCTCCCTTACTCTCCGTTAGGTCCTGGAGACTTAAACAGTTGAAAATTGGCAATGGCTAATTTAATCGCTCTAAGTGATGGTGAGCTCAAGCTGAGTTATCCACAAATAATTCAAAAATTTTCTCCTCGGACTTGGTCCATCATCTATCCGTTCTTTGCAAAAAACTAGGCATAAACGTGGTTGTTGTCAGAATATTTCACAGCCTAGACAATAGAACATGATGGTGGCTCCATAATAGTCTCGAATTGCATTTCGATAAATGGTATAGGTCTATAAATAGGCATAGATGGTACAATAGGTGAGGAGTAGAAACTGTCGATTCTGCAATAAAATCTGCCAAGTGTTGTAGAAAAAGTACTTTTTGCTGCTAAAAAAGTAAGTTGAACACACTGTACATATTGGTGAAAAACGGCATAAAAAGACAGTGATAGTTAATATGAAATGGCCTCCATAATCTCTGGATTTAAATCTGGTTGACAATTTGTGAATTCATGTCAAAACGCTTCTCATTAAATATCCAAGTTTGGCCAAAGAAATGAACGAGCTGTAGAAGCAAACAACTGAAGTCTGGTAAGATATACCAGTATGATTAAAAAATACACACATCCACTATCCTTAATCGTATTCAGGCTCAAAAAAAGGCAAAAGGATATTGGAGATCTTATTGATTTTAATACTTATTTTAATAAATATTAAAAATAAAATTATTATTGGCATCAAACTAGTTTTGGAGGAAGAGGACATGTGTACCTATAATACCATACAACAAAAATACTTAATTAATTAATAATTAATTTCAAGAAAATCGGTCAGGTGATTTAGATAGGCATGAACAAGCAAGCAAATAGTGCTCAAGTTTTTTCCATAAATAATTTACAAATGTAAGCGTAGTTTAATTTTTTTTTCTAAATAATTATATGATTACTTACTTACAAATCATTTTTAAAATAGAATAATAAAAACTGGTTTTATTAAAAATTTCTAAAATATGATTAAGATTTTATTAAAAAGTATTATTAAATGCTTTTATTGAATCCACTATTGCATCGCCTTATTAAAGTATTTAAACATACATTTTGTATATAAATTAGCAAAAAGGACAATATTAATAATATTATATTTTTTATTTCATTAATAGCAATTTTATACAATATTACTCGTATTAAGTAATAAACACTAAACTTAAGTAGCATCCTTTACAATACGAGTATATATCACACATACACCATCTTACAAAAGTTTACTTACGATTAAAAAATTACAATTTGCTTTAAAATTAATTTTAAAATTTACATACATACATATGTAAGTATACATACAGTAGCGAGCAAAATGAGCGCATTTTTAGCTGTTGACCTTAAAAGCTTCCGTAAAAAAATATAAATACGCTATCAAATGAAACAAAACCTTACACTTTTATTCATTGTTAAGTTCTTAAAAAAAAACATTAACAAAAAGTACAATATTGAATTCTAAGATAAAAGAAAGTACATTTTATAAAAAATCAACATATGCTCAGTTTTGCACCCTCCGCTTAACTAAAGAGGGTCATATATTTCTAATATTCATTTTAGAGCTCTTTCTTAGTTGTGGTGCTTTTTATGCATTTAGGCATACTCTCTACAATATTAACTTAAAACGTAAGAGATATATGATACCATTCGTATTATGTTTGTTACCGTGGTTCCAACATAATATCGGAAGCCCAATTATATTTTTCAGCACAAATTTTTTTTGCTATTGTCCAAATATTCTCCACTGGATCGGGATGAGAGCTTTATGCTGGAAAATCAATCGCCTAATCAATTATAAAATATATAACCTACAACGCTATAATTATGGGAATAAAGAACCTTTTCATGACCCTCGAACGCCCGACGATGTAACAGATGAAAATTTGAAAAATTGTATTAGAATGACAATTTTTGATTGAACCATTTGCAGTATACTAAAACAGCAGAGTTTCTAGTAGAAGCACAATATGCTCATAAAGGCTTGAAACACGCCTCTAAAAAGCGAAACGAAGACCAATTTTGAGCTCTCAGAAAAATGCAAATTTATGGCGTCCTGGAAGTAAAAATAGAACAAAAATTTGGCAAAAGCCTAAGACGGTCTTACAATTTATTTATTCTATTTATCAAAAATTAAAATACACAGGTCGGCTGATTATAGTCTAGGAATTATTAATAATATTGGAACCAGCGAAATATTTTACCCTTCTTAGAAATAATAAAATAAACCGTCAATCAATTATATTAAAGGAATAACCAGTCAATTCTGATTAAAATTTGTCATTTACTAGAGTAATCCTTCCCGCGTTGTTGGGTCCTTTGTATTGTATACCTATAAAATGTATTCCTCATAAGAAAAATTTAAAGGCATGCATTAAAACTAATGATTTGTATTGACTACCAAGTCATTTAGATCAAGTTCAGAAACTGCTATTTTAACTGTTCTATAGATATACAAAAATCAATATATACTTTATATGGGAGGTGCCACACCCACCCACCTATTTAATTTAACATATGTTTTGACTGATGATGTGTATTGACAAAACCTTACACTATTACCGGTCCAAAGATATAAAAAACCATATTTACTTTGTATGTGAGGTGCCATTTCCACTTATTTAATTCCGCCTAACTTTTGAGTGATGATTTATATTGAGCACAAAGTTATTTACACTTTATTTATAAACTTTCACTATTACCGTTCTCTAGATATACAAAATTTAATATTAATTTTGTATGGGATGAAATGTCAAACAAAGAACAACATAGTTTGATATAAATAGGATTGGGCGTTTTCTTTGTAGCTATACAAGTCTTAATCATCATAGAACAAACTAGTATATTATTAACATCAATGAAACGGCTTATCGACGTAGATAAATGACTTTACACAACTGCAGAGATAATAATCCAATAAGCTTAAGCCACACAAGCTTGGTGACCATTTAATTGCACCATTAAGTGAAAAGTTGTTTTGAGTAAATCAAATTTAGCGCCCGCTGTGTGGTTGCGGAGCCATTGTCAGCTAATTGAGGTGCGAAAAAATTTCTAATCATATCTCTATACTCTTCTCCATTGACAGTAGCATTCTGACCATTATCGTTTTTGAAGACCTATGGACCAATGACTCCACCAGCTTATAAAGCGCACCAAACAGTAATTTTCTATGGATGTAATGATGACAAACGTATAACTGTTTAGTAGAATGTTTGGTCTGCCGGGGTGACTAGATCTTACATTTTCGAAACTAAGACTGGAACATTGGAGATTGTGCTATCAAACTAAGGGGTGTTTTTTATAGAGATATAGAACTTTAAGTTACAATAAAACAACGATGGATTATTCGATTGACATGAATTTTATTTATCCGAAAGATAATCTTGAGGCATTATATTTTAAATATGATTTCTGGCATATGACCGCCACGGCTGGCGCGGATGTAGTCCAATCTGGACGTCCAATTTTCGATGACTTTTCCAACATTTGTGACCGTATATCGGCAAAAACACAGCGAATGTTGTCTTCAAATACTCAAGCATTTGTGACTTTACGGCATAGACCAATGACCACAGAAAGTAGTCTAGCAGTGTTAAAGCACAAAATCTTGGCGGCCAATTCATAGGTCCAAAACGTGAAATTAGGCGGTCACCAAACGTGTCTTTCAATAAATCTATTGTGGCACGAGCTGTGTGACATGTTGCGCCGTCTTGTTGAAACCACATCGCCCGGACATCATGGTTATTCAATTCAGGAATGAAAAAGTTAGTAATCATGGCTCTATACCAATCACCAGTGACTGTAACGTTCTGGCCACCATCGTTTTTGAAAAAGTACAGACCAATGATTCCACCAGCCCATAAAGCGCACCAAACAGTCAGTTTTTCTGGATGTAACGGTGTTTCCACATACACTTGAGGATTATCTTCACTCCAAATGCGGCAGTTTTGTTTGTTGACGTGGCCATTCAACCAGAAATGCGCTTCATCGCTAAACAAAATTTGCTTATGAAAATCGGGAACAACGGTAATCTCGTTTTGGGTCCATTCGACGAATCTACGCCGGACGTGAGTCTATTTATGATCAATTGCCAAACCAAACTGAGAATAAATCACTTGACAGCTGTTAAATCGGTAACTATCTTGAAAAGTAATGCCAACTTAAAGTTCTATACCTCTATAAAAAACACGCTATATAATTAATAATTTTCAGTGCCCGAAATTCGAAGATATTGGTAACGACATTTATTTTCTAGAAGACAGCGCTCCGTGCCCCACGAGCATCGTGGCCAGAAGCGTAGTTTTTCGACGAGACGATCACAATTGGCCGCCAACATCTTGCGATTTCACCTCAAAGAAGAAATTCGTAAAGTTATCAACTACATACAGTCGCAAATACATCCGATGCTTATGCATCAAAATATTTATTTTTTACATAACAGAATGAAACTTTATATTGGAAGGCTCTGTATACATATGTAAGTTTTCTACCTGAATGCATTGCAAAATAATTTTAAAGATTAAAGCATAATACATATACACTAGCTTGAAAAAATCTGTGTACAAAACTTTTTATAACACTCAGGACCCTGTATTCTAAGAATTCTCAAAAAACCTTCGGATTATTCAGTATTCCTCCTGAAAAAATGTCCCTTATCGTAAACAGTTTTTTCTCTTAAAATTTTTCTCCATTGACCATACATTTTTTCACATAATTATTGCCGGGGAGATATATTTATCATTCAAGTTTTTATTATTCATTTTTTTAAGTTATTTCAAGACTAGAAGCGATAACATAACTCGGTAATGGCAAAAAAGTGGCTCACTTGGAACTGATTCCACCTAAAGCAGCGTCTGACAAGCAAGGAGAAACCTTTATAGAAATTGCAGAAAAGGTAGAGAGAATGCTTTTCCCTATCTTGAGAGTCATCAACAAACTTCTGGCCGTCTTTAAAAATTAACTTAGAGAGAAAAGATGTATCGTATCAATCCTGTGCAGCAAGACCCCAAAATAACAGTTTAATAATTTGGTGAAATTATTAATTTAAAATTAAAAAAGGTGTGCTTCAAAATGGCAGTCAGGACCTTTGACGACCCGTGCTTTTTATTTTCCATAATTTTCTCTATTTATGAGAAAATTTTGCACAACACTGAAAGATCGTCCCAGTTTTTTCCCTATTCCTGCTCATGAAGTGTCACAATTTGTCCCTGTTCATAAGGAGACAAAGGTTTCCCGCGAACCATACCGCGCAGATATTATTATAAATTATTACAAAAAAAAATAATAATAACAATTGTGATACCTTCTGATCAGATTAATTGCTTATTAATCACTGACCTTATCATTTGGACGCATTGAATTTTGCCCTTATTTACATAAATTTAAATGAACATAATATAACGGTACATCTTTAAAAGCAAAACCTTATTATTCACTAACTTGAACGTAGAATTTTTTTTAATAAGGTGACTATACGTAACATTTTATAGTGTGGATGACTTGAGCAAATATTAAGGTGACCTTATCATTTTAGCACACCTTAGTATATGATAATAATGCCAGAAATATCTTAAATCGAAACGGTTTTCATGCTCGTATAGCTCTTAAGAAGCACTTTATTTCATTGGAAAAAACAAAAAAAGGTGGTGTTCGTTAAACAGAACTTAAATTATAATTCTGGAAAGGGATTATATTTTCAGATGAAATCCTTATCGCATTTTCAGAATAACTAGTCGACAATTCGTGTAGGGTAAATCCAATGCAGCACCACATGAGGCTTGTTTGTGCGGCACGGTTAAACACGGTGGTGAAAACAATTGCTGAAGACTCCGTAGTCTCCAGGGGCATAATTTTGGCATTCGTGATCGAAATGAATTTCGAATCGAAAAGTATTTCAATGTCGTAAAATTTTCTAATGATGTTACTCGATACGAAACGAAAAGGATTATAGCTTAAGTGTTGTAAAAACCTTGCAAAAATTTATTTTACAAGACTGCATAAAATATTAAAAAATCGAAATATATGTAAGTGACTTGGTGTAGCAGTCACAGCGCTGGAATAGAAAACAAACAGCACAGTTTCAAACCTCACGAAGATTAAAACATTTTTTAATTTTTTTATATTTTTTTTATTATATTGATATAGATCTTCTATTGTTTTTGTTGGCAAAAGCGATCGAAAACATTTAAAAGTTTTTAGATTTTCGCCAGGGTCTTCTAAGCCTGTTTCAGTCAAAATTTTATTCTTACTTGGAAAAAACTTGCTTTTCATTCGGCCCACCACCTACTTTTATTCTTAACCAGCGTATATCTCATAAGAAATTGTTACTTAAAATAAGAAAACAATTTTTTTTTTGCATGTTACCTTACGCCACAATTTAGAATCTTATGCTGGTGGACCTTAGGCTTTAAATTTAAGGTCAAGGTTGTCCAAGGTAGGTTAATCCTTGCTTTTTCTTGGGAACTATTTGGCATTATATTTTCTTGCTAAGTCTGTTTGCTTTGCCACAAAGTTTATAAGTATTTCCTATTACATTGATTTATTTTTGTTTAACTTTGGACACAAAATGGTTCTAAATAACTGCCTTTATTTAACTAATTTTATTATGAAAGTTTACTTCGCTTGCTTCCTTGCTTGCTAATAAAAACTGGCTTATGTTCGAATTTTTGTTCAATATCGAAAGCCATCATTAGAAATTTCAATTCATTTTATTTGTGATCGAAAAACAGAATTCCAAATAGGCAAAAACACGTTCATTCGAATAAGAATTCGTTTGTATACGAATGTTAGAATTATGGTATCTGTTGTAGAGAAAATTTTTCTGTCATATTATTGTATAATATCAAAAACTATATTAAGAGAAGTTTTGTCAATTAAATGGGAAAATATCACTGAAACTTGCCACACAGCTGATGTATTCTATGCAAACAAGATTGATTGAGGTTCTCAAAAGAAAAAACTATCCAACCAAACACTAATTTTTTGGTGATACTGTTATAAATATTCGAATGCATACAAGATTTTCAAAAAGTGCATACAACTTTGTACGCAGACTTTTTCTGGTTAGTGTAATATTTGTTTTATTCAAAACTAAAATATGCCATTCGTATATATACTTTTGTAAGACTTGTAAATACATACATATGTATGTATGCAGATGGATAGCCAATATAAGAGTTGCAATAATGCACAAACAAATAAATATTATTTTATAGTATTTCTTATGATAACATGTGTACGTATGTATATGTTAAATTACATGTATCTTAATCTTACTTACTTATATACTTATAAAGTACAAAAAAATAGACAATACGTCGTTATACATAGCACAATATATCTTATGTTTATAATTATCCATTTAAAAATTGGTGGATACAAAAGAACCAGTAGATACCATATGATTATATAGCGCATGTGTATGAGATCATAATTTTCCCATGAATGAAATCAGCTGTACGTTAAAAAATACAAATGTTTACGTGCAACAAGTGTCACATACACAGCGTTATATATATGTTTATATGTATGTATGCAAACACTTGTTGAGTTTTTTTTATATAAAAAGTTACGACGATAATGAGCATAGTGATGATGACGTACAAAATAGATGAAATGTTAACTTTGTTTGTATCAATCATACGTAAGTCTATTAACGGCGACTTCTGCAACAGCTGTTTAACTTGATGCTGTGACAATGACACCACCACTATCAATAATACTAATGCCAGCAGCCGCCATACCATTGTTGCTGTTGTCCTTAACATTCTCGTCATTTGTGATTTCTTTGGGTGGAATGTAAAACCACCAAGCCGCAAAGAAAAACACCACCGAACATAGTTTACCTGTTAGAGCCAAAATCCACATGTATCTGTTGCAAAAGTAAAAAAAAAAGAAGAAACCAAAACAAAATGTGTGAATGAATGAATAATAATTCTGTTAACGTAAAAGGGGATGAAAAGATCGGTACATAATGATTGTCTAATTGTGGATTATATTCTAATGGTAGAGAATATCAAGAAATTTATTTAATAATGTAAACTATCATACATACATACGTATATACTACATACACTCTTGATCAATTGATAAGACCAAGATAATTTTGTTACTTTGCAGGCCAACTATTTCATATATTACACGGCTCGACAACAAAAAATACCTGGCAGTTGATACTATTATTCTGATAGGCGCTGCCGAGCAGAACAAGGATCTGTTTTTGAAATTTTCAAAGCACCTCCAAAATCTCGAGTCACTGGGTGTATTTCTTAAGATGATAGGTCCACTGGTTCGCAAGTTATTGACGTTAGAGTGAACCCTTTTGTCTTGCATACGTTTCATTTAAGAACGAAATTTGTTATAGCAATTCAACTTTGTGTGAGTTAGAAAATATTTTTAAAATTGAGCCAAACAACTTTTTGGTCAATAAAAATCATCAGTCAAAAAACAGGCGGAATGGGATAAGTAAATAAACACTGATTTTAGTGTACGAGTATCTTTAAAACGGTAATAGCGGAAGGTTCTGAATTATTCAAATAACTTTGTGGTCAATATAAATCATCACTCAAAAAATGGTCGGAATTATATAAGTGGCAGTGGCACCTCCCACACAAAGTAAGTAGTGATTTTTGTCTATCTTGTAAACGGTTATAGCTAAAGTTTCTGAATTTGGTCTAAATAGCTTCGAAGTCAATACAAATCATCAGTCAAAAAGTGGGCGGTATTGGATAAGTGGGCGTGACAACACACGTACATAGAAAGCATTCATTTTTATTTAATAGTAGACGATAATAGTAGAAGTTTCTTAATTTGGTGCAAACAACGTCGTGAACAATACATTGATTTTTGTACATCTTTGGAACGGCAATAGTGTAAGGTTTTGAATTTGGTCTAAATAACAACGAAATATGGGCGAAATTTAATAAGTGGATGTGGCTTATTCCAAACAAAGTAAATATTGATTTTTGAATATCTTTGATCTATATAAATTCGTATTCAATACACGTCATCAGTCGAAATTGAATAAATGGGCGTGACACCTCCCATAAGAAGAAAATATTGATTTTTGTTTATCTAGAGAACGGTTAGTATGGCAGTTTCTGAATTTGGTTCTTTAAATTTTTCTTACGAGGCAAACATTTTATATATATGCAACACAAATGCTCCCAGCAACGCGGTAACGGTTGCTCTAGTTAAAACAAAATTGAAAAAATTAAAAAAAAACTTTTACTACATATGGATCAGTCACAGCCTGGTGCTTTAACAAAAATATCAAGGATAAATATCGACCTAATAAACAATATATATGTGTGTACATATGTATATGTAAAAACGTTCGTAAAAAATTATCAGTGGTATTAAATGTTGCCAACGCTACACAATTGTTGATTCAGAGTTGGGAAGTAGTTCAAAATTCTAAATTACCTGTTGGTTCTTTGTCTGAAGAAGCACAAGAATATATTGTTACGTTTTAACCTTTTTAAAACGTTTGAGTTCGTTTTTATTGCGTTAAAATAAAATAAAATAAAATAAAATAAAATAAAATAAAATAAAATAAAATAAAATAAAATAAAATAAAATAAAATAAAATAAAATAAAATAAAATAAAATAAAATAAAATAAAATAAAATAAAACACTATTTTTATTTTAGTAGTTTTACAATCAGTCTCTTTCTTTATTAATTCCACTGTCCTTTAATACACCAAATTCGTTTTAAAAAACACTTTTTATTTGCGCCTTAAACATACTTTACTTCTTGACAGCCAATTCACAAACAACTAACTTACCAGCCGCAATTCGCCGCTTTTATAGTATTTCATCTTAGTTTAGAATGTTCTAGTACGGACACGAATCTTCAATTTTTCTACGTTAATTCAAACTGCTCTAAAATAACAAAAAGTAACCAACCTATGCATTGGCAGCACTTTTGATTAGTACAGATAATTTTAGAAGTTTTTTTTAAGCCTTGACACAAGCCAATACATTTTTTTAGCTAAAAGCTCATAATAAGCTCTGACGTGTGAATTTTGTCTTTAGCATTTTTATTTCCGTAGCAATATTAATAAAATATCTAATACTTATTTAAAGAAAGCATAACGCAAGAAAATGTAGTATGATTAATAATTTAGACGATATTTTTGACTTTCTGTTAATAAGTTCAGAAACGGTGGTCAGAACAACTCGCAAAACTCTCAAGTCAAAACAAATGGTTTTGCCTAAGAAGGTGGATTTCAACGAAGACAGTTACGAAGATACTGATATTCCTTCATGGAATGTTACCGGAATTGACATACCTAAGCTCAGCGGCCTAAAAGGTTCAAAAAACGGCGCAACCCTGCCCCACATGGCATTGTAACAAAGCCAAAAATTCTTAATTAACCAATGTAATTAAATGTAATATCTCTGGTAATATTAATTAGCATCTTTGATAAGTCCGAACGATTGCGGGCGATGAAAAGTGGATCACGTACGACAATATGTGCGAAAAATATAATGGACGAAGCAAGTTGGCAGACGGTGGTAAGTCCAGGATTGACACTAATAAAGCTAATAGTAGGATTGTAAGAGAATTTTTCATTATGAGTTTCTGATCTTTACTGTCAACAATAAACAAGACTAAAGCAAGCAACTTAATTAAATTGAATCAACAGAAAAGGTGTTCTGTTCCATCATGACAACACCAGAACACACCCAACTTTGATAACCCTCAGAAATTGAGAATATAGTCTGGACCATGCTATATATTATTATAATAATATAATAATCTGAAGGTTATTATTTGTTTCGATCTCTGCCGAACTCTATTACTGGTGGAAATATAATTTCCGTAGAATCCTTCAAAACGCAATTGGATCTGGTTTTCCCCCAAAAAAACATCAGAAGTTCTACATTGATGGCATAATGACTTTGTTCCAAGACTGGCAAAAGATTATCGATCAAAACGGTAGATATTTGGATCAATAAAGCTCGTTTCAAATATGAGAAAAAGGTATTTCATTTTTGGTCAAATTTGCAAACGAATTTTTCGAACACCTACTTTAAAAATTTAATTATATTTTTTTAGATAAACTAAGCTAGAAATCAAATACTTCAGATTATTAACTCACTAAAATATTTAACAGCTTTTTACAAAACTTTGTGTAAGGAAAACTTAAAAAAATGTGTTTTAAAAAATCATGTGCCATGTGACAAGATTACTTATAGCTCGCGTTACTCCGTATAATGATAAAAGCTGCCAAAGCCATTAAGGTGTCTTACACTAAAATAACATAAGTTACTTGCATTGCCCACGAACTGCATCGCTTATGCTAAAGTATGTATTGGAGATCAATACGAAAATGTAAACAAAGTTATTGCAAATGTTAGAAAGTGTCCTGAAATGTAGCCTGACCTTTCACTGCCGCCCGAACCAGTTTCATTCCGTTGGGGTACCTTACTTGCGGCTATCAATTAGTGTGCCTACAAATATTAAAATATCTTAGAAGTTCTAAGCGTGTTTGATACCGCGAAGTCTCAATACATTAAAGCGGCAATTAATGAACTAAAAAAGTAAATATAAAATGTGAATGAAGTTTTATTGCTGCAAATTTCGGTTTAATTGAAAAGTTACTTAAAAAATTGCCTCATATTAATAGAGCAGTATGCCATATTACGGTTCAGAATATTAGCAAAATAAAAAATTATAATACAAAACTAAGTATTAATATAGAAAAAATGAAGAACTTGATGTAGTTAAATTTAAATGTCAAAATCTTACATACATGATCTTCAAAATTTAAAGGAATTCATTAAAACTAATGAAAATCAGAAACTGCCATTCTAATCGTTCTCTAGATAAACTAAAATCAATATATACTTATTCAATTTCGCCCATTTATAGATGATGTGTATTGACCACGAAGTAATTTAGACATAATTCAGAACCTTCCACTATTTTCGTTCCAAAGATATACTCAAATAAATATTTACTTTGTATAGCATAGCTACCCACACTAATCTAATTCTGCCAACTTTTTGACTGATGATTAGTATTGACCACAAAGTTATGTGGGCCAAATTTAGAAACACTCACTACTACCGGTTTAAAGATATGGACATAATAAAACAAATTGTATATGGGCGTAGCACTGCCAAGTTGAACAAAAACCATCAGTGGAAATACACCTTTCCAACGCATGCTTTAGTTTGTAAATGGGTTTAGTGGTTCCTGAGTTATAAAATGATGAACATAGGACAACTTATTTTTACATTTTATTACAAAGGGATTCACTCTAACGTCAATTACTCACGAACAAATAGACCAACAAAAATCACATATACATAAAAACCTTGGTATTGATATTGGATTGGGTTTACAAAATAAGCGCATTTCAGAGAACTTCAATTACAAAGCATTTTATAGTCCTCTTTTATATATGAAAGATATATACATATTTTCGGATTTGTACTGCATATTTTATGCGTTTTTTTAGAGCATATTTCTGGTTTCCCTGGTCATAACTAACAATACGTACAAAAAATATATTTAACATTGCGTTTTTTACGGAACCATTACAAGCTTTCTAACAAAATTTTGAAATCTAAGTAAATTTTTAATTTTTTTAGTACGAGTAACTCTATTATTTTTAAAAGCCTTACAAACCTGCCCATATAAGAATTCTCATATACAAGACAGGCTCCAACATCTTCATCACAAGATTCTTGCCATAATATACACGTTTCGTCTATAATAGCCCCAAAAATCATAGGCGCTGGTATCGTACCCAAAAGACGAACTTTTATCCATTGTATGCCTAGAGCAAAGGAGCGCTGGTCATCATAAACACATCTAAAAATTTATTAAAGGTTAGATTGAAAGTAATTTTTGTAGGAAAACTTCAACGACTCTCTTACCTCAGAGTGGCCGATAAAGCCGGCATTGTTGCTAGGAATGTAAATAACATCAACATGAAACACAGAGCCACAAAATACGGCAGATATTGGCAAGATGAAGAACACATTACATTGTTAGCATCGTACGAATTGCTACTTGGATTCATAGAAGAATTTTGTATCATTTGAAAAATACAATCGCAGTCTTTATACGATTTACTTTCATTAGTTGACACTTCAATGGAGCAACCGGCAAAACATGGATTATAATACATGACGTTATTCTTGCCACATATTGGATCATATGTCATTCTATTACAGGAACAGTTAGCATTACAGTCAGCTTCCAATATAATTGGATATGGCATTTTCAAATCTGAGTTTCGTAATTCATATTGTTCATAGGATGTGGTTACACCAGCAAATTGTAAATTTGGACAGGACAACAAGAAAGCACTTGTAAAGACTGTAGCAGCTAAAGTGACCACAAGACACATTTTTATAATACCACTACAATTCAGATTAAATTTTTTAACCAAATAACCACCCAGAAAAGTACCACCGCCACCAGCTGGCACCGTTATTACTCCCATTAGTAATGCTGACCAAACGGGAGAAATACTGAATTGATTTTCTATTTGTTTTGGTAGAAATGCTGCAAAACCGGCGATGATCATACCCTCTGATGCGCCCGCCAAATTCAAAAACATGAATGTCGGATTTTTTAAAAGTGACAGCAACGCTTTTGGAAGTTCACGTAGCTTTGTAAAATTAGCGCTCTGCTTAGAATTTTCATTTGAATTGTATGCTTCTGATACTTTTTCCTGTTGCAGTTTTTCTGAGCCTGGCAAGGTTTTAGGATATCCAAAAATTGGTATAGACAGAAGAAAACATATAAAGGCTGCAAACACAAATCCAATCCACCATGCACCAATCCAAACTTTACTAGCGATTGTTAAACTTAATCTGAAAAAGAAAATAAATAACATGTTAAAAATAAATCTTAAAACGTAATTCATTAGCTAATTTAATATTATTTTATTTTTCCTCCATGTATATCTACGAGTTTGTAATATATATACACTATGCCAGTCGGGCGTAAACCCTTCTACTGAACCCTCCAAGAGTGTACCTGCTTGTAATAAACCTACAGGGCATCTCGTGATGCTGGGCTTAGCTAAAATCCTAAGTTGGTGCTAGAGCCCAACTCCTCATAGTTTGTGCTTTGGAGCTCGCTTCTTGATTATGATGGATGGTGGGTTGCTGGATGACGGTGTTACGCGATCCGTACCAAGGATCAGCCTGGCCAGAGGCTCTCCTTTTTTCCGGGATAGGAAAAGAAAGAAATAGTCTGGTCGCGAACGGAGCTACACCGATAACTGGTCACCTCGGTGAATAAGTATGACCTCGCTAGGTTAGAAAGGGCTATGACAGACTTTCCCTATAAGGACCCCCTTGAGGGGTGGAGATTAAAACTGGTGGCGCAGTCTACCCTCGTTTCACCTTCTTGCCCCTTCGCAGAGTAGTGGAGTTACCAAGGTTAACAGAGGCAATAAAGCTACTGCTGTCAAAGGCCAGAGTGGAACAGTCGAGGTGGTACAGAACCAACCACATGGTAGGGAAAAATTGCATTGAGCGCGGAAAATTATCCACCAGGGCGGGGTGCTAAGGCGCCAGGCAACGTAAGGATAAATCCGATGGTGCTGCTAAAACAGCACCTAAAAAGTAGCAGTCGAGCGAAACTCAAGTGGCGAAGGCAAGACATAAAAAAGCCCAGGGTTCAGCCTCATTCGGACGTAGTCAGGCTCTATGGCGCGGTTGCGAAAGACGCCTTGGTGAACGCTTTTATCGATCGAAGCCATGCTGAAGGAATCATCACTCCAGCTAATTGGAAGGTGGTCGAATAGGCATTGCTTCGATCATTCAAGAAGGTCTTTCTCCGCGTGTTCATGACGCAGGGTGAAGATTTTGGGGAAATTTGGCCTGGAGCGCTACTTTGCGTTTCTACCAAAGGCCAAATTCCTAATAGACCTAGGTCTTGCGTCATGCTGCCTGCAGACATCGCAAATCGAGATCCAAGATCTGCTCAGGATGTAAAATGATGATCTGCCGGTAAACGACTGGCACTTAGTTAAGGTTGAAGAATATTCTATTGGGTTAAAGGAGGCACTCATCATTTTAAATGAAGAGTCACTTTCTCTTCTGGAGGCTCAAAAGGGTTGCATCTTCTATGGGTTTGGCAAAGTACACAAAACCGACAGAGGCGTCAGAGCTAAGCCTACCCATGAAGGGCTTGAGGCGACGAAGCTCCTCCTGTGGTTTTCGTCCATCTGGTGGGAACGTACGGGTGGGGAATATCCGATTTCGGATATTAACCTAACGGCAGTGTGGATATTACAGATTAATCTTCACCCTTCAAAGGTTGCTTCTGCAGTACTTCTTCTCCGACTCTGTAATGGGAGAGAAGATATTATTCTGGTCCAGGGACTAAAGGCTAAAGTTAGGCTGATAGTTTCTCCAGGCATGGGTAAGAAGAGAGCCTGTATCTTTGATAAGGAATGACATTAATCATTTTAGCAATGATGATATAATAGCGGTAGCAGTGACATCTACATTGGATGATTTCCTGCTACATGCCATATGAGGACTCGTTTTCGTCTAACGATTGTTTAAGGGGATCTGATTGGTGTGGATGCGAATGCCCATCGTAGTAGGTAGTTCTGATACTAATGAAAGAAGTGAGAAAATTTTGAATTTCTTATGCAATGTGACTTGTCTATTTTGAACTCTGGTAACGAACCCACGTTCTATAATTCTGTACGGAGGGAGGTTATTGATATTACACTGGTGAGCAACTCACATAGCGAGTGTTTTCTAGACTGGAGAGTCTCTCACGACTGTTCCCAGAGGTAAAGCTAAGCCTCGGTGGAGGGGTCCTGATATAGCGGCCTTGAGGTGCGAGTGCCGAAAGGCGTTTAACGAGGCTAAGTTGACGAATGACTGGGCTGTTTATAGGGCTAAACTACGAGAGTTTAAGGATATGATAAGGAGAGCGAAGAGACGCTCATGGAGGTCCTTTTGTGGTGAAATTGAGGAGTACAGTGAGGCTGGCAGACTTCGCAGATTTCTTGTAGGCACCGGCTATGTTGTGAGATCCATAGGGTCTGGAGATAAGTCCTGGACTACTTCCAATGAGAAGACCTTGAAAGTACTCTTTGATGTATATTTTTCGGGTAATTGTGAACACAACTGCATCTCGTCTCGAGTGTATGCAACTGTTCAGCAGATTAATTTCGACTTGAGCGATGGCAACCTTCAATGGGCCATCGACTCTTTTCAAAGATTTAAATCACCCGGTACTGATGGCATCATACCTGCTGACCTTCAGGAAACATCTGATATGGTGATTCCTTGGCTGCGAGGAATTTATTATGCTTGTCTTTCTTCAGTACTCTTATTTCCCAAACAGATGGAGGGAGACGAGGGTTGTTTTTATCCCCAAAGCGGGAAAGCCCTCTATTTTCACCGCGAAGGATCCCAAGCCTATAAGCTTGACATCTTTCTTTTGAAGACCTTAGTGAGGATTCTGTACAACGAAATACGGTGGAAATACTTTCCTACGCTTCCCAGTAGTGCTCAACACGCCTACACAAAGGTTCGGTCGACTGATACTGCGCTGAGCTCCTTAGTAGGATGTGTTGAGAAGGCTTTACTCTCTAGCTGTATTTATCGACATGTAGGGGGCCTTTAACAATGTCCATTCGACGGCGATTGTTGGAGCTTTCAGAGCACGTATGTATGGTGAAGTGTGTGCAGGGTCTTTTGACTGAGAGGCTTATTACAGCCTCCATTGGCTAGGCTAATTTGGTAAAGGCAAAGAATAGAGGAACCCCACAAGGAAGACTCCTCTCGCCCCTACTGTGGGACATCGGTGTAGGGCTGTTGGGGAATCTGCAGCGATGTGGTTTTAGGGTCTTTGGTTATGCTGATTACCCTCTTTTCGAGGTGTAATCAGGCCCTCGAAGTTGTTATGGAATGGAGTTGATGCTGTTTACCAGACGATACGAGATACCAGCATTTAATATGCCCAGATTTGTTGGTATTCAACTCTCTCTGTTCACAAAGGTAAAGTATTTAGGGGTTATTCTTGATCCCAAGCTTACCTGGAGGAAGAATGTAATGGATAGGGTGAAGAAGGCGAACATAGCGCTTTACACTTGAAAGGGCCGTAGGCAGAATATGGAGACTTGGTCCTGCCATCACCTACTGGCTTTATAAGGCCGTGGTAGAACCAAATCTACTTTCCGGTGCTAATTTCTGGTGGACGGTGTGCAGATATCAGTGTTACTGTAAGGTGATAGACAGTGTGCTCAGACAAGCTGCCGTCATGATCACCAGTGCACTCCGATCTACTCCAACTAAGGCCTTATTTGCCGTGCTTACCTGACTTCTCACCGACCTTCTTCTCAAGCAGAGGGCTGAGCGGGTGGCGGTGGGGCTAAATGCAGCTAATTCTTAGCCAAATCTGGACTTTGATCTTGCTGCGATTATTGGAGTTCTTAGAAAACTTCTGATCGATTATATGATCCCTCATAGCTTTCTCGGTAGGAGATCTCACGTTGATATATTACCTCGAAGGGAATTCTGGTCTGATGGACGGGAGTTCCCTCAGAATGTCCTTGAGATTTATACCGACTGCTTTAGGATACGTGGCAGAGTAGGATGTGGTATATTCGCAAAAAATTTTGACACAAGACTGTCTTATAGGTTGCCTGCTTATTGCAATGTGTTTCATGCGGAGTCATGGCCATATTGAAGGCCGTGCAATGGTTGTTGAGAATCTTCTGATCTTTTCGGACAGTCGGGCTGCGATAAGGTCTCTCGCTAATGTCACATCGACATCTATCCTAGTCCACGAATGCCGCAGGTTTCTTATGGAAACCTCGGTTCATTCGAAAGTTACTCTTATATGGGTTCCAGGACACAGGTTTATAGTCGGGAATTGCGTTGCTGACGAATTGGCCTGGATGGGTACTGATCTCGATACTTTCGAACAAGGGCCTATCATTGGTGTCCCGATTGCCTCGGTTAAGCTGGAGTGTCACAAAAGACTCATAGGTTTTGAAAAAGATGTAAGCAGTGATTTGATACATTTTTTAATTCATTGCTAAAAAAACGTACCGAATTAATTTGTACTCCCAATTTGTAAATTATACTTATTTTTGATGTAAATAAACTCCGAAAACATTTAAATAAAAAACTCAGTGCGTTGCCAACCCTCGATTACTGTCAATGTTTAACGGTATATCGATCCATAACCGCCAAAAAGACGTATGCGCAATGATTATCGATTTTTGTTTCTTGATAAATATCGATAGTATTCGCTCATTCCCACCAGCAAAAATAAAAAGTCTTATATATCGGGAAGGCAATCTATCAGTTTATATTTGAACCAGCGGTTAATTCGCATCTGGCATTATTATCTATACTGAATGAAATGAATCGATTTATGAGCAACATTGGAATTTCTTGGAAATTTATCATCATTTAAAATCATCTTTTTGTGTGAAGATCATTATCATCTTAGTGGGTACGTTAGTAAGCAAGATTGCCGTATTTGGGACTCAGAAGCCAATGCACCCATTGCGAGTGACTGTTTGATGCGGCTTGTGGAGCGGAGGCGTCATTGGCCCATATTTCATATTTCGCAATCATTACTGTCAATGGAGACACCTATTGCACCATGATAACCGATTTTTTTGTGTCCGCTCTTCATGGTATTGATATTGATTGCCACACATCTCATCCCACAATCGATTTATTGCGTCAATCGTTTGATGGCCGTTTAATTAGCCGAAATGATGATGTCAGTCAGCCGCCAAGAGGCTCCGATTTGACACCGTTGGACTATGTTATGCCGACAAACCAAAAACAATTGAGCATTTGAAAGCCAACATTCGTTAAATTTTGCAAAATTTTAAGCCGTTTTTGTTTTATTGCATTTTTAAATTTAAACTTTTAAATTGCCCACCCCATACCACACTAGAAAAAAAATATTTAAAAAAAACCTTCTCCTGTAAAATTTGTTTTTTGTCGCTTACGTCCTTTTGGCGGTTTTGGCTCAATATGGACATGATTAAAAATTTTTTCATACCTCAATTAGCTGCCTTTAAACTTACTGACATGTTGTTCCAACAGTGCGGATCCACATGCCATACAGTGGGCGCTACAATTGATTTACTCAAAGGAACCAAGATCGTGTAATTTAACTAAATTAGATTATGTGGTCTGATGATCGTAATCCCAATGTTTTGTCAAATAACCTGATACACGAGTAATATGCTATTGTGGCGCTCCTTTTCCGTTCCTCCACATTTTGGCTCCAATTCAGTTTAGACTCAAGAGCAATTCCCAAATACCTGACCTTGGACACAAATTATAAAGTTTCCTCTCTAAACATCAGGATGTGATAGCGCATTTTTACAGTCATCCTTTTGATATTAGAGAAGAACGCTTCGATTATTATCCTGAAACAAGCAATAATCCCCAATTAAATTTAAGTTTGAGAAGGATTGTGCAAAACTAGCCTTTAGTATCTTTAATAATGCATCTTGTTCGTTGTCCCTACTATAAAAACAGGACTTTCGACTCCATTCGAACCCCACTGAACTATGCCTTGGGGCCGGAAGGATATGAAATATAGGAAAAGAGTAAAAAATTATAATTAAGGTAGTAATTAAGGTAAGGGCGGCGAAGCACGGTGGGGTCTAGCTAGTATTTATAATAAAAATTTGTTTCTTCTGGGTTGGTGATATAATTTATTATCTTTTGCTTTTTTTAATTTAAATTAAAAACCGCAATATTTTAGCTGTAAAAGCTGTTAACAAGTATTTTAATTGCCTTCAAATTTATATTTTATTGTTCAATTATTTTCTTTTATTTTTTAAATTTTTTTCTTTTTGTCATTTGCATTACTTTTGGCTCACAAATCAAAAGATACAATTTTAAATATTTTTATTATAGCGAATACATATTGTCATCGCTTTTGGTTGCCACAACAACAATTTAAATAGCTACGCAATGAAAGGAAAAACAAAAACAAATATAAAATATTAAGGGGATGATTATCGTTCTCCTTAGGATATTATTTTTCATATTCTTGTAGTCTTTATTTTGTATTATTCTTAATTTTTTTATTTTGTTTTGGTTTTCTGTTTTTTTCGAAATTCCTGTCAACACATAATGTTCACCGTGTTCCACCAGTGTGACAGAGTTTGTAAGAGAAAAATAAAAATTTAGTTTATTAGTCCCCAGACACTTTTATTTTACTTTTGTAAAGTCGAATGAATTTATGCGAATGTGATTTACTACTGACTTAACGTGGTTTATATAAAAACGTACGTATTTTTAAGCATACCCAGTAAACAAAAAACTAAACGTTTGAAATGTGGAAATGTGGTGGTAAAAACAAATTACATGACTCTTTTAAAGCTCTGGGTTTTCTGTTTTGTCTTACAGTGAATGGCTATTTTTTTTTTTTTTTTTTTTGAAAATGCAATATTTTAAAGAACACCTTTTTGGTGAATTTAACAGTGTTGTGTGGCAATAAGTCAAATAAAACAAAAATTTAAATAAATAGGGAATGACAAGTTTAAATAAGAGATCACGTTTCAATCTAGTAGATATAAAGAAACATGTTCCACTCAGAACCAAAAGATCAAATAGAAGAAAAAGTCCCTGGTTTTCCTCGGAGACTAAATTGGCTATTGAGCACCGTAATCTAATTTATAATCGATGGAAACGTTACAAAACACCAGAGTTTCTTGCGGATTATTGCAGGGCGAAAAGAGAAGTCATGTCCAGGATAAGGCGTGATAAACTCATATTCTATGGCAACAAATTTCAGAATGCCGTAATTACCAAACAAACATAAAGGCAAATTCGTGAAATGACCTTAATAGTGAATTTTCTAATGTCCCGAAACCACCGGTAAATATTAATTTTTATGATAATGGTAACAATATATCTTCGATAAATTAATTCCGCTTTCAACATCTTAGTTTAAATGACGCTATGGAAGGATTTCTAAAGATTAAGTCTAATGCTGTTGGCCAACCTCGTTTCATAAAACTAAAATTTTCCTATATATTACATCATATTAATAATAGTTTCAACACGATTTTAACCAAAAGTACATTTTCATTTAAGTGGAAGTCGGCAAAAATTGTTCCAGTAAAAGTGATAGAAATCACCGGAAAATATCTATCCTTCCCTATATACCTAAAGTTTTTGAGCGGATTTTACATAAACAAATTTATAAACATATATTTGACGATAATTTACTAACTAATAGTCAGTCTTGGTTTAGGCCTCAACACAGCTGCACTACGGCATTAACCGAAGTGGTTGAGAACATTCACGGTAACTTGGATGAAAATAAGTTGACATTTTTATTAAAAAGTTACTCTTGAAACATTTCAATATGTTCAAATTTTCTACAACTTTTGCAAAGTTAATTTCTTCGTATTTAACTGGTAGATCGCAAATAGTTGTCAACGGTGGAATTGGTTCTTCACCCTTATTTACATGTAGACGAGTTCCACAGGGATCTATACTTGGCCCACATTTTTACTCCATGTATGCGTATTGCAGATCAGATACTTTAAAATTTAGATTTATGCTAACGATGCTCAGCTTTATTTAAGCTGTTCAAAAACATCTGTAAATTCTGCTGTAAGTAAAATCAATTTTGATCTGGATAGAATATATCAATGGGCATCTGCAAATGGATTACGTTTTAACCCTGTTAAGCCTAAATTCCGACCATATTAAGAGAGAATTTGAATATTTATCTTAATGAAACTGGAATTCTGTTGGTAAATACGGCTAAAAATTAGGACGTTACTTTTTATAGCACGCTAACATGGTCAGATTATATTAATAAAGTATGTAGCAAAATTTTTGGAAAGATCAGAACCATATGGCAAAATCAGTGCTTTACTCCCATGAGGATAGGAATGACAACATATGTTACAGATGTTATTCCAAATCTTTTATATGCCTCTGAGGCTGCAATATGACTTTGAAGCGAAAGCTCAATTTAACGTTTAATAACATCGTTCGATAGGTTTTTGCTCTGAAAAGATTTCATCATGGGCGGATTGACATTGAAGCTACCTAGCGCTAGATGGCAGCGCAAACACAATTTTTTTTTTTTTTTTTTTGAAATTACGATCTGTCAAACGTCAGCTGTTAAAATTTTATCCAAATTCATCGATTAGTTTATTTGTTGTAGTCGTTTGAAGTAAGCAACTTTTGTGTTTCTTGGAAAATGGAAAAACAGGAATTTCGTGTAGTGATTAAACCTTATTATTTGAAAGGCAAAACGACGAAAGAGACAAAAGAAAATATTACGGCGAATCTGCTCCGTCAGATTATATGGTAAAATATTGGATTGCTGAATTTAAACGGGGCCGAACAAGCACTGCAACAATACCTTCAACAGGAAGGCCAAAAAAGGTGGTGACTGAAGAAAATATCAAGCAAATCCTCGATATCGTTATGAATGATCGCAGGGTCAAAATACGTGAGATTGTTGAAATGGTAAACATATAATATGAACGTGTGTTCAATATTTTGCATGAACATTTGCATATGAAAAACCTATCGGCAAAATGTGTGCCGCGTTTGCTTAGTGTTGAACAAAAACGAGTTCGACAGATCACTTCACATCGGTATTTGGACATGATAAAGCATAATCCTGCTGATTTTTGGCGTAGATTAATAACTGTTAATGAAACGTGGGTCCACCACTACACACCTGAAACCAAAAATCAATCGAAGCAATGGGTGGAAGCAGGTGGAAGTGCTCCGAAGAAGACGAAGACAGCTAAATCGGCTGGCAAGGCTATGGCCTTGGGATGCACACGGAATATTGATCATCGATTATCTTGAAAAGGAATCCATAATCACAGGAGAGTATTATCGTGCATTATTGGATCAATTGGTTGATGCAATCAAGGAAAAACGACCACATTTAAACAAGAAAAAAGTGCTCTTTCTTCAAGACAACGCACCGGTTCACACAGCATTAGATACGATGCTAAAACTACGAGAAATCCACTTCGAATTGGTTGATCATCCACCTTATAGTCCTGATTTAGCCCCTAGTGACTTTTTCTGTTTCCAAACTTGGAAAAATGGCTCGCAGGAAAAAGCTACATCTCAAACGAAGAAGTGATTAATGCGTATTTTGAGGAGTTCCCAAAATCGTATTATTCAGATGGTATAAAAAAGTTGGAAAATCGTCTTACTAAGCGTATTGAGCTAAAAGGAGACTATGTTGAGAAATGAATGGTTTTTGAAAAAAAAAATTGTTTTTTTCCTACTTAGGTAGCTTCAATATCAATCCGTCCTCGTATACTCGTATTTAAAACGTGTCCTTGGTGTACACCTCGATGACTAGAGATAAAAAATCTTATTTTTTTTACATAAAATTGTAACAACAAAGAAACCTGACTATCTTCATGACAAACTGGTTTTCACATCATCTGCAAGAAATACTAATATTCAAATATTTAGATATCAAAAGAGTGCTTCTTATCACCAGTTTTATATATACCAATTATCTTCCCCCAAGTTGCTTGTTAATAAGTTTTTATGCTAATTCATAATTCAGTTTGGTATAAATATGTTAATCACTTATTGTTTTTTGTTTTCTTTTATTAATTACTTATCGTTTTAATTTCCATAGACTCCGTTATATTTTCCTTTTGATTAATTTAATTTAATTTTATTTTATATTTTATGTAACTTATCTGGTTCTAATGCTGTAATTTATAAGATAATTTGTCTCGTTGCATTGGGAAAACAATAATAATAATTAAATAAATAAATAAGAACCTACTACCTCGGTTCCTGATGACTATACCATAGACATATTACCTTACCCTCGTTTTTAAGAAACCCTTACCTATTCTTGCAAAAGCTGTACAAGATAACACATAATTCAATGAAAAAAATTCAGATGTTCGTAGTTACCATACTTTAGTATTAATTGATTGATGGTCAGGTGAGAAGATCGAAGGGTGGCAGTCAAAGCGACTGATAAGACCTTTTACCTACGAAAAGTAGCTACATCACATGCACAGCGAAAAATCATCACGAATGGTGCCCTCCAAATGCTCAATTGTCTCTGGTTTGTCGGCATAACACTTGTCTCTAACGGCGCAACTTCTTGGCGGCCAACTGACATCACCATTTCGTCTAAGTAAATGGCCATTAAAAGTTTGACGCGAAAAATCAATTGTGGCATGAGAAGTGTGTCAAGTTAAAGGGTCCTATTAAAATCAAAACATCGTTCACATCAATATGGCAAATTTTATTGCTATATTGTTTATAGCGCAAATGTTAGATTTTTCATGGCCAATATGAACCAACTAAAATTTATTACATAAACATGATGACAGGAGTTTCGTTGCGATCGTTAAAAATTTAACGATCTAATGGAACAGAATAAAATGATCAACAATATCTAATGCCTTTGAGTGATCAAGAAGAACTAAAAAAGAGATCATGTTTTTGTCTACCTTAGATCATAATTCTTCAGAAACTTCAATGAACGCAGTTATATAGCTATGCCTGGGTTTGAAAGCAGACTGTCTGTTTTTTAACAAGTTGTTGTCATATAAATGCCGACCCATCTGTGTACGCATTAGTCTTTCAAGTATTTTGGACAATTGGGAATTATAATTATTTTTGAAGTTATCCACTTCAAAGAGTATTTAGCTGAAGTGATTATAGTATCAAAAAAGGTGAGATATATGATTCAAAATATATTGTTACGAAAATAAAAATGCCTAAAAGGAAAACACACATCAGCGCCTTTAAAACTGTATTGTAAGATTTTGGTATATTTGGTAATTATGTTTCACCCTGTCAATTCTTACTTGTTTGCGTTATCTGGCAGCACTACCAATTCGGCCATCTTTACGTTACATTTGATTTAACGGATATAAAATGACATGAGACATTTCCGGAACCTTCTAAACTGTAGGCAATTAGGTATATAAAGAGGCTGCTTCACCTACACGTCAGTTAGTTATGGTTTTGCTGTCATAAAGTTATGTCGTGTTTAAGCGGAAATAAAAGTGCTGTATAAGCGAATATTAAGCTGTTGTGTTAAGATAAACTGTATGAGAATTAGTGTGTAGTAAATAAAAAAAAAACTGTAAATAAAAACAAGGTGGTTTTTATTTTATTTTAACGCAATTTAAACGAATTCAAACGTTTTAAAAAGTTTAAAACCTAACAATATTTTAAAATAATCTTCACAAACTTAGGGTGAATCTCATCGTGCCCAACAGACTCAGACTTAATGCTTTGGAAAGCTACCACAATATCCTCATATGTAAAATTGGCAAATTCGAAACCCGATGTCTGTTGATTAATGTCGGCATAAAAGTTAATATTAGCGATTGGCATATTTATAAGCTCATGGTTCAACTGATGAACGTCACCAACATATTCAGTAGCATAGTTTTTGCCAAAAACACCCGTATTACAAAACTCGTTCCATTTTTTCTTTGAAGAAATAGCAGAGATTAATCTATTCTCAAAATATTTGCACTTCTCCATTTTTATTCTGGCGTTAAGTCGTTTTAGCCGTGCTATCACGAAAGATGTCAATCGTTCTAAACGCTCACTTGAGATCTCTAAGCCGCATGGCAACGTGGATTCAATTTTAAATGCTCACTTGAAAAAGATTTTAGACAAACTTATTTGCTCACAATAGACAATTTCGCAAGAGTATTCGGCGTTGTTCTACCGCTATAAACAAATTTTTGAGCTGTTTAAAATCCGTAGACGAAACACAACAATACACCAGAGATCAAACATCAATCAAAACAATGGGTTTCTCGGGATAAGTCTAAGTCAAAGACGGCCAAGATGTGTTTTGTCAGCTAATAAAGTCATGGCGACCGTTTCCTGAGATTAACGCTGTATTATCCTCATTGAAACCCTTAAAAAAATTATAAAGAGTGTGACGTGGTTAGAGTGGTCGCAAACATCAAAAGCGGTTCAGGTTCAAATTACCAGCAGAGGATATTAAAAAAAATAATTATGGATTTCAAGTGTTTAATTAAGAGACTTTATCCCCCTAAATCCATTTAAAGGAAGCCCGCTAACATTTCAGTTTACCTCTGGCGACGACGATAAACATTACGCTAACACACCATCACCCCTTAGCAAGGCGACCTACAAGAGGACTAAACATCTACTTACGAGTAGTTTGAATCAATTGATTAATGAAACTAAAGCAAGGCAATGAATACTTTGTGGAAAGTCAAAGTTAGCAAGAGGGAGAAGCTCCCAATGAGGATTTATAAAAATGACAGCATATTTCGCCAAGAAAAAGGTTATTTTCCACTAGGGCAGTACAATGGTGCATACTTGTGCAGTTTCCATGGTAAAAATCTGTGAATATTGCTACGAATTGCTCCATTATCAGCTCTATTTCAGGAATTTAGTTAGAAATTACCAAACCTGAAAAAATGGCTAGGAAGGAAGAAATTTAAGCCAGACAATAGCATACTTATTTTGATTACTTCTACAAGTCTTATTTTGGAAGGAATACAAAATTGGAAAATCGCTGAACAAAGTGTTTCATTCAAAAAGTCACTTACTTATTTACTTGTGCTCATATATAAAATAATATATACTTACTCTGAGGTATCGACTTGCAAAAAATCTGTATATATTTGTAATAATTGGCCTCCAAGAACGTAACCAATAGCGGGACCAATCATTGTCATGGTATAATAGGTACCTGAAAATACATAAATTTATTTGTTCTATTAAAATATATATTAAGAATGTTTCCATATTAGAAAAGTGTTAACGTTTTTCTAAAAATGGAATTCTAAGAACGAGTAAGCTCTTCGTTCCACATTATAATAGGATATGTCAATGAACGTTTCTGCCTTTATTACGAGATGGACAAAAATTTACTGATCCTAATACTGCCGAGCCTTTCTATATGGTGTTTTTCAAGCCCGGTAGAACCTACGGAAAGTATTAAATGGTAGTTATTTTAATAAACAAAATTGCCAAATATGGACTGAAACCAATCCAAGGACTAAAAACATCGAACAGTTTTTATTCGCCTGGCCTTAACCGATTTTTTTGGTTATGTCGAATACAGATGTTTCAAAAAAACAATTTTTCGAATATCGAATAAACCGTTTATATATTAAATATTAAAGTACTTGATTGGCCAGCACGTTCCCCCGACTTAAACCCCATGGAAAATTTGTGAAAACCGCTTGTGAGTAATGTTTATGTAGACAACAAGCAGTACCGGATAAAAGATAAATTAAAAGTGGCAATTTACAAAAGCTGGCGCGAAATCCGCTCCAATGTTCTGGACAAAGTTTTCCCGCGACCCATATCGCGCAGATATTATTTAAATTATAAATTATTAAAAAAAAAATAACAATTGTGATACTTTCTGATTAGATTATTTGCTTATTAATCAGTGACCTTATCATTTTGCGCATTGAATTGTGCACTTATTTACATAAATTTAAATATACATAATATAACGGTACATCTCTGAGAACAAAACCGGCTTATTATTTACATATTTGAACGTAGAATTTTTTAATAAGGTGATTAAACGTAACATTTCACAGTTTGGATGAATTGAGCAAAAATTAAGGTGACCTTATCATTTTGAAGCATACCTTATGGTGGATGTTTTGAAGTTGAACGGAAAAGTTCCTATAAAAATTTGAATACTCATTCAAATAAAACAAAACTTCACACATATATGCATTATTAATGACTGAAATCCAATCATATAAAAGAATCCGTATGCACTTAGTTTTGCACTTTTCGCTTAAATAGAGACGAACTTATATTTTTAACACTCTTCCTAGAGCTCCTTATTTTATGTGCAGTTTTTTAAAGAATTTAGACAAACTCTCTACAATATTACCGAAAAACGTAAGAGAAATCTGGTCCCATTCGTATTATATTCGTCACCAATAGCTCCAACATGTTCTTCGAAGCCCAATTATATTTTTCAATGCGATTTTTACTATTGTACAAATAGTCTCCATTAGATTCGAATTAGGGCTTTATGGTGATCACTAACTTTCATGAAATGTTTGTTGCAACAGCCGTTTTTGTACAATTTTAGCGTTCCAGCTTGGATCACCATCTTATTGAATGACAACTTTTTCTTTTGGGTAAAGGGTCATAACTACGAATTATGGCACATAGTCTTATAAAATATTTAAATATTATATTTTCTTCATAATAGCGCTAATTTTAACAAATGGTCGGTGTGTCACCATGTAAAACATTCCCACATCATCAAACTAACTTTTCTGCATTAAAAAGTTGGCCTTACGTAATGCTTTTGGATACTCTCTGTAAGTCTGTACAAGCAAAAGTTTAATTTGGTCAAATGAAAGCGACTTAATTTTACCTCCTCGAGCCAAAGCACTCATTTCCAGTCTATAAGGCGCTATTAGTTTAGTTTTTCTAAAATTTTAGGCGTAATTTTAATTCTACTTTTTTCATTCTGATTGCTGCTCCTTATTTAATAGTTCTGTAACATGTTTTTGTGTCAAGCAACTTTTTTGGAGTCATAAACCCTTACCCAAAAATATATGTAATTCGTCTTTCAGTGAGATGGTGATCCAAATCAAACAGCTAAAATTCACAAAGAATGGCTGTTGCAACAAAAGTTTTATGCTAATTAGTGGTCAAATATGCTCAAAATTTAAGATTTTTCTAAAAGTAATATTTAATTTTATATGCTTATATCTTACACATGTATATATGGCAACCTTGAACGTCGTCTCACAAGATTTTGAATAAAATATACCCATTTGGGCATCAACTTTTTCACATTCTGTAAATGAACAAAAAAATTTATGTTTAGAGTTTGACAGTTAGAAGATAAGCAACTGATGATCAGCGGTATGATTGAGCATTGGAACTATGAAAGTAAAGAATAAAACGTTCTTGTTAAAAAGAAAAATTGTTAAATTAGAAAAATTACAATCGCAATTACTTAAAATAATACAAGCCAAAGATATTGTTAAAAGCAATAAGAACCGATGATGCCGCCATTGTGTCAACTGCACCATACAGTTAGCTTATTGACGTAGCCATTTAACCAAAAATGAGCTTCTTACAATTCTATGCATTATGTACTCTATGTACTTCGTGAACAGATTTCTTTTTTTCAAAATAAATTTTCAAAATTTACGATTCATAGTGACTTGTCAAGACCTACTGAGAAGAAATATCAACACAGTTCGACATTCTCAGCTGTCAAAACATAGTTATCGATATCGATAGTTGACATGCAGCTAAAAAAACACCCTATACAACCAGAAAGTGCTGAGTTTAAAGTTTTGAAGTGTGAAAATATTTTGTAAGCGATATAAAGTATAAGGCTAAATGTATTAAGTGTTTTGGAAACCTAAACTGAAAAGGGTCTTCCTCACCAGGACTTTTTAACTTAAATATATCCATAAGATTTGCGTAAGTGGTCAGCAAGGAATACGCTGTAAAAATAAATCGCTGGGTGAAATATCAGCACATTGTTTGGTCTGTTAATGGCTTAAAAGATCATACTTACTTGCTAGAAACTACAATATGCCTACTGAATCAATAATGTATATGAGGGAAAATGTATCAATTTTTGTGAATTATGATACAAAGTTGTATTTGTTTCATTTTAATTTAAACCGGTTTTTATAAAGCTGTAGTTATTCGAACTATTTGAAAACCAATTTTTGAAAAAATCTAATAATCGATCTCCTACCAAAGACTCCGTTACATCCAGAAAATTAAACTCATTGGTGGAGACGCAGCTGATATTACGGTCAATGGAGATCGATAACGCACTAAGAACAATGATTTTCAGTGTCCCACACGGCAACCGTAACCATCGACTTATTGCTTTTTGCCTCCAATGTCATGCGGCTTCACACCTCCTGAGTTATGCTCTTCACAAATGAGCTCTTATTATATTATCTACCCTGAAAAGCAGAAGGATAATGTTAAACGTTGGAGTCTTAATTAATGTTATCAATGATGATATGTACTCTGAAACACTTTAGGGAAATACATACTTTAATATTCCGCACCGAACGACACGTCGATTTTTCAAGCTAAGTACCGTAGACGATTAATCTACTTTATACCGCTTCCATATGATTCTGTGTAGTGGTGAAGGTTTTTGCTAAGCATTGTAATTTTTTCCCAGTAGGCGGCGTTTTCTCTTGATCATTAGTCTGGTGGTCTTGTTTGTCGTCGTCTTCAGAGGTAAGCTTGAAGGTAAGGGGGTCTTATTTAGATGGACGGAGAAGATCGTTCCTAAGTGGTGGTGGTGATCCTTACCTATGATTGTAATTTTTTTCCCGTTTGGTAGCGTTTTCTCCTGATTATTTGTTTAATATTTGTAATCATCGCCATAGGTTTAAAGATTCAATCGATTAGTTTGGAGGGAGGTTGAAGCAGGGTTGGTAAATACCCGGGTTTTTTTTAAACCCAACCCACCGGGTTTTATTGGGTTTTATAACTGCTTCAAAATTTCGTTTGTTTATAAAAACATATTATTACTGTCTTAGTACTTATAGTGCAATTTTGCACTCTTGGTGAGATCAAGGCAGCTTTGTCTACTATGAGCTGCTAAAGCTCGGTGAGCGAAGCAGACTAAAATTACTCGTTTGAATCATGCATTATAAGGAAAACGAACAGAATATAAAGACAGACATGATTAATTTATTCTTTTGCAGAACAACACACGACCACATGTGCAAAAGTTTGAAAACAATTATTAGAAATGAATGCTTCATCGGCTGTTGCGACGGATACAATACACCTCTTTTCTTCACATGGCATTTCGCTATAACAGCCTGTTCAAAATATGGAACACACTCGCTTTAAGCGCAAATTACCTCGTTCTACGGCTAAAAAAACCGGCATTCTCCGTTTTTTAACAAAAAGTGTAAGAGAAGAAAACGCAACATAAAGGAATTTCGATTTACGGCATACATTTTTAGAAACTATCTAGGCCATATAAAGAGGTATGAGTTTTTCTTTCAACAGTCACAGAATCACTTACTTTGAAGAAATACAAAATCGATTTCAAAATTAGAACGCCTTAAAAAACGAGAAGTTTTTCTGAAGCGGGATTTTGGAATTGGTTTAGTGATTTGGTAAATTTGTTATTTCACTATCTTTTTAAACTCAAAAAGGGAACAAGTAAATTTGTAGTCTCAATACGTAAATTATACTTATTTTTGTTATAAATAAACTACGAAAACCTTTAAATAAAAAAAAACCCACCCGGGTTTTCTTAAATATAATACCCAATAACACCCACTGGGGTTACCCAGTTTTTCGGTGAATTCGCTTGCTGCTAATGTCTGGATTGCGTGTCGTACTCATAAACCCACGTCTCGTCTCCAGTAACAATCCATTTGATGAATGTGGGATCGGATTCAGGCTCACAAATCAAGTCCTTTGTGACCTCAACACGGTCAAAATTGTAACAAATCGCCAACACACGTAGCTTTTACAAATGTCAACCTGTAACCCAACAAAAAAAAAAAACTAAAAACTAAAATCGGAACGATGGGACCGCCACACGGGTCTATTCCGGAAACTTTTAGATTAAGGTAGTATGGACTATTGTTTATTATTTTTATATTATTTTATTAGTTTGTAGACGTTTTTGTGAAATAAATTAATAAATGAATAAATGAATAAAATAAATAATCTTTACTCTACTTTAGAGTATACCAAACATCCAAGACGAATGAAAACCAGAAATTGTTTAATAAGATACATCAATAAAAGTTATCAAAATCGAAATTGTACAAAAATCTGCTAAGCTATACACTGGAGCATATTCCTATAAACGCACACTACTTTTTTTTTAAAAAAAGGTAAAAATTAAACAAGAAAATATTTAGGGGGCTATAAATTTGTGTATTAAATTAGTTAAGACTTCACTTAAAATATTGTTTACAAAAAAAAATTCATTTGTACTTTAATTATTTTTTTTACTTAATTTTCGATATTAACAGCCATTTTTAAGGGTAAACGCACTTTAATGTTTGGGCCATTGTAGCATTATTAATAATGTGTGGATGATCCTTTGTTATGGATTGTTTCAAAAATACGGTCTGGCATTGATTCCACTAATTTTTTAAGCAGATCGGAATCAATTTCCTCCCAGACTTGTTTAATTCTTAGTTTCAGCTCTGTCACAGTCTTTATGCCTTCATTCTGGGCATTATTTGCATAAACTTTACGGGCCATGTATCCCCACAAGTTTTCCATTGGGTTTAAGTCCCGACTACAAGCCGGCCAGTCCAACAAAGGAATGCCATGTTCATTGAACCAAGATTTCGATTGCTTAGAACATGGGTTAGAGCATTATCTTGTTGGAAAATGCAATCTTCATCCATTTTTTCGTCCATAAAAGAGAGAAGAGCATCTTCCAACAGTTCGTTATAAATCGAACTATTCATTTTTGTCGGCACAAAACAAATTTTCGACTTGCCAACTGCAGAAAACGCTGCCCAAACCATAACACTGCCACCACCGATATTACGTTTTGACATCCGAATATCTTTAGATCTCAAATCGTGCCAATAGCATGAGTATGAGTCTGGACCGTCTAAATTAAATTTTTTTTCGTCAGAGAAAATTACTTTTTTGCACTCATCTGTCTATTTCATATATTTTCTTGCGAATTTTAGACGATTTTCTTTATGGTGTTTTTTTTTAGCATTGGTTTACATTTCGGCTTTTTCCATTTTATGTTTTCATCGTTTCGTAAAATGTGTGCAACGTGTTTGGAAGTCACAGGAAGATTTAATTTATTCCTTATTTGTGTGGAATTCAATTTGTTGCGGGTTGCTTCTTGTTTTATTAGATTAAGTTGTCTTCTTGTTAGTTTTGTATTACCCTATGTTGATTTGCGAACTCCATAATTTTGACCTTTCTTAAAGAAATTTCGCACCACACTTTCCGAACGACCGATTTTACGTCCAATTACTCTATTAGAGCATCCTTGGTCGTGAAAAAATTTAATTTGAATCTTTTCTTGATCGGACAAAAAAGTTCCCTTAGGCATCTTTAAAAGTGATGAAATTTATTGATTAAAATAGGAAAAGTTACAGTAAATTGAGATATTACTATTAGAAACGTACCTTTGGTTGAAAAAAAAAACTAAAATTGATAATATTTTATTTTTGGTCACTTTTTTAAAACCAAATTTCGAGTGTGCGTTTATACGAATCTTCCACTTAGAATAGCACCAAGAACATTTGATCGCATAATTAAGGCAAACAACAAAAATAAGAAAAAAAATTGTTTACTTTTAAAAAGTACCGTTAGGTTGTCTCTCATTAAAATAGTTAAATTTTGCTTTTGGATGAGAACAACAAAGATATAACAAAAATACAGAAAAAAAAAATTAAGTGCGTTTATAGGAATATGCACCAGTGTAGATATGTATACTAGATGATTATTTTAATAAATTCAAAATAAGTACTTAATATCCAATTGACAAATTCTCATGCCAAATTCTACCCTTATAATTGTTTCCCCCCTTTTGTAATATTATTTAATCGAAAACTTATTCTTCCCATACTTTCGCCTCCATTCAAATTGTGTTTTTGTCTTAAATTGGTTTTGAGGTTATCTAAAATTATCTTAACTAGAAACCATAAATTTTATAAATTTTTATTGCATTTATTCGTTTTATTTATTTGCACCAAGTTTTAAATATAAAGGAAAAAATGGCAGATCAAATAATATTTATTTAAAAGGGAAAATAATAAAATAAATAAATTGATGAAATTATATATGTAAGACCAACCAGATACTAGAGTACCCTACGTACATTAAACTATGCGTACTTACATATATTTTAGTTACTCTTTATTCATTTGCATCAAAATAAATAACAAGTTGAAGGTGACAATCATGTGTGTGAATATAGAAACCCTTATTTGTTATTAAATAATTGCAAATAAAGAACATTATAATGCGACGTTGATGTCTGATGTGATGTGCTGATGCATAGACAATATAAAATCTATTTCGCAGATATTTACAGTCTTTTCTATAACTATAAATACAGTTCTAACGGTTTATAAATTACTTTTATTTCAAATTGCTTGCTCTTTATTTCAAAACGAAAGTGATTATTTTCATTTGCAGCGATACCGAAGTATATAAACCGAGATATAACATAGATTTACTTTTATTTATTCTTATTTTCAAATTACTAAATTACAGTGACCACAGCCAATCTTACTTAGTCGATTATTTGTTCAATGTTCGAGCGATGATGACATTTGGCACATGCCAATGGTAAGGGTTTTCTATTTTAAATTTTATTGCTTCTATTTACTCCGGCATTGAACTCAACTTTGTGTTGCGACCGCTTAAATCCTCGTTAGGTATCGAATTGATACGATAGAAGTTTACTAATCTTAACTGTTGATCTTATCCTAGTCAAAGTCATTCTGCATAGTTTGATGAATCTGTTGGAATACAATATTCAAATATAGTTGAAATGCCTTTACACGAATCCGACAATCAAATGGAGCATTATAATTAGGGATGTGGTATGTGTGATATGTGTCGATTAGCTTTTCCTAAGTTTTTTTTGTCCAAATTTGGGGCTATGTGAATACCTTGTCGGTGGTAAACTTATTAGGTTTACAGACACATTGATAAGGTCATTTTCCATATATAAAACACAGTACATTGATGTCTTAGTCATCGGTCACCTTTCCTCCAACTAAATTTTAACACTTCATTGATTCTCATTATCAGCTCATCGCACCCGGATTTTAAACCTGCTATGCTAAGCGAATGCTCTGTTCAAAGTAAGTTCACAAATCATGTCACACATTGAATGAATTGTATTTCGAATTGCTCACCCACCCACCGTATTCTCCCTACTTTTTCCCACTTGAGATTTCAAAAGAATGCTTACTATAAATAAATTTAAGTTTATTGATGAAGTAATCACTGCAACTGAAGTCTATTTTGAGGAGAAAGAGAAGTTGTGCTATAAAAGTGGTATCGAAATGTTGGAAAATCGCTATACTCGTTGTATCGCCCTCAAAGGCAACTATGTTGAAAATAAAATCGAGTTTTGTCAAAATTTACTTACTTATCCTACCGACTTATTGAGTGACATATTACAGTCACATATGTTATTGAAAATTGGTGTTCCAGATTGCGCCTTGTACGCGCCAGCCAATGCGGCCACATAGCTGAAATCATATTAATGTTATAAAATTTTCTATCCACCAAAGCCCGTTTCATTGATATTTTTACGTTTTAACCATTTTAAAGCATTTGAGTTGTTATTTTACAGTTTTTATTTTACGGTATACAATTATAACTATACAGTCTACAACTTATATGTCATGCACTTAATATTCGCTTATACAACACTTTTATTTACGTCTAAGCACAACTTTACTTTATGACTGCAAAATGATAACTATATCGACGTAGGCAAAGCAGCATCCCATAAACCTAACTGCCTAGAGTTTGGAAAGTTCCGGAAAGGCTCTGCTCTATTTTAAGTACGTTAATTTTAAACATGCAAGATTATGTTACCCAAAAATGGTCGATTTGGTAATGCCGTCAAATACACAAATCAGTACGGTATTACCAGGGTAACACAGTAACACCCTTGTCACAATACAGTGCCAAAGGCACTGATGTGGTGTATTTTCTTTTTTGGCATTTTTATTATTGTAACAATATTAAACACATATTTCTTTGTTTTATTATAATTTAAACTTTTGTAACTGTAAAAAAAAACACCCGATATATTATATTATTTAAACGCAATTAATTGAAAAACAAAATTACTATATAATTGATTGCAAGATATTATACTATTTTACTATTTTATCTGACCATTTTATTTTCGTACTGACTGTTTTACCGTACAACGTTTTGTTGGTGCACCAAATAACAAATTTGCTGATTGTATACAAATTCGTAAGAAAACTTCCGAATAAGCATTTTTATAAAACACCCGTTTAATAAGCTTTTCGAATGATTTAGTTGCGTAGTGACAAACATCATGCCACCAACAGCAGTGAAAGGAACAAAATGACTAAAAGCACATTTGATGACATTTTTAAACTGGGTCATAGAGAACCACTTTGATAAGCGTGTAAATTATTTTTGGAAAGGAAGATGAAATGGGGTGAGTGTCGTCTACATGGGCGACGGTCGGCAAAGTAGCGTTACTCTTATCAAAAGAAAATAATAAAAACAAAATGAAAACGAAAGAAATTTCAAAGAAAGATAAATATCACTCCTACTTTTTAAACATAGTTTATCATAGTACTGGTGGTGGCATGTGTATGCGGTGTCTGAAAAAAAAGGAATTATTTGACAAACGGTAAATAAATATCATATCCTTTGTAGTAATGTTTACCAATACAAATACATACAAACACATTTATAAACATGCACTTGCACGCACTAAAATGTTAAAACTTAAATATCATACCGTCTGATGAGATGTTTTGAAGTGAATAAATTGTATCAGCAGAGTTTGCAATTGTAATTTACTCAACTTTGAATTTTTTTGTTGTTTTTTTTTTTTGGTTTTCAAAGGCAATAATAAACTTATATCTTTAGATGATCGAATGAAATTTTTGTGTATTCAACTTTCTTCACTTTTTCTGCAGTTTCTTTGAAATAAAATAAATAAAATTTTAGAGAAAGACAACACAGTACAAAAGAAATTACAAATAAATATTTATGCATCACTGAATGGTTTTATTATCACAAGTCAACGCCAATTATCCTTAAAACTATTGGTTCATCACTTAGCTCTGAAGTATTCAAAATAAGCTTTAAATTGTTCACCATTGCTCGATTCAGTTGCTTACAACATATTTTTTCATTATATCTTATCTTACCCTATGTAAATATGTAAGTGTGCATGAAATTTTGCTGATAGCGACCAGCATCCTCCTTCGCTTCCACACAGGTTATGTAGACATTTACTTAAACTTCAGTTATTAGACACAAACTTCATGATGCAGTAGCATGTGATTGTTACTGTTGTTATTATTTAAGGCCAGAAAGCACAGTAGCCAAAGAAGATCAATGTCCATTCCATTAACCCCTTATCTTAAGGCCTCCAAACAGTTCGAGGTTTGGTTTTCCACAATTTCTGTGGAGGCACAAACAATGTCACCAAAGTGGTGAAGTCTTTGACTGCAGATTTTTAAGAGACTAATTCTACGAATTTTCTTTCCGCTCACTTTCTAAAAATTTAATTTCTGTGACTTTCGGCAAGTCCAAAAATTGGTTCGGTTACAATTAAAGGCAGATGTGTCCCTTGTTTCACGAAATAGTTCGCCATTTTATTAAACAGCTCAATGAAATAGTTTTAAAGTTCTTAAAATTTTTAGGAAGGTATAGGCACCGACTATCATTTTTGCAGGGCTTTAACAGCCAATTGACTATCCGAAAGTGTACAAAGTCGTTCCCCACACATATTCCTATGGCATGAATTTTTACCTGAAAAATTTTTGGTTAAAAACCCATTGGAATCGATTTACTAAATCTAGGCCCACTGATACCTGATCCTGTTCTATTATGTTTCAACCTGAGAGCTCGGTTAGAATTAAGTCGGTAGGTTAGAGAGAGTGGCAGCCTTGCCAAATCAAGGCAAACTTGAGCACGTATAGCGGCATATTGAAATACCACATTACGCGCTGTCCTTGTTTGGTTTCAAAAGTTCTGGTGATGAAACAGAGGCACCGCACAGGAGCACAATTTCCAAAATTACGTTAGAAACCAGCTCGACAGCCTAATTAACATGACTATGATTTCAAGGATGAATAGCTTCGATAAGAAAGAGAAAGCCTCCAAAGTGAGAAGTCTCCGGCGTGGAATAGACGGACAGTGGCAGATAAAGTGGACCACGCTCTCCTCCTCTTTAGCCGATAGTCGATCCACAACCACGACAGAAGTCATTTGCAGGTAAGTGCAGCCTTTGTGCGTGCCTACCTATGATGCCATGGTCTCCCAGAATAGATACAGCAGAAAAAATGTTCCATGGTATCTCAGCGTCTATCATATAATTCCGATTTATTGCCAGCTGAACGGATATAAGAGGTACACTCACCATCGCGTGCGGATGGCTGTCCAAAAGAAGTATGCCAGCCCTAGCGAGCTTATCAGCAGCACAGTTACCCGGGATATTCCAGATGAGGTGTACACGAAACTGCCATGATAGTGTCCCAAGGCAATCATGGCAGTCCCTGATCAGCTTAGAGTTGAAGGTCACACCCAAAGAGATATGATCGCTGCCCGGCTATTAGAACAAATATATATGTCATCGGTAGGAGCCACATTACTAGGATCCACTCTGCAGCATGAAAAATGGCCACTACTTCGGCCTAAAACACTGCAGTAATACGGGAGGCCAAGAGAAACCTAAATTTTGAGCATTTCGTAAAAAATTCCACTGCCTACCCTGTCCACTGAAGCGCTAGGAAGATTAGACCACCCAGTTCTCGGAGTTCCTCAGATAGAAAAGAGAAGTGCTCCGAAAGGATGAAATGCCAGCGTGATAGCGTCTTTAGTCTCACCGTTACAAATTTGGCCTGTTGCCTGATGAGTATCCCGAATGGAAGACAACTAAGCTAAGAAAAAAAAGCCATTGTATGGGTGGTACGTAAAGCACCTGTGATCGGGATTGCAGCAGATCTTCTGACCTTATCAAGGAGTTTAACACTGCAATCTTTATCGAGAACGATCTATCAAAAGACCACTCTAAATAAAAGATTCTGAATAAATTCAGCGAATAACCTCAGTTTGCATCTACTGCTCTTCTGCAGCAATAGTTGGCACAAACCGGCTTGTGAGCTCTCTCACCCAAGTTGGCTTTCCAACTCAACTTAGAGTCAAAAATAAGGCCCAGATATTTGACCATAGGACTTAAACTAAGCACAAATAACAGTGTGATCGTATTACTATTACAGAGATATCACTCATAAGTACGTACTTATGTAGTAATATGATCCTACTATTTTCTTTTTCCAAAAAAGAAAAATTTTTCAAAAACTTAAAGGTTATTTTATTGCGTAATTCAGATTTTTAATTAATTTAATAAACTAAGCCGTTTTTGAGTTATGCGAGTACATTGTGAGAGCTAACCCAAAAAAAAAAAAACGGTTAGCATCACTGCGTACTTGAATTAGATTTATCTGCCGGGTGTCTCTTCACGGTCAAATGCAATGAAAGTGTTATTTAGACCGTACACGTTTTCAAAAAATTTTGAATACTTTAACTCCAATGCAAGACAATAAGAGAATTAACATAATAACTTATATTACAAACTTAAAAACAGAAATAAGTAATCATATTGTATGAAATCATCCTTTTTAATACCTGGATTAAAAAATAAGAAAAAGCTACCCTAACAATAATAAACTATTTTCAAGTCAAACTTACCCAAATAAACAGATGACATTTTCTTCGATACATTTTCATCAATATAAGTAACGCCCAGGGTAAACAGTGGTGAAGCACCCGCACCATGCAACAGTTGAGCAGCAAAAAATATCCACACAGTCCATGTTAAATTTTCGGTATTATCAACCTCATTCCTAACATTATTACCCGTTGCCATATCAATTAATTCACACGATTTCTGTTTTTATTTTATTTTTATTTTTTTATTATTATTTTTTTTTTTTTAATGAAGAGATTAAAATGAAAAATTACGAAAAAAAAGTTCATTTGTGATATATTAAAATATGTTTTTTTTTTAATTTTAAATACCTGTAAAGTGGTATTATTATCAACACTTATTGCTGAACATGTATTTGTTGTTGACATGGTAGCACGATATGGTCCCACTAGGAAATGTGGCAGTGCGAATGTAAGTGAACCCAAGCCCAATAAAATAATACCCCAAGCAATGATGCGTGGCTTTGAAACACTAAGACGACCACCAAAATATGTAACTGGTACCAGGCATAGAAATGAAGCAATATCATAGCCACTTGCCACGAGACCAGTTTGACATGAGCGTAACCCAAAACGTTTTTCAATCGTTGTTATTACGACGTTTATAAAGCCGTTAACTATTAAACCTAAAAATAGAAATAAAAACTATTAGAAAACTTAAATATTACAAAAAGATATAAAAATAAATTTAATAAATTACTCAAAAAATATTACTTAAAAATGGAAAATGTGAAATCATTTGTTCACCTTTATTATTTCTATGCAAACATTTTGAATAAAATAAAAATGAATAGAAGTTTAAAAAAATATTACATTTTGAAAACTCTTAACTTATGAATTGAGAGCTGCTTTGCTTTTAATGACTTCAAAATTTTATTTTTGGATTACTTTTATATATCGACATAGATTTTCTATATAATCTAAGGTGATATTTCGCCTACGTGAAGTGAGGATTCACTGAGAGTACCATTTTGTCTCTTCTGGGCAGTATTGAAAAGGCATTCTCTGGTAGGTAAGTGGTTTTGTGCCTTTGTAGATATTCAGGGCACCTTTGACTCCATTTCGAGGTCATTGGAACGAAAGAGGATGGAGAAGTAAATTATTGTTTGTATCAGTTCTATGCTTATGAGCAAGATCATCAGCTCGTCTCTTGATGGAGAGGAATCTATTGTGATGGCGTTAAAAGGGTGCACTTAGTGGAGAAGTTCTTTCTCCATTGTTATGGATGGTAAAATTGGATATCAGCGTAGATGATGTCGGTGCTGGTGTTCATGGACTCAACGGAGACTTGTCGATATCACTAGGAAAATCGCTGTGTGTCTTCCAGGCTGAGATCATGGCTCTTGCTACATGTGCGGAGATCAACCTGGATTATAGGATCAAGGGTAAGACCAGTAATATATTCTCTGATAGCCAAGCTGCCTTAGCCTCTTGAGGTCTGAAGAAGAAGCTATTACGATAACAGTTTGTATTTTGATATGTCATTTCCTTTTGGTCATTATTAAAATATTCGTGAGCTTATTGAAAAAAAAAGAAAAAAAATACTTCAATTGTAACAAAAGTTGCTATAATTTTGGTACAAATGCCATCTGTTGATAGTTTTAGCAACTCTAGAGTCTACACCAAGAAATACAAGTCCAGGAGTTACCAAATAATGTCACTATATGTGATAAATCACGATGATTTAAAGTACACATATGTGTACAGGGTCTCAAGGGGTTAAGGGCACTTGGCTCGGGTTGTATCTAGATGTCCTATATTCAGGGTTGGCAAAAACCCAGGTTTTTCTAAAAAAAAAACCCGCCCATCGGGTTTTATTGGGTTTTTTGATGGGATTTTTGGGTTTTATTGGTTTTTATAACTGCGTCCAAATTTCGTTCAAGTAGACAATATTTTTTGTTTGTTTATACAATCACCTTGTTTTAGTATTTATTGTGCAGTTTTGCACTCGTGGTGGGATTAAGGCAGTATTGTATACTATGAGCTGTTAAAGCTCAGTGAGCGAAGCAGACTTCAATTACTTCGTTTGAATCATGCATTATAAGAAAAACGGTGGGAATATAAAGACGGGCCATGATTAAATTATACTTTTGCATGGTAACACCCGACCACATATCGCAAATGTTTCATAAGAATTATAAGAAACCATCAAATGTCACATCCACCGTATTCTCCGAACATTGCTTTTTCGGCTGTTGCAACGTTTCAAAAATGGAACACATTCGCTTTAAGAGCAATTTACATCATTCCACAGTTAAAAAACAATGGATTTTTCGTTTTTTAACTAAAAGTGTAAGGGAAGCAAACGCAACACATATTCATCTCGTTTAAAGGCATTTAGATTTACAGCCTACATTTTCAGAAATTACCTAGGCCAGCCGTATATAGAGGTATGAGCTTATCTTTTACCATCACTTCCTTTGAAGAAATACCAAATCGACTCAAAGTTAGAGCGCCTTAAAACACGAGAAGTTTTTTTGAGACAGGATTTGGAAAAAGGCTCAGAGGCAGGGAAAAGAAGTAAGCAGTGATTTGATAAATCTGTTATTTCGATATCTTTTTGAGCACAAAGGCGGAACAAATAAAGTTGTAATCCCAATACGTAAATTACTATTATTTTTGTTGTAAATAAACTATGAAAACCCTTAAAAAAAACCCGGATTTTTGTAAATCTAAACCCACCCGGGTTTTATTGGGTTACCCATTGGGTTGCCAATTCTGCCTATATTGCTACTATACATTGCAAACGCTCTCGCATGAAAATAGGGTTCAGTTGTTTTAGGTACCTGGACACTGCATTGATAGAAAAGGTTCCATGACACCCTAGCACCACTCCATGGCGGCGATCAGTCCACAGTTTGGGCGTCGCTCTTAGGTTTTTAAGTATGGCAGGCCGGACTTGAAACTCCTAAAGGCCACTGTAGACGAAGAGCCTATCTGAAAAGGCTGGCGGTCATAGATGTAGATGCTTGTAGACTGGGCTCACAGACAGCAGAGATAGCATGTATTGCCTGTAAAAAACCATTTGTAAATTCGAAGAATAGGAAGTACCGACTAAAATTTGCTCAGTTAGTGAAACGACATTATATTCATTGACGAAAGCATATTAAATATATTTGGTAGTGATAAAAGAGCAATGGTATAGCGGAAATCGAATGAAGAACTTAAAGGAAAAAAGGATTACTGCCACATTAAAAAACGGAGAAGAACATGTGATGGTTTGAAATTGCATATCAACCATCGGTGTCGGAAACCTAGTTTTTATTGATGGCAATAATAATAGTGGTCTTTACTTAACCATATTGAAGTATAATTTAAAGCAATCAGCTGAATGAATGGGAATTACATCAACTTTTAAATGGCATTAAGACAACGACCCCAAATATAAAGCCCATGTTGTTCATGAATGGTCGCTATACAATTGTTTATAAGTAGTGAGTAGTGTTCTGTCGTTCGTGCAGTTAATACGTGTTTCTGATGTCCGTCCACAGTGTTTCAGTGCCTTTTTTATTAAATTGCAGACAAGAAAAAGAAAATTAAAAAGCTAAAATAGATCAACAACTAATAAACAACATAACATTCTTGTGATTTAAGCCCAAAAAATTAACAAAAATCATAACATAATAAAAAATTAAATTATAATACTTGACGAAATATTAAGATTTTAAATTATTGACAACAAACACAAAAAAACAAAACAATAATTATTACAACACTTGACAAAACAATTCGTAAAAGATATTTTAAGAACAACAATAATATAGTAACTAATTCAACAACAAAGTGACCAGCACTCGTACCGAATTAATATATAAAAAACAAATAACAAAATATCAATATTGGGACAAACAACAAAAGAGAAAAAAAGAAACAAATCAACATTAAAACAAACACAACAAAAATATCACAATATCAATACTAAACAAATAACAAAAAATTAATAAAGTGAAACAAACGAGACAAACACTATTGTGAAAAATCAATCACACACCTGTCTCCTAAATGGATGAAAATTTCAAGACGACAATGAAAGATAGACAATATTGAAATATAGGGGCCAATATGTGATGGACTGTTCGAAGTGGAAAATTTGAGAAAGAGGACTGTTATATCCCACAATCAGTGTTTTTGTTTTTCCCTCTTCCTTATTCCCTACTAAGCCTTTAGGTGCGAACCGCTTGGAGGGTTTGTTGTTAGATTATTCAGTAGCAATTCAGTATAACACTGGCTACTGAATAATCAATCAGCAGCAACCCACTTCCTTGTCATCCGCATCTGAAGAACGGTTGTTCGATTTTGTATTTGCTTATGGTCTTATTTATTGCATTTCTGTACCTTCCTTGTTCAATTTACATAATGGCAAGACGTTTTAGGATTGATTTCTGCAATGTGCGCGGACTACGGGCGAACTTTTTTCTCCATGTATGCGCCTTATGTGAGACCCAGGTTTCGGGAAATTCTGATCCACAGGATTTTCATATCCCTGGGTATCACCTTTTCTCTTTTTTAATTTTCATAGGGGTCTTGCAATGTACATTCGCGATGAAATTGTGTACCAGTGCCAGCAAACACTTGGCATGTATGCTGCAGAATTTAACTGTCTTTGGGTTATATTCAAAATCAGGGCACATCTTTTGCATTTCGGGTTCCTGTGTAAAAGCCCAAGTCCTATAGAAAATTTATGTGATCATTAATTTTTGGAATTCCTATTTCTTTTAAAAATAATAGACTACATAAAAAAGATAATTTCTGATATGCCTATTGACTATCATATTTGAGGTCATAAAAAACAATGCTTATCCCACAATATATTGATTTAACCCTTTAAAGTATGTTTTAAAAAGTTTTGATAAAAATCTTTAAACAGCAAATGTTAATGAAGCTTTGTTTTACGTTGATTCTTGTATTTTGGCGTTTTAGTTTGGTTTTATGAATGTTTTTCATTACTAGAGAAAGCTATTTTGATTTGCAGGAATGTACGTTTATTTTTAAGTTATAAAATTTCTTAGCTTTTATTAAATCCTTGCTAGAATTTCAATATTAATACATGTAGAGAAAAAACAAATATTAATAACAGTCACCGTACCTATGTATAGAATAATTTAATAAAGCAATTGTTTTGGTTAAACGTACAATATAAAATAATAATGAAATCATTTTATTCTTCTCTAATTCATTGAAAGTCAATTACAACTTCTAGAGAAAATGCAACTTATCACAATCAAATGAAATTTCTTTTCTTTTCATTACAAACGTAAAATAATTAATTTGTAGAAAATGTCACGTTTTCTTTTTATTCGAGTTGAAGTTTAAATCGTCAGTCAACGATTGTAATATTTATAATTGTCATTGACACTAGCTTAAGAACAAACATTTTCATATGTAAATTACCGAAGATAATGTATTAGAGTATATTTTGAGTTTATGAGGTGTTAGTACTTATAATTGAAATAAAAAAATACTTTAATGTTTAGAACTACATTTCATAACTCCAAGTTTAAAAAAGAAAACTCAAAATCAATATACTTATATAATATATGTATACACATATGTATGTATGTATGTAAGTATCGGGTAGGCCATCTATCGGTTTAAATTTGACCCAGCGGTTATTTTGAATCTGGCAATACTTATGTCATTCTATTCTGCCACAAAATTCAGTATATTATCTCCACTGAACGAAATGAATCGATTTATGCTTGAACAACGTTGGGAGTTATTGAAAATTTATTTCCAAAACTGAGACAATTGGTCCAAAATTGCAAAGAATCAAAAAAAAAAAATGCAAAAATCATCTTTTCAGATGAAGCTCATTTTCATCTTGCTGATTAGGTTGGGGCTTAGAAAACCCAAACGTGGTCTTACAGAAGCGAATGCACCCATTACGAGTGACTGTTTTGTGCGGAGGCTTTATTGGTCCATAGTTCTTTGAGAATGAGGACGGCCTAACAATTACGGTCAATGGAGACACCTATTGCATCATGATAACCGATTTTTCTGGGCCCGCATCATGGTATTGATGTGAACAATATTTGATTTCAACAGGATGGTGCAACTTGCCACACATCTCATCAATTTATTGCGTCAAACGTTTGGTGGCCGTTTAATTAGCCGAAATGGTGATTTCAGCTGGCCGCCAAGAAGTTTCGATTTGACACCGTTGGACTATTTTCTGTGGGGTGTTATGCCGACAAACCAGAGACAATTGAGCATTTGAAGTCCAACATTCGTGATGTCATTGCCGAGATACAACCCCATACGCTCGAAAATATTCTCGATAATTGGTCCGATCGAATGGGGTACTGTGAGGCCAGCTGCGGCGGCCATATGAATGAAATAATATTTCATTTCTAACCGGAACAATTGTACTTCACAACAAAAAATAAATTTGACAAATTATCAAACCGTTTTTGTTTTATTGCATTTTTAATTTAAACTTTTAAATGGCCCACCCTATACATGCAACCTTATTTTTTCCCTAGACAAAATACTTAGAAAAATTAGGTGTCATAAAAATATTCCGGTTATTCATCGTGACAAACGCTAACAATGTTAAATCATCGATGACAGACAATGAATTTTCTTTGGTGTCGTACATGATTATTTAAAGTACTTAATTGTCATCATTTTTGTAGAAGACCGGAGTTGAATTTGTCTCGCAGGCGTCCGTGTATTAATAAATCCTAACAGACAGTTAAATTCGTATTTAAAATTCTGGTTGCATGTCTCCACGTATGCATCTGTTAACGCATCTCTGGCTCTGATGGCTATTCGGGTTATGTTTGTTATCCGGCGATCTACTGAGTGTATGCCTAATCCAACGCCATTGGCTCCTACGAATCTATTTTTAAATTGATGTTTGTTGTGTGGTATACTAGACAGAGAACAACGTATCTTATTCTTTCGGATCAAAAAATAAAATGCGTTTGATATTGAAGAAGACCATTCAGCCACACTCGTACAGACATTTCTTCAATCATTCTTCTATGTTAGAATGTCTCTGTGCGATATGACAAATATCATCTGCCTAGTCCAGATCTTCCAAGCACCTCTGCAATCCCCAGCAGATGCCCCTGTTGACGAGTGTAGCATTAAGCATAATGTTATCATGAACAACATTAAAAACATAGAAGAGGCGATACTACACAGCCCTGTCTAAAGCTCCTTCTGACTACAATTCTATCTCAAGTTCTTTTTCCAATGAACTATATCGATATAAGCGATATTATCATTTCCGGCACTGACGTGTAGCATAACGAAGATCATACCGCTTCATACGAAACAATGTCAAAGGATTTCTCAAAGTCACCAAACATAAGATATACCCAAGAGCGCTATGCAACGATTTGTTCGACAATTTATCCCAGGACTATTTGCATAGTCAAGACAGAGTTTCTTAGCTGGAAATGCCGCTTGTTAATATCGTTGAACAATTCAGTGTGTTGTGGAAAGCCTAGCGCTTATTATGTCTATTAAAATTTTGTGAAACATGTTCAGAAGTAACCTACTCTCCAGTTTTGGCATCTTTTTCGGCACTTTGACAGTGACATGTATATGTTCCGAGTTCCAGAAATTCGGAAATAAAGAATAGTAACTGCGGTCTGATATTGGGTTGTAATTTAAAGAGTTCAGATGAAATATTATCGTTCGCACATAAATACATAATTCGCAAGATATCCCAAGTGAAACAAGTGGGATTTCTCTCAATCAATGAGCTGCATCCAATTCTATTTTTAGACTCATTAAAAGTGATCTACAGTTAAATGCCAGCTAAAATAGTTTTCATAGTGTAAATACTCATAAGCTGTCACTAGAAATATTATGAGGTGGTGCCGCTGAGGACCTGTTGTTAAGTAGGCGGATGTTTTACCTACCATACCACAGCCGCACACTTATTATACAGCTCCACACATTGTAATCGTTCTTTTTGACTTTATTACCATACATTTTAATGCGGTAATAACCTTCTCAGTCTCCGGTAACTGTGGTAAAACGGTTAATATATTATACTTTACAATATGCTCGTCACATGACCAGAACGGGGGACTAACTGTCGAAGGAATTGGTAGCAGTTAATTAAAATATTTATTTTATACCTTGATGTTCTGTATTAGAGAACTGTGATGGGTTTCAGCAGCAGCTTGTACATGACTGGCACTGCGTTTAACCCCACGGCTCAGATTGTTATAAGTCTTTATAGTTGTTGTCTTGGCATACGAGTACTAGCGTTATTGAGCTGTTTTTTGATCCTCTTCTAATCCGTTGTTAGATTCCATGGGTCGCCAGAAATCCATTATCTGGGTTTTGCATCTGGGAAGCTCTATAACAACAACTGCAGGAAACAATGATGGAAGCTGTCAAATAATATAATATCTTGTGGCCGGATGCATTGGTTGAAGAACAACTACACACAGAGTCAGTAGCCTGCCTATGTGATTTAAGTTTAAACAAAAAACCACTTCGCGTACTCCTTGAAGTGTTACACCCTAGTAACACCCTGGTACTCGTGGTATCACAAATAAATCTTTGGTCAGAACTCAAAAGCCACTTGTTTCCATTTACCTGGTCGACGGCTCAAACTTAAGATTTTTCATATTTTTTTTTTTTTTTTATCAGATATTTTATTAATTACGCCACAATATTTTTTAACTAACGATACAATTTTAAAAGTTCCATTTGTTATTTTTTTTTTTTTGCCAATTTAAAAATAATTTGGATTTCTATTGATAAACTTACTTACTCGTACCAAAAGTGACCCAAAGTATAAAAGGTTATGAATGTCGGATAGCGATATGAATTAGTACGAATATTGTATTTTTCTGCAACTTTGATGTAATGTGGGGTTGGCTGTTGGTATCATTTCCTATTATTTTACTGAATTGCTATTTAACAATGTATTTGAAATAATCCTCGACTATTTACAAAATATTCATCAACTTCTATTTTAAGCCATAATAAAGGAGCATTATATTCGGTGGTGCACAGATATATATGGGTGTTATTGCGGTCAGTGTGTATTCAAATTTTCTGGTGGTCGTTCTAATGAAAGCAAAAAACCACAGATAAATTTTGAAAACAAATCGAAAAATATTTCATATCGACAAAAAATACAACAACACCAACAACGGCAGTAATAACAATATTCATAAATGGTCTTGTGTATATCATCCATTAATAAGCAATAAATGAAGAAGTTTATATTTTTGAATTTTGTACAGCCGTTACAGATTACGTGCACAAGACTCACGTCGTGTTAAAAATTCCACACCGACATTCTTAAATAGAAAACAATAACCATAGCTTGGGGTGGATGGATGGATGATAATGGGCTTTGTAGAGGCAGTTGGTCACTGAGTCAGTTAATAGTGTCCAGCGATGCTATAAATTACAAGTCATTGAGTCCTTTAAATGGTACAAATATTGCGGTAGGCAGAGGATAAATATTAAACAAAAACAAAGTATCTGTTGCATGTTACAGCAACACTTGACAATTTAAATAAAATACAGCAAGACACTTACATATGCATCAGTTTTGGTTTTCGTTGTTTGCTAAATACACAAAATGATGACAAGAAGGAAATTTATAATAAAAATATTACCCACCACGCGCCCCATTATATTATTGGCGATAAATCTTTGTAAACGCTTCTCATTACAGTTGCTCTAGAAGCTCTTCTGTTCTTGTACGGCACGTGACCAAAAATATTAATCAGCCGACGTGAAATTTGCATGAGTTATGGGTATAATACGAGGGATCTCCTATTTATTTTATTGGACTGTGTGTGTGTGTGTGTGTGTGTGTGTGTTTATGAGTGTCCATTTTTAAATACCAAAATAATCAAAAAATGAAACAAACATGGCTAAAATAAACGTTGAAGTATGTACACACATATTTATGTAAATGCCACTTTAATTTAATGTGTGGCACATTCAATTATACAAACAAACAAACATACACCCATAATACAACGATTATATGAGAAACCCTACATTATTTAATATTATATTTGCCTTAATCAAGTGTATTTCGATTTTAATAGAATTTTTGACAATAATAATTATTTAGGAAGCGGGATATATGCAACAAAGTTGTTTAAGCTCTTTCAGAAACTTATAAATTAAAAAGAAGTAAATGAATAAATCACATTAGTTCCACATACTGCTACGAGTCTATAAATTTGAATACTTCACCTGCCAAACTAGCAAACTTCACTTTCTGAATTTTGTTAGATAGTAATGTCAAAACAATTTATTGATTAAATGCATAATATTTAGAAGATCGTAAGTATTAACACCACTAAATTAAAACCTTTGAGTTGTATCTGCTTTTTGACTTATGAGGGTAGACAAAGAAAGATTTAATTGTTACCATTCTCTACACATACAAAGCTCCAAATTTTTCGTATTAACTGCCAAGTTATTTAAACCAAATTTAGAAACTTCAACTCTAATCATTCTCAAGATATCGTTGTTTAATTTGTAAGGGAAGGTACCATGCCCACTTGTCCGATTCCGCCCACTTTTAAACCGATGGTTTGTACTATCTAGGAAGTCATTTAGACCTTTAGATATACAAAAAACAATGTTTAATTTGTATGGGAGATGCCACACCCACTTATTCAATTTCGCCATATTTCGACTGATGATGAGTATTAACTACTAAGTTATTTACACCAAATTCAGAATTTTCCACTATTACCGTTCCAAAGATATACAAAAATCAATATTTACTTTATATGTGGAGGTGCTACTCCCACTTATCCAATTTGGCCCAATTTTTGCTTGATGATTTGTATTGTACCACAAAGTTATTTAGAGATTCTTACTATTACCGTTTTAAAGATATAGACATATAAATACAAATATTATATAGGCGTGGCACCGCCGAGGTAAACAATAGTGAAACACACACCAAATGAAAGCTTTCCACATATGCTTTTTATATCCACAGTTTTAAAAATATTATCTAACGCACACAAATTTCGTTTTCAAGTAAAACTTATTCAATACAGAGAGGTTCACTCTAACACCAATAGCTTACGAACCAATGGACCTACAAAAGCTGCATATACATATGGTATTGACTTAACCTTTCATTTAAGGGCTTACAAAATAAAATCGGTTGGCGCATTTCATAGAACATCAATTACAAAGCATTTTGTAGTCCTCTTTTATATATATATATATATCGTGATAAGATAACTAGCTAAAACACAGTGTGCTTAGCTACCGTTACCTTAATTATTTTATCCTCTTCCCATCCAAGACCACGCATCTATGATTGTTTATATATATACTTGCAGAAAGACATTGTAAAAATTATAATATAATTGATTCTGCGTTTTAGATTTGTACAGACTTAAAACATTGTTTAAGGGACACGTACTAGTACGGGTTAGTGTAAAGTGCTCTTAGAGAAAGAAATTGTAGGCTGGTAAACACATTTTTAGCTATTCTTTGTACAAAACCCCCCGCACCCTCATACGATGTGTTACAAAGACATACAATCAAACGCACATGAATTATTATATACATACTAGCTGAAACACGGCGTGCTTCGTTACCCCTATATTAATTATTATCTTAACTAATATGTATCTTAGTTATAATTTTTTACACTTTTTCCCCATTTTATTCCCTTCCAGTTCAAATCCATATATTTAAGACATTCTGCTGTTTAGCTATATACAGTCTTCAAACAAATAGTTTTTACCCGGTGTGCTTTGTTCAATACTCGTTTATCTAATCATTCCTGCTTTGTGGCTAAAATTGATAGATAGCGAAGCTTTAATTGTTGTCTCCATATATAAAAAATACACTATTTAGGATGAATGGTGCATGCCAATATCGCCTATCTAGACCAATTCAGAAACTTCCACTTTGACCATTCTCAAGATATACAAAAATCATTATTTACTTCATACTCGAGCAAGCATGTCCACTTACATATCTATTTCCGCCCACTTTCTGACTGCTGATTTGCATTGAATATCGTATTATTCAGACCAAATTCAGAAGTTTTAGCTTTAATCGTTCTCAAGATTTTTAAAATTTAATAATTAGTTTGTAAGCGTAGTACCATGCCCACTTATCCAATTCCGTCCACTTTCTGAGTGATGATTTGCACTGGCTATGAAATCATTCAGACCAAATTCAGAGACTTTAGCTTTAATCGTTCTTAAGATAGACAAAAATCAATATTTAGTTTGTATGGGAAGTACCATGCCCACTTATCTTACTTCGCCCACTATTTGACTTATGATTTGCATTGCCTATTAAACTATTTGAATTAAATTTAAATGCTCTTACTGTTAACCTTTTGAAGATAAAGGCAAATAAATATTTACTTTACATAGGCGTGATACCGCCCAATTGAAATTTTTGATATTTATACAGCTTATAGTTCCTTCCTGGCATACACTGAGATACTTAAAGAATTTCAAGAAAATCGGTTCAGCCGTTTACCTGTCTACAAGGACAAATAAATATACATACATACATACAAACACACATTCATTTTTATATACATATATCGTTAGCATTTATCCGAAGTGCTTTGTGCAGAAGCCATTAATCCCATATCTCTTGCTTTTCAGCTGATATGGACAGATAACTTTTACAGTTACGCTTTTTCACATACATATATAAAAATTCATATTTATTATATTTAGTACGCCCACTCACCCTGTTATTTACTGAAGATGTGTATTATTCACGAAGTTGTTTTATCGAAACTTAAAAACTTCTACTCAAGATAAACAAAAATTAATAATTACTATGTATGGGCAATGACACACTGCTGATTCCACTTTTTGAGTGATGATTTGTATGGATCACGAATTTATTTTAGAGACTTAGATAGAGGCAAATATGGTACATTTTTTGCTAGTCTCCCGGTGTGCGTCTTGTTATCCATAATTCTAAAATAGTTATAAATTTTTGGAAAGAGGTTGGCAGGTATTGCATGTATGCATGTATAAATACTTCCCTGTCTGGATTTCAGCCCCCACATATATATAAATAGAATTCCCAGCTGGAATTTTTGAAATATGTATAGCCTATAGTTCCTTCCAGACATGCGGATTTTCTGTAAAACTGTAAGGAAAATTTGTTCAGTCGCTTAGCTGTGTTAGGACTTCAAACAAACATGCATACAAACACACATCTATTTTTATATATAACATTTTTATACTAGTGGATTGGGAAATAAATACTCCATTGATTATACGAGTATATACATATATTGTTAAGTTTTAACCTTTTTAAAACGTTTGAATATGTTTAAATTGCGTTAAAATAAAATAAATACTGCTTTCTATTTATTCCACTACAACTTTTATACTGTTTGTCTTAATACAACACTTGATATTCGTTTATACAACACTTTTATTCCCGCTTTTACACAACTTTATTTATTGACACCCAAAAGATAACTGAAACTGCGTAGGCAAAGCAGTCTCCTTATATACCTATTTGCCTACAGTTTGGAAAGTTCCGGAAATGTCTCAAACGATCTCATATCTTCTGTCCGTTAATTTTAAAGATGTAAGATGATTTAAGAGATGATTTAACTGGCAGTGCTGCCAGATATACAAATAAGTATGGCATTGACATGGTGCCACAAAATATACCAAAATCCTACAATTTCGGCGTTTTTACACATTACTTCTCAACATTCTGCCTTCATTGGGCGACACTCAGTTAGTTAATGAGTTAATGAGCTCAAAGATTTCAAATTAAACATTTTTTATTAGCACAATTATGTGCGCCACTGTCTATAGCCTTAATGTATACAAAAACAATTAGACTCATTATTACTCTGTTAACAGCTTTTATGTAAACCGTTCCCTCTTTTAGCGACGACTGCAAACCCAACAAGTTACATATGTACATATATATTAATGTCATTAATAGAAACTTTCAAATTTCCAAGAGAAATAAGGTGCTTGACATGGGAGCATTCTTTGAATACGACTTTCAGAAAACGCAACAAACGCCTAACAAACGCGCGAATGATAGCTACAGATCGCAATAGATGGAAAACCGTTTGCAAAAATTTTCCTCCTGTAATGTAGATAGGGAATGTATTAAGTGAGTAAATCAAATTATCTTTTAAAATGTAAAGTTTACATAAATACACGAACGCATTGAATCGACCACTATAGTTAAAATTGAGCATCAGACTTTTAATATCACGGAGAGAGAAAAAAAAAATGAAAACCACCAGAAACATCTCTTAATGTCCCATTAAACTGATAATACCGCTTTATATATGTACAGGTGGTGGTCATTCATTTAATCTTTTTATAGAAAATTTTAAATAAATTTTCAAGTGTATTTGCATGAGTGCTGCTTCTGTTACTAAAACAACTACAGCAAAACAAAACAACTACAACAAAACAAAATATTGTATAATAATTTTTATTTAAGCCTGAACAAAATATTAATGTTTTCAACAACTCGGGCATATTTAAAAAAAAAAAAAACAAAATAATCTCCATTTAAACATTCATTCAAAAGAGCTAAACATCCATTCAACCAGCCATTCCTAGCCTCATTTTCATTCCTAAGAAAAAAAATTAAATACAACAAACAGCCATAAAGCATCCTGTATTAGTCTCTCTCTCTGCCTTTGTATTGGTCTCTATGAAGTTGTATGTGTTAAAGTGTGTGTGTATTAAAGTCGTATAATATGTTGAATTAGCAGTATAATTTTTACTATTTAGTACTTTAGAGTTTTAATCTATCCCTAAACAAAAATATTTCTTTTTCTACTCTCGCCATTTTTGTTTCTTTTTTTTAATTTGTTTCTATTCATTTATTTCATGTTTTCCATATGGGGTCAACATAAATAAAAATATTTTTTGGTGTATAGATAAACGGGAACACCGCCACCACCCAGCCATTCACTCACATTCACTTAATAGCCATTCAAGCTCCTATTCCAGGTGAATTTTATGACTGCTATCTTGAAAATGTTTTTACTTAAAAGAATGAAAAATAATAAAATATTCACTTGGTTTATTTGCATGAAATAAGTGTGTCATATTTGATATGAAAAATGTTACAACTACTCGTACTTTTTTTAAATATTTGCTCTACTTCAAGCATAAATTGCAAAAATTATTTTTAAGTAAATGAAGTTAATTTGAAAGTATGGAAGTAGATACTTAACATATACCTAAGATGTACTCGCATGTACCGTTAGTTTGAGACTAATAACCATATATTAATTGATTTTAAATTAAAGTTTTATGTTTTCTCCTTATTATAACACTCACAGAAGTTTTGATATTATTTTAGTCAATACTGGTACGTTTTAACCTTTTTACAACGTTTGAGTTTTTTTTAGTTGCGTCAAAATAAAAACAAAACACCACCTTGTTGTTGTTTTATAGTTTTTATTTCCTCACCTTATCTTTATACAGTTTATCTAAATACAGCAACTTATTTTTCTTGCACTTAATATTCGTTTATACCACACTTCTTTATTTTATAACAGCAAAACGATAACTATGACGATGTAGGCAAAGCAGCCTCCTTATATACCTAATTGCCTACAGTTTGGAAAGTTCCTCAAATGTCTGAAATGCTCTCCTATTATCTATTTTAAACAATTACGATTGTGTTACCTAAAGATGATCGAATTGGCAATGCCATCAAATACACAAATCAGTATCGAAATTCCATGGTAACACGTTCAAAACCTTGAAAAAAACCAATAGACTAAAATCCCACAATACAGTCCCTAATGTGGTGTATTTCCTTTTTGGACATTTTTATTTTCGTAGGACTGTCTCCCACTTAAGCCTGTTCGTCCCGAATAGGCTCATGATCTTTCTTTCCATAGTTCGCCAGTTGCTCTAGATGTACCACTTTCATTTTTGGTCCTGAACTATTGTTTTTCCGTATTTTCTACCACATCGTTTAACTTGTTGATTACTCTGTTAATAATTCCTTTTTTCGCTGTGGGTTGTAGAGTAATACCGGTTGTCCTTCGTGGAAGTCCTCAGAATTTGCTGCTCGATCATACTTGGCTTTCAACCTGTGTATCGTTTTATGAAGTTCTTTAGGATTTCATTTCTCTTGGCATTATTAACTAGTGCTCTCGATTTATATTGCTGGCTTGTTCGGACTGCATCTTTAGCCGCCATACATTCAGTGCAGTTCGCTATTTGTGCGACGGCAGCTTGCTGGCATTCAACCCAATAATAACACTGTTTTAAGTTTTCTACAGCCTCTGCCATGCTAAGGTGTCTTCCATTAATTTCGGAGGAAGGAACCACTTGTAGATTGGAAGCCGTCTTGCCATCTGCACTATCCCAGCTTCGATATATGCACCCATCTATCAGCTTTAAACTGTCCCATCGAGCCCAAGCCTTTATTGGATATCTGCTGATATCTCTTTACTAGTAGGCCGTCTGTCTGTTTCCTTAGCCGCTATTATTCTTGCCAGTACTGGGTCTTTTTTCTGCGCCGTTGACCAGTCCTCGTTAGCCTTCAGACGTAATTGTCGTATGTTGATAATGGTCTCGTTGATAATGATCTGTTTTATCAGCGGCTATCTTCCAGTCGTTTTCACTTTTTCCACTCCGGTAACCAGCTTCATTCCTATGTGGAAATCTTTTCATGTCATAACCTCTATGATGCCCATTGCCATTATGGCAAACCTCATTTACATTACTGCGTTCATTTATTTGTACTCTGTTGTGTATACCTAAACCCATTTTATGCGGCTCCCCTCTATCGGTAAGGCGTTGGTTACGAAATGTTTCGGGTTTTCTATTTTTCCATTTGTCATTTCTCCATGGTGACGCCAATCTTTCACTTCTGAGCAGTGCCCTACAATGCCTTTGATAATAACCGCTCTTGCCACAGTTCTGGCACCTCATTTTTGTCCTTTGCTTTTTTTCGGCCAAAAGCCACTCTACCACCTCTTTGATAACTGTAATTAAATCTTCTTTGGTATTTATAGTTTTCATGCTATAGACTTTGTCTTGTGGCTTGGATATCTTTGTCCCCTGTGCCAGTGCAAACGCCACGGTCTCTGCCTTATGCCTTATGAGAAACACAAACCGCATATAAATTACCAGAGTCTCTTATACCATTGATGAACGCTTTGGTCTAAATTTGCTCTACTAGTGGGTAGGTTTTCTCTAGATAACTAAGCTTGAAACGACTCATTAGCCTTTTGCATTCGGCACCTTAACTCCATGCGGCATTTTTATTTTCATAACAATACTTTTCGAAAACAATATTTTTCGGTAAATAATAATTCTCTAAAAACCCGTTAATATCTACGGTGTACCCTAAATAAATCACTCGCACACTCTTTTCAAGACCATGAAGCACTATTGATAACGAATATCTGATATGTATATTATTGACCCATATTGAATTCTTCATCTCCTTAATCCGTTCTTTTATAAGTTATTTCCGTTCTTTTACAGGTTTGGTAAATATTGTTGCTGTGTTGTCATAATTGTGTTCATTTTAGGCCAAAAAATTAATCAAAGCAATAATAAGTGAGAAAAAGTATTATTGTAATGCAAAAGGCGTTAACTTTTTCTCATTCGCTATTTGAAGACAACGTTAGCAGAGGCTTTCACACGTCCCTATAGACAAGTCGAGCGATAGCAATGGTTCTTTAGTACCAAACCCCTAAGGAAAAATCACGGCTTACTAAGAACGAGCAACTAGAATTATAATAATGGACTATTCGAGCATGCTGACAGAGTGCAACAGAATATCTCCATACAGAGCTCTGATATTAATAAGGTGCCTGATGACGTCAAGTACTAGTATTATGTAGGAATATATGATAATTAGGAATTATTTCCTTAATTTTTTCGGAACAACTTCCGTTATAGTATCGATAGAACAATACAACCCATGCCACATTGCGACGATGCTCTAATGAATCGATAGAGTTGACTACCCTGCCGTTATTAATAAGTACCTTCACCCTCTCCTGGACGCTGTTGAGAAACCCCAAAATAAACTTTGAATAAAAGTTGCATTTTATCTTAGGTCGGATATATTTCTTGTAAATATTAAGAAGATCAGATGGGGTTCGCCAAATAAATTTTTTTTTAAATGCTATAAAAAAAAACTACTGAATATTTTCTCAAATTTCTTTTTTTATTTGAAAGTACAATCTTTCCGGATTTTATTCAAATGGCTGCCTCGGCTGGCCATGCAGTAGCCTACAAGATCGGTTTAATTTTTAAGCACACTATCGATTATGTGCAGCTGTATTTCACCAATGACTTCACGAATATTTTCCTTTAAAGCATCAATTGTCTCTGGCTTGTTGGCGTAACACTTATCTTTGACGGCACCCCACATATAATAGTCCAACGGTGTCAAATCGCAGCTCCGAGCTGGCCAAACGACATCAGCTCTGCGGCTTATAATGCGATCTTCAAAAACAGGGCGCAAAACATCCAGTGTAGCTTCGGCTGTGTAACACGTAGCGCCGTGCTGTTTAAACCAAATGTTGCTAATATCCTCCTCTTCAATCTTTGTGAACAAAAATTCGTTCAACATGGCCCGATAACGATCGCCATTGACTGTAACGGCCACTCCTTGCTCATTTTCGAAGAATAATGGCCCAATTATGCCTCTGGACCAAAATCCGCACCAAACAGTGACTCGTCTTGTATCGGCTTTTCAATGTATGCGTGCGGATTTTCTGTGGCCCAAATTCGACAATTTTACTTGTTTACATACCCGCCAAGATCAAAATAAGTTTCATCTGAAAAGATGATTTTTTTTTGGCAAAATCGGCATCTTCTGTAAATCGATCGCAGGCTCACTTAGCGATGCGAAAAAAGCGTATACACAACCATATTCGTTCAGCGGAAGGATAAAACTAATTATCTGTCAAATCAGACATGAGCTAAGTGTCACCATTCACGAAATAAGCACTAGTTGAAAAAAAACGTTAGATGGCGGACCCAGTACTTCTTACACCATCTTAAGAAACCGAGGCACTTGAATGCTTCTCTCGTCACTCGAAATATGTGATCATTTCAACGAACGCCACAGTGAAGTCTCATGCCCAGAACATCAAGGGCATCCGATTTCCCAATATCTACATTACCCATAGATAGAGATGACACTACATCACCACGTTTGTGTGTTAAAAAACAATATTGTGCCTTGGGTGCATTAAAATCGACCCTCTTTTGCCCAACTCTATCAAACGTCTTTAGATATCCAGAGCCAAAACCATGAATGGACTGTTCCACTTCCCTAAGAACAATGCCAGCAGGTCACCAGTAGAACGACCATTGCGTAAACCATACTGAAGATCGCTTAGCAAATCATTTTAACCAAATACCTCACAAGGTGATGATGAATCATATTCTCCATAATATTAGAGAGCGCAGAACAAACTGCTATTGGGCGGTAGTTTTCAATCTTCCAGCAATATGGAAAAATACCGGCGCTATATGATGAACTGAAAAGGTTAGCTAATGGATGAGCAAGCGTCGAAATTCACTGCTACAAGACCAGTGCCGACTCAGATGATTTATTAACGTTGAGATTTACAAAACCCTTTGTCAAACAACTTGGAACCTCCTGTTTCTTTTCATCGAAAACTTCTGACTCACCTTCCAACTCTACTTGCAGCTTACAGAAGGTTTTATTATATATTTATCTCCAAGAAGTAAAGCCTTGCCGATTGCAGGAACTGTGGGGGTATTACAGACCTTAGTGCAGTGAATAAGTTTAAAGCGCAGAAGTCTTGCGTCGACCATATTAATACTTTACAAATAATTGTAGGGCAATCAGCAGAGTGGCAATCTTAGTACTTATTATTATAACATAATCTTTAAAGATCCCAAATATATCATAGGGAAATAACAAATTCTTTCCATCTACTCCTATCTAAAGCTAGTGATTAAATCTGGCTTCAAGTCATTCTAAGGGAAACAGCCAGATGGGCTGGCATACCGATTCTTCGGATTGCATCTCAAGGTGCACCCATTCCATTTTCTTTTCAAAGTTACTTTTATTACAGGAACTTTATTTCTTTGCCATAAAGAAAGATCGAATAATATATCCTACCAGAATATTTTCAGAATGCACCGTAGACAGCAGTTTATAAATGCTCGCATGGAATTGACATCCCTCACAACTACATTTCACGACTCGTAACCATACACGAGCGTAGACTTCACACACGAGTTGAAGATGTCTACTTTTGTTTTTGGAGAATTATGGGAAGAACGGCATAAAGCATTCAATAATCCAACAAATTGATTGCCTAGGTTCAATCTGTTCCGAATATCAGCACTGAAACCGCTTGGCGACGTGAGGATACTGCCAAGATAGCAAAAAGTCCAGAAATCTGCTAAATTTCTGTTTCTAATTCGAAACATCTTTTTGTTGTTAGCGTTGATTTGCATAACTTTTGCTTTGGATGTGTTTATTCACAAGCTCGCAGTGTATGCTTCTGTCCGTACAGAATTCAGATTTCCTTGCATGACGCAATGTCCGTCAGCCAGGAGATAGATGTCGTCCATATTGTCTTCGAAAAGGTTTTCGATACCCTGAACCACCATGTAATTTGGAGCAATCTTGCTTGCAAGGTGTCAAATGTCGAGTTCCAAATGGTTTTCGTCAGAGACGCATTCTATCCACTCTTCTCTTTAACATCGATCTTGTTATTACATATATTACGCAATGCTATTTCGACAAACAGAGATTTTAGATGGTGTCTCAACCAACAACTACAGAGCCTCGAATATCAGACGATTAAGCCCGTTTTTTATAGTTTGTGAAAAATTCGAACACCCATAAAGACCTGAACGTGCTATGGTAAAAGAGGAAATGCAAGGTATACTTATTTTAAGCCCGTGGAATATAGCTGTAGTTGCGTATCAAGATCCACATATTCAACTTTTGCGTAAAATCGGTTCTTTTGTACGACTGTGAGCCTTGGAATACGATATCGCACGACATACCACCTTGATCAAAAAGTTCCCGGAATTTATTCAGAGAATTAAAAATACAAGCTTATATCATCTAAATCTATATTTTCCCCCACAAAGTAATTCCCGTCGACTGCAACACACTTATACCAGCGCTTGATTCAATCCTAGAAGCATTTTTATATTCGGTTTTCGGTATGTCCATCAGTGCTTCCTGCGATTATTCCATTATTTCCTCCCGGCTGCTGAAACGCGTTCCCGGTAATGTTTTTGAACAGAAAGAAGTCACAGGGAGCCAAATCAGGTAAATTCGGTGGCTGTTTGATGGTGAATGTTGCATATTTTATCATAACATTTATAATAATAATGGCACTGTGCGACGGTGCGTTATCATGGTGCAAAATTAACGAGTTTTCTATCCACAATTCTGGTCTCTTTCTACGAATTGCTTCACGCAAACGTCTCATAACGCCCAAATAATACTCTTTGCTTACTGTCTGACCTTCTGGTAAAAATTCACGATGCACTACACCGTTGTAATCCATTAAGATGACGTGGTTTTTTGGTCTCAGCTCACTTGCCTGATGTCTAGGTTATCTGTCGTACTTATAAACCCACGTCTGGTCTCCAGCAACGATCCTTTCGATGAATGTGGGATCGGATTCAGCCTTGTAAATCATGCCTTTTGCGCCCTCTACATGATCTCTTTTTTGCATGAAATTGAGGTCTTTTGGCACCAACTCCGCTGTTACATGACGGAAACACAAATCATTAAAAAATTGTCTTGGACGGATCCATAGGCGATGTTCAAGTCCTCCGCTATCTCTCTGATGGTTAATTTTCAGTTTTCGACCAACATTTCTTTTACTTTACCAATGTTTTAATCGGTTTTCGATATCGATGGTCTGCCACTCCGTTCATCATGTTCAATTGGCTCACGACCACTTTTGCACCGCTCGTGCCACTGGTAAATGACCGTTTTCTTTAGAGAATCATTGCCGAAACACTTTTCCAACATTTTCAACGTTCGCGCACCATTAAATCCGTTTTTTACGCAAAATTTAATACAAGTTGGTTGTTGCAAATTTAAATTCATTTCTAAACTCGTAAGAAAACGCCAGCACACAGAGAGATAGATGTACTCTTGTCTACGTAGCTTTTGCAAATATCAAGCTATGCCGCTAAGATTTAGCGAGAATATCAACAACAGATGTACCAATTTAACAAAAAAAAAAAACTCAAATCGGAAATATGAGATCGCCACACGGGGGTTATTCCGGGAACTTTTAATCAAGGTGGTAAATGCCATTCAATTAAGCCACTGCCTGTGCAGGATTCTCAGATTATTTTGATCAAGCACCATATCAAATACGCAAATTTGGCTTCAAACCCATCAACAACCAATTCATACCGCAAATGGCGCTGGATTGATCACTCACTGTGCAGATCTCAGGATGAGGTTAGCAGTAGGATTCGGAAAGAGCCGCTGTCAGCTCGGTTATTGATTGCAATCTCCAGGGCAACACACAAAAAAATAGCGGTCCATCTCACATTTGGCGACATATTGTATTAGTTGCTACGAACAAGGCAACCTTAGGCATCTGGTACGCTAATCCGACTTGTAAATTATGTGCGATGAAGTTACAAGGATTTCTAAGAGTATTCCTGTTCTTTGTGATACTTATCTGCATCGAAATCGTTACTTGTCTTCCTAAAGTAATACCCTCAGAAATAGAATTTAAAAATTTTTCAATTTGCAGTTTTTTCAAGATTGTTATCTCAAATTTTAATGCATAACATAACAGAAACTTCGGTATTGCAAAACAGCAAAGCAGAATTTTTTCACTTTACCATTTAATGCTAAGATAACCAAAGAAGGTAAATATATATTTCGGTTCTGGTTGTTAATTATGTTTTAAATCAAATAAATGTTTACAAAAAATAATAAGATTATATTTTCTTTAAATATTTGTCTGATCTGAATTTAAGTCATTTGTTTTATTTATTTATTTATTTTTTTATTTCATGTTTAATTGCGTTTACTGATATTTTAACTGAAAATCAGAAATAAGCCAAATCGGAGACACGTTTCTATTTATTTTTTAAAATCTATCAATTCATTTGTATTCTTAATGTTCTTTAGACAACACTATGAGATGAAACATCAACTCAACCCAAAGGCGTATTTGACACACTAAGATGTTGGTCATTTACAACCCTGCATCTGACTGGGTTATGTCAATACACAAGGAATATTCGAGTTAAGAGAATTGCCCTATATACTAAGGATCTCCTTACTTAGATGACTTTGGTATACTCAGGAAGAAAGGTCGTATCGATGCAATTGAAGGTGTTGCAACAAGGATTAAACGACCAAACGTTTGACGCAACAAATCGATTGTGGCATAAGATGTGTGGCAATTTACACCATCCTGTTGAAACTAAACATCGTTCACATCAATACCATGAACAGCGGGCATGCGATAAGTGTCTCCATTGTCCGTAATGGTTGCGCCGTCCTCATTTTCAAAGAAATATGGGCTTCCGCTCCACCAGCCTTAATACGTCAAATTTTCCTTGTTAATGTACCCACCAAGATAAAAATGAGCTTCATCCGAAAAGATGATTTCAAATGATGATAAATTTCTAATAAATCCCAACGTTGTTCAAGCGTAAATCGATTCATTTCGTTCAGTGGAGCTAATATACTGAATTTTGTGGCAGAATAGAATAACATAAGTATTGACAGATTCTAAATAACCGCTAGTTCAAATGTAAGCCAATATTTGGCATAACCCGATACCATTGAAAACTTCTGTAATGCATTTATCATTCGAAGTAGAGCTGCATAACAATCGATAGTACTATCGATAGTATCGATAGTTTTGTTTTTGGCTGACCATCGATAGTTTTTTTTTACTATCGATACTATCGTCAAATTCTAAGAGTAAATACGGAGGCCAAGTCAAAGTCACATTTGCAAATATTTGTTCGACGCAGGTTGTTAGCCGTCTGTAAAATTTTATAATTACATAGGGACACAGTTTAACAATTTCTTAAATTTCTATTTATTAAACACAAATAAAGTATGAATTGTAACTAAAATATGTTCGTAGATACGATTTTGCATTTGACCAAAACAAATTAATATTCGTTTCGTCAGACCATATAATGTTGTTCTAATTATTACGGTGCAGGTGTTGCTTCCGTTCGCTGAGAAATGATACATTTCGAAGACTCTTACTCTATTGCGCGACTTGAAACAGAAGAATAAGTTCATTTTTGAGGCTTTTGATGGCTTGAAAGGATTAATCTTTAAAGTACGAATTAAGAGTTGACAGGGTTCTACGCTTTCACTGGATCTTATTAATTACTTTAGTTTTAAATTAAGTGTCCCTATTTTTTGTTTCAACACTGTATATTTATTATTATTCTTTACCTTTCACTTAAATTCTAATATTGTTGCAACAAGTAGAAATTAAAAGAATCCGTTAGTATCGATAGTATCGATCAGCTATCAAAACTATCGAGTGGGCCGACTATCGATAGTTTTACAGCTCTAATCCGAAGCCGGCGTTAGGCTGTAGATCCCTTTCTATTAGTCTAAAAATAGAATCGGATGCAACTAGTTGAATGAGAGAAGCCCCATGTTCTTTTATGAAATGTTACGGAAATTAATAATAAATTAAATTAACAATAAATAATAATTAATTAATAAATAACAAATAAATTAACAGATTAAAGTTCTCATTATTTAAAGCTTAAGAACTTTGTTTTATTTACTGAGACGACCGCCGGTTAACAAGGTGGTTAGTAGCAGTGTTGATAACCTGAATGGCTAGTTTGTAGTTAAAGAAGACTAATCGCTAACAGTTCTCCTACGACACCAGGGAGGGCCCATCTTGGTTGCAATACTTCTTCGACCAGTCCACGTAATCACGCCTATATGGTCCCTTGCTAATCACTAAGGGAACAAAATGTAATATGTCCCAAATGGAAAAAAAATAAAAACACCAGGTTGCCGACCAACTCATCTGAGGATGAGCTTTCAGTCTCCATCCTATCTCTTAAATATTTAAGGTACCTGCCAATATCCGCTTTGTAAATCCAATGTAGAGAACCACTTTGTTCCAGCTAACGTGTCGAGCGTATCGTCAATTCTTGGTAGCGGGTAACTGCCCTTTTAAGTGACATCATTCAGCTTCCTGTAGTCTACGCAGAGTCTTGTATTATCATCTTTCCTTTTAACTAAGACTACAGGTGAGCTCCAAGAACTCGATGATGGTTCAATTACACCGCTCTTCTCCATTTCACTGACCAGCTCCTTAACCTTATTACCCTTCGCCAGAGGTATACTTTTGGGTGGCTGTTTTATCGGTCTCGCTTCGTCAGTATTTCATGTTTGCCTATAGCTGTTCTACCTTGACTTTTATTTTTCGTGGCGAATACGCAGGCGTACTTCTTTAGCAGCTTTTTGGCTTTCTTTTCTTTCTGAAGCTGCTAGAACTGCTACCCATTTCTCTACATTTTCATCAAATACCTGTTGGTCCTTGGCTGACATATTTTCAGGTTCGGACAATTTTTCGCTGCTTATTACCGCTTCTATAGAAGCACATTGGCCAACCTAAGAGTTTTCACAAATGAATTTTTCGTGACCTGATAGATTGCGCACTCTCACTGGGACTATTCATTGTTTATTAAATTTGACGATGGCCTTTACTGATAACAAGTTTATCTTAACTTCTGATAGTTCTACCAGCCACAAGCGCTTGTCCTCACAATCTCCCTCCATACGCGCCATTATCAATGATTCAGTCTGATTTGGTAATTTTTGTCGTTTGACAGCAACTAATCTCCTAGCGTGCACTTGATGCTGGTATCCCACGTCAAGAGGTATATATACATTACGCCAACTCATTATCTGTTGCCACATATTCAAATTGATACCATGGACTACCATAAAATCGGCAATGTTCGCTATTGTCACTTTCACCTAAATTTTTCGTAGACGCTGGCTGACTCCCCAGTAGCTGTTCGTAGTCTGATATTACTAATTTTCTTATACTTTTCCTTCACTACATCTGGTCTGATTGTAGATTGTGTCGCACCCGTGTCTATAGTGAAGGTGTGTTGTTTGCCATTAATGTACCCGCAGGCTGTAAGGTTGCTGTTATTTTTCTTCATCAGTGATATGGAGATTTGGGGACCAAGATAAGTTGCCATAGCTCTTCAACAGTTAAAACCACAAGATTATATCAAGGGTATGAATGCTGCAGGCGATATAGCGCTCGCAAAGACCAAAAAGTCGCCCGCAGAGCTAAGAAATGCGCAATACCGGAGGGCGAAGTATATTCTAGCAAAGATCGTTACGCATTAAAGCGATGAAATTAACAAAAGGCAAGCTTGGCAATTCACTCTACACAAAGTACATATTACCTTCCTCCCAGGTTAAGGAAACACATTTATGCAGTAAATCATGGATAAAACGACATCATTTGATATATTATAAGACAATGTTGAAGATGCCATGTTAGTGAAGGTTATTTAATAGCGTTAATTATATACATATCTTTTCAAGAAATTTAAAGACATATTGGCGTAAGGTCAGGCCTATCTAAAAAATGCTGGCGTTAATAAAAAATTTAAATTCTATTGTCATCGACTTTTAGCGATAGAAAATATTTAATTTTATTCAATAAAAATTCAATTTATTAATTTTACAAATTGAACCGCAATGAGGCCCTTAATTTAAAACTTATTACAATTGACACTTAACCACCAAACTATGAAAAATTAATTTGAATGCACTTTTAAAAAATTAACATTAAATAACAGTTTAAAAAATCATCCCTTTTCCCAAATAATATTGACTTTGAAATCTTTATCGAATAGGGGCTTTTAAGTTAAAAAAGAAAACTAATGAACACACTCACTATTATTTACGCACTTATTCACACACACTTTTCTAATTTAAATTTCAAAATGAGAAGAAAAAGCAAAGAAAACCACCTACACATTGCATTAAATTGAATTCATTAATAAAGAGCAGCAAGTAAATTAACAAAATAATTTCAAATATTTTCATGAGACAATACTCGTATAAATAAAATTAAATATACTCGTATGTATGTAAATAATTTTATTTGAAACAAAAGCGAATCCTACATTCAAAGAAGGAAATATTTAAAAGTTTAACTGAGAAATCATGGTGAAATTATATAAGATGGTGACAGCCTACAACAATACAAAAACAACAGGACATTTTTGTCCTGTTGTAAATTTCAAAAAAGAGATTGTGGTGAAATAAATAAGCTGCTGTCAAAAATGGAAAAATATAAATAAACAAGAAAAAGATTAAATAAAACATCTAAATATAACAAAAATTTTAATTTTTATATTTACAATATAATCTTGCTGTTGATGTGTTAAAAGACCCGTCTGTCACAGCTTGGCGATGTCCTAGCAAATTTGACGATGCTTTTCTTTAAAATATAAATGTGCCAGAGTTCAGGTTAAGTGACGTACCAGAGTATGCTTAAAAGGAGCTGGATCTAATATCGGAAATGAGTGCATTCCGTTTCTAATACAGAGCTAGTTATGAAAACTGATTTTCCTTTAGAATCTTTTGGTGGTTCTATAGAACAAATTGAGGAGCCTCAATCACAACAGCCCGAATTTTTAAAAGCAATGGTAAATTCCGTGGTTGATAAGAAATATATATTCCCCCGAAAATGGATATATTTCCGATATTAAGTCTAGCACAATATGCATGCTATGGATGTTGTATTCATTTAATTTTTTGTTTACTAACACATGCCGTGCTACGCTACCACTATCTTTATTATCTTAATTCTCTTCTGAACTATTATTCTTTTTCCTTTTTCCCCATTTTGTCTTCTTCTAGTCAAAAACCAAGCATTTAAGCTTAGTTATAATAAATATAATTTTCACAAAAAAATATAATAAATACATACAGTTTGTCAAATAAATGTTTTCAAAGTAGAAAAAAAGTCAAAATCTTATTTTCATTGAGAATTCCAACAACAAATTCTTAACATGTTTATCTCGTTACTGTACCTCTTAAGGACTTCGAGACGTCATAACTTTAAAATAGACACATACGTTACAACGCCAACAACAACAAATGATCTTTACCTGGTTTTTATGCTGTCAAATAAATGTTTCAAAATTAAGAAAACACTATTATTATTATTCTAATCTAAGGCATGTAAACAAAAAATGTTCTACATTTTTATTTATTGATATATTCTACCAAATATCAAATTAATATCAAATATTAAAGATATTTTTCACAGATTTTAAAATAATTAAACATTTTCATAATAATATGTACGAAAGCGTTTTACTCCTTAAGCCACGCATAAACTTTTGGATAAATATTATGAAGTTTGGCTACCTTAGACATTTTTGGAAGTCTTAATTTCACTTGAACCCAAATTCAAAGCACAAATCTTATGCTTTCAACAAATCTTAAGTTATGCAAAAAAAAATATTCTTGGGAATCTATATAATTGATAGGCTAAGGCATTTCTTTGTATTCCTTTTACACCCGTTCTTCTACACCGATTTTGAAAGGCTATGTATATGCTTAAAGCTTTTTCTGTGCAGATGTGCCCAATACACAATTTATTTTAATCGGTCCAGTACTTTAGGAGTAATACGATTATAAAAACTCTTACTTACACATAGAAAGAAAAAATATTTTTTTGTGTAGCTAAGGGTTGGGCAAATTTGAGGTTAGGAAGGGAAATGGCTTAAAAACAAATTTTTTTGACTCAGATTTATTCATACCAATATAAAATAGAAATATGGGAAAATGTCCACCTCTAGCACGTTGGCAGACGTCCGCCCTTTATACAAAATTTTAAACCACATTTTGCAACAAAGCTTCGCCTCCCTCTCAATGCAGCGCCGAATTTCATCTTTCATAGTGTCAGTTGTTTGGGGTTTGTTCACGTACACCCGGTCTTTCTTATGAAATTGAATTGAATGAATTGCTTAGCTGGATGTGTGGCTTGTGGCGCCGTCACGGTGACGTCGTTTCCTTGCTCATTTTCGAAAAAATACAGGCCGATGATGCAGCCTAGCCACAAACCGCACCATACGGTCACATTCTTTGCATGTTAGGGTTTTTCGAGGACTGTTTGTGGATTTTGTGAGCTCCACATGCGACAATTTTGTTTGTTTACATAACCGCCTAATTGAAAATGAGCCTCATTATTAAAGATGATTTTGTTGAAAATTGCATTATTTTCGTTCAGTTTTTCAAACAGCCAATTCATAAACGTTCGACGCAAACAATTGTCGGCTGGCTTTAATTCTTGAACTTGTTGAACTTTATAAGCGTGAAGATTAAGATCTTTATGCAAAATGTTGCGCAAAGTTCCTCTGTTGATGCCCAATTGTTGCGAACGTCGACGAGTTGTTGTTCCAGGCTCATTCTCAACTCTTTACTGTACAGCGGTTATGTTTGCATTACTACGGCCACTACGAGCATATTGTTTTGATCTATTGTCAGCTACAGTACCATGGGCCTCGAATTTAGCGATTAAATTACGCACAGCGGTCTCAGAAGGAGCCTGATTACGAGTAAAAGCTGCTCCAATTTTACGAAGTGATACAGTAAAATTTTCAACATTTTGATAGTAAGTTTTCACTATTAATATTCGTTGTTCAAGAGTGAAGCGTTCCCAATATTTAACTAAATAAGTGTCAAAGGTTGACAGCTCAATTCTTGACATTTTACCATTTCACAGCCAATTTTCTTCCTAATCTCAAATTTTTAATCGATTTTAAGTTTTCGATCCAACTTGCAAATTGATTTAGATAACTTTATATATCCGAAATTACTATGTGTTCCTCGCTGTGGTAATAAATCGATAATTTTGAATTCAGTAGCTGGATTTAACGAAGTTTTGTAAAACATTTTGTATGGTACGTCCCTTGTAACTTTAATCCAGCATATATTTTACCAATTAACGGCTTTTCCATTAATGTTTATCTTTCTTTTTAAAACCGCTCTACTACACCAATTAAAATTACTTTATAGTAATCCTGGGGATTATATAAGAAACTTGTTTTGCCGATTGCCATTTCTACCACTCTAAAATCACGACTGATAGGTAAAAATGAATGCCCTAAAAATAACAATTTCTGATCAATGATATCTATATCACTGGACTGAACAATTTTCATCCTTTAAAACGACTTGCATAGCTTTATGCTTCTATTTTGCCCAGTACACATGTCACTATAAGCTATAATGTGTTTTTGTGTTTTCACAGTCTGTACGTGTTTCAAACAGTAAGATGCTACTACTTGTACTATACGCGATGCTTAAATTTCATCCAAAACATACATACCATCTTAAGACATGGCGTCAAATGTTCATATTGCTTCACCATACAGCAACGTCCCTGTTCTGTATTCAGGGTTTATTCCTAATCAGAAGTTCGGAAATTTGCTGTTCTTCATATTTATAAACAAATTTTAATTTCATAATTTCTAGCAATTTTTGCTCAAACAGTTGTGTAAATAATATGGATTATGGATTATAATCGATGTTTTAACAGTTCAGGGAAGCTTTATTAAAAAAAAAAAAACTTGATTCGATTTGATTCCACTAACATTTTTCTACATGAAATAAAATGAAAAAAAAATTATTCGAATATAGAATACAGAACAGCTTAAAAATACGGAATATTCCGATTCCAAATAAAATCTTTCTGATACGGAATACAGAACAGCACTGATAGTATATTGGATCGAATAATAATTTCAATCTAAGATGAACTTGCACCACTTTAAAAATAAACATATTTTCAATACTATTAAGAGAAATTCCAATTTTTTCCAACTCCCAAATATCAACATCCAATTATTTTTACTAAAAATTGTTTTCACATAAAAAGATCATAACAATTTTTGTCTATGACTACCATTATCTGTATTTTTTCAAAAATGGACTTGCTCCACTTTCAAAATAAACAGCCCAATTGATTATAATTTTGTGCCCAAAAGAAAAAAAGGAAACTAAATCTTACATGACACACTCGACTATAGGCAATAGGCTTGTTACTTTGAATTTAAAAAGCATTATGTTAAATGATGTATGGGACTCCCCCTACATCCATGAATAAATCCATGGTAAAAGTGAATATGTTTTGTTTCGCCGAATGTATCTCCTTTCAAATAATGGTTTTTTAATTTAAAAAAATTAAAATAATATTTAACTTTAATTTTTCTGTTATTCCGTTATTTGCATTAAAAATTCCAACAAAAAAATACCACTCTAATTACAAATACCGCACTCAGTACAGGTTTCATTAAAGCATTAAAAATAATGCATTAAAAACAATGCATTAAAATTAATTTTTCACTATTGCTCTAGAACTAAAATTGCCTTAATCACTTTTTTTGTCAAATTCTTATTTAAACTATTAAGTTGACTATTAGTATTTAACCTTGCATAGCTCCACCCCAACAGAGCCAAAATAAGGCCCATTTAGCTGTACAAAAACGTTGCAAACACTTTGGTTTTAAACGTTTCCAACCATAACTTTGCATATTAATAAATGCATCCGTCGATGAAGTACTACGATTGGTAGTTGAAGGAGTTTCAACTGGATTTTCTATTTCATTATTATTATCCATTTTATTTATTTAATTTTTTTTTTTTTTTTTTGTTTTTCTAAATTCACTTCACTGTTAAAATTAAAAATATTTTTGACAAAAGTTTTCTTAGCACATTTATTGAAATTTAAATTCTTATTTGATTTATTTATCCTTAATAGCACACAACCGTTTCCGTTACAATTTAAACATTTTTATTTTTTCAATAACGGTTTATATAGTGAAAACGAACAACTTTACAAAGCGACGCGATAAATCGAACTGAACGATGTTTTTCAAAAATAAATTTCATTGAAATACTTCTTCGGATGCCCAATGAAATAACATCGACGCACACACGAAACGACAGCACTAATCATTTCACATTGATTTTCTTAAACAACAACATTAAATCCACAAACAGACTCCGTATGAAATCTAGTTGTGTGTTGAAAAAGATCTCTACTTTCATGCTGCCTGCCATGTCCATGTCACAGGGGTTGTTCTTAATATTACTGTTAAATGGTTCGCTCTGTTAAATGGTTAGACTCGTTAAAATGTATGCTGCGTAGGTGTGGGTGGTTGAGCTTATATTTGTCTGACAAACAGTTAATTTTGGCGGGTATTCTTTATACTTTACAAAATTCTATGCGGCATGTGTGGAGGACGACCGACGATGGTTCAAACGAAAATTTTTGTTCATCGTTATTGCTGAAAAGGAATCAAAACAAAATGTGCAAAAATCATTTGAAAGCATAATAACACTCGCACTCGTAAGTAAGTATCAGTCAGAATCTGCCGGCATTTTATTTTTTCATTCTTTATTCATATTCCTGCTGACAGGGCAATTGTGAACAAGTTTATCTTACGCATACATTCACGTCATTATTATCGTCATACTTTAGTGTATTACGGTATCTATAGTCTATACAATACTTTCATTACTACGAGTGTCTGATACACTGGTAAAATATTTAATTAAAATATTACGCTATTCAATTACTACAATTTTACATACTTCATTTACAATTTTAATTTATTTACTTAAAATATTTGTAATTAAATTAGCAACTATTTTAAACTTAATTTATTAACTGTTCTATAGAATTGTTAAAAAATATATGTTTGTGTTGAAAGAAAGAACAAATTTTTGTCAGAATCCATTCTGGCGTTGCCCTACATGTATGTGTCTTGTAATTGACTTTTGAAATGTATTTGCTTAAACTTGTTTGATGATTTAAAATATGCATACGCGAGCGAATTAAAAACAAGCAAACAAGAATCGAAAACGAGCAATTCATTTCAATTCATATTGTTTGTGTAAGATTAAATGCGTAATACCGTGCTTTCGTATGTTTGTGTGTATGTATATTTTGTGTTTTCAACTCGTTTTGCATTCCGAATTTTATTTTTAAATTCTTTTATTTTTGATTCTTCTCACGAGTCGTAATTTAAATTCTTTTAAAATTCGGCTTTTTAAAATAATCGTTCTTTACGAACGAATTCAATCGAGCACTCTTCCCACTCTGGTTTTAAGCCTGCTGTTACATTTGGACTATTTTGGTAAATTTGTTTCTTTTCGTTTTATGTCAACTTGAAATGTTAACTCAGAAGTATTTTTATATTTTACTCAATTTACCCATACGGCGTTTCCCTGAAATCTATATACCCGTACATATTTCGTATTATGGATGGGAAATAAATTCAACTTTTTCCCGATCCCATCCTTTTTTTTTGCAACCAGTCCGTTTTTATAAAGAAAATGCTGAGACGACTTTTGACGTCTCCCGCTGATACAGTTACTGAGATGTAAGATATTTATTGTTTTTTATAGAAGGCGCTACGACCATTCTTCTTATAAAGCTAACTTTTGATCTTATTGATCAATTTTATAATAGAATAGTTTATGGAAAGTTTGATGACTCTATCTCTTATAGTCGTCAAGATCTACCGTAATAACTACGTGTTTTGTAGGAATGTTCTATGATCTAAAATTCTTCTTTTACCCCTTATTACCCTCCCAAAGTCCAAAAATTAAAAAAATATACTTTTGTGCTACAAATGAATGTTAGCAAACAAAAAAATTTGCTTTAAGAAAAAAATGTATGTAATTTAAGCAGAAAAATCATTAATTTTGACCGTTTTTCTCTGATTTTAACGTTCTATAACACTTTTGTAAGCAAAATCTATCTGTGTTCCAAATTTCATCAAAATCGGAATGTTAGCAAACAAAAAACTTTATTTTTATTTTATAGGGTCCGCCAAATAAATTGTTTTTTTTTTTGAAAATGCTATAAAAAAACTACTGAATATTTTCTCAAATTTCTTTTTTTATTTGAAAGTACAATCCTTCCGGTTAATAATGGAAAATAATTTCATTCAAGTAGCTGCCTCGGCAGGCCATGCAGTAGTCTAATTTTTAAGCACATTATCGATTGTGTGTAACACGGCACCCCACAAATAATAGTCCAGCGGTGTCAAATCGCAGCTCCGAGGTGGCCAAACGACATCAGCTCTGCGGCTGATAATGCGATCTTCAAAAACAGGTCGCAAAACATCGAGTGTAGCTTCGGCTGTGTGGCACTTAGCGCCGTCCTGTAGAAACCAAATGTTGCTAATATCCTCCTCTTCAATTTCTGTAAACAAAAATTCGTTCAGCATGGCCCGATAACGATCGCCATTGACTGTAACGGCCACTCCTTGCTCATTTTCGAAAATGGCCCAATTATGTCTCTGGACCAAAATCCGCACCAAACAGTGACTCGTCTTGGGTGTATCGGCTTTTCAATGTATGCGTGCGGGTTTTCTGTGCCCCAAATGCGACAATTTTGCTTGCTTACATACCCGCCAAGATCAAAATAAACTTCATCTGAAAAGATTATTTTTTTTTTTTTGGCAAAATCGGCATCTTCTGTAAGTCGATCGCAGGCCCAGATTCCCAGCGTTGTTCAAGCGGATGCACAACCATATTCGTTCAGCGGAAGGATAAAACTAATTATCTGTCAAATCAGACATGAGCTAAGTGCTAGCATTCACGAAATAAGCACTAGCTGAAAAAAAACGTTATATAGGTGGACCCTATATAAATGTCATTTAATCTCTTCTAATTTGGTCCATTTTCCCCTGATTTTGAACTCTGTAGGTCCAATTTTAATAAAATGCACAGCCTATAACACTCTCGTTGGCCATATTTATCTGTCTTCCAAATTTTAACATTTTCGGTTAAGTCGTGATTGAAGGACAAAACAAACAAATAAACAAATAGACTTAGAATATATTTTAACTTATCTATAATGTATACGAAGATAATGCATTTAAAAAATTACAAATCTTAGGTTCAGCAACATTTTGGTGTGCGTTCGTATTTATCGATTTACTTTTAAGTTTTAGCAGTATATAATGAAAAAATTACCTTTCGTTGTATCGGGTATTTTTTATGGAGGTATAACACTTTGTCAGCTATCAAACTAAACGGTTTCGCATTTCAACGTGAATAGACTGACGCCTAAGCAAAGCTTTAAAATTGTGCAAATTTATTTTGGAAATCATGATTCTGTTCGCAATACGCCCTTTTTGTTTAGCGATAAAGCTCAATTTTTTTTTTAATGGATACGTCAATAAACAAAACTACTGTATTTGGAGTAATGATAATCCTCAAGTGTATATTGAGGCACCGTTATATCCAGAAAAACTAACTGTTTGGTGTGTTTTATGGGTTGGTGGAATCATTGATCCGTACTTCATTAACCACGATGCTGATCAGAACGTTATAGTCAATGGTGACCGCTATAAAGCTATGATTACTAACTTTTTTCTTCATCAATTGAACAATCATTATGTGCAGGAGTGGTGGTTTGAACAAGACGGTACAGCATGTCACACAACTCGTGCTACAAATTATTTATTGAATGAAACGTTTGGTACCCACATATTTTCACGTTTTTGACCCGTGAATTGCCCTCCGAGATCGTGCAATTTGATGCCGCTAGACTATTTTCTGTATGGATATGTGAAGGTGCTAGGCTACCGCGATAAGCCCGAAGCGATTGACCACTTGGACGCAACATTTTCCGGGTTATTGCCGATAAACGGCTCCAAATGTTGGAAAAATTCATCGAAAATTTTACCTCCAGATTAAACTACATCCGAGCCAGCTGTGACGGTCATATGCTAGAAGTCATATATAAAATGACAGAAGATTATTATTTTTCGAATAAAGTAAATTTCATGTCAATTAAATAAATTCATCTTTATTTTATTCTATTTCAAAGTTCTATACCTCTATAAAAAGCACCCCTTATTTAGCAAATAAATTATCTGTGTATTATGCTCTAACTACTGCTGCTCGTACACCTTGGTACACCACTCGTAGATGCTATACAATGAGTCCAATTTAGCAGTTTCATTGAAAGCAAAGATTGACCGTTATTTGAAAATTTTGTCAACTGAATTAATACATCGTATAAAAAACTTCTTACTGATCATAACTCAAAAACGCTTTCCTTAATTAGATACAAATTATGCTCAAAGTCGGCATTTAAAAACAAGGTGATTTTAAAAAAAAAAATTTACTTCAGAATTGAAATATCAAAAATATTGCCGTTTGAGCATTACTTTTTGGGATATTTTTTATGTATGTTTATTTTTTATTTAAAAAAAAGGTTCATAAGGTACCCTACATTTTCTTAAATAACCGTTTTTCACACACCCTACATTTAGCTTATTTTTGAAAAAAAAAACAAAAATGTGGAGAATAATTAAAAATTTTCACAAGTGTTTACGCCTATATTTTCTAATCATATTTGCTACACAATAATTAATTTAATTAAGCTTTTCCACAGTTAATGAACAGTTTTCGTGAAAAAAAAAACCAAAAAAATTTTGTAATAAAGATGTGAAAAGAAGATAAAAAAGCTCGATAAACTTTTTTCTCAAAAAAAAACATTAATTTAAGGCTCAATTATGGTTACGGTTATCACGCCTAATTGAGCCTTTAGCCTTGACTGTCTAGAATCCTTTATCTTTGCATTGTTTTGTGTACTATTTGCATAGTACAGCTGCTATTGTTCAATATTTAGAATTAATGGGAGATGCCACGCCCTTAAATATTTCATCTATTACCGTTCCCAAAATATAAAAAAACTAATATTTATGTGTGGGTTAAGCCAAGCCTACTTATGTATCCAATTCAAACCATTTCTTGACTGATGATTTTTTTTACTACAAAGTTATTTAGACCAAATTAAGAAATTTCTGCTTATTATATAGAAAAATCAATATTTATTTTGTATGGCAGGTACCATGCTCACTAGTCCAATTCCTTCCGCCCATTATTTTGCTAATGGTTTCTATTAACACGAGTCATGCAGATCAAATTCAAAGACTTTTGCTTTAGCCATTCTCAAGATACACATATAAGTAAATAACGTAGCTAAATATTAACCGCGGATTCGGAAAGAGAAGAAACAGGCCTACTTTACACGCACCTATTTGGTAAATCACTTAAAATCGAAGATACGAAAAACCAGTTTTTCACCCGTAATTCAAAATTTTCGAGGTGCTACGAAAATTTCTAATTCAAATTCTTGTTGTAGTCGAGAGCACCTATCAGAGAAATAGTATCACCTCCCAGATGTTTCTACGTTATTCTTTCTTGTAGCATAGGTTTTTGTCTTGTATACTTTTTTTTAACACGTTAAACATAGAGTCTGCTTCGTTTTTGTTTTATAATTTTAGTTCTTGTAAAAATTTTGTTGTTATTTTTTATGGATTTTGTAAAGCCGTAAATGCAGTCTTAAAATATATATGTAAAATGTTTAAATGCATCGTATTTTAAAAGACTGAAATATAAACAATATTCCAGAGAATGTGGGTGTTTTGACGCTCATAGTACATAAAAACACACATTTTTAATAATTACAGTGATTTACTCAGCGACTTAATATAAATTATCTTGGGTTTAAGTATTAAAAACAAATAAAAAATGTGTATTAGCGACACATATAACACTTATTTTTAAAAAATAAGCATGTAAATTATATACCGGAAAAATAATCCGACTTTGCTTGTGGAGCATCCTGTACTCATAGAAGCATGGCGTAAACTTTATATAAAAGTGTAAAGTGTCCGCCTTTAATATATTTTTAAAAAAATAAGCATGTAAATTATATACCGGAAAAATAATCCGACTTTGCTTGTGGAGCATCCTGTACTCATAGAAGCATGGCGTAAACTTTATATAAAAGTGTAAAGTGTCCGCCTTTAATATATTTTTAAAATATCTTAATTATTTCAAAAGCTATGATTTTTACAACCCAAAAAGTTAAAACGTCGCCATTGTGCGACGTATTTTACAAGTTATATCGGGTCCGCCATCTAACGTTTTTCTTTTTTCAACTAGTGCTTATTTCGTGAATGGTAACAATTAGCTCATGTCTGATTTGACAGATAATTAGTTTTATCCTTCCGTTGAACGAATATGGTTGTGTATACGCTTGAACAACGCTGAGAAATATTGCGACATTACTTTGAAAATCATGGTAATGTTGCAGAATGTGTGTGATGTGTTCAGATGAAGCTCACTTTGATCTTTGGTATGTAAACAAACGAAATTGTCGCATTTGGGGCACAGAAAACCTGCACGCATACATTGAAAAGCCAATACACCCAAGACGAGTCACTGTTTGGGGCGGATTTTGGTCCAGAGGCATAATTGGGCCATTTTTCCTCGATAATGAGCAAGAAGTTGCCGTTACAGTCAATGGTGATCGTTATCGGGCCATGTTGAACGAATTTTTGTTCACAATATTAGGATATTAGCAACATTTGGTTTCAACAGGACGGCGCTACGTGCCACATAGCCGAAGCTACACTCGATGTTTTGAGCCCTGTTTTTGAAGATCGCATTATCAGCCGCAGAGCTGATGTCATTTGGCCACCTCGGAGCTGCGATTTGATACCGTTGGACTATTATTTGTTGGGTGCCGTCAAAGATAAGTGTTACGCCAACAAGCCAGAGACAATTGACGCTTTAAAGGACAATATTCGTGAAGCCATTGGTGAAACACAGCTGCACACAATCGATACTGTGCTTAAAAATTGGACCGATCGTGTAGGCAACTGCATGGCCAGCCAAGGCAGCCATTTGAATGAAATTATTTTCCATTATTAACCGGATGGATTGTACTTTCAAATAAAAAAAGAAATTTGAGAAAATATTCAGTAGTTTTTTTTTATAGCATTTTCAAAAAAAAAAAATTATTTGGCGGGCCTTTTATTTTAATATTTTCTCCTTTAAGACTATTCACTCTTTTGATTTTTTAAGATATGATTGGACTTTCCTCACATATTCTGACTTGGGATCAAAACAGATAAAAGTTAAGGCTATACTACGCAGGTTTTCAGGCATGTATGGCCTAAAAGAACAACGACTTCGAAAAGCCACCAACATTAATCAATAGTCACATCACATGTTCCTGTCAATTTTAAAACATAATTTTACCCTTCCAGCAATTCCACGAAACTCAAATAGGTGTGAACTTACCATTGTAGTATCTCTGCCTGCGAGCCACGTCGAAACTAAGAGCACTTGAAGTCATGTGAAAATTATTCTCGCTCATTATTGCTGAAAAAATAAAGCAACTAATACTTGCGTCAAACTAACCGTGCAAATTTTTATTTGATCTGCGATGAACAGCTGCAAAAGTTAGTATAGCATATATAAAAACTTTTTGTAGATTTTTACTCTCCCATACTTACACACGTATGTACATATGTATTTTTATTTTCACCCTGTCGGATAATGAGTAGCTAACTACAAAAATAACCAAGTTTAAGTGAGTTTTTTTTTTACTAACTTTAAGCTACTCAATGCAAAATTTACATTAACCAAAGTATATATTCTGTATAGTAAATTCTTTGTTTTTGGTTAGTTGATCCTTCTTAATTGGGGTTTTCCCTATTTTGTTTCACACTTTTCGTTTCAAAGACGCTAAAATTGATTAACAGAAAAGTGCATCCAAGGAGCCGTCGGAATAGAATAAAGTCGCATATACATAAATACATATTTTAGTTTTTTTTATTTATATCTACACTAGCTTAAACCCTGAGAGCTTCACTGCCCCCATCTTAATTATTATTCTTAACGTTGTTTTAGTTACATTTTACCTTTTTCCACCATTTGTCCCCTTTCGGTCGGAATCCATACACTTGAGATAGCCTATAGTTCCTTCCAAAAAAAACTTAATTCCTCAATTAAAATTTATTTGAGTATATTCTAGTTAAATAACCGCTTCACTCAGCTTCATGCAGCTGTCGGCCACTGTATTCGCTTAGCTGTTGACGACCTCATCTTCAGTGAACAGCCAAAGATACGTTCATATTTGTTAAATATTTGACGAAAAAGCACTAAAGCACTAGAAATTGAAATATTAGAATTTCAGCAAAAAATGATATCATAAACTAGATTAGGGAAATCACAAAAAATAGCGCAGGCTCAATATAATGCTACAAAGTCAAATTAGGTGAATTATAATTATGTTGTATTATAAAAAGTCGGAAAACACATTTCAGTTTATTTATATAGGCCAAAATGATCTTATATCTAAGATGAGTAAGTTTTTTTTTTTACCTGGCAGCAGGGTTTAAAAAACTATTTACAATGGGGAATTTACGATTGTGGGTCAATAAGTCCATGATTTTTTTTAATGAAACACAGGTTTTTAAATAACGTTTTTCCAATTTCCATCCCTTCCAAAACTAAGGTTTGTCGAGGTCATCCAAATAGGTATTTAATTGTGAGGTGATTTCATCGTTTACTTGAGACCAGTACTCAGGGGATGAGCCCTACTTATACAGTGCATTGTGCTGGTACTCGGAAAATAGGTTAGAAGTAGAGAGACTTATGTCGTAAGTGGCAGGAAAGATTTTCGCAGGAAGTACGAATTCTCCCTATAACGCGTTACGCAATTCACTGGTCAATCAAGTGCAAAGGTAAGCACTCTACGAGAAGTACGGAATATGTGATTATTAGGAATTAAATCCTTTATTTCGTCAGAATACATTCCGTTATAGAACAATGAAAATTACGCCACATTTCGACGATCCTCTAGCAAATCGATAGAATTGAATACTCTACCGCCATTAATAAGCTCAAAAATAGACTTTGTAGCACCGGCCCATACATGAGAGTTGTATTTCACTTTAGGTCAGATATAAGTCTTGTAAATATTACAGAGATCAGATAGGGTGAAGTACTTCTTACACCATCTGAAGAAACCGAGGCACATGAATGCTTCTCTCGATACTGGACATATGTGATCATTCCTACAATGAATTTTCATATCCCGAACATCAAGAGCATCTGATTGCTCAATATTTACATTACCAATGGTCACTGATGATACCACACCACTACGGGTATGTTGGGTATTGCGGTCATTAAAATCGATCCTATTTGCACAACCCCACTCGGAGATTTACGTCAGGTAAATCAACCAACCCACCGGGTTTAATGGGACTTTTGATGGGTTTTATTGGGTTTTATAACTGCTTCCAAATTTCGTTCAAGTTGACAATATTTTTTTATTTATTTGTACAATCACGTTGTTTTAATATTTACAGTGCAATTTTGCACTCTTGGTGGGATCAAGACGACATTGTGTACTATGAACTGCTAAAACCCTTTGAACGTAGCAGACTGCAATCACTTCGTTTGAATCATGCATTATGAGAAAATCGGCCGAAATATAAAGACAGACATGATGGTGCATGCAACATCCGACCTTATGTCGCAAAAAAGTTTCAAAATAATTATTAGAAACGATTATATGCCTTATCCGTCGTATTATTTTACATGTCATTTCGCAATAAAGGCATGTCTGAATTATGGACACATTCGCTTTAAGCGCAAATTACCTCGTTCTACGGCTAAAAACCCTGGATTCTCCGTTTTTTAACAAAAAATGTAAACGAAGCAAACGCAACACATATTCAAATCGTTTAAGAGCATTTCGATTTACGGTCTACATTTTCAGAAACTATATGAGCCGTATAAAGAGGTATGAGTTTATCTTTTAGCATATCACCGAATCATTTCCTTGGAAGAAATACAAAATCGCTTCAAAATTGGAGAGCCTTAAAAGACAAGAAGTTTTTCTGAGACGGGATTCTGAAATTGGCTAAGAGTTAGGGAAAAGATATAAGCAGTGATTTGATAAATATGTTATTTAATTATCTTTTTTGAGCTCAAAAACGGAACAAATAAATTTTTAGACCATTACGTACATTACACTTATTTTCGTCGTAAATAGACTACGAAAATCTTTCAATAAAAAGCCCAAATATAGTGCCCAATAAAACACGGTGGCTATTAAAATATCCTTCCCCAGCTGTACTATATTAAAAAGCATTTCGGCCATGGCATCGATGTTAGAGTCGATGAAACAAAGCTTCCAATTGAAATGCGCATACAACTAAAAATTTGTTTATCAAATCTTAAAACTAAGATAAATTGAAATTAATTTTTTATTTAAAATTATACCCTCTCGTCTTCGATTAGGTCCACATTATTTTTCTTCTGAAGTGGGTTCAAGTGAAATTCTAAAATTTTCTTTTTTAAATACTTTTCAGCCTACTTTGCGATTTCTAATCATGGGCACGAATAGATCTTCATGGATGTTCGCAATTTTTGCGTACCATGGGGCATTTGTACTTGTCTCAAAAAAATTTGTTTCGCCTCTGAATCCTCTAAAAGCTTCTAAATGTTTGAAGCTTATTGCGTAGATTGGCAATTTTTCAGATTTGTACACAAGAAATAGTTACTCAGGACTAAAACCGGAGAATAAAGCTGATGAGGGAACAACTTGTGGCTTAATTCATGGATATTTTCCATGAAAACTGCACATGTGCACCCTTGCATTGTCCTGGTGAGAAATAACGTTTTTTTTGTCAAAGGCGGCTTTTTTTTAAATAGTCTTTAAATGGACCAAATAATTTTTCAATTGTTTATGGTGTAGCAATCTCAAGTGGGTGTCCAGAACGTATCAAAGCATTTATTAAGCTTAGCCTTGGTTTAGGTGAAAAATCTAATGAGTACAAGAAATTCACTATTTTCCATTTTCTTTTCAAATCACGCTTTTTCGAAAACTGACAGGAATCAAATGACAAATGCCTGTTTACAGAAGCAGTGTTACCCTTATAGTAAAAAGGTGGGAAATTTAAAAAGTTACTGACTTATTGAGCCAACCTCGAATAATTTAGGTTTGTTCTTATCGCTTTGTTTTCATTACTCCTCTCGGGAACATATGGCTTCCACAAAGCATCTTTACTCTGTATCAGCTTCTTGGTGTTCTGTACCTGTCTTTCAGCTAGGATGAATATTGGTTCTGCCATCTGCCATTGCCTAGAAATAAAGTCCTCTGTATGTTTGGTGCAGGGTTGCAAAATGAGAAATCCAAAATTGTACGCAGAAGCTCATAAAATTGTACTTTTTTAACCCCAATTGTACCAAAAAAAAATTTTTTTTTCAAATTATTTGAAATTTTTTTTAATTTGAGTAAGAGCACAAAAAACAACAAAATTGTACATGAAAATTCATTTGAAAAGTATATCTTTAACCCTCTGTAACTGATGTGTAGTTTGACAAACACGGCAAAAACCCTCTTTGGCGTAACTTCGTGCAATTTGAATTAATAAAATCAATCATATTCTTTAAGAATAACGTCTTTTATTTCAAATTTAAACCTCGTGTTAGCTTGAAAACTATTTACTGTTATGAATAAATAAGGCAAATAAGGTGGTATTCGTAAACGTCAACAAAAATATATGAGTTTAAAAGTGGTGTCTATTAGACTTCACGTCAATACAATGGTTACAATTGGTGTACGACAGTTGCAGATGGTTAAATAAACTAAATAAGGTATACATAAGTGCATGTTTAAACGTAAAATAATGTACAAAAAATGTCTATCAATATAAATATGTAAATATTCATGTGAGCAAATTACTTTTAAGCAGCAAAAATTTGATGACCTTAACAAATCTTTTGTCTGAATAAGATCAGAAACTGTAGGCACATGAACCCTACCTCGTTCTTTCGTTTTAATAAATCACTTAAATGATAAACTAGGGATAATATATTAAAGAAATAAACTGAGAAAGTTCGTAAATTGTACCAAATGAATAATTTTTGGAACCTAAAATTGCACCAAAAAAATTACAATTGTACCAACTTTTTCCACTCTGGTTTGGTGTAGTAGTAAGGAATTTTGCTACTTATCATAGATTTCTACCTACTTTTTCTCTTCCGGTTTTTCCAAGATATTGAACACCAAATTGTATTCATTTATTTCAGTGTACTAGTATTGATAACAGTGACTATAACATCTTATAATTCCATGACATCATAATGCATGTTCTATCGAACATGCTTTACAATTTATCTGTGAACACAGGTACGAACTCAAACAGAACAACAAATAATAAGTATTAAAAATCAAGAGAGAGTAACATCAACATCATCATCATTAACACGTATTCTGTGTCAAGTGATATTTACATTACGGATTTTACCCACACTTTAGAATCAACGCTTCCATATACTTATTCCGTACATTGTTACCACATCAACAGACATTTAACAAAAATCCCAAATATATTATGCTACTTTAGAAATTAATACTTGAATGTATGTATGTACGTTTATGTGCGCATATTTAGTTGGCTTTTCTCTATATTTTTTTATTTCGTTTTTCCTCCTTCCATATTTTTAAAATGCATAATATGCACCTTAGCATGCAATGGTAATGTTTGTTCATTTATTAAAATATATTTTTTGTATTTAGAATAAAAAATTCAAAATCAATTTTAAATCGTTATGAAGGCATACTTCTAATTCTCATTACATACAAAAATCGAATCCAACATCCATTTGATATAAATTTTTTAGTACCATAGACTTAAATACAAATTTTGACGCTGAAGTCTCAATATAAAATAAAAATTGTAACTTAACACTGCTGTAGCGCTATTTACGACATATTCAACTGGTTTGTGGCACAATCTTTTCACATTTTGGGGTTTTCTTTATATGTAGAAATCACCAGTAACGTGTATTGGTCTGTTGAACTGGTGCTCAGTATAGCTTTCTTATATAAGGTGTCTTTGTAAGCTCTATAGAACTTTAAATTGTAAAAAAAAATACGCGTAATGTAAATTGTAATCATTTTACCATATACGGAAGGGAAACGAATTCGCATAATTTGTCCTGTAGAAGTCCAATTGAATAGGATGATAATGGGGAGAAAATCTAACAGGGATTCCAAAATTCAGGTTCATAAGTAAAGACTCAGAATAAATATCACCCGCAATAAGATTGCAAGCAAAACAAATGCGCAAAACAGCCGTCTTATCAGACCCAACCCCAACATACAAAGGACATCTATGAACATAATTCTACCGTAAGCCACGTTAACAGAATAATAAAAACTATCTCTACACAGACTCAATTGAATCAATATGATACTGATAATAATAATTCCAAACGACCGAGATATAATCCAAAGCAAGTGATTCGTATAACTGCCTCGTAATAAAAGGATCAGAGAACTCTCCGAACCATATGTTCAAACAACCAAGAACAGCCCGAGTCTTACTAGTCGCCATACTGATATGATCAAGAAATGACAGTTTCCTGTCCAATAAAACACCTAGACCAAGAAAAGTAGTAACGGTCTCTAAATGGTAAGAATCAATAGTATACCTGAAAGGAATATCACTTCTGCGTGAAAAAAACTATATGTTTACATTCCTTCAGGTTGAGATTCATCAAATTAATTCTGCACCAATCAACAAAAACCATAATACCTCGTTGCAGAACAGTCTGCCCATATATATCGTTAGAAGTATAAAATAATTTAACATTATCAGCATACATAAGAACACTAGACTCAGAAAACAAATCAGGAAGGTCATAAAGGAATAACAAGAACAAAAGCGGACTCAAATGGCTACCCTGTGGAACTCTGGAAGAAACATACACAGTCTTAGACGACATATTTTGAAACAAAAATCTCTGAGTCCTAAGGGAGAGGTAAGAGTCTATCCAACGATTTAGTCTATGAGTTTAAGTCTGTAAGTTTATGGAGCAAAAACCTATGATCAACGCTATCAAAGGCCTTACTAAAGTCAGTATAAATAAAATCAGTTGGAGCACCCGCAACAAAGCCCCTCGTAGTAAATTCAAGAAATTTAGTTACTATTTTAAAAACCATGCTGAGAGGATGACATTATAGACTTCGTCTGAAAAGCGAGATAGTCAGTCACCAACCTTTACAATAGTTTAGAAATAGCAGGGAGCTTGGGATTACTCCCATAATTCGATCTATCCGATCTATAACCCGACTTATGTAAAGGAATAATGAACGACTCCTTCCAACTTATTTCTGAAAGTCTATTAAAGATAAACGTCAAGGGACCAATCAAAACACCAGCACAGCATCTCAAGACACAGGCAGGAACCCCATTAGGTCCTGGCGAGTGTGTAAATTTTAGCCCACACAACAACTCAAGAACAGTTTAAACACCAAATTTATAAATATTAGAAAATAACACACTTCTCACAGAAAATGGAAATGAAAATTTCCCCTCGAATCCAAGACCGAGTCCAATTGCCTATACGTAGACTGAAAGAAGTCGGCAAACATTTTTGAAATGTTCAGATAATCGGAAGACGACTATTCCCCGTAAAACACAGATGATTTCCGTTTAACCCGAACGAAACTATATAAGAATTTCGGGTTACTACTAAAATTAGACTTCACTCTATCCAAATACTCTATATAACAGTAATGACTCTTCCTACCAAAATCAACACGCGCTCTCGAGTATATAATCAATACCAGACTCCGATTTCGCTAACTTCCTAAGCAACCGCGATATCCTATTCCTCAATCTTGCTAGTCTAGCGACGTTATACGAATGGAACACGCTCATCAAAGAATTGAAATAACACGCCATAAAAACTATGAATAATCTTATCAAGTGAAAAAGACGGAAATTGCGGTGAACTCAGTAAAGATGACTAATCAACAGAAGATAACAATGAATTCAAACGACCAAAATCAGTACGACAAAAATCATAATCACCCCTCGTTTCCAATGAACCCTTCACCCCCTTAGATAAACAAAAATCAAACTTAATGCGCAGTAACACCGTCGGATGATAAACATCCTCCGGGACAGATAAAGGATCTATACGAAATAAAGAACAAATGCTTGGGTCACCGTTTAAAATAATATCTAAGATCCTACCCATAGAGTTTAATACATGATTAACTTAAAAAAGATCAAGCAGACAGTATTTCCCCACAAGATGGCACTGGCATTAACGTTTGAAAATATATATCGTATATCGCATATCGTCGCCGCGGCTGTTCTTAACAAAACGTATTCTGGACAAATAACACATTAAAACATTAATTTCTATGGTGCCAATTGTGACTTTACGTAAGTTCACAGGAAATAATCGAAAGTCAAGTCGAATTTGCCTTGGAGGTCACAATTATCAGGTCCAGTCGATGGTTGCGGTCACGATATGGTACATAGCGCCATCCTATTTTCAAACAAAAAATTATTGTTCATAGTCTGGTAATGATCTCCATTGACCGTAACTCGAGCTCCGGCTTCATTTTTTTAAAAATAAGTTCCACAAAGAACGGTATATTCTGAATGTAATAGAAAGGGGGAGAAAGTCATAGTGAATCATCGTAAGAAAGGGTTACGGTTAATCACCGATTATTGACGTTGAATATTCTTTGGTGATATAGCATAACATACATGGCTTTTTTAAATACTTAATTGTCAAATTTTCATAGATGCCAGAAGTTGACTGTGCCTCGAAAACGTCCGTTTAGTCCGTGTCCGTGTTTATTCTTTAACACAGAGATGTATCAGACCAAATCCTAGTTGTTCAACATATAGTCGACGCTTAACAGGCAATGTCGCTAAATTTCAGCTTGTTGTCGACTGATATTAGACAATGTCGTGATATCTAAGTTTTCTTTAGCATGGTGACATTACGATGAAGTTTTCGCACATAACGCCCTTTGTTTGCGTTATTGTTACGAGGATTCATTTCATTTCACTCTATATGCGGCAATTTTGTTTATTACTAAGCCCATATAGTCAAAAATAAACAGAATTTTATCGTCAATAAGTTGTGGAATTGATAACTGATTTTTAAAGTAAGTGTGGATAATTTGGTAACGTTGTTCAATATATTCAATATATTCATGATATACTGATCACAAATGTCAAAAAGTGATCGCAGTATGACAGTTCGTTTGACAGGTAACCTTTCATGAGTTCTACCCTCTAGTTTTCGGTCTATCCGATTTTTCTTTGTAATAAGCACTTTGCCTTTTTTGACAGAGTAGCACATTACATAGTAGACTATCAAAAAGAGGCAAATTTTACAATAGAGGGTTTTTATTTTTTATTCCTAAAGCAACAATGTTATTAAATGCTAGTTAATAATTGTTTAAAGATAAGGGACGCTTAACGATGCTTTCCGCAAACATGCTAAGAGTTAAATATTCATAGTATTGGCGGTTACGATAGTTTATATACCGTACTGGAAATGCACCAGTGATTATTAGAGATTTTTGAACTAAAGATTCAATAGTCTATTTTAGTAAACCTGTTGATGGCTTCGTTGACAATGTCAATAGAAATGCTCTAGAAGTGTTGTCTCTAACGTATCTGTACTCGGTCATAAAATAAAATTTGTCAACATTTTAACTAGTGCAGTCGTCGCTAGAAAAATAGTACATATTGACATAGACACATGTGGTTCTAGGCTGACTAGGGTTACGATAAAATTGCCTGTACGCAAAAATGTAGACACTTCAACGCAAGTTTTTCTGTGTAACTGTACAAATTCAAACTCTGTAAACTTGTAGGACACTGGAACTAGTAGTTATGACCTTTTTGAAATATAACATAACAAATGGTAGTCGGACGGGCAAGGTCTAGATTACAAATAGTTTCATCTGATCTTGGAACGTTTGGTCGATTGTTGTCCCATTAGATCTTTTTTCCATCGCCAGTAATGATTGGATGCCGCTACAACTTTTTTATGACTTTCCAGCAAAATTTCGGACATGATATTTCGCCTTTCAGCATCTCTCGGCATTAGGTTTTTGAGTTTGAAATTAATCTTCATATAGCAATGCCGATTTAACAGCTGTCAAGTTATTTATTCTCAGTTTGGTTTGGCAATTCATCATGAGTAGACTCACGCCCGGCGTAGATTCGTCGAATGGGCTCAAAACGAGATTACCGTTGTTCCCGATTTTCATAAGCGAATTTTGTTTAGCGATGAAGCGCACTTCTGGTTGAATGGCTACGTCAACAAACAAAACTGCGCATTTGGAGTGAAGGTAATCCTCAAGTGTATGTGGAAACACCGTTACATCCAGAAAAACTGACTGTTTGATGCGCTTTATAGGCTGGTGGAATCATTGGTCCGTACTTTTTCAAAAACGATGGTGGCCAGAACGTTACAGTCAATGGTGATCGGTATAGAGCCATGATTACTAACTTTTTCATTCCTGAATTGAATAACCATGATGTCCAGGAGATGTGGTTTCAACAAGACGGCGCAACATGTCACACAGCTCGTGCCACAATAGATTTATTGAAAGACACGTTTGGTGACCGCCTAATTTCACGTTTGGAATTGGCCTCTAAGATCTTGTGATTTAACACCGCTAGACTACTTTCTGTGGGACTATGTAAAATCATTGGTCTATGCGGTAAAGCCACAAACGCTTGACCATTTGGAAGATAACATTCGCTGTGTTATTGCCGATATACGGCCACAAATGTTGGAAAAAGTCATCGAAGATTGGACGTCCAGATTGGACTACATCCTCGCCAGCCGTGGCGGTCATATGCCAGAAATCATATTTAAAATGTAATGCCACAAGATTATCTTTCGGATAAATAAAATTCATGTCAATCGAATAATCCCATCGTTGTTTTATTGCAACTTAAAATTCTATAACTCTTTAAAACACACCCCTCAGATGAAGATATTCTAAAAAATGATTTGTGTTCAATCTATTACGAACATTATAAAGAATACGCAGTTAACTGCGGTTAACTATGTACTAGGGAGATCGGACGGTTTTAACCGGTTTTTTTTTTTTGGTTTTGTCGAATACGGTTTTTTCAAAATCATAATTTTTCGAATTCCGAATAAACCGGTTAATTTAACATGAATAACCGGTTAATTGAAATAAGTATAATTTCGTTTAACTATTTGTATAAATTTAATTACTTTTGTATATATGACAACCTTGAACGTCTCACAAAGAACGTGAAAACCAAGGTAGATCGAAAAGATATGCACACTTGAGCAACAATAACCTTTTCTTATCTTCTGTAAATATATATTGATTTTTATATATGAAGAATGATCAACTAGACTCATTGAAAGCCAACAAACCCACAAACGCCGGTTCCGAACGTTTAGTTAGTGAAGTTTTTCACAGCATAAATACACATAAACAGTCGCTAGTAATGTTGTGAGGTGATACCGCTGTTGAAAATTGTCGGACCGGTGTGGCCTGGGATTGAACCGACGACTTCTTGGTTGGAAGGTGAGTTCTTACCCAACATATCACAGTGACACTCACACTAATAGATATGGGGTACATAAATTTACATCCAGTGATGCTCGAAATCTAAGTAAATTTTCTTATCTAGGCAATTAAGCGCTCGTATATTTCTAATAGATTTATTCAAAGTAAAACATTTAATTTTTGTTATCTTAGGCACCTAAACTATAACTATAATAACAACTCCATTCTCTACCAAGTAATGCAAAAAAACGAAATTAGCTCCTTGAGTAACTGTTCGAAACTTAAGCAACTTTCAGTATTTTGTGTAATAAACTTTGCTTTTTATGGCCTCCGCACACTGATTGGGCATAGTTTTTATGAGATTTGTTAGAATTATTGTTAGTATTGATTGCCACTTTAATTTTAAGCTCTCTGTTAGCTTCTGCTTAGTTTTAAACGACGTGGTCTAGCTCTGTGCTTCAAGAATTAAGAACAATTTTATTTAAATAGAAGAAGCTGTTGACCAGTTATTTGAATTATTAGTAACCGAAAACCGTTTTTTTAAAGTGCTACTTTTCGAATTATTTGAAAACCAATTTTTGAAAAAAGTCCCCTCCCTACTATGTACGTTATTCTTGCATGCTGTATATTTATTTAAAAAATAAATTATAATTATTTAAAAGTAATTATTTGCATACTTATTCTTTGATAATATTTGTTATCACACCAATTCTGTAGTTAGAAAAAACAGAACATTTATTTATTATCTAAATCATTTTATCAGCAACGATAAAAATAATAATATTAATAATGACTAAGTATGTATACCAATTGTAAATTTACATATTAAACCTATATAATGTACAATCATTTCGTTACTTACCAATTTTAATAAGCATTTAATTGTTTTTGAAACGTTCGCATTTTTCACGATTGTATGGGGTGATTTTCTAAGAGCTTTCGGATTTGAATCCTTTATTTGAGTCGATAGAACGATCTATATACTACCTTGATCAAAAAGTTTTTGGAAAAACCCCCATGTGGCAGTCCCATGGTTCCGATTTAAGTTGGTACATCTGTTATTGATATTCCCTCTAAATCTTAGCATCATAGCTTGACATTGAATATTGTATTGGTATCATTAATTTTTGTTTTGCTGCCTAAAAAAAAGAAATTTTTTTTTGTTCAGCAACAGCAACAAACGTTGTTGTCTAGGCTTTTGCTATGCTGCCTTCAAAATAATTGTTTTCATATAAAAAACGTATGTATTGTAATTTTCACATTTTTCTGTCTGCTGTTTGCTGTCGGTTATGTGTTCAATGCTTTACGATTAAACAAACGTCCGATGATTTCGCTTAAAACCTTGCTTTTTTAACACATCAAAATAAAACCTCTCATTGGGAAACCCTCTATTACAACGTATACAATGTTTTTAAGTCGACTGTGGATAAACACTTTTTATTATTATAAATATTTTTATTGTTGCTACCATTTCTTTCCAACACTGTCTGCGTGTACGCATATAAAGGTGAAATTTTTATACATTATTTATAAGTGGGATTAAAACTTTCAATTGTAATACTTACGCGAGAATTCATTCAGATTCACATGCACGGTCCAGTCAAATAAACACCATAAAGAATGTTCGATGTCAGTTTAAAAAAACACACAGATGAATTAAATTGTCCATGTTCTCTTATCATCTTTTTTTAAATTTGAAAAGCAGTAATAAATACGTGATTCCGAATAATTATTATCAATATATAACATTTTTACCTGGCAACCACATACATTTATTTCATAACATATACATATGCATGTGTACATATAACATCCATGTCACACATCAAATGTACGTACATACCTTTATTTAATATGAACTTATTTTTTAAGTTTCAGATAGAGGAGCAGCATAGACGTAATAAAAGCGTAAAATTAATTAAATAACGGCTTTTAGTTTTACTATAATTTACTTACTTATTCGGTATTATTACTTATTATGTTATTCATAAAGTCAAGTCAGTGGAAGATCCTTATGGTCACATAAGAAAAGTTACTGCTGCCACCGGTAATGTACTCGAGTGTGGATTTTCACCCCCATATCGTGACATGTCTAGTATGGGAAGCAGCGTTTCCTTTCTTAAGACTTACAATTGTATACAGTAAAAGTAAGCAGCACTGGCGGTTTGCGGTATATGTATTCGGGGGACCTTGCTAAGGTTAACCATTGGGGCATCGCTTAGTACACTCCTGCTATTTGAAAATGCATACAGAAGTGTGATCTTTACCATCTTTGGAAGGTAACCACAGCTCAGCAAGTTCGTGTCTCTGCTGACTGTGAGTCAAAACTTGTTCAAGCGGGAGGTAAACACTCCTTATAAACGGTATCCCTCATCTAAGGTGGAATAGCATACGCTGATGGATGAGTGATCAAGGAATACTTGGCCGCTAGTATGCGAACTCTGGATACCAGGCATCCACCAGTTTCAATTAATTCGCCTTCCTGCAGCAAGACTAGTTGACCCGAGCTTAATAAACCAATATAAAGATAATATCGAGATGGTAGAAGATATGAGTGTTACTACCCCTGTAATTGAACTGGCAATGAGAGACACTGTACCAAATTTAGGTGACATACTACCTTGATCAAAAAGTTTTTTGAATAATCCCCGTGTGGCGATCCCATCGTTCCGCTATGAGTTTTTTTTTTTTTTTTGTGAAGTTCGTACATCTGTTGTTGATATTCCCTCTAAGTCTTAGCGTCATAGCTAAGATAGTCATTTAGAACAAATTCAGAAACTTCCATTCTAACCGTTCTTAAGATACATATACAAAAATCAATATTACCGAATGTCATCGTACACATAACATAAGACATTACGAGACCTGGTTTGGTAACTTTTAAAGTGACAATAAAAAATCATAATTTGAAAAATGGTGGGCATTTTATTGATATTTGTATGGGAATAAATTTTTTTTTTCTCCGTCCCTCCTCTAGGGAGCATCTATTGCTTTGTTTCAGTTTCTTTAATCAATTTGATATTCCAAGCTAAGTAGATGGATTAATCAGCTGTAGCTTCCTCCATTTGTTTTTTTTTTGTGTAGTGGTCAAGATCCTTGGTAATTGGTGCTGATCTTTACTTTATCATTGTTATTTATTCCCAGTAGGTGGCGTGTTTTTCCTGATCATTCGTCTGATGTTTATCACCATCACCAGAGGTATGCGAGAAGGGTCAGGGGGGCTTTTTTCTTTATTTTCTTTTTAGATGGAGTTGTCTGGAGGGAAGAAGTTGAAGCCTTTTTTTATTATTAAACATTCGAAGCTACAATAAAATTTTCCTCTGCTGGGGCTCGAAACTCGGCCAATTGCGTTGTTATGCATGCGCTCTAACCACTACACCACGCCACCACTAAATGGCATATCTCCGAAACCAATGGGCCGATTTCGTGCAAACTTCACATAAACAGACCATCACCAACGTACCCCTTTTTTTATTGAAAATGGTTGACCCAGTTCCGCAGTTAGTGCTGACATCAAAGTGTACACTTCTTTTCATATATAGATAAAAATATGTAGGTTTTTGGTTATACATACATATATTAAGAACTGCAGTTTTCAATGTCCTTCGTAGACTTATGTGGCATAGTGTATATTCGATACCTTACCAGTACTATTAGTCTTATCTAATAGCTTGTTATACTGAACATAACATTATAAATAAATGAAAATGACTTCCTGATATTTGCAACAGCGGTATCACCATATAACATCAAAAACTTCTCTAACTAATACATCTGCCGTTCGGAGCCGACATTAAGCTGTAGGTCCCTTTTAACAAGTTTAAAAATAGAATCGGGTATAACTCATGGACTGCGAGAAGTCGCACTTGTTCAACTTGGAATATCGAGTGATCTTGTGTGGGTGTGTTCATAAGAATAAAAAAACTAATATTTAATTAAATTTTTTCATTTTATATTTATTTTTTTTTTTCTATCATTCCTTTATTTATAATTTTATGTTTATTGTTAAATAATTAATAAAATAAACATTATTTTTTTAATTTCTATTTTTATCATTTTATTAATTATTATGATTTATTTCTTAGTATGGATATAATCGTAGTCATAGAATTATTAATTTTTATTTGCTACTCTTTTTTATTATTTTTTCTTTTGTTGTTTCGTAATGCTAATTATGTTGTTGATTTTTTTTATAATTTTTTCATTTGTTTTTATGTGTATATAAGTAGGTAAAATAAGAAAAAATTAAAAAAATTAACTGAAAATTATAAATATTAAAAAAAATGTTTATATTGACTTTATTTAAAATTCATTGAATACTTTTGAAAAGATAGTTACTGTGTTAAGCCAGTTAAAAATTACATTAAAATATATACATATTTGTATGAACAGTGGTGTGAAAAAAAAACAAAACATTTTCAATATTTCACTAAAATTGTTTAAGCTTTTGCCATGTTTAAAATTTCTTCTCGTTGCCGATTTATGGGACCCATAATATTTACGTAGGTGTTCAACAGAATAGAAATATCTAAAAAATTTCGATACATTTTCTGCGGTAATTTTTTGGACTTATGATCTGTAATTTTATTTCAAATAATACCAAAGTGGTGTTTTATAAGATGTGTATCCGTCTGACCTTTGCTTTGATAAATACATTAGGACTTAACATTGTTTTTATAGTTCTGTAGAGACAAAATAAATATCTTGAAGTTATTGAGACGATACCCGCTAAAATCTTTCTATTTGTCTTCAATATAACTCATTTTAAAATTTACACCGCTGCGACCACACCTTTTCTACGTGACAGAGCTTTAAAGTGTTAAATAGGCGTTTTTTAAATGAATGGTCACAGACCACTCACTTACCGCGGAGGAGTCGTCTCCATGACGTAGACACACGTACACACTACAGTCCGAACTGTAGCGGATACAACCAAATAAGTTATGGCAACTAGAACACGGATCAGCTACATAACTTAATAACAAGCTGAATAGAAGAAAAAAAACAATTGACATAGAGATGGGATTCTTTTTTGGGAATTTATTTGGGTATTTATAAAAAGCATTTGAAACACAGCAACTGGCAATGTCTGTTTGTCAATCAGTTAAAACGTCATTTCAATACATTTGCCAGCTGGTTTTTTAGACCTCAATAGTTAAGGGCGCGACTTCAACCGATTATCTATTTGCGATGCAGTTTATTTACCAATTCACTGTAAATGAAATGGTGAACCTAGTAAGCTGTAAAGCTAGAGAGGTTTTGTGGGCTAAAAATTTGTTGTTTAGCTGCATACAAGAAATATTTCCTTCTAGATGGTGGAAAAGTATTTGCGTGTCTACAGAATTGAGCAGCACAGCTTTGCAATAAAGATATACGGCAAAAGGATACTTCCCAAAAAATGTCAACGGCTAGGAATGAAATCGTCAATTCTTCTAATTCATTTTAAAAAGAATTTTCCACTGGTATTAAATTTGAACCAGCGGTTATTACGAATCTGCCAATAATTATGTAATTCTATTCTGTCACAAAATTCGATATATTATATCCACCGAACGAAAGGCAATTGGTCGGATATTGAACGTATAAAATTTGGTCGCAGAGAAGGACCAACAGTGTCCGGTATACGCAAGTTTATTGCTAAAGTTCGCGCTCGTACAGTGCGTTCACCCGAAAATGTCGAAGCTGTAACTGAGAGTTTGCGTGAGAATCCATCAACATCAACTCGTCATCGTTTTCAAGAATTGAACATTTCACGCATCAGTTGACGTCGAATTTAGGCAAAAGATCTCGGTATGATGACTTTCAAAGTTAAGTCGGTTCAATAGATGAAGCCGCATAACCATCCGCTTCGTTAATAAGTAAAATTTGCCTTATTTGGGGCTCAGAAAACCCAAACATGGTCTTACAGAAGCCAATGCCTATTACGAGTGACTGTTTGGCGCGCCTTGAGGAACAGAGGCATAATTGGCCTATATTTATTTGGAAATGGGGACGGCGCAACCATTACGGTCAATGGAGACACCTATCGTACAATGATAACCGATTTTTTTGTGCCCGCTCTTCATGGTATTGATGTAACGATGTTTGATTTCAACAGGATGGTGCAACTTGCCACACATCTCATGCCACAATCGATTTTTTGCGTCAAACGTTTGATGGCCGTTTAATTAGCCGAAATGGTGATGTCAGTTGGCCGCCAAGAAGCTGCGATTTGGCACCGTTGGACTATGTTCTGTAGGGCGCCGTTAAAGAGAAGTGTTTTACCGCCAAACCAGAGACAATTTAATATTCGTGATGCCATTGCCGAGATACGACCACATGTATCCGAAAATTTCGTCCGATCGAATGGGATACTGTGAGGCCAGCCGCGGCAGCCATATGAATGAAATAATATTTCATTTCCAACCGGAACAATTGTACTTCACAACAAAAAAAATAAATTTGGCAAAATTGCAAACCGTTTTACCGGGTATTTTTTTTGGGTATTTGGTCTTTTCCGATCTCTAAATTGACATCCATAAAACTAACAAAAATATCAATGAGTGACATCATAAAGTTTATAAACTCATAATGTAAGTTGTAATTATTGCATAATCAACGGAAAGGAAACGAATTCACATATTTCCTGTAAAAGTCGGCGGAAAAATCTTACAGGGATGCTAAAATTCAAGGTTAGAAATAGAAATAAGGTTGCAAACAAAACAAACCCGTAAAACTGCGCTTTTTCGTCAATGCATGTAGTTTTATCAGGTCAAATCTAGTCTCATACGAAGAAAATCCATCAATATAACTCTACCCTAAGCCATGAAAAAAGAATAATAAAAAGTTCCCTGAGCGGACTCAATTCAATCAATATGATACCGATAATAAGGATTCCAAATACCCGAGCATACTCCATAATCGGCCTAAGAAGTGGAATATACATAACTGTGAATTCAGTGAATTCCATGGACCATCTCTTCACAAAACCTAGAACCATAGTCTTACTAGACATTATACTAACATGATGATTGTTGATCTGAGCCTTATACTTAACTAGGGTGTTGACATTTTTTTGAAAAACTCTCCTAACCCAAAAAGGTTCAGTTACGTTAGATTATGAGCTTTAAGCAGGTGTTTCTATAAGTTTGCGATAATAGCGAATCAACCAAATTTTTGATAGTTGTCGTTTTGTGTGACGAAAAGAAGGTCGTCTTAAAAAACAAAAATTTATGCAAAACCGTCAAGCATGGCTGATATTTCATCGTATGGGGCTCAATGGATACAAATAGAGTCGGAAATCTTGTTTTTATAGAAGGGACAATAAATAATATGGACTATTTATTATTGCTTACTTCATTCTTCCCTTATGGTAAGAGAATGGCTTCTTTATAATGAAAAAAGTGCCGCCCCTTCCTCTACAGGGCCCTGACCATAATACTATTGAGTATTTGTAGACGTATATAAAGACCAAATTATCCGTGTGCAATGTAAGGAGCAAAAATGAATTCAAAACTGCGCTCCCTCCGAAATATACGAACAAATGTACCATTCAATATTAGCAAGAATATAACTCTTTCCATGATAATAATTCTAGACGCTGAAGGTGGTCTTAATAATTTTGAATTTTTGATCTAGGATCTATTTCAAAAACTAGCTTCAAAAAAAAGTAAATACACCACTTGTTTAACTGGTCATTGGTTTACCTTTGAATTTCTTTTAATCTTAGCTTCAAATTTTTAAGGATTACAGAGATATCAGAAGTTATAGACCGGAAGTCTTACTGTACAAGTTGTTTTTTGCTGGTATATAGAAACCATAACTTTTAAATATTCACAATTCATGGCTTAGTTCAATTATGGCCTTCGACCATTCTGCCAACGGCTGATCAACTTGTCGTCATCGTTGTCGTCACAATGTTTTATTGTTTTCACCGTGCATATTTCCAATTCAAACAAATACTATATAAAGGTTTATTTTTCAATTTCATTTAAATGTCATTAGACTGGTAGTGATAACACCAATGTTCGTTCTTATAACTATTCGCCTTTAAATAATTTTTATAATGATTTCGAAGAAGAAAGCAACCATTCGCGAACTAGTGATATTAGACGACGACTCACCAATGAATTCAGAAAACGAAGAAATTCCGAATTCTCAGGTATTTCTGGTAAGCGAAGCAGAATATAGTATATACTTAAGCAGTAGAGACATTTATTCATAAAGAGAAGGAGAAAGAGGAGAAGAAAAAACGAAGAAGCGAAAAATAGAAGTATCGACGGAGCCAATGAAGAAAAAGAAACTAGATGTGTAAGCGAAGTTAAAGAAAACCAGTAATTTTTCGGAGGACTCGAATCATATATCACTGCTATCTCGAGATTTTGATCTCTATTTCCTTGGGGGAGAAACAGTACGAGGCGATGAGGTATTTACATGTATTGATGGACTCCCTTATGTTCGTCCAGAAAAATTTAGTAAGCCAGAAGAGAGAATTAAAAGAGTGCTCACTGCAGAATTTAGTAGCACGATGTATATGGAACCCAATATGACGTTGAAGAAAATTTTCAGGGGCCATCCTCATCCACGACTGCACCTATTCAAACAACTAATGCAGATCCGCTTTTATAAATGTATTTAACAACAAATCACTAGAAGATTTTTTAGAAGAGTCATTCCAAGTTGGAAATTAGCATTTAAACATTTGGTCAATCTCTCAGTCTATTTGCAGAAGGATTACCGGAAATACTTACACTATAACATCGCCCGGAGGACGTGTTTACCACTCCGAAGACGGAAGGAAGCCAATTATCGATCAACCTTTCTGATACAATCACCGTTTGATCCGAATTATCATTTGCTAACGAAATTATTAATATCTGCAACAAATCAAATAACCAAAATTCAACATAAAAATAGCAATAAATTTTATTTTATACATATCGACTGACCATCTTGCGCAAAATTATAGTATGATACAAAAACCAAAAATTTACAATTGAGCATTTTTTTTTTTTTTTTCTAAATATCTTCGCTTTAACAAATGTCAAATTTCGAAAATGATATCCGATATATTAAAATAATATGAACAAACATATCTTTTTAGGAAAAGCTTTTGTATTCAGAAACAAAAGGTTTTTTTTTGGTACATACGATATTTTTGCCCACAACGTTTTGTACTTACAATAACTTAGTAAGGCTATTGAAATTTTTAATTAAAATCATTTTTGAGTTAATTCGATGAGTTCTGTAAACCGAAATCGAATGTAATTTCAAATTGATACACAGTACACTCGGGATAACTAACTCAACTAATTAAAACCGTTTATGAATGTACAAATTTGAATGTACAAATTTATATAAAAAGCATATTGATAGTGTAGTTTAAAGCGTTTTTATTGTTTATAAACTAAAAGCAAACAAAAATAAATCCAAAGAAACAAAAAAGGCTTCCAACGAGGACAAAAAATCTACCCTACAGAGAAAGACAATACATACGTAACTTCATTTCTATAATAGTTATGAGAAGAATCCCCTAATTCGAAACTAATTTCGTAAAATAAATGTACGTACGGACATATGTATGTATGTGTTTTGGCTGTAATTTAAGCTAAAATGTGCTTTATTTGGGGTTAATATTTTAGAGCTTTGTGATTTGGTTGACGTTTTAGAATCAAAAATATTACAAAGAAGAGTGTTGATGTTTTGGAAAGTTGACAAAAGCGCGTGTTTTCGTTATCCCACGTGCACTGTTATTCCTAATATGACATTTTAATGTTTTTTTTTTTTTTTTTTTTTTTTGTTAATTCACTTCAGTACCTTCAACAAAACTTATCGAGTAAAACAAGGGTCTGCTTATGCTTTTCGATGTTTTCGATATCGATATTACCCGATTTCATAGCGAGGTTCCTCGTCCTAGCTCTAAATCATGCAGTGATTATTCTATCATCAAAGGGCTTCCAGTCCATCAGTGCATTGCTGGCTTCTCTGGATAATATCATTCCAACACCACTGAATTTTAGCTAGTCCGACAGTTTGCCGGAGCATGGGAGAGTAAGGCTCTGCTCCTGACCATCTAGTCTCGCACAATTCTAAAAGTAGCAATTTTTTTTTTTTTTTTTTAGTTGACGAGCTCCCTACATGATGATGTATCTAGGTAGGCGCACGTTTCATGTTCAAATTCATGCAATTTTGTTTATGCTTGTTGGGGTTTCTGTAATCAATAGGTTGTAGGCCGGGTGATTGGTTGGGACTCTCGTCAGATTCTAGTGTAGGAACTGCCAACAACCTTTAGGCAGGAACCCGATAAACGGCAAAATTAACAGCGGAGCTTCAGTAACTGTTCAGTGCTGTTTGTTACCCACTTCCCGACACGCAACAGTGCTAGTATTCAAGTTACTCGGCTGAGCACTTTTACACTCTAGCTGCCTATACAACATTAGAGTGGGATACTTAGTATAAGAGGGGAAGTACTGAGCTTCTTGGGAGTTTCATGACAAAGGAATCACTTCTCAAGTGGATGACAGACAAATAGCTTTCCAAGTCCACCACCTTCCTTTCTGCTTAGTCACTCTAAAGACTCAAAACAAAAGTTTCTATTACTTCATCAATATCTCTTTAAGTATAGTGAATATCATTATACATTTGCATCAAAAAATCAATTTCGTAATAAATGTAACATACGATAATTTCACGCAAAGGGGTCGATATGTATTTATGTTATAAATAACAAAAAATTCATAAATTTATTTCATATCGAACCAACAATTTCGGAAAGTAATTTTTATTGACAAAATCTGATATACAGCTAAATCGGATCTCTTCTGTTATTACTTAGACTGGAAAAAAAAGTTATTTAAAATCCCAATAATTTTAATTTCAATTATGTAATAAAAAAAAAGTATTCCTACAAAATAAATATTTTTTATTCGTTATATTTTCCCAATGAATAAAGTTTTCTTCGTTAATCGCTTAATAAATAATACCAATGAAATTGTGATAAAAAGAATTTGTTTTTCAAAGTTTATTCCATTTAAATTTTAAATAAAATCTATACAAAAAAATATAAGTAATTTTTAATAATTTCTTAAGTGTTTTAGTCAAAAGCGGAAAACTGAAAAGAGGTTAATGATTTTTTTTTTTTTTTAATAAAAAAATATTAATTTTTAACATAAAAAAATAAAATGAAGTACAATATTGAATAAAAACATTTTTTTTACGTTTATGTATGTTATGTTATTTAAATAAATCAGTGCTTAAAAATCATTTAAGTAAAAATACAATCAACAATAATTAATTGTTTTTAGTTTTAATAAATTTTTGTTTGTAGTTGATATAAAGAATTATAAAGAATTTTGATTTGTTTTTTTATTTATTTTTTTAATGTTTTTATTTTCGACACAATCAGAATCAAATGTTTTTTTAAATTTTTCTTTTTCTTGTATTAGATTTAGAATAAAATAATTTACAATAATAGTTTATGCATGTTATGTTTATTTTTTTCGTTTTGTTTTATTTTCTTTTTGTTTTTTATTGAGAGATAGGCTGATTACAGACTATTGTAGTTTTAATATTTTATACATTTTCTATTATTGTTGTTTATAATTTCCTTTTATTTATTTAAATTATATATAAGAAAGTATTTTATTTTTTCCTTTCTACAATGGTTTATTTTCTATTGTTGTTATTCAATTTTATAACATTTTGTTTTATATATTAAGTTATAAGTTATCAAGATATTCGTTAGACGTTATAAATGTAAAGGAATAAAATTTAAACACATGTTCACAAAAATCAAACCTCGACTGTAGATGACTTTATGCAAAAACTTAAATAACCAACAGCAGCTTTTGTACAATTAAAACAAAAGAAAAAATATGAATAACTATAATTAAAAAGAAAACAAAATAAACTCATAATAATAACAATATATTTAAAATTTGTTTTATTTGTTGTAGTTTTACTAACTTTAAAAAAAATATACAAAAAATAAAATAAAAACTGCATTAGTATTAAGCGTTACAACTACTTTAAGCGTTGCAACATTATCACATAACATTGAGATCAATCGGGGATTAGATGTCCGGGAAGTGTCAAGTACTTTTTTGCTTATTAAAAAGCCACAAGTTATTGGTGGTTCAGTTAACTGCATGGCAAATACATCTTGGAGTCGTGGTAATTTGAGTTATTGCAAACAAGTGTTTATTTTTTTATATTGTATACTATACATGTGTATATTATTTTGTCATTTTTTATTTCTTAAATCTGTATAATTTTCTACACATTTAAATATTGTTGTTGCAATACAAAACAAATACGTACTAATTTTTAATTTAGTTTGACTAAAAATTTTAACTTATTTCACTTTTTTATCGATAGCCTCAACTGCCAAAACAAAAGGTATGATCAGGTAATCAAATAGCCCTTAACATGGTTGGCGTTCTCTTTGTCGTATTTCGATGTTTTTGTTCTAGGCTAAAGAAAGTAAGCAATATTTTTCTTCAATCTATTACAAAAATGTCGAAAAATGACTAGTCAACCATGATAAGGGTGAACAATATTTAAAACAAATATTTAGGCCTATATTCGTAAAAAAATAAAATGTATTTGAAATCTATTTCAAGAAAATTAAATTTAAGTTTTGTGAATATAGCGGTTGATGTAAACATTTAAAATCACCTTTAACCCTCATATTCATATAAAAAGATAAAATATATGAATGAAATTCATTTTAACTTTTATATTTTTAATGTGCACTTTCAATCACTTGTAAAATATTTGTCTTAATTAGACTGACTGAATTACCACCCCTATTCTACGTTTCGATTACGCCCTCGGCATTCAGTTACGTTTCGGTCGAAAATCGATATGCCATAAAAAATTGAATAGAAAGAAAAAGAAGACAATAATGTTCTCAAAAACATAGGAACGTGTGAAATAGGAGCAGAAGAACTGTAATAAAAACTCAAAATGAGGTTCAGTAAGAAAACACTGAATTTTTGTGTGTCTTTTTCATGCAAATGGACAAACGTAAATTCACATTTTATAGATTTTTTTACAATTTGTATATGTTCATGTCGTATTTAATAAAAATAAATAATTTAATTAAAAAAAATGTTAGCCTAATTATACATTTTGAACTAAAAAAGAAAAATGGACAAATTCTCCGTCAAAAAAGTAAAACGTAGCTACGATCGTAATGCAGAATACACACCATCAAAACAAGCTGAACGAAATAGAAACTTTGCCAAACGAAGAAAATTTCGATTCGAATCGAAACGCAGAATAACGTTTTTTTTTTTTTTTTAATAAAAAAAATTGCACCTATTGCCGTTCTCAACTCAACTCAGTTTGGTCGTCTGAAGCTGGATTCGCCTATTCAGTTAGGACAAACTGAGTTGAGTTGACAACGGCAGTATGGACAAATATAAAAGCTTTTAATTGTTTGTATCAGCAGTAAAAATATTATATTTTGGCAGTAATAGAAGAATAGTTTAAAAGTGAAAAGTAAAGTACATTTCGATTTCCAATTATTCTTTTCTTACAAGTCTCTAAAGTTGTAATAACTGTACAACAAAAAAAAGATAAATAAATAAGAAAAAAAACTCAAAAAAGTAATTTTATGAATTGCGTATCGTATATATTTGTGAATTGTAGAAACACCTCATCTTTTGACTAATACCTTTAAGTTAATTGCTTTAAGTTATCTTAGACGTTAAAACGTTAATATGTGCAAACGAAATTATTTTTGCTACAGCATGCAATTTTGTCATTAAATATATGACTCATATCTTAAATCACCTTAATAGCATGTTCACACGATTGAAATAACATGTTTTGTCATACATTTTGGGAGCGGACCAGCTACAAAAAATGGCTATCATCTATAATTTCGATATCAAATTATCGCTAGTTTTACCTCAACTAGCTGTAAAAACAAGAGAAAAAACTTTCTTCCAGTTTTCAGAAGGTTATCTGTAAATTAAAACCAATTTAAAAAAAAAAAACGTTCTTATCACCATAAATACACCTTAAAGTGCACTAAATAGTTTGTACGCCGATTTATGCTAACATATATAAAAAATTTTAGGTCTGTAACATAATTCAATTCCGATCGAAAGTTGAATTAATTTCATAATTAACTTCTACAGAAAACTTAAATCGAAATCAGTTTTAGTTTTAAAAGTGGTTTTGTTTTGATTATTATTTATTTTTACTTTTCATTTATATAAATATGAAGGCAAACTGGTATACATATGACACATTTTATTAATTTTTTACTGAAAAGTATACATACTTCAAAACAAATTGTTTTTGGAATGCACAAAATCGTTCGGAATCTGTAAAACCAAAAACAAAATCGATTGGAATTGTAAATAAGGAATCATAACTATTTCGATCGGAAGGTCTGACATGCCTGATTATTTGTATGTATATAAAAATGAGAACAACAAAATTGCTACACTTCAAAATATGTTGCACAAATTATGTTGTTCTCATGTTTAATACATACAAACGGGCGTCATAATATATTCACGTTAAAAGAACTGTCAAAATGAAACAATAACAATCATTTGATCAGTATGGTTTCAATAGTAATTCAGAGAGTAAGCCAAGTAGTTCATTTTGCTGTGTGAACATGCTTTAAGTTAAAATTTTCTAATAATTGTTTTAATTTATTAACGCATCCGCTGCGTTACCCATTGCCAACAGGAGTATACTCGTGATACTTTCAAAGTATTCTTACGTACAACTTGTGGAACTTGCAACCTTTTATGACAACAAATATAAATATACAAGGGTAAAAACTTGAGAGGTAAAAACTCAGAAAAACTCAGTTCGAGGAAAATCCTTCAATATTACATGATCTCACTAAAAACATGTTTGGCAATGGGAATACCCTCATACAATGAACGCTTGACAGCGAATGTGTTAGTTAATCCACTAGTGATTTGTTTAACTTGAAAATGAATTGAAAAATTTTGTACATTAGAGAAGAAATCTGAAATCTTGCACAACCTTGACTTGTTTATACATTGATATAGTGTTTACTTCATTTTTTTTAAGTCAGAAAATGCAAATTATTTAATAATTACAATTTAATGTTTTGATTTTAATAATTTAGTAATGATACATTATTTTGACTGAATTTCATCAAATATTTTTTCAAATAATTGTATTTACAAAAAATGTATTAAATTTTCTTTCACTTTTTCTTTTTTTGCTAAGATGGGACACAAAAAAACCAAACGCAATTGTATTATAAACTTAGTATATAACATGACTTTTAAAATATATTTAATAACAAGAAAGAAAACTATTTTTTTTTTTTTGTAATATTAACTTAGCTTACATTGTATATATATATTTCCTTTTATTGTATTACAAATTTTAACTGATAAGAGAAATTTGGTTTGTTTCCAATTTTTTTAATGAAAACTCGGATTGAAAGGGATAAGTTTAGTTAGTTTAACGTGTGGTAGATTTAAAAATATAACTAAATACATATAAAAAAAGAAAAAAAAAACATACAATATATGTATATAATGATTAAAAATGAATTCATCTCTAATAGAATTTAAAGAAGTTCTTTTATTGAAGGGTTTTAATTTTTAACTATTTTATTTCTTTTTCTGCACTATTCCATGAGCCTTATTACGCTTTAGCTACAGTTTTTGTGGTTACATTGTATCTATTTAGAAGTTTTGTTAGATTGACTGAATGTTTTTACAGCATATGTGTATTAGAAAAATAAGGCAATGCTTTAGAATTTTAATAAGTAAAAAATGTAGCAAAAAACCGAAAACCAATAAAATTATAATACAGGTATCCCTCGTATTATACTCGAAATGAGAATTATACAATTGAAAATTGCAACAATACTCGAATAGCACGGACTTCGAATTACACGAATAATAATTAATTTGTAATCTAATAAAATTGAAATCGAGTACGTTTTTAAGTACTTTTAGTTTCGATAAAAAAAAAAACTTATTTTAAAGGTAATTAAGCGAATGAACAAAAAAAAATTCAAAATTTTGTCAGTTTTATATGATGTAAATCGAAATTGTATAAAATTGAAATCGAGTATATTTTTAAAGACTAAGGCCTGGAACAGAATAAAGAACTTGTAGTAGTAGCTAACGACGTAATGATTAGTGTAGTAAGAAAAAATGCGAACAGAATATTGAAGTCTTCTTTATGATTGCCAAACAAATCTTCAAGCGCTTAGAGAATTATGCAAGAATAATATGTGAATTTTTAAGCAATATATGTAGCAAGTTGTTTAATAAATGCATATTCAACTTCATATTTCTCTACAGCAACATTAAATTCGGTGTTTAACATATTTAATATAAAACTATACTCAAAAGCATGGTAACGCTAGTTAACAATTAATGAAAATATTTGTTTAGCATTTTGTTTTTAAATGGATAAAAATAAAAAGTTTGTTTCCAATAAAATTCAGTTCAATAAAAGTTTTTGTTTGCTCGTTTTCTATTTTGACGAAAATTTATTTCTTGTCTACAAAGTTAAAGTTTTCGAATTTTGCGATTCAGCTTCTACTACAACTATGTATTCTGTTCATATTACCTGAAATGCCCATTTTTCGCTTTTGATAACTTGTAGCGCTACTCGTTACGTTGTATTACAGCTACTGTTTGTTTGGAAAGTATAACAGTTTGACATTTCGTTCGATTTCAATTTTATTCAATTACGATTAACATCACATGGGGGCTTTAAATTCAATTAATTCTAAATGAAGCCAAGTAAAAAAATAAAAATTCAATGCTTTGTTTTTATTAAATTCGTTATTTACTTCACATTCTAAGTAATAGAATAATCATACGATTCACTTTAAATTTTATGATTTATTAGTGATAGAATAACAAGAAACCAATTAGCTGTGTTATTCAAGTTATTAATTTAATTCTACTTGAAAAAAGTAACAAAAGCTGATTTCGAAACAAGAGGCATGGCTATATATTAAACTGTCTCATCAAATTCATGTACATATGTGTTTTAAATAAATTTAATTTGCTTAGCACAGCGACACATCGTATTCATTCCAACAAAACTCATTTTAAAGAAAATATTTCAATATTTTTCCAATTATTTTACGTTCGAAAATTAGTTTTTCGAAAAATCTAAGTTTACCTGCCACTAAGGAACTAAATCTAAATTAGCTTTCATCGCTGTCGCTTTGAAACATGAAACCAAAAGTAATTTATTTAATGTCGACGTTGCTTCAAACTGTACGTGTGAATTATTGCTTCATAAACCAACGTGGTGGCCATGCAGTTTAAAGAGAAGAAAATCATTTTAAATTTTACTCGATCTAGATTTATAAAGCAACGGAAATTAAAAACATTTCTTAATGATATTAAGCAAATATTAATATTTGAATATTATTTTATTACATCAAATGTAAACATAGTTTTGAAATTTCTTAAAATTTGATACAATTTTTATAACCAAGTAAAAAAGATTTAAAAATAAATTAATTTGTATATTATGCACTGTCATAAGATATTGTTTGTAACAAGTTTTTAAGTACGTTTATAACGTTTTTTTTATAAAAAATATTAAGGAATAGAACGAACACTGTAAAATAGAAATCATGTACTCATTTTCTGAATTATAGCATTGCCTGTTAAGTACAAAACATTTAGTTTCAAATAGAATTTAATTTTGTTATTTGAAAAATCATTAAGCATTGCTTTACTCTACTCCACACACTATAATAATAATAATAACCTCATGCTTTGCCTAGATCGAACTATAATTTTATTAAAGTTCTTATTTGTACGTCTAGAAATTTCCACTGTAGGTTTTTGTTTATTTATTTGTTTGTTTGTTTGCTAATGTTTTTGTTTATCTATTTAGCTAAATATCACACTTAATTAAATACGAATACGACAAAGAACAAAAAATTCATAATTACTAAAAATTTATAAACAAAATTATAATTATATTATGTTTTATGTATAAAAGTGGCTTAAACTAAACTAACTAAATAATTATTATAGGTGTAGTAGTAAACAATATATATTTTTAATAAAATTGTACGTACATATTGTATGATGATAATTATAAAAGAAAATAAAAAAATATAATATAAAAAGTAAAAACTAAAAAAATACATATACACAAATTTTTAATATAAAGAATCAAACAAAAAAAAAAATAATAATAATAATAATAATAATAATAATAATAATAATAATAATAATAATAATAATAATAATAATAATAATAATAATAATAATAATAATAATAATAATAATAATAATAATAATAATAATAATAATAAAAATGAACTACTTATTATGGGGAAATATTGTTTTTTTGTGGTAATTCTTAAATTATTATAATATATAACAAAAATTTAAAATTAAGATACAACTTACAACAAGACAACAAATTAAGATTTAAGTGTGTTTCTATATGGTCCTGTCAGTGTGTAGTCTCTCTCTGTAATTGTATGTGTGTGGTGTGTTTGTGGGTTAAAGAGAAATATTCATTTATTATGCATCAACTATTCAAATTCAAAAATATAAATGTTGTTATGTTGTTGCTGTTGTTTAAGTATTGTGCGAAGGCAATTCATTTTCAACGCCACTTTTTCCTGCGACTATAGATTGTGTTATTTGTGTTGTTGGTGCGGTAGTAGATTGTGATTGCGTATCTACAGACGCAATTGTTTCTGTTAATTTTCTATTAGAATTTTCCTTTGTATTCGTCCAATCAACGTTATCCTTATTAATATCAAAATTTAATGGTGTTGTTGCAGTAGTGGCATGCAATTTTTGCATTGTGTGCAGAGTTTCTTCGTTAATAGTGTGTTCAGGTGATATATTTTCCTTTATCTCCTGTTTAACTTCGGTGGGTATACAATTTGCATCATATTCTGTGTTCAAGATACTACCGCCGCACAAGCAACTACTTGCACTAGCAACAACACAGCCACAACTGCAATAATCGTCTATTCTAGTGGCATTTTCGTTTACTGTTGTCGCCTCAGTATTTTGAACATTTGCTGTGGTCATAACGGTGGTACTTGTAGATGCTATTGTTACGGGTTCATTGCCAAATGAGATATTTTGACGAAATACTTGTTTACCAAAATCACGAAGCTGTTTTGAAGCGGCATCAAAAAATGATCTCGATTGTTCTGTTACAACTGCTGCAGCTGTAGTTGCTACCGTATTAGCCAAGTCAACATTATTGCTAGCGGCTACATTTATTATTTCATTACCAAGTGTCGTCCATGAAGGTGGAGATGATTTTCGCAGTGGTACTAGGCATGTTTGTGACTTTTGTTGCTGTGCGCTTATAACTGCTTCAGCAGCTGCAGCTTCTGCATAAGTTGGTGCTGCTGGAAAAGTTAAAAATTGTTTTGAATTTTTATAAAAAAGAAAGCTAGCTTAAGCCCCAAATGCTTCGCTACCCGTATCGTAAACAGTAAATGTTCTCAAGTTCTCAAGATATGCAAAAATCAATATTTATTGCCACGCCCACCTATTCTCAAGATATGCAAAAATCAATATTTAGCAGTAAGGGAGGCACCACGTCCACTCATCCAATTTAGACCACTTTTTAACCGTTCGTACTACCGTAAGAAGACAACGACAGTTTTTTACCGTTAAAAAGAATTTAGTTCAGATCGTTTCATTTTAAAATCTAGACCCATATTATTTAGTCCTAAAATTTTTAAAAATTAAAATTGGAATTTAAAACGAATAAGTCAATATACCAAATATATCGGCACAACAAACTTATTTCTAAATAGGTCCGTATTTCTATATGTATACCAAGTGTTCACATAACAAAATTTAATTAAATGGTAAAATTTTATAAAAAATTATATTTTAATCACTGTTGTAGGTGAGTGTTTCTTGCGAGCCTTATGGATTGATTTTAGCACAACTGTTGTTATTTATCATCGAACCGAATTTAATTTTAATAGTATAGTCCTTCAGTTTTTAGGTTTATGATAAATAGGGGCATATCAGGTATATAATCCTATCTACCACTACGCAAAGTTCGTCGAAGTTAAGCCGATATTATAATCTTAAATCTTAAAAAAGTATGAACTTATTAAGGTTTAAACATCTTTTGAAATGTGATAAGAGTTTTTTTAACTTTTAACCAAACTATAGGCCTACTTAATCGGCTTTAATCCATTAAACTACGCTTAAAAACTTACTTCACTATATACAAAAAACGTTATTATTATACTTACACTGACTTAGATTAGAAGCCGCCGTTGTCGTTGCAATTGTTTTTGATTCCGGCGATGAACTTCTCTGAAATATTGTAGTTGGGTTGTGAAATATTAATAGCAGTTTATCAACTGCAGTCGGATTTGATATCCATGAAACTTTACGCACACGTTGCTGGTGTTGCTGTTGTTGTTGATGATCTTGCTGCTGTAACGCTGTAGATGTAATAGTATTTTCATTAGACGTATCAGCAATATTTTCTGTAGTCACAGAAGGTGCAACTGTACCAAATACTTCATTTACAGTATTTTTGGTTAACGTTATGTCGTTGTCATTGAAAACTGCTATTGGACATTGCGGAGTAACAGTTAAATCTGAATGTTGTTGATGTAGAGCTTCATTTAAGCAAACTGATAATTCTGGCGATGACGAAGAGCCTGTACTGGTTGTATTGCTAGCAGGAGATGTCGATGACGAAGAGGATGACGATGATGAAGAAGGCGAAGATGAAGATGATAGTGTCGACATTGTAGAAGGGATAGGTGGAAAAGGTTGTAAGTTATTAGAAGAAATTTTTGATATTTCTGAACTCGCTTCTTTATGTTCTGTTGTTGTTGTTGTTTGCGTCTGATTGATACTGTTGTCAGTTGTTGTCATTGTATTTTTTGTACTTTGTTCACATTGTTTTGTTATGGTAGCCGATGGTGTTGGTGTTGCCGTCGTTAAAATTGGTGTAGTTGTTATTGTTTTAGTATCGATATCGGTGGTTATTCTGATAATCTGCTGCTGCTTTTGTTGTTGTTGTTCCTGTTGTTGCGGTGTTATTATGGTGGGCGGCGTAAAAAACGTAATAGAAGATGTAAGTACTGGTGCTGTTGACGTTTCACTATTACTGAAAGATAGTTGAAGAACATCATTATTGCTTGTTTCTTTAGAGGACTGAATCGGTGGTGGTGGTGTTGATTCTAAGAAACCACATTTAGTGGAATCCGTGGCATTCCGAGATATAGGCGTTGGAGGAGGGTTTATTGGGGGTGTTATTTGTTGGGTATAGCGCGTGGCCAATGTTAGGTGGGGATCTTCATAAACTTTTTCCACCAAAAAGCGGGATCGATGACAGCCCGATAAGCGTTTAATAGATTGTGTTGATGAAGATATTGTCGCCATAGATGGCAGCGAACAGGATGTCGGCAGCGAGGTAGATGTTGTACAGGGATAATTTAAATCATTACCTCCTTTCTCGATTGCTGAAGATAATGGTATAGCTGCTGTACTCATAGAAACCGCTTTTGTAGCAACAAGATTGCTTCCAATTGGCTTATGAGCATTCGGTGATGTTAGCGGACTCGATTCCGCCACCCGAAACACTTGAAACCTGCTTGCACGATTTGGAGAAGACGATGGAGATATTGTTGTTGGACTTGGAGCAGGAGAACGCAATCTTGTTCCTGCTTTACGTTTAATGTCCAATTTACTATTGCTTGCCGTCACTATATTTTTTGATACATCAACTACTGGCCTACTCTGACAAGTTAAAGAGATTTTTCTTGAACCCAAATAATAGCCTCCACATTTTTTGGTCATTGTATTGACGGCTGATGATTTTTCTTGATGCATTTGAGCTTGCGTTTTTTCATTGCGCGCGCACATTGATCGTACGTTTTCTAAAATTCTGGCATAGTCTAAATGTGCTTCACTTCCCACAGATAGTCTTTTCGGCTCATCGTCAATATCGATTTGCGTCACCGTAGTGTTTGATTTTAGAACTTCAGATATTTTAGTAAGACTCTCAACTTCTAGTTTATTATCTCGTATATCGATACGTTGCAAGGTACTATTGCCACCGAATGTAAGAATAGATGATAACGTTTCTATGCCTTTAGCACTAAGATGAGCACTCTGCAACCCCAGTGTGGTTAATGTCGTATTTTTAGTAAGACTTTCCTTTACCGAAGATACAAATTCATTGGATAAACAATTTTTACCTATATTTAGCAATTCCAGCGATACTGTTTCTGCCAGCAGATCTGAGATATAGAGTCCAGACTCTTTTGTTAAGTTATTATTCCATATTGCTAGCGCCTTCAGTCCGCCAGGAATCTTCATGCTAAACTCTGGTGTAGCCTCTATCGGCCGTGACTGCCGTGTCAGAGTGTCGTTTTTAGTAATTTTTTCATTAAGTTGTGAAGAAGAGGAAAAGTTTAGGTCACCACTTCCTATACTGCCGTCCAAAGAATTGTCGCTACAGAGACTATCGCTACTTTGCGACCTATTACGTGAAGATTGAGTCAAAAAACCGCAGGAGGTTTCAGTACGTCGTAGACCACTGCTTGCTCCGCCGGGAGAGGTAGACGGTGGAGGTGGTGTAGGTATCTGACATGGACTAGCACTTATTGCACTATTCGTTTTGTACTTCTGTGTAAAACTATCCTGAGCAATTGTCACCTTTGGCATTTTATCGCGAACTTCATTCGCCGCTACAATCGAAGGCCCATTCGAGTCATCTAAAGTAGTAAAGCTAACTTGAACAGTTGGCGGCGTTGTTGACGTCACCGTGGGTAATGATGAAGAAAGGCAAGAGTTAATGGGTGACTCAGATGCTACGCGATCTCTTTCAACCAAAGGTGTTGAAAGATTCGCAAAAGGTGGAGTGGGCGGGGTAGGAGTTGATGACGGCGTTATTTGAGAAACGGCCGCAATAAGACATTCATTTGATTCCGATGCTATTGTTGCTGTCTCAATGGCCAATTCTTTGGCAATTTCATCAAGCCGTGTACTTTCAAGGGATGTTGATAGGCGGGTAAATTCTTCAGGCAGATGACGACTTATATCACCCTCTGAGGCACTTTCGAAAGCAGAGTCCGTACTATGAGTATCATCGAAATCTTCAGGCATTTTTGTGTTCTTATTAACATCCAAAGCTCTGCTGGCAGTATGATGTTGCAAAACATTTGTCTGATCTCCGGAGCACATATCGTTGTCTTCACTAATTGCAACATGAGTTGTACTACTCAATAGGCAATCTCTCTCTTCCGCTTTCACTTCAAACACACTGGAAGCTGCTAAATTTTGATTTTCAGCCATATTCGAAAATGTTTGCAAGCTCACCGTTTGAGTCGTAGAATTGATGGAATTATTATTATCACTGTTATTATTTATATTATTATTTATTACATGCGAGCTTTGGATATCAGCGGAATTTCCTAAATGGCTATGAGAACTTACTAAATTTACATTGGCTATCTCATCAAGTGTAATATTATGATCAATTAAGTCACACTTAGCACTCTGCATAGCTTTCTCTACTTCCACTTCATTTACATGTCCCTCGGATAATGCAGCTGTTATTATGGGATTTACAACGGCACTTGTTTCTGTTACTATAACTTTACTAAGAGAAGAAACTTCTATTATTGTGTTTGCAGGAGCTTTGGTATTTGTACTTGTAATTGTTGTAGTTGTAGTAGCGGAAGCATCAAAAATCTCATCACTAATTAAACTAGCATCTTCAGAATTGCAAGCTGCTATAGTATCTGTTGACAAATTAGAAGCACCATCTTCGCTGCTGCTTTCACTATTCATCGACAAAAGTTTATCAAGCATAGATTGCTGTCCACCACCTGTAGACTGCAAATGATTTTTAATTGTACTAGAACGCACTGTATCGTCGGTATCTTCATCACCATCGGTTTCGTCAATTGTGGAACCGACAGATGATATAAGTGGTGGTTTAGCTTTGTGTTGACTGCTTCTCACTTCTGCTTCCACACATTTTTCTCTTTCTTCAATTGATGGTAATAACGAATCCTTAGTCATATTACATTCACTGGAGAAATGAGGATCGCTATTCTTTGATGTATATTTTATGGATGTCGATTCATTATGCTCGCCTTTTGTATTCCAATCTAATGAAGTTTCGTTATTGTCATCCACATCAACGGCAGGTGAAGATTCAACCGATGACAAACCTTCACAATCGTCGTCTTCTATTGCAGCTGTACGTTGAAATGTTGTCCGTCTTTCCAATTCCTTTGATTGCATAATCAAAGCCTTTACAATGTGTCGTAAGCCTTCGTCTCTTATATTATTATTGCTTATATCGATAAGTTCTAAATAATGATTGTTTTTCAACATTTGCGCTATGGTATCGGCGTCATTACAATCTAAATCGTTGTACGACAACCAAAGCTCTTTTAGAGTTTTATTTTGCCACAGTTTATAACCTATTTAATATCAACAGTCATAAAAAACAAGTTATATTTGGGGAAATATTTGAAAAAAATATATATCTTTTAACTTACATAAACCGCTTAACGGTGCTCCCTTTAAGCCACAATGTTCTAGTTTTAAAGTATGCAAATTGGATGTGCTTAAAGCGTTTCCCAATTGATCCGCACTTAATTTTGAAATCGGATTGCCTTCAGCATTTAGCACCTGCAATTCCTGACTGTGACTTATCATGTAAATGCACGATGTCCAACCTCGATGAGTCATACCCATGGCATTGGATGAAATGTCTAATTCATTCGTAGCCTCATAATATTCAATCATGTCAAAAAGTGCACTGGCAGCTGTTTCATCCAGTTTACAATCTGAGAGATCAATTGATTTATACTGCAACTATAAAATTATCAAGAGTTAAAATTATTTAAATAATTAATTTAAAATAATATGTTATTATACATGTAAATACATGTAAATATTGGGTGCTCGGTTAAGTTCAGTTACAAATTGGCGATGGCTCTAAAGTGTAGTATCTCTGGTAATATTTATTACATCAGGTTACATAAGGTCCCCTAGTTACTAGCCGGCAGTACTTGGAGAACTGATAAGGAAACCTTGTTGGCTACATACAAGGCCCGCGTGGTCTCCAGTAGTGAACCTAACACAGTTGGGAAATCTACAGAGATGTCAAAATGGAGCACTAAGGATCATTACTTGCTGCATTCAGAAGACATCGAAACAACATCCTCACGAAGAATCGAAGATCCTGACATTCAAGGAACATAATACCCTGCTCACAAAGCAGTTCCCACTGGTTTGCCATCGGAGGAAGCATCCGAATCGTCGGATTGCACTTTTTATTGCTACCCCCAGGAATGTGAGGGCAGATCTTTGTCATTATAAAGAGGAGATCCAAAAATATCTCAGGGATTCATTCCATCTGTACGCATATAAGACATCTTTAAAAGACATTCATCGTGACATGGTTGAAACGGTGCTGAGAGTTTCACGAAAATCTCGTTCTTGGAGGTCACTCACCTACCGAGACAAACATAAAAAGTTCTTCCTAGAGAGACAAGAGTTGTCCTCGCACAACTAAGATTAGGTCACTGCAGAAGGCTATATTCGTACTGTTCTATCAGTGAAGATATTCCAAATATCTGTCCGGCTTGTGAAACAGGTCCTCATAATGCTCAGGATCTATTTGCCTATAGTGCAGACCCGACAACTCTAGTTCCCAGATCACTTTGGAACAATCTGAGGGAAGTAGCTCCTGGACCTTACAATAGGAGATGAAAAAGGAAAAGTATAAGAAAAGGAGGAAATGAGTGATAATATAATATACATTCTTGTATTTTCAGATCAAGCTTCTATAACAAAATTTCTTTTAAAGGCAATATTTTAAGTTTTACTTTGTAAGAAGACTCATTCTGTGAAAAGCTATCTACGCTTAAAAATGAGTCAAAATTTGGAACATTACGTCATGTAGGAATGCGTCACAGGTTGCTGAAAAAATTGTTACAATTTTGTTGTTACAGATTTTCGATCTGATCGACCAATCACTAAAAAGAGTAGATGAAATTGGAATAAATTGGGAAAGACCGGCAGCGTCGACGTTATTAGGGAACTATTCATTCGTCACCAAACAGTTATCAAACATTTGAAGAATAAAACTGGGTACACAAAGAAGTTCGATGTTTGGGTGCCACATGATATTTTTTTTTTTATTTATTAATTTAGTAGTTTTTAAAATACTTTACATACACTAAACACTACATATACACTAAATATATACAAAAAAAAACTGATTAATTGAATTTCCATTTGCGATTCACAGCTAATACGGAACAAAATCGAACCATTTCTACAAAAATATGCGAAAAACATCATGAACGAAACAATGTGAAGCAGACGGTGGCAAAGCCAGGATCGACACCAAGGAAGGTAAAACAGAGTGGGTGATGGCACTGGGTGGGTATTGTTCATTATAAGCTTCTAGAACCTGGTCAAACGATTGATTCTGCTCTGTTCTGTCAACAGTTAAGAAGATTGAAGCAAGCAATACACCTAAATTGGCCAGAATTGAGCAACAATAACAATGCCAGACCATACACATCTTTTATGAGGGCACTTAAATAGCAGGATTTGGTGCACCCGCAATATAGCCCGGACTTTGCACCTTCAGACTATCATTCTTATCATGGTTGGCGTAGTCATTGTCGTACTTCGGCAGTTTTGTAATAAATTAAAGTAAAATTTAGTCTCTTATTTTATCTAGAACAAAAATATCGAAACACGACAACGAGTACGCCAACCATAAGAGCCATAAGTGTTATTTTGGGTGTTTCAACAACAAAAGTTTTGGAATTTACTACAATGAATTTGATATCTCTCGAAAATATCAACATACTAAAAAATTATACTACAAAAATGATGGTAGCATTAATCGTTCTTCTGAAATCGTTATTAAGAACTTAATCGATAAATTTGAATAAAAGGGGTCGGCCAAGTAAAGTAATCGTCTTATATTGCAATGTTGAAGAAGATTCAAGTTTATCGGAGACCGTAACGGTTATGAGCAGTATTAAAAGTTTTTTTCCACCAAAATAGAAAGAAGAAAACCGGTACAAACGAATTTCATTTACCCCATTAAAAAATAAAACTTATTTTGTGTTTTATTTCTCCAAAGAAATTAGCATAAAGTGTAATATACTGGTTCAATTATAAGTAGCCCATATGCATATGTATGTAAGTCTATTTATTTTAATCTTATCAGTTGTTTAATTTATGAAGGAATGGTATTTGTTCAATCAACTGTTTTTTCTTTTATTTTTTAAACATTTATAAATTAACTAGCTTTAACCACCAGAAGGTGAATCTTATATATAAAAATGAATCTGTGTTTGTATGTATGTCTGTTTGTTTGTGCCTTATAGACAGAACCGAATTAGGCTGAACCAAATTTCTTGAAATGTTTACAGTATCTCTCTGTATGTCTAGAAGTAACTATAGGCTATATAAATTTAAAAAATTCCAACCGAGCTGTGCCATGGTTTTTTCTTCTCCGGTAAAGTAACAAAAAATCGAGACACACCCTTTCTATATCAAGCCATCGATAATATTTAAAATTCCAATTTCTCTTCTTTCCAAATCTGCTAAAAAAAAAATTAATTATTAATTAAAATTAATATTCATCTAAGTTACTAGCTTATAAGAGCATGAAGGTATGAAAAATCCGTTTTTTACCCATAACTCCAGACTTTGAAATTATGTATTTCGAAAATTTCAAAAACAGATTCTGGTACACGATAGCGCATATCAATTATTGCATAACTATCTCAGGTATTTCAACTTTTTCTTTTTTCTTATTATTATTTTTTTTTTTTGTGCATACACTTTTGGCTTTTAGAACATTGATGATAAGAACATTGTTTTTAATTGCTTCAGTATAAAAATTTGCCTTTCGAAATTCATCATAATAAATCAATCAAAAAGTCGGTTCTGAATTTTGTGTAACTTTGAGCTTTTTGATTTTATATGACGATAAGTACAATATATAATGGCATATACTGTTAGAAATATTTTAAATTAATTTTTTTCTATTTGTTAGCAAATGTTATTAGCATTATATGGCTTATTAAAAAAATAAAGTCAAACACAAGACATTTATCTAAATTAATAAATCATATCTAATCAAAGTGTGAAATAATCTCGTGCTAGGATGAATCGGTAGACAAAAAAGCACACATGTGCGCTAGCTCTCGTGTGCATTCTCTCATTTTGCTGATATAATATGCGTAAAGTCAAAACCAAATTAGCAATTTTGCATTAAGGAAATAGTTGTTTTTATGTGTAATTTGTTAGATTTTTAACAAATTTGGTGAAAAAAAAATTTCAAAAATTAATTGGTGGTAAAATGTAAAGTTTTAGAATTCAAATTTACTTTGACATTATGAATTATTTTTATAATTGTAGTCTTAATCTAAAAGAAAAAAATAAAGGGTCCACCAAATACTTTTTTTTTAAATGCTATAAAAAAACTACTCGATATTTTCTCAAATTTCTTTTTTTATTTGAAAGTACAATCCTTTCGGTTAATAATGGAAAATAATGTCATTCAAATGGCTGCCTCGACTGGCCATGCAGTAGCCTACGCGATCGGTCTAATTTTTAAGTACGTTATCAGTTGTGTGCAGCTGTATTTCACCAATGGCTTCACGAATATTGTCCTTTAAAGCGTCAGTTGTCTCTGGCTTGTTGGCGTAACACTTATCTTTGGCAGCACCCCACAACGGTGTTGTCCAACGGTGTCAGCTCCGAGGTTGCCAAACGACATCAGCTCTGCGGCTGATAATGCGATCTTCAAAAACAGGGCGCAAAACATTACGTGTAGCTTCGGCTGTGTGGCACGTAGCGCCGTCCTGTTGAAACCAAATGTTGCTAATATCCTCCTCTTCAATTTTTGTGAACAAAAAATCGTTCAACATGGCCCGATAACGATCGCACACTGACTGTAACGGCCACTCCTTGCTCATTTTCGAAGAAAAATGGCCCAGTTATGTCTCTGGACCAAAATCCGCACCAAACAGTGACTCGTCTTGGGTGTATCGGCTTTTCAATGTATGCGTGCGGGTTTTCTGTGCCCCAAATGCGACAATTTTGCTTGTTTACATACCCGCCAAGATCAAAATGAGCTTCATCTGAAAAGATGATTTTTTTTGGCAAAATCGGCATCTTCTGTGAGTCGATCTCAGGCCCAGATTCCCAGCGTTGTTCAAGCGTATACACAACCATATTCGTTCAGCGGAAGGATAAAACTAATTATCTGTCAAATCAGACATGAGCTAAGTGTTACCATTCACGAAATAAGCACTAGTTGAAAAAAAACGTTAGATGGCGGACCCTTTACATTAAATATTAATCTTTGTATATTTTAACCAATAACAATTACCATTCAAAATAGGTTATAAATCTGGGGTCGGTAATATTTATTTTCATCATACTGTGTGAAAACCGAATATGGGTCGCAATGTTCAATAGACATTATGCAAAAAGAAAATTATATTACCTTATCTGTCTTTGTGCCAAATCTTTTGCAGTACTTGATGTAATAGATTTCAGTGGTAGAACTGAGCACTTGATACTCTTCACCACAATACAGAAATATTCGGACTTAATACAGACTTATCACAACGAAACTTATAAAAATGAATTAATATGATTGCAATTATACCATAGGTTATGATAGTTTAGGTTAGATGATATGCAAACACTGGAGAACCGATGGTTGCATCATTTGGAGACCATGTAATCCATTGTGTACACCCTGTAGGAAGAATAGGAAAGAGGTTAGTCGAAAAAGAAGGAAGTAAGAACGAGAGAGCGAGAAGATAGAACAGCCGAAAAGATGCAACATGTCCAACAAGAGGAAGAAGTCTGAATGCGCCCCGGATTCGGGTCAATTCCTATGCCATAGACATTAAAGACTCTTAGCACTATGCCCATCTAAGAATAGGTGCCTTCTGCCAGAAAGCCGAGCGAGAAAGAGCAGTGATATACACAGTAGGTGTTCGATTATCTTCATGGGTGTCACTATTCTCCCATTTACAAGTAGTATGCCGCAATTGCCCGTAATAACGTCTTTAGTCAGCCTCATTTCTGACTTGCTCAAGCAGAAAGGGGATGAGATCCTTTTATTAGAGATAACCGGCCAGATGGACCTTAAAAACCCACAACTCGGCTCATTGTACCAGTGTTGGCTAGCTTTCTTAGCGAAGAACCCTACGAGCAACACAATAGCAGTAGAACGGAGCCATTAGCCCGTAGGTTCGCTGACTCCGAGACATGTCCGCTAACCAGCAAAGTTGTATGACCCTATGGAATATTTCCAATGCTATTCTGCAATCTAGGACGATCTTAGACATGATCAAGCATGATTTAAGCGCCCTTAGAGCAGCCTGACTATCCACAAAGATTTCCGCTGACTCTCTAACGCACTCTATTATACTTTGGATCATTTCACAGACCTCCTAGCTGCAAACACTTCAACCTTCCTTACTCGCAGGAGACGCCAGCCCCTGTACCCTTTCCCGTATCGGCCACAGTAAATTTATACTTATTAGCAGCATGAAAATGTTATAAATTTATGGTATAATGTTCTAATTAAAACCGATCTTAACTAGATTTAGTTTGATGACAGCTTGAATAGCCTTCCTGGTGTGCACTCAGCAGTGCAGTCAAGATTCTGAACGAATTTCGGAACGATTATTTTTGTTACTTATTAATAGTTTAACTACGATTGATATTATACTTCTGCTTTCTTCATTTCTTTACACATTAAATATTATATTAAAAACTTTACTCTTTTTTTCAAATTTATTCAATGTAAAAATTCCTGCTTTAAATATTTTTTAATATAATATACATATATTTAGCAATTATGTAAAGTTTTGTCTTTTCAGGTCAAGTCTATTAATACATTTCGTATTTTTTATATTGTATAATTTTGGCATAACGAAATATATTTTTTTATATAAAGCAATGATTATCCTTCAATGTATGAATTTTTTCATACTGTCATATGCTTTCTTTAAAAGAACATTCTTTAAATTGAAGGCGTCAATTTTGTCTCCGTCTAACTAGATTGCATTTTGTTTATTTATTTTTTCTTTTTTGTCCTTAACTTACCCTTTTTAATACTTCTTCTAATGCTTCGCAATCACTTGGCGCCAATTTGATTGACTTAAGTGAAAGTAAAGGCTGTCGTCTTATTTGTTTTGTTAGATCTACTGCCTTGAGATGGTCTAATATTGATTGTAAAGGTTTTGTGTTGTGTTTTTGACATGATGCGGTATATAATTCTGCAATTTCCGAAATACTATTTACCATACAAACTGAAAATAAAGATAGAATATTAATATTTACATATATATTTTTTATTTATTAATAAAATTTTAAATTTAGTAATTTTACTACTTCAACAAATTACTAATGGCCACATTTGAAAACTGATGAGCGAAAAGGCATCCATATAATGTATGTAATTGTTGAATAATATTTGGGAACAAATTAAAAAATAGTTTTCTACAAGATGTTTAGTTATAAAAAAAACTGATGTTTTTTTTTTTAATATTAAGATAAAATTTCAATGGAGAGAAATTTCCTATTTTTCCTAGATGTTTTAGTGCAGTTTAGATATTTTTTTCTAAATTATGCAAATTTTGAAAAGAAAAACGTTGTTTCGGACAAACAAATGTCCAGCCAAACTTTTTTTTCGTACAGTTTTCAATATACAGTTTTCTGGGTAACTCTCAGCTTCCCAGTGGCAAATGTCATCGTAGCAAACGCTGACAGTGTTAAATTATAGATGTTGACGATGAACTTTTTTAGTGTCATACATGACCTTTTAATGTAATTGCTCAAATTTTCATATATGACAGTAGTTGATTTTGTCCGTGCTTTTGGCGTCCGTGTTTTAGTGAGTCCTAACAAACAATGTCATCAATAATAATGTGTGCTTTTTTCGTTAACGAAGATGTGTAGCAGACAAAATCCTGCATCGTTTACCATATAGTCGACTCATAACAGACATTGTCGCCAAATTTCAGCTTTCCTTAGTATGGTGGCATTACAATGACAATGTCATACATAATTCCCTACGATTGTGTCATTGTCACGAGGATTCATCAGTAAAATTTTTCATTTTCATTTTGTAAAGATCATTCATCGATGAAAATATCATAGTGACAATGTCTCTTCAATACGATAAACTCATTGAAAGAGACCTACAATTTAATGCCGGCTGCATTAGTGAAGTTTTCAATAGTAGTAATACTCATAACCAGATACTAGCTAATGTTATGAGGTGATACAGCTGGCGAAAAACTTTTTCTTTTTTAAGATGGTCTGGCCTGGTATTGAACCGCTGACCTTCTGGTTGGTAGGCTTTTGTCTTACTTACCATACCACAGCGGTACACCACACACACACATACATGTTAAGTAGACTCCTATCAATTCCCTTTGAAATAAAACAACAATGACTGCTGTAGCATTTGGGATAGTATTTTCATTAATTTTTTTTAATTATAATAAAAACGTATTGAAAAAATTGGTCATCTGGATAGCGCCATCAACTATAATCCCAATTTAATTAGTATTTTAAGGAACTATATAGTATTTTAATTCTTAAATACTATACTTTATTTCACTATATTTTAAGCATTTTTGTGTTGTATTGTCTTCCGGCCTCATACACATTCCTAGCCACCTATATTCATACGGTTTTGATTATGTTTAGGCCGGCAAATAAAGTGGCCATATAAGGGCGTCAGGTTTTTGGCTTTATATCCACGATTTAACGGATCGGACTGTACGGATTGGAACATTTTATATTTCCAAATAAGTTTTGCAAGATTTCCAAATAAGTAGAAATGGAGTTTTCGAAACCTTATTGTAGTTCTCTGCATTCATACGCTATGTGAAACACTGTAAAATCGCAGGTGCGATAGTAGCATGTTGCTTCCCACACTATCAGAGCCACCATATCTTCTATTGCACGCCCTAGTCACATACTAGTGCCACTACTAGAGGTGGTTTTCATACCGAAAGCTGGTTGAGCTTGCCACTCCATGCCGGATTTTAGGACGAACAGGCGTTCATAGTTTTTGCTGAAAATGGTACTTTGGTATCTGGTTGTAAATGGCGTACTCGGGCGGTTTGAGGAAGAAGGTAGGAAGCGGATTATAGTAGATCTACGACTTCATAGTTATGCCTGTTGGAGAAGGTTTCTGGATAAGGTGCACAGGTGTGTCGCTCAAGCAGCACTGGACATTAACCTATCTGGAGGATGCGGTGAAGAGGAGGGTTGCTAAAGCTTCTTGAGGATTTTGGACATTCTGTCATTTTAGGGAACCTTCGATGACCCGTACTGGTTCTACGGACTACAGAGTCAGGGAATGCGACCTTAGCAGTAGCCATTCGGCAGTATTTCCAAACAGAGAGTCTTAGCAAGGCAATGCTACCTTCACAGATGGATCTAAAACCGAGAAGGGCAAAGGTGCAGGGGTCTACCTTGTGGACAGTGACATTAAAATGTCCTTTAGACTCCCGGACAATTGCAGCGTGTTTCAGACCGAGGTCTTTGCTGTCCTTAGAGTAACTACGAGATTTCGCGACTAGACAGTCAGGCGGCTATCAAGGCGCTAACTTGACACTATGTCAACTCAACACTGGTTGCATTGTGCAGAAGTACGCTCACATCGCTCCTGGATGTGTGCAACGTAAAGCTGTGCTGGGTTCCGGACCACACTGGCGTGCGGCAAACACAGACTACAGATGAGCTGGCAAGAGCAAGCACGGCTAAGGGCATCGAAATGGCGGATGCGCCTGTAAGACCACCGCTTGGTTTCATTAGGAGGTTAATAGATAACTAACTGGCTTTGTCATAGAATGGAGGAGTTATGAAGGAGCAGAGGAGACTGTAGGGTCTCCAGGCTGCTTTGGCCTAAACTTGACCGCTCTAGGCCTTACTGGGTCTCCTCAATCTCTTAGGATTCTGATAGGTTTTGTGACTGGACATTGCACTCTGAGGGCAAAGACGAGTATGTGGGAAGCAGGCACCGTGTGGAATAGGGAGCAGCCAGAGCCTGTGGAACATATCTGTCATTGCTCGGCTCTCGGCTGGGCCAAGGATTTTAAATGGCCTGGTTGAGATAATCCTTATCTGTCAGGTTAGGCTAGCTCACTAGTTGATGCCCAGTTCTATTTGGACGTCTGTTTTTATGACTACTTATCTTTCTGCTTAGTCTTCTTAACTCTTTACTTCCCTCCTTTTCTTTCCTCTATCCTTCCATTTAACAGAAGCGGAGATAAACGAATAAACGCTTACAGCGCCATCTGTTAACAATTTTTGACATTTCTTTTTTCCTAAACCTTCGCATAGCAATTACGAATAAAATCTCAGAAGGAAGTAACCAATTTAGTTTAGTCGTTTTCAATAGATGAATAGTTTTTTTGTAATATGATATGTAATATGATGTAATATGATTCTATTATGTGTTCGAAAAAGTTCGATCACAAATTTAACCAAAAATGAAACACCTTTTTCGTATATTTCAAACGAGCTTATTAAACCAAATATGTATGTGCCGTTTTGATCAATAACCTTTTGTGATTTCTGAAGTAAAGCCATTATTTGAACAGTGTAGAAGAGTTTCTGGATAGTGGACTTTAAATTTACACCATTAAGAGTTTTGCAGAGATCGAATCAATATTGAGGTGCATGGTCCGAGCTATATGATGGATACATCAAAACTTCCTAGACGTGATCTCTCAGTTTCTGCCGGGTTATCAACAACACCTTCTCTGTTGATAAATTCTGGCCGTTTTAATTAAATTGCTTCAATACCGTTATTTGTGGACAGTAGAGATCAAGTTGCAGAAGTTCGTAATAAACAATTCCCTTCCAATACTACCAGACACACAGCATTACCTCTCTTGGTGTCAATTTTGGCTTTCTAACCGTCTGCAAAGCTTCACCGTCCACATTATTGTCGAACGGGAACATTCGCCTTAGAAATGCTTGAATTTCGTTCCGTTTTAACAGTGAATCGCAAATGGAAATTCAATTCATTAAATGTTCCATTGGCACCCAAACATCGAGCTTCTTTGTTTATCCGATTGTTTTCAAATGGTTGATAGCTGACTTTTTTAAACATAGATAACTTTTCACAGAATATTGTAATTTTAATAGTGAAGCTTAATTTTGTAAAAAAAAGAGTACAACTATGTTATTATCATGTGACCTTCTTTCAATTCGTTTAAATTAATTTATCAATAACAAATAAAATAAGTTCACCGTCGCCTTGTAATCTAGCTTTTGTATAGCTTTTACCAACAATTATAAATTTGATTTTCTATGAATATGATGATAATGAAGTTTAAACTAATAAATTAATTAGTAAAAAGCATAATTTGTCTCAATATTTGATTAAATTATCGCTCAAAAATGATCAGCAAATATAAATAAATTTTTGTTTTGTGTAAACACAAAAAATAAAATAGAATTCACAAAAGAAAAATTATTAAATATTTTGATAAGTTAACTACCGCTTTGTTTGTTAGAGACTAAAAATAAAAAAATATATAAAAAAAATAAAATGAAAAACACACAACTTAACAAGAACTATGATTAGTTTCATTTTGTGATGTGCTGTATACATTTTTTTAAACAGCACCTGGAATTACTTAAAAAAATAAAAAATACAACACCAAATAACTATAGAAAACAAATAATTTTAATCCTTTGTGGACCGATTTGTTTTTAGACGTTACTAAAAATTAAATTCAAAATAACTCAATCCTCTTCGATTTTATTCAATACTGAAATTCATTATGTATTTCAAATTATTATTAAAAAATACATATGTATGTATGTATACGCAACTGTGAGCATGAGACGATTAAACAAATAAAATAATCAACTCAAGATAAAAACTGTTAGATACGATAGATTTTTATTCAGTTGCAAGGTTTTCGAGGTTTATTTGTACTATACAATAATATTTAAAGCTTTTTGAGCTGAAGGGGTTAATATAAAAATAATCATCTAGTAACCAAAATTTGATAATTCACACTTATACAGATTGCCAAGAGCTACTAAATATAGTATAAACAAACTACAAAATTCACGTGGTTATAGACAATATACACAGACTTACGAAAGAAGTCCTTTCAGCAGTTTTCATTTGTAGCGGTGAATTTAAAATTTCTAATGATGAAAATTTTAAGGTAATAATTGAATAAATAAATAAAAAATTGATAGGTTTCACAAAATATCTCAATTTTATTCCAATTCATAACAAAAAGTTCATTTTTTGCTTGGTGCATAATTATAACCGCACTTAAATTAAGTTAAAATGTTTATATAATAACTTTTCGATTAAAATGTTTATGATCTAATAATGATTTGACCCTGCATTGACAAAAATAAGCGCAAAAGCGTGTTGTGGCATACTGCGCACAATATTTAAGAGGATTTTTCTGTGATTTTCCATTGTACTTGGTGTATATTTTGCGACTCCCAACAACACGCTCGTTTGATGAACTACAACTTCAACTTCTTCCTCAACGCAAACATAAAGCAATACTGTTGTATAGCTTCACACTTCGCGTTTATAAAGCTATACAGGTATTTCGATCATTTTTAGAGCCGTAATTAGCCCTGTTATACATACTTTTGAAAAAAGAAAACTTAATGGGCCATTCAAAATTGTCTAGGCAACAGGTAAAGTGGTTAAGGTAAAATTTAACTCTCTTAATACTCCGGCTTGACCGACATAAACATTCTTATTTGTTAATTACACTGGTCAACACAATTCCTGTTTCCTTTAAGTTTTTTGTGTTATTGTGTATTTCTATGACACTGACTGTAAACAAAATACTGGAAGATTGCGAACAGCTTTACTTTTTGAAATATACAATTTTCAATTTTCATTTTTATTTTGCCAAAAAAAAAAATAAAAAAAATAATACATACAGTCAATGAAACAAGTCTACATACACCCTCTGATTTAAAGATTTCACAGAGCTTGTTAAGCAAATTAAAAAAAATTTTGTGTCAGTAAATAAGTTTATTTATAAAATAAAAAAGTAATTCATTTACATAACAAAAACAACAACAAAAATATTCAAAATTCATAGGAAGAAAGTCTACATACAGCGACAAAAAAATAATAATTATTTTTTAAATTTAAACGTATTAAAAAAATAACTTTTATTATTTCGTTGGCCCACTGTGGGCATCAAAAAATGCTTAGAGACGTCGCGGCATTGATGTCACAAAATTCTTCGTAATGGAGGGTGTTATTTCAGCCCATGCACGAATAAAGGCGGTTTTTAATGTTTCACGACTACTATTTTCTTATTTCCGAACAAATGTTTTCCAAAATGTCCAATATGTGTATTATTGGATTTAAGTCTAGTGGCTGGGGCAATATATTTAGCTGTCTTGGAGCATAGCAAAAAAGCCAGTCTCCAACAACGTGTGCAGTATGCTTAGGGTCGTTGCCTTGTTGGACAATCCAACATTTGAAAGACCGAGTTTACGTAAACAATCCACAAACAACTGACACTCTGAAAGGTGAAGTTCGGCGCTGCATTGACGAGATAAGCGAAGCTTTGTTGCCATATGTGGTTCAAAATTTTGTGAAAAGAGCGGATGTCTGCCGACGTGCTAGAGGTGGATTTTTGCCCGCCATCATTTTCAATTATTAATTCCCATATTTCTATTTTATATTGGTCAAAAAAAAAAAAAAAAAATTATATTAATTTGCCAGCTCCAAGTTATCATCCAATGCTTTCAGATTTTTTTCCAATATGTTCTTATATTGATAGCAGTCAATATTACCTTCGACAAAGATCAATCGACCCAGTCCAGATTACCTCGTAGCGCCCAAACCTATAACGTTACCTCCACCATATTTGACTGTAGGTACTATATTCTTTGGATCATTCGTTTTCTCCAAATTTTGGAATGACCAGCACTTCCGAAAATGTTATACTTACTTTTGTTGGTAAATATAACACGATTCCAAAAATCCCTACCCTTGTCTATATGTGCTTTAGCAAACTCAAGGCGAAGTTTACGATTCTTCGTTGAAATTAGTGGCTTTTTGCGTGCTAATCTGCTCTTAAATCCATTGCCATGTAAAACGTTTCTTATTGTTCGTGGAGCAACAATTTAATTGGAACATTTTTCGATGTGTTCCGTCAATTTTGGGGCATTTATTGTAAGATTCTGACGGTCTAATTTCACGTCTCTAAAGCTTCTTAGATCTGCCAGATTGTTTTTTATTATCGGTACTATTGTTGTTCTATCTACTATCTACCATATTCAAATTGAAATACGTATCTCTTTTCGATTTGCCAATTTCGAGGATAAAAATTCAAATAATATCTTCTTTTATTATCACTTTGTTCACTTCAAAATTTGGAATGCTTCAATAAATCAACAAAGTTAACTATTTTATCGCTTCGTTGTTTTCAAATTTCTTTTCTTTTTTCCTGCTTATTATTATGTTTTTGCTAATTATTTATTTTTGCCTAGGAAATTACTTATAACCAAAACAAATGAATTCCAAGCTTTGGAATCGACTTCAGTCATTAATTTGACAAAATTAGGATCTTTCACAAGTTGCCTAATCTATGGCCCATCAAAATAGCCATCCTGATTACGCAATTTTATTTTAAAGTATTGATGAAACACAGTTTACACAAAGTCCGATATAGGTTTTCGATATTTTTCAAATATATATTCACCACTAATATAAAAAAACATTCTGGATTAAGCATACAACATCATCTTAATGGAGGCATATCTAAAACTTCCAGAAAATATATTTTAGTACCCATAAAAAACGAAAATATTATAAAAAATAATAAATGTGGGTAGTTAGCTATAACTCCAAAACAAAAACTGTTAGGGAAAAATTGTTGCTATATTTAAAAAATTCACGTAGTTTTGAGATAGAAACAAAAAAATTACAGGAAACAAACAATTTTTTTGTCCTGTTGAACAGTGTTATTTTATTTTTAAAAAACTTTGGTATAAAAAAAATTATAACACCTTAATAAATAAAGTACAGTCTATTAAAAACAACATATAAAAAATTCAAAATTAGACATACAACATACATAATTTATACTCATGGTCTAATAATAATAAGGTCTGCTCAATAGTGTGGTGGATTAAAAAAAGGTAACGTCACGAGTAGTCGGTTTTATTTTTTCGTATAGGCAATATTATTTTCATTTTTTTTTTAATATTATGGCAGTAAAACCTTAATGATCCGAATAATTGATTACAGACCAAACAAAAAAAACATGAGTACGTTTTATTAAAAAACAATAACATGTTTAATTTTGACAAGTCATAAAAACAACAATAAACTCTTAAAATTAGCAATATAGTTTGTTTTTGCAACAACAAAAGAAAAACGAAAACTATGTTTTTGGTGTAAGAATTTGAGATAAACATTACATTATAGTTTAAATGCAATTCAGATTATAAAGTTGCAATCAGTCTGCATTATAGACTACAAAATGGAATAAATTAGCGATGTTCGAATTATCGAGAATTTACTGTATTTTGAAAAAACGACAACGGGTGACGTCAGCAAAACAAATATGACAACAGTACTGTCTCGATTTTTTCATCTTGATTTATAATAGGCAAAAGGTATTTATAAATTTCTTTTAAATATTTAATATCTTCATATTTTTAAACAATAAGTTTTCAATGACTACTGCTAAATAATTTATATCATATACAGTCACTGTCAAAAGAAAGTATACACCCTCATTCTCTAGCTTATTTCCTTCATTTTTACAGAAATAAGGACAAAGAATGCCACTGGCGTGTGAACCGCACCAAACGGTGCATTTTGTAATGTAGTCTAAAGGGTCTGTTATGGATTGGTTTTACAAGACGCTAATTGATGAACACAGTTTCCACGTTTATAAATTGCGTAAATCGATGATTGATTTTCAAAGTAAATCTGAATAATTTGATAGCATTGTACAAGCAAAAATCTATTCAGAATTATTTGCCAAAGTATAATGATCACAAATGTCCAAAAGTAAGCTCAGTTTGTTTCAAAAATTAAGCCTTTCGTATCTTCGTTAGCTTAGTGGACATTTAGATTCGTCGCAGTGAAGGAGAAGTGGAGGGAGTGGGGAAACTATAGGATAGTGCTGGACGAAATACATCGATATTTTAAAAACACTCGATTTAACTTATCCATACATCGAAACAATTCGATGTTTTTTTTTTTTATTGATCAACATCGATGTTTTTTATTCGATGCATCAAAGTTAAAAACTTAATATAAATACTTTATAGTCAAATGTTCTTATCAACTTTCTTATACCATAACAACAAACAATAATTTAATTTTTAAGCAACAGATAAATTTTCAGTATACCATTTTTATTGCAAGTTTTTTTGCATTAACCGAAAAACAATGTTGCAGAGGTATGACTCTAACATATTTTCAGGTTTTTCGATTAATCATTTTTGTATCAAGAAAGACAAAAGACAAAAAAAATTTTTATTTGCGAGTTTTTTGGGTCATTATTATTTAATGCAAATATGTAACATTGATTTGATAACATTAAATCTGATTCTGAAATCAGATTCGGATACCGGTATGTAAATGTAAATGGTTTTAAAATGTAATATCTCTGGTAATATTAACTGTGTCAGGCAACACTATGAGTGAAAATTCAGAATATTTTACTTCTATACAAAGAAAAGTTAAGAGTGCGACGCAAACAGTGAAGTTTTCGGAGATGATGATATAATTAAAGAAAACAGCAGTGAAATAGTTTGCTCGTTTGCTTCGCTTTGGTCGACCAATCACTAAAAAGTCGATGATATCAAGTAAAAAATAGAAATGATTCACATAAGTACAGTTATCATTTGAATGAAGCCAGATACACAAAGAACATCGATGTTTAACAGTGAATCAAGAGTGAAAAATTTAATTGATCCAATTGACTTTTGAGTGGCTTTATAGACGGTGGCAAAGCCAGAATGGACGGTTATAAATTTGACCAAAAATTAAGTGCCTTATTCTTATAACTGAAACAAGCTTTATTAAAACAAATATGTGCCGTTTTGGTCGATAATCTTTTACCATTTTTGTGGTAACGCCACTTACCATGAGTGTAGAATTTCTAGGTTTTCTAAGAAAATAACTGATCCAATTTCGGTTTTCAGGCCCCTACGGAATTTAAATTTACGCCAATATCCATTTAAAATAATTCTGCGGAAGTCGAATCAAATGATAAGCTGTAGGGTTATATGGTGGATGCATCAAAACTTCCCATCCAAGCTTTCTCAGTTTCTGCCGTGTCATTAAAGATGTGCGTGGTTTGGCATTGTCATAATGGAATACAGCACTATATTCTGTTGATCTATTCCGGTCATTTTAATTAAATTGCTTGCTTCAATCTCATTAATTGCTGACAGTAGAAATCAGAATCAATCGATTGAGCAGGTTGTAAAAGCTCATAATGAACAATTCCCTTCGAATCCCATCAGAAACACAGCATTATCTCCCTTCATTTAACTAGCTTCGTCCATGATTCTTCTCGCACATTATTGTCGAACGTGATCAGTCGCTTTAGAAATGATTGGATTTCGTTTCGTTTTAGCAGAGCATCACAAAAGGAAATTTGGTCCATTAACGTTTTCACTGTTAATTCATATAGCACCCAAAACATCAAGATTCTTTGTGTATTGTTTTCTTCAAGTGAATGTCCGGTGCCTTGGCAACGCCCACGTTGCTTATATGACGGTCTTTTTCATTTTTTTTTTTCTTTGATTTCATCGACTTTTTAGTGATAGTCATTGCCTAGAGCGAAGTGCATCCTTAAATTCAAAATTACGAGCAAACGATTTCGCTGCTTTTTTCCTAGTTACAGCATCGTCTTCCTTATCATAGCAAATTTGTTCAGTAGCCTTCAATGCAAGCTTTTCTATAAAAGAAAAAATACATGACGGTAACGTACCGAATTTTTACTCATTTTTAAGCGTATTTTTTACAGAACAATGCGATAATCATAAAGACTTGTAACAAAATGAAGCTTTCAAAGAAGCTATAGTGCTGCCTAATATATATAATTCATACTACCAGAGATATTAAGTTATAGAGCCATCTAAATTAAGACCAACCATAAACATTTTTTATTACCACAACAAACAAAAATAATCTAATAGGTGTATATTCTTTACTAGAACTGCTTCTGTTTACCAGAAACTTATGTAACACAATGCAGTATGTGTTATAATGTAAAAAACATTGTACATATTTATTTATATATAATTTATAATGCAAAAAATATATATACATAAATTAAATACATTCTGAATCTTATCCGCTTCTAGTTATGTTAAAGTCAGGCACACTTGTTGCTTTTTCTTCCATTTTAACTTTTCATACTTTTAAATATCTAAAAATATATTTGTGTTTCTTTATTTTTTGCATTTTTTTTCTCTCTTTTTCTGTTAATGAAATTACTGCCGATGACATCACATATTTTATTTAATATGGTCAAAATAAAGCAAAAAATATATATACGAAATTAATTTGAAATTTAACAACACAAACAAGAGTATTATTATAATACATAATGTAAGCGTAAATTTAAATTACTTAAATCCTTAACATTTTGTTTTTTTTTTTTTTTTAATTGATTAAAAATATGTCTTTTAATTATTGTTACTTGGTCCAATTTTATTTGCGAAAATAACATTTTTGGAATATATACATACAAATGCATAAACACAGCTGCGGCCAAAAAAATAGCGCCACTATAGGAAAAAACACTTCGTTTTACATCTTGAATGATATTCAACTGGTTTAATTGAAACTGTACCACAAGATGCTTATAAGACTGTGTATTATTATTAAAAAATAAGTTTATTTTACTTAGTTTCTATTATAAATTTTAAGTGGGTTGTATTTGGTATACACCCTTTTTTATATTTGTCCAAAGGTTCTCAATGTGGCTGAGCGGACCAATCCATCAGATATTATTTTAAAGAAACCACTTTTTCAAGTTCACTGTCCTGCTGAAGGACGCTTATCAGCGGCTTTTCTTTAGAAGCATAATGGAGCATAATATTATAGTTTAAGATATTAACATTAATTGTCTTTTCCATGGTTCTTTTGACCCAATGTATAGCCCCAACACCGAAATAGGATGAATTATAGATCTAATTCTGTGTTGTGGAGTCTTCTGACATAGAAATGTGAACATACGCCTCCAAATAAAAAAACATTCAACACTCATCTGTTCATAGCACATTGCCCTACTTTTAAACAAGCCAACACAAACGCTTTTCAATGTGCTTGTGTGTAAGCAGTGACACTTTTGGGGACTTCGGGCATACAATTTATTGGCTCTTAATCTTCGAGCAATAGTTTCAACCCTTGCAATTAATTGTTGATACTTCGTCAACTCTTTAGCTGGCATAAAAGGAGTCCTCTTACTTTGTCTGACGAAACGTTTAACCATTAAAGTCGACATTACTTACTTGCGACCATGTGTTTCAACTTTTTGAATACATTTTAAAGCTTTTACAATCACTTTGTTGGAACATTATATGGTTTACCTTCAGAAACCATTTCTTCAATAACAGCACGTTTTTCAATCATAAAATGCTCGTTACGACCCATTGCTATTATAATAAATTATAAAATTTGTGTGAAACTAATTTATTTAAATTCAAATTTCGATTAGCTTATGTTTTTACGGCGGTTTTTAATAATAGAATTAATTTTTGCTATTTTAAACCAAAATATTGTGAAACGGTACTATTTTAATGACTGTCCAAAATCAACGTTTTTTTTAATCAATCATAGGAAAAGAACCGTTAAGTTTTTTCTGTAAAAAGAAGTATTTGCAAAGAGTGTGCACTTAGTATAATATTATTGCACTTTGATGTGCGAATCAAGAGCTAGTGTCTTTTTCTTTCATTGCTCTAAAGAAAAAATGTATCAATGGTGCTATTTTTTTTACCTGCACTGTGTATGTATGTATGTATGAAATAATTTGAGCGATGGGTATAATGAAACTCAATAAATTGTGGTACCACTCGCACTTTGAAATTCAAGCCAATGACCTACTACTATAAGGTCATGGGGTTTACTCGAGATTGAACCGGAGTCAGGTATTACAAAAGCTTAACTATTATAAAAACTTAAGACAATTTATTGCAAACTGCTCATGCTTTTGATATTCACCCTCTTTTTCGGTATTATTAGTATTATAACCCGAAACACAAATTACGGATTTTGCAGTCATGTTTGATAAGGAACTGACCAAACCTCATAAATCTTCCCACAAAATCTCTCTCTTTAAACATAATAGAAAGTTTGTGTGCAATTTTAGACTTGGGAATACGGAAGAAGCAGATTAGTAATCAGAATGATTTAAAAACTGCACTGGTCAAAGAGTGGAGCAAGACTTCAGTCGACACTACCCAAAAACTTGTTGCATCGACGAAAATATGTAACTAAGCAAAAAGAAGATCACACCAAATACTAAACCATGTTCTATCTAAGTTTTTTCAAAGATTACTGACAATACGCGAAAGAAGCTGTGACTTCAATTTTTCATATATTTTAACATTTTTTAATTACTTACACAATATTTCAAAAAATGAATACATAATTTTAATTTAAGTAAAGAAATATTTTTGTAAAAAGTTTGCGTTTTAAGCTTTTTGATATCATCCTTAGTTTTGGTGCTGTACTCGTAAGTGTTTGAAGTTATATTTTAAAAGCACATGAAACAAGCTGTGAACTATTGTATATGTTCACTTGGTATCAGATTTCCCATATAAAAATCCCTACGCTTTTTAGTCACTAAAATGTATGAAAAACAATAGTTATAATAAATTAATAATAATTTTAATTAAATTCATGTAGAAATACAAGAGGTTACAATAAAATTAATATAATTCTTTTGTGCTGAATTTTGTAAATGTCTAATTGCATTCGCAATTAATGCAGTCTCTAAAATTGAGCATTTAAGATAAAAATTTGCAGAACTGCAATACTTCAGTAAAAGCGGTAAAATTTATACCCAATTAATACAGATGTAGATGCAGATGAAAAATAAGAGTAGCTCTAGTTAAAAAAAAATAATGATAATAATAAAAAAATAAATATTAGGAGTTTTGTTTCCTTTTTATATAAATTTTTATTAATTTCCTTATGGCTCTTCAAAAATAGTCTCCTAACACATGTCAGTCCCAAAAACTCAAAGAACTCGAAGAATTCAAAGAATTTTAAATCTCAGTGAATACTTTCACCATTATCATCAATCCTATTTCCAAGGTTTTTGGATAAAGACCAAATGGAAACGTTAAAAATGAATTTTAAGGCACATATTTACACCTATTCTTTCGAAATTGTATAGTATATCAGCAAAAATATTTTCGCAATTTGTAGTTTTCTAATTTTCGAAAAATTCTCAAACAACAATTATTCATGAAATCCATATAGCGAGTTTTTCGCCGGCTAATGGCAAATATTTTTTATTTTGGGGATCAACAAATATTCCTAGTTTTAATTTAGACTCACAAAAATTCGAAAATATATTGCATAAGTATCGACACGCCGGTTTTGTTTTCTCCAAAGTCCTCACAAAAACATATCTATATAAATGTGATGTGTACGTGAACAAACAAAACGGTATAATTAACCATCACAATTAACCCTTCTTAAAAGTAAATGTTACATTCAGTGAAAACAAAAGTATATTTGTAAACTTGTGTATCTTCTTTTATACAAGACTGAGTACCAAAGACTCAAAACTCCACAACAGTATGTTTCGGCTTAAACATCAACGAAATTTAACAATATTTAAAGTTCGCCAACGAGTTGAAATTAATTGGAAAAAGAAAATTTGATTGGATTGGGCACACTTTACATCGGAAAGATGCTAACATTTGCAAAAGATCCCTAACGTTGTAGCAGACGAAGACCTAAAAACATCAATTTACCAATTTATTGGTAATCTATTGAAATTGAAGGTGACTGCAGATAGATGCTCCAGATAGTTAATTATTATTGGGCGTCCATGTCCACCATAATGTAGCCTGACTTATTTTAAAGGCAGGCTTATTATTATAAAGAATTCTCTTTAATCAAACAACTATAAACAAGTTTTTTAATCAATATTGCCTCTTTTCTCCTTTCCACAACCCATTTTTCTAGTACCAGTATACATGTTAGTGTCGTCATCTTTTTGAACCACAAATATCTGTCCTTTTATATTATATTTATAGACGATTATTGGAAAAACGAAGACTTTTAAGGTGTTTTGAACAAAAAACTATTAAAAAATACATTTTTTAAATTTATTTCATAAATAGTGCAAAATGAGAAAAAATCCATACATATTGGCAAACACAGAAAATCTGTCCGATTTTGCCTACGTTCCTAATTTAGTATATAAAAAACCTGTAGGGATTTTCTCCTACTTCTGGCAGTACTGCTTGGTATCCTCTGAAAAATACAAACATATGTATTGGGTGTATGTACTTATAAAATTATTCTTCTATATATCCATCGATATGGAAGAATAGTTTAAGTCGCAAAATGAAGTTACGAAATATTCCAAATTTTGTATAATTTGTATCCTAATTGTATTTTACAAAAAAAAATTCTGTTATCTAACATATGATAACAACTTTATTAAACAACAAAGTTAAAGATTTTAAAAAATATTGGTAAACAGAGATCATTTTACACCTCTTATAACTTAAGCAATTTTTTGATGCTGAGTTTTGCGTTATACCAGTGTTGCACCCAACAGCGTTACGAATAACACACAACCGACATCAAAATTACACATATGAAGAAAAATTACACACAAAATTCTGTTTTTACGAATATTATATACATACAGTGACTCCAAGGTATATCGGAGTTTTTCTCTCCAAACATAAAAATATAAATATATAGATTTTTCGTGGCTTCTATCCAATAATAACTGTAAGTTTCATCAGAAACACAAAAATAACTATTTTTTTTTTAGTTCATCGCATAATCGATCAAAGGAAATTATGAATACTTAAAATGCATTAATCGAACAATTAGTAATAGTTTACATATGCTTTGTAATCCATAATAGTCAGTAAGCGGGTAGAAATTGATTTTAACGAATTTTAGCATTCTTTTAGCTCTTTGGAGTTCTATAATAATGTCGTCTTAAACTGAATTGTTGTGTTAAACTTTTTCTGATAGTCTTCTAACCAATTACTTCTAAAAATGTTCAACTTCATTAGGTTTTGAGCTATGCAAAGATGTCTGTGTAAGTTTGGGTCAGGTACTGATTAGCCAAACCTTGCCTTGGTAGAATGCCTTGCCTTTCTCTGAACTTTGATTCATATTTTCTTTTTGGATATAGAAATAAACAAATTTGTGTACATTAGCATTATTAGAAAATGTGAATTCTAGTAACCAGCATTCAAGATACAATCCCAAACTATCCTCCATGCTTAACAGTAGTTTTTGTATTTTTATGGTTGAATTCGGTTTATTTGCAAATCAGGAAATTTCGTATGTCAAATTTCATATGACAAAAACCAAAATATAGCTAGTAAAGAAAACGCTAGGACAAAAAGTAAAATTACACACAAATTACAGGTGAAAATAATTACACACAAGCTACACAATAATGAAAAATTACACACAAGGTGGCAACACTGCGTTATACTGAGCCCTAAGTATTCTTAAGTTCTTTTATTGAAATAATATCTACATATGTAATACATATGTTTCAAGTAAACATACGATTTTTAATTGAAACTTAAAAAAATCTATTACATTAAAATTATTAAGCTTAATTCAATTTATTTTCCAAAATTTATGTTTTTGTTGCGAAGTAAAATTGTTCCGGCGAGAAATGTAATATTATTTCATTCATATGGCTGCCTCGACTGGCCTCACAATACCCCATTCGATCGGACCAATTTTTGAGAACTTTATCGATTTATGCGGTCGTATCTCGGGAATGGCATCACGAATGTTGGACTTCAAATGTTTAATTATCTCTGGTTTGTCGGCGAAACACTTGTCTTTAACGGCGCCCACAGAAAATAGTTCAACGGCGTCAAATCACAGTTTCTTGGCGGACAGCTGACATCACCATTTCGGCTAATTAAACGGCCATCAAACGTTTGATGCAATTAATCGATTGTGATATAAGATGTGTGGCAAGTTGCACTGTCCTGTTGAAACCAAACATCGTTCACATCAATACCATCATGGTGCGACTGTAATGGTTGAGAAATATGAAATATGGGTCAATGATGCCTACGCTCCTTAAGCCGCACCAAACAATCACTCGTAATGGATGCATTGGCTTCTGTAAGACCACGTATATGTTATCTGAGCCTCAAGTACGGCAATTTTGCTTATTAACGTACACACCAAGATGAAAATGAACTTCATCATAATAAATTTACAATAAATCCCAACGTTGCTCAAGCGTAAATCGATTCATTTCGTTCAGTGGAGGTAATATACTGAATTTTGAGACACAAATAACCGCTGTTTCAAGTTTAAAATTTTAAATTACTCACTCTATACAAAGCATAAAAAATTGGAATATATAAAAAAAATGGGAATATAAAATAAAAAATAATAAAAATAATAAAATATAAAATAATAAACGCACATAAAATTGGCAAAAAAAAAAGATTTAAAAAAATGAATTGATACATTTAAGCGTCTTGACTTCTATAGAGCCCCTAGCACTTATACCAACTTAAGCTACTCGCCCATATGACCAAAGATATATATATTTTATTTATATATATTTTTTTTTCGGGTTAAAGAAAAATGTTAAATAAAATGTCATTTCTTTAGTCATAAAATAGTGAATAGTGATATATCTAGGTACGTGATATGTTCATATTTTTTTTTTAGCAACAATCAAATATGATTCATTTGTAGCCACTTTACAGATCAGTTGGTTAAGAAAATAACGAAAAATAAATTTATTAATAAATGAAAAATTAAAAATGTTTGGCACAAGATCAAGGGGTTTTTAGTGACAACAAAAGCAAAACATACGATACACCCACAGCATTTTATTAAAGAGCGATAAACAACGGTAAACAGGGGATGAATATACATACATAGATATTATTCTTGTGGTTTGAGGAAAATTTAAGTTTAAAAAGCACAAACAAAGGAGACATCATGTCGTCGGAAAAGACGTCATATTTGTTTTGTTTTAAACAAAACAGGAATTTTATATACATACATTTGTAAATTATAAACATACTATAAGTACATATGTATGCGTACTACAATATATATATATATATTTTTGTATATACTACATACAAAACAAAAACAAACGGGCACACAGTTTCTATTCACATAACGACTCTAAAAAATCAGTACAAATATTATCAACATTCTTACTGATTTATACTAATTTTATATACATACGAGTATGTATGTCTATTGGTTACTATTTCAACCTTGTAATATTTTTTGCAATATTAAAAGGATCCCATAATTAAAATAAAAACAGATTTTGCATTTTTTAAAGTTTTTAAAATTAAATAATTAGAAATATAGTTTTTATTTATTTATTATTTTTAATATATTTGCAACTATGTATAAAATTAATTAATGACGATGCTAAACGAAAGAGTAGCGAAATATTAAAAATAAGAATATAATATTCTAAATACATAAATGTATACCTATGTATTGTATACTAAAACAACATTCTGTTCGTTAGTCTCGCTAAAACTCAAAAACTACTTGATCGACTTGGAAATGTTTTTTTCTGTTCGTTTTTAGTTAATTTTGAATGTAAAATCTTCTTTCATTGCTACTTCAAGTAACATTACCATGAACGACATTATCACCACAATATTTTCATCGATGGATCATCGATCGGAATGAAAAATTTAATTCATGAATCCTGGTGGCAATGAAACAAACAAAGGGAGTTATGTATGACTTCACTAAATATCACCATACTAATTGAACTGAAATTTAGCGACATTGTCTATTATGAGTCCACTAAATTCTGAACGATGCAATATTTTATCTGCTACACCTCTCCGTTAACGAATAAAGCACATTGATTTTCGATGATATTCTCTGTTAGAACTCAATAACAAATGGACGCCTGCAAAACAAAATCAACTTCTGTCATTTATGAAAATTGGGACAATTACTTTAAAAAAAATTACTTTAAAAGAGTCACGTACAACACTAAAGAAAATTCAACTTCAGTCACTATGACCTTCGCCACGGGGAGAGTGTTAAGTGAAAAATGAATTCAGATACTGCGCACACTTTTTGACATTTATGGTCAGCATACTCTGGCAAATCATCATGAATAGATCAACGCTTGACGAATGGTACCAAATTATTCAGATTTACTTTGAAAATCAGTCATCAATTTGCCCGATTTATAGAACACAAAATTGAGTTCATTTTTGGCTTTGTCAACGGGTTTGTTAATATACAAAATTGACACATATGAAATGAAATCAATCGACATCAGACCATACAAACTCTATTACTACAGAAAACTGCACCGTTTGGTGCCATTATGGTGTCACTATTATTATGGAAATAGGTGATAAAAATTTGTCAACAATATGCGCAAAAATAGTTAGATTTTGAAAATCGTATCTCACTTTGCTGATCAAAAGCATAAAATTTTCTATTCTATGATTTTTGGTAACTGGATAAAATAAATTAGACATTTAATGAATCAAATCTAAACTTTGACAAACAACTGGCCTTTTATCTATAGTAATTCTTAATGATTATAAATACAACATTTTCTTTTATATTAATATCACATTTCTTAATGATACACTTACCATGTTCCCACGGGTTAGCCGGTTCTAAATAGCCAGTAACTAATTCATTGTCACTTTTTGGAAACGATACACGACGTGGTAGCAACACAGATGAATCCGATGTTTTACGCACCATACTTGGTGATGCTGAAGCACTCACAGTGCCAGATTTAATAACACTACTAGTATTTGGAATAGAGGTATCGGGCCGCCAATCACGTGCACTAATCTTGAAATCACTCAATTTTCCACTATTATTACGACTATCGCCAGGATTTCTATTGCGAAATTCAACACCGAAAGTTGGTTCGCTAGCAATGTGTGTCAAATGTGTACCCGGTGGTAGTGGTGGCAATGGGGAATTTGACGTTGTTGTTATTAATAATGCTGCTGTAGACGGCGTTGTTGAAACTGATGATGACTTCTCATCGCTTTCAGCCTTTACTGTATTGATTTTTTGGGCTTTAAGCTTTTCATGTGATAATGTTGTTGATGATGCTTTCGTCAACGATTCTTCATTGCTTATTTTTGTTGTTCTTAAGCCCTTTTGTTGCTCATTACTATCATAAGATGGTGACACTTGTTTCTGTTGCTCAGCATCGCTTGGTGTCATAATTGACTCACCACAACAAGTGATTGTATACAAGACTGTTGTTGAACTTTTACTTGTTGTTTGTGCTATTGTACTTTTATGATCACCCGTATTATTTAAATGTTTATTATTATCTGTAGCAACATCTCTATCTATTATTTTATCTTCATCGGTGGCAACGATATTAATTTGCTTTACATTATCATAATTGCTTAATATTGTTGTTGTTAATGCTCTTGCTGTTGCCGTTGTCGCTGTTTGTTTAGTTGAATTATTTTCGCTTTCTTCACTTTTATTTTCATATGTTGTTTTTTCGTTACTTTCATTATATTTATTGAAATTATTCTCATTGTTAAAAGCTACTGTTTTAGTTTCTGTTTGAATTTGATTGTTTGTTGTACTAATTTCTTTGATATTCACTTCGTTTGTATTATTTATTAGTGGTTGCGGTTGTTCTTCTTTTTCTTTATCTTCTTCTAATTTTTGCTGTTCTTGTGTTTTGCTTTCGCTTACATTATCGGTAACAAAACTACTCATATTCACGTATTTTTATGATTATTACAACCTCTGTTTTGATTCTATTCACCTTTTCTTCAGATACGGTTTTCTTTTTTATTGTTTCTCTTTACTCACCAAATTTAAAACCTAAAGAAAAGAGAAAATAAAAAAAATTATATTGTATTAAAAACGAAATTCTAAATGTAACTTTATATGTACATATGTATTGACAATCACATGATTGTTCATTCAAAAATTTTTGTCAAAATAAATATCGATTTAAAACTTTCTACACATACAGAAAAATATAATAGAAAAATATACATATACATACATAAAAAGTATGAAATCAACAATGAAAAATTATCCTTTCTAGAAAATGAAGATGCTTAATCTATACATATGTATATCTACATACATAAAAATTAGTTGTCCTATTTTATAACTCGAGAACCACTAAACCGATTTACAAACCAATACATGCGTTGAAAAGGAGTACTATCGCTCGGTAATAGTAAGAGCTTCTAAATTTGGCTCAAGTGATTTTGTGGTCAATATAAATCATCACTTAAAAATTGGGCGGAAATGGATAAGTGAAAGTGGAACCCGCCATTGTATTGTATTGTATTTGGAACGGTAATAGTTGAAGGTTCTGAATTTAGTCTAAATAACTTTGTACGCAATCAAGTTCATCAGTCGAAATATGGTCGAAATTGAATAAGTGGGTGTGCGCCTCCCATACAAAGTAAATATTGATTTTTGTATATCTAAGGACGGTTAGAATGACAGTTTCGGTACTCAGTCTAAATGACCTGGTAGTCAATATTTTTCATTAGTTCTAATGTATTCCTTTAAATTTTTCTTATGAGGAGTAGATTACAAAGGCTCGCAGCAAGGCGGGAAGGGTTACCTTAGTCTTATATATAAAACTCAATGTGTGTTTGTATGTATGTGTTTTTGTTTAAAGTCTACAGACTTCTAAAGAACTGAACCGATTATCTTGAAATTTTTACAGTATCTCTCTGTATGTCTGGAAGTATCTATAGGCTGTATAAATTTCCAAAATTCAACTGGGCGATGCCACGCCAATACAAAGTAACTATTTATTTGTTTATATCTTCAAAAATAACAGTAACAGTCTATAAATTTAGTCCAAAGACCTTCGTAGTCCATACAAATCATCAGCCCAAAAGTGGACGAAAATGGATGAGAAAGTAAATATTGATTTTTGTATATCTTAAGAACGGTTAATATGGTTGTTTTTAAATTTGGTTTAAATGACTTCGTAGTTAATATAAATTATCAGTCAAACAATCAGCGGAATTGAATAAGTGGTTGTGGAATCTCCCGTATATGATAAATATTGTTGTAAAACTTAATAACTTAAGAACGGTAATAATAGAAGTTACTAAATTTTGTTCAAACACCATCGTGGACAAAACAAATGATCATTTAACAACGGGGAAAGATTGGATAAGCGGGCGTGGCACCACCCATTCATATCAAACACAGAATTTTGTATATGTGGAGAATGGTAACTTAAAGCTGCATTAATCCACATCATTCTACATTGTCGTTTTGGAAGGAACTATGGTTTATATTAAAGTAGGAAAGGAAATAAAATTATTCTAAAATAAAAATTAAGATAAATCCAGATAGGGGTAGCGAAGCACGTCGAGTTTTAGCTAGTAATATGTAAAAACAATATGTGTGTGAAGATAAATTCGAATTTGAAAACCCAAGACACCAACCTTACTTTTTTAACATACACAAATTTTGCCTTAACAGAGTACTGTTAAGAGATTAACAGTGATTACATACAAAATGTAAAATATCGTCAGAGGATAAGTGAATATTTCAGGAAATATGAAGGTGCTCCCATAAACCACTATATATAAATGTTTGTGCCAAGGGTCCTGTCTAGAGCCCATATAGTGGTATGTCGAATTTTAAAAAATCGCCTTTTTGAAAAATCTGAAATTTCTTGAGAGGATGAGTGGCTAGACAGGACCCTTAGCACAAACATTTGTATATAGTGGTTTATGGGAGCACCTTCATATTTTCCCGAAATATTCACTTATCCTCTGACGATATTTTACATTTTGTATGTAATCACTGTTAATCTCTTAACAGTACTCTGTTAACGCAAAATTTGTGTATGTTAAAAAAGTAAGGTTGGTGTCTTGGGTTTTCAAATTCGAATTTATCTTCACACACATCATATTGTGTGAATGTATAATTCTTGATAGGTTTAGATGGAGGCCCATATTACAGTTTAAAACTCAGTTGAAATGAAATTTTAAAATTAGGCATTATCGATAACAACTTAACTTTTTTAAATACAAAAAATTACAACTAATTAATTGCAGTTGTAAAAGTTTCACCTCAACTTTATCGAATTCTAAACCATAATAGGGACAGGAATGAATGGAGAGATATAGGGTGTCATTGGCAGACATCTCCACCATTGGGGTTTAGGATCTACTGGTATTCATTAGGAAGACAGCAAATCTGCTAGGCAAACTGTAGAACGGAAGGGGCACAATGGATCATAAGGGTAACAGTGTCCTGCAAGAGTGCCTAGTCAAAATGATAATGATGTATACAGTGTTGAAACACACATTCACTTTTATATATTACATTGATAGCTTTTACCCGGCGTACCTTGTGTACTACTCACATATCACCCTTTTTTGGTTGATGTGGATAGATAACGAAGGTTTAATTGTTAATGCTCTTCCGTTTTATATGCTTTGTCTAGAGGTGTTGCAAATATTCGTATTCGCAATCGCATACTACTCGTTTATTTTAGATAGCTGCATTCTCAAAAATTCTGCGGCATTTTGCTATGACGGCCTGTCTGAATTATGGAATACCTACAGCTAAAAAAATTCACCCTTTTTAAGAAAAAATTTAGGGCAATCAAAAGTAAATCGTTTTACGTCATTTCGATTTACGGTCTACATTTTCAGAACCTATTAGTGAGATCGGACGGTTATTATTCGAACGGTTTTAACCGGTTCTTTTGGTTTTGACGAATACGGTTTTTTCAAAATCTTAACTTTTCGAATACCGAATAATCCTAACCTAACCTAATTGAACACGAATAACCGGTTAATTTAAATAGATATAGTCTTTATACGCTGGTACATTTTTTATTACAAATATGCTCATCGTTTAACTATTATTATTTAGTTATTATTTTTGCATATATGACGACTTTGAACGTCTCACAAAGAACGTCAAAACCAAAGCAGATCGGAAAAGTATGCATACTTAAGCAACAATAACTTTTTCTCATCTTCTGTAAATAAATATTGGTTTTTATATATGGAAAATGTTTAATAAGACTCATTGAAAGCGACCCACAAACAAGCGTAACAGCGCAAATACACATAACTAGTTGTGAGGTGATATCGCTGTTGAAAATTTTCAGACGGTGTGGCCTGGGATTGAACCGGCGACTTCTTAGTATAAAGTTGTTTTACCTAACATACCATAGTGACACACACACTATTAAATACGTGGTGATGAGTTTACATATAGCGCTGTTCGAAACCTAAGCAACTTTTCTTGTCAAGGCAATTAAGGACTCGTTTATTACTAATAGATTTACTCAAAGTAAAACATTTAATTCTTAGCACCTAAATAATAACTATAATAACAAAACTTTAATTCCATTTTCTACCAAGTAATACAACAACAAAAACGAAATTAGCACCTTGAGTAGCTGTTCGAAACTTAAGCAACTTTCAGTACTTTATGTAATAAGCTTTGTTTTTATGGCCTCCTGACACCATTTTGGCATAGTTTTTATGAGATTTGTTAGAATTATTTTTAGTATTGATTGCCACCTTAATTTTAAGCTCTCCGGCAGCTTCGACTTATTTTTAAAACGCTCTGCGTTTCAAAAATTAAGAACATTTTTATTTCAATAAAAGAACCGGTTATTTGATTAATTATTAACCTACAACCGGTTTCTTAAAAATTGCTATTTTTCGAATTATTCGAAAACCGGTTTTTGAAAAAGTCGAATAATCAATCTCCCTAGAACCTATCTAAGTTGTATAAGGAGGTAATAGGTAACTTAATAATAGAAAAAATCAAAAACCAAAAAATGATTGAAAGCAAGTATCAGTGTAATTCGTGACATGTGGCAATACCGAAAACGCTCAGTATGGTTTGGAATTTCACCATTAATAGGCTAACAAACGCAAAAAATTCGTGTTATGTAAACATTTTTTTTTCGTAAATTATGTCCACTTTATGGTTAATGACTTATTTTTGGCTCAATGGGTACGTCAACAAACATAATTGCCAAATTTGGTGCGAAGAGTAGCCAGAAGCTGAAAGATGTAGTGGCATCATTTAACCGTTCTTCTTCAAGAACGATGGAAATAGCGACGTTAAAGTGAATAGCGACGATAGTCGTGAATAGCTTTATTAAAAAGCTATAACACGCGTATCTCAGCTTGGATCCCATTTAAAATCAATTATTTTTAAAAAACCATTAAAACTATTTAATAAAACTAGTGGACACAGCGGCTGAAACAATCAGCCGCATTCTAGCATGTACGTATATATTTGGCCTAAAAGACTTAGTAGTTAATATAAATCGTCAACTGAATTGGACAAATTGGCATGGTATCTCTCATACAAACTAAATATTGATTTTTGAAAATGGTAAAAGAAGAACTTTCTGAATTTTATCTAAATGACTTTGCAGTCAACACAAATCATCTGTCGAAAAATGAGCGAGGTTGGATGGTGCAAGGTACCATGCAATGATTAATAACATTTTTTTTTTGTCAAAAATTAAAGAATTGGAATTGGTTGAAATGTGACTTAAACAACACGGTGCCACATGCCACATGACACGTGATACCGCTAATCTATTGAGAGACGTCAATGGTTGGAAATTAGTCTCACGTTTTGGAGCAGTCCAAGATCATGCGGTTTGACCCCACTAAACTATTTTTTGAGTTAAGCCAGATACAATTACAGCCTTGGAAGACAACATTACCGCTGCATGGTGAGATAGCGTTTGAAATGCTGACAAAAGTATGCCAAATATTGAGCTCAAGAACGAATCATTTGTGGTACGTCGTAGCTGTGGAAACATTTACATGAAATACTCTTTAAAAAGAAAATCGCAGACATTAATTTATCGCCCCAAATAAATATTTAATTTACTTTTGCAAGTTGTCTGTGTTTTCATCAATTTTCAAAAGTTCAACGATTAAAAATCACCCTGTCACAAAAATAAAACTAGAGAATGATTTTTCTTATAACTTAAGTGTGTTGTAATTAGTCGCTTATGCATTCTCGAAAATTTTAATGTACTCTATTCGCTTTCGAATTCGCTACAAGGAGGTGTACGTTAAATTTTTTAACAAACAGAGTTAAAAAGGCATAGAGGCTTAAATTAAACCAAAATCAATAGTTTTGACCAAAAATGATTACCTAACAGAAGGGAACTAATTCCTTTGTTTATTCTATATCAACTTAATGCAGACAAATCTTACGTTGAGATTGGATAAATTCGAGGCATAGGGCAGTGTTTCAAAGGAGTCTAAACTTACGAAAGTTTACGGCATGCAGGCTGGTGTAAGTTCCTTAGCATCCGTGTTGCAATCAAATAGTAGAAAAGGCAAAGTAATTCTGAAAATAATATCAACACAGATCTCTGTTGAGATCAGACAATAGTTTAGAAAAGATTTATTTAGTCATTACGGTCCAAAGCACACAGCATAAAGCAAAATATAATTATATTGTAAATATACGAAAACCATCTTATTTCATTAGAATATCAAAAGGAGCGTTTAGCACCGGCTAAAGGGTTATGCTAATATAAATAGTAGTTTAAAGACAAACTAATATTATTAGATATAAGCATGATGACCACGAAACTCTGTAGAAAAAAACAAATATTTAGATAGAAAAACGAAACATTGCTGCACCTGTAAAACATGGTCGTTAAGGAGAGATTATGTTGAGATATTTTTCCTCTGCATTAGTGGGCGAGCTGGTACTCATTGACAAAATTATGGATAAAAATATTTTTAACTATACTAAAAGAAAACGTCAAAAAATTAAACTTACCAGCCTTTTTCCCTTTATAACACGATGACTCAAAGAATTTTGCTCGCGTTAAGCGTATGGGGCTATATACAACGTTTTAAACGTTCTAGCACATTCGCCACAATCGCCAGATCTAAATCCGATCAATAATTTGTTTGAGGATTTGGATAGCCGAGTAAAAAATCGGGCAATAACTAAAATTATGAGAAAAAGCAGATATCAGTCTAAAAATTGTACAATATTCAGACAGCGAAAAAAAATGTTTGAACTCCATTCCAAAATGACTATATGCACTTATCAATCAAAAATGGCAATCAATTTTATATTAATTTTCGATCTATAACCAATAACATATACATAATTTGTAATGTTCAGTGAAATATGGTATTTTTTTCTTTATTAACAAATAATAAAAAAAATTTAATTAAGCGTAGTGAATATTATACGAAATTTATTATTCTACCTAGTAAATATATGTATTTGTTTATCAAATATCTTTTTAATAAGACCATTAAATCACCGATGAAATTGAAAAACTTTGCCAATAATTAAGTTCGTCACTGTATTTATATTAAACAATTTTAAGAAAAACTAGAACGTGTAACCGCAGGGTAAACTGCCATTCGCTACACCCCTGGCTTTGTGACATCAACTGTTATACATATGTATGCAGATATTTGTTTTGTTTGACTAAATTTGAGTTCATAATAAAAGTTGAAGAACAATTGTATTCTACGCAATTGTAATATAATGATCATTACTGTATGATATTTGGTACTTGTATGATGACATACTACATAATAAAATTTGATTTAATGTAAGACTAATAGGAATTTGTTTTCATTTATTATTAGCAATGAACTTGTTAGCATACAAAAATGCCAACATTGAAGTCACAACTTTTTTCTTTTACTTTTTATTTTTGCAAAATATTGGAATAACGAAAAAATTTTACTACGACTTCAGTTTTACAAGCAAACAAAAAAATATCATTACACATGTGGTAAAGAGCACAACATGCGCATTAGAAAGATTGAAAGAAAAGCGTTGATGAAACGAAAGAGAAAAAAAAAACAAAAAATACAGTGCCTTACGAAAATGAAACTAAAAAAAATGAAATAATAATAAAAACACTCATTCACACATTACCTAACATTAATAACGTGTCGTCTACAGAATTTTTTTTGGTTCGTTTGTTTGTTTATGTTATGTTTAGGTTAATTGTTTAGATGTTTTTCTTACTTATTCTGTTTTTATCTCCCACCACACTTTTGATTATTTTATTATTTTTACATGTGTATTTTTATTTCTTGTTTGCTTTTTGTTTTCTTTCTAATAGCCAACATACACATACACTAAATACATACATATACATATTTACTTATTATTGACAATAAGCAAAAACAAGAACTCCACACAAACAGAAAAAAAGCAACAACGTCGATTAGTAGTATTAGGAAATATTTTGTTTTTATGGATTTCGTATGTTGATGGGAGCTATTGCTTAAACGATTTTGAGAAGATGGGGGAGCTAATACATTATATGTATAAAATCATATACATATGTATGTACATATATAGTTTTGTTATTTTTTGTTGACTTATTATTGCTTATTTATTTAATTTGTATTTTATTTTTTTCTTTTGTGTATAAGTTGCGCGCGCGTTTCTGCGATAGATATATTTTGTTTTTTTTTTTCTTATAATTTTTCTATAGTCGGTTATGTGATTTTTAACGGTATTTTGTATTTTTGTTTTTCACTTATTCTTGTTTTTCATCGCATTCTTTGTTTATACGTTTTTTGTAAAATTTTTTTATTTATTGTATTTTATAAAGTAAAAAATGAAATAAGTGAAATTTTTATAATGAATTTGACATCTAAATTAATATTAAAATATCATGTTTTATTCTATTTTTTTTAATTATTTGATTTTTATAAAAATGCAAATATTTCTGGCATTTTATTTGCACAAATTTTATCACCTGAGTTATAATAGTGATTGAAACACATCGAAAGCATAATAAAAAAATAATAGTAAAATGTGTTTTCTTTTTTAAAGCCCTCAAATAATTTACGTTTTTCACTTGTATTTCACTACATTCACTGCTTTTAGATGTGTTTTATTCTTATTTTTTTTTTTTTAATTTTCTTTAAATTGAGAAAAGAGTAAACTTTATTTTAGTATGACTTTTTTAATTCATTTTCAAAGTTCTCTGTGAATTCGACCTTCTTGTGGTTACACAATTTCAAAGACGTTTTATTACTTTTTTACACACAGAATTTTCACAGGCTGTTATGTTTAATTTTTGTAGTAATTTTTTAATATTTTTATTTTGTGAATATTTGTAGAATATATTTATTTGAATACATATGTATATGTACAAATATATATATATATTTAAATTTTTTCTCAATTTTTATTTGGAAATATATAATTTTTTTATACTTGCACAAACAAAATATACACTGCTTATTTCAACCGACGACCAACCACAATGACGGCGAAAAACCAAAAGATGGACTGGTGAGAACAAACACAAGCAAAGGCAAATTAATAACAGAGCTGCAACAAATAGTACTCTTTTGGTACCTTATCAAAATGTTGTGGAATGTGTTTGCTGTATGTGATAACAAATCTTGTGTAAAGTAAAAATCACACTCTGAATGTAATTAATTTTGAAACACATACAGGGTATGCTATCAAAATCAATTTTTTTCAATTTAAAATTGTTAACAACGTTTATTAAACAGGTTTTCTAAGAGAATGGAATCTCCACACTTTGATCTAAATGAAAACTTATAAAAATCTACGGGATAACGAATTAATTAGCCATAAAGAGACAACTATGAAAATAGGAGACAGTCAAGGCCTATTGCTTCATTATCTACAACATATCTAATATATCACAAAAAAACTATGCAATAGCAATATATTATGTGTACGTACATGACTCCAGTTATAGGCCCATCAGCATTCTAAGTTTATAAAACAAAGTTTTTGAAGAGATAATCTATAGAATAATTTCGGATCTTTCTAATCAGAATAGGATTATTGAAGAGAAAAAAGTAATTATCTTGAGTGTAACAACAGGAATCGTAAAAGTGAATGAGTGAATCTAGCTTCAGACTATCAAACAGAGTTGAGTGCAATAGGGGCATATATTGAAACTCAAAACAGTAATTTTTATCTCATTCGGAAACACAAATTAAAATTTTCGAAATTAATATTTTAACTTAACAAAAATAGAAAACTGCGAAAATAGGATAGTCTACGCGGGAACCCTTAATCGGTGATACCTACTATCATGAGCTCTATAAAACCAACAGTTGAACGTTTTTTTAGAGCCATTAAAATTGTATCATGTAGTTTAATTACAATATTAATACTTATTAAAATTAAATAACAAGGGTTAATTTAGTACTACTTTCAAACCTGGAGATTATCTGGGTAATTGTGTTGCTGACGGACTATCCACGAACGGTTATCTTCTTGTCGATGAGGTGGTTGATCACCTGGTCGGCATGTCACATTCTTATTGCAGGTTACTGACTCCAATACTTGTAATGCAGGGCATATCGACGGTGGAAGAATATCAAGTCAAAATCTGGCCATGTACATTCGGTTTCAATCGGAGTCTATCAGACTACGAATCCTGGTGGCTGATAGAATTGTGCTTAAAGGTGAGTTGTTTTTGATGGGAAGGCGAAATACATATTAGGGGCAATGTATAATATTACTACGTAATCTATAATGGCAATCTTTCATCAATTGTATAAATAATAAATAATTTAACAGATTTGGTTTTTAAGCGCAAAATTAATATTTTATATGTTCAATCATGAAATACATGTATAGGTTTTACCGGTTAAACATCCAGTTAATTTATTGGTTGTTCAGGCAATTTATTGAGGTCCTATGTTTCTTTTAGCAACGAGTGATACTTATTATTAATAAATGTAGTTTTTTACCAGCTGAGAAAACGCCAATTTATTTAAACCTCTAGCTATCCTTACACCAAAATAACGCTATCACTATTATGGTAGGTCTAACTAAACACAGAACACAGAGGCACAAATAGTTTAAGATTTACAGAAGAAGTTGTGACGAGATGTATTTCGTGAAATGTATTGGAATCAATAAGCAACTTAATACCGCATTTAGCAATTACAGTTCATTCGGAATAACGTCAACTAATTAAGTTGAAGTTTATCAGATTGTCGACATATATGAATGTACAAATTTAAAAACAAAAAAAATAAAAACATATTACATACATACATAATTCCCGCGACACCCAAGTGGGACAAGGGGGACTTCCCTCAATTTTTATTATTCATTAACTTAAATCAAAGAAATACAAATCAAAAATATAAAAAAAAAAACTTCCAACCGGGGGAAAAATCAATTAAGAGAGTGACAATACACATGTAACTTAATTACTATAATAGTTATAAGGAGAATCCCCAAATTCAGAACTAATATCGTAAAATAAATGTATGTACGCACATATGTATGTGTTTTAACTGTTACTGAATCTAAAATAGTGTTTTATTTAGAGTTGACGTTTAAGGACTTTGTGGTATAGTTGACGATTTAGACCGACAATGTTAGAAAAATAGGGTTGATATTTTGGAATGTTGAAGAAAATGAATGTTTCCGTTATCCCGACTGCACTGTATAATACATATATATGCATGTAATTGCCTACAATCCGAATCTATCTGATTGTAAAAACGTCTTAGATGTAATGCTGTCAACAGAACTAGTAAATAACTGGCAAAGGTCAATAAAGGTAACTCTCACATAACACAGTAGATACGTTCTTTGAAAACTTCGTGTATGGACGTATCTACATATGTACACGTGAATGTTTACGTATAAAGTAGTATAAAAATATAATTTCAGAATAACAATCAAAATTGCAACCGTGTTGTAAGAGTCCAATAAGCAAATCTCGAAATGTATTGGAGGAAACAAGAAAGACAATCATGGCGAATGCTAAAGATATCCACAACACTATAACCATCCATCATATTAGATCGGTTCATAGAGAAGGCATATTGCGACCAACTTTCATTTCCCTGTTCTCGAAGGTCAAACTGCCAAATCAGTCTAAGAATACCGATTTCCGAATTTATATGTACACATTCGTATAAGCAATTATATCACTAATTAACATTTTCTTTAATTATTTGTTTAGCAATTAATGAATTCGCAAATTATTTTGTGTAATTATAATCGCTTTTCTGATACAATTACAGAATAAAAATGGGAAATAAAAACAACTACAACGACACGATATGTAAAGAGAGACGTGAGAAACAAAATAGGTGTATTTATTGAAAATGAACGTTTAACACACAAACACACACGCACACACTCCAACTTTTAAATTGACTGCAAAATTTGTTTTCTTTTTTTTTGTGAGGAAGGTGGGTGGGGGGGGCGGAGTGGGGTCGTAAAAGCAACACAATATTAATAAAACGTTAAGACGTCACAAGCAAATTTATAATTTTATTACTATTTTGTGTTTCTTCTTTTTCGAATATTGCTTTTAATGATACATACTTTTTTTATAAAATCTAAATTTTGCTGATTGCAGTTTTTCTCATTCAAATGAACTTATTTATATATTAGGTATAAATTTTACGGCTCAATTTTTTATTTTTATGCAGAAGCAAGCGAGAAATCCTTTGAATTTTTGGCAAGGGTTCATTTACAACGATGCGTGTTTATTTTACATTGATTTTTTTTATTTCAAATAGTCCTTTTATTAATAAATTATGCATTTTAGAATAAGAAAATTTTGAGAAATTATTCACTAAAAAAAACAGAATTCTTTCCACCAGTTCCCACTACACATTCGAACAACAAAAAATATGCTACTGACAGCAAGAATGAACAAATTTTTCATAAGAAAAGAAATGTCAAAAAAGAATACAATTACAGCGAAAAACAGTGTTACTTAAAAAAGGCATATTTTATGAAATTTGTTCTTTTTCTTTTGTTCTTTTTTTACAGTGTAAAAATTTGACACATTTGATGTGACAGTTAAAAAAAAAGAAGAGAATAATTAAATCCAATATAAAACTTGTATTTTTCTGCTAAAATTACATTAAGCGATTATTCATTGAATTAATTTAAAAAAATTAACAAGAGTAGTAATTACGCTATGGCCAACCACGATAATCCGTTTGCAGCTCTTCTAGGTGAAAACAGATCTGGTATAGACAAAAAACTCATTGAGGAAGTTTTTCTCTTCACATTGAAAAAAGATCAATCATTGCTGTTGAAAAACAGAGCCCTTGTGTGTTTAGCCGATGTTATTGTATCCGATGTGAGCACAGACCAACATCTGGGCGAAGAGCTTTTGGAACATGCCGTTTTTGAACGTTTAATGCTTTCGAATACAAGAGACTATTTAATTGCTGGTCCCAATAAAGAAGATGCCTTAGAAATCGATACCATTAAATATCTGTATCGTGCTTTTACTGTTTGTGAACAAATCAAGCTAAGAAGTGGTGCAGTGCATCAAAACGACTGTGATAAGATGAATTCACTTATAATTACAAATGCAAGTACTTGCATGCGTCAGCCCGATTTATATCCCGGTCATTCAATTTGGGAACAATGGAGACATTTAATGGAACAAAGTGAGGACGATGAATCTTTGTATATAATGGAGTTTTTAGTGCAGTGTGTACAGAAAATCTATTCTGATGAAGAGCCCCTAGAAGCACTTGGAGCTTTAAAGGCGAATTTTTATCCATTACTGGGTAAACTACAAACAGATATAAGCCAAGCTAATCTAATTACATTAAAAAAGAATGTTTTTTGGTTACTAAGTTTCTTTGTACGCGACAAACGCGTACCACAATTGGGAGAAGTTTTAATCGATTTCACAATGCCTAACCCAAATACTAACGGTGTGTATAGTATAAATTCATTCTTAAAGTTTAATTTTAAAGTAAATTCTGTTTTTTTCGGTTTTTTGAAGGTACCGCCTATATGGATACTCTTTTCGGACATTTATTCTGCTTATCAATTATACCCAAAAATCAAAATGGACCATATGAGTTTTTTAGCGAATTAAGTTTGGAATCTAAGAGTTCTGATCCGGCTTTGTGGCAATGCATGGCAAGTCATCAAAATTCAGTTTTTACACTCATTAAACAATTGCTGGTGCAAAGTCCCACTAACAAGCAAAAAACATTGTTGTGGTTTGCAAAATGTTTGCACGCAAATGTTGCTCGTGGTCACCTATGGAATAATCTAAACGCTGGCTTAAATAATTTTGCTCATCAAAATGCTAGTGATGCTTTCATGATTGGTCTGACATCGGTTCTTTTGCGATTGTGCGCACCGCTTTGTGAGCCCTCTATGAAGGTATGTATGCATTGTACACAAATACATGATTATATATATTTTTGTGTCAATAACGATAGACTTGGTTAGGAAGGAAATGACATGATGATAAATTACGTCTTGAGTCTTCTCCCTCGAAAAATTAAGTCCTAATATGATCACTAGACAATCATTTGTGTTTTTCTACTTAACCCTAGAAGCAGTTAAGTTTCTTATTCGTCGAATTGTTGTACTAAAAATATGGCTTATCGGTTTTTCACACGCAAGAACGTCTGTCTAGCCTGTTTGTCGGCAATTTCGTTGCCGTTGATACTAAATCCGATACGAGCGTAATATGACCATATATTGGCCTATCAGCGCCTAAGAGCAATCTTGCATACAATAACTAGTCTAGATCTTACGGCACGCCACATTAGGGCCTTTAGCGCTGCTTGGCTGTGACCATAAATCAAAACCTCCTCCTCAACTGTAATATTTCAATCTATAATCTTAGTTGCCTTAATAACAGTCACAATTTCAACTTGGAAAACACTGCAGAGAGCCGTATAGCCCTATCCTGAATATGGAGACTACTCCGGTACCAATTTTGGACTTGTCCGTAAAGATTTCTTAGCTAGATGGCCGCTCGTCGTCTAACCCAACCTACTACTAGAGATTTGTAGGTATAGTAGACGTTGAGACCTCTATCCAGGCAAACACAGATATATTTAGTCTCCCTTGATAGCTTTAGTTCAACCCGATTTAGTATAAAGAAATCAAAACTCGGGCCGATATGATTGTTTGATTTACACCCTGCATGACCTGACTTATCATGCGAAGAAACTTCCCGGAAACTAGGATCAGTATATCATCTGCATAAGCTATGAGCTTTCTGCCAAGTTCCCCAAATTAACGTAAGAGTACGTGTGTGCCGCTGTGGTATGGTAGGTAAGACACCCGCCTGCCAACCAGAAAGTCGTCGGTTCAATACCAAGCCAGACCATCTTAAAAAAAAAGAAAAAAGTTTTCCGACAGCGGTATCATTTCATAACATTAGCTAGTAACTGGTTTTTAGTATTACTACTATTGAAAACTTCTCTAAATGCATTTGTCGTTCGGAGCCGGCGTTAAACTGTGGATCCCTTTCAATGAGATTAAAAAAAATAGAATCGGGTGCAGCTCATTGACTGAGAAAAGTCCCCATGTTCCTTCATGGAAAGTTTAGGGGTTTAATATATATAATATATACGTTTACTAACAGCAGTCGTAGGAGTGGTAAAAGGAACCCTCCTATTTCAGTATGAAAATTATCAACTCTTAGGAGTTTTTGTGTGTCCGTTGACTGAAGAGCCCACTAATAGTCCATATTCTTATGTTATCAAATGCTGAGCTGTATTTAAGAACGCTGCCAGCGTAGATTTACTATAATGTTAGCCTTTTTTTTACTTACTCGACAACACTGCGAAGTGCATTCTCAACCGATTTGCCATAAGGTAGAATTGCCAATCGTCACATATGACGCGCAGGGGATCAATAGTGTTCTAAAGTCTTTTAAAAGGACGACGAATAGCTGATATACCTAGAATCCTTAGGTTTCGAACGGCTTGTCTTAACAACTTTGGGTATAAATGCTACTCTAACCTTCCTTCACAATCTAAACGTATATCATGTCAACAAACAACCTCTAAAACACTTGTCAGAAATAGCAATGCCTTGTTCGAAATGTGCTGCATGGAAGTACTGATCGCGAACATGGTGTAACCTTTTACTTCGAATCCGCCAGTTTTCCATGAGCTGCTTTACTAAGAATCTTTATAGCTCCGTCAATTTCCAAAGAATTTTAAAAGAAAAACAGCATTTTATTTCTGAATAAAAAAAGGTTTTTTAATAAGTGCTTAAATGGTGTGGTTTCTATATAATGTTAAAAAAAATGTGGGAAAATTCGAATGAAAAATGTGTCTTGAACGAAATATATGTATATCATTTTCTCTTTTTTCTAAATCCTGAGAAACTCAAAATTGAATAATATTCAATTAAGTTAAAAGTGAATGAAGGTACAAAAAACCGGTTTTTACCCGTAACTCAAGATTTTGGAGGTTTTTCAAAAATTTCTTGTTGTATTCGAAATCACCTATCAAAGTATCACATCCCAGGTATTTTTACTTTGTTGTTTTTTGGCGTGTAGTTTTGTGATCTAAACTATTGAGTGAGTGGAATTAAGTTGCAATCGAATTGTAGTGTAGAGCTTCTAAATTATTTGTAAATATTTATAGTTAACAATTTTCTAGCCTAGAAAAAGTTAAATTCGAATGTTTTTAATTTAAAACTATTCCTTTAATAGGTTTTACTGGTTGACCCTACGTATTGTGCAGTTGCTGATGAAGAGCGTCAAGCAAAACAAGTTAATATGATTAAAGCTTTTGAAGAGACTTGTTTATTGCCCACTGAAGAGAACACGAAGCGGATCACTGGAGAAAAATTTAATTTTGTTACTGAACTTTTCTTTCTAACTCACAAAGCTTACGAGCTAAGCTACCGTGCGACTATAGAGCGTTTTATAAGAATGACAAGAGAGCTACAAAATTTACGAACAGCATATCAAGATGTCGCAAGTACAGATCCTAATAACGATATGGCTAAAAATTTGCTTCGCATGTTGAAAGAACAGATGCAACAGTATCTATGCTTGAGAAACTGCCTTATGGAACCTGAAAATGATACTGCCATTTTAAAATTTTTCGAAGCTTCTGCTCTTTGGTTGACAGAAATAGCACTTATTTCTGAAGATGATTATACGAAACAGTTGGAGGAGAGCCATGATTTTGCACCACACAAGAAGCTCGATAAAGAAATACCAAAAAAGATAGAATTTGTACCAGATACCTTAAGATGTGTACCAGAAAATATTATTGACAATATAGTAGCTTATTTAAATTTTAGTCGTCATTTCCCTCCCGGACAGTTTATACAAATGTATCCTTCCTCTCATGACGTTCTTTTCAAAATGATTATTCTATTTATGGGCAGCCCAGAACTGGTTAAAAACCCTCATCTACGAGCCAAATTAGCCGAAGCACTAGAGTTCTTTATACCAAAACGTTCAACCAATGGCGGCGGTACATTCCTTACGCATGTGTTTGATAACCATTGTGAACGCTTAAAAATTGTTCCGAGTCTACTTAATGTATTCGTTTCAATCGAAATGACAGGTCAATCTGTACAATTTGAGCAGAAATTTAACTATAGACGTCCCATGTATGCTATTATTGAATACTTGTGGAGCAAAGAAGAGTATGTTCAATGCTTTCGTGATTTAGCTACTGAGGCTGAAGCGAATATGGAAGCAATAGAACCTCCTTTGTTTTTGCGCTTCATAAATTTGTTAATAAATGATGCCATCTTTTTATTAGGTAAGAAAATAATTTTTTGTTAATATTCGATTAAAATTTGTTTATTGTATTTATAGATGAATCTCTAAATAATTTACAACAAATTCGTCAATTGCAAGAAGCACAAAGTAATGATGAATGGAGCAATTTGCCACACAACGAACGACAACAACATCTTTCGAATCTTCATCATTTGGGTATGCTGGCACGTTTCGATAACATTTTGGGACGAGATACAATTAATGTTCTTAAATTGATAACCACTGAGATTAAGAGCATTTTTTGTCATAGCAGTATGGTTGATCGCATAACCGCAATGCTTAATTATTTCCTTTTAAATTTGGTTGGACCACAAAAAGAGAAGTTCAAGGTTAAGGATAAGAAAGAATTTGAATTTGATCCGGCCAACACTGTGCTAGAAATTTGTCATATTTATATTAATTTAAGCAGTAGTGATAGTTTTTGCTTAGCGGTTTCTCAGGATGGCCGTTCATATAGTTCTCAGTTGTTTAGTTATGCGGAAAATATACTTATACGCATTGGTGGTGGACAACTTATTGGTGAAATGGCTGAATTTGCCGAAAAGGTGCAAAAATTGGAACAACAATATAAGCAGGAACAGGAATTCTTGGCTGATGCCCCAGAAGAATATTTAGATCCCATAATGTCTACGCTAATGCTAGATCCGGTTATTTTACCAAGTTCTAAGGTGACAGTGGATCGGTCTACCATAGCACGTCATTTATTAAGTGACCAGACCGATCCATTCAATCGTGCACCTTTAACAATGGATAAAGTAAAACCGAATGAAGCTCTTAAACAAGAAATACATAAATGGATATCTGACAAACGGGCTAGTATGAGCACTGACGTAAAGGCTGGAGAAGAATGCAGCAAACAGGCGACTGATGCGAAAAGTTGAAGTAATTTCATTAGCCGTATTTAATATATTTAGCCAAAGAAATATTTGTTTTGTAATGTTTAACTTTTCTTCCCAGACATCTTTCATTGCCTTAAATCTTATTTGGTTTTTTTAAATATATCTTTTGTTAGGATGTTTAGTAAAGATAAATCCAGGTTTTGTGTGTTTGTTTTTATCAATATACTATATTATTATATTCCATTGCACTATTATTGATTTTTATGTATATAATTATGTAATATTAGCGTTTCTTCTTTATTAAGTTTTTATTCCTACGAATTCCATTATTGTACGTCTGCGCGTGTACAAAACAATGTATATCTAAATAAAAAATTATTTAAAAAAATAACTAAAAAGGTTCTTAAGTGGTCTTTTCTGTGGAAGTTTGTCAGTTTATTGGAATATTACATGCTAAATGAACAATTTTTGTTAAAGAATCTCAACATCACATTTCAAGATGCTTTAGTTTGAAAAATTGTTGTGAATTTTTTTAGGGCTTTTAAGCTACTAATTATTGCTGCACTGATTTTTACAAATTACATCAATATGTCATATATATGTAGGTACTACAAAATAAGACTATACAAAAGGTTAGGGACAACAATACAAAATTGTACTGTAGAAGAGGGTCTTTCTAAAACTGACTTAGCCAGTGCATCGGCAAAAGGCGGTAAGACAGAGGAAATACGACTAAAGGCACGATCTACACAACCAATCACTATCGTCAATGAAGTAATAGAAAACGTTGAAAAATTGCAATATTTGGGAATAACCATTGACACAACTGGTGGTGCTCTTTTAGATGTCGAAACGAGAATAGGGAAATATTGAGGTTCCTCTAATACAATATCAAATCACCAATTACTTGAAATGATCACAATGAACAATATAAACAGCGAACAGAAGAAGAACATTTGGCAGAATTGAGCCAAACTTACGTCTGGGAGGTGATAACATTTGCAGTAGAGCCCTAACGTATAACCACAATGATTCTAGATGACGAGGAATTTTAAAAATCTCGCCGTTCCACCTTGAATGAAATCAACAAAACTACATACACAAAGAGATCGGTAACCTATTAGAGTTTAGGAAAATTACAGATAGACGCTGCATGAAGAATTCTTGAGAGCCTACGCTCAAGCAAGGCTTATTATATCTTTGATCAATCTTTTAGAATCTGCATTATATCTTATTAATGGTATTAGTTATGTTTAAGATTTGTTGGCATAACGCATGGACTTAACTACCACCAAAGAATATGCATTATCAAATAGCTTAAAAACAGCTTTTGGAATTAAGTAACAGTAGTTTTCTACTAACCATACAATACCATTCTCATCAATGAATTTTGAAAGCTTTTCGTTTTCAGTTTTTACTCATACCGCATATCAGACTAATTCACCTGTAAAACCTTGAAAAAATTAAAGATATATGTTAAAAATTGCGAACAATATGCAAAATCCGTCTTGAAAGACCTTTAATTTTGTAATGAACTGTACATTTTTTTTTAGTGACAATTTAAATGCTTTATGTTGTATTAAGTAAAATTGTAATTAAAATCGCACAAAAAAAGGTATTTGTAGTATTTGGATAAAAATTATTTTTTATAAAGTGTACGAATATGAATTTTACATACTGTACATATATGTAGTTTTGATTAAGAGAAAAGTAATTTCCATGCTCATGCAGGATCAAAATCTAGATGATGATATGCAAACAATGCACGTCTCCATCCGTGCTATCGAATTTAAAAAAGCGAGTTTTTTAATAATTCTTATTTGTTGTCATCTTCACGAACGCGTTGTTTGATAAGAAACAGCTGTGCAATATCATTCATGGCAACGACAAGAAGTCTTGATCAGCATATTGTCGCTGTGGTATTTACTACAAACGGAAAGCAAGTTGTGCAATAGGTTTACGGAAAATGTTTAGAATAAATAAACTTCAAACATTAATTTCAACTGGACTAAAGCATACCTTTGCAACAGTAATAAAAATAATAATTAGATAAGATTTATAAATTAGTTTATTAATATAAATTATTTACAGCAAGCCAAAGTTACTCCGGCTCAGGTGCGCATCGTTGAAGTGGGTCCAAGAGATGGGTTGCAAAATGAACCAAAACTTTTGCCAGCAGAAGTAAAAATCTCCTTAATTGATCAATTATCTGAAACGGGCTTGCAAACAATTGAGGTCACTAGTTTTGTGAGTCCAAAATGGGTGCCACAGATGGGAGATAATGCCGAAGTTTTACAGGGCATTAGAAAAGAGCCAGGTATTTCGTATCCAGTGTTGACACCAAATCTAAAAGGTTTTGAAAGTGCCTTAAAGTCTGGAGCCCAGGAAGTGGCAGTTTTTGGTGCAGCTTCCGATGCTTTCTCATTGAAGAATATTAATTGCACAGCAAGTGAAAGTATTGAACGTTTCCGACCAGTTCTAGATGCTGCCAAAAAGAACAATATTAAAGTACGCGGTTATGTTTCCACCGTTGTTGGATGTCCTTATCAAGGTGCCGTCAAGCCTAAAGATGTTGTAAAGGTTGTAGCAGCACTTTACAGCATGGGTTGCTATGAAATCTCATTGGGTGACACTATTGGTGTGGGTACACCGGGTACTATGCGAAAAATGTTAGATGAAGTTGTGCGCGCAGTTCCTGCAGACAAACTTGCTGTACATTGTCATGATACTTATGGGCAAGCACTGTCAAATATACTTACATCTCTAGAGTACGGTATATCGGTTGTAGATGCATCCGTTTCCGGTTTAGGTGGTTGTCCTTATGCTCGTGGTGCTTCTGGTAATGCAGCTACTGAAGATGTTGTTTACATGTTGCACGGCATGAATATAGAAACTGGAATTAACTTGGATAAACTTATAACTGTTGGTAGATATATTTGTGAACAATTAGGAAGACAATCAGAGTCAAAAGTAAATCGTGCTTGGAAAGGTCCTCAGCCTTTGAAAAAGTAAAAAGGAAACCAACTATCGATCCTATAAATGTGATATTTCAAGAAAACGATGGCATTTAAATTTTATTTTTAATAAAGCAAAATACAGTAAGGTGTATTTAAAGTCTCTTATTATTCTGTGGTGCACAAGGCAGCAATCGAAAGTAAAGTAAGTCAATAGATGTTGGGTTTTACGTTTTTATGAACCAGAACGAACACAGTTTCAATTTACTGCAACTTTTGAAATTTCTTATATCCCATTGAGTATATTGTTTGTTTGACCTACTGCCTTCTTAAACGCTAGCGGGTCTGAGACTCGAATCTACATTCAAGATCGTCATTCGCTGTAAATGCGATCTCAAACTGCAACAAACTATGCAAAATCCGTCATGAGCTTCAGGTCCGATTCGCAACACTTGAGAACATCAGAACGGCGCCCATGGTCCGATCACCTTGAGCGTTTCAGCGCTTCAAGAATTTACCAAAATCCCAATCCTTAATTAGACTGAGAATAGTTGTTGTTGCAACAGCGACTCTGTTCCCTGATGTTCCCTCCTATGGGAAAGACGTAAATCCCACATTAAATTAATTTATGAAGTTAGTAATCGTATAGATAGATCTGCAGGGACATCGAAATAGATGCGTTGTATCGTGTGGCTCTTGTCGACAGTCCGGGCATCTATTCAGTGTGCCTGTCTCGATCCTCTCGCGGTAGCAATTGATAATACTGCTCCTTCGTGCTATATAAGCAACCAGAAAGTGTTTGGCCAGGAGCTCATTATGACATCTGACCGGCAACGACCTGGTTTTCTCGTGTAGATGGTCTATGTTAGCCATCCTGACGCATCCAGTTGGGATCTCAGGGCGTTGTTCTGGACGGTTTGCAAAAATCGCCATTTGGCATCGAGGTTCATGTCGGTGTGTAACCAAGAAGTTAGCGACCGATTGCCTTATATATTGTGACTGATCTCCTTTGTTATCCCCCCAGCAGGTACCCGCAAGATTTAAAATTTTATTCCGTGCTCTAACCTTCTGACCGAAGTTACGGCATGTGAGGCAAAGTGGAGGCTATTGATTACTACACCCAGAATTTTGGAGTTTCGAGCAGTGAGTATTCGTTGGCCCTATACTGAAATATCTAGTTCTAGCCGCGCTTTCTTTGTCCATGGGGTAAATAAGGTAACCGAGGACATGGATAGAGAGCCCTTAGTTTGCATTTCCATAGGGTCAGAGATGGTAGCCAAGTTTGTGATCCTGGCACTTATGTTAACCCCTGATAAGTAGACTCTACAGTCATCCAACATATGTTGTATGGAATTGGGGATGGAACTTGCCCATAAAGTTGTTTATTAGAGCGCTGACCATAGTATCAGCTGACGATTTTCAAATATGAACTCGTGCAAGACACATTTAATGACATCTGTGGAAGTTATTATAGTGTGGAGAATTAGAAGACATATAGTCTGCCATCCTTCCTGTAAACAACGTCAAAGCAGTGTTCAAATCAAATAGTAATACTTTATAGCACTATAAATCATATTAAACTTCCATCTCTTAATCAAAATTTTTATTTGAACTGAAATACTTAACTTTCTTTTTCCGCCATTGTTTATAACAGGGACTGAAACCGAACCCGAACCCATACGGGTTCAGCTCCGCTATTTCTAAAAACTTTGAACCCGAACTCACTAAACCCATGTAAGAAGTGGCTAATGGGTTTAGGTTCGGAAATGGTTAATAAAGAAAATATTAAAAAATAAAAAAAATACCGACGATTTTTAACAAAAAAGTGACCAGAGCACAATTTAAACACCAAATATAGTAAAATGGGAAATACTCTTGTGAATGTTTTAATAGACGTCCCAAAGCATTCAGCGATAAAAATTAGAGTATATCAATTATAATATTAAACCCAAATGACTTCGAAAAATAAACACATTTTATACTAATAAAATATTTGTAACTTTTCATATTTTGAATCCAAACCGAACCCGAACCTAGGTAGGTAGGTAAGAAAGGCGGTACCGAAAAAAGTACCCCACCCAGAGACCACAGTGGTCCAGAACCTTTCAACTGATAAGAATAGTGAAGAGAAGAAATTAGAAAACAAGCAGAGAGGAAGGACAGAGAAAGAAAAAGAAGAAGAGGGTCAGAAGAGACATACAGAAAAAAGAGACGGATGCCCAAAAATGACCAGGCATCACCTAAGGAGCCAGCTGAGACCTGACAGAAAGCCCTCCAGGTCGCATATCCTGGCCGACGCAAAGTTACCAAGGCCATCAAAAGAGCCTCGGCCAAACAGCGTGAGCCTGCGCCCATAAAGAGCCGGGCAGTGACAGAGGATGTGTTCCACAGTCTCCGGCTCCACAGTACGCCGCAAACTCGACAGAAAATAGGGGAGCCTTCTTCCCAAATCACAGTCCCCGACCTCAGAGCGCAGTGCCCAGTCACAAGGCCTATCAGAATCCCAAGAGATTCCCTCCTCAGATTGAGAACCCATTCCGTCTTAGAGCGGCCAGGTGTCGGCCACAGCAGCCTGGAGACCCTACAGTCTCCTCTGGTCCTCCACGACTCTTCCATTCTACGACGAGCCCAGCAATCAATTAAGCTCCCAAAGAAACTAAGCGGTGGCTTCACCGACTCATCTACCTGTTCTACACCCCAAGCTACTCCCGCTCTAGCCAGTTCATCTGCAATCTCGTTGCCCTAATGACTGCCTGACTGTCCAAGTAGAAGACGAAACCATCCCCCACAGCAGCCAAATCGCGAAAACGCTTAGCTGCTCTGAGAACAGCGAAGATCTCGGCCTGAAAAACACTGCACTCATCCGAACCCGAACCTGAACTTTTTATTTTGATTAACCTGAACCTAAACCCATTTGTATGGGTTTTCAGTCCCCGGTTTATAAGCTTTACGATTTTTAATCATGCACAAGCTGCGTTTGTTTGCGCATCAACGAAGAAGAGGATGACTTTAGGAATGCAATACATTCTCTAAAGTTTGCAGAGTTGTGTTTAGCGATATATGACATTGTCGCACTGCAAAGCAACATGCGTTTATGAAGGCAGCCATATTCTCCAAGACAGACTAATCTTATGTTGTTTTACGTCAAATTACTATGCAGGCTTGGTTATGAACACTGCTTTTAAGCATTTTATTTGCCCTTTATGTGTTTTTAATGACGCTGTTTTCGCATCTTACACTTATATAACTTTAGAAACGTACTTTGGAGCTAAATGAGGGTTACTGGCATTAATTTTGGTTTTTCTTGAAACCTAACCAAACTTACGCCACACTGACAAATACTTGTGAAAAAATTGTAGTTATTTCGATCTAAATTTTCTTGTAATTTTATGGAAAGGAATTTATTTAAGTTCATTTAGTGATTTATGTATTTTTTTATCCCCAATATATTATTCCATATAATAAAAATAAAATCTTACAAGTATATGAACTATAGTTTAAACGGTAAAATTATGTGGAATACTGTAAAAAAAATTAAAATCAAAAAAATTAAAATTTTTGAGCATCCATTATCGTATACATAGAGACATCTCCGGACATTAACGACAAATCTGCTAGACTTGCATTGTTACTACGTGTAGCGTGAGAGGATTTTGTAGCAACTGTTGAATTTGTATCAGATGCCTTTAAAGGTTGTTTAATAGAGGTTGAGGGCGATGTTGCCGTTAATGTGTTTAGTTTGTTACCCGTACCAGTTGTTCCTCCTGGTATTTTGAATTTTCCATCGTGACGCAATACTGCCGGCATTATGGCATTCTCAAGATACTTCTGTATCTTTTTACCTCCAGGTATAGTTACAGGTGTTCGTTCATCAACAATCTGTTAAAAATTAAAGGAAAAATAATGAATTGACTGATTTACTGAGTTAATGAATTACTGAAATACAATTCTACTGGCATTGATCGCACATAAAACTTTAAAGAACTTTGAGCAAGTAGTGAAACATGAAAGCTGAGCTTTGATGGTTAGAGGTGTTTAAATCATTAGAGTTTTGAGGTTGCATAAACATTACCATATTTAAAAGACACAGAGAAGCAAAGCTTTCATGGTTAAAAGATGTTTAGATCGATAGAATTTTGAAAAATTACCCAAGTAAATGACAAAACTTGCCAAAATATATATTAACATGAGCGCATTCAAAAGACCAAATAGAATAAATTCGTTTGAAAGCCAGTTATTACTTGATATTAACCCACATTGTACCGCAAAAATTCGTTACATAAAAAACTACAGAACAGTGTGAACATTTTCAAACATATCAGTTACTAGTATATTTGTTTTTTGTACAGAAGCGATACTTAAAATTATTGGTCCCATTGCTACGGTATATTTCCATTGTTGCAGAATTATCTTTACCATTGCGGTATTTCCGTATTATTGATTCCGCAAAAATGATAATTTTCTTCATTTTGCTTACGCTAACAATTAAAGAAAAAATGTAAAATTTTTCAAAAAAAAAAAAGGAATAAACTAATTGAAACAGGCAATGGTGTATGTACTGTAAACAGAAAACGAGTGAAACTGAAATCGAGTAAATTCTCAAAAACAAACAAAACGTAAGTGCGACAATTATTTTAGTTTTGATAATCAAGGAAGTAATTTTAGAATTGGGCGAATTAATAAAAAGAATTGACAAAATCTTGTCAGATTTAAAAATTAGAGCAATTTGAAATTCACTCGATTTCGGTTTACAAGAACATACCCGAATTTAGTTTTAAGACGTTATTATTATTATTAGTTTATTTAAGCTAATGAATAAATTCAAAGACCAAAAAGAAAAAAAGCGATAACTGTAAAGGCTAATTTCCTGGATTCTGTTTTCTATAGTTGGAAGGTTGGCCTCTGTAAGGATGTTGGTGATGGGAAAAGTTTCTGATAGATAACCATTAATCCGTACTTTACAACGTCTATTAGACAACAAAAACTGAATAAATCTTAATATCCTAGGGCCGATGGACCAAGACTTAAGTGTTTAGAACAATGTGAGATCCAATTCTATCAAAAGCTTTCTCGAAGTCAACAGTGACATGGTTTCTCAGAGGGCCTTAGATATGTAGTAATCGAGATGAAGGAGAGCGTAGTCACAACCTTTAATTGCTTTAAAGGCTACTTGCCTGTAATCAACTAGTTTGTTTTTTTCGATGACCCACTTAAGTCTTGTAGCAATAATTCTCTCAATGATTTTGGAGAGGCAGGGCAATAGTGATATGGGGCGGTAGTCAGCGACTGAAGAGCAATTATTTATGTTTGGTATATTCCGTGAGAGGTTTAATTATCTGATATGATATACGGTCGCGACCCGGAGTAGTACCCTTAACCTTCCTCAGACCCATTAAGAAATTTATTCAGTTGGATTATTAGGTGAAAAGTTGTCATCTGAAGATTCGCTGCTAAAATAATTTGTTATTTTTACTGGGTCTAAAAGAGTTTCGTTATGGGAACTAATTGCCCTTATAACAGAGTTATTTCTTTGGGTGATACGGTTTATTCTATTCAAGACATTGGAAATAGGTGTTCTCCTGTTAATCGTTTCTGTGTATTCTTCAAAGCATAATTTTTTTTGCCGACTTTATTTCTTATTGGCAATAAGATTATCCCGGTTGGGTTAGATTTGAATTTCTTCCATTCTTTAGTTTTATGATAACGTAGCTCAGATAATAATGTACTCCACCATGGAACTTTTGGATGTCTTGTGATATTCGTTGTTTTCTTAACTTGAGGGATGCATATATTAGCAGCTAAACGGATTGATATCGCAGACGAGGCTGCATCTTTATTACTAGAATTGCAAAATTTTCTAGTCAAAAGTTCTTGTTCTGCTGCTTGAAGAGAAAATTTTGATAAGTCAGCCAAATGAGTGAGAAATTTACTGATGATGATGAGATCAGGTTTATCGTTATTCAGTTTTATAGAGATTTGTATGGGAAAGTGATCACTGTTGTGCAAATCATTTAATGCGGACCAGTGGGTTATTGGAAAAAGAGAAAGGTACCGTGGATAGTTCTTATCATTAGAGGGGTGCTCTCCCGAACAGTTTGAATATAATGTGCGTGTGCATTCAGCAGTGTCGTGTAGTGGTAAGCTGCATTGGCGACACGTGGGCTTACCCTTGCAGCGCTTCTTAGTATGACTTAAGCTTTGGCAATTTTTGCACATCATTTTTGCTACATCTACTGTAGCTGGCAAACGGTAAAGATCAAAAGTAAGAACGAGTTTCCCTATTGGTATTCTAGTTTTGCCATGATCAGCCAGTATTGTGAATTCGTACACGTCAGTTACACCTTGGTTGTTCATCTCTTGTATGATTTCAGATTCTGGCACATCTTTTAAGCATGGTGCATATATAACATCTTTAATAAAGTTTAGAGTGTCATCTAATTTACAGGAAATATTGCAGAGGTTTGCTAAAGTTTTCAGCAACACGTGTATTGCGCGTAAGTATAAGCAAATGCTAATACATTCAACAGCTTTTTTGATGGCGAAAGGGCTAAGTTTGAAAAGTGGTTTTTCAGGAACTGGTGAAGAGATCAGGATATATTTTGGGTTATTCAGACTGCTACTTTTTTGTGTAGGTAAATCTGGAAAGTCATTTAGCTTGTGTTTTTTTCGGTGGGTTATCGATAAAGTCACCTAATAGGTGAAATCTATTGTTTTCGAATTTATCCGGTGGACCCCGGAGCGATTTTTATTTTTTTTATTTTTTTTCCTTTTTAGTCTTATAAATTTACTTTAACTTTTCAAAAATATAAAAAGTATAAAAATACTGAGCACAATATAAGATTGATTAACCACTACACTTGTTTACAAAAACAACAAATGCAGTTAATATGTGTATGTAATAGACAATGAAATCAAGCAACCAAACGCTTTGACTACTAGTCGGCAACTGTGTATTTTTAAGACGAAAGTATATCTTTTTTAAAAATTGCTCCTTGAACGAACTTATAGACTTGAGCTCAGATAAAAAATATATAAATGTTGTCTGTTTAAAAAGCTGTAAAATTATACATAAAAATTTCACACCATAAACGTATATTTAAATTACTTTATTCCAACTTTCCATCATTTATCTGGAACATATCTTATGATTTATAGGGAAAACTCTTCTTCCCAAATGTTCAATCAATCAATAGTAGTAGTCAATAGTAGTGACAAAAAAGGCTACTTTTTCAATGTTGTTACATAAATTTCGCTTATAAAACAGCTTTATTATGTTAAAAACTTTTATAAACTTTTTGATATCTTTTATTACCAATAACACAATTAAATTGATTTCACTGAAAACTATACCGCAGGAATGAATAATTTTAATTAGCATGTCGATCGATATTTCTTTCCGTTCTGTGCGGAACTAATAATAACAGCCATAAATTTGTATCAAACAAAAACAAATCCCGGACAATGTGGGTTAACTCAAGTTACAAAGGAATACTTACATGTTTTAAATCGGATGATATATAGGCTTTCTTGGCAAGTGGTCTTTTCATACTACTTGTTATACCAGGCAGACCGGTTGATTCTCCACCACTTAAAGCAAATTGAGGCTGATACAAGCGCGACTCATTTTCCAGTTCCTGAATGGCGGTTGAATTAAAGTAGTCAGTGTTTTTGCTATTTAACGAGGACATGAGTGGAGTTTTAGCTGTCTTTTTCATATAAGTACCAATTGGGCTGACAATATGAGAAAATTTTTGTTGTTGACTGGTAAGTTCCTTATGACGAGCGTGCATAGGTGGTTTAGAAAATAAATCCAGTTTTGGAAATGGTTTTACCATGTCGTTTCCAAATCTTTTTGGTGGTACGTTTTGATTTTTAGCTGGTGTTGTTTTCTTTGCTGGTGTGGTAGTGCAGTAAGTATACGATTTTACTGGAAAAAAAGTATAATATATATAATATATATAATATATATATATATATATATATATATATATATATATATATATATATATATATTTATATTTATATATATATATATATATATATATATATATATTATATATATATATATATATATATATATATATATATATATATTTATATTTATATATATATATATATATATATATATATATATTTATATATATATATATATATATATATATATATATATATATATATATTTATATATATATATATATATATATATATATATATATATATAAATTTCATTAAATTTCAATCGACTAAAATAATTACTCTTTGAGGCTGAAGACGAAACATTCTTAACCGATTTTTTATGCGTCAGAGGCGAATTAGGTTTAGTAGCGTTATCTGCCGATAGGTGCACGTTCATATTAACTGATTCGGAATTTTGTTTTAAAGCAGCTTGGGCAGCCATATATTCCATTCCTTTTTTTAACATGTATTCGACTTCTTCCATAGTATCATTAAAGTGCATAGATTTATCATCTGATGACTCCCGTAAAGCGCTGTCATTTTCTTTATCTTCTAGAGACTCATTTAAGCTAAAGGTTTCCTGATTCAAACTGTATGTACTTATTGAATTCCTTTCGGATTTGATTACGCTGCACATCATTACTTCTTCACCAGAGATAGCGTTATCTTCCCTATTCTCTGCATCATTATCATCTTCATCAGATAATATTTCAATAATAGAATCATCAAACAGATTTTGTGAATAACTTGTGTTTTCTCCCGATTTATTTTCAACATGTGATTTCTGTTCCGTATCTTCATTATTATTTGTGGAATATTCTAGTATAGGTGAATGTGGCGAATCGTGATGAGGCTCAAAGGTTCTTTCCAAATCTATCAAATTCAGAGAAACTTCAGAACTTTTTGTTATAGAGTCATTATTCTCATCACTATTTGACGATGGTAACTCAACGATTGTAGTATCCATAATGTTTAAAGTTGGATACATTATATTTTCATTACTTTCTTGCTGCTTTTGCGACCTTTCTATAGCTGAAAGTAGAATATTATCAACATCAATAATTTCTAATTTTTGCTTAGGATCCTGAGAAGAATTATCAAAACGATTACTAGCAGAAGTCGAATCATGAGCGGTGTCATAAGTACTAGATGACACATCAATTTGATCAGTTTTCGTAGTAGTTTTAAAACTTTGTTGAGACGATACATCAGAATTGCAAGTTTCATCAGGAGCTTCTTCAATTATTGTTGAAGGTCTTAATAGTCCAACCATTTTAATAGGAGAAGTTTGTATTTCTGTATCATCACATAAGGTATTTTCCCAAATGCGTGATGGCGCTTCGATTTCGTCTAATATTGTGCAGTTATTAAATTTTATTAACAAGTTTTCTGAAATCATTTATAATAGTTAATTCTAAAATATTTTCGGATTTAGGAGATTAATTCAATATTACCTTCTTTTTCACGAATATAATCATCGGTGTTATCGTCGATGCTACGTTTTTTAAAACTGTCTAAAACTTGATCTTTGCGATCACTATGTAAATATTGAAAAAGTGTGCTATTTGGATCGGATGCTGTCTTATCACACATTTTTTCTAAAGCTTCAAAGCTTTCATCTGATGTTTGTTGCCATACAAGAACATTATTTGTTTTTTGTTCATCGTCGCCATTAAGATATTTATATAGTGTACTATTTGGATCGGATGTTTTTTCGCACATCTTTTCTAAAGCTTCAAAACTTTCATTTGATGGTTTATGATCCATATCAGTTTTTTTAAACATATTTTCATCACTACCTATTTCTAAACGATCCATCCTGTATTTGTAGTCTGGCAATGGTTCTGTTGCCGTAGTTGTTAACTGTTTTTGATTTTCCGTCTCAATGCAAAGATGATTTTTTAAAATTTTGTTTTGATTCTTTTTCTTTTCAATAATATTTTTTAAGTCTTCGTCAATATCCAAACTATAGCGATGACTTTCAGTTATTGTTTTATTATTTTGAATTGCATCTGGTTTTCTATTTAAGTATCAAAATTTAAAAATATTTCAATTTAAATGATAAAAAAAATCGAACCAACAAAATTTGATTCAATACACAGTAAGAAAATGATATGAACAAAGCTATCTGACTATAATACTGTATTCCTTAAGTACAGTTAGTGTCATTAATATTCGGTTTTTAAGTTTATGGATAATAGCACCCTGGCGTTAGAGAAATGGATAGGTAATCAGAAGAACAGCAAAAACTTAAATAAATGTTGTCAGTATGAGTATTCAAATATATGAAAAAATGGCTCTATGGTAACCCTGCAACCTTGATAGATCGATCAAAGTTTGTTAACCCTGTTTACTAAGCGCCATTAATATTCGGTTTTTCCCCTATTTATATGCTATTTGCAAAAAAACGTTATTCAGCTACTTTTCCAGCAATATAGAGATACGTTTTAATAAAAGTGCATAACATCTCCTTTCTTGTCTGTCCAAAATTTTACTTCACGGCAAATTATACAAATGGGGCGCAAAGCAAAACACACTCCTTTAGAACAACGAAAACTTGTTATTTTCCATTATGAAAAAGGTAAAAAGTACAAAGAGATTGCTGAAATTCTGAATATGAAACCAAGTACAGTTGGGGACGTTGTCAGCACAAAAATGAAGGAAGAATACACTTCATAAAGCAGACAGGTCAGCCAAAAAAATTGACCGAGCGGGAAGAAATTTCAATTGTGCGAAAAATAAAATCTAACCCACGCTTAAGTGCTCCCAAATTAGTCACAGAGGTGCTCAATGAGTTTAAAAAGAAAATATCTGCATCTACTATACGAAGAACCATAAGAAAAAAAGATTTTCATGGCCAAGTAGCACGTTGTAAGCCATTGGTTAATTTACGCAACCGAAAAGCTCGTTTGAGTTTTGCCAGGGAGTACATTAAGAAGCCTGAAACACTTGGTGGGATGACGTTATATTTGCGGATGAGAGCAAGTATAACGTATTTGGATCCGATGGGCGTGTAATGGTGTGGCGGAAGCCAAATGAGGAGCTACAACCACGAAATTTAAAACCAACCGTAAAACATGGAAATGGACATGTTATGGTGTGGAGTTGTATGGGAGCTAAAGGGACGGGAAAATTATTTTATCAGTGGAATTATCAGTGGAATTATGAATAAGGAATCATATTTGAATATCCTCCGTCAAAATTTGAAAGAAAGTGCAAATAAGCTGGGCATTTTAGATTCTTTTAAATTCTACCAAGATAACGACCCAAAGCACAAGTCGCGTTTAATTCAAGAATGTTTGCTCTATAACTGCCCTAAAGTTCTCCATCCACCTGCACAATCCCCAGACCTCAATCCGATTGAGAATTTATGGGATGAGCTGGACCGGCGAATCCGCAACTACAAAATAACATCCATTGAAGACTTGAAATTTCGGCTTCAAGAAGAATGGGATCGTATTCCTGCAGCTTATACAGCTAAAATAGTAAAAAACATGTCAAACCGTCTAAGTCAAGTTATAAAACAAAAGGGTTATCCAACAAAATACTGAATTTTATATAAAACCATTTTTCTAATGTATTATTTGTTACTTTTCAAAGAAAACCGAATATTACTGACGCGCAATATTTTATGCCACCTGAATTAATTTAGTTTTTTTTTTTTTGTTATATTGTTATTCTTTTTTTCTAAATACAAATGTGAACTTTCAAGTGTCTAAATAAACTATTAATGAAAAGAAAAAAATGTTGAAAAAGATATACATTTAGCTGAAGATGAATCAGTTAAACATATCTCTAATAAAACCGAATATTAATGACACTAACTGTATATTATTTCCTATGGTCAATACTACACGTTGAATATAGTATCAGTGCCAAAACTAAGTAGACACGAAAATTGCAAATTGATATTTTTGACAATTTGAAATTGAAAAAAGTGTAAAATTTGCTAACAATCATAGGATTTTTTTTGGTCTGTTTTAATCTTTTTGAATCATAAAATATAGAGTACTATTTGTTTTTGTTACATAACTTTAGTTGTTGTAAAAAAGTTTTTCTATGTTTTTTAATAATTAAATTACTTTTACATGAAGTGCTTTACCAAATAGACTCTATAGTTCAATCAATTTCCATACGATTTAAAAAAATGAAGTATCATTCTCTTTATAACTACGTACTACGTTAATAAATTCAAAAATAGGTCGGTCCCTATATAAAATAGCGTGTAAAAACATCTCGTATCTTAGAAAATTTGAAATGAATTTAATAAAATGTGTTTGCTTGATAAATACGCACAGTTTGCCCATCATTTAATAGGAATGTATATTTACGGTGACCATAATTTTTAAATCAAAATACAAAACAAAGAGATATTTAATAAAGTACAATTATAAGGAGGTGGTATGGTGTAGTTAGTGGTTTAAGCGCTTGAATATATAATATAGCAGCTCGCGGCGATGACAAGAAAATTTTGTTCATGGTTTCGAATGTTTAAAGAATAAACTTCCATTCCTGTCAGCTATCCATCCAAGAATATCTATAAGCACAAGCAATACTGCTGAAAATTGCCATATACTTAGAACAAACACCTTTTGCTTTTACAATTTATCATTCGTTTGCGAAGCATAATTATTTAAGATTTTTTAATAAATATAAAAAAACTACTCAAAATTTTCATAAAGCGTGATAAATTCTGTTTTTCTATTGACACTATATCCAGAAAGCTAATCTGAACATGTTTTGCTAACAGAGGCTTCGAAAAATATACTCATATAAATTTCATATTATTTTTTTATTTATTTATGCCTATAAGTACAATAAATAAAAAATTCAACGAAATTAAACTCATGGTGTTTCTATGTATAGTAGAACTACGATATTTTCATGATTGATATTTTAAAACTTACGCATTTTTGATTAAAAAAGCATTGTTAATTTTGTAAAAGCACTTTGAGGCACGCATATACAGAACAAATACTGAACAATAAATAAATTACAGAACATTTTACTGTGTTTTCCTAATGAATAGTTTATATAGAACAAGGCTCTCAAACACAGTACTGTTCTGTATAATAGAAAATGGATAGTTACTAACAAATATCTTAAAATCGTTTAATATTTAGCTAAGTTATTAACTTATAAGTACTTGAAGGTACAAAAAATCAGATTCTTGTTGTACTCGATTAAACCCATCAGATCAATATTATCACTTCCAAGATATTTCTACTTTACTTCTTATCGCAAAGCTGTTGTCTTGTATACTTATTTTTGACGCGTAAAAAATAGTTTTTCTTTCTTATTGCATAACTTTAGTTGCTGTAAGTATTTTGTTGTTGTTTTTATGGATTTTGTAAAGACGTAAATAGTCTTAAAAAATATAAATGATCGTGTTTTATAAGACTGAAATATGAACTAAATTTCAAAGAATGTGGGTCTCCACATAGCTTTGGCACTGATAGTACTTACATATATTGAGCGCGATCCTGAATAACGATGTTAATTAATATTAATCGTAGTATAACCCAATATTTTATGATCTGGATCACAATTCTGGAACTCGTTTTCAATATTGATTTTAATTCCATTATTAAAACATTAAAAACCATTAGAGTATTATACAAAGTTAATTCGAATGGAAATTTTGAATTGCAACTTTAAACAATTTTAAAAATGTAATTTTAAAAATGAAATATTTCTATTGTATCTAAATTAAAAAAAATACACATCCTATTATTCTCTTGTAAAATCTCATAACAGTGTAATAAATTATCTTAGAAAACATTCAATAAAGGTATTATAAAAAATATCCCACAAAGCTATTGGAACAGACTTAAAACTTTTATAATTAACATATTTTTTAAGTTGAAATAAAATACCTACAGTGATTTTAAAATAAAATACCTACAGTGATTTTTTTTTATCAACATTTCAAATGGAAAATCCTCGGAACTCATTATCTCATAAACGAACTACAATTTAGTTAACTACCCCGCTTTTTAAAATAATTTTTAACAAAAAATGTTTAAATAAATAAAACTATTAATTTACTGGAATTTCCTGTGTACTAGGTACCTATAAATACTTTTTAAACAAGAAAAATTAAATCTAAATTAAAAACTACTTCTTAAAAAATTTGGAAAAATTTCAAACAAATGATTACATGCTACATATGTACATTCAATGCAATATAATAATATTGGTTTAAAAATAGTTACTACAAACAAAAATTTATATTTTCAAATATGTACATAAATATACAGTATGCGACAAAACATATGCACGAGTTTGTACTGACTATCATATACATATCTTCATAACAGAAAATTTTAATTTGATTTATTAATTTATAGCGATAGATAATATACTCCTTTAATAAAGAAAAGACAGAAACAAAGAAAAATCAATTTTTACAGTAAAAATTTATGCTAAAGTTACAAAACCGCTATTTTGCATTCGTTAAATTACCAACTACAAAAATCATTCAATAATAAAAACAACATTTCAACATTAGAGGAATAGTTAGAGAAAATTTGAACGTCTTTGCAATCGTACCGAATCTATCAAAATCTGTCCCTTATTCTACAAAAATGGGCAATAGTAATTAGCAATTAAAAGAAAACATAATTTATGATTATAATAAAGATGAATGAAATGAATATATATATATATATATATATATATATATATATATATATATATATATATATATATATATATATATATATATATATTCCAGCTTGTATATATATATATATATATATATATATATATATATATATATATTCCAGCTTGTATATATATATATATATATATATATATATATATATATATATTTTATATATACAATTAATTTAAATTTCGTAAAAACAAAACTGAGATATAAGCTGGAACCAAGCAAATACACATAAATTAACTATATTTCAAAGTGTTTACCATATGACGATAACATAGATGATATGATATGTGCAAGTGTCCCCAGCGTAAAAATATTCTCTTAATTACAAACAAAAATGGACTGTTTTGTTATAGGGACATCTTAGCTAACAACATGCTTCCAAATATTGAATAGCAAATGCCACTGTGCGGGAATTTCAGCAAGGCAACGACCTAAAATACTTAGCATTATCCAAAGAATGATTGTCAGCTAATGGTTTTTAAGGTTTGGATTGGCCGTCTCAATCATCAGACTTGAGTACAACTGAGAACTTTTTGGAATTTTGAAGTACAGATTTGGATCACCTTGTTTTAAATATAAGAAGCTGATGGAGAACTCAAAATTAAAATGACAATCAATACTAACAATTCTAACAAATTTTATAGAGGTCATAAAAATCAAAGATTACCACACAAAGTCTGAATGTTGCTTAAGTTTTGAATAGCCACTCAAGGAGAAAATTTTACTTTTATTGTTTTATTACTTGATAGAGAATGGAATTGTAGTTTTGCTATTATAGTTATAATTGAGATATATTTGCTGTCCTCAGTTGAGCGTTTTCGCAACAGGGTCTTATATATAGACAGTCAGGCAGACGGCTATCAAGACGCTGACTGGTCGCCATGTCAGCTCAAGGCTGATTGAATTGTGTAGAAGTACCCTCACGTAGCTCCTGGATGTGTGCATTGTAAAACGGCATCACTAAGACCGCCGTCTGGTTTCTTTGGGAGCTTGCCTAAATTTGACCGCTCTAAGGATTGAGTGTTCAACCTGAGGAGAAATCTCTTAGGATTCTGATAGGTTTTGTCACTGGACACTTCTCACTGAGTGCAAGAACGGGTTTTGGGAAGCAGGGATCACAATAAACTTTAAATCGTCGCAGATGATAAGACTAATGCAATTAGTTGTCCTTAATGATAAAATATAGTATAAAATATCTAGACCATTTACCGTTCCATAAAAAGGAATTTTTTAATGTTTGCTCGCCAAGCCTCACTCATTTGAAATTTTTCCAAATATTATTGAATATTCACAATAAATTTTAATACACTAAACAAACACACACGACACAGATATCAAATAATTAATATTCCTTACAAAATAGTTTATATTCAAAAACGTTCTTTATAATTCTGAGGACAACTGCTCCACACGTTAAAAAATATTTTGAAAAATGCCGCAACAGAGAAAACAAAACCAAAAAGTGAACGAAAACATTGCCGCCAACATTATCAAATTTTTATTCAGGGTTGTATTATTTTCTGACAATATTACACTAGAAAAAATATTCTTCTATGCAGACCATATCTACAAATTCAGTGCTGAAGCGTATGCATTTTGTACAAAACACCTACGTACACTGCATAAACGCACACACTTCAGCACTGAACTTGTGACCCGCATTAATAACACATTTGTAGAATTAAACTGATGAGCAATATATGAACGAGTTTTTTAATGTAAATTTTGAACGAAAATTTCATAATATGGTGAATAATAAATGGCTAATAAGGCTAGGTATTGCATAGCATATTGTGTCAGTAAAACTGAAACTTCTATTGTTATATCATTATTGCCATGGTATTTCATTGGTTATTAGCACAATACATAGACTTAACATAATCCCACAGAAAATAATCAAAATGCATCAAATCCCACGATCTTTTAGGTTAATTTAGTGAAATGTATAACATTATTATTTAATAGAAATGTGGTATAAGATTTATAGATATCTAATTAACAAAAATTCATTGAATACACGTCGATAACGTAATTTACTCACATCAAGAGCTGTTGCTACTGCAATCCTAAAAAATATATATCGAAGACGCCCTTGGCTAGCAAATACAATAGAATTTACAATTATTATGACTGGAGTAACTAAGAACATATATATTCGTGGTGTAGTGACTGACAGACTAGCACACTATCCGTGTGTTTTACTTATTTACATTATTACTGCTTTTGAGAACAAAATTAAAATTGTGTGGTTTTATTAATTTTGATATTTTAATCAGCTATTTTTGTAACTCTCTCTAACATTCGATAAGAATTTTTCAAAAACGGAATGGATGCTGTTTTTTATAATTTGCCTTAGTCATATATGTAGCATCTTTAAGGCCGCTTAAATTATATACCGCACTATTAACTTAAAGAATATCATGTTATGTCAAATGTCATTGTGATTGTTTATTATTATTGCTATGGTATTTTTCTGTGTTTTCGTATCAGTTTATTGAAATTGGTAAGTATTTATTTATTATTTGTAATAGATTTGGTATAATTAATTTACTGCTGCCTACTTTAAAAATATTTATAAAGCTGGCAGCAAAACAGATTTCGTGCTGCTTGCTGCGGTCTATGTATTTAAAGCATTATTTTCTTATATTCTTTTAGCGTTTTTTTTTTTTTTTGAATATAAAAGTTGACAACAACGTTTAATTTATAATAAATTTTTGAAGAACTTTTGGAGTTAAATTAAAGAAAACCTTTAAGACAAGAAAGCCAACTTTATATACGAGCAATATACATTCTCATCACTGAGCAGCAGAAATAGATTGTATTATTTCATAATGTCTTTTGCAAATAAAATACGACATGTGTTTCAAAATTTAGCTTCATTGAGTACGTATCAGTTATCACGTAGGACTAGTGGGCGTCATGTAAGAGGTTTTCTGATTGGATCTGCGTTAACAACTTTTGTAACGGTGTCAGTGGCCCATATGGAACGGGGTCGACGTCGTAAACTGAATACGTCAATTTATATGGCTGAGCCAATAACAGGCACCGAACAGCTATTGAAAAGCGAAGATGATATGAAAACAAAAATTGAACTTTTGATAATGAAAATACAGGCCGATTTTTGCAGAGCATTGGAGGCAGAAGAATCTGCAGGAGAGAAATTTAAAGTAGATAGGTGGCTACGTAAAGAAGGGGGTGGTGGTATAACATGTGTATTACAAGATGGAGAGGTTTTCGAAAAGGCTGGAGTTAATATATCAGTTGTTAAAGGTAATTTACCACCACAGGCCGTGCAACAAATGCGGAGTCGGGGTAAAAATTTAAGTAAGGAGGGTTCTTTGCCATTTTTCGCTGCAGGAGTAAGTGCAGTTATACATCCCCGAAATCCTATGGTGCCGACAATTCACTTTAATTACCGCTACTTTGAGGTCGTTAATAATGATGGTTCAAAACAGTGGTGGTTCGGTGGTGGTACTGATTTGACACCGTATTACCTAGATGAAACAGATGTTGTGCACTTTCACAAGACTTTAAAAGACGCCTGTGATCGAAACGATATGGAATACTACCCAAAATTTAAAAAGTGGTGTGACGACTATTTCCATATTACTCATCGTAACGAGAGCAGAGGAGTTGGAGGTATATTCTTTGACGATATTGATACTCCAAGCCAAGAAGAAGCTTTTAAGTTCGTTTCGGATTGTGCTCATGCGGTCATTCCATCTTATTTACCCATTGTTCAACGACATAAAAATGATGCGTATGGTGATAGAGAACGTCAGTGGCAGTTATTGCGACGCGGACGGTATGTGGAATTTAATCTAATTTACGATCGTGGGACAAAATTTGGACTTTATACGCCCGGTGCCCGTTATGAGAGTATATTAATGTCATTGCCTTTAACTGCGCGCTGGGAGTATATGCATTCGCCTTCTGCCGACTCAAAAGAGAGCAGATTAATGGATGTTCTTAAAAACCCTAAAGATTGGGTAAAAATTGATGTTGCTACTGTAGCAAGTGCGGCTTGATAGTAAAATAGGTAGAGTAAGGTATAAAAATGGAAAATTTTATATGGCTCGAATGCTATAATACATGATTTTACATAGTCTAGATGACCTTTATTTTTGCATTAGGAAATAAAATTTTGCTAAAATGGTGTTTTAATATTGATGTTTTCGTTAATAAAGAAAATTTTATTTATCTATAAGTAGATTGAAATGGGTATTTCGAATAGAATATTACTGTGTTTTTAAGCGAGTTTAATGTAACGCGATTTAAAAAGCACACATTCTCTATGAGATTTGATTTGGTATAACACGGTCTAAAAATTTATACATATTTTTTCTTTAACAGAAAAACGTATGTTTATACTGCATTTGTAAAACCTTGTGACTTGTTATTTTATTTTTAAGTTTTTTGATTACTTTTTCTAAATGAACTGATTATTTTTTATTAATTAATGTTTTATTCAAGACACATTTAAGAAGGTGGTATTGACGGTTCGAGTGACTGTTTTATAATACTTATGTAACTCAGTGAATCTTAATTGTCAAGTTTTATTTAGTTTAATTAAAACTAATCCTGCTTTTGCACGATTTCTTACTCGGTATCATTTGGAACGAAAGAAAAATGTACAAACAAGCTCCGATGAATTCTATTAAAAATATAAATCTTTTTATTTTACACCTAATACTGTTTTTACACCATTTTTGTAACGATATCGTTTGGAATTATCTAACGTGTAAATACAGGATTAATTGAATATGCAATTTCGGGAAGGGCACATCTCGCACACTTCGGCAAATGCGTTTTTTTTGTATCAATGAGTCCCAAATGCTTCCCTGCACCTACTACGTTTGAGAAACTGACATCCCTAGTATTCTTTCCACTTTAGAGGTTACGGCAGATAGGTCATAACTCTAAGAGATGTGCTCTTTTCGAAATTATTGTTTAAGCAGAGTACAAAATTATTCCTTATCGAGCTTATAGAGACAGTGTACCTATTAATTATCTGAAATTTCCAGATATTGTAAAATTCAAGCAATATATACCGGCAGAATTTACAGAATTTTATGATGTAATACTGCAATGGCCAACTACAAATGAAAAAGAGCTTCCTGAAGAAGATTTTTGATAAAAGTATATTATTTATTTTTGGTAGAAGTTAAGTTTTGTATACTCGGTGTCATAAATTTCGAAAAGAACACACATCTCATTGATTTTAAATATATGTATATATACAAACATATATAATAAAGTCAATATTCAAATATTTCTGTAATTTTCGGTTAAAAATTAGCCCCAAATTATAATTCATATACAATTTTTTGAACTATTATACATAATTAAAAAATAATTAGTTTTTTAATTTCCTGTAAACTTTAAATATTCTGAGATGTGCCAATTTCGAAATTGCACATTCAATAAATATTAATTTTTTTGACATTCAAAATACACAAAAAAGGAATAATATATGTTGTTTTTGTACAAAAATTAGTAGTAAAGACACCTTCACCTTATCTAATTTCACCGTGGTTTTATTCAGTAATTACTTTTTATTAAAAAGAGTGCATAAAGCACAAAATAAATATATAGTGTGTGGCATAAAGCAACATAAATTATTATATATTATTTAGTTACATATTTATCTTATTTTGCTAGGATTTTTTTCACGTGGAACCAATCATCTTTTTATACTGGTACTCTATCTTTTTTAACGCATTTTTTTTAATCGAGTTTTCGAGGAACCGTAAAAACAGAACGTTATCGAAAGTAAGGCAAACAATTTATAAGATCTTTTTGAAAAATATTTAAATATACAAGGCCAGGAATGGGACACAATTGTTTTTGCCCTTGAAAGAAGGGAAAGGCCGCTCATCAGGAAACAAAGACAGAGTGTGTCCAAATCCGAAAGAATATACGGCCCTACGTCTGTGCTCCTGAGAGCATCCATTCCAGTTAAATTTGTGGTGGCAAAGAAAGCCGCCAAGAATTCATCTTCTTCCGAGGGGGTAAAGGCTGCCTCAGTCCCCACCACAAGTGCCAAAGTTGTGGAGGTCAAGATGGTCAGCGAATGTAGTGTGAATGGCAAAAAGGCTAATGACTTGTCGGTGCTCAAGGCTTCGGCACAAGCTTCCGCCAAGCCCGAAGCCAGGACTTGTAGCAGTGAGAAAGCCGTTGCAATGACATCGGGCTCCTCGAGCATTCCGCTCAGTACGAATGGCCACCCTATCTTTACAGTTAGATCTAAGACGGAGGAGGACAGTGACATTAAACTGTCCTCTAGACTCCCGGTTGAGTGCAAGGTTTTTCAGGCCGAGATCTTCGCTGTCATCAAAGCAGCTGAGCGTTTTCGCGACTTGGTTGCTGAGGGGGATGGTGTGGTCTTTTACATGGACAGTCAGGCGGCTATTAGGACGCTGACTGGTCGCCGTATCAGCTCAAGGCTGGTTTATGTGCAGTACCCTCACGTCGCTTCTGGATGTCTGCAGTATAAAACTGTGTTCCGGGACACACTATCAAGAGCGGGCTCCGCTAGGGGCATAGAACAGGCGGATGTGTCTGTGAAACCGCCGCTTGGCTTTTTCTGAAGCTTGATTGATGATAGCTGATCCCGTCGTAGAGTGGAGGAGTCATGAAGAAGCCAAGGAGACTGTACTGTTTCCAGGCTACTTTGGCAGCGACTTGACCGCTCTACGACGGAATGAGTCCTCAATCTGAGGGAATCTCTTAGGATTCTAATAGGCTTTGTGACTGGGTACTGCGCTCTGAGGGCAAAGACTGGAATTTGGGAAGCAGGCTCTCCTAGTTTCTGTGAATTTGCGGCGATACAGTGGAGCTGGAGACTGTGGAATATATCCTCTGTCACTGACCGGGTCTTTATGGGCGTAGGCTTAGGTTGCTGGGCCGGGGCTCTTTTGATGGCCTGAGTGATATCGCGTCGGTCAGGATATGCGACCTGGAAGGCTTTCTGTCAGGTCTTGGCTCGCTCCTTACGTGATGCCCGGTTCTTTTTGGGAGTCTGTGTTCTTTCTATATACTCTTTCTGATGCTTTTTGTACAAAAGATTGGCTCTGGTTCTCAATATAGAAGACCATCCAACTAAACACTAATCTATTGTTAATGCTGTTATAAATATCTAAAAATAAAATTTTAAGAAAGTGCATACACTTTTGTACGCGAATTTTTTTAACACAATCTTACTTTTTCGTAATTAATTTGTACATAATTAATTTTATTCGCTGGATTTTAATATTTATTAAAACTATACAACAGGATTTAATAAAAACAATTAATTTTATATATTGTTAAGAGCTGTTGTTGTCATTTTTTTTATATAATCTGGGACATAATGGTTTTGTACGCAACTTTTTCTGACTAATGTATGCACAATCAAATCAAATCGTATACTATCAAATAATAACGATACTTATCAAAATAGTACATTCCGTTTAGGAAAAAAACCGGGTAAGAAATAATTTTTTGTTTGTATTATTTTTTCTACCACTGTATATAGATAATACATATAAATAGCTTTTACTCGGTGTACTTGTGCAATAACCGCTTGTCCAATCTCTCTAGCTTTTTGACCGATGTGGATAGATAAATAACAATGCTTTAACTGTTACAGTTTTCCACACATGCAAAATTCTATTTTTAGTATGAATGGGAGCTGTCATGTCCACTTATTTAATCGCGCTGTTATTGAGATAATGTAACTTGTCCTAGAAGTTGTTTAAATCAATAATGGAAACTTTACTATTACCGTTCTCAATATTTATTAAGTATTGGAGATGTATTGACTACCAAGTGATTGAGACCAAATTCAGAAAATTCTTCTTTTACCGTTCTCAAAAAAATATAAATATCAATATCTACTTTGTATGGGAGATACCATGCCAATATGTCAAATTCTGTCGATTTTTTAACTAATTATTTGTATTAACTACCAAGCCATAGAGACCAAATTCAGAAACTTCCACTTTATCCATTCTCAAGATATACAAAAATCAATATTTACTTTGTATGGGAGTTACCATTTTCACTTATTCGAATCCCCCCACTTTTTGACTAGATTTATTTATATTTACTTCGGACCTATTTGAACCAAATTTAGAGACTTACCGTTTTGAAGATATAGAAAAATAAATATTTGTCACCGCCTGTTAAAAAACAATCATTGAAAGTATCGATTGAGTGGTTGTCGAGTGGTTAAATGACGAACATACTGCAATTTATTTTTATATATAGATCTTACTAACCAGTTACACAGTTTTTTTTTATTAGTTTATTAACATTCTTATACCTTGAATTGCAGTGAAATAAATATCTTTCTCTTTATATATTATTTATCGGGGAAATTCTTTATCGTTTGTATACCTACGCAACGCATGCTCATGACGGAACATTTGACTAAAAGGCCAAACCTCTAAGTAACCTTTGGCTTAAGCATATATTTAATGATTTAACAACCATTTAATTAACACTACAAAGTTCAAAGAAAGTTTTTTGAAATATCTAATTAGTATTAGCAATAGTGTGTTACTTCTTATATTTATTCTAAGTTGTAGATTAAGTAACATCCCTATCTGAATGCAGTTTATAATTAAACAGTAAGTTGTGTATATCTATCTTGTTTCGATACACGTTATATTACCTTCAACAAATCTTGTAAGATAAATGATAACGCGTGTGATAAATTGTAGGTTTTTTCAAAAATCTTTTATTCAGTCTTTCTTTTTAACAAACGTTGAACACATGAAATGATAATCCTTACCAAAATGTACAAATTTCCCAGTCACTAAATTACGAAGGGGGCCTTACCGTGAGCTTTATTTATATACTTTTTTTTAAATCAAATTACTTCACCCACATAATATACTTTTTGTAGTGTGCTAAAGAATTGGACATATTTGTGAAATAAATTTTAAATTTACAAATGAATAATTTACCGTAGATAAAATTCCAAAATTTTATTGTATGCATTGCAAATTACAAGAAGACATATACCAATTCTTACCCTTGCTTTAAAAAAACCTATTTTAACTTTCTTTTTGATATTTACCACATATTCGATTACAAAATGCCAATTCTCATACAAGTGAGCTTCTTTTGTAAGTAAAGCATCAGCATAATTCTAGAATTATTAGAAGGGAAACCTCTCAATTTAATAACACTTACTTAAAAATTCATCACTTGTAAATAAGTGATGATCTTGAACAGTTTATCGTTTAAAAAATCTGCTTTCCAATGCCATTACATTTCATTACCTTTGCATGTGGTAGGTATAATGTAAAACACACTAGTTATGGGTTGGCAAGTCATAGAACGAGCCCCTAGAATAGGAAATTGTGTTAGTCAATCAGATAACAACAAACAATTTACCTTTTAAAACCTTTGTTGACTCATTTAAAAATGTATGTATTTAGAATGATTTACAATTTGAAATTCAACAGTATATTCTTAATACATTTCTTATACTTTTAGTAAAAAAAAAAACAAAATTGAAGCATGTTTCCCTTGAAAAGGAAAAGCAAGAATAATAAAAAGACAACAATTTTTATTTCAAATTGTAAATATTCAAAAAATACAATCCTTTACCATATTTTTTTTGTATTCTATTTTTGTTGACTCTCAAACAATTTATCTTCGACGTACTTTTACTTATTTCCCAGTGATCAGAGTTTAACAAATGAACTTTAATTTATAGACAAATACTGTACTTTCAAATTTAAACTGTAAAAAGAAAGAGAAAAATTTGATGTTACTAAATGTTTTTAATACCAAGTTATAACAATTTGTTTTTGGTGGACAAGCAATTCTAACTAATTTGATAAGTAGAAAACTTACGGTACTAGAGAAAAAAAAAATAAAAATCCCACGAACCACCATGGGACGACTTAAGAATAGAACAATGTACTCTTCCTTGTTGAAGTTTTTGCTAATTTATTCCTTGTAAAACGTATGATCTAATGATTGATCGTATCCCCTTACCTGAGAGGAAAAACTAATAGCGTACCACACTCACATTCATATATTAAATATAAACATACGTCGAGATTTAATTTTTATATTTTCTTTTTTTACTTACTTTGTGTTTGTTCACACGCACACACAATGTGGGTTCATTACTTAATATAAATATTTGTTACATTGATTACAAACTATTTTTGCTTTATAATATTATTTGTTTGGTTGTAAAATAAGCTTTTTAAAAATCAATAAATGTTTTAAGATCCAACATTGATTTTCTTTAGACAAAATAAAAAATTCTTTAAATATGTAATTAAAATTGAAATATATAAAAGCTTATTTTTGGAAAGAGGCAATTTAATGAAATTTGAGTCAAATGGAACTTGTGTTGTTAGGCATTTTAGCGACAACCAAAGTATGATTTTATAAAATATCAAATTATAATTATTACTTTCTTTTGTCAAATTTCATTATATGCATGTTTAAAACTAAAGAAATAAAAATTATTACCATCAAATTTTTAGAAGCAATTTTAAATTTACTAACGTAAATTATACATATAATTATATCTGTCGTTTTATATGTAACAATTTCCATATGATTTTTGCCTGGTGCTGTTTATTTAATAGAACTGTAGTAGTTTTTGAATTAAGTAAAGCAATCATAAAGATTGTGTTATTTTAGCGCCACCATGACTGCTGATCGTCGTTAGTATTTTGACCATTATCGTTAGAACCCGTTCCGGTAGCACGTCCAGGTATTGGCGGCGGTGGCACGCTGAACATATCATGCGGTGGTCGGAACTTTTCTTCTTGTTCATCATCCGTTTCACGTTTAATCGAAGCTGTTGGGTACATTGGATACGTTGGATAACCATCATCAATTGGTTCTTCCTTTATCTTAATTATATCCATATCGCGGAAATCTGGCTTACGTTCCTTACTATCACGGCGATCGCGTTCACGATCTTTGTCACGCCGTTCGCGTTTTCTTTCGCGCCGTTCACGGGATGAATCTCTTTCACGAGACTTTGAGCGCTTCTTCTTTCGGTCGCGTTCTCGATCACGTTCACGATCCTTTTCACGACGATCACGTCTTTCGTATTCATCATACTCACGGTCACGACTGCCGCGACGCTTCCTACGCTCACGTGACCTGCTGCGTGAACGACGAGGACGCTCACGTTCTCTATCGCGTATACGATCTCTTGAACGTGATCGACGACGAGCAGCGTCTCCAAATCTTCCACCTCTTTCCAACGCTCGAGCATTTTCTCTATCTTCCCTCTCACGCTCCAGCCGATAACGTTCACGTTCGCGCTCATTATCCTCACGACCCGAGTGCTTTATGTTGACATCATTACCACCACGACGTGTACCACCCAACCCGCCACCTAGACGTCGAGGTAACCATCCTTTCACTGTCCGTGCTCTTTCCACATCAACCAAGACTCTTTTACCATCAATCTTTTTGCCGTCGGCATGCTTATAGGCAGCATGCATGTCGCGTTCATGTTCATATTCTATGAAAGCATAACCCTTAGGCTTACCAGTTTCCGGATCAGTAATCATAACAATCTTTTTAATGGGGCCATAAATTTCAAATTCTCTTCTTAGCTTTGATTCTGATGTATCATAGTTAATACGGGCAACAAACAGTGTACGAAAGGGATCTTCCGTTGCATTTTTAATTTCCTGAGGATCCCAAAGTGCAATTTCACGCTCTAACTTATACGCTACCTGTTCAGCTTTTTCTCTACGACGTCTCTCTAAACGTTCTTGGCGTGTCTCCATTTTCTTTGGAGGTGGCGTATCCTTGGGATCTTCAAAATCATTTAGAAATTTACCTACACCCAAATAGCCTCGTGATTTCTTTTCATGTGGCAACTTGTCCACGGGTGGCATAAATGGTATAGGGTCTCTAGCGGCAAATAGTGCCAATAAATTCGGCGGAAGGTATTGTGTCATTTTTATTTAATTTTTAAGCTTTTTCTTTGATTCACTTCTTACAAGTTGTTTACGTCCTTTAAAACAGCGACTCCTTTTTTCTCTTCCACAATATTCATACAAACCTGAGTAATGTTATTTACATTTAATTATAATTTATAGGTTAGTGCTGAACTGATTTTTAAGCAGCTCTCTTCCGACTTACCTTCTCATTGCAAGGTGCAAAAATAAATTTTCCTTTTTATTATAAATTGTTTTCTATTTTACTTTATTTCCTGCCACTTGATTCAATCGTAAATTATAATTACTAAATATTTTACAATAAAAAATCTTACTTTACAAGCGAAAGAAAAACAGCAATGGATGCCAATCTATTACAAATGTAGCACATAAAAGAAGTAATGCCAAGTAACGAAAATACCAATGTGTTCAAATGGGTGTGTTTTATTAAAAAATCAGCGATTTTTAAACGTTGCTTCAGAATTAAAAACCATTTTATGTAAAAAAATATATTTACTTGTACAAGAATAGTAATTGGAAAGAAATTTATTTGAAGACATAGATTCCAGAGAAATTTATTGCTTAGGTCAATAATATATGAAACGTTTTTAAATGTTCGACTGGTACACGAAAGTATTCTACTCTACATTACCCTGCTGCACGTTCCATTTTCAATTTTTTCTATCCATCTGATTCTGCAATTGATAGCACGATACTCGAAATTGATTTTTACTTTCAAAATGTCTTCATAACAACAACAAATTGTTCATAAGAATTATTATCAGCTGTTTTTTGAACGAATATTTAAATACTCTATTGGAAAAAAATCTGATAATAAGGTTTACTTAAATGTAAGTGTATTTAGAATTGAAAGACAAAACTTATATGTCTAAACCCGTGTTACGTAAATAACAGCGTTTGTCTAAAGAGGCCAGCGTTTGATTTGGTGACGTTTATATCAACCACATTATCATGTTTTACCATGCGGATATATATTTCAAGTTTTCTTGAAATTATTTTACATATATTACTTTTCGAAATTTACTAAAATCGACGTAGGCGGCACGCAATTTAAATTTGAAAACAATTTCTTTGTTTAAAATATGTTCGTCGATAAAACAACTACAAATTGTTCACACCAATTATGATCAACTGTTTTTGAACGAAAATTGAAACACTCGATTGAAAGTCTCCTTTCACGCAGGTCAAGTCTGTTTCATCAAGTCTTGAGTTTTTAGGCAAAGGGTATAAATAGAATGGAAAGTGATACAGACTTGACCGTACGTTTTCTATTTTTCTTATCCTCAATACATTAAAGTACAAACAATAAACACGTACATTTCATGTTCGAGTGTGAACGCGAATGTAAGTTCAAAAGAAAATCTAATAAAAATTGACGAATCAGACTTGACTAATGTGAATTGTGACAAAGCAAAATTGATAATCAAGCTTGTATAAATTTTGTAAAATGTGAGTAAACATTAGAAATGTGTGTGTGTTAGAAATTGAATGACAAAAATTAAACATGTAACCCTGCGGTTACACGTCAAGTTTTTCTTGATATTGTTTCACATAAATTGCTTGTCAAAATGTCCTAAAATTGATAGCTGTGACGTAGGCGGCATGCAACTTGAAATCGATTTGAAAACAATTTCTTTGTTAAAAATGTGTTTACCGAGAAAACAACTACAAATTGTTCATGACAATTATGATCAGCTGTTTTCTTGAAAGCATCTTGAAATACTCGATGGAAACCAAATTTGATTATCAAGTTGGTATCAGTTTTTGAAATTGTGAGTGCATTAGTAAAAAGTGTGAGTGTATTAAAAATTGAAAGGCAAAACTTTATCGTGTAGCTCCCATGTAAATTATGGGAAAAAAACGCCTAACTATCGTCTTAAAAACGACAACCATCGTGATTGTTTGCTAATTGTTCATGCAGCCAATTTGTGTTATAACTAATTCTATGTGTCACCCTGTTGTATGAGAGCTAATATATAAACAATTAAGTTTTTTATGATTACGGGCCTTGATTAAAAGTGTGATATGTGTCCTATTTTATCTATTATAGGTGTTATATAAATATTCTGATATGACTTCCATATATTTCAACTGTCTATTGGCGCTTACTATTATAAGGTTCATTTAAATATGAAAAAAATTATATTACCATTACCCTGTTATATCATTGGAAAATTTTGATCGCTAAACTTTTTGTTTTTCCAATAAATTACAATAATAAAAGGCACCAAATAACGGATTTTTTGTTTTAATCAATCCGATCTTGATGAAAAGCATAGCACTTAGAATTTTTAGTGTATTTTTGCAGTAACCTTCATTTTGTAACTCTTCGAATTATTAGAAATTTTTAGTATAATTTTTTTTCAAATTCTGTTTAAAGAAAATTTTAATTTAACAAATCATTGGTATTTTAAATATTTTTCTTGTGTTTAGCTAAATATTTGTTAAAAACATTTTATAAATAAAAAATATATAATTTTTGGTAAGTTTGTGTACAATCTTGAATAAATTTGCACAAAATGATGTAAAACAATTATTTTTTTTTGGTTGAAGTCGATTAGAAAAATAAAACGAAAAAAATAAAAATTATGTCAATTTGTGAAATGATGGAAAATAAAAATTTATCTGCGGCCAATGAAATCCAAAAGGAAAAAGAAAATGGCGCAGGCGCCATATTAATTGATGATCATGTTGATATAACACCAACATCTGCTGGTGATGCTTATGAGAACACTATTGAAGTTGACTTCAAGCATACTTCAAAACGATCTGATGTAGAAAAATATGTAAAGCATATGACACCACCACCTCCTCCACCGACAACACCAGTCCAACTTATTCATGTTGCCAAACGTTCAATTGATGTCAACATATTGAATACTCAACTTGAGTCTGAATTCATTGAAGAAAAGTTAGGGGGTCTAACTAAATCAACACCTCCACCGCCACCAATTCCTCGAAAACAAACTGCAGTTGGCTTTTGCGATGACAAACAAATTGATCATTTGAGTTTTAAATCTCTTATTAAAAAGGCAAAAGTTAATTTGAAATCTGTTCAAACAAACGAAAAAACTGATGCACCACCGGAGGTTAGTAGCCTATTTTTACATTAGTATAAAGTTTACTATTGGTCTTGTTGTTCTGGTCCAGTTGTATGGACTGTTTTAGTAGGTTTATTTGATGGACTTCTCAGAAATTTGATGTATACAAAATTTGGTTTATAAGTCATATATTAGTCTTTATGTCCGTCAAATATGAATTTTTGCAGACGATTTACAGATAATTTGTTCTTGACTACAACTTTTAAACCATTCGATTGTTAGCCAGTTTGTGGTTACCAGCGAGTAATTTGTTCTTGACTACAACTTTTATGCCATTCGATTGTTAGCCAGTTTGTGGTTACCAGCGAATATTTGTGCTTAGCAATAGCCTTCGCCGATACTCCCAGCAGATCTAGACTGGTGTTTAACCAATAAACGTCGATGCTTACATTCATATGTATGTACGCACGTTCTTTAAAAGATAAGTGATAAGACCAGCTAAAACACATTATTTTTATTTAGAAAGGTGTTAGCGTTAAGTTTTTGAGTTTTTTCTGACAGCAGACATCATATTTTACATAGTCTTGGTCTTAAAGGTTCAATTAAAAGTAACTTAACGTAGTAACTTCGCCGTAGTTGCAGCGCAACCAATGAACCTTATTAAGTTTACGGCGTTATGTTAAGTGACATCTAATTGGACCTAAAGACCCTAGTTAGAATTTTCACAAACGATGGGAAATTTGGTAAGGCATATGTAAAATACGCGTCACACAAGAGAATATTTGTCAGTCAGCAAAAAAACTTCTATAGTAAGAGTTCGACAGTTATACATACACCACTGTATCCAGGAAAAAAAGTCTTGAGTTCATTTTTCCTTTTCATATACGCTCATAAATACTCTATTGGATTAACGTCAGAACTGTGTAGAGGGGATGGGGCAGCACATTTTTTTACATAATATGTAAGTCATTTTCTTACGATTAGGTAAAAATCCTTGTGGCCATTATCGTGAGCTAATCAATAATCTCCAAACTAAACAATAATTTGACTTTGCGGCTTCGAAGTTGTCTTTTAGTATCTTTAAATAATCCATCTAATTCATTGTTCCTACTATAAAAGCACGATTTCGTACTCCATTTGATCCAAATGAACACAATACCATAACATGTCAGCAACCATGCTTGACAGTTTTGTTTAATTTTTAGTCATTTAAAGCTTGGCCTTCTTTTCGTCACACAAAACGCCGATTATCAAATTTGGATTCATCACAGTGATTTTTGTGTTCCTAAAGTAAATACAGTGACCCATCCTCTACAAATCCCTAACCTTAATCTTAGAGAGCATTTATAAACGTGTGTATAGACCAACATGTTATGAGCAACAACCAGGTATAATAGCTCATAAAGATTATTTGCTTAAACTACCTAATTCAAGGATTGGGAGAAGGCGCCTGTTCGTAAATGCATCCTGCGCTGCATTGACGAGGGCAAACTTTTAACCCAGAAAATAGTGATGCACTTTTAATGCACGTAAATTTGCGGCAGTACTACCTTTAATTTGTATTAACAAGTTTTGGAGTAAAATAGTGAATTTAGGATGCTTTAAAGCGGTAAATGTCATGATGCAGTGTTATGAAGCATTCACGAACATGAACAAGTATTGCTTTGGCAAATAAAGCATATATCATTTTGTGTTTTTAAATAATTTGCATCATACATAAAAGTGGAAAATTCGTTCTTATCACCAAAATTTTTTTCGGTTATATTTATCCATATAAGTCTATGGCATTAATCCGTACAGACCCTAAATACAGATAAAAAAAATTATAACACAAATTATCAAGCAATTTAAATAACGATAACATCTTTTTTACAATCTCTAAATTTTTATTAAGGTCAACTAAATTCTGAAAGGAATGATATATTTAACATTTGTCTACGGCTTTTTAATGTAGGTAATTTAATAAGTGGAAGATGGTGTTGATAATTGGCCAGATTAACATTTGAATTCTATCCCAACCCACGAAGACAAAATAATAATTGTTTTTGAACAGATTCAACAGAATTTAAATAAAAATGTTTTCAAATATGAAAAATAAAATCAATAAAGAATTTTTATTTTATTATAAATTCACAATCACGCTTTGATGATATATGTCAAAGTAGAATGAGAACATTAATACGCTTTAGTGATAGTAGAATGTGTATCTTTAAATCATGATTCTAACGTTACTACTTTAAATTTTTCAAAGTTTACTACAATTTCTGTTAAGTTAAAAAATAGTTTTTAACCTATTTTTTCCACATTTTTTGTAGCTTTTTATTTTTATAAAAAAAAAAAAAATAATTTAAAAGTTAAATTGTAATTAAAAATGAGGTTAGCCTTTCCATTTTGTACCTTAGCTGAGTAGAGAAAAAATGTTCAGTTCTATAGGTGTTGCATATTCCTTCATTTCTTGAATATAAAAAAATTTAAAATTTTTCTATTACCATTCTTTTACCATTCTTAATATATCAAATTGAAGTTAAGTTCGCATTTCTCTTAGGCCTGTTGTTCTTTAGCATATTAAGCTACATTTTTTCTGTATTGTATTATTTGATTAATTGTTAAATTATTTTAAAACATTTAGATTGCAGATTTGAATATACAAAAAGATCAGGAAGTGAAAAATATGGCTTTAATGGAATTACCCAAGAAATCTAAATTAAATGAGATTTTAAAGTTTAATGAACGCACAACAAATATTGAAAAATTGAAATCGTTAGAAAGCTCGTCTGCAATTTCCATTGCTATTCCTTTACCACCACCGTCATCTTTGGTCCCAAAGGACGTCTTACTGTCCATCAATGAGTGTGAAGAGAGTGTTGAAAGAAATAACGATATATCTAAAAAATTAGTTGGAATTCAGCAACAGTTGACATATCTTCATCATCATGATAATAATTACCATAATGAAGAAGATATGTTATCTTTGCAGGTCTTGTCGGCTCGATCTTCAACACCATATACTCAGGGAATGTCATGTACAACAGCAAGCTGTGAGTTGGTAAATACTTCGGAACACGTAAGTCCAGTTAAAGATGATGGAGAAAATATTTGCAAGCATAGTGGTAAAGAAGTTCGACAAAATTTAAAGGCGAAAAAGATGCCAGTTACAGCTTCTAAATCAGTTTCATCACTTCCAATTGCTAACGAATGTGGGAAAACGCTTTCAAAATCGAGATCTGATAATTTTCAGCAATGCAATTCTATTAGGCATTATTCAAAAGCAAATCTTTACATGATTCGCAATGAAATGATGTCAAGTGCAAACCTTAAACAACACGTATCGCACTACGTACCTCCGAACATTGTAAATTGCGATGTAATTGAATTAGAAGCTCGACTTAAACGTTTTAACATTTGGAAATCGGCCGATGCTGATATTACTGCGCATGGAACTCGAAACAGCAGTAATCATAATAGTAGTAATATCTGCAACGGCAACAGTATGAAAGCAAGATGTAATGATATGATGCCCAACTTCGTTAAGCGCAAATTTATGGATGAATCCATTATTAGAAGTCAGCCTCCACAACCTCTTGAGTTTAAAGTAAGTTTAAACATTTTTGTTAATACTTTAAAATAACCTCATTTTATAATGAAAATCAATCAGGATCCAGCTATAATAACAAACCAACGCCGTATTGGCAGTGGTCGTATATCTCACAATAAATGGTCAGGAATTTATCAACAATCACAGTACGGAAATCAACACTATCATTCGAAATCATTAGAATGTCATCAAACTATCAAGAATTTGGCAGATGAAAGCAATACTAAAGGTAAATTATTGTTAAACATTTCCAGATTAAATTGTTTTTACTTTTATTTCATAAAAATAAATTTGGTTTAAAGATTCGAAGGAAGACTCTAACAAAGATCGTACTGTTGATGTTGGAAAATCAAATTATGTGAAACGAGTTATGTCCGGATTTTTAGTTGTTTCTAATCCAAGGGAACGAGAAATGGAAGAAAAATATAATCAAAACAACAAAAATCAGCAAAATGAAGAGCCTGAGTGGTTTAGCTGTGGTCCAACATCCAGGTTAGATACAATTGAATTGTGTGGTTTCGAAGAAGATGACGAACAGCATACACAATACCCACATAATGAAAATAGCAGCAGTAAGGGTAGTAGCACTGAAGGGGAAACTGGAGAATCAGATATCAATAATGATGAAAGTAAAGAAAATCGTATACAAAATGCAAACAAGGTAAATAACTTCATACATTTTATTGATGTATGTATTGATGTACGTATTTCTCAATAGATGGAATCATCTGGTAAACCTAAATGGGATGATATTAGTAAATATCGCAAATTCGGTTCCAAACTTGATTCGAACAATAATATTCATGATAAAATCCATGATAAATCAGACCATACAACAAAGAAGTCAATACCATTTCAATATGATCAGTTTTCTGGAAACTCAAAGTCACATTTTAATAACAATCATAAACGTAATACCAGCGAAGTAGGTAATACAGGAGGATATCATCAGTACCAACATCCAAGTAATAGTTCAAGATTTCTACCATTATTTGGTGGTTATACTTCAAAAAATAAGTTGTGTGATCCATTGGAGAAGAGTAATTCCTCTGCTACATTACATGAATTCTTTAAACAAGCAATAAACACACAGAAAAAACCTACAGATCATTTACAATCAGTTATAAATAATGGTAACACAAATAAACTTTCACCATCAGATATAAACATGACCGAAATACCTTCGGTTGATGAACTAGAAGCTAAGTGGCGACAAGTTTCATCTATCGCTGGAAGTGGCGTAAAAAATATTGAAAATCATGCAAATAGTGTAAACAACAATAATAATCCAATTCGGGATTCAGAAAACTTTAAAAAATTAATTGACCAGTTAAATGGTTTTAATAGCGTGAATACTTCACCTCCACAAATGCCATTAATGCCTAAAACTGAACAACAGCATCAAAATAGAATGCAGAACACTGTATATTCCAATGGCAACAATAATGAGAATCTCTCAACTATTATATTTAAACGACACTTGCAACAAAAGCAACAGCAACAGCCCACTGGGATATCACAAGCAAATAACTTACAACAGCAGTTCAATAAACAGAATGTATTCTTACAGCAACAGCAAGCAGCTCTTATAGCAAATCTACAGTTGAAGGCTATTTTAAGTCGTCCCGAAGCTCAAATGTTGCTATTAGGTTTGGCTAAAGGTAAATATTTTAAGAAAAAATCTGCAATAACAAATGAAATTAAAAATATATTTTTATTTGATATCTAAAACAAACATTAGGAGAAATTTCTAAACATGGCCTTTTAATACAATTGGCAAATCCTCGTCTGCCTCAGAGGGATCGCGAGGCAATTACCGCTGTCCTTACATTCACCTCTGCGCAGCAACAACAGCAGCAACAACAGCAATTTGAAACCATGTCGACAAATTTAATTATGAGCCAATTACAAAATCTTCAAAATTTGGCTATTGTTCAACAAAGTTTGGCAGCTCAACAACAACAGCAACAACAACAATTGCATAGCGGAAGTAAACGTTCAACAACAACAATACAGCCCATGAGTCAAGAAGAACTCCAGACTCATGCAAATTTGATAATGCAGAATGCTTTGATTAAACGTAAAATAGAAGAGCAAACAGGTGCGTTGGGTTTACAGAAAATTCTTCAACTGAACGCGGCTGCTCAAGTAGCTAAACAACAGCAGCAGCAACAACAGCAACAACAACAGCAACAACAACAACAACAACAGACACATAATCGCATAACTGGACCGGGTAATAGTCAAAATATACAAAACATGAATCGTGTTAGTAACCGACGACTCCAAGCTTTGCAAAATTTGTTTGACGATTCAAATGGCGTAGTAGATAACATGCACCAGCAACAAGGTATAAATCCAAATGCAAGTTTCAGTGGCAACCTGAACAATATTACTGTAATAAATAATCGCAACAATCGCACTAGTGGCAACCTACAAACTCAACGAAGACGTTCATCTGGAGCATTGTCTAAAAAGTTTACTCCAGATGTAGAACTGCAACAACAACAACAACAGGAACAACGCCAAATAGTTGATCCCCAGTCGCCACACTATCCATCGTTAGTGATGTCAAATGATGTCCATTTTCATCATTCTGGTAGAACAAATAAACTTCATGTATCGCCACAACAACAAGCCACTCTTCTTTCAGTGGGAGGCAGTAAGTAGTATTTCATTTATTAAAATTTTTTATACTTAACAATATTGGATATGAATTTTTGACTAAGACTAAGATTTTCCTCACATTATTCAATAACTAAAAAAATTAAGAGGACATAAATGAAAATTGGTTTAGGGAGTTCAATATCTAGGAAATATTATTCAAGCATTAGTCCTTTTAAAATATTTTTAATTCAAAAAAATTTGCTGTAGAACATTGAATAACTACATATAAAATTTGTTGTAAAATATTGTTTTTGAATTTGATCAAAATCTAATATCCTTTTTAAAATGGCATGACAAATATACATATTAGATATTTTTTAAGCAGTATACAGAGGCCTGTTCTGAAAATCACATTTCGTGAAAGTGATTTGAAATCATATAAAAGGGAATGCTATTCTGTATTGGGTGTTCGTAAATGAAGTTTCCTGCGACTCGAGTAAAACAAACTCACTTTTGTTTCATCTATCCCCAAAAATTCAGACAGTTATTGTCCAATCTGTAAAAAATACGTGTATGGCTGCCTTTGCAATGCAAACTTTGACAATGGATTGCATTTCTAATCTCATCCTTTTCTTAGCTGATGCGCAAACAAATGCAATTAGAGCAGTATAAAAATCTGCAGTGCCTTTTATAAACAATGGTATTTCCGATAAAATTAAAAAAGTGAAAATTTTAGTTCAAATAAAAACGTTGATTAAAAAATTAGTTTTACAAAGTTTAAAATGACAATGCATTTAATCTTAGTCTTATCAACACCCTTATGTAAGGAAATAGCGTCAAATTTTTCATAACTCCGACGCTTAGATCAGACTGAGTTAAAACTGCTGGCATGAGTTATGTTGGCATTGAGTGCTGCTATGGTTTATGGCTTATTTGAGTAGACTGGCGATTTACCAAAAACCTACAAGTATCGTGGTCATATAAGATGATCTCTCGTGTTTCTATCATCCAACTCAGTACAGTTGGTTATATTTGTCTTTGACGACAATGACCTTTTTTATGACCTGGTCAACATAATTCTTAAAGAAGTATAGATCAAAGACGTCCCTAGTCCAAAATACACAAAATAGTCGGACATTGCGCATTGGACGCTCTTGGATCTTATGTGGATTAGTAACATACAAAGTTTGACAATTGTCTTCGTTTATGTACCAATTCATCCATAAATTGACAGAACAATTTCGAAATTTTCACAGTGCTCGAACGGTATATATATAATATCGTATATATATAATATTGTGAATAGGTTCGAGTTTAATACGACCAGACTAATAGTTTTTCTTTAACCCATTTGCATCATATCTCTAAATGTTGCCGAAACCAGCATTATTTTATTATTATTTTATTTTGAACTTACAACCAGAAAAATAATACTTTACACAGAATTCTTTATTGTTTGTTTATCGTAAGACTCTTAAGCGACTGCTGATAAGCTGAAAACAAAAATTACTGTATCACCATTCCCGGTGGTCAGTTTTTGTTTGCGGATTATTCCGTCAAACGATGCAAATAGATTAACAGATGTGCTATCTGTAACTAGAGCTAACCATATATTATATAGTATTCAATCTTATGTTTCAGATCCTTTAAGCATTTAAATAAGCTTTTAAAAATTTTACATGAAATTGTAAACGTCAAAGTAAAGCTGCTTTTGTAACGGTGCAGTAAAAACCTTCCTCAATCTTTATCCGATTTTTTGTATGTATGTCTATTATATTCCATATCTGTGTCTATATAAAAGAGTAGCTTAAGACAACTTTAGACTTTTTTTTTACTAACCGACACAGATTTATATAATAAAAGACAAGATACAAGGAAGGGAACATCTTATACGACTAGAGTTTTTTCAATATATTTTTTTTCTAGATATGATAAATCTGTGTCGGTAAGTAAGAATGTCTTAAGTTGGCTTAAGCTACTTTTTCATATCGACACAGATATATGTACTTCAAAGCTACTGATTCAAAATCTTGAAATAAAATATGGGATATGGAAAGATTGTAAACTGTTTTAAAAAAAACACAATGGAACTGATTTATTATAGGCCAGTGCTTTAAAAAAATATAGTTTTAGAAAATTTAAATTTTTTATTTTTACACAGATTTATGCAAAATCACACATTTGATTCCTACAATATTACGTACCTACATTTTTACAATAACAAGAAAATGTAATTGTATTGTCGTTTAATAGTAAATAATACAATAAACTATTCGAAACTTGACTATTTTATTGTCGTATTTTTGGCGGCAAATACACAAAATTTATTAACCCGTTAAGTTTTACAAGAAAAATATAAATTGTCATTCGTTCTTATCGTAAAGTACACAAAGGACTAGGGAGATAAAGAGACATTTTAGTTAACCCCATGCTTCCATATGACGAATGGGAAATACCACTTCGATGGATTTTTCAGCAAGACAGCGATCAAAAACACTTAGCAAAATTGGTCAAAGAATAATTGTCAGCCACTGGGGTTCAAGTCTTGGACTGGATAGCTCGATCACTAGAATTGAACCCTCTTGATAATTCTTTCTTTTTGAAGTGCGGGCTTCGATCACGTTGTATTAAAAATAAGTAGTAGCTGATAGGGTATTTAATATTAGAGTGGCAATCAATATCAACAACAATTCGAACATATTTTATAGAATCTGTGTCAAAACGCAAATACTGAAAACTGCTTAAGTTTCGAACAAAGAGCTATTTTCGTTTTTGTTATACCTATAATTTATGTAGATAACATAATGAGAAATAAACAAAAAATCTATTTACACGTAATATAGAATTCTTTGATCGTTTCGTTAGGAAAAGTTAATAAGTTTTAAACAATACTGTATTTTCAAGGTACGGAAAAGAGCTCACAAGTTTATTGATTTATTATAGCATTATTGCAATGTGGTTTGTTTTTTACAATCGATACTACAAAAGATTGCATTCTAAGGAAATAAGGGTTTGGTTCTTAATAATAGCATATTGTTAGGGAGTACTTGTATGCACTACGGGATATGTGTTTGTGGTTGACCGTTTAGTTAATCGCGCGACGCATTGCAGAGAGTATTCCTTCTTTAATTGTACAATACGTTTGAGGAACACTTACTGTGAAAGTTGTAAGTTAAAAAGATAAAGTTTAGTTTCTTAAATGATGACTAAAGGACCCACCTACGGAAGTTTCATCAAACATTTTCAACTCTACTGGTGTTGTACAGATATTCTGTTACGGATATTATTTCTTTAAAAATAATCTTCGAAAAAAAAAACTACAAAAATGAAAGTAAGATGTCTTCTTCGACTTCTTTAAGATAAAAAATAATTTAGTTCGAGATAGATTTCATAAAACTTCAATTGTTGTAATATTAATAAGATGGTTAAGGTGGGAAAAATAATACTTTAAGCTTTGGATTGGTCACTTGGTCTTAAAATTTTTAAAATGTGGAGTACCTTACGGTTCTGTTGCATTACTTGTTGTAACATTTCATCGTTGTTTTTTTAAAATTTTTTAAAAAAAAACAAAATGTTTATATATATATATATAATGTATATATATATATATATATATATATATATAAAGTATATATATATATATATATATATATATATATATATATATATATATATATATATATATATATATATACTAGTATATATTTTTTCTGATTTTAAAGTGTAATGATGTGTAATTTTAAATATACATATTTACAATAATTTAAAAAAATATGTATATGTATGTATACTTTTAACTTGGGTCATAAATTAATGATTATTGATTTTGCGACTGCGGTAGAAGTAGTATATGTAATTTAAATATATTTTTCTTTTTTTAATCTTTAGTGACCTAAATTTAGTGATATTCTGTATCAAGAGATAAAGAAAAGAAAAAGCTTTTTAAAGCTAAACTTTCTTTAGAAAATGTAAACTAAATGATAATGCGAATATTTTTTTATTTATATTTAATAGAAATTAGTTTATTTCGTAATATGTATAAACCCAAATCTACATCACAAATAGGTGGAAGTGTAAAAAAATCCCCATTTGTTGGCGTTCGAAGAAATAGTTTGTGTGTTTCTTAAGTAAAATTTGTGAATATGTTATATGTATGTAATCCATGTATGTATGATGTGTATGTATGTATGTATGCACAATAAACAAAATAATAGTTTGTGTATACACAAATATAAAGTAAACTTGAATTCTTTTATAATTATAGAACGGGTTCTAAAACTTTTCCTGCGAATATAATACTTCCAGTTGCCTCCTCTTCTATGAAAAATATGAACGGGCGATTGACAGTGAACTCCTCAATAACTGGATCTCCCCCAAATTTATTGCCAATTTCAAAAACTGTCGAAGCGAATGCTTCAGTGCCGTTTTCGTTGACTTCGATACCAGCTTTTTGTATAACATTGGAGACCTTTAATTTTCCAGCTACTTCTGCACCCCTATCTAAGCCAGGTAAAGATGCATCATCTGTAAATATGTCATGGATGCCCAATGAAGAAAGCGTACTTTTTAGATTTTTATTAAATTCAAACTTGAACTTGGGCAATGTTACTTTTAATTTGGTTTCCTCCATCATAAATTGCATACGTTTTACCTGATCGTTTTGTAGGACATGAGTTAATTCTTCGATTCCTTTCTTAGTTTTGGGCAACAATATGAACATTGCGAATTTCTTACCCTTGTATGGCAATCTCAATATTTTTGCATCCATTGAACTGTGGTCATAGTAATAAAAGTATTCGGTTTGCTCCATATATTGAACTCGAGTTTGGTTTACTGGTGTTTTGAAGAAAACTCCTTCGTAAGTTTCATTAAATTGGCGACGCCATAATCCATTAAAGTAGATAGCGTTTGTTAATAAGAGAACACTATTTTGTATATTTTCATTGGTTACGAGATTTTGCAAACGACCATTTGTAACATTCTTACACCACTCATTGATATGATCTGCTGATGCTTGTGTATCTTTAAAGTTTAAACGTTCAATTGACGTACCATAATATGTTGCTAACATTGCGGCGTATCTTTGTTTGGGTTCAATAAACTCGTCAGTGAACATCTTTGTTTCTAAATTAAGAGTATTGTATGGATTTTCCTTTCTCAATGATGTCAGTATCTTTTTATAAAAACCACGTAAATTGTCTGGTGATTTTATAACTTCAAGTGTTTTGATCAACTCCCTTTGTGTTTGTGTATTATTACCAGTTGCTTCGGCTAACAATGCCAAAAGTAATTTGACCGAAAATGGAGATATGACAACATTTGTTTGTTCTTCGTCAAGTATACTTCTTAACAGTTCCCATGAGAAATGGTCATGAGCATCACTGTTAAACGGTACATAGTCATCAATGTCATCGTAGGCATAAAATCCAGTATCAAATGATTGGGGATTTACATTAAAAATTCCTGTTGGAGTAATCGCATTTGTTGCTTGTGCTGATGATGCTGCTGTTGTTTCTGTCATCGGAGAAGTCAAAGCTTCTGGTTTAGTTGTTTCGGCTTTTAGGCATGTTGTAAAATTCAGTATTATTCCAAAAACAATTATTTTTTTAATTAGAAATTTTTTATTTATCATTTTTTGTTTGTTAATTTCTTTAATAATGATATAATAATGATTGATTTTAATAAAATTGATTAGACGTCTCAAACAATACTCAAGTTTATTTAGTAACGAATTTTAGAAGAATATCTGCGTATTATTATTTACCAGATCTTGTACGCTTAACGTTTAGTCTTTAAATGATTTTAAGATTTGTAAAAGTTTTTTACTTAAAACCAGTTTCTTTTAATCTTTTTCGTGTGTTATATTTATAATTCTGTATATATGTACATACATACAACGATTTTTTCACCAATTTAAACAAATAATAAATGTGGAAGTATATGTGAGGTCCCGCTATTCTACCAATAGAATCTGAAATAATTTTAAACAGATGAGTCTCTTCTTTAAGAAGTTTGTATTATTTATGTTTTCGATTAGCTCTTCACAAATAGGGAAAGAGAGAGAGAGAGAGAGAGATAGAAAACAATAATAAAAATGAAAAATAATTTTAGCTCATCACTTGCTAAACTAAATTTGTTTTAGTAAAGATTAAGCTTAATATTAATATGTAATATTATTTTATTTGAGAGAGTATATTGGGAAATGAGAACGACAATCAGAGTAATATACTTTGAGTAAAGAGAAGCTTTCTGTTTGTACCTATGATACTGATACTATTTTCTAAAGACAAAGTACTAAAGAGTAATAATTTTTTTATACTAAATTATCATCTGTGTGCAGTCCTAGATCTACCTTTAATTATACTGGTTGACTCAGATTCTTTTTCTTATTCGAGTAGAAAAAATATGTACATACATATATCATTCTATAATACAATCTTTGTCATGAAAGCTTACTATTTCAAAATAAACTGATGTAATTTTGGCAGGTGTCTTAGTACGTCGTAAAGACAAAACATATTGTTTAAAATATTTAGAATAAAACTCCTGTAAGGAAAAATTCTTTAATTTTAAAAAATTATTCTTTAAACATATAGAACACTGCGACGAATGCAGCCAGTGCATAATTATTTTGAAAACGACACCAATTATATAAACAGATATTGCTAACAATATGGTACAAAAATGAAAAATTGAATATGACGAACGGCCTGACTAAATGTCTCAGTATTACTACTAATAAATATGAGTACAAAAACAATCTTATTGGCTCAATTAAACTTTTATTAGTGAGTCCTAACAGACAATATCATCGAAAATCATTAGTGCTTTATTCGTTAATGAGGCGTAGCACACAAAATTCTGCATCGTTCAGCATGTATGTAGTCGTCTCGTAACAGACATTGTCGCTAAAAAACTTCAGCATGTAGTCGTCTTATAATTATAATATCGCTAAATTTCAGCTTTTTTTAGTATTACGACATTACAATGAAGTTGTCATATGTACATAAATTCCTTTGTATGTATCATTGTCACAAGGATTCATTATCGAAATTTTGCACTTACGATAATTTCAAACAAATATCCATTAATGATTGATTAATCGATGAAAATATAGCGACAATGACGTTTAAAAAGCTACCGGATAAATAAAACTAGCTCATTGTAGTGAGCTCGTTGAGTACAAAATTCTTCTTAACTAATTATTCAAACAGTTCATTAAAGTACATACTATATATAGTATTTAACAACGGGCACTAATCGACGTCATTTTTTGTATTTATATGCTCTTTTTTAATTGGATATACTAAAATAACTCTGTACTGACATGAAATATAGCTTTCGTACTTTAACCCTTTCGGGACGGAGTTTTATTTTGAAAACCGAAATATTTATGGTTTAAATTTTTGCGATATTGCAAAAGATAATGTTCTTCGTACTTAGGAATCCCAAAATCACCTTTTATTCTGGGACTCATAATCCGAATAAGCATTTTTTCCTTGTGACAACTTGATAGTTAAACATGCGGCAGCAAAAATGTGAAAAATAAGCCAAAATTTATTGTGTTTTTGTATGACAATCGAAGTTTGCAAATAATACGTATCAATATTTAAATTTTATTTTATTTTATATTGGTGCATTTGCGAAAATTAGCTTTATATTCAAAAAATACAACCTTAGTCTATTATGCCACTTTTGCAATCGCTTTTAGAATTTAACAAGTTATTGAAAATAAATAAAATGCGAAAGTGGAAAAATTGATGGGATATATTGCCCCAGTAGTCCCACAACAGTTAACCTTTAAGAACTTTTGAATAAAACATTTTCTTTTTGTAAGTTGTAATCAGCGTTAAAAAATGCTTGATTATTTTCAATGCATTTGTAATTGCTTAACTAAATTTAAAGAAAACTACACAGCAAAAGTAAAAAGCAAAAGCAAAAATATAAAACACAGCAACTCAGTTGTGTATTTTGAAACTAAAAACTGATGCATAGCTAAAATTTTAGTTCTATGGCTAATCTAAAGCCATCAATTTAAACACTGGATTGATTTATAATGTTACATCACGTCTACATACATATAGTCAGCGTCAAAAGAAAATGTATTTCGTCTTTCTCTATAATTAAGTTTTTATTTCACTCTTTCGAAACTTTACGTAATTAAAAAAGACTAACAAAACAACAGCTGAAGTTATACAGCAAAAGCAAAATGTTCTCTTTTTCACGCATCAAAAAAAAAAATTGTAGTACTGCGACAAAAAGGAACACCTTCAAAATTTTAAGTAAGTAATTTTAAGTGCAGCCTAAAATAATTTAAATATTATATACGGAATTGTTGGATGATGCTCTTGCTTTATTTTTGGATGATAAAAAGAATGAAGGCAGCATATTTCATTGGGAAAACGTTTCCATTCACGTTTCTAAAGACTCATTGAAATAGTCTGAAGAACAAAACATCCTACTGATGGTATAGCTTGCATGTACTGTCAATTTGAATCCACTGGATAATCTTTTGGAGTGTATGTCTCGTCAAATCTATGGACAAAAAAGTCAAGGTTAGCTTTAAAAAACTGTGTTAGAGCTTCAGTTGGTTATTAAGGAGTCTTAGAAAGATTTAGATCATCAGATGCTGGAAAATTTGTTAAAATAGATGCCGAATCATATTTTTGAGATAACAAAAGAAAATGTTGGAAATTATTAACCGTTGTGTTCCCTCTGGAAATTAAGTCAGTGCGTTGAAACGAATAAGTAGCCCTTTTTAGTGAATTATTCAAATTAAAATGATTTATGAGGACAACAAGAACAAAAACAAATTTTAGTACTTACTGTAGTAAAAAATGTGAGTTGGAACTTGTTTTGAATAATGCGTTGGTATAAAGAGAAATGGAAGCAAAATTAAAATTTATAATGCGAATATGATCATCGTATGTGATATCGTTTACAAACATTAGCAAAAGTTACACTTCTGTGGTATCGTAATCTTCATCATAAATGTTTGCTGGGACAACTTTTTCGTTTCGTTTCTCAGTGTTCTGAATTAAGTTAGCAACATATGTACGCGTGTTCCACTTTTAGTGACATGTTAATGTTAACAATAACAACAATATTCTGTGTTAAGAAAAACATATGATATACGAGTTGAGTTTTTGACATATTATTCAATTTTTTTTTTATTATTTAACATAATGCATGTTATTTGTAGTGCATGGTTTTAACTGAAAGAAAATAGTATCATGCAAATTCGTCGTCCTCGCGGTATAACGGTTCAGCAGTTAATGGTAGTTACTGCCTTAGGATTTCTAGGAGGTGTTTATATTTGGCAACCACTTATTGTTAAGTGGAAAAAAGATAATAGTGACAAAAAAGATCAAACAACAGAAACTTTAACCGCTCCAACTGTAGCCACAAACATTGCAAAGTCAGTTTCATAACTAAAAGTTTTGATTCAGATTGAAATTATTAATTCAACCCTATTTTTTTATTTACTTGCAGATGAGTCTACTTAAAAACATAAAGCAATTTTCCACCTCAACAACTGGCCTAATGGCTATTGGAATATTTTCGACATTAGTTATTAGCGTAAGTTATCGTGTATTTATGAAGCCCAAATTAGATAAAAACCGTCGCCAAGAGGCCGAAACGGTGGCAGATTTTATTTTCGAACATGAATTGCAACGCAATAAATCAAGTGAACAACAAAAAAATTTTTAATTATAGACAGACATTGTTTTAACTATAACAGAAATATATCATATATATTTTTTTAATTCCTTAAATGGAGTAGAAGAGTTTCTTAACAATAATTTCTGTTTTACGCGATTAATTTGAATTTGTTAAACCAGTTAATTTAAATATTAAATCTAATTATGATTGAAAAAATAATAATAAAAAATATCATAACTTTTTTGTATTAGAAAAATTTTAAGAAATATATTGATAGATTTTGTATTATTTTTTTAACCGCAATTGAAATAACTTGAACACAATTTATGTATAACTATTGATGCGCGCCTATCAAAAGTATATAGAAATAATTTAATTTAAAATAATTCTACTAATCTTGATTTTTCTTTATTTTCTTGTAAAATACAAAAGAGCTAATGACACTTTTTATTATTATTTTTTATATTTGTTTACTAATTTGAATATTAACTTAATGAAAAAAAAAAATGAAAAAATGAATAAAAATGTATTATTGAATTTTGGTTTGAAATAAAATTTTGAGAGGAATTTTATTTCTAAGTGTACAATTTTATTTTGAAGTGTGTACGTTTTTAAAGCAATATAAAATATAACTTTTAAAAGCTTCTGTATTACATAATTTCTGATCGTGAATAAGTTTTAAATTATAAAGGAAAAAGAGATAAAACTTTAATAACTCATGGCAGTTGGTCATCGATTATATGTAATGCTTTTGAAATGTTCTGTATAATTGAAGAAAAGTACGCATTTTTACAATTTTCGAAAATTGTATTACAATTTGTTCGAATTCGTAAATTTTTTCCTTTCAAATCGAAATACATTACACCCCAGAAAACACTGGTGACTTAATCCAATATATGTGCGTTTGCAGAAAGGACACAAACCGTCTTTGAACTCGATAAATTTACTTTAATTTTACAAAATTCCCCGTTATAAAAAACAAAAGCGCCAAAATGAAATCTGGCAGCTGTTAGCAGTTTGATAAATAAACCATAATACCATAGATTAGTTTATCTTAAATGGTTAAAAAGTTACTTTTTGCTTAGCTTATGTGTTATTAAGTGGTATTTGGAGAAATGTCCGGTTTTTTTATTATTTATTAAGCTATGAAACTTTGTGAATTAAGTCTCCTAAAACAAAAAACGGCTTAGGGCTTTTTCGAATTTTGTTGGTAGTTGGTTTTAGTTGCAGAAGTGTAAACTCACTCTTCAGGAGCTTTTATTTCGATAATATGTATCGTTAATTCATATTCGGGCAGTTGCCGCATATAGTCGTTTTGTTTGTTCTGAGCTTTCATTAGTAGACCTAGTGACTATTTATTTATTTATTTATTTTTTTCAATAAAAAATCAGAAAAAAGAAAAACACTTTTAGTTTAAAAAAATTTAAATAATTTCTGAATTTAATGTTTTATTTGTATTGGACAATCAAATAAATATATAGAGTTCTACTGTTATTTCCATTGCCTAACATGAACGGGGTTTATCCCCCGGATTATAACCGGTTTCGAGGGCTTGATTTCTCGTCCGGTGAAAACAACTCCAAAAAATTAAAAGAAATGAGAGCGGCAGATTTTGTTCCTCTTTCAAAATCTGAAACTAATTAAAGAAATTACTTAGTTGCATCATCAATTTCTTTAAAAGAAAATAGAAATGTGTCACCTCTTGCTGCACATAATATTTTCCAAGTTGAAAGAGGACTTAGTCATATATCGCATGATCCTCTAGAAGTCAAAGAAATGAGAAGTGGTGACTTATAAGTAAAAGTACCAGATGCTAAAACTGCAGATAAATTTCTTAAGGCAAATTTTATAGACTGTATTCCAGTTACAATATCACTACACAACATCTTAAATACTATTCGAGGCCGTATTAAATATATATAAATATATCTGAAGAAGAATTATTATCATCTTTAAAAGATCAAAAAGTTGTAGAATACGTAAAATCAACAAAAAAGAAAATGATAAAATTATAGCTACGGCAGCAGCAATAATTACGTTCGACCTTTTCTACCGACCGGTTTTTTTGAACTTTGGCTGGGAAAGAATCCCACTAAACGAATACATCCATAACCCAATGAAATGTTTAAATTGCCAGAGACTGGGTCACACCAGAAAATGGTGTAAAAGTATCGAGCACTGTCGAGAATGTGGTATCACAGAAAAATATGAAATTTGCACTCGTAAGTACTGTGTTAATTGTAAAATTGAAACTCACTCATCATATGATTCTGGTTGTCCTACTTTCTGGAAGCACAAATCAGTCAATTATATCACAATTTAAAAAAAGATGCACTTCACATGAAGCATGGACAATTTTTAATGATAATCCTACTCTAAATTTACTCAAGCCATTTAATAAAAACGAAAAGAAAAATCCTACTTACGCACATATTGCAACCAACAACAAAATCGATTCTGTAACCAAAAATTATCCTTCAACAACAGAAACTTCTGACTAAAATCAATCAAACTAATAACCAAAATAAACACTCAACGTCCAATTACTCCGATAAAAAAATCATTTCAAAATCTAATAATAACATTAACTCAACGCCCCAACCAATACAAGTTGAAACAGAGAGAAATTACTAACCAATTTTCTAATCAAACTATACAAAGTTCTACTTCACAAATAATATCTAAGTACACAAATCAAACAAATAAAAATTCCAACTCCACCTCAGCAATCCCCAAAAATAACAGTAATAATATTTTGGATGACGACTGTATGTTCAGCGATTTTGAAGAGTGTAATACTGCTACCGTATTTAGTAACACTCAACAACATCCCTCAAAGAGCAAATACTAACATTTAATTCTCATGGTTTCGGACTTCCACATAACTATTCTCCAATGGAATATGCAAGGTTTTATTAACAAAAAATATGCTCTTGAACTTTTAGTTAGAAAACATAAACCAAACATAATACTACTTCAAGATTTCCAGGTATTTTATCATAATAACATTGACTATGTTTTTGCGAAATTAGGTATAGCAATTCTTGTAAAAACAAATTTGAACGTTACAAGGCACATAAAATCAACATACAACCTACTTTACCAAACAATAACAATTAGAAGCAAGAAATATTTTCATATCACGAATATTTATAGGGAAAATAAAAATACTAACCATATACAACTAGGTGACTTAAACTGCCAGAATACATTATGGGGCTCGTCTTCAAACTCTCCAAATGGAATAATCCTTGAAGAATTCACCGATAATAACAGCTTAGTTGTATTAAATGATGAATCACCCACCCTCATTAATACGAGGAATACTTTAACTGCTGTCGACATTTCAATGTCCTCTATTGATTTTATTCCAAGCCTGACCTGGACATGCCTACCAATTCTTGAGGTTGGTGATCATTTTCTAATTAATTTTACTGATAACATCGCAATCGTAAATAGAAAATTTTCGTCTCTGACTGGCCACTTAAAAAAAAGGCAGTTATAAATGAAGCTCTTTTTGAAAAAACATCTAATATTAACAAAGAGGCGGCTCAGTTAAAACGTATCCTGAGAAAATCAGCAAATGAAAATATCCCGTTAAGTAAGGATAAGAAAAACCAAACTTGGTTCAATTTTGATATATCTAAGCTCATATGTTCGAAGCAGGAATCTTAGAAAATTTTCAAAAGAACACGTAATATGAGTAACTTAATAAAATATAAAGGCTTATGTGCTAAAATTAAATTAGAATGCAAGACAGCTAAAAGAAGAACATGGGATAATTTTCTTAACTCTTTAAATTCTTCAATGGATGTGCAATGGATTTCTTTGGCGTAAAGTCAATAATCTGAGATCAAACTGTATTCAGAATTTTCCTAACATTTATATAGATGATAACAGCTTATCACATCCTTTAAACATTGCTGAAGGCTATGCACATTTCTGGACCTCTCTTTTCTCTGACCCAGCTTTTGATCCTGAAGTAATATACGTTAAAAATAATTTTAATATCGATAATCTAGCAGCAACAAATCATCAAATTGTAGCAATAATTCAGAAAATAAGAATACCATAGCTCAATGGCATATTGAAAAGTTTGAAAGGGTCAACTCCATCGCGTGATAAAATTACATACGCCATGATAAAGAATGCTCCTGACGTTATAAAATCAAGAATTTGCGAACTTTACAATAGCATACTATCTACAGGAATATTTTCGCAAGATTGAAAGACTGCTGTCTTATCACCGATACCGGCCTATTTCTTTATTGCCAGTTATATCAAAGGTACTTGAGAAAATTTTGGCTAAAAGGTTCTGGAAGTATGCGAGACATAATTTGTCTAGCTTACAACACGCCTTTATACCAAGACATGGAGTACACAGCATTTATCATCAGCTTGAGGAAACTCTGCGCTGTAACATAAAACATGGTAAGCATAGCCCTTTCCTTTCAGAGGGTGTTGAAAAAGCTTTTGACAGAGTTGTGTCATCTTTTGTTTTAATCGAGCTACATGAATGGGGCATTCCAAAAAATATTCTTCATCTACTGAATTCGTTCCTCACAAATCGTACTATTACTGTAAAAGTAGATGGTTATTTCTCAATGAAACACCCACTTAATAATGGAGTGTCACAAGGTTCTCTGATCCCTCTGGTATTGTTTTCAGCATATGTAAACTCGTTAGCCAAAACTGTGGAAAATTTACCGGGAATTGACTATATTGGTATTTATGCTGTTAACATTTTTGCGGTAGCATCAGGTAATCCGGAAGTAATATCTTTGAATTTCAACAATCTTGACATGGAATTATATAAGTGGAGTAAAACCAGGGGTGCTACCATACCGGTTCATAAAGCTGAAGTTCTTCACATATGTAAAAAAAGAGACTGCATATATGATTCAATTACTATCAGAGGCGTAAATATCGAAGTTTTAGACGAAATGCGTATTTGGAGTTTGATATTTACTAGAAATCTTCTTTGGAATAGTCATCTAAAATTTTTATCCTATAAATTTAGTAAAATTTACAACCTGCTGAAACTGATCTGGTCAAGAAATAAAGGTCCACATTTAGAAACAGCTTTAAATATCAGTCGTTCTTTAACAATCGGGACAATTTTGCATGGTATAACCTTATATGGATGGACTTGTAATAAAAATGTCGTTAAAATTAGCGCCTGCATTAATAATTGTTTCTGCTTCGTACAACACCACTAAATAAACTGAGATTCGAAGCTAATTACATGGATTTTCGTTCGCTTTTGGTGAAAACTGCAGTTAACATGGCATCTAGGGCAATTAATATACCATCTGATGGTCTGTATGAATCTTTTTGGAAAGTACTTAACTCGAGACAAGTTGTTCAACATCTGCCACATACAACATTATCTCTATTTTGAAGAACTCATATCATTACCAACAGCAGTTAGATATTTCTAATACATTTGTTCATCTAGACGATAGTTTGAATTGCTTCAACAAAATTAATACTGACCCAGCAGCTTCAAGAAAATGTTTTCCCAGAAAATGTCAGCTTTCTCCCCAAATACGGCCTTTGTACAGATAGATCTTTTCAAAATAATAAAACTTCCTTTGCCATAGTTAGAGAGCAGTCAAACATACAGTTTGTATCTGTATCTTTACTGCTGAAATTGCAGCTATAAAAACAGCCATTGAACTAACCACCCAACACGATGGTAAAACTTTAATTAAAAACTTTAATTAAAAATCATGGCATTTATGATATTTTGTAAACTGGAGAATTATAACAATTAAATTTTAATACTATGGATTCCTTCTCACATTGAAATTCAAGGCAATGAGAAAGCAGATTATTTTGCTAAGACCTTTGAATTTACCCCAGATTACAGAAATACCCTGTTTCCCAAAGGTCATAACAAATTCGTTCAGAGCAACTTTATGTAATACATCAACCAAACCTTACAATAAGGACTTACCTAGGTCAGAATGCATTGTGCTAGCTCGCTTGAGAGTGGGTAAATGTGTATTTAATTCGAAATACTATTTCGAAAAAACCAATCCACCTAGATGCTCAAATTGCAATACAATACTAGATATTCCACATTTACTAACAACTTGTCCAATCTCTAGAATAGAGCAACTATTAGAGGATATTCTCAATTGTGAGACTACTAATAATATTACAAAAATCAAAAGAACTCTTCATCAACATAATATTAAGATCATATAGGTCCAAACTTCATGAATTGCTTTTAATTAGTTATACTATAACCTTAAAATTTTTGTTTATACCTAAAAGTGGAGACTTGAAAGATTGCAATAACTGGAGAGCAATTACTCTGCTTAACACCAGATACAAGATTCTAGCAGTCATAATACAGGGAAGGCTTCAGAACAAACTAGAGACCATATTGCGTGACGAGCAGGCAGGCTTCCGGTGAAATAGAAGCTGCGTAGACCAGGCCAACACCCTACGCATCATAATCGAACAGTCTCTAGAATGGCGTACACCTTCTATACCTACTGTTTGTCGACTTTAAGAAAGCCTTCGATACCATCAAATATATAGCAGTCCTATATGGAAAGCATTGAGAAGAAAAGGAGTACCCCAGAAAATAATACGAGCAATGTACGAGAATGTAGAACTCTCGGTTCTTCACAACGGGAGCATCAGCCAACCATTCCATACTAACGCAAGGATGTCCACTCTCACCTCTACTATTCGCCATCGTACTCGATGAGATCATGAGCGAAGCCTGTTCACAAAGGAGAGGTATAACATGGAGTCTCTCACGACAACTCGAGGACCTGGATTATACGGATGATATTTGTCTTCTCTCACACAAGGTCTTCAACATGCAGTCAAAATTAAATGACCTGGAAAAACTGGCTCGCAATGTTGGCCTTGAGATAAGTATTAAGAAAACTAAAGCTATGAGAATTAACAACAATAACACAGAAAACATCATACTACAGGGCCGGCCAATAGAGTATGTAAATAGCGTCTGCTATCTTGGAAGCACAATGGCAATAGACGGCGGTGCAGAAATAGACGTTAACAACGGGCTTAACAAAGCAAGGTCGGCATTTGGACGATTACAGTCAGTATGGAGAAACTTATACATATCCAGGCGAACCAAGCTCAGAATATTCAACGCATGTGTAAAGTCAATTCTGTTGTACGGCAGTGAAACCTGGATTGTGTCTAACACCATCACGCAAAAGCTACAGATATTCACCAACAAGTGCCTTAGAATCATATGCAAGATATTCTCGCCTAACACCATAAGCAACATAGCAACATATGAAATTTAACAAACGAAGAGCACATACTGAAGCAGATAAGGCGAAGAAAGTGGAGATGGATCGGTCATACCTTAAGGAAAAATCACGGCAGTATTACAAGGATGGCACTTGAGTGGAATCCTCAAGGATCAAGAAACCGCTGTCGACCAAGAAACACCTGGCGACGCACAATTAGCCAAGAACTAAGGCAAAACAATCTTACATGGGAAGAGGCAAAGACAACAGTAGCAAATCGTGTAAGATGGAAATGCTTTGTGGAAGCCCTATGCTCCCAAGAGGAGTAAAGGAAAAACAACTATATACATAGACCATTCATTTCAACGTGAATATGTAAATGTACTATAGGAGGGCATATGGTCTTGCTACTGGTGCCTTTTTTATATTTTATAAATTCCACTTTGTAAAATACTTTCTTAATAAATAAATAAATAAATAAATGATGTATTGTAATCAAACAAAAAGTCGATTTGAAATGTTCTGATTGCTAACAAATACTTATGTATATTAAAATCTCTCGTCTTATCTGAAGTAGGATATGTACTAAAGGATATGTACAAATACACGTTTGTTTTTATTTCTTTATTGATTGTATTTAAATACTTTTGCATATGAATGAAGTATGCAGATTCTATCTATAATACAACAAATGTAACAAATATATGAGTTATTTATTTTAGAATTAAATTTTTATTTTGAATGAATTATAAACGAAATCTTAAATTACAGATAAGAAGAGTACAAGCTTTATTTTGAATTATAAAATTTTACATTTTTATATATGTATGTATGTATCTATTTTTATATTATTGTTTAAGATATTTTTTCATATAAAAAATTTGAATTACACAATTTCTCAGCTTATTAAAAAATGTATGTATGTATATGTGTATATTTAATAAAAATATCTATTTTTTCAATTTCATTATTTATTCATAACTTAACATTATTATTTTTATTGTATCTTGTAAACTAAAAAGAATTAACAATATTTCTATTTACGGTTTATTATTATTACTAAAGGAAATCCAAAAGATATAATAAATACTGAATGCAGTTCCAAAAGAAAATGAAACTTTTAAAAATTAGAGCCAAGACTTTTCTGTTCTTCAGCTTTTCGAATAATTTTATATTTGAAAGGTTGTGAGTTACATAAGAAATTTTTATATGTACGCATATGTTATCTCATTACACCACCTAACACGTGAAGATGCTTAGTATTCAGTATTAAATTTTTCTTTTTACAATTTTACTTGTCATGTTGCATAAGTTTATTTATTGTATCTGTTTTTTAATATTTTTTACTATTTTGTTATTAAACTTTATAATTATTTGCTATTTTTATAAAATGTATTTTTCCATTGTTCTATAAATTTTTTCCGTAAAACCCTAAAAGTCTAATACGTGTAGATACAGGACTTTGAACATGTTCCAGAATTTCCATCTTCAATGTTTTTTTTTTTTTGTATTGTAAAGGGCAAAAGAAAAAGATAAAACATTAACTTTTTAACTATTTTATACATAATTTTTTTCATATTTCTAAATATTTTATTTATAAAATAAGGAAAAAATATATGCAATCACGATAGCAGCAGAACACCATCCTAATTATATTCGATTTCACTTACCATTGCATGCAAATAAGATTATCGGATAGAAGAGGCAAGGACAACTATGCACTATATCAGGTCAGCATTTTATATACTGTAAAAATAACAACAGTCATATACATACATATGAATTTCAGACAAAATGAAAATGTCCTTAATCGTATTCAAACCAATAATTAGTACATGATTTCGTACCACATGAAATTGCCAAGATAGGAGAAATGCGATATAAAAATTGTATTTAGTGACATGAACGCTAAAGTTGGTATGGATAACTCCAATCTGTGTTTTGTAATCTGCAATCAGGATACTGCATGTAATGGTTACAAAAATGGCGATTATCTTATAAATTTATGTGCTCGAAATCAATTATTTATTGATGACGACATTCACAAATGTATACGAGAATCGTTAGACGATATCACCCGGAATCAAAATAAACATTTTCTAATCAGTATAAAATTTGTCGGTTGTTTGACGGATGTCAAAACCATACGTGAAGCTTATATTTACACTGACCACCAACTAATGATTTACATAATTAAGCTCAGACCAAAGGCCAAATATAACTGGAGAAGGCAAGGCCTAGTGGTAAACTAAATCTCAATTGAATAGACATCCCGTAAAATTGTGCCAACTTTGCCAACCTCACTTGTTCAAAATTAGAACAACGTCAACCAACATCATGGACAAATTTTCTGAAAGAATGACATTAGTGTTCTTAAGTCTCAGGTGGATAATTAGCGAGGGAGCCAAGGAATTAGATAGAGTGCAGGTAAGCACATAAAAGAGTAAAAAGATCAGAGCGCAATGACAGACGTCAATACATCAACCAAATGCTCGGGGCAATCACAATCTGTCTCCGCTCGGGAGAAGACGCGCGAGCTCTATAAATGTAATAACAAACATAAAGGTACCTCACGCAGATTACTGACTACGAATGAAGAGCTCACCAGATGCAAGAAATTTTTCTATACTACACTAAGCCTTGAAGACGACATGCATATAAACGTTTATACAAGCAGAATTCAGAGACGGAACATATCCGCAATAGCTCAAACCCTCGGGAAAGTAAAAGAAGCAGTCGAGATGTTTAACGATAAATCAGCCGGACCCGTCAATCTCCCTAGGTAAATATTGCCGATTATACAGGAATATTGAAACTTTACATATTTCATATGTGAGTGGTAACAAAAAATAACCGGGCATTACAGATTCGATGAAGCATAGGAGTATTTCCAAATCCAATATGCCGATTCTTGTCGTTTGTGCAGGATTGATGCGTTTTAGAAAAAGGCACATTAAAGTCTATCAAGTAGTGGACAATGAACTGCCCCTACTGTCACCAACCGATATCCTGAAGTTCGTCACACAACGAAGTTAAGACAGATATTATAGCGAAACCTTATATAAATCAAGGGCTGCACAATAGATTCGATGCAGTACTCAAAGGCCTGTTTACAAAGATAATACATAAAAACAAAGTATGTAACAAAATTTTATATAAATATAAAATTTTATATAATATATATATATAATATATATATATATATATATATATATATATATATATATATATATATATATATATGTATATACATACAGTGGTGGACAAAACATTTGCAACTGGACTTTTGTCGCAAATTTTTCCTTTTGATTGTCAAAGACTCTTCAGACCACAGTATTGTTTTCTATTGTTGTGGAGTCCAATTCGCATGTGCTCGTACAAAGTTAAGACGAATTTCTCTGTTCTTTTCGAATGTATAGGATTTTTTGTATCCGTACAGCTTTTGAGACCATATTTTTTTTGGCTCTTCTATTAATAGTTGATATACCAACATTAATGGGAGTTTCAGTTTTTGCTTCTCCAGGTATTACTTTATCATATTTCACAAAAAGGTTTCTGATTTTTCTGTCTTTGTGTGCTGTTGTTACATGAGGTGTTACTCCTTTATGCACCGCATGGATGTTACCATTATTGAGTTTTTAACAAATTGTTGGTTTTGGAATAGAATACTTTACTGACATTTCTTTGTGTGAAATTCTGCTACGATAATCATGTAAAATTTTGCTTTTTTATTCAGAATTGTATTTTTTGCCGGCCATTTTGCCAAAAATTCAATGCACTAGTATCACTTTTAGTCAAAATGTTATTTCTTTAAAAGCATTCAACTAATGTGGATTTTTTTTAATAAATAACAACTCGTTTTATGAAAAGAAAATGTATTTAAAGTCATTCCTAAAGGTTTGTTAGTAAAAAGTTGTTCATATAGAGTAAGAGAGGTAAGAGTTGCAAATGTTTTGAACAGCAATAGTTGACCATCTTGCTCAAATATTACTTTTTTGTTGTTGTCTTTAATCAGATAATTTCTTCCTGCTATTACAACAATAGCAATATAATCAACAAAGTTATAAATATACCAAAAATCAAAGATTAAAAACCAATCGGAAAGAAATGGGTAATTGAAGAGCTAGAATACTGCTTTAGTTGCAAATGTTTTGACCACTATTGTATATAGCCTGCCAGTTATGAACGATTCTGATTTAAACATGAAACTGATGATATCAGTTTCTTGATAATAATTTTTTTACGATTTAATTTTGATTCCGACAACAGAATCCACAACATTCCCAATAGTTGTTTTTTCTCTCAAATTTACAGTGATGATTTTCGAAATAGCAAACTTTTTTAAAATTAGACTCAAGAAATATTTTTAATAATACATCATGTAAACACTTTGTAAGTAAATATTTTCGGCTTAAAAGTTTAAAATTTTCTTTTATTATTAATAACTGAGCTGCGCGTTGCATTATATTTTTTCGTTGTATTTAAATCGGTATATTTTTTAATTTTATGTGAGTTTTGATTAAAAAAAAAAACATAAGCAAAAAATACATAAGTTTTAAAATGATTAAATTGTTTTATGAAAAATAAAAGTTGTAATAACGAAACATAAATTAAAAATATAAACTTTCATGTTAAATATTTCCATGTTTGTATTTATTAAATGTACTACGAATGAAAATAATTTTTTATAAGGTGTACATATTTTGAAAATTTTATTTAGTGAGTTAGTTAAAAAATAAATAAAATTTATTAACTAAAATAAATAAAATATATCACACACCAATTGCATGTTTAAGTATTCGATTCTCACTCAAATTATATTTAATTCAAAAATAAATTTCAACTTATATTAAATCACATTTTTCTCGAGAAATTTTTAATTAAAACAAAAAATTCATAATTAAAATATAAACTTAAAGAAAAATTTATACGTATATAAATATATATGTATGCATGTATATACGTATATATAAATATATATATAAATAAAGGAACTTTTTAAAGCTACAAATGACAGGTGCGTGAAATATTATCAATCTGAAAAAAATACATAAAATTGTTTGAATTAATTAACTTTTAAAGAAAAAATATGTTTAAATAAAACTTAAACAAAAACTTAATACTTACGTTTTTAAAAAAGGTCATTAAAAATGCTACTATGTGTGTCCCTATGCATGGGCAATAATTGCAATTATATGGTAAACTATTTATGACTTACATATATGAGCATAAATCATTTGCTTAGACATATGTTTTTAAATTGAAAGACATTTAGTATTTAAAACAAAGTGTCTATTGACCCTAAATGGAGTAAATAGAATAATTTTTTATGAACAAGAAAATTCTTGACAAAAACAAAAAATGTTCTCGCCTTTAAATAAAACTATATGGAATATAATGATTTTGATGCGCTGAATTCAAATCCGTTTTCAGTTTTCTTCTATCGGTCTCAAATTTTTTTATGGGCGTTGCAAATTTTTCGCCCATGATATGGTAGTTATGTCAATATATTTCATCATAACTTGAAAACAATTTGAGCGATTTTAATGCAATTACCAGCAACATATATAAATTTTACTCAATTGATTTATAGGAAATTTTGTTCCCAAACATTTGTTAGTAATTGCATACATATGTAACTACTATATTTGGGGCGAAAAATTTGTCATGTACAAAAAAAAAAAAAAAATAATTAGGTAAAACGCTTCAAATTCAACTCACTTGTCCTCTAAAATGAAGCATTTCGCTGGAGTAAATGCTAGTAAATCAGTTTTTCGACATAATATCTTAATCAGCGGACATCTACAATTACGAAAGCTGAAAAAAGCCTCAACTGAATATAGCGCGCTAACAACATCGCCTTCAATTTATAAAAGATCATATGACCTGGAATGCTCTAATAATGAGCTAAACCTCCATTGTTACAGTTAAACACAGAAAATATTGCGCACAAGATTTAAGCGAACTTGTTCTGTTATTGACTTCCATAAAGCTCCCTGGCTTTTAGTTCCGTTACGGTGCCGTACTTCTTGTTACCACTAAAGATTTGCCAAACCATGGTATCCCATTTGATTTTGATCGGGTAAACAAGCTTTCCATTGCATTTGAGGTATATTTTGAGACATTATCCTGCTGAAAAATCATTTTTTCCTCGATTTTCTGCAAAAAAATGTTTTAGCTGAGTCTGGGCTGTGTACACCGTCGAATTAATTTTCATATTTAGAAACTTTACCATCCCGTTGGCACAGAATGTTTCTAAACCATCAAATATATTTTTTTGTTTGGAAAAATTAACAAAAAAAAATTAATTTAGACGGTCCGAATGAGTATAACTGCTACTGGATAAATTTACTGGATAATTTTACAATTTTAATCCTAAGTACATGCAATAGATTTTATTACAATACACTATTATTGACTTTTTTCAGAAAATATAAGTTTTTTCAGCAATTGCTGATAGTCGGTGAATTTTTTTGGGTAAATGCTGAGAATAGACTTTCACCCTTCATTCGGTTCTAGGTAAAATACGGAGGTAGCTAGAATTAGCCTCTTTTTTAAACTACTAGCTAAAACTCGGCGTGGATTTCTACCATATCTTAATTATTATTTTAACCCTTTCACTCCATATTATCTCTTTCAGGTCTAAATTCAAACATTTAAGATAGCCTGTAGTTCCTTACAGAAATACACTGTAGGTCGTGCTATTTAGTTAGCTATACACAATATTCAGACAATCATTCATTTTTATATAGTAAATGAATATTTTTGTCCGTCACAACTCTAGGCAGCGTATTGGCTTTTCACAAAACATTCAATGCTTCATCTTCAATAATCAAGTTGATTTTCAAGCTAAGTAGATGATTAATCTACAGTAGCTCACCTCCGTATGATTTTGTGTTGGCGAAGATCCTTGCTAAGTGGTGGTGGTGATCCTTACTTTTTCCCATGATGATTTGTTTTAACTATCAAGTCATTTGGACCAAATCTCGAAGCTTTCACTTTAATTTCTCTTAAAGATTTACAAAAATCTATATTTACTTTGCAGCATGTCACTTGTCCTATTCCCCACACTTTTTGACTGATTGTTTTTATTCATTACGAAGCTACTTGGACCATATTTAGAAATCCTTACCGTTATCATTTCGAAAATATAGACAAATAAGACATATAAGGTACTGTAAAAATTTAAGGAAAATCGGTTCAGCCGTTTAGCTGCCTATAAAACACAAACATACAAACACACATTCATTTTAATATAAAAGAAGAAGAAGAGTTCATATGTTATCAATTGTCTCCAGGGTTTGGGCTGGCCAACTCTATTATCTACATACGTTTGAATATTTAGCCTTTATTTTATATCTTTTGCCGAAAGTTTTGGATTATTGAAATGCGACAGTACGTTCAGTGTTTAAAGCGCAGTGTTTACGCACCCCAGCCAGAAACCAAACAACGGCCAACTGTGGAAGATGTGCAACAGTAATATACCTCAAAACAATATTAATTTTTAACCCAAAAGAGAACTTAAAGAAAAGTTAGCTAAATGGGAAAATTGTAAACAAAGAAGTTTGCCTTTTATTGGATATTATGACCAGGGTGGATATCTTTAGTCTAATTATTAAAGAATTCAATTAAGAAAAGCTTAATTGATTTAGAAATGCGTGAGGTCCTTTTAATGTCTTAAACCCTATTAAATTAGTTATTGATGCCATAGCTCTCTTAGAAAAACAAACTTTCTTTTTTTATATACGGAAATGTAGATACAAAATTATACACTTTATTATAAGTTTAATTAGTAAAGAGAGCTAATATGAATAAGATTGAGCTGATAGTTTTGTGGTAGTACCCATATTTGCTAACAATAGACACTATGTGGATAAATACTGAAAATATATGTACGTAGATGCGTTGATAATTACACTGATGTCTTAAGAAGTATTAAGACTAGTAGCATTCGATTTTATTTTTAAATATTGACCATTTTTAAGTAAATTTTAACTGGTAAGTTAGTAAGTAGAAAGAATAGAAAGAAAACATGCATACGAAAACGAAAGAAAAAATAAGTAATTAATTAAAATTTCTTTGTATTGTGTATATGAGATGGTTATTTATATGCGTGCTAAGTTATTTTGTTATTTATTTCAAATATTAGTTATTTAGGTCAAGAAAATTTGAAAATGAGATTAAAGGACACATACAATGAAAGTAATAAACAGAAAACCAACCTTTTGTTTGTTTGAAAATTTTGTAATTTCATTTTGTATGAAATTCCTTCCTCTTAATTTTTCTTATATTCATTGTATAAGATTATTTTACATGAAATTATTTGTTACCACTGAGAGATCGGCAATAATTTGATTAGTTTCATTTAATGCATTTGCCTTCAGTTTTGAGCATACGCAAGGCAAATTATTTCGATTTAATTTTTGAAGTAGTGTTTTGGTTGTTTGTTAATTTACAATTTAATTTAATTGTTATTTGGAGGTTAGTGTGTCAGTTTATAATTTTTTTAAGATAAATCCGCCAAAAATTTAGTAAGAGAGTTAGAGAGAACCAAATGAATTTTTTAATAGAAAGAGGAAGAAAAAAATTAAACATTTTTTTATTTTAGGATTGTAAAAGACTTCATCAGTAATTTATTAATTTTTGTCACAACACCATGCAAACAAAACAATTTTTGAAGAAAATAAAAATAAAAATTTTAAAAATACCTACATACATATTTACACTTTTTTGCTTTTTATTATTTTATCGTTTATTTGTTTATAAACTAAAAATAAATAAAAAGAAACAGAAAAAGTTTATAAAAAAAGGAAACGATAGGTAAAAAGGCATTTATTATTAATTAATAAATTAACAAACATTTAAATATTATAAAACAATACCTAGAAATTAGGATTATTAACCAATTAGTTTAGTTTAAACCAATATTGTGTTAGATTTAAATAACGAAAAAAATAAATAATAAAACAAAACAAAATATTAATATAATTAGATAAAGCAAATAAATTGAGTTTTTTTTTTAATTTACAAGCCATCATTCGTGGTGATAAAGCCAATTTTGTTAAGAATTACAGAAAAAAGTGTTTAGTAGTAGCAAGTTAAATTGTTTTTTTTTTTCGTTTGAAAATATTTATAAATAATTTGTAAATTATTATTATTATTATTGTTAAAATATACAATCGTTATAGTTATAGTTATTTATTTTGTTACATATGTACATATATTAAATAGTTCGACATAACTGAATATGCAATAAAACATATTTTATTTGTATCATTCACTGTTTTTGTATCTAGCAATAGTACTACGGTTATCTGCCAAGAATGAAATACTTACGCGATTGATCGAGTTACGACGCAGGTCACCAGCTCCGCCACTAACTGAACCTCCGCCACTTCCACTGCGACTACGACCTACATTATTGTCGTCTATACAAATATCAGAATCCGAATCAGTGCGTCTTAAACTACCATCCTAATAAAAAATATTTTTATATAGAAAAATTACAAGCTAAAAATTATTAAACCAAAACCCGCCACAGTCTAATTAAGTTAAACTATTTTTACTAAGGGACTAGTGTTATTAAGTAACATTCAAAGAACGATACCATTAAAAAGTGAAAAAAAAATAAATTTCCATTTTTTAAGAATAATAAAATTATGTAATGGGTTTCAAATTGGATTCAATACTGTTTTCAATTTCCGTAGTGGAGGCCAAATTGCTACAGGAACAACAGTGAGAAAATTTATCTTTATTCGTAAGATTCAAAAATGGATGGAAAAGTTGGTCCAGATGCGGGCAACTGAGCATATAAACTTCTGGAAGACGCGAGTGTCTTTCAGGTGGGTGACAGAGCTGACTTTTATTAAAAACAAGACGGCGATATGGGCCCTGATAGCGAGGATTTCGACATCAAAACTGGTCGAGTTGTGCAGGGAGACCTTAAGGCGCATAAAAAGCCATGATACTCTGTTTTGAGTTCCTGGACATTGTGATATTGAAACGAGGTGGCTGACGTGCTGGCTCTAGAGGGAATTACTTCATTTTGCTTCAATACGAACGGATCTTCACTATAATGATGAAGATCAAGTGATGTTTATGGTTAAATGTGGAATGTAGAAGGGTGAAACGGCTATATTAACTTTTGAAAAAAAGACGAAAGAAACACCGTCACTCTGATAAGACTTTAAAAAATAAATATTTCTCGGGTTGTGACAGTCAGCACTGGGCATTGCTCACATACATAAACAGTGAAGTATCGGTGGCCCAACTGCAGTGTGAATGCAAGGCCCTGTATAGCAGTAGGTTTAATATACTAAACACTTAAAAATGTGTGGATCCCAGCAGCATGACAGACATAATCTGTACTAGAATTTTGCAGTTTCTGTACATCATTGGCTGGATTTAGATGAGTGGGTTATTTCTCCCTTTTCATTTCATCAGCTGACACTAGATCGACACCTCATTGTTCTTTATTTTTTGAGGATGCGAATTTGTTGTACAAAATGGCACGCTAATTTACCGAGGGTTCACTAAAACTAATCAACCATTATATTACATACGTATAAAAGTTGGTAATGATTTAAAATGAAGTGGCATTAGCTTAGATAAATTACGTAGAACATGTCTTATGATTTAATTATTTTAGTTGCTGCTTCTTAATTTAAATTTTGGGACATTGGCGGGTATTGGCTAAATCTAATGGCTTATTTTCGATAGATAATTACCTGTGTTAGTTGTTCGGTTGTAGTAAGAAGGCGAGCAATTGGATTGCAGCAAACTGGCAAAGTTTCTAACAGTGTTGGCCTCGAATGTGTAAGTAATGGTTTCATATACCTAAAATTAAAATAAACGGTGCTTTATTTTTAAACATTTAAGACAAAATTTGCATTTAATAAAAATATTTTATTACGTAATTAAATATATATATATATATATATATATATATATATATATATATATATATATATATATATATATATATATATATATAAACTATGAATATGTCTGGGTAACGACTTCTAAAATTTTAAATAAGGGATTAAACGATCTAAAAACGCGAAAAATCGAAAGACGATTTTGTATATCTGAAATAATATCGTCATTGCTTCAACAGCGAAGAATAAATATTTTGCATATTGACATTGTACTTAGTTTTACCATCACGAATGGCACAAAACTTTCATGTCAGACCATAACAGCAACATTGTGACCTCTTCAAAGAAGTATTTGGCTATTGTTCATACCTAATACGAAAGATTGAACCGTTTTGTAACTTTATATGCTACAAAACACCAAAAAATAATCAAAAGTGACTTTAATATCCATGAAATTACTAAAACAAGAGTTTGAGTTGAATGAAGAAAGCTACCATTGAAACTATATCCTATTTTAAGGACATTAAGAAATTACAATATATAATTGAAAGGAATAAGAAATATCTTTTAATCAAAAAGGCAAGAAAGTATTTAAAAATATAAGAGAAACAGCGAAAAAAAAAACAAAATTTATTTCAATCTGGTGTAATAATTTGTTTAAAAAAAAGATATATATATATATATATATATATATATATATATATATATATATATATATATATATTTTATTTTACAATATTGGAGTAATAAGTTAAGTACGTATACTATTTTGAGGATTTAAATATAATAAAATGTCTGTTCTAAATTAAACCTGTAAAATGTAGAAGAAAGAAATACGTAAAATATATTTACTTACTTTGTATCAAAACTACCCCACAATCTTGCAAGTACAGCTTTGTCGTTACGTCTACCATTGCTATTAACACCATTACCATTACTTTCCAAATCACCACAATCCTGTAAATAACCATCAGACTATTTTTAAATAAGACATCAATTCTTTGCTTATAAATAAACTTTTAAAAGTAAGAAGGTTTAATCAATTATTTAATCGGCATTTGAAAACAGTGTAGTTTTGTAATAAATATACAATCATCATTCATACATACGAATACAATTAATCAAATAATCTCGATCAAATTTAATTTGTTAATGTGTTTAAGTATTGACTTTAAAAAATACAACAACTGAGTTTGTCTAAATTATGATGTGAGTGATGTATTTAAATGTAATGCATTAATAAGAGTTTTTTCTCTATGAAAAAGTAATTAATTTTATGCGGTGTGACAAAAAAGAATGAAGTTCAAATACCTGGAGAGTGAAATTACTTTTCTGCGCTTACGTCGACTTATACTACTCTTCCATATAATTCACAGTAGTGCGCAAAAATACATATTTCTAATTAGATGAAAAATGTGTTTGACGGAAAAATACATAGATAATCCTTAAGACCAATTAAAAGAAATATGTACCATTTAAAAGGACAGACTGTCTTTTTTCCAAATCTGAGAATAAACTCAAAATCGGTTAATATTCAACTAAATTATTAACTTACAAGTGCATGAAGGTCCAAGAAATCGGTTCTTTACCCGTAACCCAAGATTTTGGAGGTGTTTTGAAAATTTAAAAAACAGATTCTTGTTGTACTTGATAGTGCCTATCAGAAAAATAGTATCACTTGACAGGTATTTTTTGTCACACCGTGTAATATAATAATGATAAATTACTGTAAAAATAGAATTTCCAACAAGGGTAACTTTCGCACTTATGTAATATATCCGGTTCAAAATTTTAAAATGATTTCAAACAAGGCCTACAAAGCAATTGCCATTTTATCTTGACCATTGTATTGTATCTATCATAAATCGAAAATTTTATGAATTAAATCTAAAACAGCTTTATGTTAATTTTTTTAATTGATGAATCACATTCCAAATACAATTTAGAAGAAAACAGTATCGTGCTTTCAACAAAAAATTAAATTCGACATTTTAGTTTTGAACATATCAGTAGAAGCTTCTGCGTTAAAATACTAATTGATATTTCGATGGACACAATCATCTTTCTGAAACTGTTATTACGAATTTGAACAATATACATATTTAAATCAACCGGCTCGCAACATAATACTATGTGCAACACCACCGAGTTGTTCAAGTGAAAACCTTACACCTTTGAACCACATTGTTAAAGATTTGAATTTTTCAATTCATAGATATTCTTAACAATTGGGGTTATCCATAACGGCCACATGGCAAATTTTGCTTAAGAATTTGGCTTTAAAGCCTTACAAGATGCAACTAATGCATGAAGAATTAAAGGTTTAATTTTACTTGGTTTTTAAAAAGTGCTTTTTGTAAAACCATTTATTTATTAATAGCAATATTGTATGTATTACTTCAACCCCAAATCGAGTATTCTTAAAAATTGCCCGAGTATAATATATACTGTGATTTTGATTATTTTTTAATTTAAAGTATACATCTTGTTTATGAAATTATAGTGTCTTGTACAACAGTAAACATAATTATTGGTTCGAATATAAGAATAAACATGAATAATATTATTTTAAAGTGTAAATTAGAAAACGCGGCATAAAATTTGAGCACATTTTTGGTGATTGGAATACATATGTATATATATAATGTGGTGGGATAAATTTAGAAACTAAATTATTTAACACATAAATAATGATGATAATATTTACACATACCGCGTTTGTTGTATTTTCCATTGAATTGTAAACCTTTTTATTTTTCAATTTTCGCACACAAAAATATTTAAAAAAAATAAAGCAAATATTTTGAAAGATGACAGAAATTAATAGCAAAATTTAAAACATTAAAAAGTTCAATAATTCAGCAAAAAAATAAATTAAAAGTGCAAACTTATGTATGAAAAATTAAACGTAAACTAACACTATAATGAAGCTATTAAAATAATTTAAATATACTCACACTATGAACTTGATAATTATTCAGTTGTTCAGTCTCTTCATCAACACCCACACTAAAAAATTTAAGTATAATTAAATACATTTAATTTTTAATTTAGAATAAAAAATTACAGATAGATAACTTACGGTATTTTAAGCCAACTTAACAAAAAGTTTGACGCACCACCTTGTATAATAACAGTAAAAATAACAATAAGAGATGTTGCTGTTAACATAGTTTGTCGTGCCTCTGATATAGTGTTACGAATAGCTAAAGCGAATGACATGGCACCGCGTAAACCTATAAATGATGTAGATTTTAATTTTATTAGAGTATATATTGAGTATATATTATCAATTGTTTACCTGCAAAAAACAGCATGTGCTGGAAATTTGTAGATATTTTAGGTTTTCGATTAAGGTTCAATAACCACGAGAGGGGGTAAATGTTAACAGCTCGTCCGATTGCAGCGCATATCTATATAATTATAAAACAATATTGAATTTTTGTTTGTACAAAAACAATAAGAAATAAAATACTTACAAAACCAGTTATAATAAACACTGCGTCGAAATGATGTTTCGGAAATGTAAACATGGATACACCAATATATGAAAATATAAAATTTTCAGCCAAGAAATTTAGTAGCTCAAATATTTCTTTAGTTCGGGTACGAGAGTTTTCGGATAAATTATTGTAAGTATAATGAGCTTGACATATGCCACAAAATAGTACGGCTACCACGCCAGTTAGTTCTGAAGCTTCAGCTATAAGGAAAGTACTGTACGACATAAGAACGAACAAAGCCGACTCTAGTAAAGGAAAGTCTCGAACACGAGTAAATTTAGTCAAGTGTTAAATAAGTTAAGGAATAGCATGTAAATACATATAAAAAAATATTTGAAAAGAATAATCATATACAGAAGAAGTAATGGTAAATGCCTACAATTATACTTTGTTTGTTATTGTTTTAAACTAGTTTGAAAAGGATATTAATGCTGTAAAGCAACCCATTAATGCTCCAATTAGCAATGAGAGCATAAATATGCCAAAGAAATCACTCAAAGCTCGAAAGAAAGCATAGGTCTCGAATTCACCTGTGCTTGAGTAGTGTTCACCATAATTTTGTATAGCTCTATAAGCAAAAGAAATGTAGTAATTGAAAAAAAGAAAATAATGTTTATTGTGTTTTACTTACCCACTTAAAACGATTGCAACGGCATCGTTAAGCACAGATTCACCAAAAACTAATGCATAAAGATTAACATCCACATGTAAATCGTGAAAAATTGCTAGTATAGTTAGTGGATCTGTTGGCGAAATCAACGCTCCAAAATACAGCGTGTCCAGAAATGTAAAACTGCTGCTCAAATACGATGGCATCAGTTTTACACAACCGTACATAATAGCACCGATAAGGAACGCTGATAGTGTTGTGCCCAATATGGCAAACGTTAAGATAGCACCCAAATTACGAAAAAAATATTTCTACAAAATATCAAATTTACTGCAATTAGTTTATGGGAGTATAATCACATATATTTACCTTTTTTAAACTGTAACCAGCGTGAAATATAATTGGTGGCAAAATTATGTTAAAAAATATCTCAGGATCAAAGGTAGCCTTTAAATCGATTTCATTTTCAACAACATCATAAACTTGGCTACGAAATGTGTATGCGTATGTTTTATTTTCCAACGCTTCGCTGCTATCCGGCGGTGTTAATTTGCCAGGAAACTAATTATAAATGACATTAATTAATACATTTTTACCAGTTCTTATAAAAAATAAAAATAAAAAACAATTAACTTACTTTTAACCAAAGTGTATCAGGTGGCAATGTCTGATTGAATTTAGAATTCGGTTCAGGTTCTACCTCCAAGTGTACAAGTGGTTTTGATGAAGCAGAATAACGTATTGCAGCACCCACAATCAGACCTACAAAAAATAATAATTAATAATGTTAGAGTTTATACATATATTTTTCTAAAAACCGTTCTCGAGGCTTGTGTTTATCAAGCTTATTTAGATATTAATTCTTAATATAGAATTTATCTATGACAATTTATTAAAGCTTCTAAAAATGTGTTACTATTTTTCTAATACCAACCACCTGCAAAATATTGAGTTTTTCATATCATGCACTTATAAGCTAATAAATTAGTCAAATATTTTTTACATTTGATTTTTTATCAAATTCATACCGCTGCTCTAAGTAACTGAATTCGTGTAAATTTTTTCAGTTGACGCTCTGTCTACCTGCGAAAATTTTTTTTGCTATAACAACAGCAGATTAGTGTTTGTTTACGTTTCTTCTTAGAAGGAGGATAAAAAAGGTATTGTAAGAGATTACTAAGTTAAAATCAACACAACCATTAACCGTCTTGCTAGATGACTTCAAGGTCGAAATATGTTCAGAGAGAAGGGAAAGGAGAATTTATAGCTCTCGCCGTTGAGAGTGTCGGTCTGGCTAACATCGTTCCATATTGGACCAAACAGTGAGTTTTTCGGGATGCATTGGATTTCCGATACATCCAAAAATGGATAACATCGCTGAAAATTATTTTTTATAGAAAATAGCGCCAATTTCTAACTCTCTGTGGTACTGAAAGGTGTTTTTGGCGGTTGTTAGAAACGATCAAATGACGCACCCACTGTATTCGCCTAACATTCGTCCCTCTGAATATTGCCTATTTCGACGGATACAATATCTTTTAGATTGTCATCGAATCACTGCTTTTCAAGAAATAAAAAATCGAGTTCAAAGATGGATCGCCTCAAAAAAGAAGTTTTTCTAGAACGGAATTTAGAAATTGGATCAGATGTGCGGAAAAGATGTAAACAGAGATTTCATACATTTTTATTCTAATAAATTTGTTAATTTTTATCTTTTTTGAGGTAAAAAAGGACTGAATTAATTTGTACACCCAATAGGTATATTATACTATGTTTTGTTGTAAATAAATTACGAACTACTTTAAATAAAAAAACCCGCCCGGTTTTTTTAATATAATATTCTGTGGGTTGCCAAACTTGCTATAAACTGTCAAATTTTTGAAGTCTAATGGAAGATTCGGTGTAGGCATCAATATATCATAGAAAGAAAAACGGCAGATATTTACATTTTTAAACATATCTTTTTAATTTAGGTCTTTTAGAAATAGGGTTAAACCAAACTTAATTTAAAAAAGTAATCAATGTTGTCCAATTATAAATTTTTCATCTTATATGACTAATTTTAGGTAGGTAGGTAGGTAGGTAGGTTTGAAAGGCGGTACCGAAGTACCCCACCCAGAGATCACAGTGGCCAATTGTGGAAAGACCTTTCCCCGAAAAAGGAATGAAAAGAAAGAGTAAAAGGAAAAGAGAGAGGAAGGACAGAGAAAGAAGAATGAAATGGACGAAGAAAATGGGTCAGAGAGAGTGTACAGAAAGAAACACGGAGGCCCGAAAAGGACCATGCATCACCTAAGGAGCCAGCTGAGACGTGAAAGAGAGCCTTTCAGGTCGCATATCCTAGCCGACACAATATCACCGAGGCCATCGAAAGTGCCTCGGCCCAGCAATATAAGCCTGCGCCCATAAAGAGCCAGGCAGTGGCAGAGGATGTGTTCCACAGTCACCGGCTCCCCTGTATCGGCAGAAAATAGGAGATCCTTTTTCCCAAATCCCAGTTCTCGCCCTCAGAGCTCAGTGCCCAGTCACAAAGCCTATCAGAATCCTAAGATTGGGGACCCATTCCGTCCTAGAGCGGTCAGGTCGCGACCACAACAACCTGGAAACCCTACAGTCTCCTCTGATCATCCACTATTCGACGGCCCCAGCTATAAATCAAGCCTCCAAAGAAACCAGGCGGTGGTTTCACAGACGCATCCACCTGTTCTACATCAGCAGCTGCGCCCACTATTGCCAGTTCAATTGTAATCTCGTTTCCCCTTACGCCAGCATGCCCCGGAACCCAGCACAGTTCACACATCCAGGAGCGATGCAATCAGCCTTGAGCTGACATGGCTACCAGTCAGCGCCCTAATATTCGCCTGATTGTCCAAATAAAAGACCACACTATCCCCTACAATAGCCAAGTCGCGAAAACGCACAGCTGCTCTAAGGACAGCTAAGATCTCGGCCTGAAAAACGCTGCACTCATCCGGGAGTCTAAAGGACAGTTTAATGTCACTGTCCGCAAGGTAGACCCCCGCTCTAGTGCTCTCCGCGGTCTTAGATACATCCGTAAAGATGGCGTGGCCATTCAAAAGTCTATCAACATCCTGCCAAGACTCTCTATCCGGAAAAACTGCCACAGGGCACATGCTAAAGTGCATCCCCCGACCCTATAATCGTAGAACCAGCACAGGTCACCGAATACGCACTGGAGTTACACCAAAATGGCAGTGTCCATAACCCAGAGCCTTGGCCAGGCCTCATTCAAAAATTCTCAAGAAGCTCCTAAGAAGCCCTACTCTTCACTGCAACCTCAACGGAGGTCAAGCCCAGGATAATGTCCAGCGCTGCCTGAGGAATACTTCTAAAGGCATCAGATATACCCATAGCGACACACCTATGCAGCTTATTTAGAAGCCCCTTCCAGCTGGCATTTTCCATCATACGACACAGCCATAGGATGACTACGTAGTCATAGATCCACTTCAATATCTCCTGGCGAAGACCGCATCTCTTACCAACGGCCCTTCTAACCGTATAATAGGCATTAAAGCCCTTAGTCATCCTCAAAAGGGTATTTTTCTTTCAAGTAACTTTCCTATTCAAGAAAACTCCTAAGAACTTGGCTCCCTCAGACAATTTTAGCACAATCCCATTTAACCTTTTCCAATTTCTATTTCCTGAAGAAGAGAACCAGCTCAGTCTTCGTGGGATTGATGCTAAGACCTCTGGCGGACGCCCAGGAAGATAGCTTGCCAAGCGCCGACTGCATGATCTCACCAACAGTCGGGAGAAACCTCCCAGACTCGAGAATCACTAGATCATCCGCATAACAAACCACCTTCCTGCCTTCCTTATCAAACCACCTAAGGATGTCATTTATAAGAAGATTCCACATGTCATTTCATTTCATAAGACAATAGATGCATTTTGCATGTGATTAAAATGTCTATTAATCACAGTTGGGAATACACGGCAAAAGTTAGAATTACAAACACATTAAGAGAACCAATATTGAAAAAGATAGAATATAAGATTAGAAAAGAAATTAAACAAATCTATTTAACAGTATTTAAAACGCAAAAACCACATTTAGATGTTGTTGTTGTAAAAGGTAAATTAATGCATATACCGATATTGCAAAATGGCTTTATCTGAGTAAAATCAACACACATATAGAGCCAGCCATATGGATAGATTATCGTCCAAACTATAACTATTATTCTAATTAATTGAAAAAATATATATATATTTACCATATATCACAGCAAGGCCAGTTTCATGTAACCATGATACACGATGGTGTTTGAACAACCATATTGTCAATACAGTCAAGGTCAATAGGAAGGTGTAGACAAGAAGGTTAAGGCTGTCAATGCGATGCGTTAACGTTGCCTTTGCATCGAGTGCAATATCTGTAGCAGTTGCATCACAGCAACTGGTACCAATAATAAATGCTAAGATAACTGAATCCACCAACCAGTTGGACCGACTGTATATGTCGGAAAAAAGCTGCTTAAAAACATTATTGCTTTTGAGCCAGCGATAAACCATCTGTAGCTGATTTCAACTTGTATTGCAAGCAATAATTCAATGTCAATTAATTATTTTCCTTCTGTTTTTTTCTTTCTTTTTCGTACACTCTTTTTTAATACAAATTGTAATAATCGATAATTTTCTATTTTAAGAATTGTTTTTGTATGTGGAAAGTAAAATGGGATTTAGACATAATTATTCTCTAAATTTTTGTGTAATAAATGATTCACTCGTAAATATTGTGTGTAATAATATTATTAAACACTATTTCACAATTTAAATATCCGATGTAATACTTTTTCTTTGTTTTTCAACAACTTGTCACAGCAATATATTTACACTATTCATTTGTTTTCTTTTGATTTAAAAATATGTCTTCTTTCTTCTTCTTCTTCAGGGAATAAAAGCAATGTGGATTGGTAACCCTATTCAATTAAAACAATGGTTTAAAATCGATCATGTAAAGGTGTAAAAACGCGTAATGAATAGCATACATTTCTATGTCGGGTAAAAGCGTTTTATTTAATTAATTTGTAGATCAATTTGAACTTCTTTTTGAATTATTAATATTCTTGTGTCTGTATAATGCAGGACTTCGGACGGTAGATAAGCTCCAGTAAAAATACTTAAATACTCTCGTTACTGTTTCTAGAATCTTTGAGAAAAAATTTTGGTTATGTTGGAAAATTAGATTATAGACAATAATTAAAAAATACTAAAAGTAAAAAAAAACACAAATATATTACTAAAGCCAAATGGCAAATGGAATGAGGAATGCGCGGTGCAAACAGAGTAATCCGATTAATAGGCAAATTTAGAAATTGCTTGTAGTGACAACATGGTGTGAAATATCGATAATAGTTCGCTACTGTTTATCGATCATCCTCTGCAAGATTTATTCTAACACATCTTACCAAGCTTAAACAAACTTTTTTTATATCATTCATTCATTTTACAATTAACTTATAGTTACAGAGTTTGGGAACTACATTCCTTTTCTACTTAGAAAAAAAAGTTACGCAACCCTTATTAAGTGGGTATAGAATAAAAAATGAAATTAAAAACTACAAATAAAATTATGATGAAACATGATCTTTGATATGTAAATGTTGTTGTGAAATCATGCAGGCGTCGTGTTGAATCGGGTCAAGTATGCTAGATGATAATTTTAAGAAGTTTGTTCTGTGCAATTTGTAGTTTCTGAATGTGGCATTTTGAGAAACTGGACCAAACTGGAGCAGAGAAAAACATTAATTAATTTAACCACAAAATTTTTTATTATCTAAGTTGAGTTCAGACTTTCTTTAATAAATGAATATATTATTTGGATGGTTTTGTTGATTTTATTCACTATATACGGTATGTAATTATTAAAGTTTAGTTTTGTATCAACATTAAACACAAATACTTGACGTTGTTACTCCATGGTATGATATGGTTCATGAGTTTTGTGATCTGAACCAAGATCTAAAGAGTGGGCTATCTATCGGTTTAAATTTGAACTAGCGGCTATTTCGAATCTAGCAATACTTATGGCATTGTATTCTGTCACAAAAGTCAGTATATCGCCACTGATTGAAATGAATCGATTTTCGCTTGAGCAACGTTGGGATTTATTGGAAATTTAATTCCGAAACAAAGACATTTGGACGGAACTTGCACGTACAAAATTTGGTCGGTACTTCGTCTTACAAAAGCCAATGCACCCATTACAAGTGACTCTTTGGTGCGGGTTGTGGAGCGGAGGCATCATTGACCCATATATATTTGAAAATGGGGACGGCACAATGAAGACACCTATCGCACCATAATAAGCGATTTATTTGCGCCCGTTCTTCATGGTATTGATGTGAATGATGTTAGGTTTCAACAGAACGGTGCATTTATTGCGTCAAACGTTTGATGGCCGTTTAATTAGCAAAAATGGTGATGTCAGTTGGCCGCCAAGAACCTAATCTTTGATAGCGGACTATTTTCTATGGATCGCCGTTAAAGGCAAATGTTATGCCGACAAATCGGAGACAATTGAGCATTTGAAGGTCAACATTCGTGATACCATTGCTGAGGTACGACCCCATACATTTGATAAAGTTCTCGAAAATTAGTCCGATCGAATGGGATACTGTGAGGCCAGCCGCGGCAGTAATATGAACGAAATAATATGTCATTTCTAACCGGGACAATTGTACTCGTACTTCATAACAAAAAAATAAATTTGGCAATATTTCAAATCATTTTTGTTTTAATGCATTTTTAAATTTAAACTTTAAAATGGCCATCCTATACGTCTTCTAGTAAAATAAATGCATTGTCTTTTGATAGGTGGTTCTCGAAATCAACATCGTTTTTTTACTTCAAATTTAAGCGTTTTTATTGCCACAATATTTTTTTTTGCAACACTTTTATTACTTTTGTTCACCCGCTGGTAGTGCAGTATCTTTCGGTAGAACAGTTTGATTAATGAACTGTCAGTGTAAATTTCTTTTGTTCCCTTGAAAATAGAAAATTATTAATTCGATGAAATTTCGTTTACAATTTCTAGCTAATTTGCTATAGAAAAAAATTGAGCACAGCAATAATTAACAAAAGTAAACACCAAATAAAGGTAAAGAGGGAGAGCGGATTAGTATTTTAGACAGAAAACATTAATAAAACTCAGCAATCATGGCCAACATAACGGTTGGACAAATTATTATGGATGCACAAAGAATGGCGAGTCGTGTCAAAGAATTAGACGCCCTAAGCAGTTCTCTACTTGAAGAGGCCGAAGGTAACAATCGTTTTGTAGAAAGTCTAAGACAGTTTCAAGATGACATGGAATCATTAAATCGTATTGCCAATAATAAGTCAAACACTGATATGGTAAATCGTATACAGCAACAAAATGCCAATAGTTCGGAAATACTTAAAGAAAATCGTGAATTAAAAGTGTGCATCGAAGACTATGAAAGAGCTATGGAATTGATAATGCAAAAGTATCGAGAACATACCAACAGTAAAGTGCTCGAAAGTAAGTTAAACTTTAAAGAGGTCTATAATGAAAAACTTTGGAAAATAATACGAGAACAAAGAGAGAAAATCAATGAAATGGCAGCTGTAATGCAGAGAGCTGCGAATTTAGATGATGAATACGATGTCGATTTAATTACTCGATTAAGTTTGGAGAATAAAACCCTGCGGGAATTGTTACAAATATCCAAACAATTTGGAAGCTATAACAGACCAATACGTTTTAATGAACACCTCCTTGAAGAGAAGGGGGTTCAAACTGATTTTACTGGCGATGACTCAGCCGACGAACTATCCCTTTCGGGAGCTTCCGTCGAGAACGCCAACAATAATTCTGTCATACAATTAAACACAAGTACGAATACACCATCAACATCAATCAATACAGCAGCCGCCGGTCAACCATTAACAGATAATGCTAATTTGGTAACCTCACACAGTGGTATAGTTGGTGATAATAATAATATTGCAGTACCACCGTTTATTTCACCCGCCATAGACACAACTTACCCTACTGCCAAATCGTCGTCCATATTGACATCGTCCGGAAATGCAACTGCAATAGCAGCAGATGAGAGCAATGCGGTAACATCGAAAATTGTTGATTTTACTAACTTGAATATCTCTTCTGCTGGAATAGAGGTAATACCCACCAATAGTAGTGCTGCTGCAGCAGTTACGACGCCAGCAGCAACAACTGTAACAAGTAATTTGAATCTTTCTCCCACAAATATAAATGTTAATTCAACTGCCAGTGCAACATGATATTATTGTATAGCATCAAATTAAAAATTTTCAACCGATTAATTAATTCTTATGTTCAAATTTTCTATAAATAACTCTGTTCTAATCAATTAATGATAAATTTTCTTATTTTTTTTAATTAACTTTTTTTTAATCACCGTTTAGAAAACGAAATTATACTTCAATTGTAGGTAATACACAAAAAGTATCTTAACATTTTATCTACTCGAATTGATGTTTATTTATTTTTTTTAATCAAAACAAATTTTAACGAAAAATATTAATTACATCTCTTCTTTAACTGAACAAATGTCATTCTTTTGTATAACAATTTTTTTTTTTATAAATAAGAAAACTATTCTAGTTTTAGGTCAATTCCAAATAAGTAGCAATTATTTTATCAAATTTAAATTGTTTAAAAATTAAAACTTTTTTGTATGTCTCTGATAAAGTTAAGCTACCGTCACATTTCTCAAACAAACGTAACCACTATTTGATAAAAACATTTTATGGAAAAATTTCTTTTTATGTCAGCGTTTCTGAAAAAAATAACTTAAATTACTTAATTTAAAAAATAAATAATAAGAATAAATTTAAAAAATAAATAATAATAATAAGAATAATATAAAATAGTGGTCGCGTTTTTTTTTTCGTCCAATATCTGACAAATGTGGCCGTAGCTTTATGCAGAGGATTAACGATATGTTTGGGCATAATAAAATAATTGCTATTTAATTGACCTAAAACTTGAATAATTTTCCAATATGAAAGTCTATATAAAAAATTAGAAAAAAGAAATATTTATTCACCTAGATAGCACTTGATATAAACAACAGTAACATTTCATACATCGTCTATAATACTGGACAATTTAACATCTATAATATTCATTAATAATCCAAAAATTAAAAATGTAAACAGAAACTAATACCAAAACTTATTTAATCTGGTACTACTAAAGAAAAAATAAATAAAATAATACAATGCTAAATATATTTAAATGAAAAACATGATAACAATCTGTATAATTAAGCAACCATTACAATTAGTTTTTATTTTAAAGGTATACAACCATTTCTTTTTAATAAACTACGGTATATATACACACATACATATAGAAAAATAAATACATATATACTTACATTGTATTCACAAAACTATTCTAAATTCATATGCATATATACATTATATATACAACAATTATATAAACACTTTGTAGAAATAATTCAAACATAATTTCAAACACACTCTAATTTAAAGTAATTGATAATAATCAATAAAACATTTAACAACAAAACCGAGTTTTCTTTTTCCGCTGAATACTATTTTTTTATAAATACATTTTTGTCTCAATATTTTTCAAAATAAAATATTGTTGTTTTTACAAAAGTTATTTTTTTTTAATAACTCTGAAAAAATGCTACATACTTAGTTGCAAAAGAAAAATAAAATTAATAGAATACAGTATGGTTGGAGCCGGTATTGGACCGGCAAAAAAAAAAACGCTAATAGGTGTTATAACATAAGTTTATAAGGTTGTTGTTCACAGTTTAAAACATTCATTTTGGTTGTCTAACTATTGAAAAAATAATAGCATTACTTTATGAACAAAAAACTGAAACTGAAGAGTTTTAGTTATTTTTTTATATAAATGCTTATTTGTTTCCCTTATGACATTTCAACAATAATCACCTTGCATATGCTGAACCCATCAAAGGATTTTAAATCTTAGTGCAACCTTTCAACATGCTCGTCACTCATATTTTCAAGGTTTCTGGGAAAGTGCAAATGGGAATGTAATGAATGAATTTTGGGTGGCATAATTACACCCTTTCTTTTGAAATTATTCATTAAATTAGCAAAAATGTTTGCGCAATTTGAAGTTTCTGAATTTCATAAATATTATCGAACAACAAGTACAGTGTGTTCGCCGGGAAGGTATTCAACTTTGTCTGTTTATAATTTTTGATTATATGAAAGAGAATGGATCTTATATTGATAAATGTGTTATTTAATGTCGGCAATTATGTATGGAATACAATATCAGATAAATGCCAGACTCTGTTAACCTCACAAATACGAGCCCATTTGAGCACATTTTTCATTATATTCTCACAAATTTCACGCGGTATTTCATAAATTTCATCACGAATATTTTGTTTGAGTTGCTCCAGCGTTTCTGGTTTGTTTACATAAGCCTTGCTTTTCAGATATCCCCACAAAAAGAAGTCTGCAGCAGTCAAATCAGGCGACCGTGGAGGCCAATCAACATCACCATTCCTTGAAATAATTTGTTGTGGAAAGAGATCTCACAGTAATTCCATTGTAATCCTGGCTGTATGCGGTGTGGCACCGTCTTGTTGAAACCACATGCTGGCATTAAAAAGTTTTCAATCATATCACGATATCGCTACCCATTGACAGTTACCGTTACGCCATTTTTAATTATAAAGAAGTAAGGTCCAATGATTCCTCCTGACCAAATTGCACACCAGACTGTCACTTTTAATTGATGCAAAGGTGACTGATGAATAATTTGAGGGTTTTCAATTGCCCAGAATCGACTATTCTGTTTATTTACATAACCATTCAAATGAAAATGTGCCTCGTCACTCATTATGATTTTTTCATGAAAATCGGGGCTGTCATGGGCGAGCTGTTTTAACGATTAAAACACCTTGGCTTACTGAATATTTTTCTATAATAAATTTGCTACGTCTCTACTTTACGACTGTCAAATATGAACTGTCAACACTAATGTTTACAAAAATGGCGGCAAAACAAAGTAGTAGGAGCCGGCTAAAAGACTAAAATCTTATATTATTCAAAATCTTCTTATTTTAGGAATCCGGAAAATATCCTAGACTCGCAAAGATACGAAAATAGAACTCATAAGTATTGTAACACCGGTTTGGTCTTCTGCAAAGTCTTAACAAAAAACTCATCTATAAAAAAATAAAACTGTGACGTGTACACGGTCAAACAAAAAGGAATAATTAACCGTCATAGGTAGCCATTTTTATAAATATGTACATATATACGAGTACATATATGTTCCATTCAGTGAACAAAAAAAAAAAAAAAAAAAAAAAAAAAAATTAATATTTTTGCGAACTTTTATAATGTAAAATTTTTCTTCCTACAGTTAGGTATTTCACAAGCATAAACAAAGGAAATAATAAAAATGTAAAGAAATACAAAAAAAAAAAAAAAAAAATCAGCCATATTATGTAAGTCGTTGTCGGCACACATAGTCGTCGTTGGTGTAAAATCGGTATTATTGAAGTCGACGTTGACATTTATCGACTACTGCGTCGAGTATTTTGTATTATGTAAGTTGCATGAGAGTCGACAATTTGTTAATAGTGACTTTGAAATCTCGACACATTTTTTGGCGTCGACTTAAACAAGTAAAAGACAAAAATTTGATTTTTTTAAAGTAATAAAGTAAAGCGTTAAAATGAAAAACATGTAAAACTAATTATAAACAATTTTACAAATTAATTAAGGAACTTGATAATAATCAAGGTTTGGATCGATTCCATTTCAAAAAAGTCTTGGAAAACATTACAATGAGATTAAAATCAATGAGGTCAATAGTAAGAGATGGCGACGGTTGGCAATTGGTAAGGTTTGGTTAAGTTTAGGTTAACAAAGCTGAAATGAATGCAACTGGTTGCGGGAGTTAATAGGAATTAGAACTTTCTCCTTTTCTCTTTGGATGATTACATTTGTCGGACAATTTTAGATAATGATGAAAATGTTCCTAAAACTTCAGAAAGTGTGACTTAAGTTGTAGCAAAAGCCACTTCCAACAGAAGAAAATAAAGTCACTGTAATGATGAAAGAAAAGAATAACTGGAAAAAGACGATGCCATGCAAAGAGAAAGTTTTACGGAAATTTTAAAAACATTGGCAGAAACCAAAAATATTTCTCGAAGTAATAAAAAATGTAGTAAATTTTCACTTCAACTCCACATAAAAACATTTTTTAATAAGATTTTGCGGAACTGAGATAATAGTTAGTGGTAATAATTTTTCCTGTTAAAAATTGATAACAACTCGACGTTGCCACTTGTTTTACATAATACCAATTCGGCGTCGATAGTGATAGAGATAGCGGCAATTAATTTACATAATGGTGCTAAATATTAGAAATGATGTAACCAGTTACCAATTGCTATAATGACGAAATCTAAGAATGTGATAAGTGCCTTTTCAATTAGCTGAATGACCAGACAGATTCATAGTTTATTAATGTGCAAAGTAACTTTAAATATAATCGATAGTATAAAGTATGTTCCTACATTGTTTTCAGAAGCATGAGTGGATTTTTAAAATTAAGCAATTTTTTTGTAATGGCAATATTTTACAAGAAAATCATTGAATTTAAGATAAGCAGCATTTCTTATTACAAAAACATCATATAAATTGGCAAAACAGAGTTTAAAATAAAAAATGACGAGTCCTGAAAGAAGAAGAAGAAGATATGTGTACAGTAGGGTGCGCATTATTTAAAAAAATGCAAATTTGCACTGTAACTCGCTTTAGAAATGTCCTTCGTAGCAGAAAAATGTGTTGTGGAAAATTTTAGTCGGATTGCATCAGTGGACGGAATGCTGTATCTGTCCACAATAGTCGTTTGGGTCGTAATTCCCCCCAGAAATACTTTTTTTTAAAACAAGTGTTTAGCCAGATAACATAGACGTCCTCGTAAAATACAGTTTTAAGTTTACAAGTGTAAGTTCTGTTTTTACCATTCATCATGGGTTGCCAAACATCAATTGAGACACGTTAGCTTTTAATTATGCATTCGAAAAATGAAAAAATCAAGAACATAATAGAATATATAGAAATAATTTCGCCAGAATAAAGTGGCTAAAGAAAGCCAGGAAGCTTAAAAAAAACTTATACAGTGGCAGCTGAACGATGGCTATTAAGCAGAGTTCCGTTTTAAGTTCACCAGATCTAATAGAATAACCGGATAAAATGACTAGAAAGTCGTGTCGGGATGAATTTTATAGAAGTAAAACACGGAACAAACCTTTATTATTTATTATTATTATCGAGGTAAAAAAGTTATGCAACCTTCTAATCTATTGTATAGCACTCCATCTATATCGAATTTTTATATATTATAAAATCTCCCCCAATCTTGTAGATATGACGAAGTTCAAGAGGTTTGTTGGTACCAAGCACGATAACTCCCTACTTAGTACCTGATAGGCACCCAGATACTTCCTCATGGAGTGCATCAATGCCCCACATGTACCCAGTATATGCTCTGATGATTTGATTTCCTCATCACAGAATCTGCACATCGGACTTGAGACTAATCCCATTTTACTCAGATGTCCACTTAGCCTGCAATGAGCAGTCAAAAACCCGGTCAGTATCCTCAGGATGTCTCTGGACATGCTTATGCAGGATTCAAATCTTCTCCTGTCATAGTTACCCAATAAAAGTTTAGACTGTCTCGGACCTGTACGACCAGAGAAGAGTACTCGCCTCTCATTATCCTCATTTCCATTGAGAATGCCCTTCCAGGCCCACCTTCCTAGTCCACAAAAGGATTCTGGCCCTACAAGTGGAGTGGAGCTCTATTTTTGCCCAGTTTATTGGCCCTTTCATTATCCGGATTCCCACATGGCTCCCTAACATAGGCTGCCCATATTGTCCTTATCTAGCTCGTTTAGTTACCAAGACATTCCCAAACTAGTCTTAAGTTAACCTATTAGGAACAAAATGCCTCGTATGGCGGCATATTATTGTCTTCTATATTTCCTCTACAGGTTAAATTGAGCACATCTCTCAATTGTACAAACTCCGTCTGGAATATGCTAGCAAATTTGCCAATAGGTTCCGAATATTGCCTCCTATGACCAAGCACTCCCGCGCCTGTAACATTTTCTACCCTCGACCTATCCGTGTAACACAGAATGGTCTTCTCTCTAAAGAGTATATGCAGCTTTCAAACCCTTCCACTCACTCCTAATACTCAGTCTTGCCCAGAAGCATTTGCCAAAGACATAGTTTCCTGATTCTGTTCATAGGATAGCCAAGACATTTTAGCCTAACCGGCTAACCGGGTTAACACGACCACTGCATAAACTCGTACCCAACTTATCTCCCATTATCCTTGTCGGCGTCTCTATGGCTCTATTTCTCACTGCCAAGTGCAGCGAACTAAGACCTAATAGAACCTTGAGAGCTGCTGTTTGACAAGTTCTCATTGCATCAGTTGTGCTTATGCACGCTCCGCCCGTTCTCACCGCCCATGCAACGAACTCATATGTCACAATCGGTCTGATCATCATAGTATACATCCAGTATAATATTCTCCCTACAAGCCTTCTGTACACCATAAGCGCATGCGTGGCTTTTGTTGAGACGTTATTGACACGTTATCCAGTGTTATTCCTAGATATCTTACCTCCTTTCTAGGTGGTATTTCCTTGCCTAGGAGTTGAAAATTGCTCCACTTAGGAAGTTTTCTTTTCCTAGTGAATGGTACTATCATGGTTTTGCACGGTTTAATGTTTAACGCCGTCGTCCCATACCACCGATTCATTAACCTAAGTCCCTTCTGAATGATTTCATAGAACAAGCATTTTATCAGCCCAAATATAGACGTACATTGTAATTCGAATCGTTCTGGAACACAATTGTTTTTGCTGATGAAAGCAAATTTCATCTCGTTGGGTATGAAGTCAGGTGAAAAAAGTGCAGCATATTGGAGGTCATGTAATGGTAGCACGGTGTGTCTTTGTCTAGGATTGGAAATTTGGTGTTTATTTAAATCATTAAGAACTCAACCTAACAAAGTGCCGAGAAACTAGGTATAAACGAACATTTTAGGTATTATCAAGACAATGATCCGAAACTATCGTTCATATGCCAGCTAATTTACCAGATCTTAATATTATTGAGAATTTATGAAGTGTTTTTTAAAGGAAAATATTAGAAAACCTAAGATAAGTCATCGTCAAGACTTAAAAACAGCACCGCAATCAGAATGGCAGAACATTAAGCTTGAATACACTCAAAACCAAGTTAATTCATTGAAATTGTGACTTCTTAAGCAAAAGGTATATCGCACAAAATATTAACCCTTTTTACCTCCAATAAAAAGGTACATTGAAACCAGCTGCAGATAATATTGCAAGATGAAGCTATGATCATTCCACATTCAGTAGTAGTATTTTTAGAATAAAATATATTTATCGATGGCTTACGTACGCGGAAAAAACCATCTAACTCTTGATACGAAGGCGGGTAAATAAGGCTATAACTTTTTGAATTTCCCTCCTATTCCGTCAAATGACAACACTGCTATTGTCAATAAGCATCCGTTAGAGTTGGCTTTTGTCAAAATTTGAACATGATGCGTCGTTTGGTAGCCATTGATAGCAGAATACTGTGCATTTTGAAATAATTTTGGGTGATTATTAAGCATTATTTATGAAGGCCAAGCTTGATAATTACTATCAAAACTCTGCATCATCCGTTTTAATAGCAAAAAATGTATTTTGCTGTAATTTGTCCGTATAAGCACGGAAGGTGGCGAACGTTCTGAAAGTCCAGTTGATTCGACTACATCTGATATGATGTTGGCCGATAGGATAGATAGATAGGATAGGCTTACATGGCTTAGTGTTTTAATTTTGGTACAAGATACTTTTCTAAAAAATGATGACGTTAGACGTTTAGAGTTTTTAAAAATTTTGTCACTATGAACGAAAGTGTATCCTTCACAACACACCAGAGACCAAAAAGCAGTCAAAATAGTAGGTTTCTCGAGGTGGGTTTATCAACGAATAAAGTTATTGCGATCGTTTTGTTGGGATGCAGGTGATAAATACCATATTGACTACCTTCAAAAGCGAACGATTAATTAATCACATATCAAGAATCGTTACTCCATTGGAGCTTTTAGCAACCCAAAGAAAATTTTCAGATCTTCTGTATTTGTTTAAAAAGAATTGACAAAATTTCTGCAACTGCAGGTTTCTAACTGGCAACCACTTTATCCATATCTATTTCCATTCTTTGAATCGCACTTTCTTGTCGAAATAAAATAATTTTTTTTTTATCCAAAAACCTATGTTTAATTTAAAAAGTCGTGGACTTATTGAACAACCCTAGTATATTAACCCTTTATTGCTCAAGACCCTTTATCATGGAAAAACTATACTTATTTTTGTAGAATATTTACTTTTGACACAATTTAAGCTAAAAAAAGCTTCATATTTTCACCAAGCCGGGAAGAATATAAAATAGTCCTGGTACTCAGAATTATTGAGGCGTATAGATCTTGATTTTATTTAATGTGTTTTATTACTTTTGTATATGTAGCGTTTGTATATGTATCAATTTTAAAGTATATTTAAATTTAAGCGAAAACTCCAAATCCAAATTCACCTCTAAACACTAGAATTGTTAAACTATAACTGACCTTATGAGCAACAGGAGCAAAAGAAGCAAAATTGTTTATTGTTATTGGAAGAAAATACGGTACTTTATAGAACTGACAAATATACATCGCAAAATTATACCTGTATAATAACTACAGCACAAAAATAAGTTATGGTGTTTGTAAGTACCGTCTGGGAATAAATGGTTAAAATTAGTTAAAGCACTATATTTTTAACGGTAGGCGTGTTTGTAAGAGGACTATGAGAAAACGTGAACCACCATTAAAACGCGATTTCGAAAATAAAATTAGATATGCCTTTTCTATGTTGAAAAAAATATATATAATATTTGTCTAATAAAATAAACTATACGGTTGTAAAGCTCATGATAATCGTTTTACTCTGGCATCTCTAGGTACTTGTGGTGCTGGACTGGCTGCTTCAATAAATGGCACTAGAGTTACATTTCCATTTTGTAAGACTGGTATTTGATTAACTACTAAGCCCGGATAAAAAATTTGTGAGGCAATCAAACTTAAGGAGCAAAATAATAATACGAATTGCATTAACATCTAAAACAAAAAACAACAAATTAAATTTATATTATTTTTTGATTAAAAAAAATTTAAAAACGTATACCTTCATGTTTTAAAATTATAATTTTTTATTTCTGTATGTTGGTTCCTGCAAAAAGATATTATCGTTTTATAACTTCAAACATCTGTCGTCTGCTTTTTATACAATTTCATTTGAGTTCATTTTTATATTTACATCTGCGATATTTAATGCATTTTTAAAATAAGCCCGATTTAAAGAATTTTAAATGAAAGTAAGAAAAAATAAGTAAAAAATAATAATCTGGCTTCGCCGACTAATGCATACCCAACAACACACCCGCCTAATTTTAGTTTTTATAAATTTATAAATTCAGGAACGATACATATGTATGATTAAAGATTACATTTTTACGGCAATTACACTGGTCCACAGCAAAAAAAAAAAAAATCTTTAAATAAAACTATATGGAATATAATGATTTTGATACGCTGAATTTAAATCCTTTTTCAGTTCTTTTCCATCGGGCTCAAATTTTTTTTTATGGACGTGGCAAACTTTTTACCCAAAATATGGTAGTTAAGTAAAATATTTCATAATAACTTGAAAACGAATTGACCGATTTTAATGCAATTATCACCAAATGTTTAGGAATTTTTTTTATTTATATGCATTTTTATGCATATTTATTTGTCTATATCTTCAAAATGGTAACGGAAAGTTTTTCTAAATTTGGCCCAAAAAATTCATAATCAAGACCAATCATCAGTCAAAAAGTGGGCGGGATTAGACAAGTGAGCGTGGCATCTCCCATACAAAGTAAATATTGATTTTAGTACATCTTGAGAACGGTTAAAGCTAAAGTTTCAGAATTTGGTCTGATTACTTCATAGTCAATGCAAATCATCAGTCAAAAACTGAGTGGAATTGGAGAGTGAATGTGGTACCTTCCACATAAACTAAATATTGATTTCTGTATATCTTAAGAATCGTTAAGGGAAAAGCTTCTGAATTTGGTCTAAATGACTTCGTAGTCAATAAAAATCATCAGGCAAACTGTATGCGGAATTTGACAAGTGGGTGTGGTACCTCTAATACAAAGTAAATATTGATTTCTTTATATCTGAGAACCTTTAGCCGTTCTAAAGTTTCAGCGTTTGGTCTATATAACTTTATTATTAATTCAAATTATCAGACAAAAAGTGGGAGAAAATGGTCGTGGTACGTCCCATACACACCAAATATTGATTTCTGTATATCTTGATAACAGTTAAAGCTAAAGTTTCAGTATTATGTCTGAATGACTTCATGATCAATGCAAATCATCAGGCAAAAAATGGGCGGAATTGTGCAAGTGGGCGTGGTACCTTTCATATGAAGTAAATATCAATTTTTGTATATCTTGAGAGCGGCAATAGTAGAAGTTTCTAAATCAGGTTCAAACATCGTCGTGAACAATGCAAATATTTATTTTTCTATATCTTCAAAATGATAATAGAAAAAGTCTCTAAATTTAGCCCAAATAGATTCGTAGTTACTACAAATCATCAGTCAAACACAGGGAGAAATTGAACAACTTGGCGTGGTACCTTCTATATAAAGTAAATATTGATTTTAGTAAAGTAAATATTGATTGAGAATAGTTCAAGCTAAAGTTTTAGAATTTGTTCTGATTGACTTTACGGTTAATGAAACCCATCTTGAGAATGATTAAAGCTAAAGTTACAGTATTTGGTCCAAACAGCTTCATGGTAAATACAAACCATCAGTCAAATAGTGGGCAAAGTTGTTCAAGTAGGCGTGATACCTCCCACGATTTTTGTATATGTTGAGGTTCAAACAAAGTTGTGAACAATACACATCATCAGCCAATAAATAAGCGAATTGGATATGTGGGTGTGGCGTCTTCCAGCAGCATTATCTATCCACATTAGCCAAAAAGCGGGTATTGCAGAAAGTACACTGGATAAAAGCTATTTATATAGTACATATACTCGTATATGTATGTATCTTATATAAAAACGAATGTGTGTTTGTTTGAAGATTGTATACAACTAAACGACACTCGCTATACAGTGTCTTTCTGGAAGAAACTCTGAAATGTTTGGATGTGGGACGGAAGGGGACAAAAGGTGGAAAAAAGGTAAAAATGTAACTGAAATAACATTTAAGATAATAATTAAGACGGAGCTAGCGAGGCACACCGGGTTTTAGCTAGTAGTAATAAAAAAAACGAAATTCATACGTTTTATTTTGACCTTACAAACACGTTTATAGCTTAATCATATTCTAATAATGTGAGATGCTTTCAGTATCAAACAGCGGATATAGCGCCATTGCACTTATTTTCTGAAATATTTATGTTTTTTTATAATTACACTGCCCAACAATAAAAATGTTTCTGATTCGAAACAAGCACATTCTACTGCTCACCTACTGACAAAACTACTCAATTTAAGTATTGTGGCCCACTTTATCTGCATACAGTCAAATGGTAAAAGATGGAGCTCAAACCCATTATTACGTCCAGACTGTAGAAGACAATAGTTGAGTCAGTATTGCTATACACAACGCTTGAAAGGCGACAGCAGCTTTTAAGCAATGTACTCTGCCGGATCCTAGATAGGGAGAGGAGGTAATCTGCAAACTTTATTACTAGTGCTCTGCGATCGACAGCCACGAGGGCACTTTATCATCTTAATAAATTGTCTTCCGACTGAGCTTCACTGGAGTCAATAGGCAGGCGACCATTAAGGCGATCAGCACTTAACAATTCGTATTCAAATTTTAAAAACTAGAAATTATACTAATTAAGTCCAGCTAATGCGGGACGAAATTACACAGAGACATGCTATTAATTCGATGTAATTCTCGCGGTATCTCCTCTTCTAATTCTTCTAATTCTGATGTGGTCAGCATTATAAAAGATTGAATGTTTTAGTTGACTCGACAGCATATCTCTTAGCATATGTCACGATTTCCTCACTCATAGTTTTTTTTATAAACTATGGAGCATTTGTAATTAGTCGCGAAATTTTATTTTGTTTTGAAATTGGATAGTAAAACGGGACATTGCAGTGTTATCCAAGCGAAAAACGGCTATCCCTATGGCTGTTAAATGGTTGCTTATTAAAGGAATATTTTCTAAGAATACACTGAATTACTCGGACAACCAAGTTGCCATAAAGTCCCTTGCGAACGTCATATCGAAGTCCAAACTTAATGCTGCTCATTTTTCCGAAAAATGGCGGAATGGTGACGAATGTTATAAAAAATATTCGTGGCAAACGCTGACTTCGATGGCTAACGATGAATTTTATTTCGTGTCATACATGACTTTTAAAAGTAATTGTCCAAACTTTCATAGATAACAGCAGCTATGGAAGTATTCCACTTTTATTAATTTTTTGTTGCCCAGTGTAATTAAATAATTTTTTAGTAACAAAAAAATTATAAACATCACGTTTGAATAACAGTAAAAGTATTTTTATTTTATATTAAGAAAATAAATTTAAATAAACAAAAAATCTGTTCAATGAACTCTTTATAATTTAGTGCGTTTAAGATTTTAAATTATGTACTCGTACATACATATGTACATATATGTACTCATTTGATTTAAAAAGGTTTTACTGAATATGCTAACAAAACAGAAACAACTTTTGCTTTCACAAAATGCAAGCAAAATTTGATCATTTTTCGGATGTGAGTGACCCGATAATTTTATGTTTATGTGTTTACGTAAAAATTGTAATATTTCGCATCTTTCGGTATGTAGGAGTGCATTTCCATAGCTATATCCTGTCCAGTCCTGTAGATTTTTTAGCCATAATGTTTTCCTTATTGTGGATATTAGTTGCCGGTTGACATTAATCCTTCTCAGTATTTCATCATTTGAGACACTTCGAAGGCTTCTAAGTTTTTTGTTTGTTTTATTATACATCAGTACTCAGGGGATGACCCCTATTTATGCAATGCATTGTGCTGGTACTAGGCGAATAGGTTGTGGGAAGGAGGAAAGAGGGAGCAGTGTTTATGGGTATTCGATTTAAATTTACTCATGTCGTAAACAGCGTTGTCAACTCAGTGCTTTTTAAATTTTTCGACGTAAAAAATTTTAGAGTTAGTGCTTAGTGCTTTTTCTAATTCTTTTCTAATTTTAGTGTTTTTTTGGATTGAACGCTTAGGTTCCTTAGTACGCGGAAGCCAGCAAAGTATCAGCAAAAACACAAAACTTCTTTCAAATACTGGTTTCTAATCTAAAGGCTTGCAGCATCGATTTGCAAAATATATTTATCATATATATACTAGTGCAGAGTTTACTTTGTCCTGCATGTCGTTAAGAGACAAGTGGCGTCGAAGTTCTCGAGTTTCTCCAGCCTTGTTTTAAGTTTAAGGTTATTTTACCTTTTGGCGTTTTTGTAACACATATTCGAGTTATTTTTGTTAGGTTGGTACATATGTTGTTGATATTCCCGCTAAATCTTAGCGTCATAGCTTGTCATTTGAAGAAGCTACGTAGCCAAGAGTACATCTATCTCTATGTGTGTTGGCGATTTTTTACAATTCTGTCTGTTCTGCACTCTCCAAAATTATGGAGAATATGATTAATCACCGTTTTACTGGTGACTTTCTAGCGGTACGTTTCGAGAGGTAAGCAAATACATTATTGGTTTCGGCAAGTGCAAGGCTGTTGCTCTAGACTTTCATTTCGAAACTTATGCTTTTAATGTCGACAGACACTTCTCTCGATTTACATCCAGCTTTTTTAGAGATCGCTCTATAGGAGTGGTTATAGTTGGGGTCTCATCCGACGAGTTCAGGATAAATTCAGGGGTACCGCAAGACTCTGTTCTTTTTCCCACTATATTACTAATATTTCTTAACGACTTTCTCCTTCTCACTTCGTATTTTGATCGCAGACCGATATTAAGTCGAAGAGAAAGAATATGAGCGAAAAACTTACAAATGACCTGCTGAAGAATTCAAATTTGGGTTGTGCGAATAGGGTCGACTTTAATACGCGTAAGACACACAGACGTGATTGTTAAAAAAAAAACGAGCAAAATGAATTATTTGTGCTTAATTTATATTTGGTACCATAGTGCCGCCCATTTGTGTGCCAATTGAGTTGTCAAAACATAGATGTTTTATTTTGCGGTAAAATATTGGCTTTTTTGTGTTCGCGTACTTTTGTACACATTTCTCCCATATTGAGAGAAATTATTATGTACTCTCAATATACCAAAATTTTAGCCAAAAAGAAAAGTAACAGACCTAATATTGTATTCTAAACAATATTTATAAATTTTCAATGCTTGTGTATTGAACACTTTAGTCTATAAAGAATTGTTATCCATAGACCAAATAAATAAAAAAAATCAGGTGTTTTTTCATTCATGACCGCAGTGCAGTATATTTCATTGCTCAAAAATGTATGGTAATTGAACGAGAGAATCAGAATCAGAAGAAAATTTAAAATTTATATATAAATATCACAATGTATTAAATAGAATACAAAATACTACATACAAACAGAAAAACTGACGATTTTCCACAGATATTTTGGCCTCAACGAACGATGTCAGGCGTTCTTTCGAATCAGTTTTTCTCCGAGCGTGCTGAAGTTTGCAACGATCAATTGTAGAATCCGTGTCGATCTATAACGTGTGCAATACCAATAGTGAGAGTGAAAGAGATAAATATAGTTGTAAAAGAATATTAATAAGAAATAAAGTATTTCTGTTCAATTTCGTTTTTTAAGTATATGTATTATACCTTAAGTATATATTTTAAATTAAAAAAGTTATTATTTTAATAAGTAATTATTTGCTAAATACGACGTTTTTAAGAGCTGTTTAATAGTTTCCGGTAGTGCTTTTTCGTATATAAAATATAAATAATTTATGAATCCTCCAATTGAAATAAAAATATATTGAATGTGTTGCAATTTGAAAGAATGTGTTCTATTTTTATAACACAGCTAAATTTTTTAACAACCGAAAACAGAAAAAGCAAACACCTCTAGTGATAATTCCAAAAAGAAAAGCGTTTTTTTTAAATCTTTTACCAGCGTCGAATTGATTAAAAGAAATAAAAATATTTTATAAAATTTTTTTTTATTGAATATTAAATTTTAACTAAAATTAGAAAGAGAAAAAGAAACAAAAAGTTTTTTTTATACATACATACATATGTATGTATTTTGAACGTATACAAATACAAATGCACTTTTATACCAGGCTAGACTTTTAAATGAATACAGAGAAAAATTAAAATAAAAGGTAAAAACAACAAAAAGAATTTTTTTTTTTTTTTTAGGAATTATTTAAACTTTTGAAAAAGATTGATTGAAATTGTATTTGAATTTTGCACTGAATGCGGTATAACAACACAACACACAGGAAATCATAATAATTAATTTAAAGAAAGTGTTACGCAATTTGTGTATTTATTGTAAGCGAAACGAACAAAAATAACAGCAATAACTACGAATAAAGAAAAAAACATCATTAATAACAACAAAAGTAGCCGCAACCACCAGCACAAATTGTTAGCGACCAACAAAAACAGCAAAAATTCAGGAAAAATCATTTTTACAGCAGCCATTTTAGACATTTCTTTTGTTTGGTTTTCCTTTGCTTTGTGGTTAATTTTGTTTTCTTTTTTTCTTGATTTAATTTCTTGTGTTCTAATCTAAACACCCAGGGCACTTGTACTTTGTGTCAATTCTTTGGTTGATTGTTTGGTTCTATAGAGGAAGAAGCGGTATTAGTGAGTGGTACATACACAAAGAACTTCCTATAGTTAGCGGCATTAACATAAGCATCATTTACAACATCATCATACTCATCGCTCAACGCCATCATCGAGCGTAATTGCATATTCGCCATTTCAGCAATAAATTTTTCGTAAGTATTAACGTGAATAAACACACACACACATACACGTACACACAACACACACATAATAATAATAATAACAATACAGACTGTCTTGCCTATGATAAATTCATAGAAGAAAAATATGTGTACTTTTTAACCTGAAAAAAGTCTTTTTCAAAATATTGAAAACAGATTCAAAACTTTGATGGAGAACTTTCATTTGCTGCGAATATTTATACTGCAGAATTTATATTTTACATAAAGCTTGGAAAAAAATAGAAGGTGTTAACGTTATTAAAGTTTCATTTAATTTAAAACTGTTATCAGAATAAGGCCAATATTAATGCACTAGGCGTCAAAAGTTTACTACCTTTTTCAAAACAAAGTAAAAAAAATTTATAAAAAAAAATAAAAGTTTTTAATGCAAACACTTTCTTACGGTGCAGTGAACGTTGACGAAGCAACTTTTTCTGTTAAAGCAATTAACGACTTGTATATTACTAATAAACAGATTTATTCAAAAGAAAACATTTTATTCTTATTGTATTGGGTACCTCAATTATAGCTATAATAACAAAACTTTAATTGCCTTCAGCTTCTGCTTATTTTTTTAAAACGACGTGATCCAACAGTGCTCTTGAAAATTCCAAAAAGGTTCTCAATAGGATTCAAGTTGGTGAAACCCATTAGCTGACAACCATTCTTTATCCAATTTTGGGTCATTACCGTACTGAAAAATCTATCGTACCTTCTCACTGAAACACCTATCATTCCCATGCGGCATTTGGAAGCATATCGTTGGCTTAAACGTCCCTATAAACAAAACGGTCCATTTTTGTTTATATTTCAACAAAGTGGCCATCTCAACTCGCTGATAAGCAGGTATAGACTATTACATTTCCACGAATGTAGTCGTTTTCCTTTTGTCTTCGAGCGGGGCATATTCAAGTCAAATTTGACTCGTCGCTAAATAAAATTGATTTCCAAGATGTCACTGGACTGTGGGGAATGCTTATGTTTCGCCCCTGTCACGTTCGAAGACCAAAGGTTAAAGTTGTGAAGTCTCTTTAGCTAAGATCTTCTCCCACTGTTCATTAATTACATCCTTTTTAGCATTGCCTCACTGGATACACTCTGCTCACGAGCAGCGTTGCCGTTGTGACACTAAAGTATCAATTTTGACCTATTTTCATGCCAATGACACTTTTTACGCCCCTTTTTTTAATGTATCCCTTTTTGACCCTTCTTGAAAATGAGTAAAGTTTCAAAATTCCTCACGAAAATTCTCAGCGCACTTAGCTTTTATATATGTATGTGGTATATATACATAACATGGATGAGTTTTGTAAACATATGTATAAAAATTGCATTTGATATTATTATTACAACAACTGACTTTTATGCAACTGTCATATTCTATGCATATCAATTTTTTTCGTATAAAGTTTGAAAATTGTGTAAAATGAACTGATGCTCAACTGCGATTATGCCCTGATTTATGTATATACAGCAAGAAGCTTTTATATATTTTCTTAGTAGATTTCCATTTAATTTTGTAGTTTCGCATGCCATCCATATGCACATACATATGTTCATATTTGCAACAAAATAAATGCAAACGGACAAATAAATATTACATTCCCAAATATCTAATTATATTATCTTATGCATAAAAATATATTTGCTTGTTTGTGGTTAAATCAAAAAGAATAGATGAGCAGCAGGCTTCATTAAGCAATATGGAAAACCATAAGAAAACTGCCTAACATATGTAAACGCTGGTATTAAAATTTTATGTTGAAGAACTTTGGAGTAAAAAGTTAAAAAAACTAGAAGTTCCAACATCAAAACTTGACTTAACGGCTTCATTCTACTTATTAGTCACCTGACACAAGTCCTACAGACAATTTATTTGATACATTAGGCAAACTAGTACAAGAAAAGTGCAATTAAAAACAAATAAAGCTGTAAGTCTGCTCTTCCTAAAGGATATCACAATAATTCAAGTGAAACTATGATAAAAATAAATTGTTTTTAAATTTATTGATTAAGTATGGCTCTATAAAATAAACAATAAAACAATTTTTAAAATTTTTTTGGGATAATTAGTTACCTAATACTACAGAGCGTGTATACTTTTTTGTATGCAGAAAATTTAATGAATTATTTTTCTTTAAGCTTAAAGGATATGTTATGCAAAAGCTCATATACTTTTATTTTATTTTTTGCGTAGATTTACATTATATCTCTTTTGAAAGTCCAAACCTTATAGTTATATCTAAAAAAAAAGTTTTCGAGGTGATATGTATACTTTCCTGTGCGACTGTACATTTAAATTTATATGAACTCGTTTCATACATATGTATATAAAGGGTCCGCCAAATAATTTCTTTTTTTGAAAATGCTATAAAAAAACTACTGAATATTTTCTCAAATTCATTTGAAAGTACAATCCTTCCGGTTAATAATGGAAAATAATTTCATTCAAATGGCTGCCTCGGCTGGCCACGCATTAGCCTACACGATCGGTCCAATTTTTAACATTTTTTTTTTTGCTTTGGTTATGTTAGAGAATTTCACAGCTGATCCCCAAGTACTCGATTGGTTTTCACTAACTCAGCCTTAAGTGTTATTTGTGGTAACAACACTAGAATTTAAGTTAAAGCAAAATATTAATAATAAATATACAGTATCGAAACAAATAATAGAGACACTTTATTTTTTGCGGTATGTCATAAAATTTGATGTTTTGAAGTTTGATGGAAAAGTAATCGTTACATATAGCGAAAATTGTTCAGACCATCAAGTGCTCTAAAACTAAAGTAATTAATGAGGTCTGCACAGACTATGGGAAGAAAGAGTGGAACAACTGTCAGTTTTGTTAAAGTTTTAGTTCGTACTTCAGAGATTAATCCCTTCAAGTCATCAAAAAGCCTCAAAAATGAATTTATTCTCCTGTTTCAAGTCGTATAAAAAGAAAAAAAAACTTATGAAAGCTAGACCTATGGGTAAGAGTCCTCAAAATGGATCATTTCTCAGCAAACGGAAGAATACCTTTACCCTAATAGGTAGAACAACATGCCATGGTCTCACGAAATGAAGATTAATTTGTTTGGGTTAAAGCAAAATGTAGGAACATATTTTAGTTACAATCAGTGTTGTCACAATTTCGAATTTTTTATAACCAAATTCAAATAAAAAAGTAACCAAAAAATAACCAAAAGCTTAAATAATTTTAACACAAAAAATATTTAAATATTATTTTATATATGGAATTTATTGCAGCATTGACTGAATATAGACTGGTCAAAAAAATCTGATACAATAATTTATGAGGCATATTCTCCTATTTGTTCAAAACGTTTTAACCATGTATTAACAAACTTCGCTTAATAGTCTTTACTAACTTAATGAATCGCTAAATACCTGAACTAAACTATAGCGTTGAAGTAAAATATGTCTGATATTTATTCTCACTTAACCACTGAACGAAATAGTATTAACAACGATTGATTGCTTTGATTGCTTGCAAAAGCTTATCCTGAATATGTACCATCGATCTCAACGTACGAGTGACTATTTATGCAGTTCAGAAGTAATGATTTTGACATGAAAAAGGAAGACCTCCCAGGTTAGGCAAAAAAGTTTGGAGGTATTGAAGGCATTACTCTATGAAGATTATTTTCAAACTCAAAGAGCTACTCAAGATTGAAAAAATTGTAGCGGCATCAAATTATTACTTGAGATGAAAAATATATCTATAAGATAACGCTCGGTCATATGTTCAAAGATCAGTTGAAAGTATTTTCTAAATAATTCAGCTGTCTTATAGACCAGGCCTTGACTACTATTTGTTTCAATTGTAGTACCTTTCACTTTAGAACAGAGTATAAGAAATTGAAAAGGTCACAGCATACTGACAACAAAAGGCCGAAGTTTGCAAAAAATCCTTTTTTAAAGTGATACACTCAATAAGAACCTGGGTAATAAAGGTTAAAAGAAATCATTAATTTTTTTACTTTGAAAATAGTAACCAAAATGGAACAAGAGTACACATCTATACATTAAAGAAAAAAAAAAACAATTTTGGTTAAAAATAGCCAAAACGGCAACACTGGTTACAATTCATACTTTATTTCAGTTTAATAAATAAAAATTTAAGAGACTAACTATACGGCTGACAAACTGCATCGAACAAATTTTTGCAATTGTGACTTTGACTACATTTAGTGGCCTCCGTATTTACTCATACAATTTAATGATAGTATCAATAGTGAAAAAAAAAACTATCGATGGTCAGCCAAAAACAAAACTATCGATACTGTCGATAGTATTATCGATTGTTTTGCAGCTCTACTGTAGCCGAGAATCCAGATATAATGCGGAAAGCAATGTTTGACTTTCCAAGAGCATTGCTTCTCTGCTTCTCTACTTAGTATGGCAGAAGAGCCGTTAACCTCCACTTGTCGTCATGCTCAACAATTGAACATATCACGAAAATCACTGAAGCGAATTTTGAATAATTTACACGCCTACAACGTTCAATTGACTCAAGAGCTGAATGAAGCCTACTGTCCATTTCAAGCATCGTCAATAGGCCGAATGGTTAGTTGAACAAACAGAAGTGAATAGTGACTTTACAAAGGAAATCATCTTCAGCGACGTTAGCAAGAAGAATTGCCGAATTTGGGCAAATGAGAATCTACGAGTGATTGTTGAAAAGCGGATGCATCAACAAAGAGTGACTGTTTGGAGCGGTTTATGGACTGGCAGCGTCACCTGGCCGTACATCTTCGAAAATGGGATCGGCCAAGCATTTACCGTGAATAGTGTTCTCTATCGCGAGATAATAACGAACATCTTGTGAGCAGAAATTGAATATATAGAACCTGGATGGTGACACTTGCCACACAACGAACGAAACAATGGCTCATTGGCGCGAGATGTTCATTGTCCGTGTCATCTCGTATCGTCGCGATGTTGATTAGCCGCCACGACCATGTGATTTGACTCCGTTGGACGTCTTTCTCTAGGATTATTTAAAAGAAAAAGTGTACATCAATAAGCCAGGAAAAATTCTAGCGTTAAAGGATGAGATAATTCAGCACATTAACGAAATTGAAACTCAATTATATCTCAGAGTCATTGAAAATATTTACCGACGGGTAGAGGTATGCCACCAAAGTCGTGGCCGATATTTTGTTTCACACATAATACAAAATATTAAGATAATTCTCTGAAAACTTTTTCTTTTATTTACAATTAACAGAAATTGTGGAATTATCAACGACAAATCTCATTCAGTAACAAAAACGATCATTTTAACATTAGAGGTATAATGGGAGAAAATTTGAACGTCTTTATAATCGTACTGAATCTATCAAACTCTGTCCCTAGCCAACAATATTTTGCAATATTCTCCAAAACTGGCTAACAGTAATTAATTAGTAAAATTCAAAAATGCTATATCTAAATCTATGAATGTTCCCTCTGGAGTGTCTCAAGGCAGTCACCTTGGTCCGGTATTATTTACATTATTTATAAACGATCTCCCAAGCGTTATTCTTCATTCTAATATCCTGATGTATGCTGATGATGCTAAAATATTTAATTCCTTTAATGATTTTACTGGGCAATCATCTTTACAAACTGATATTAATTATTTCACTGAATGGTGTAATTTTAATTTACTGGATTTAAATATTAAAAAATGCAAACATATGTCATTTTTCCGTTCTTCGAAAGTAGTTAACATTATGGATCTTGGAATTTTGTTGGATCACAAATTAACATTTTATGATCATATTTCAATGATGGTAAATAAAGCTAATGGTGTACTCGGATTTATGAAGCGATGGTCGAAAGAATTTTCCGATCCATATGTAACGAAACTTCTATTTACATCTTTAGTTCGCCCAATCCTTGAATACGGATCTATTATATGGGACCCATACTTCAATACTTACAGTAACAAAATTGAATCGGTACAAAAACAGTTTCTTCTATTTTGCTTGAGAGGACTTGGATGGAACTCGTATGTACTTCCTGCATATGAAAGCAGGCTCGCACTTATTAAATTACCTACTTTGAAAAGCCGACGAACTATGCTGAGTGTTTCCTTTCTGTGGAGTTTAATCCAAGGTAACATTGATTCGGAGTTTCTATTAAGTCATATAATGCTCAATGTTCCTACTAGACCAACCCGCAACTTTCAACTATTAACCTTGAGGTATTATGGATTAGTCTATGCGAACAACGACTCCTTTCGTCAGATATGCTTGAAATTTAATAATTTTTTGTCACCTCAGAGGTGGTAGACCTCTAAATACCAGCAAACAGTACGACCAAACGATACTGTGTTTAATAAAAAGTATGTTTTTATATCTGGAATGTCTATTACGCATCAATTAAGATTAAATGTTTCGATTAGATGCATCCAAGCAAGATCTGTAGTCGGTAGAAGCGCAAAAAGTCCATTTACTATTGCCAAAAACAGATTGGTCAGAATTCAATTAACAAAGGAGCAAACTCTGATAAATGTTTAATGTGAGACGTTCTTATGAATTTTTAGCCTGTCAAGCTGAATAAAAAGGACAACGTCTTAATAATCGGTATAGCAAAGATACGGTAAAACATGAATAGGGAAGTGTTTTAGTCTGGGAATGAATTTCTGGCCATAGAATTGGGTCAATACACAAAATAAAGGATGTAATAGATCGACTCGCCTACAAGGATATGCTACGGAGTAGACAATGTGATTTGATTGGCAATCCATAATGCATAGATAAACGAATGAAAGAGTACTCTGTAAGCATACAAATCAACGTTTTGAAATGTCTAACGCAATCGCCAGATCTCAATCCCTCAGAAAATCTGTGGGTTATTGTAGATCTCAAAATAAACAACGATAATTTCAGATATAAGGACGAACTTGTTTGAAAAGTGGAAATTGCAGTGAATGAAATTTCTGGTGAAACATTATTGTATCTAATCGAGTCCATAACATGAATATGTAAAGAACGTTCAAAAAATAAGGGCTAGCGAATAAATTTTATTAAAAGTAATAATTTAAGTGAATTTATTGAGGACGTGCTTATGTTTTGTCGCATTCAGAAAACTGTGTTCAACGTATAAACTGATTTTTTTTTCTATGTTAAATAGGAATTTTCTTTGTTTCTTTTTATTTTTAGTGAATTTAGATGATTAACTTTGTAAATTAATAAAACAGTTTTAAATCCTGTATTAGCTAGAAGTTCGCGCATATGGTTTGTCGCATACTGTATGTATTTTATTACATTTTTAATTTTCTCTTATTCTGTTTTAACTAACATATCTGCCCGTTTATTAAAACAGTATGTATAACTATATCTTACAGACCACCTAGTCTGGACAGCTTATTCTTACATTGACTCACCAATAGAGTAGAGATTAAATTTAATTAAAGAAGTAATTCCTGGGTATCAAAAAAAAAAAAAAAAAAATTATTGCCACGAATATGCGGTTACATAGTACCATACTGCCAGCGAATATCTCAGTCTAAAAAACAATACAGTTATGTAGAAGACTGTGAAAGGTACTTATCCCAAGATCATTGCGGAAATATGAAATAATAATAATAATGTATAGAGTCCGCCATCTAACGTTTTTTTTCAACTAGTGCTTATTTCGTGAATAGTAACACTTAGCTCATGTCTGATTTGGCAGATAATTAGTTTTATCCTTCCACTGAAAGAATATGGTTGTGTATACGCTTTGCTAAGTGGGCCTGCGATCGACTTACAGAAGATGACGATTTTGCCAAAAAAAATCATCTTTTCAGATGAAGCTCATTAAATCTTGGCGGGTATGTAAACAAGTAAAATTGTCGCATTTGGTGCACAGAAAAGCCGGACGCATACATTGAAAAGCCGATACACCCAAGACGAGTCACTGGTTGGTGCGGATTCTCGTCCAGAGGCATAATTGGGCCATTTTTCTTCGAAAATGAGCAAGGATTGGCCGTTACAGTCAATGGCGATCGTTATCGGACAGTGTTGAATGAATTTTTGTTCACAAAAATTGAAGAGGAGGATATTAGCAACATTTAGTTTCAACAGTACGGCGCTACGTGCCTACACTCGATGTTTTGCGACCTGTTTTTGAATATCGCGTTATCAGCCGCAGAACTGATGTCGTTTGGCCACCTGGGAGCTGCTATTTGACACCGTTGGGCTATTATTTGTGGGGTGCCGTCAAAGATAGGTGTTACGCCAACAAGCCAGACCCAATTGACGCTTTAAAGGACAATATTCGTGAGGCCATTGGTGAAATACAGCTGCACACAATCGATAATGTGCTTAAAAATTGCACCGATCGTGTAGGCTACTGCATGGCCAGCCGAGACAGCCATTTGAATGAAATTATTTATTGAAAATATATTTCCATTATTAACCGGAAGGATTGTACTTTCAAATAAAAAAAGAAATTTGAGAAAATATTCAGTAGTTTTTTTTATAGCATTTTCAAAAAAAAAAAAAAAAAAATATTTGGCGGACCCTTTATAAGGAATAATATAGTTTGCTGGTTAGCTGGCTGGTTGTCTCTAGGCAGTCATGGGCATTATATGGGGGTCAATATAAACAATATATAAACATAAGGTGTGCTTCAAAATGATAAGGCCACCTTAATATTTGCTAATTTCATTCAAACTAAAAAAATTCTAAGTTCAAATAAGTGATTAATAAGCCGGTTTTGCTCTTAGAGATGTACCGTTATATTGTGTTTATTTAAATTTATGTAGATAAGTGCAAAATTCAATGCGTCAAAATGATAAATGATAATAATTTATAATTTAAATAATATCTGTCACCTTATGAACAAGGACAAATTGTGGCACGGGTCGTCAAAAGGTCCTGACTGCCCGTGAAACTCAGCTAATTTCACGAAAGTCCTCGAATTCCATGAAAATTACGGTAACAATAAAAGAGGAATTGAAATTACAAGCTTTAAGGAGCACAATTCTAAGAGCTATCAACGAAACTCAGCTAATTTCACGAAAGTCCTCGAATTCCATGAAAAGTACGGTAACAATAAAAGAGGAATTGAAATTACAAGCTTTAAAAAGCACAATTCTAAGAGCTATCAACGCCCAGCCAAACCTTATTCGAGCAAAATTAAAAATAAATCCCTGTCTGACTAAGCAGCATAAGATTAAGCGTAAGGAGCTTGCGAAAAACAGCATGGCAACTAATTGGCATCAGGTAAACATTTTTTTAAAAAGGTTATAAGATATTCCATACATTTTTGGGTTTGTAAGTAACTTTTTCTGATGAGAAAAATGGTTTCAATTGCTATTGGCGAAGACTAAGGAAGGAGCCCTTATTTTTTTCCAAACGGAATATCGGTGGTGGTAGTTTGGTGGTTTTAGCTGGCTTTAGCTCACATGTATTGGAACTCTACTTTCCGTTCACTCGAAAGGATAGCTTAGAGTACGAGGGCGGATTGATATTGAAGCTACCTAAGTAGGAAAAAAACATTTTTTTTCAAAAGCCATTCATTTCTCACCATAGTCTCCTTTTAGCTCAAAACACTTAGTAAGACGATTTTCCAACTTTTTTATACCATTTGTATAATACGATTTTGGGAACTCCTCAAAATACGCATTAGTTTCGGTAATCACTTCTTCGTTTGATATGAATCTTTTTCCTGCGAGCCATTTTTTCAAGTTTGGAAACAGGAAAAAGTCACTAGGAGCTAAATCTGGACTATAAGGTGGATGATCAACCAATTCGAAGTCGATTTCTCGTAGTTTTAGCATCGTATCTAATGCTGTGTGAACCGGTGCGTTGTCTTGAAGAAAGAACACTTTTTTCTTGTTTAAATGTGGCCGTTTTTCCAACCAATTGATCCAATAATGCACGATAATACTCTCCTGTGACTGTGCACGGATCCCAAAATACAGTGGCCATAACCTTGCCAGCCGATTTCGCTGTCTTCACTTTCTTCGGAGCACTTCCATCAGCTTCCACCCATTGCTTCGATTGATTTTTGGTTTCAGGTGTGTAGTGGTGGACCCACGTTTCATCAACAGCTATTAATCTACGCCAAAAATCGGCAGGATTATGCTTTATCATGTCCAAACACCGCTGTGAAGTGATCTGTTGAATTGGTTTTTGTTCAACACTGAGCAAACGCGGCACCTATCTTGCCGATAGCTTTTTCATATGGAAATGCTCATGCAAAATGTTGAACACACGTTCATATGATATATTTACCATTTCAGCAATCTCACGTATTCTGACCCGGCGATCATTCATAACGATATCGAGAATTTTCTTGATATTTTCTTCAGTAACCATCTCTTTTGGTCTTCCTGTAGATGGTATTGTTACAGTGCTTGTTCGGCCCCGTTTAAATTCAGCAATCCAATATTTTAGCATATAATCTGACGGAGCAAATTCGTCGTAATGTTTATTAAGCTTTTCTTTTGTCTCTTTCCCCGTTTTGCATTTCAAATAATAGTGTTTAATCACTAAACTAAATTCACTTACTTCAAACGACCACAACAAATAAACTAATCGATGAATTTGGCTAAAATATTAACAGCTGACGTTTGATAAATCGTAATTTCTAAGAAAGAAAAAGTTTTTGTGTTTTGGCTGCCATCTAGTGCTTCAATGTCAATCCGTCTCGTACCAGGGCTTTCTGTCTGAATGTTTGCTGCCTTATTTAGCCCAAGATGCTGGCAAAACTTTTACCTTCAGCAAGATAACGCAGTAACTCATGTCAGCAAGTCGAACACACAATTGTATGAGGAGCACAATATTAAAGTACTTGATTGGCCAGCATGTTCCCCCGACTTAAACCCCATGGAAAATTTGTGGGGACTGCTTGTGCATCATGTTTATGCAGATAACAAACAGTAACGGACAAAAGATGAATTAAAAGTGGCAATCTACAACAGCTGGCGCGAAATCCGCTCCAACGTTCTGGACAATTTAGTAAGTGCGATGCCATCCCGTATTTTTAAGACGATAGAAAGAAATGGCAACTGCATAAATTAAAAATAATTGATTAATGCTTAGTTGAAATAAAAGTTTGGATAAATGAATCACTGACCTTATCATTTTGACGCATTGAATTTTGCACTTATTTACATAAATTTAAATAAACACAATATAATGGTACATCTCTAAAAGCAAAACCTGCTTATTGTGCACTTATTTGAGAGTAAAATTTTTTTTAATAAGGTGACCATAGGTAACGTTTTATAGTTTGGATGAATTGAGCAAATATTAAGGTGACCTTATCATTTTGAAGCACACCTTAGTTTAGCAGAAAATATTAGCTGCACGCTCTTGGACCTTTTGTTCTTAGTTAGATGATGCCGCCGGGTCAATTATTGAGATTGATATTTAATAATTAAAAGTTAAATTCTTGAAAGCTGCTGAAAGCATTAATATTTGGATGAAATGGTAAGAAAATAATAACAATGCAAATCAGTTAATATGCATATATGCAATAGCTAAAAAGAAGGATTTTCTTCACAAATTTTTGATTTCATTTGTGTATGTATTTTCCACCCAGACATTCAATCACTGAGGAACAGTATTGCAAAGTAGAGACCACAATTCTAGGCAGCCGGCGACTACAATGCAAAGTCACAAGGGACGCATTTTGCTTGATGTAATATCTAAATCAGCCGTCTGTTTGCCCACTGATGGACATTAATGTTATGAGGGGTATTTCGGAAGAAGCGATTCAATCTAAGTCTTCGTTAGGTTTGCTATCTATCACTCTTCGACTATTGTCACCGTATTGAGCTCTCACAAAATTATGTCCCCAACTAAGTAGTTGTTCTGTTCAGACAATCAAGCGCATACCTTAGCACGTATTGCTCTGAAAATTTAAAACTTTGAACTCCGATAGCTGTTGGTAAATTTGTAGAGAATTTTTCCCGCCATATTATAGTTAAGAGAATAAACACTGCAGATGTGGAGCAGTTATCAGCTAAAAAGAGAAAAATACAGGTGGCGTGGCAGCTACAAAGATCTTTCCACTATTTAAAGACGAATTAAAGAGGTGTACAAAAAACTTAAAGGTCTTTTGGAATAGAGAGGGATTGCTTCTTTAAACAATTGCCTTGAAAATCTGAATGTAACTAAAGATACCGATTATTCTTTAAGGCGCGCAGTCAGAGAACTCAAAAGGTCAGTTATCAGCAGAGATCCGTTGTCAAAAACGAATGGAAACTGGGCGAAAAATGGTTTTGAAAAGAGGATTTTTTTTGAATTTTTTTTTTTGAATTTCAAGAAGGCACCCGGAGTTTATAAAATTAGCAAAAAACGATCCACTTGACGAAAAGGTTAATTCTCTTCATATTCAATGCTGTTTAGTGGAATATTATCCACGACATGCTTATCTGTATGATCCCGAAGCTTGAAGCAGACCACACAAACGTCATACCGACCAATAAGCCTGTTGTCTAATATATCCAATATTATCCACGACCATGCAAAATTTTGCTTATCTGTTTGATTCCGAAACTTGAAGAAGACCACATAAACGTCATATAGAGCAATAAGCCTGTGGTCTAATACATCCAAGCTAGTCTCTAAAGCATTAATTAAAGACTTACAAAGTTAAAAATTAAAAATTAGGATATCATACTGAGGAAAAAATACTGCTCCGCTCTATTTATCGATATTTAATAGGCGTTTGATAAAGTAAATGTATTCAACTCTGCCACCAAATTACAAGAATATTTTACTGAACGTAAGTTCAATGCTAAGAAAGGCGATTACTGAAGTAAATCGCAGACTATTGAGACCAGAGTCACCCAAGGAAGTATCTTGGGAGCTATGCTATATCCGGTATATAGGTATGTATCACTGGTATGCCAACATATACTCGTACTCATAAGCTTCCATGAAGACCTGCAGGAAGCAACTAGATATTTACAAAGCAATATAGCATAGCTGGAGATCTGGTTGAATCAATGGAAAATAAAGGTTAGCAAGTAAAAATGTACTAATGGTCACCTAAGGTTGCCAGATGGCCTTTGATTTAAAGAATTTTTACAGCTTGTCAAGAATCAGGAAAGAAAAATATGGTCATTGTATTAAAGCACATTTTTTAAAGGGATCCTTACACAAAGTTTTATATTTGTTTCCTAGTTTAGTTTATGAAAAAAATTTGTAATTCAATTTTTATTATAGGCTTTAGAAAAAATTCGATTAGAAATTTGGTTAAAAATGAAACAAATTTTACTTATTTTTGAAACGAAATTTATTAAACTAAATATAAAGTTTTTTATAGAGTTATAGAACTTGAAGTTGCAATAAAACAACGATGGATTATTCGATTGACATGAATTTTATTTATCCGAAAGATAATCTTGTGGCATTACATTTTAAATATGATTTCTGGTGTATGACCGCCACGGCTGGCGCGAATGTAGTCCAATCTGGACGTCCAATTTTCGATGACTTTTTCCAACATTTGTGGCCGTATATCACAAGATCTTGGAGGCCAATTCACAGGTCCAAAACGTGAAATTAGGCGGTCACCAAACGTGTCTTTCAATAAATTTATTGTGGCACGAGCTGTGTGACATGTTGCGCCATCTTGTTGAAACCACATCTCTTGGACATCATGATTATTCAATTCAGGAATGAAAAAGTTAGTAATCATGGCTCTATACCGATCACCATTGACTGTAACGTTCTGGCCACCATCGTTTTTGAAAAAGTATGGACCAATGATTCCACCAGCCCATAAAGCGCACCAAACAGTCAGTCTTGAGGATTACCTTCACTACAAATGGGGCAATTTTGTTTGTTGAAGTAGCCATTCAACCAGAAGTGCGCTTCATCGCTAAACAAAATTCGCTTATGAAAATCGGGAACAACGGTAATCTCGTATTGGGCCCATTCGACAAATCTACGCCTTACTTGATGATCGTTTGGCTTCAATTCTTGCTCGAGTTGGATTTTGTAAACACGCAAACCAAGATCCTTCCGCAAAATCTTTCAAAAAGTGAATGGACACAGATCCAATTCCTGTGCTCGATGGCGAATGGACTCATTCGGGTCTTCCTCAATGCTACGCTCTTCTGTACGCACCGTACAGCGTCTTTGTGGATGCGAGTTATCAATAAGAGTAAACGTGGTGCGAAAACGTTCCATAGTTAATCGAATTAAATGCTCTGATGGACGATTTTGTCGACGATAAAATGGACGTAGTGCGCGATACGTTTTCCGCACAGAACCATTATTTTCGAAATAAAATTGCACTATTTGCAAGCGTTATTCAGGTGTGAGTCTATTCACGATGAATTGTCAAACTAAACTGAGAATAAATCACTTGAAGGCTGTTAAATCAGTCTCCATCTTGAAAAGTCTACTAAAATGTGAGCATTACCTGTATTATGTATATCGGGAAAAATAACACTTACATTTCAGGATAATAACTGCAGAAAAAGCAAAGATATTTAAAAAAACCTTCTCCTATAAAATTGTATTTTTGTTGGTTAAGCTTTTTTGGCGTTTACGACACGATATGTAAGCAACCACAAAACAATCCTTCAACAGAAGGACAACATTGTTGGAGAAATCCGAGCGCTACAGCCACAAATTTTGAATGATGTCAAGGAAAATGTTGTAAAACGAGTCCATCAGTGCGAAGCTAAAAACGAAGCTGTGTTAATTAGGTCAACATTTTACGATTAATCATGGAACTGTCTGTAGCAGAGTCCAGCAAACTAATATTAATGTCTTTTACAATTGTGGTAGTAATTTGAGAGCTTTCACTCAATCCATTTTGCACTGTGTTTTTCCATTTGTTTTCTTTTTAGTTCTCGTTGTTTATTTTGTGCATTTGCATGTGAGTACGTATGAGTGAAAACAGAAGAGAAGAGCTGCTCTTTGGATGAGTCTGATCTATAAAATGGCGTACCTCTCTGCATGAGAGCACTTAATACCATCAGACAAACTGTAATGAGTAAAGCACTGAGAATAAAAATTAATTCGGGAACATTAGCCAACCATTCCACACCAAATCTGGAGTCAAACAAGGATGCCCACTGTCACTTCAGCTATTTACCCCTATGCTGGATGATATAATGAGCAATGTCTGTTCAAAGAGGAGAGAGATAACATGAAGTCTCTCACACCAATTCTAAGATTCGAACTATGCGGATGACATTTGCCTACTTTCGCATAAGATTTACAATATGCAGTCGAAACTGAAGGACATAAAAATATTGGCTCACAAGAAAACCAAAGCCATGAGAATAAACAATACTATCACGAAACACATCATGCTACAAGGTCAACCAGTTGAGTATGTAGATAGCTTCTGCTCTCTAGGAAATACAATGATTATAAATGGCGGCACAGAAACAGACGTAGATAACAGGCTCAATAAAGCGAGAGCGGCATTTGGACGACTGCAGTCAGTATGGAGAAGCTCACATATAACCAGACGGATTAAGCTCAGAATATTCAACTCATGTGTTAAATCAGTACTGTTGTATGGCAGTGAAACCTGGCTTGTATCGAATAACATCACACAGAAACTCTAGGTATTCATTAACAAGTGCCTCAGAATCATATGCAGAATATTCTGGCCTAACACCATAAGTAACACAGAACTGTGGAGCATGACTAATGAGAAATCCATACTGAAACAGATAAGGAAAAGAAAGTGAGGATTGAACGGTCATACCATCCGAGAAAGTCCAGAGAGTATCACCAGTATGTCACGCGAGTGGAATCCACAAAGTTCAAGAAATCGTGGTCAAAAAAAAAAAAAAAACCAGGAGACGCACAATTATCCAAGAACTAAGACAGAACAACCTAACATGAGAGGAGGCAAAGTCAACAGCAGTAAATCGTGTTAGATGGAGATGGGAAAAACATATGCTCTCAAGAGGAGTAACAGAATAGAATCCAAATTTTAAAATGCTCTTTAAATACGAAAAAATGTCGAAAACATGCTCTTAAAACTGAAATATGCAAAAATGCAGTTATGAGCAAAATATGCACTAAGAAGTCGATGCCAAAATTCATTATAATCTCTAAAACGGATATTTACATAGTAATTCTTGACATTGTAATTTTAATGACTTTATTAAGGTTTTAATAAAGGATTTAGAATATTAATAAAATACCCTTTCTGTTATCTATTCCCGTTTGCATTAATCGGAAAAGTGCTCCATTAACTTATTACTTATTTAAAGTAATTCACACACAACATTCTATCGTTTTAATTTTGATTTATTGCTGAATGAGTCAATTATAAGAAATGAATTAAATTTCAGTCTACTTAATGAAGTTTAAATTGAAAATCAATTTTGGTACGTAATGTTTTCTCTTTCATAGCAGTATTAGTCCATCTGACTGCGCCTTATAATTGCAAGAAGAAAAAAATAAAATAAATTTAATTACACGGCAACACTGAAAAAAACATGAGTGGTAATTCTTCGTGTAAAATATTTTCTTAATTGCGCTTTTCCTTCTCTCTTTTTTCTGTAATAAATATATACATACATTGAAACATACATACAGATATAAGTGCACACATATAAATGTATTCTTTTTATTTGAATACATATATACTTATTTATATTTATCTATTGTTGTATTTAAATTTTTAATTTTTGGGAAAAAGAGAGTTCGCATTATAGGAGTATTCTCCTTCGTTTTTCTCAATTGTAAACAAGAAAAACACGCATTTTGTTAAAAGAAAACATGCGCATTATTGTAGCCGACTGAATGCGCATCCAACACAAATTCAATTGAAAATCCGAAAGAAATTCATTCATTAAAAAAAGAAACAAAAAAAAACAACAACAACGCATATGACGTTTTTATTATTTATTTTTATATTTTTCTTTCTTTTATGACTGGATTAACGTAAATGAATTAAACAAGTGGTTTCCTGTTCAATAGCACTGGGAGAAAATGCTCCACAAAAGACTAAAAAAGCGATGTTTTTTGTGATTAAAATACAGTATAAAATCTGCAATTAAAATAAAATTCTATGTCAAAAACATCAGCAGTCTTTTAAAACTAGAAACACTCGAACACTGTTGGCACATTTATCTTATTCGTTATGAATATTTATATTTATAGTAAACAAAAAATCATTTGGATCGTGGGGCATATGGTCAAAACAAAATTGCTTTGTTACGAATTGCACTAATTGTCGTTTATTTTCATACATAAGCAGCTGATCAATTTTATTTGCTTCATGTGTTGACATGCATTCACATAAATTGTGCGAATCTATTGAACCATATGAACCTTAGACAATGTAAAGACTTTCAAAACTGTGTCAAAAACTTCTTTGCTACCAATTCGGATGATTTTTGGCTGAACGGCATTGACAAATTGATCGAATGGTGAGAAGAGGCCTTAAACAGTAACTATTGATAACTATTTTGTTAATTTAAAGATAAAAATAATGTTGAGGCCCAACCATAATATGCGTAGGCTAGCTTCAACGACTCTGCGAATACTCACAGTCAAATATGTATACTCATAATGTATCTAACTAGTTCAGTTTCGTTCAGTTTCATTTGGTTGCGTTTTGAGCGAACCCAATCGCACTTTACGTGCGTAAACAGCTGTATATGCAAAACTATAATGAAAGAAACACGTTATGCAATGGATGCTCTTGCTCTTTTTATTAGTCACAAAAACAGCGACGATTGAATGCGACGATTGTATGCGGATTTTTTAAATTTTTATATAAACTGTGTTATATTTTTGATAATATTTAAATTTTTACACAAAATGTTAACATTTTTATATTTTTAATAAAAAATAAGTTCATCCAGATTCTAATAATGGTAATTACCCATTCAACTCAACTCTCAGATAGTAATTTCATGTTCTCACTAACACAACTATTCAAAAAGTACACTGTAGCCACCAAACAGTTAATTAATTAAGTATTTGACAGTTTTTTTTTTGAGTTTTGACAGTGGCCTAAGTAAGTAGAAGTACATTATGTTTGGGCCTTTAGATTTCTATCGCAGTTTCTATAAATAGAGCACAAGGAAATTTTCAACCAGAAACAACTACGAATTGCAATAATAAGGAGGTAGTAAGAAGCTTCGATCATCTCCAGGTAAGCCTACAAGAGCATCTAAAGGGTCCGCCATCTAACGTTTCTTTTCAACTAGTCAACTTTAGTTTACTAACGTTTCTTTTTAACTAGTCTGATTTGACAGATAATTAGTTTTATCCTTCCGCTGAACGAATATGGTTGTGTATACGCTTGAACAATGCTTCGCTAAGTGGGCCTGCGATCGACTTACAGAAGATGCCGATTTTGCAAAAAAAATCATCTTTTCAGATGAACCTCATTTTGATCTTGGCGGGTATGTAAACAAACAAAATTGTCGCACTTGGGCACAGAAAACCCGCACGCATACATTGAAAAGCCGATACACCCAAGACGAGTCAATGTTTGGTGCGGATTTTGGTCCAGAGGCATAATTGGGCTATTTTTCTTCGAAAATGAGCAAGGAGTGGCCGTTACAGTCAATGACGATCGTTATCGGGCCATGTTGAACGAATTTTTGTTCACAAAATTGAAGAGAAGGATATTAGCAACATTTGGTTTCAACAGGACGGCACTACGTGCCACACAACCGAAGCTACACTCGATGTTTTGCGCCCTGTTTTTGAAGATCGAATTATCAGCCGCAGAGCTGATGTCGGTTGGCCACCTCGGAGCTGCGATTTGACTTCGTTGGACTATTATTTGTGGGGTACCGTCAAAGATAAGTGTTACGCCAACAAGCCAGAGACAATGGACGCTTTAAAGGACAATATTCGTGAAGCCATTGGTTAAATACAGCTGCACACAATCGATAATGTGCTTAAAAATTGGAACGATCGTGTAGGCTACTGCATGGCCAGTCCAGGCAGCAATTTGAATGAAATTATTTTCTATTATTAACCGGAAGGATTGTACTTTCAAATAAAAAAAGAAATTTGAGAAAATATTTAGCCGTTTTTTTTATAGCATTTTCAAAAAGAATTTATTTGGCGAACTCCTTTTGTATATATACATATGGATGTATATTTATGTATGTATATATATATATATATATATATATATATATATAAATATATATATATAGATATGTATAATTTAAATGCAGTTCTACTAAGAAAAGTGTAAGCTATTAAGCCTCATATAAATTTTTCCTCAATTCTCATTTTAAAAAATATATTTTTTTTCCAAAAAATTTGTTCGGGCACCACGTGCTATGTTAAATACATATTGTTACGTTTAAACTTTTTAAAACGGTCGAGTTCGTTTGAATTGCATTAAAATAGAATAAATACCGCGCTATTGTTGTTACATTTTTATTTATTTTACTACACAATAACTTTTATACTGTTTGTCTTAATACAACACTTAATATTCGTTTATACAACACTTTTATTTCCGCTTTAACACGTCTTTATCTTACGATAGCCAAACGATAACTAACTGGCGTGTCGGTAAAGCAACCCTTTATATACCTAATTGCCTATAATTTGGAAGATTCAGGAAATATCGACCATCATAACAATATGTATTTATTACATATTTGTTTTTTATGTACATATTTGTTTTTTATGAATTTGAAACTCTTTTTAAATCAGATTTATATTCATTTCAGTAGTTCCAACATGTTCCCCGAAGCCCCAAAATTCTCAATTGAACCGGGACTAGAGCTTTATAACGGAAAATTAATCACCCGAATCTATTGTTGTGGCAGCCGTTATTTATATTTATTTATTCATATACTTATATTCCTCAATTTACAAAAATATTACGAACGTAAGCTTACGAGGGGTCCTTTATATATTTCGGAAACAAAAAATTATAACAAATATTTTTAAATGATAATGGCTTTATTGTTTTCTAATATATTCCCTTTGCATTCGTTCAAGCCATTTCTCACAGTATATTTTCCATTCATCTTGAGACACCTCCAAACCGTGGTTTTTGATTTTCAACTGCTTCTTCGGCGCTCGTAAAACGTTTACCACGCAGTTTAGCTTTGATTTTCAGGAACAATAAGAAATCATTTGGTGCCAAATCAGAACTGTACGAAAAATAAGACATCAACTCGATGTTTTGACTGCTCAAAAATTCTCCTGTTTGACGAGATGTGTGAGGGATTGCATTGTCATGATGACGAATTATTCGCCTTCGGCGGCTAGTTTTACGAATTTCTCCGATGATTTCCGGCAAACAAATGGTTATGTACCACTCAGAAATGACCATCCTACGTTGCTCAAGCGCAACAGTGTTTACATAACCCAAAGAAACAGGCGATCATTTGCTTCGCCGTGCTTTTTCCACAAACAACTATCGTTAGGATTGGCTCGTTTTGGAATACTTACATGGTCGATTGCGGTTTTATTTCCGAATCATACGCATATTACATGATTCGTTACCTGTCATGATTTTATACACGTCTTTTAAAGCTCCACGGTCGAATTTTCAATCACTTCCTTACACCAATCGACGCGAGTGTTTTTTTGAGCGATTAATAAATTATTATTATTTATTTATTTAAAAGTATTACATATACTATAAAAACATCCGTTAAATTAAAATATTAAAAAAATAATAAAATTTTACAAAGTGCGAATGAAATTATTATCCATTACAAATTGTATTATGTTTCTGTTAAATATATTAATATTTAATTCATTTTTAATGTCATCGGGTAGCATATTATATAGTGTTAGTCCCTCAAAGAATAGAGATCTCTGCATAGTTGTCGTTGTTGCCCTTGGTAAGTTGAAATCGCCAGTATTTCTGAGATAATATGGTTGTAGTTCTCCCACATATCCGAGCTGTTCAGTTAAATATTTCGGCGCGTCTCCCATTTTCATTTCAGCATATGTTGAATGGGGGCGTATTTTAGTATCCACCTATAAATATAAATATAAATATAATATAAACCATTAGTCAAAAAGTGAGCGGAATTGGACAAGTGGGCATAGTACCTCTCATACAAATTAAATATTTATTTTAGTATATCTCAAGAACGGTTGCAGCTGAAGTTTCAGAATTTGGTCTAATTAACTTTGTATTGAATAAAATTCGACAGTAAAAAACTGGAAGATATTTGACAAGAGGACAAGGAATCTCCCATACAAACTAAATATTAATTTTTGTATATCTTGAGAACAGTTATAGTAAAAGTTTTTAAGGTATTTAAGTTTAAACAACATCAACAACAATACAGATCATCAGTCAGTAACTGAGGCAGAATGTATAAGTGGGCGTGGCACCATCCATTTACATTAAATATTGAATTTTGTATATGTGGAGAATGGCAATTGCTTAAGCTTCGTTATACATCCACATTAGCCACAAAGCGGGTATTGCAGGGAGCCCATCGGTCAAAAGCTATCTGCATACACATACATCTTATATATAAAATTGAATGTGTTGGTTTGATGACTAAAACGCTTAAAAGCAGAACCAATTATCTTGAAATTTTTACAGTGTATTTCTGAAAGTTACTAGAGGCTATCTTAAATGCTTGAACATGAACTGGATGGGGCTAAAATGGCGAAAAAATTTGAAATTATAAGATAAGTGTTAAAGAAAATAGCAAAGATAGGGGGAACGAAGCATGTTACTGCAATTTTTAATTTTTTTTTTATCAAAACGTCAATTTTTTTGGATCAGTTGCTTATTATGATGTCGTTTCCAATATATTTAAGTAGCTGACTACACAACTACAAATGCTGCTAACGGCAATTGTAGTCGCGTAGTCGTGCAGCCTGCCGTCGTCTATGTGTTTAAAGCATTAATCCAAGTTTTTTAAACATCACTCAAATTCAAAAATTTCTATTCAATTAGAAAAATTTTGTTCCGGTCTTAAGGCAATTGAAAAATAAATAACTAATTTTTACTATACCGCTGTGGTATGGTAGGTAAGACACGCGCCTACCAACCCGAAGGTCCCCGGTTTAATACCAGGCTGGACCATCTTAAAAAAAGAAAAAGTGTTTCGACAGCGGTAATACCTCATAACATTAGCTAGTAACTGGTTATGAGTATTACTTACTATTGAAAACTTCTCTAATGCATTTGCCGTTCGGAGTCGGCATTAAACTGTAGGTCCCTTCCAATGAGCTTAAAAATAGAATCGCGTGCAGCTCATTGACTGAGAGAAGTCCAGATAAAAAATAGTTAAATAATGAAAAATAGTTGTAATATTATTTATTTCTTAATATTATTTATTTCTTTTTAGAATATTAAATTCTCAAAAGTGTATACCATTAAATGCATCATTTATATCCATCGCTGAAAGGTGATCAACTCTGTCCATTGGGCTTTCATCCACAGACCCGTTATCCGACACGATGTAAGCGTTGTTTTCGTGACTACAAGGAGCATGGCGGACGAAGAGGAGTCGATGATGTGGCAGCATCATCGCCCAATCTATCCGATGGATTCAATTCGAGGCAAATAATGTTAAATGTATTATAATACATTTGATTATTTTTTTTTTATTCATAGGCCCTCGTCCCGAACATGGACGTCTACACAAAATCTCTCGTCAATGAATGGCAGTAGTAATGATATTGGTATGATTGTGAAATAAACGTAAATAATCAAAAATTCTGGTTCACTAAAAGCAGCACCAAGAACTATTTTCTTTTTTTCTTCTAAATTTACTAATAATTTGAAATCGATTTAGAATTAATAGCATGTATAATTTTAAATTATAATTTTTAAAATATTTTTATCTCTTGATATCATTGTTTCATTAACAATTATTTTCATTCTTTACAAAAATAATTCGTGTTTAAACTAAAATTTCAACTACTTCTCTACTGTAATGTCACTGTACTGTACATCACATCATTTTTCTTAAATATATAAATCAATCAATAAAACAACATTCATTTACTGTCGTTATACAATTCCTGGTAACGAATGGCAACGAATCTAATGATTATCAACGTTCTCGTTTATGATGATCGTAATACACATTGTTTGGTTGATCAATCCATCAATTCATTACAAATGATGTTGGTTCTACAATCGTTTATTATTAAAACATTCAACATTTTTGGATATTTATTATGTTTCGTTAAAAAAAACTGACCATCTATTTATTGACTAATTTAAATAAAATTTCAAATCAACTTATTTGAAACTGATTATAACACAAATTAAACAAAATGCACTTTTTGTACGATGATCTCTGCAATAACTCACACGTATTGTAATATTGATTAACGATTAAACGAATACTGAAAACGTAATTACGCGCTTGTTGCATGTTCAATGTTTCGTGTTGGCATACAAATTTTACTCAACAAAAGTTGTCCACTTCAATGTAGAGTTAAAGAAACGACCACAATCTTGGGCCTCAACGCCCGACATAGATGAAGCAGACGGGGCCACCAAGGGTAGTTCGCGTTCTGATGGCAAGTCCTTCTCTACAGATGATAACAATGTGGATGTCACACTAAAACTTCCAGTTCCACCAAGACGTCACACTACAACATTAGATATAAAAGAGGTGAATACTAACGTTCTTCTTTAAAAATATCCAAAATAAATCTAAATTTTTGAGTTACAATTTTAGGTGGAAAATTCTTTGTCGCAGAACTCTTTCACATCATCGTCTTCGAAAAATATTCCAGATGACTTAGTTATACTTTCCTCGGATAGTTTGGCGGAACGGGTAAGAAAAATGAATTTGCTGAAAAAATATCGTAGCCAGAATTCCAGAGAATCAAGTCGTGAGAAATCTGTTCCTCGAAAGCAGGAGTCGTAAGTTTCTACATTTGTAATGCCATCATAAAATAGAAGAAAGTTATGAAATTGTTTTTCCTTCTTTGTAGCGATGGTAGTGATGCAGACAGTAAACCACCGCCAGATCGACCTGAACGTACAAAAACACTGTCAACGCCATTAAATTCATCCAGTAATAATACTACAAATGCCACAAAACATCTATCATTGCCGCCAAAAAAAGCATCTACAACGACTACGTCTAGTTCAACGACGAATAGTTCTCGACCCACATCTGCTCCAGTTAGTAGCGATAAGCCGACAACTCTACCACCAACTCCACCTAAAGCAGTACCAACGAAATTAAAAACAACTTCTTCAACGTTAACAACTACCACTGCATCGTCTGCTACAACAACCACCGCCACCTCATCGACGGCTCGGAGAAAGGAAAACGAACGCCAGAAAACAGCCCAAGATGTTCAATTTATGCTCAACATTAAGGAAAACAATATGAATAATAAAAAACATAATCAGGACAATATGTCACTGACAACCGAAAGTCCATACGCTGCACAACGCTTTGAAAGTGAGCATTTGGAAGAGTTGGCTGCGTTGCGTAAAGAACTGGATACCATGAAAGCGCGTGCTGAAAAAGCTGAACGTGAAAAGAGTGATATTTTATTAAGACGCTTGGCTTCAATGGATACCGCACCTAATCGGACGGCAGCTTCCGAGGCGCTTATGTTGCAGCAAAAAGTCAATGAACTTAAAGAACAACTGGAAAAAGTTACGGAAGAGAAACGTAAGCTGAACGTACGAATGAAAGAAATCGAAAATAATCCGAAAAATACTGAACATGAACTTCGACGTAAGCTACAAGCGGCCGAGCAAATATGCGAGGAGTTAATGGAAGAGAACCAAGAAGCCAAGAAGGAAATAATGAATCTTCAAGCGGAAATGGACGAACTGCAAGACACTTTCCGCGAGGATGAGGTTAAAGCCAAAACAAATCTTCAAAAAGATCTCGAAAAGACTACAAAGAATTGCCGGGTCCTAAGTTTCAAGTTGAAAAAATGCGAACGCAAAATAGAAGCTCTCGAACAAGAACGCCAAAATGGCGGCAATGAGGAACTTAATGCCAGAATAAAGCAACTGGAGGATGAATTAAGGTTTTCACAAGAACTTACGAAGCAATTACAGGTTATATTACGTTTTACATTTAAAAGATTTCATTTTGCTTGCTAATGATAAAATTTGTCGTTGTAGGCCGAAGCTGATGAATTACGCAATCCAGGCAAAAAGAAAGCACCCATGTTAGGCGTTCTAGGAAAATCTACATCTGCCGACGGCAAGATCACAAGAGAATCTTTAACACGCGGTGGTTCACAAGAAGATCCTCAGCAATTGTTAAGGGATTTGCAAGACTCAGTCGAAAGAGAGTCAGATCTCAAAGATCAACTTAAATTTGCTGAAGAAGAGGTAAGTCGCCATAACTTGATCAATTAAACACGACTGCTTTAAACTTTTTAGCACAATCATCTATCTGTTCTTTGAAAAATTGAAAATTAAGATAGCAAAACTTAAGTCTAAACCCAAGAAATTCCTTGAAAATAGAGGAGTTCAGACACACAATATTTCTGAAATTTTAAGATTTCCAAGATCGACGCAAACGGAATACGATAAGGATCTTTACATTACTACAGCTGCCACTCAAACAGAAGAAGACTTTAAATCCAAAGAAATCATAAAGGCACCAAATGTTGAAGATGGCGTAGAGGAAAAAATGAGAGAAACCAAGGAAAGTTCTGTACAAACTGATATTTTTGAAGACAGTAATGATGACAGCATTGGTGCTTTTGGTGGCAATGGCAATAATGTTGCGGAGACATGTGATAAAAATACACAAACATTGGAAATCGCAAATCTGGAAAATATAAGTGAAACCAATAATGGTGTCATAAATATGCCTGAAATTTGTATGCCTAATAATAAACGCGAAAGTTCACCTTTTGCTGCTATACTATCATCTGTCTCCGCCAGATCAGGGCCCTCTTCGATTTTATTTCCAAGTCTTATATCGCATGCCCTTAGAACTGGCGTTGGGACAGGTACAAATATATATTTTAATTATCGAATTTGATCGATTTGTAGTGTTCTTTTCATTCTTTTTATATTTTTTATGTGTAATTGAGAACTAATTTCGTATGGCGTCTTTTGTATCCTCTATTATTTCGATATAAATGCAACATATTGTTGGTCTCATATAGAGAGGCCTTAACTCGCATTATTTTCGGTATTGAGTTTTTTAGTGATTCCAATACATGCCACATATCACGTTAACCTTCTTCCGTAAATTTTATTGAGACATATATACGAGAGGTACTATTTACATTTCGGGAACTGGCAACACTAATGTCAATAGTTAAAATCTGGCAACACCAAACTAAATTTTTAAATTTTTTAGCATAAACGTACTCACAACGTTTTGATGTACAATTGCTATTTGTATTGTTTACAGTGAGTTAAGACAATCAATTTGGCCACAAAATGCAAATTTCAAGAGAAGATTCGTTGACTGAACTCAGTTGTTTGTATGACGATAAAGCACCATTAAAAACTACAGTATATCGTTGGTATAGTGAATTTAATCGTGGTCGTAATTCGGTCGACAGCGAATTCCGTGAAGGTTGTCCAAAATCGGTTGTTGTGCGTGGTGCAAAATCGTCATGTGACACATTGTGAGATAGAGGCGTCCTTTCACATGAGTTCCATTTCAATACATACGATTTTGCTTTTGTTGTAAAAATATTTGTTCTCGTTGGACACCCCATTATTTATCAATCGCTCAAAAAAAGGCTTGCGTCGTTTGGTGTAAGGAAATGATTGAAAAGTGCGACCGTAGTGCTTGAAAAGACTTGTATTAAATCGTGACATGTGACGAATCATGGATATAAGCGTATGAAGCGGAAATAAAACAGCAATCGACCGTGTGGATACTCCAAGACGAGCTAAATACAATAAAAGTTGTGCGGGAAAGAAACACAGCGAAGCAAATGGTCGACTGTTTCTTTGGCCGAATGGCTCATGTGACCACTGTTCCGCTTGAGGAACGTGGTACGATTAGATTCCTAAAACCAACCGCCAAAGACGAACCATTTTCCATCATGACAATGCGAGCTCTCACATACCTCATCAAACAAGTGAATTTTTGAGCAGTCAAAACATCGAATTGTTGTCTTATCCTCCGGACAGTCTGATTTGGCACCCAATGACTTCTTGATCCCGAATATGGAAGGTAAACTGCGTGGTCAACGATTTACGAGCGCCGAAAAAGCAATTGAAGCGATCAAAAAACATGTTTTGGAGGTGTCTCAAGAGGAATGAAAAAACTGCTTTCAAAAATGGTTTGAACCAATTCAAAAGTGTGTTGATCATCAAGTGGAATATTTTGAAAAACAATAAAGCCTTTTTCATTTAAAAGTATATACTCGTATTATTAATTGCTATTCTCGAAATATAAATAGTACGCCTCGTACAAATTTATTAGTATTATGATTTCGCAAGATAAATGATTATAAGACATTAATACTGAACACTACCAAAATTCAGATCTAAAGTATTGGGAAGACAAAGCAGTGAAATAAAATAAACAATTTTAAAACCAATTTGATACGCTCCTCCAAATCAACTATTTTTACCGTTATTTCGCCTTGCTCTATAATTTGTTTCCACCTCCATTGGCTAAGGGCAAGATCTCTAAGCTTCCCTATATTCTTAAAAGTACGTCTGAGTTTTTACATAGAATTAACTTCTTGTAGAGTGAATCTCCACCAGATATTCTTTGGTTTTTCACGTTTTCTCCTACCTTGTCAGTTGTAGTATAGTGTATCGTGACACTTTTCTTCAGACGGTTTGAGCAATATGTGTCCTATCCATCCAAATTTACGTTTATGGATTTCAATGTTCACATCCCCCATTTCAGTTTTCGACAAGAGTTCTTCGTTGGTAACGGTCTTTGTACAAAAACTTTTGAAGATTCGTCTTAAAAACTGGTTAATAAAGACTTTAAGTTTGTTTCAAACTGATTTAGCGACAAACCAAATTTCGCTGCCACAAAGGAACACAGATAGGACGCACGTTCCAATTTTGCCTGCATATCTCACTTATCGTCCGCATAGTCCAATGATTCGAAATGTTCATTTGGTCTCATTGGATCCCATACTAAACCTATACTTGGTACCTACTAATAACCACAAGAAGCAGCAATGGCGAAAAAAAACAACCTTGTCTGACACCAGATAACGTTATAAAAGGCTTAGACATTATTCCTTAATTAAGTATAGAATAATGGAACTTCTCATAGCTGCTGCGGTGTGAAAATGTGATTTTCAGTGGAACTTCAAGGTTTTGTAGAGAGTGCATTTTAACCTCCTGCTCAGTAATAATACAGAAAGTATTTATCTGATCGGCACACGATCTCTCACGGAAACTTCTCCTTTTCAACCGAAATAGAACCTTCATATTGTGAGTCGTTGCTAAACTTTGAGCCTCTGATGCGTACTCTCTTTTGTAGTTTTTTACAGAACTGAAACTGACTTGATATCCAATTTTTATATGTACATATGTATGTATCTGAGACATAAATAACTAGAATTCATTTTTGTTCTGTTCTTTATTACCTATTTGCTCTTTCGCTCTTAGAGCCCTTCATTTACAATGATAAATTGTATTGTTAACCCTAAAATTTTCTAGAAAAAAATTATTTACAATCCCATCAGCATCTATAGGTTAGGTTAGTTTGCATGGGTCACTCTATGGTCTATTTTGATACACTAAAGAAAGTTAAAAACTCATTAAGGACTTGAAAGCCAGATTTAATATAGTTCGGAATAGTCTTTCCTAAGCTGAAATGTATAAATCGTGTGGTCCTAACTGTCGCTTACCGATACTTCTGACAAAATTGACTAGATTAGTTAGTTTGTTTATCGCTGAGACAGTCTAGATTATAGAAGAGATGTGCATCGGGATGTCTTTGTCTAAACTCCGGTAGAGCAAGGCAGTCACAAAAGATCATCTATAAATCTTATAAATCCTTATTTTTGGAAAACAAAAATTTGGTTTTATTAGATAAATTTATTTTCTTTCGGAGTGTATCTTACGTCACTGTTTTACTAGAAAATGAATTTTTATTTTGGTTTTTTATAACCACGAATTTTTTTATGTGAAAATGGTCGTGATCTCTTGAGGTGAATTTTCTATGAAATGCCTGATCCGCTTGATGCATTTCAAGGACCCATTTAATTGAGACATCCCCTTGTTAATGGTGAGTAAGGGTGAGACCTTGTGTTAACAAAATTCTTACATCCTTAAGTCATTAAGTCTTTATTAAAAATACACTATACCATCTTGATCAAAGAGTTCCCGGAATTTATTCAGAAAATTAAAAATACAAGTTTATTCATCTAAATCTATATTGTGTCCTTCAAAGTAATCCACATCGACTGCAACACTCTTATGTCGGTATGTCCATCAGTGCTTCCTGCGATTTTTCCATTAATTCCTCTTCACGCAAACGTCTCGTAACATGCAAATAATACTCTTTGTTTACTGGGCCTTCTGTAAAAATTTATAATGCACTACGCCGTTGTAACCCATGAAAACCGTGAGCATTGACTTCTTTTTTGACTGAAAACGTCGTGTTTTTTCGTTTCGGCTCATTTGGTGAATGTCATTCACTTGCCTGATGTCTGGATTGCATGTAGTACACATAAACCTATGTCTCGTCTCCAGCAGTGATCCTTTATATGAATGTGGGATGTGCCAACGCACATAGAAATAGATGTACTTTTTGGTACATAGCTTTTGAAAATGTCAAGCTATGACATTAAGATATAGCGGGAACATCAACAACAGATGTACCAATCTAATAAAAAGAAAAACTCAAATCGGAGCAATGACACCGTCACACGAGAGCTATTCTGAAACCTTTTTCATCAAGGTAGTATGGTCATTTATGCCATGTCTAACTCCAAACTTCGAAGAGAAATGGACAGACCTGAAGTTTTCTCAACAGTATGGGTTACAATAGCAATATTCTTGCATGAGTTCGGTTCTTCACATCACAAACTTGCCACAACAGTTCACATTTTTTTTTACCAGTTTCACTATTGATGGACGAGTCAAAAATGCTTATTCACAATTTTCACAATTGAATTTTACCGACTTCAATCCGTTGTTGAAGTCATCTGTCTGGTAGTTACAGATTGACTCATAACAACATCTACAATGACGGGCTATTGAACTCTGAAGAACTCTTTAACATCACATAGATTCTTAAAATCGAATGTAGAGGATACAATTGGAATTCGGCAAAGCCGAAATAGTTTTTTGTTTATATTACACGCTCGTACATACATACATACTTATATTTAGGAGCTTAATAAGCTGCAACAATTGGTAGTACGAAATTAATTTGTTTAATGTACTCGTAGCACTTGTTAATCGTTACTCGTATTGGCTAAACGAAATTGTATTTTATTTGATTTTACAGGCTGAAAATTTAAGGAAAAAAGTTGCCCGCATGGAGGATGAAAATGATTCTCTAATGATGCAGTTGAAAAAAATGGCAACACGTTCTAGAAGTATGATAAGTTCCAAATTATAATGTTTCTCATTTTTCTTTAGATGATAATTAAGGCTATACGAGTACACATGGAGAGCTTTCCAACTTGCAGTTGCTTCTTCTATTTGTAAACAACGAGTAAAAAGAAAAAGCTTTGAAAAGAAAATATTTGGAAGGCTTTCCTGGCTATGTTATCGCTTTAGCTGTGAAAAACTAAATAACGCTTTAACTAATCATCTTTGTATGTTTTTTGTATCTCATTAATCCCTTTATCCTGCTGTACCGAACTATAACCACAACTAAAAATGCCTTATTTGCCATTTTTTACAGCTGCTCATTTAAATCTGAAATTGAATTTAAAAAAAAAAAAATTGAATATCATTATCCTCTAATATGCGTTTAATCAATCAATTTGCCTTTTTTCTACTCAATTCAATGCATGTTTGAATTCATTAACCATTCTTTTTGCTAAACCCTATATACGTACATACAAATGTTAAAATAATATTTGAATTTATTATCGAACTACAAATAGCACGTAAACTCAGTCCAACACCACGTCGTTTGGCACCTGAAGTACATGCAGAACGTGATGAGGGCATATCCGATGAAGATGATCCAGCCGAACTGCGCATTCTGCTAGAATTAAATGAACAGGAAGCTTCTATATTGCGTCATAAAGTTGAAGAGCTTGAACGACAAAATTCGGAATCTAAGAAACAAGTTCGAGAACTACAGGAAAAACTCTCTACTGCTGTAGATAGAAAGAATGCTCTGACATCTTGGGGTAGTAACAGTGCTTCTGATAAGAGACTTAAGGCTTTAAATGATGAACTAGAACAGTTGAGAAAATCTGTCGCCGAAAAAGATAAACTTATCGAAAGATTACAATCGAGTGCCTCAGCTCAAACCGGTGCCAATGCTAAACGTCAAGTGGATATGCTTGAACAAGAAGCTAACGGATTACGTACTAAAATTACAGCGTTGGAGTCGGAAAATGAACGTATACAAAAAGAGAACAAACGTTTACAACTGCAAGCCTTGCGTAAACAGTCGTCAACAGAGAAAAATGGCAATTTGGGTGAACTTGCTAAACTTAAAGAGTCTCTTGTCAATGTTGAGGAAGATCGTAATGCTTTGCAAACAAAATTAAAACGAATTTTCCAAGAAGCCGAAGAAAAACTGCCACCCAGAACTACGATACGCGTAACAGACTTGACGCCAAAGAATCAGCTTAAAAAATGGGTTGAAGAATTGGACAGTGAAATTGAGGAAATGAGAGCAATTGTAGTACAAAGTGGTGCTCAAAATCTTAAGAGTTTGGAAAATGAGAAAAAAATTTTGGAAGAGGAGCTGAATAAATACAAAACGAAATTCACAGAAGCAGAAACAGATTTGCGTAAGTATCAATTTTTTTGTAACTTAAGATCTTTTAAGCATTTTTGAAATACAATATTACAGAAAAATTAAAATCATCTGCAGTAGCCACACCAAAAGTGGCCGATTTGGAGAAACAACTAAAGAAATCGGAAGAAGATTTCAAAAAAATGTCTTCGAAAATAAAGGAACTCGAAGAAAAAATCAAGAAACAGGATAATTTGGTAAATGAAATTGCATTTTTTTAGTGGTTTAGGCGTTTCTTAATCCAAACGAACCTGATTACAGATTAAAAAGGCTGAAGCGAATAAAGCTTCTTTGGAACAACAAACAAAATCGGATAAGGAAAAACTAGCTAAACTAGAAAAGGATTACGAAAAGGAGCACAAGGAACACGAAAAATTAGAAGCAAAGTTAGCCCAGAAAGAAAATGAACTCTCACAAGTAAAGAAAGCTGCCGAGAAAACGAAAGCAAATTTGGAAAACGAATTAAAAGAGCATAAAACGAAATCCTCCAAATCCGAAAGCAAACAGATACAAGATCTCAAAAAACAACTGGAAGAGATGCAAAACACTTTAGCCGAGGAAGCGAAACGTTACGATGAGTTAAATGCTCAATGGGAGAAAATGTCGGAAGAAACGATACTAATGAGAGCTCAACTGACTACTGAAAAGAATAATCTACAGACTGAACTGAATAATGCTAAACAAAAAATATCAGAACTGGAGGCAATACGTGTCAATCGATCTGAATTGGCTAAAAAACTTAATGATGCTCAAAAGAAAATACAAGATTTGGAAACGAAAACACTCAAGAGTAGCCATTCGGAATATGAAAAGACATTGTTGCAGTCGAAACTTGAAGAAAAGACACAAGAGTATGAACGTCTTAGGCGGGAGAATGAAATGAATATAGATTTGGTATTCCAATTAAGAAAGGATAACGATGAGATAAATCGCAAATTAAGTGATTTCAATCGTATTGAACAGGCTCAATCATCCATAAACGGTCACAGCGCAGCTTTGGAAAACGAAATTAAGTCATTAAAGAAAAAGTAAGTAAACTTGTTCTACCTGCTATACTCACTTATTTTTGTAAAACTGATAAAATATTCGTTGTAGATTGGAGAATTCCGAATTGCTGCTGAAATCGGAGGTTGCGTCAACTCGTCTCCGTTACGAACAACAGGTAAAAACATTAAGCGGCGAGTTAACTTCAATGCAGGTAAGCTTACCTTAATTTCCTTAATAACAAAAACAATTTTCACTACATTTCAAGCATAATTTTAGCGCCAATGTGAACGATTCAAAAAAGATCGTGATACTTTTAAGCAAATGTTGGAGTCGGCACAAAAGAAAATCGGTGATCTTAAGGCCAACAATGCCGGCAGACAAAGTCGGGGTTCAATGCATAGCAGTGATGAAGACGATAAGAGTAAGATAGCCTACTTAGAACAACAGGTAAGTGTTGTGTATGGGTGTGTGTTTGTGTGTTTAATCAGTTTGATCCAACACTGAAATACTTTCACCCTATTTAGATTGGTTGCTTAGAAGATCAACTAGTAGAGGCACGCTTAGAAGCTAGTAAAATAAAGACTGAATTAGTTTCAGAACGTAGTGCAAATGAGATAAAAATATCTGAAATGCAATCAAAACTCAATGAATTCGAAGAAGAAAGAGTTATAGGATCGGGTCGTACCAAAATCCCCGGTATGAAGACTAAACTAGAACTGTCCTGGCAAAAAGAGCGTGAGGATCAACAGAGGCTTTTGCAAGAGACTTCAACTCTGGCCCGTGATTTACGTCAGACTTTATTCGAAGTAGAGCGTGAACGTGATAAGGAACGTCTGGAATCCAAACGTCGTCTAGATCAATTGAAACGCACTAATGAAGAAGAAATGGAAGAGGGTCGAAGAAAAATTGCTGAGTTACAGTGTGATTTATTAGAGTTGCGTGATGTTCACGCCAAATTACGAACATCTAACGAAAAATTGCGTAGAGAACGTGAACGCTATGAAAAAGAATTGGTTAAAAGACGTATGGAACAGGAGGGTGGTGAACGTAAGCTTGGTGCTTTATTGCATACTGTTGATGAATTGGTAAAAATTGCTCCCGATTTGATGGGTTCTAAAGTACCAAATTCACCTAATGATTTGAGACCGGAACCCATAGCACCAAAAAGATCTCGCAGTCCATCGCCTTCTTTAAATACATCCCACATTAGTAGTGTTTTAGCACGTTTAGCTGAAGCTTCTGAAGAGTTACGCAAATTCCAACGTATTAACGAAGAAGAACACGAACGAAATCGCATAAAACGGGGAAGTTTAAGAAGAGCTGCTTCTCAAGAAAACGATCCACACGGCAGTCAAAGCTCTGTCGCAAGTGCAGCCGGATCTCAGCGTACCAGCTCGAAATTATCTCGTTCAGGCCACAATGGTAGTCTTATAAGAAAGAGTTTATCATTAGATCATTCGATACAACAAGATCAGGTATTTACACTACACAAGCGATATAACAAGTCCTATTTCACCTACAACTGAATTATCCTCTTGATTTTAGAATATTTGGCGTCAAGATGATGGCAGTATTTCTTCAATGCAATCCATTGATTCCGAACTGGGAGGCATGGTACGTGACTCGAGTTATGATTCACGTCTGGACTCACGTCTATCTGGTGGCTCGACTCAAAGTGATATACCACGTGGACCACGAAAGAAAAAGAAAAGCCTTATGGGAAAACTCAGAAGTCTTACGAAGAGTGGGCGTAATTCCGAAAGCGAAATATCGGTACTCGAACTCAATATTTTTGTACAAATTTAGATTTAATTACTATTTGTCTCAATTCTAGATTCAAGGCTCAGACTCTGATATTAGTGTGGCTAGTGATATGAGAGCTAGTAAAAAAGATTTACGTAACCGTTTATCCGGTATGTTTAAGCGTTCAGGTTCAACATCACGTAGTGGCAGCACAGAGCGCATGTCTAGTGAGCAGAGACCAGTAGCAGTAGTGGTGGTAGGCGATGCTGATGGTCCCCAGCCTAGAGATCCCCCTCCTGCCAATTCAATGACACCAAAACCTATAAGATCAGTACGATTTTCTTCTTTTTTTTACTAATTTTATCTGTTAGATAAATAATTTATAATATTTTATTTGTATTTACAGATTGCTAAGCCTCCAACGCCCACAACACCAATCACTAAACGAAGGGCGGCAAAATAAAAAAGGCGTCGAGTTGGCAATTAAATTTGTATCGATTTTATCGATCATATTTTTTAATGTATTGTTATAAATTGGATTATTTATCTACACATACCATAAGCATAGATTTTTTCTTTGAATATAATTATACAAAAAATAAATTATACCAGTTATACCAGTTTAACTTATTTGTACTTATTGCTTATTAGGATGTATACCCAAATCAGGATTTAAATTACAAAGACCTTTCAAAATATCACATATAATAATTAAAATAGACCCTTTTGAATAAATAAAAATGTATGTTATTCGATTCATTAGTCGAACTAGCATATGTTGATGATGTAACGTAATGACATGTGAGAGAAAATTGGCATAAATGCGAAAACAGCACTGAAGGCAGGCCCTTGCACTAATATAGGCAAGATGAAGATAACGAGACTAAACGCTAATAATAATCCTCCTATATTTTACAACAAAAAATCTGTAAGATGTGGAGGGGTTCTAAAATTTTGGGGGAACAAAAGAGGACGTTGCGAGCTGAATTCGCAATTCCCGTCTTGCATTTGCTGCTTTAAACCAAGTTTGGCAATCAAAGAATATTCGGTTGAATATGAATATCCGAATACACATTACTAAATTATTGGCGCTTCTTTTTGAGATAAATGCCCAAGCGATATACTTTCTACACTATGTTTTACAGTGTGCTGTACGAAATTAACTCTGCCGTGATCTTACTATAAAAACTAATTGAAAAAAGTGGTATGAAATTATGCGATAATTGCCGAGGTGTACTGAATAATATGTATTTCAATAATTAAGAATGCACTGTGATTGGGAGAAAACCACTATGATAGCGTCAAAATGGTGCCCTCAGTAGTTAATGGATTACTCACCATGTTGGCTCATAGAGGCGTCAGTGTTTGGTTACGCTGATGACCTCGTTATAACGGTCCGTGGGAAATATGAGAGTACGTTGTGTGAGCTCATGAGGACAGCTCTGGGCAGGATGTCAAATTGGTGCACTCAAGAAGGGCTCGCGATTAATCCCTTAAAAACGGTTACTGTACTGTGTTTTTTTATGGGTGCCACCACCAGATTTTATAGGGACCTAAATAGTAGGCTTAGTTGGAACTCGCGCATCAGTGCCGCATAGAAAAAGGCGATAAGGGCTCTTTTTGCAAGTCCCCCGTCCTACGGTATGACATGGTTTCTTTCGCCGAAAATGATGCTATGTTATACCGCCATTATTCTGCCCTTTATCACTTATGGGGCGGGCAATATCTTGGTGGAAAAAGGCTGAGGAAGTTACTACCATGAATAAATTAGGTAGGGTACAGATACTTGCCTGCCTCGGTATAACTGGGATTATGAGTATGTATTAAACAGCGGCCTTGGAAGTCCTATATGGTTTGACACCACTTGACATCTATGTGATGAGAGTGGTGGCATGTTTGGCGACATATTTTGCAACAAAGTATCAGGAATGTGTCGATCTTTGGTACGAGATGTCAAGCCTTTGATCTCTACTTTGGCAGGTGATTTAGGGTTGGATTCCCTGACCGTGATTTTTAGCCTAATGGGATACATGGTAGTTCGGGGTGAGTTTGATCTAAACTGGTATATCGATAAATTCAAAATGAATGACTGTGTCGGTGTTGGTGTCCATGGACCCATCTAAGACTTGTCCGTCCTAGTGCGGAGTTCACTGAGTGCCTTCTAGGCTGAGATCATGGCCATTACCGTATGTACTAAGATCAATCTGGACATTGTGCTTAAAGGTAGACCATTAATATATTCTCTGACAGCCAAGTTGTTAAGGGCACTTGATTCGAATTGTATGACATATAGACTGTTAAGAAAATAAAAATGCCTGTAATCTGGGATTTTGGTACATTCGGTGTTAATGCGTCAACCTGTCAATGCCGTACTTACTAGTGTATTTTACAGCACTGCCAATTCGACCATCTTTGTGTGTTACATTTGAATTATTTTGACATAGTTATCGTTTTGCTGTCATAAAATAACGTCGTGTTTAGGCGTACATTAAAATGTTATATAAACGAATATTAAGTTGCTGTATTAAGATATACTGTATAAAGAAAAAGTAAGAAAATAAAAACTGTAAAACAACAACAAAGTGGTGCTTATTTTATTTTGACGCAATTTAAAGGATCTTAAACGCTTTAAAAAAGGTAAAAACGTACGATATGGTACAAACTGAACACTGTGGGATAGATAGTAACGAATCAACGGATGCAGTGACTATGAAAGGTTCAGTGACATTCAATATTGGTCAAGAATGTTACTGTGCAACATCACTTATTATCATCCTCAACTCGATGAAGAATTGGGTAATTGACAAATGCTTGAAACACTGGAAAGCTCGATGGAGAATTCGTTACTCTAGGGCAATTAGGCGTCGCTCTAAGGTCCTTAAGATTAGCAGGCCTAATTTGACACCCCTACATATTTTCTTACAGGCCATTGTAGACTGAGAGCGCATCTGAAAAGGATGGTGGTTACGAACGTGGATGTTTCTAGACTGAGTTCACAGGCATCAGAGGCTGAACAACACATATTGTATGAATGTGGAGTCTTGATAGGTTTTGATGGAGCTGTTTGGGAGACATAGGATCTCATTGGCGGACATATCCATCTTTAGGGATTTAGATTTGCTGTTGTTCATTAGGATGGCAACAGATCTGCTAAATAAACTGTAGACCCGAAGTGGCAGAATAAATCGTTGGGTCCTGTGAAAGTGCCTCTTTAGAATGATAATAATAATGTAGAATAACTTCGACTAATGAAAAATATTCAACTAATTTGGAAGCCATATCACATGGGTCAATAGCACACTATATGACAATATAAATGATGTTGCGAAATTACATTATTACAATACATATTTAACTTGTTCTTACATTACGCTCTAATTTTCTTAAGAAAACATTATGAGGTGCTTCAAAATATCCACGTATAACTTTACCAGAACAATCCTTTTGCCTTTTTTGCGCCTGAATGCGATTAAGGATACTGGATGTGTGTTTTTTTAATTATATTGGTATATTTTACCAGATTTCCTTTGTTCGCTTCTACAGCTCGTTCATTTCCTTAGTCGGATTTGAATACTTAGAGAGCAGACATAAATTCACAAATAATAAATCGGATTTATATCCGGAGATTTAGAAGGCTGTTTCGTATTAACTATCATTGTCTTTTTAAGCCGTTTTTCACCAATATGTACAGTGTGTTTTCGGTCATTGCCTTGGAGGAAACTTACTTTTTCAGCAGCAAAAACTACTTTTTCTACTACAATTGGCAGATTTTATTGCAGATTCGACAGGGTCTTTTCCTCACGTATTGTGCCATCTATGCGTACTATTGGACTTATACCATTTTATCAAAATGCCATGCAAAACTATTATGGAGCCACCACCATGTTTTATTGTCTGTTTTGCATGATATGCTTGTGTCGCGTTAAGTTTATTTTGGCTTCAGTTTATTTTAGCCTCGTTAGACCAAATAAACAAATAAACAGAAGTTTGAATATAACAATAGAACGTATTAAGGACCCAATAGCAACGCAAACTCATCATGTAAAACAGATAATTAATTATACTGGTGGCTTCATAACAGTTTAGGGTTTCATTTCGAAAAGTGGTGCAGATCCGTTAGTGCGCAAAGATGGTACCATGCGTAAAGCACAGTAACAGTCGTTTCTGCAACAAAGTTTTGAAGGAAGGGGACATATATATAATACCAAACAACAAAAATACTTCATTTCAACTTAACAAATACAGGGTATTGAAATGGAGATTAATAAATCATGTTACACTTTTACACGTCACTGTATGTATGTACGTAGAAACCTTTTAAATATATATGTATATTAGATAATTAAGGAATAAAATAAAAAATTAACATTTTTCAGCAGATATTTAAATGAAATGTTGCTGATAAATATAAACTGTTAATGCTAAAAAAGTCAGCAATTTTACCTCCCTATCATCGTAAACAAAATACCGGAACCACAAAAACATACTCTTTCTTACTTAAACATACACTCTACATTACAAAGAAACGCATTGGGACCTCTAGTAAAATACAAATCCCTACATATATTACACACATATATATAAGTATGTATGTATATACACACAAAACTATAAAACATAAAAATTTTTATTCAAAAATACGTATGTATATACATACATATGTACATATGTTTATGGAGACGTATATAGCTTATCCTATTTTACATATTTTACGTACATTTTACATGTTTGCATACTTTCCTTCTTTTTGGAACCCCCCACCAAAAAAAAAAAAACATTTCTTGCTGTGACGTGTTGTCTGCTAACTGATTTGACTTTACAATTTTACGACATTAAAAGCAGCTGAATAGCGCAGCGACAGTTAAAATTACTGCCTGACAAGTCATGTATCCTATGTAAATGGCTGACTGGCATACTCGCGCACTAGACGTCCGTTTGTCTTTTAGCGCTTCGCTACTATATCGAAGGAAATAAATTTATAGAGATAAATAAAGAGACCCCATATGGTTGTGCTTTTACAGTGTAACAAGTAATATTTGATATAAATTCAAATTAAAAAAATAATTATATAGTAAGTATTTTTTTGCAAAATATTTTATTCACACGATAATACTTTTTCGTAATTCGCACTCGGATTCGTAATTCAACCGTCAACTATGGGCCGAATTAAATAATAACCCATAAACATTTTTAAGAGCTTATCACCTAAATAATATTGTTACGTTTTAACCATTTTAAAAGGTTTGAGTTCTTTTTAATTGCGTCAAAATAAAATAAACACCACCTTGTTGTTGTTTTACAGTTTTTATTTTTTATGTTTTATTATTTATGTTTCTTTATACAGTTTATCTGAATACAGCAGTTTATGTATCCTTAATATTCGTTTATACAGGCTACGCAAATTTGAGGTTAGAAAGTAAAATGATGAAATGTCAAGAATTGAGCTGTCAACCTTTGACGCTTATTTAGTAAAAAATTGGAAAATTTTAACTATAAAAGGCTACACTCTTGAACAAAGGATTTTAATTGTGAAAATTTTAATTGTGAAAAGTTTAACCAAAACGACGCATTTTTCAACAAAATCATTTTTAGTGATGAGGCCCATTTTCAATTAGACGGTTATATAAACAAACAAAATTGTCGAATATGAGGCTTACACAAACAGTTTTCGAAAAACCATTACATCCAAAGAAAGTGACCGTATGGTGGTTCAAAATTTTGTGAAAAGAGTGAACGTCTGCCGACGTGCTAGAGGTCGACATATACCCGACATCATATTCCATTTTTAATTCCCATATTTCTATTTTATATTGGTATAAATAAAACTGAATTTGACCAAAAAATTTGTTTTTTATATATAATATCACTGCTGTTACCCGGTGTGTTGCCAACCATGCTTTAGACAGAAAGAAAATTAATGCAATAAGTCTGAAGAGAAAATCGGAGGGCTTGAATACTGTTGCCATGTCAGAAAGTCAGGCAGTCTTTAGAGCTCTATCATCTAGTGAGGTTTGATCGAAGATTGTTCTAAACTTTATGACATCTCTTAATGAACTTGGAGTTCTCAACGGGGTTACTTTATATTGGGCTCCAGGTCATCAGGGCAATCCTGGGAATGAAAAGCCAGACTGTGTAGCGAATAGAGGAGCCCGCCTAATTATTATTAGGCTCGAGTTCATTTTTGGCTCCGGGGCTGATGGGTAATTCGCTCGGTTTCGGAATGCCTCCGGTATAAAACAGCCAAGGGGGTTTATTTCGCATTCTCTTAGTAGATTTGGATTGCTATTGCTGCTTAATGAGAGTGAGCTCAGAGTACTAACGAGTCTATTTACCGGGCTCTAGGCATCTTAGCCCATTATTTCTAAATCTTTTATAAAATATTGATGAAGCTTAGTAACAATATAGTTATATGCTATTAAAGCAGCCCAGGTTTGAGGTCAAAATTTTTTGAAAATTTCGTTTCGTGTGTTTAATAAAGAGACTTCCAGTTCCCTTCAGACAACTCCATCTAAAAAATAAAAAAGAAAAACCTCCCTGGTCATCTAGCTTACCTCTGGCGATGATGACAAAACATCAGAGAAAATGCCACCTGCTGGAAAAAATTATACTGATAAGTAGGGATCACCACCACTTAGCAAGCATCTTCACCTCTACACAATCATATAAAGGGGAGCTTCCTCCAAAACAAGTTTGATGCTATTACAACAAAAAGTGTAAATTAAAACAAATGTTACAATTTTCCATAGTGGATTTTATTTTTAATATTTACAAAAATAAGTATTAAAATCAATATACTTCTGACATTTTTTGTGCCTGAATGCCACTAAGGATACTGGATGTGTGCTTTTTTAAATTCTATTGGTATATCTTTCCACACTTTCTTTACTTTCCGCTTTTACAGCTCGTTCATTTCTTTGGTCGGACTTGGATACTTAGCGAGCAGTGATTTAAAATGAATCCACAAATTCTCAATCGGATTTATATCCGGATATTGTGGAGGTCATTTCATATAAATTATCACTGTCTTTTTAAGCCGGTTTTTAACAATATGCGTAGTGTGTTTTGGGTCATTGCCTTGGTGGAAAATTAATTTTTCAGTAGCAAAAACCAATTTTTCTACTACAGCTGGCAAATTTTATTGCAGAATCAATTCCTCACTTATTGTACCATCTATGCGTGCTAATAGACCTACACCATTTATCGAAATACCATCCCAAACCATTATGGAGCTGCCACAACGTTTTATTCTCAGTGATGAAATGGGTTTTGAAATGGAAAGTACTAAATCATGTTACATTTTTGCACGTCACTGTATAAATAACCAAGTTGTCCTGAGAAATATATTTTATACGTATATAACGCAAAGCCTCCCGGCAACGCGGTAGGGGTTACTCTAGTTCATTATTCCTTTTTTTTGAGCTAAAAAATGAACCGAATGGATAAAACCCGTGTAAGTTGTTAACCCTGGTCCTAATACAATACTATGGGAGACGATCAATTTTATTTCTTTAAATTTATCGTTACATTTCTATGTAACGATGGTTTACACCTTAATAGTAGAAGCACTACAAAATTTATTTATTATCAAAATAGATAAGAATACAAAAAAAAGAAACATTGATTTAGAAAAAAATACGTGTCATTTCAGAATAAAAGTCACTAATTTTGTCCTTATTTTCCTGCTTTTAAGCTCGCCCAAGACTCATACTGAAAAAAGTATACCCTATTGCTCTTTCGTTAATTGCATTTATCTGTGTTACAAATTTCAACAATCGGCTTAGACGTTGACGAAGGATTAACCCACAAGATATCCAGTCATTTAATTTTGTTATTGAAGTACGAGGGCGGATTGACATTGAAGCTACCTAGCGCTAGATGGCAGCACAAACACAAAAACTTTTTCTTTCTTAGAAATTACGATCTATCAAACGTCAGCTGTTAAAATTTTAGCCAAATTCATCGATTAGTTCATATGTTGTAGTCGTTTGAAGTAAGCAACTTTTGTATTTCTTGGAAAATAGAAAAAAGTGAATTTCGTGTAGTGATTAAACACTATTATTTGAAAGGCAAAACGGCGAAAGGGACAAAAGAAAAGCTTGATAAACATTGTGGCGAATTTGCTCCGTCAATTATATGGTAAAATATTAGATTGCTGAATTTAAACGGGGCCAAACAAGTACTGCAACGATACCATCAACAGGAGGGCCAAAAGAGGTGGTTACTGAAGAAAATATCAAGAAAATCCTCGATATCTTTATGAATGATTGCCGGGTCAAAATACGTGAGATTGCTGAAATGGTAAATATATGTAAATATACATGAACGTGTGTTCAACATTTTGCATGAAAATTTGCATATGAAAAAGCTATCGGCAAGATGGGTGCCGCGTTTGCTCAGTGTTGAACAAAAACGAGTTCCACAGATCACTTCACAGCGGTGTTTGGACATGATAAAGCATAATACTGCTGATTTTTGGCGTAGATTAATAACTGTTGATGAAACGTGGGTCCACCACTACACACCTGAAACCAAAAATTATTCGAAGCAATGGGTGGAAGCTGGTAGAAGTGCTCCAAAGAAGGCGAAGACAGTGAAATCGGCTGGCAAGGTTATGGCCACTGTATTTTGGGATGCGCACGGAATATTGCTCATCCATTGTCTTGGAAAGGGATCCAAAATCACAGGAGAGTATTATCGTGCATTATTGGATCAATTGGTTGATGCAATCAAGGAAAAACGACCACATTTAAACAAGAAAAGAGTGATCTTTCTTCAAGACAACTCACCGGCTCACACAGCATTGGATACGATGTTAAAACTACGAGAAATCCACTTTGAATTGGTTGATCATCCACCTTATAGGCCAGATTTAGCCCCTAATGGCTTTTTCCTGTTTCCAAACTTGAAAAAATGGCTCGCAGGAAAAAGATGAATCTCAAACGAAGAAGTGATTACCGAAACTAATGCGTATTTTGAGGAATACCCAAAATCGTATTATTCAGATGGTATAAAAAAGTTGGAAAATCGTCTTACTAAGTGTATTAAGCTAAAAGGAGACTATGTTGAGAAAGGAATGGTTTTTGAAAAAAAATGTTTTTTTCCTACTTAGGTAGCTTCAATATCAATCCGCCCTCGTAAATGTACTTTATTTTTTAAAAATAATTGTGATACTGTTTTATGTATTTGAAGTATGTTGAGAAATTTTTCACTAGCACATCAGAAATGTTATTGCATATCAACAAAAAAAAAAAAAACATATTTTCACGTTGTATATTCACAGTACGAGTAGAAAGACAACAAAACATTATGCAAAATAGCAAAATTATTCAACGAACAACATAGTAAATGAAAGAATATAAAAAGGTTACCTAAAAAAAGAAAGTTGGAGAAAAAAGTAAAGGAGTTCGAACGCATTATACACTATTTGTTTTGTTGTTGTTTTTTTAATCTGAGGCCTATAATATTTTTCTTAGTATATGACAATAGAGGGTACTGATGTACGATTAAAATGTTAAAAAAAGTTTAAAAAATTTATTAAATAACATCGTTGTATTAGATTTAAATGAAAAAAATTCTTTCCAAGTGATTAGCAAACATTGATGTTTATTCTTTATATATATGTCCTTAAATGCAAATAGTTTTTATTTTTATCATCAAGGTTTCAAATCTATATACATATACTTACGTACGTGGTAAAATCAAGATTAAATTGAAATATCGAAATAGCACCATCAGGCACCCAAAGCGAAGAAGGCTCTACCTACTGGTAGAATAATGCAACCAGGCCGCATTAACTTTGGAAATCCGTGAGCGGCTACCAACAAACCAACAACACTCATAGGAAGATATCATAGCAATGTATAATCAAGTCGCCGAGGAAAGACTTGGTGTAGTGCAACTATATGGAAGAGTTTGGATATCAGATGACACTTGGAACCTGGTTTCTCAAAGAAGGGAACTGAAACTGCAGCTGAATAGCAACAATACTATCAGCTAGCGAAACTAGTAAAGAAAGGTGCAAGAAGAGACAGAATAAAGTTCCTAGAACGACTGGCAACGGCAGCAGAAGAAGTAGTTGGCCAGAATAATATGAGAAAACTACACGAGACGATTAAATATCTCACTAATCAAAAGTGTAATAGGTACCAAGCTGTTTCTGATATAAATGGTACACTAATGACCAACAATGATGCACAAACACAGAGATGGAGGGAACATTTTAATGAAATTAGTAACGTCACGAACACTACTGAGGACAGCGAAACAGTTGAGAACATAGATGAGGAAAAGAGTTTAAGAATACCATGCAACACTCCCAATCTGAATGAGATAAAAGAGGCGATTGGTAAATTGAAAAATAATAAGGCGGTGGGTGAAGATGGAATACCAGCAGAAATTCTACGGGTTGACATCCAAGCCACAACTGAACTGCTACGGCCTCATATTACATCAGTATGAGAGGAGGAGAGGCAGAAGGGCATCAGTAAAGTCACAAAAAAGTGGCGACTTTAAAGACTGTAATAATTGAAGAGAAATTACTCTACTTAACGCCATATATAGGATACATGCAGTTATAATAGATGGGATGCTTTAGAGCAAAATAGACAACATATTGCTAAACGAACAAGTAGGCTTCAGACCCCCCTGTTCGGCAATTTCAAGAAAGCGTTTGATACCATCAGAAGAACTAAGCACTAAGAACTAAAGGAGTACCCCAAAAAATAACTCGAATAATCAGAGCGATGTATGAGCATGCAAAACTTTCAGTTCCTCACAACGGGTACATCAGCCAACTATTCCACACCAATGCTGAAGTTAAACAAGGATGCCCACTATAACCTCAGCTATTCACCATCGTGCTGGATGACATAACGAGCAAAGTTTGTTCGAAAAGAAAAAGGATCACATGGAGTCTCTCACGCCAACTCGAATTCTTCGACTATGCGGATGACATTTGTCTACTCTCACATAAAATTTCTAATATGCAGTCTAAGGTGGAAGACGTAGAAAAATTGTCTCGTAGTGCCGGACTTGAGAGAAATATTAAGAAAACCCAGGCCATGAGAATAAACAATACGAGCACGGAAAACATCATGCTACAGGGCCAACTAGTCTGCGCTCTAGGAAGCGCAATGACTATAAACGTTGGCGCAAAAACAAACGTAGATAACAGGCTCAATAAGGCGAGAGCGGCTTTTGCACGACTGCAGTCAGTATGGAGAAGCTCACATATATCCAGACGGACTAAGCTCAGAATATTCAACTCATGTGTTAAAACAGTACTGCTGATGGCATAGAGCTGGAAAACTATCGATAGTCGGCCCATTCGATAGTTTCGATAGTGTGTAAAAAAACTATCGATACTATCGATACTATCGGTTTCTTTTAAGTACTACGTGTGGCAACAATATTAGAATTTAAGTGAAAGAGTATATTAGATATTAAAGGAATATTAGAATTTAAGGGAACAGTATCTTTTTTCCAATATGTCACAAAATTTTATGTATTGAAGTTTTTTGATGGATGAGTAATCCTCATATATATCGAAAATGTTCAGACCATGAAGTGCTTCAAAACTAAAGTAATGATTGTGATCCAGTGAAAAAAAACTGTAGAGACTATGGGAAGAAAGCGTGAAACAACTGTCAGTTTTAATAAACTTTTAATCGGTACCTTATAAATGAATCCCTTCAAGTCATCAAAAAACCTTAAAAATGAACTTATTAAACAAAGTAAAATAAAAGCAGCTGTTTTAAAAGGTACCAACAGTGCGAGAGCTAAAATTTGCTTTTTTCTTTCTTTAATTTATTTATTTTTGTAAAAATACACCCCTGATCTAATGGTTTTTAAAAAATTTCAAAATCAAAGAGAGCCATAGGACTGCCAAATTTTTTTTGTATTTTCTCCCAAAGTTGTACGCTCTCATTACATTCTGAATATACACGATACTATCCACTCACTTCTACACGTACGCTCACTCACTGTTACGCTCGTGTAAACCCCACTTTAGAATTTGCCGATGGTATCGATAGTGAAAAAAAAACTATCGATGGTTAGACAAAATCAAAACTATCGATACTATCGATAGTACTATCGATTGTTTTGCATCTCTAGTATGGCAGTGGAACCTGGCTTATATCATAGAGAAACTCCAGGTATTCATTAACAAGTGCCTCAAAATCATATTCTGGCCTAACACCATAAATAACACAGAACTGTGCAGAATGACTAAGGCGGAACCCATACTGAAACAGATGGAAAAAAGTCCAGAGAGTCCCGGATGTCACTTGAGTAGAGTCCTCAAGGATCCAGAAATCGTGGTCGACCAAAAAACACCTGGAGACGCACAATTATCAAAGAGCTGAGACAGAACAACCTTACATGGGACGAGGAAAAGTCAACAGCGGTAAACTGTGTTAGATGGAGTTGCTTTGTAGAAGCCATATGCTCCCAAGAGGAGTAACGTGGGGAAAGCCTTTATTCATTTTAAGAAAATTTTCTGTAATTATTGTAGGATTTCACAACTTTAAGTATGTCCTCAAAAAAGAAAAAAAAGAAAAAATACCATCAGCAGTAGAAACAGAAAAAATCACTTTTACTAAAGTGTTAACATAAAACACAGACAAAAAATCTCTTTTTAATAATCAATGTCTATGGTATATAGTAGATTAGGGATGTTTATAGGGGATGAGTTTGAAAAAATCTCATGGTTTGGTATTTTGGGATTTTCTTGAACTAGGAACTATCAGAATGTTGAATTTTTTACTATTATTTCAAATAAATATTTATTTTATTTAAATCAATAATTTTTTTTAACTTTATTACTTATTATTTATAAATTTGCTGTTTCGACAGACTTTGTTCTGTCAAAAGTTTTTGGCCTGTAGCTTACTTTGCTTATTGAATACACTATGCTGGAATTTGATACTTTTTTCCGACAAGCGAGGCATCCATCGAGTGAAGCTTATTTGAGTATGCTCAATCTAGTACTGCTAACCGTTTTTTAGGTTAGCTCTTGTTTTCGAGATATACCGTTATTTCGAACATGGTGTAATCTGCATGGTGTAATCGCCTTTATGTAAGGCTAAAGGCTGAGTTAGTGAAAACGTATCGTGTACGTGTGGATCAGCTGTGAAATTGTGTAACATAAACAAAGCACGCTGCTGCTTACTGAAAACGTATCGCTGTCACTGTCACGTAGAAAATCTACAGAATTTAGATTTTTACGTTGCAAATGTCAACTTTGGCATCACTTAAACAATTAATGGCTGACTGCGATATATTTTCACTAACTAACATCTAAAGTTTGACAATAGGGCAAAGTCTTACGCTGTACGATACGTTTTCACTAACTCGCCTTAAAACTTTTTTAATCTGAGCAATCGTTTTAGAAATATAAACTTTCTTTGGGAAAAGAGCAGGAGGATCATATTATTACGTAAGTATGAGTGATATTTCTGCTTCACTAATGACATATCACTCATACGTACACATTCCTTTTTATATAAAATAAAGTCAGTGGTGTATGTTATAATTATATATTATATATGAACTAAAAAAAGCGTTTTCTATAAAAAAGAGTTGAAAAGAAAATAAAATTTTTCACATCAACTTTAACCGCTTTTGGCCAGGCTTGTGACATTTTATGATAGCATCCATAGTATGGATTTTTACTAAAGTATATGCGTATGAAAAATGTCGGTGTATACTTTAGTTTATATACATACATATCTCAACTTAATATACATAACATACATACAGTCGGTTGCCAAATTATTAGGGACAGTGAATTGTTTTAGCGTTATGTGGCTTGGAGTACACTTCGATGTAATTTAAGGCGACGATTTTAATGCTGGAAATTATTATTATATTATAAAAATTTAAATGGTTCTTGATGGTAAGGAGGTGTCCAAAATCAAAACTCTTCTCTAGCATACAAATCACTCGCAAAGAAAGGTGGTATAACCTGCAATATTTCTAAAACGGCTTTTAATAGAATTAAAATGAAATTCGATCAAAAACAGCCCATTACTTCAAAGAGGAAAGATATTAGTGGAAGAAAACGCTTTACCACACCCCGTACTGACAGGAAAATTCGGGATATATGTCTACAAAATCGAAAAAAAGAGGTGGAATGTTAACACAGTTGGTCCAAGAGTTTGACATAATAGTTTCTAAAAGAACTGTGCAGAGAAGACTGGCAGAGGAAGGTTTGACAGGTCATCGTCCAATAAAAAAACCACAGTTGACAGAGGCAATGAAGAAAAAACATTTTCTTGGCCATGGGAGCACAGCCAGATGACTATTGACAACTGAAATAAGATAAATTCGCATGAATTTGGTTATTTTGTATCAAATAAAGTATTATTTTTATAAATTCTAAAAAACATTTTATTTTTCTCAGGTTTGTCAGGCGACACCCAAGTGAAAAATAGCAACCTAAGTGCATTGTGTAGAAGGTAAAATACCTCGTAAAAGTAATGTTTTCGTCTTTAATAAGCGTTAAAGGAGTAGTGCGTCTTCATATTGTTGAGGGAGTCATGAAACAAGATCAGTGCAGACAAGTTATATTAAGCTCGTCTATTACTAACTTTTAAGGTATGGTTTCCAAATGGTAAATAGTAAAGTCTTTGTTTACTAAGTTTTCAAAGGACAACAAAATTTTAGTTTTACCTCTGCCTAGCAATTCTCTTGGCATAAACCCTATCGAAAATCTGTGGGAGATCACGAAGGCGGAAATAGCCAAGCTAAAGCTTATTTAAAATCCTTTTAATGTTTGGCATCACAACCCAAAAATAAAAGTGCCAAACAGTGGATATTGTTAGGAAAATAAAACATATTCCTAAAGAAAAAAACACCAACAATGGTACACTTAGAGCAGTTTTTAGTCTATTGGTTTGTGTCAAGACTTTCAATGTGTCACCCTGTGTTTAACGGTAATGCCAGTTCGATTTTTGTGTTTTATAATCTTAAAGTTTTCGAATTAACGGAGATTAATAGAAATTTGTAGTACATATAAGAATAGTTGGAAGAACGTCAACTCTTTATAAAAGACGGCGCCTTGTATAGGGTCCGCCAAATAATTTTTTTTTTTTAAAACAGGGCACAAGACATCGACTGTAGCTTCGGCTGTGTAGCACGTAGCGCCGTCCTGTTGAAACCAAATTTTGCTAATATCCTCCTCTTCAATTTTTGTGAACAAAAATTCGTTCAACAATGCCCGATAACAATCGCCATTGACTGTAACGTCCACTCCTTGCTCATTTTCGAGTTATGCCTCTGGATCAAAATCTGCAACAAACAGTGACTTCATCTGAAAATATGATTTTTTTTGGCAAAATCGGCATCTTCTGTAAGTCGATCGCAGGCCCACTTAGCGAAGCGTATGGTTGTGTATACGTTCAGCGGAAGGATAAAACTAATTATCTGTCAAATCAGACATGAGCTAAGAGTTACCATTCACGAAATAAGCACTAGTTGAAAAAAGCGTTAGATGGCGAACCCGTTACTTAGTTCAGTCAGTTGTAATTTAACAGTCATAAAGTAAAGTTGTGTTAAGGTGTGGGTAAAAGTGTTAAGTAATTTGTGTATAAAGAGCAAGTTAAATAAGTTACTGTATAAAGTTGGTGTGGGAATAAAAAGACTTAAATAAAACAACAACCACGTGTTATTTAGTTTATTTTTAATAGTAAAATCTATTATTAGACTAATAAATATTCTATATATTAGTTATTTAAAACCAGGTTTTATTCATAAATTTTAAGCCAATCTATGAAACATAAATTTTTTTGTTACTGTCCCTAATAATTTGGCAACCGGCTGTATGTACGTAAAATGTCTATTGGTATACATATGTATGTATACATAAAGTAGAAACAATTCACTATCCGCCATACAATTTTTGTCATATACAGCCGAACATGTCAAAGGTTTCTTTTGAACTTGCTTCCATCGCTCCTATCTTATATACAAAAAAGAATGCATACTTGCTTGTTGGTTTGTTTGAAGTCTATAGATAGCTAAACGGCATAACCAATTTTCCTGAAATTTTTACAGTATCTCTCTGTATGTCTGCAAGGAACTATAGGCAAAATAGTTTCATAGTCAATACAAATCAGCTGTCAAAAGTAGTCGGAATTGGACAAGTGAGATTGGTACCTCCAATACAAATTAAATATTAATTTAAATATATCTTAAGAATGATTACAGTTCAGTTTTCCGATTTTGGGTTGATTAAATTCATAGGCAATGCATATTGACAGTCAAAAACTGAGCGGAATTGGACAAGTAGGCGTGGTACCTACCATAAAAACTAAATATTGATTTCTTTATATCTTGAGAAAGGTTAAAGATAAAGTTTCAGTATTTGATACAAATAGCTTCATGGTCAACAAAAATCATCAGCCAAACAGTAGGTGGAACTGAACAAGTAGGCGTAGTACCTCCCATAGAAAGTAATTATTGATTTTTGTATATCTTTAGAATGGTAAGTTTCTAAATTAAGTTCAAACAAAGTCAATAACTGAGTAAAATGGATAAGTGGGTGTGCGCCTTCCACTCATACTAAATATTACATTTTGTATATGTGGAGAACGGCAACAATTAAATCAGCGTTATCTATCTATATAAGTCAAATTAAAGTCATAGCATCTTATACACAAAAATGAATGTAAAGGGTGTCAAAGTGAATTGGCTAAAAAACACATTTTATTGACAAGTTCAGTTTTATTCATACCAATATAAAACAGAAATATGAGAATTAATAATGGAATATGAAGTCAGACCAATGTTAACCTCTAGCACGCCGGAAGACATCCGCTCTTTTCACAAAATTTTGAACCACATTTTGCAACAAAGCTTCGCTTATCGCGTCAATGCAGCGCCGAATTTTATCTCTTAGAGTGTCAGTTGTTTGGGGTTTGTTCACGTAAATTCGATCTTTCGAATAGCACCAGAGAAAATAATCCCGCAGTATTAAATCACAAGAACGAGGCGGCCAATTGACATCGCCAAATCGAAAATCTACGCGATCGGGAAATTTCTCATGCAATAACTGAATGGTTTGGCTGGCTGTTTGGCGTCGTCCTGCTAAAACCAAAGGTCACTATTGTCAACATTAGCCAATTGTGGTCACAAAAAACTGGTTATCATGGTTTGGTAGCGCAGAGAAATCACTGTGTCGGCGGGCAGATGATGGCGCCTAACCACAAACCGTACCATACGGTCACTTTCTTTGGATGTAATGGTTTTTCGAGGACTGTCTGTGGATTTTGTGAGCCTAACAGCCTAATTGCAAAAGGGTCTCATCCCTAAATATGAGGTTGTTGAAAAATGCGTTGTTTTCGTTCAGGTTTTCAAACAGCCAATCCACAAACGTTTGACGCAAACAATGGTCAGCTGGCTTTAATTCTTGAAAAAGTTGAACTTTATAAGCGTGAAAATGAAGTTTTTTATGCAAAATATTGCACTCTGGTGATGCCCAATTTTGCGAACGTCGACGAGTTGATTAACCATTTTGGTGTACAGCGATTATGTTTGCTTCACTATGGCCACTACGAGAGTAATGTTTTGATCTATTGTCAGCAACAGAACCGTGAGCCTCGAATTTAGCGATTAAATTACGCACAGCGGTCTCAGAAGGCGTCTGATTACGAGGAAAAGCTACAAAAAGCTTATGCTAATTTTCACCATTTTGTTAGTAAATTTTCACAATTAAAATTCTTTGTTTAAGAGTGTAGCGTTTCATAGTTAATATTTCCCAATTTTGTACTAAATAAGTGTCAAAGGTTGACAGCTTAATTCTTGACATTTCATCATTTGACAGCCAATTAACTTCCTAACCTCAAATTTGCCCAGCCCGTATATTTGTTTGAAGACTGTATACAGATTCTGTAAACGACAGAGTAAATAGAGTCTTTCTGGAAGTAACAAAAGGGTCCGCCATCTAACGTTTTTTTTTTCAACTAGTGCTTATTTCGTGAACGGTAATACTTAGCTCATGTCTGATTTGACAGATAATTAGTTTTATCCTTCCGCTGAAGGAATATGGTTGTGTATACACTTGAACAATGCTTCGCTAAGTGGGCCTGCGATCGACTTACAGAAGATGCAAAAAAAAAATCATCTTTTCAGATGAAGCTCATTTCGACCTTGGCGGGTATGTAAACAAGCAAAATTGCCGCACTTGGGCACAGAAAACCCGCATAATTGGGACATTTTTCTTCGAAAATGAGAAAGGAGTGGCCGTTACAGTCAATGACGACCGTTATCGGGCCATGTTGAACGAATTTTTGTTCACAAAAATTGAAGAGGAGGATATTAGCAACATTTGTTTTCAACAGGACGGTACTACGTGCCACACAGCCGAAGCTACACTCGATGTTTTGCGCTCTGTTTTTGAAGATCGCATTATCAGCCACAGAGCTGATGTCGTTTGGCCACCTCGGAGCTGCGATTTGACACCGTTAGACTATTATTTGTGGGGTGTTGTCAAAGATAAGTGTTACACCAATAAGCCAGAGGCAATTGACGCTTTAAAGGACAATATTCGTGAAGCCATTGGTGAAGTACAGCTGCACACAATCGATAATGTGCTTAAAAATTGGACCGATCGTGTAGGCTACTGCATGGTCAGCCGAGGCAGCGATTTGAATGAAATTATTTTCTATTATTAACCGGAAGGATTGTACTTTCAAATAAAAAAAGAAATTTGAGATATTATTCAGTAGTTTTTTTTTATAGAATTAAAAAAAAAATTATTTGGCGGACCCTTTATATGCTATTACAAATGTTTTAATTTGTACCGGAAGAGGACAGAAGGTGGAAAAAGTAAAAAAATTTAAAAAAATTAACGAAAATAATACTTAAGATGGGAGTAGCGAAGCACACCGGGTTTTAGTTAGTGTATTATTATAAAATCCACACAATCAAAATTTTTTGTATCGTTTACATAAGCAATGCAAACAGAAAAATCAAGAGGAAAAGAATGATAATAACGGTTATGGCGTTGAGAAGGTAAAAAGTGTTATGGGCATGATAAAAACAGAGGACAATATTTAAAAGACCTGGTATACTGTTTGGCAAATTTTCAAAAACTTATTTTATTGTCAGTTTTCTTACATGTTCCGTTTTTTTCGTAAACTTTCTACTTTTTATGCTGTTTTTTCTTTCCTTTTCATTGTTGTTAGTTTTTATAATGATTACAGTATTTGAAGGAGATCAGGGGCAAGAAATGAAGAACTGCTGATATTAACCATTTGATAATGGCTTTGCGACAATTTATAAATAAATAAATAAATCCTGCCTCTTTTAATACTCGTACAGATGTGGATTTAAAAATTTTTAAATTGCTTACGTTAATTGACAGTAATATCGACCCCTTTGCTCGTTAAATTTTTTACAAAAGTGACTTTTTGATGCAAATGTATTCTAATATCACACACACATTCGCTATACTTATCGAAATGTTACTGAATTAATTTTATCGTATATGGATTTATTGTTTTTCCTGTGAACGAAATTATCGTATGTTCCAGAAAAATGCCTGCATACAAATAAAATATCGTACAAATAAAAATATAAAGTTTGGTTTTTACGGGGATTTTTCGTTATAACGTTATATGGGAATTTTATTTTGCAAAGATGTGTGCCGCTGTGGTATGCTAGGTAAGACAGCCGCCTACCAACCAGAGGGTCGTCGGTTCAATACCAGGTCAGATCATCTTAAAAAAGAAAAAAGTTTTTCGACAGCGGTATTACCTCATAACATTCGCTAGTAATTGGTTATGGGTATAAAATAATATTGAAAACTTCTCTATCTATGCATTTGCCGTTCGGAGCTGGCTTTAAACTGTAGGTCCTTTGCAATGAGTTTAAAAATAGAATCGGGTGCAGCTCATTGACTGAGAGTAGTTTCCATGTTCCTTCATGGAAAGTTACGGGAATTCATAAAAAATAATTTTGCAAAGATAACAAATGTGTAACGAGTTGCATATTTAAATAGAGCAGTAATTGTCTCAATCTCTATATATATAAAAATGACGTGTATCTTGGTGATCGCTAAACTCAAAAATTACTACACCAATTTTGACCAAACTTTATATACATGTTCTATGGGGCATGAGGAGTGTTACTGTGTAGTTTGAAGTTGGTCCGACAGATGGCGCAATATTTTTTTTGTGTTTTTGTACCGTAACTCAAGCACTACTGCACTGTGCTGTGTTTCGTTGAAGGAGTTGGTTCGTTAAACAGCGTGCAGTGATGTTAATTAGCCTGATACCGACTGAAACCTAACATCTTTTTGTGAAAAAAATATATTAAAAAAAGTAAATAAACATCGATCACTCTTTTTTAAACTCTATTTGTGCAATAAGCCTATTTTATGTTTTGCTGAAGGCGTTAGGTGCTTGATCGGCGTGTGGCGGCGTGTAGCGGCACATAACCTCTTTTAGTGAAAACTTTGTGGGTGTCAAACGAAAAAAAGAACTTAAATATTACATAAATTTTAATAAATTAAACCAAGGTCTTAGCGAAAGTACATTAATTGTATTATTGAAAGCTATTGAAAAAAGTAAATAAGCAACAGGTAAGACAACAAAGGGCATAAATTTATTGTAAATAACTAAAAACACTGATTTGATTTTCTTCGAGAGGCAGTTCAACATAAAAGAAACATTTGGGGCCAGCAACACGAATCGGGCCCAGCTATCAAAAATATATAATTCCATTTCAATAAAAATTGCTATGTCGATTTAGTGCATCTTCCATTCTTCTCCTAAATATCAATCAGCCTTGAGTTTGCAGACTTACAGACTTACAGTGAAAATAAAATTCGAAGGCAAAACAACGTTTGCCCGGGTCTGCTAGTCATTTATATAACTGAAAACTTATGAAATAATCACATTTAATAAGAAATCATCTTTTGCTTTCCCTGTGGTTTCAGACTCTCCGTTAAGCATTTTCTACTACTGCAGACATTTTCTCTATACTAAGATTTTAATTTAGGCTCCTTAAACTCCTTAGAGCTTCTTAAAACTCCTACGCAAAGCAAAGTACGTATATCGAAAATAAACTATTAGGCATATAATAATGGGTTTATAATAATTTTCAATTAGTTTTCTTTAAAGTTTATTTTTCGCAAAACTTGATAGTCTAAGAAGCCTGTGCTTCCTAAATTGTAATATTAGATTTGTGTCATTTATTAATAATAATACAATAATAATAATATTTTGATGCAGAAGAAAACAGCAAAATATCAATACTGAAGAATGTATAACGCACAATAGGGACAAAGATGAGAACAAAAGCCTATTTTTGGAGAACCAGGCAGAAGGTAAGAAAACACCAATCTTTTGAAGTGCTAGTTAGTGTAAATATGCAAAAGGTCTTGAACACCCCGTGCTGTTCTTGTGTGGTGAAAGCGATGGTAAGCGTGGTTCTAATGAAGTACGTTAAGCTCTTCAACAATAACTACTAATCATAGATCGTAAAGAATAGCTAATAAACTTTATCTCTACTGTGACTGTTGTGTCGGCTAAAAGCATAACAAGGCTGTAATAATCATGCTTGCCTACCTTTTATGCTTTTAGTTTTCCGTCACTTTCTCACTTCCGGGTCATATTACGTTGCCAATAGATACCGTGCATAGCTAGTTTTCAACTTAAGGTGATATTTCAGTTGTGTTTATATTATCGTAAGTACCTCACTTAAAACAAAAACGAATAAAAATATCGTATGTGCCAAAACTTGAATATATCCGATTATGAAAGTTTTTCCGTTAAAATATCTATTATTGTATCACATTTAAAACTTGGTTTTGATGTAACCAGCCAAAGCAAAGACATTTGGAAATAACGCTCTCTAGCAAAATTTAATTTTTGTTACATATGATAATTTTGCGCAAAAGGGTCGATATGTTATCCAAAGAAATATTCAGTAATGTAGACAGACATACATACATATGTACAACACATTAATCTATCTTAGTTTTATTAGATGCTATGAATTTCAACATCAAACGGCCATGAAGAATATGCTTTTTTCTATTATTTTACTCTTCGAATCTTGTAGACACCATCGAACATTAACAAACTAACTTACACTTAATCAAAATGTTTGCCTGTACAAAAAAATAATATCCTGATTGGCAAGGAGGGAAAGCCAACTAAGACAAGCACAATACAAATATGTTTTGGGGCGATTTCTGCTTCCGTAGAACGTTATTACATTTTCCATGATAATTTGTTGGAATCTCATAACACGATAATTGCCATTTAAAGTTGTCGTCCGCAATGAAAAGCCCTTGACAAACGAACAAATGTTTGATTATAGAGATGTTTGGTAGAAATGGACTGCGTTATAAATGAAAGGAATAAGAGAGAGAGAGAAAACTAAAAGGCCGTTAATATTATATTAAATGTGTTGAATAGTAAAAATGTTATAAAATCTTCTCGTAAATTACCATAAACTAACATCTGAACAACAAAATGATAAACGATAAAAATGTATTTAATTTGCACTGAATTTTATTATTATTAAACGCTTCCTGAGCAAATCTTCCAAGTATCAATTACAATTCTTTTTCACTATTATAAAGGGTCCGCCATCTAACGTTTTTCTTCAGCTAGTGCTTATTTCGTGAATGGTAACACTTAGCTCATGTCTGATTTGACAGATAATTAGTTTTATCCTTCCGCTGAACGAATATGGTTGTGTATACGCTTGAACAACGCTGGGAAATATTGCGACATTACTTTGAAAATCATGGTAATCTTACAGAATGTGTGCGAAAATTGCTCATTGAAGCTCATTTTGATCTTGGCGGGTATGTAAACAAGCAAAATTGTTGCATTTGGGGCACAGAAAACCCGCACGCATACATTGAAAAGCCGATACACCTCAGACGAGTCACTGTTTGGTGCGGATTTTGGTCCAGAGGCATAATTAGGCCATTTTTCTTCGAAAATGAGCAAGGAGTGGTCGTTACAGTCAATGGCGATCGTTATCGGGCCATGTTGAACGAATTTTTGTTCACAATATTAGGATATTAGCAACATTTGGTTTCAATAGGACGGCGCTACGTGCCACACAGCCGAAGCTACACTCGATGTTTTGCGTCCTGTCACATTATCAGCCGTAGAGCTGATGTCGTTTGGCCACCTCGAAGCTGCGATTTGACACCGTTGGACTATTATTTGTGGGGTGCCGTCAAAGATAAGTGTTACGCCAACAAGCCAGAGACAATTGACGCTTTAAATGAAAATATTCGTGAAGCCATTGGTGAAATACAGCTGCACACCGGGGCAGCCATTTGAATGAAACTATTTTCCATTATTAACCAGAGGGATTGTACTTTCATATAAAAAAAAAATTTGAGAAAAAAAATTTTTTTTGGCGGACCCTTTACTATATATTATAATATTAGAAACTAAAAATAAATATTCATAACAAGAAATGTAGTAAGATATTTATTTCAATTTACTTGAAGTCCTAAGAAGCATTTAATCTTAACATAAATCTTTATAGCAGTTAAGACTTGTACAAAAAATTTTGTTTTCACTTTATTTATTTTTTATTTTCAAGATTATTTGTAAAAATGTAATCAACAGAAGTTTAACAGTGATATCGCATGATTTTTGTGTAGCGGATCACTTACACAATAGTTGTTGTTATCATTAATATTTTTGATAAGGAGAAAACAAAAGAACAAACATTGATAGCAACAACTCGACGGGAGCATCAATGACCTTTCTTGTTAGAAGGACATTCCAATATCACACGAATAATTTCTTTTGTAACGAGTTTACGGTTGCGAATGATTGTTGTTGCTACCTTTTGTTTTGTTTTGGAAATATTTAATATTAATGTGTAAGGGGGCGGATTGATATTGAAGCTACCTAAGTAGTAAAAAACATTTTTTTTCTTCAAAAACCGTTCATTTCGCAACACAGTCTCCTTTAAGCTCAATACACTTAGTAAGACGATTTTCCAACTTTTTTATACCATCTGAATAATACGATATTGGGAACTCCTCAAAATACGCATTAGTTTCGGTAATCACTTCTTCGTTTGAAAAGAATCTTTTTCCTGCGAGCCGTTTTTTCAAATTTGGAAACAGGAAAAATTCACTAGGGGCTAAATTTGGACCACAAGGTGGATGATCAACCAATTCGAAGTGGATTTCTTGTAGTTTTAGCATCGTATCTAATGCTGTGTGAACCGGTGCGTTGTCTTGAAGAAAGAGCACTTTTTTCTTGTTTAAATGTGGTCGCTTTTCCTTGATTGCATCAACCAATTATTCCAATAATGCACGATAATACTCTCCTGTGATTGTGGCCATAACCTTGCCAGCCGATTTCGCTGTCTTCGCCTTCTTTGGAGCATTTCCACCTGCTTACACCCATTGCTTCGATTCATTTTTGGTTTCAGGCGTGTAGTGGTGGACCCACGTTTCATCAACAGTTATTATTATCTACGCCAAAAATCAGCAGGATTATGCTTTATCATGTCGAAACACCGCTGTGAAGTGAATTGTCGATTTTTTTTTTTGTTCAACACTGAGCAAACGCGGCACCCATCTTGCCGATAGCTTTTTCATATGCAAATGTTCATGCAAAATGTTGAACACACGTTCATGTATATTTACATATATTTACCATTTCAGCAATCTCACGTATTTTGACCCGGCAATCATTCATAACGATATCGAGAATTTTCTTGATATTTTCTTCAGTAACCACCTCTTTTGGCCTTCCTGTTGATGGTATTGTTGCAGTGCTTGTTCGGCCCCGTTTAAATTCAGCAATCCAATATTTTACCATATAATCTGACGGAGAAGATTCGCCGTAATGTTTATCAAGCTTTTCTTTTGTCTCTTTCGCCGCTTTGCCTTTCAAATAATAGCATTTAATCAGTACATGAAATTCACTTTTTTCCATTTTCCAAGAAACACAGAAGTTGCTTACTTCAAACGACTACAACAAATAAACTATTCGGTGAATTTGGCGAAAATTTTAACAGCTGACGTTTGACAGATCGTAATTTCTAAGAAAGAATATGTTTTTGTTTTTGTTCTGCCATCTAGTGGTAGGTAGCTTCAATGTCAATCCGCCCTTGTATATACAAACTGTAGTTTGATTTGTTTTAGAAAAATTTTAGTCCTGTTGAAAAGTTGAAGTTGAATCGGTAGGTTCATTCTGGCTTATTAAATTGAAATTATATAGTTAATCATTTAAATGTGAAATTAAAATTATGGAATTAGGAAGAGTGATTGTTAAAAAATTTTGAGAAAAATTCATATTTCATTCTCTACATAGTAGAAAACATAGTTTAAAACTAAATTGTTTAAATTAAACTAATGTGTTTAGAAACTAAAGTAAATAAATAAATAGAAATGTACATTTAAAAAAGGAAAAGTAATAGAAAATAATTGTTTTATTAATTTATACATATGTATGTATAAAAGGAGTATAGGGCTGCAGCAATGGAATTCGGTTGTACTCTATCTACGACATTCCAATGCATTCCATCTTAGATTTATTGTAGAAGCTTCAATATCGATTTGTCGTGTCAATGTGTATGAAGTACTTGTTCTGCAATTTTGTATAGTGGCCTTCTACGAGTGTGGTCTGCCTATCTCCATTTACATCCAGTACTTAAAGGTCGGTGAGCCATTTAATCGCAATATAACACAAATAGGTGTTCGATACAAAGGGTGGTACCCCAAAACGCACTATGTTAATTGTAAATAAAACAACTAGTTTTCAGGGAATTATCTTTATATTTTTTATTATGTTAGAAGGACTTATGACAGTTATGTGTGAATTAAAATATAGGTCAAATGCTCTCCACGGCTTCGGTGGCATACCTCTATCTGTCGGTCCATATTTATAAAAACTCTGAGACATAATTGAAGTTAAATGTCGCTAAAGTGCCGAATTATCTTATCCTTTAGCTCTTGAATTGTTCTTGGCTTATTGGCATACACTTGTCTTTTAAATATCCCCAAAAAAAAGTCCAACAGTGTCAAATCACATGATTGTGGTGGCCAATTAACATCTCCAAGGCATAAGATAACACGGCCATTGAATTTCTCGCGCAAAAAATCCATTGTTTCGTTGGCAGTGTGACAAGTGGCACCATCCTGGTAGAACCACATATCGTCCAGGAACATATACTCAATATTTGCCTTCAAGAAGTCAGTTATTATCTCACGATAGCGAACACTCTTCACTGTAACTGCTTGGCCAAACTCATTTTCGAAGAAGTACGGCCCGATAACGCCGCCAACCCATAAACCTCACCAAACAGACACTTTCTGTGGATGCATCGGCTTTTCAACAATCACTCCTGGATTCTCATTTACCCAAATGAGGCATTTCTGCTTGTTAACGAATCCACTGAGGTGAAAGTGTGCCTCCTCGCTGAAGATGATTTTTTTTTGTAAAGTCATCATTCACTTCTGTCTGTTCAACTACCCATTCGGAGTATTGACGATGCTTGAAATGGTCAATAAGCTTCAGCTCTTGAGTCAATTGAACCTTATAAGCATGTAAACTCATATCTTTATTCAAAATTCGCCTCAATGATGTTCGTGAGATGTTCAATTGTTGGGCACGACGACGAGTCGAAGTTGACTGCTCTTCTACCACACTATCACTAATAACAGCAAAGTTTTCCGCAGAACGAACTAAGCGACCATGCACAGGTGTTTCCACATTTCCTACAGACCCGGTGTGCTGAAATTTACGCACATTTAGTCGATTATGCTGACCAACAAAATCACGAAGTGTACGAAATACATTTTGATTTGAACGCCCATTTTTAACCACTGCTCAATTGTGTACCTTTCCATGGTTGAATTTCTGAAACACTAAAGCAAAGAAATGTCAAATTAAGTTGGGCAAAAAACTTGACGTTAAGGTGTGACTCATAATTAATATCGTGCATTATGGTTGGACCACCCTTTATATGTATATATTTCTAGTCATTTGTTTATGAAAGTCTGGATTTAGTGTGTTGCTGCATTCCAGGATACGCATCCATAGATCAACATAGTCTTTATAGTCGACATTGCAAGATCTTCTTTGAGCCTCCAGTCTTGAAAATTGAATTGCCAAAGTAGCAGAATGAGCCAACATTGGGTGCTCTTGAATATAAAAGCGCTCGGTATGCCGAAGGTGTATATGTAAGCTTTCGGTCTTCCGTGTGTCGATCTTTAGATAAATCCTTGAGGTCGTTCTTCTCACGTGTATCAACTTAGTCTTCATATTTGCAAACAAATATAATCGGCGTAATTGCGGTGCCCGGCAACCTCCATGTGTTGCCTCTTATCTACCTTGAAGCTTTTAGTATGACATGGTCCAGTATGCAGTTAGAGAAATACACGGCGTACACCGGTTTTATAGAGAATACGACATAATGCATTCGTGTATAGTCCCATCGAAAGAGCTAATATGGCGCTGTCTTTAAGGGTGTCGAATGTCTTCTTGAAATCTATAAATGTTAAGTAAATCCCCAGTTTGTTAGCCTGACTAGTCGATACAAAACTTATAAGGTCGAAATCCTGCTTATTTTTTTTTTAGCCCAGGAAAGATATCTTTAGATAGCCTACTGTATAGTATTTGGGCAATCACCAATATCTGGTCACTCAATAAGTCCGTAGGATGACATATAGATGGCTTTATATGATTTTTCTTTAGTACTAATCTTCAAACGATACGTGTATAAATTTGACAGCAATCTGGCTATCGATTCCTGGGTTATAGCTTTGTTGCTGAAAAAGAAATGAAAAAAGTGAATTTAGAGTTTTGATCAGGCATTGCTTTTTGATGAAAAAAAAATAAAATAAAATAAAATAAAGTAGAAACCAAACAATGGCCTTATAAGCATTATCCGAATTCTGCTGTATTGAGTCAAATGGTAGAGAAATGGTTTGCGGAATATAAACTGGTGGTACCAGCACAAATGATGCAGAGTGCAGTGGAAGCACAAATGAGTCCAGGTATTAGATAGTAGTGCTCATTTTACACGAACATTTGGATATGCAAAAGCTCTGTTCATAATGAGTACCCCATGAGGTAATAAATCGTGCCGCAAATCGATGAAAACGATGACAGAATTGAATGAATTGGGCTTCGAATTGCTTACACATCCACAGTATTCTTCAGATTTAGCCTCCAGCGACTTTTTTATGATTTCAGATCTCAAGAGAAAACTTGCTGGAAAAAAATTTTGGTCCAATGATGAAGTATCGCTTACTATAAAAGTATCGCTCGTACTATAAAAGTAATAGCGAAAAGTTGGATAATCGCTACACTCATTTTACTGCCCTCGAAGGCAAGTATGTTGAATAATAAAATCGAGTTTTGTCAAAATGTTGTTCTTTTCTTACTCATCCTACGGAATTATTGAGTAACCTTTAATGCCCTTCGAGTTCTTTCCCTATTACACTGACTATTGATTCTTCCAAAATGTCTTATTAAATACATTTTAGACGCCATAAAGCACAAAATGAAAAAAACCACAGAGAAAACCTGTGTTGAATTACATCACAGATAACGGTGAACAACATGAGTTGGACTTTGTATTGAACTATACTTTGAAATAAGCGAGAAGAGAAAGCAAAATTAGAATTAAGGGCGCGTTTATACTAATATGTACCACTGTATAGTAGATATGACCTACTATTTTATTAAAATTATAATTAAAGAGAAAAGTTTGTTAAGATTTCTTATAACAGGAGTTCGTTTCGAAAATGACGTCTTCGTTTGTAACCTTTTTTAATTCTCTTTAGAATTTGCATTCCTTTTTCCTCATTTGATTTTTATTCTTTCTTTCCTCAAACTATGGATAACATAATTATTAGCAGGATAACAATCACTCAGTGTGACTGCTCACCAAGAAAAGGTTCACCAGACTCGCTTGGAGTACACATCCGCTTTGAGGATGCCGAAAAAATTATCCAAACCTTAGACCAGTTTTAACTTAGCTGTGTTTTGGTAACCTGGGTTACCTATATGCTAAGGAATGAGTGGATAAAAGCTACACTCAATGTTTTACGCCCTTTTTTTGTAGACCACATTATCAGCCGCAGAGCTGATGTCGTTTGGCCACCTCGGAGCTGCGATTTGACTCGGTTGGACTATTATTTGTGGGATGCCGTCAAAGATAAGTGTTACGCCAATACACCAGAGGCAAGTGACGCTCTAAAGGACAAAACTCGTGAAGCCATTGGTGAATACAGCTACACAATCGATAATGTGCTTAAAAATTGGACTGATTGTGTAGGCTACTGCATGGCCAGCCAAGGCAGCCATTTGAATGAAATTATTTTCCATTATTAACCGGAAGGATTGTACTTTCAAATAAAAAAAGAAATTTGAGAACATATTCAGTAGCTTTTTTTTACAGCATTAAAAAAAAAAATTTATTTGGCGTACTTTCATTTTAAATGAACTTCAACGAAATATTAATTTTAACACTAAATAATTTCTACCTCACTTTTAAAGAAATATGACCGACCATGACCGTGGAATAATTTTAAAATTGAAAAATTATTTAGAAAATACTGAGTAAAGTTTTTTCAATTTTTTTTAATATTTTTTTTTTGTTTGTTATAATTGGATGTCTGTGTGCTGGTGAAACTTTTACTAGCACTTTGTGGGAATTTGTGGATTCCTAACAAAATAATAATTGTTGCTGGTGCCTTTGTTTTTGTTGCTTTTTTTGTTGTAAAAAGATAGTAATATACTTTATTAAAAACTCAAAACCAAACCACGATTCATTTAATAAAGAACAAAAGTTGTCTCGAACATATTGTTCTGCCTGGCACTGTTGTTATTGTTGGCATCAAGGGATAAGTACTTCGATGGCAATAACCATCCGTAATGAAGAAAGTGGTCATGAAGTCAGGCAATTAATTCCGGTTGTTGGTCTCTGCTTCCGTTTTAGATTTTTTTTATTCTTTTTGTTCTTGGCATAACAGGACCAACTGAAACATTTTACGAAGTGCTGATAAAAATTTATTTTAATTTTTGCTATCTTATGAATACGTAAGGATAGCGTTGCAGCAGTTAGTCACATTAGACCAATAAAATGTGTATAAAATATAAGAAAAGAGTAAAAATGTAAAAAATAAAATTTTACAATATTTAAAAAGTACAATAGGAACCAAGAAGTGTATATATAAACAATTCGCAATTAAAACAATAAAAATAAATGGAAAAACAGAATAAGCAAATGAAAATAAGAGAAGGAAACGGATGCCTTCTGGAAAATACTTAACAGGCAAAACAAGTTCATTACAGTTGCAATTTCAAAGACGGTCACTATATTTATTTATTTCTTTTTTTTGAGAAATAAGACGGCTATAAAAATAATTAGGTGATACAAAATTACAAATGAAAAAGTAATAATTAAAGGCAGGAATACTATAGATGGTACATTAACAACACAAAAAATCATTTGAAAATATATTCTTTTCGAAAATAAACGAAACTTTCTTCAAATACAGTTAAAAAATGTTGAAATTAAATTAATCCATTTCAGAAATTTGTAGGCAATTTGTTTTTGTTTGTTGCTGCGATAAGTAATGCTGGCGTTGTTTACGATAAAGTTGTTTCTCTTTCCATTGTGAATTCGGCCGTTTCCAAGTATTTATTCCCAGAGTCTTATAAATCCCAAAATATATGAAATATGGAGGGCAATAGCGAATGTACACTTAGACTTTTAATACCTTATTCTCCTATGCTGAACCCGATATATAAAGCATTTTCTAAGCTAAAACTGCACGTTCGATCAATATTAAGTGATATTACCACTGAGCGTAACATAGTTAGTGTAATTGATGAAAGTACCGCTATGTTGTGGATATGATCATCCAAATTAACAAATCGTCGAATAGACAAGCTCTTTAATTATTTCACTAAGTAGTTTTTACAAACTAGTTAAAATCTGGCATGCTTGTTAATCCTTTGTTAAGCAAAATTCCTTAGTGTTGTATACAAAACGATTACACTGGTCTACAGCGAAAAACGACTTAAAAAAAAACTATATGGAATAAAATGATTTTGGTTTTCAGTTCCTTTCAATCGGGCTCAGATTTTTTTGTTATGAGCGTAACAAATTTTTCGTCCAAAATATAGTAGACGGGCCATGGCTCCTTCAATGCTTTTTAGCATTGGATTGGCCAGACTGAATCAGTTGACTATTGGTGTGGGAAAGGGATTGAGAACTGAAGGCCTGTACTGACTTCATGCCCGAACTATGATAACGTAAGGAATTAAGATAGTATGGGTATTACTCATACTGTGGGGTGTGGGATTTCAGTAGAGTATTGTTGGACGATAGTACTTTTGGTAGGCTGGGCTCTTTCGGCCTGGAGGTGCTTAAGCTTAGAAGGAAGGCACTGTTAGCGGTGCTTGAGCCCTCATCACCATCTTAGCGGTCTCATTGCTAGCCTTTTCTAGCTCGGTTGCCCGGTGGTGCGCTGATAGTTGATGTGTTCGCTGCTTGCCGTTTGCTGCTTGCTGCTTGTTGCTTCCTGATTGCTGTTTGCGGTCTTAGTTCGTTGCTGCCGACCATGGTGTGCTGTATAGTAATGGTCCATCCTTAACTGGTTGTGTTTTGTTTTGTGTATTGTGTCCGTGCATGATGTCACTTTGAGTTCTCCCGTGAGTGTGGCTCCGTTTATTGTTATGTTGTTGAGTGTTTCTTGTTTGTTGCTTACTACCATCATGGCCACCAGCCCAGTGTCGTTTGGGACTTACACTGGTTATAGTATTTATGCTACGAAGCCTGACCGGAGGCTTAATTCTGGTACCACGGGAACTTCGGTTCCTGCCCGGCTATGGTAAGGCTCCCTTGTGGAAGTAACGTGGTGGCTGTGGTTTAAATCCAAATCGCGGCGAGGGCTATGTTGGCTCTGTGTGGAGTTACATTTTTAATAGGGTGCCGTGACCCATAGATCTGTAGGAGTTTAGATAGTCTCCGGCACTTCACCAAGGTGTGAGGTCATGTCCAAAAAACATTACTTTGAATTGGTTCTCACTGGTGATTTTAATCACTGGTGGGGGCGTTGTTGGACGCATTGTATTCACTCATGCCTTGGCACCGTGAGGTAACGTCCTAAGGCAGGTACTCACGTAAAACCACTGACTTTATGTCCTATGTTTTGGAAACGCCGCCACAGTCCTCCGATGTCAACGCTATAGAGAATTTGGGGCATATCTCTCAAAAATAAATTAAAATCTCGATTGCTATCTACCATTACTGAATTACAAAATAAAATAAAGGAGAGGTGGAAACGAATTGAGCCTTCCTATTGCAAAAAGTTAGAGGAACCTGTTCCAAAGAGCCTAGAGGCTATTCTCAAGAATAAGGACTAGACAGAGAATACAAAATTGAAAAACGCTGACTTAGACTTTGAAAATTTTGAAGTGTCCGAATATTATTTTGATATTGTTTTCTTTCTAATTATGAATTTTTTGTTGTTGCTTTTTGTATAGAGATTTTTTCCATTTATAATATAAAAAGGTAATGAAAACTGAAACAGATTTATTAAAAAATATAATTTTATATGAAATTGATAAATAATTTTCGGTTCGATTACTCGTATGTAGGCATTCGTTTTTTGTATCGCTAACACAAAAAAAATCATGGTATTGCCAGCATGAAAACTTAAAATTTGGTAAAGCACTTATTAGCTAATGTAGGGCTTATGCATATATTTTTTAACAAATGTTTATTAAGCTTGAAGGGTGTGGTAACTAAAATCCACCACAAGTCTATTTTAGATTTTTCTTGCATATGGCCGTAAATATTTGGTATGAAATGAAAGCGCACACCCACGTATCTATTTCATTCAGTTACTGGTTGATATTGTTCACAATTTACTTGAAGCTAATTTAGAAACTGTTTATTTTACCGTTCGCAAAATATATAAAAATCAATATTTATTTTGTTTGGGCGCACAACGCCTACTTAGCGAATTCCACCTACTTTTTGATCGATGATTTATCTTGACCATGAAGCTTATAGGGAGTATATTATTTATCAAGTAAATACAATTTTATAAAAAGTCAACATACGAAAGTTTTTCTTTCTCCCTGGTTCACGATAAATCAATGTGACGAAATTTTTTGCACACAAATTGAAGTCATTGGAAATATCTTTCACCTGATATTCTTCTTTTTTATTTATCAAACTTTCAAGATACTACTTAGTTAAATATCGAATCTAAGTGGCCTACACCTCGGAAGCTACTCGTTGCTGAACCAAAGTTCATTTTAATTTTATCTAAGAGTTACATACATACATAATTGCTTATTTATCATTACTTGTACGAAATACTGAAACTATATCTTTAACCGTTCTCGAGATATGAAGATATCAACATTAAGCTTGTGTGCGAAATACCACGTCCTTTTTTCCGATTTCGAGCAATTTTTGACTGGTGATTTGCATTGGGCGTAAAGTCAAACAGACCAAAATCTAAAACATTAGCTTTAGCCTTTCTCAAGATATAATGAAATCAAAATTTAGTTTGTATGGAAGATATCACGCCCACTTTTTGAATGCTGATTTGCACTGACTATGAATCTATTTGGGCTTAATTTGGAGAATCTTGCTGTTGCCATATTGAAAATATAGACAAATAAATATAGGTTCTGTATGGGTGTGGCACCATCCAGTTGGAATTTTTGAAATGTAAAGGGTCCGCCATCTAACGTTTTTTTTCAACTAGTGCTTATTTCGTGAATGGTAACACTTAGCTCATGTCTGATTTGACAGATAATTAGTTTTATCCTTCCGCTGAACGAATATGGTTGTGTATACGCTTGAACTTCGCTTCACTTAGTGGGCCTGTGATCGACTTACAGAAGATGCCGATTTTGCCAAAAAAATCATCTTATCAGATGAAGCTCATTTTGATCTTGGCGGGTATGTAAACACGCAAAATTGTCGCATTTGGGGCACAGAAAACACGCACGCATACATTGAAAAGCCGATACACCCAAGACGAGTCACTGTTTGATGCGGATTTTGGTCCAGATGCATAATTGGGCCATTTTTCTTTGAAAATGAGCAAGGAGTGGCCGTTACAGTCAATGGCGATCGTTATTGGGCCATGTTGAATGAATTTTTGTCCACAAAAATTGAAGTGGAGGATATTAACAACATTTGGTTTCAACAGAACGGCGCTACGTGCCACACAGCCGAAGCTACACTCAATGTTTTGCGCCCTGTTTTTGAAGATCGCATTATCAGCCGCAGAGCTGATGTCGTTTGGCCACCTCGGAGCTGCGATTTGACACCGTTGGACTATTATTTGTGGGGTGCCGTCAAAGATAAGTGTTACGCCAACAAGCCAGAGACAATTGAAGCTTTAAAGGACAATATTCGTGATGACATTGGTGAAATACAGCTGCACACAATCGATAATGTACTTAAAAGTTGGACCGATCGTGTAGGCTACTGCATGGCCAGCCGAGGCAGCCATTTGAATGAAATTATTTTCCATTATTAACCGGAAGGATTGTACTTTCAAATAAAAAAGAAATTTTGAGAAAATATTCAGTAGTTTTTTTTCAGTATTAAAAAAAATATTTGGCGGACCCTTAATGCAGCCTAAAGTACCTTCTAGATATACAGAGAGATATTGTAAAAATTTCAAAAAAACCATTCACGCGTTTAGCTGTCCATAAGGCACAAACAAACAAACCCACATTCATTTTTATATATAATAGAAAATATGCATATTGATAGCTTTCACCCGGTGTGCTTTGTTCAATGTCCGTTTATGCAATCTTTTCCCCTCTTTGGCTGATGTGGATAGACAGTGAAGCTTTAATAATTGTACTCCACATATAAAATTCCATATTTAGTATGAATGCGAGATGCCAAGCCCCTTTATCTAAACTCGTCCAGTTACTGACTGATGATGTGTATTGCCCCCGTCGTTGTTCGCATCAAATTTAGAAACTTCTTCTATTACCGTTTTCAAGATATACAAAAATTAATGTTCACTATGTATTACGTCCATTTTTTTATTGACAATTTGTATTGACTACGAAAACATTTAGACCAAATTCAGAAACTTACATTTTAACCGTTCTCAAGATTTACAAAAATCAATAATTAGTTTGTAAGAGAGGTACTATGCTCACTTGCCCAATTTCTCCCACTTCTTGACTGAGGATTTATATTGACTCTGAATCTATTTAGATCAAATTTAGAGGCTCCTAATATTCCCATATTGAAGATATAGACAAAGAAAAATTTATTTTGCATGGGAGTGGCACTGCGCATTTAAAATTCCTAAAAATTTTCATTCGTGTCGATAAAGAATAGCTTAAGTCGACAAATAAACTGTTGAAATATTTCCAATTTTTTTTAATTTTTATCTTAATTACAACAAAAATCTTAATTGTTATCTTGAATAAAATTGTTAATTGTTACCACTGATTGAAATAGTACGTTGAAGTGCTGATTTATTTGCATTTACTTCAGCTGTATGCTTCATTTCAGAGATCAAATAAGTTGAATTTGAAGCTGCTCAACAAATGGTTTGTTGGTCCTTTGTCGTTAAACTGTGTGGGTATCACTTTCGCACTATATTTTTTATATAATTCATTGCCACATGGCTATAACCGATTTTTTCTTAGTGATTTTCCGATGACATTTTGAAAAGAAATGCATGCCGAATAAAAATTTTTGAAAGACTTCACTTCAAGTATAACTTAGGGACTAAGAGAGAGGGACTAAGTACTGATTATTATAATATCCCTTCATATTTCTGCGGTTATCATTCCATATTTTTCATTTGCACTTTATTTTGTCCAACCGTTGGCAGGGAGCACTTTAATTTATGTTGTTTTGCTGAAAAAGTTTATTTAAAATATTGAAGTTTTTATGTTTTTTACACTGAAATGTAAACGAAATTGAACAATAATATTGAGTTTGCCTCCTTTTTTCTCTGATGAAATATAACAGACGTAATTTGCACTTTATTTTCATTGTGTAGAAATTAAAAAATGTGCGCACTTTTTATATCAGAAAATCCTTTATTTTGCTTACAAGAATTTGTGTGAAAAGTAACCGGTATCTATATTAATTAGATCAACGATAAATGATTTGATATCTAAATTATCGAAAGAAGTGATAGCAACAGTCTTTAGCTTACAAAACTCATGCGCATACTTCTTTATCTTTATTAACATCCCAACCAAAATTAGAAGTACGGTAGTTGTCTCAACTACAAACAGTTATTTATACTTTTAGAGTTGCCAATTGTCCATATTGAAAAAATCGTCCTTTTAGAGGCAAAAAAGTCAAACGTCATTTGACAAAAATTTTGTTTAAAAATCGTCAAATCTGGCAATATATACCGATAATATATACAACCATTACGCCGATATGCCGTAGGATTACGTTGTTGTTGTAAAACGTATCGCGTCAGAGACGACATATGTACCATACGTTCCGATAAAACCGAAATTTCAAGTACTATAAGAATTTTGAAAAATGGAAAAGAGCCTGGATTAGATAACATTTACCCTCAACTGCTTAAAGCAGATTTGACAATAAGCACTACGATTATTCGACCCATAATCAAAGATTTCTGATGGGTTGACTAGAGATTGCGCACCATAGTGTGCGGATTTAGCGGCGGGTTTGTTAGATCCCAACTATTTTTCGTCATTGGATTAGTTTAACTGTGAATTCGTGAAGCTGTGGCTGTGTTGTGTACTGGCTGTTTTGACCCAAGCTTGACTATTTAGTAACAAAATAAGTTCTGAATCTGAGCAGTGAGTCTCTTACATTTTTATAGGTTTTCTAACTGAGCACTGCGCTCTGAGAGCAATGAGTAGGTTATGTGACGCTGACACCCATGATTTATGTCGTGTGTGTGGCAAAGAGTGGGAGTCTGAGATTGTGACACATTTCCTTTGATTTGTTGGGTTGGGATTTTTTTCTGACCTGGATGGAATTATTCTGGGTATCAACAGGCCGGTGATGTGACTCCTGGTGTCAGGGGAGTTATATGCCATTTTTGTTATATTTTCCTGTTTCTAAATTTCTCTTATCACTTTTCCGGTCTTTGAATGGAGTGCATAAGATTTTCCTTTTCTACATACCTACCTACCTAGCAGCTGACTGTAGTGATTTTAAACGAATTTGACATTTTTCGACAATATTCAGTTTCAATTGCTTCGAGTTTCATACAACATTTTTGTTATAATGCTGTTGAAAGTATTAGATTTTAAACGGCAGAAATTTCACCCAAATCATTATCGATATTTGTTTCACATTTCACAGTTTGAAATTTAATTATTCACACGCACGTACTTGTAAAATATCCTTTTTTCCCTATAACATATTCGTTTTGTTGGCCAATGCTTCACACTATGCATACATGCAGAAATAGTTTCTAGCCGCACTATTCGTATGTGGATTAAACATATTACATCTGTCAATGTAAATATATAGAATCAAATCCAATGTCCATTAACATAATTCCTTCTTTTCCCCTTTACTTAACATATTTTATTACTTTCAACACAATTCACTGCACGGGTAGGAGTTATCCCCTGAGTGCTGGTAGCGCGAAAGTTTTTTGCTTGCATTTTGAATTGAGCTGAGCGCTTGAAATATTTTAAAATGCGCACATTCTTAAATCCGAACAAAACAATGTATGTCAGTTTTATTCAAAGCGAAAAATCATAAATTTAAAGGAGAAAGAAAATTAAAAATGTTCTCGCTGAATTATTAATGCAATACTTTTATATATTATACTTTTACTTACATACATATCGCACATGTACCGCTGAAGTAAGTCAACTCAAAATTTACGGATTTTCGAAAGAGACAAAAACTTTCCTCTAAAATATGAAGTTAAAGGGTGGCCCAAACAAAACGCATGATGGTAATTGTAAATAAAAAAAGTTTCAGAGAATTATCTTAATATTTTTTATTATGATAAAAGGATTTATGAGAATTATGTGTGAAGCAAAATATCGGCCAAATGCTCGCCATACCTCTATCCGTCGGTCCATATTTTAAATAACTCTAAGGTATTATAAAGGATCCGCCAAATAATTTGTTTTTGAAAATGCTATAAAAAAAACTACTGAATATTTTTTCAAATTTCTTTTTTATTTGAAAGTATAATCCTTCCGGTTAATAATGGAAAACAATTTCATTCAAATGGCTGACACGGCTTGTCTCTTGCTTGACTCTGGCTTGTTGGCGTAACATTTATCTTTGACGGCACCCCACAAATAATAGTCCAACGGTGTCAAATCGCGGCTCTGAGGTGGCCAAACGACATCAGCAAAACATCGAGTATAGCTTCGGCTGTGTGGCACGTAGCGCCGTCCTGTTGAAAGCAAATGTGGCTAAATATCCTCCTCTTCAATTTTTGTGAACAAAAATTCGTTCAACATGGCCCGATAACGATCACCATTGACTGTAACGGCCACTCCTTGCTCATTTTCGAAGAAAGATGGCCCAATTATGCCTCTGGACCAAAATCCGCACCAAACAGTCACTCGTCTTGGGGGTATCGGCTTTTCAATGTATGCGTGCGGATTTTCTGTGCCCCAAATGCGACAATTTTGCTTGTTCACATACCCGCCAAGATCAAAATGAGCTTCATCTGAAAAGATGATTTTTTTTGGCAAAATTGGCATCTTCTGAAAGTCGACCGCAGGCCCCCAGATTCCCAGCGTTGTTCAAGCGTATACATAACCATATTCGTTCAGCGGAAGGATAAAACTAATTATCTGTCAAATCAGACATGAGCTAAGTGTTACCATTCACGAAATAAGCACTAGTTGAAAAAAAACGTTAGATGGCGGACCCTTTAGAAGTTCAATGTCGTTAATAATCCTTTAGATCTTGTTCTTGGCTTATTGGCGTACGATTTTTCTTTTAAATATCCCCAAAGAAAGAAGTCGAATGGTGTCACCTCACATGATCGTGGCGGTCAATTAACGTCGCAACGACATGAGATAAATAACATGACCATGACGCTTCCAGCCCATAAACCGCACCAAACAGTTGCTCTTTGTTCATGTATCGGCTTTTCAATAATCACTCGTAGATTCTTATTAGCCCAAATGTGGAAATTCTGCTTGTTAACGAATTTACTGAGGTGAAAGTGTGCCTAGTCACTTAAGATGATTTTTTTCGTAAAGACACCATTAATTTCTGTCTGTTCAATTAACTATCCGGCGTATAATCAGTAGATTTCAGCTCTTAAGCCAATGAAGCCTCGTAAGCGTACCAATTCAAATCTTTATTCAAAATTCGCATCACTGATGTTCGTGAGATGTTCAATTGTCGGGCACGACGTTGAGTCGAAACGGCTTTTATGCCACACTATCGCTAACAACAGCAATATTTTCCGTAGAACGAACTGGGCGACCATGCACAGGTGTTTCCACATTTCCTACACACTCGGCTTGCAGAATTTTGACACATTCAGTCGTTTGTGTTGACCAAAAAAATCACGAAATGCACGATATGCATTTTGATTTGAAAGTCAATTTTCGTAACAGGCTTCAACAATCTTAACGCGCCGCTCATTTGTGAACATCTCCACGGTTGAATTTGTCAAGCACTGAAACAAAGAAATGTCAATTTAAGTTGAGCAAGAAACATGAAAGTGTGACTCACAATTAATATCGTGCATTAGTGTGGGACTAAGCTTTATATTCCAAAAAGGGAAAGAGTAGAGAAAATGATGTAAGATTTCTACAATGGGTAGATAGATATGACGACTGCATATGGTTTTCTTGCAAAAAGTGAAAATTTACAATTTTTAAGTTAACTAACTTTAGCGGTACAAGTGCGATATGTACATTTTTTTTTGTTAACATCAAAATAAGATAGACTTCGAGGATACAAACAACGTCAGTATAAGCACAAGTATGGTATATGTTACAGTTACGTTTCTGGCGGCACGCCTTTACTTTGATTGAAAACCAGATTTTTTAACAACAACCCGGAATAGTATCTACCAGCAGAGCATTTGTCTGTAAATTTATTGCATAAAAATAAGAGAAAATCGTAAAAGAGACATTGAAGGGAAATGCAGAAAATAAAACAAAGAAAACATGACGTACATATATAAACGAGCTACAATAGAAAAGGACAGACGACAAATAACATTTTACTTTTGATAAAATATCAAAGAAGAGCCACAAAAGGAAACCGAAACAATAGGATGTATTTTATAAAGCCGGTAGCAACAATGTCATTCTGTAATGACAGAATATGGGGTAGTGGCGTGGCATTGAAAACGATCAATAATGACAATGAATACTTCTGCTAAATTAATTGCAGTTGAGTGTCATTCATACTGGTATGTTATTTGATGGGCGAATAAGTGACAATGCTTTCTCAACCACCCAAAAAGTCCAACATAGATGCTCCTAACCATGAAAAAGAAAATAAATTTGTTTGCATTGTTTTTTTTTTTTTTAAGTTAAAAGAAAGGAGGAAAAATGTATTTCTTTTTAGTTGTAAACTTGCAGGCACCTTGTTATATCAGTCGTGGTTTCATTAAGTTCTAAACTACTTTATCGATTTTCATAAATTCAATTAAGGCCTTTGATTAAGTCCAATTTTGACATTCTTTTGAAAGCAGTCACAGAATAAAGTTCTAAGTACTTATTTCTGAAATAAGGGCACTGGAGTTTTAATTTTACTCAATAAGTCCGTAGGATAAGTAAGAAAAAAAATTTTGACAAAACTCGATTTTATTATTCAACATAGTTGCCTTCGAGGGCGATACAACGAGTATAGCGATTTTCCAACTTTCGATATCACTTTAATAGGACGATTTATTTTTCTCGTCAAAATAGGCCTCAGTTTCAGCTATTACTTCATAATTGGATTTAAATTTTTTTTCAGTAAGCATTCTCTTGAGATATAAAAACAATCTGGGGAATACGTTGAGTGGGTTAGCAATTCGAAGCCCAATTAATTTAATTTTGTCATCGTTTTCATCGATTTGTTACACGATTTATGAACTCACGCTGCACCCATTATGAACATAGCTTCCGCATACTCAAATAAAGCGTGCTTTTATAGAGGTATAGAGCTTTAAGTTGGCATTACTTTTCACGATGGCGACCGATTTAACAGCTGTCAAGTGATTTATTCTCAGTTTGGTCTGGCAACTCCTCATGAATAGACTCACGTCTGAACAATGCTTACAAATAGTGCAATTTTCATTTTTCATAAGTGCCGTTACATCCAGAAAAACCGATTGTTTGGTGCGCTTTATGGGCTGGAGGAATCATTGGTCCGTACTTTTTCAAAAACGGTGGTGGCCAGAACGTAACAGCCAATGGTGATCGGTATAGAGCGATGATTACTAACTTTTTCATTCCTGAACTGAATAACCATGATGTCCAGGAGATGTGGCTTCAACAAGATGGCACAACATGTCACACAGCTCGTGCCACAATAGATTTATTGAAAGACACGTTTGGTGACCGCCTAATTTCACGTTTTGGATCTGTGAATTGGCCTCCAAGATCTAGTGATTTAACACCGCTAGACTACTTTCTATGGGGCTATGTAAAGTCATAGGTCTATGCGGCAAAGCCACAAACGCTTGACCATTTGGAAGACAACATTCGCCGTGTTATTGCCGATATACGGCCACAAATGTTGGAAAAAGTCATCGAAAATTGGACGTCCAGATTGAACTACATCCGCGCCAGCCGTGGCGGTCATATGCCGAAAATCATATTTAAAATATAATGCCATAAGATTATCTTTCAGATAAATAAAATTCATGTCAATCGAATAATCCATTGTTGTTTTATTGCAACTTAAAGTTCTATACGCCTATAAAAAACACCCCTTATCCGCATAAAATGGTATAACCACTACCATCTGATATCTTACAATGTCAGCTAGCTCGAGCACCTTCACTTTGCAACCGTTCATAACCAATTTGTGTTTTTGTTTGTTTTCTGGAATAACAGCCTCATCTTGGCGTCCACTGAGCGCTGCTTCATTTGTTCTGGTACGATCAAGTTTAAATTCAGCAAACCACTTCTCTACCCTTTGTCTTGATGGAGCAGAGTTCGGATAATGTTTATCAAGCCATTGTTTGATTTCAACTGTATTATTTTTTTCTTATCAAATGCAATGCTGTGTCAAAACACGAAATGTAATTTAAAAAATTTTTTTTTTAATAACAAAAGCTGCTTTACACAAAATGTTATAAATCACGAATCAATAGTCAAATTTATACTCGTATTGCTTAAAGGGTAACACTTAATAAAAATCATATGGACAAAATTCGATTAACGCCATCTATGTGTCATCCTATGAACGTATTGAGCGACCTGATATAGTTACAGACTACTCTCTGAGTCATTTATTTGGGAAAAGTTCTTATAAGGATTTCAAGGTTTTCTTTCCTTTACTCTCTTGGGAGCATAGGACTTCCACAAAGCATTTCCATCTTACACGATTTGCTGCCGTTGTCTTTGCCTCTTCCCATGTAAGATTGTTTTGCCTTAGTTCTTGGCTAATTGTGCGTCGCCAGGTGTTTTTTGGTCGACCGCGGTTCCTTGATCCTTGAAGATTCCACTCAAATGCCATCCTTGTAATACTACAGTGATTTTTTCTTAAGGTATCGCCGATCCATTTCCACTTTCTTTGCCTCATCTGCTTCAGTATGAGCTATTTGTTTGTTAAATTCCATAGATCTATGTTACTTATGGTGTTAGGCCAGAATATCTTGCATATGATTCTAAGGCACTTGTTGGTGAATACCTGTAGCTTTCGTGTGATAGTGTTAGACACAATCCAGGTTTCTCTGCCGTACAACAGAATTGACTTTACACATGCGTTGAATATTCTAAGCTTGGTTCGCCTGGATATGTATGAGCTTCTCCATACTGACTGTAATCGTGCGAATTCCGACTTTGCTTTGTTGAGCCTGTTGTTAACGTCTATTTCTGCACCGCCGTTTGTTGCCATTGTGCTTCCAAGATAGCAAAAGCTATCTACATACTCTATTGGCCGGCCCTGTAGTATGATGTTTTCTGTGTTATTGTTGTTAATTCTCATAGCTTTAGTTTTCTTAATATTTATCTCAAGGCAAACATTGCGAGCCAATTTTTCCAGGTCATTTAATTTTGACTGAACGTTAGACATCTTGTGTGAGAGAAGGCAAATATCATCCGCATAATCCAGATCCTCGAGTTGTCGTGAGAGACACCATGTTATACCTCTCCTTTATAAACAGACTTCGCTCATGATCTCATCAAGTACGATGGTGAATAGTAGAGGTGAGAGTGGACATCCTTGCTTTACTCCAGCGTTAGTATGGAATGGTTGGCTGATGCTCCCGTTGTGAAGAACCGAGAGTTCTGTATTCTTGTACTTTGCTCGTATTATTCGTATTATTTTCTGGAGTACTCCTTTTCTTTTCAATGCTTTCCATATAGCAGTCCTTTTGATGGTATCGACGAACAGTAGGTATAGAGTGTACGCCATTTTAGAGACTGTTCTATTATGATGCGTAGGATGTTGGCCTGGTCTACGCAGCTTCTATTTGGCCGGAAGCTTGTCTGTTCGTCACGCAATATGTTCTCTAGTTTGCTTCGAAACCTTCCCTGTATTATGACTGCTAGAATCTTGTATATGGTGTTAAACAGAGTAATTCCCCTCCAGTTATTGCAATCTTTCAAGACGCCACTTTTAGGTAGTTTTACAATGATGCCTTACTTTCAAGTTGATGGCAGCTTCTCTTCCTTCCATGCTGAAGTGATATGAGGCCGTAGTAATTCAGCTGCAATTGCAATGTCCGCGCGTAAGATTTCGGCTTGTAAGCCATCTTCGTCTTCAACTTCGTTATTGCCTCTTTTATCTCATTTAAACTGGGAGGATTACACGCTAAGTTTAATGTATTTTGCAGAGGGCTGTTATAGTACATTTCGATGTCTTCATCTGTGTCCGTTACGTTGCTAAATTTCTCGAAATGTTCCCTCCATCTTTGCATCTGTGCTTCACTATTCAATACAATTACGATCAGTAACTGCTTGGTTTCGTCTACACTTTCTATTTCAAGGCTAGTTTTATGATATTGTTTTTTCAACCAGTAAGCTATTTAGTTATGATTACAAATGAGTCTTATCAATGAGTTCGAAATGGTGTCAATTAAACCCCTCTTATTATATCATAATATAAAAGTGAAAGCTCCGCCTCATATAATGTGTAAGAACTTGAACCACTCTCTACCACTTAGAAAACAGTCACATGACTAGTTTGTTACCAGTTCCTTACCCTATTAGGTAGTAAACAAACAAACACACATAATAAATTAAATTGTAAGGATTGCTATGTGTGACAAAAAACTGAGGACGAAATCTGGCATTAATCGTGCTTTATTAGAAGCAATTTATAAAGCAAGGCTGGCCAAAGAGAGAATGGCATTTGTCGTAGTAGTAGTAAATTTTTGTAGTGTGTTTCGAAGAAACAAATTAAACAGTTTTAATACGCAAAAACACATATGTTCATATGTATGTATATGTGCTACATGTGCTTTTATCAAAAGCTATAACACAACTCAATGAAATTTTTGTATATTTGTTATTCGCTGTTCAATATTTTCGTTTTCGTTCGTGTGTACACATATTGGGTGCCGATTAAACTTGTGCATTTCAGTGCGACTATGGCCACATATGTTATAAAGTAATCCCTTATTATTACAAAACAAATATATGAGCCGTTTAATTTTAAAGTGTGGCAAGTCCATTAAAAAAAATTAAGATCATGGTAGTTATAGATAAAACTTTTAATGATCTTTCTGTGCGAAAACAATTTGTAGTAAAATATAATTCGTATTTTGGTATTTTTGAGATGGAAATTTTAGTTCTTAACTTGGTTGAAATTATGTTCATTTTGAAGATGGTGTAAGTCCATCTTAGATTGAAATTATTATTTGGTCTAATATATTACAGCACATTTTAGCTTCGGAAGTAGCATTTTGTTACTTTAAAAATTTACAGACTGTGACAACTCAAAAATACGTTATAGCTTATAGTGACATATGTACTGGCCAAAGCCAAAATAGATACATAAAGTTGGCCTTTATGAGACTGAAAATTGGTCAGTTCCCTAACAACTGAAAAATATCATTGATCTGATATTATTATTTTCAAGACATTAATTCTTAGCGAACGAATGTCATTTCCTTAATCTTGTGTTTTATTTACAGCTACACAAGCTTAAGTCATGATAAACAAAACAAATATATTTTTAATAACAATGAAACGAGCTGTGTTGTGTAGAAAATTGTACGACATTAATGTTTAAATATGATTTCGAAAAGTGGCCGCCACGTTTGTGTTTACAAAATGCAATCTTCAACATCAATTTTCATAACCTTTGCGCAGCATATGCGACCGTATTTCTCCAACAACTCTTAGAATGTTGAATTCTAGGCGTTCAATTGTCTCTGGCTTATCGATAAAGACAAGTAACTTACATAACCTTAAAGAAAATAAGCCAACGGGGTAAAATCGCGCGATCTTGGTGGCCAATTTATTAAACCATTACGTGAAATAAATCTGTCATCAAAAGTTTCATTTAGTTAATCAGCTAGATTAGTGCCAACTAATTGAGATACAAAAAAATTTTCAATCACATTCCTATACCGTTCACCATTGTCAGTAACATTCTGAGCATAATCGTTTTTGAAGACATATGGACCAATGACTCTACCAGCCCATAAAGCACACAGTAAATTTCTGTGGATATAATGGCGTTTCGAAAAAAAAAAATTGTGAATTATCCTCATTCGAAATGCGACAATTCTGCTTATTTAAGTTGAGTCAGAAATGGGCTTCATCGGAGCACAAAATTTTGAATGAAAGTTCAATTTCAATTTTTTGCTAAGCAAAAAGCATATGAACCTCAGAAAAAAACACTCGATATATTTTCCAGGATTACCATAAAGATATGCGAAATTATCGAAAACACAGCAAATTTTTAGCGGATGAAATGTCCTTGCAAATCTCAACGTAAACAAGTCTTCTGGGCTGGATGGCATACCAGCACTGGTCCTGAAGCAGTGCTCTTCAGCGGTTGCGCGTCCATTAGCTCACCTTTTCAGTGCGTCATATCGCGCCTGTATTTTTCCATCCTGCTGAAAGGTTGCTAATGTAACGCCAATCCCCAAAAAGGGCGAGGCTAGTAACCCTGAGAACTACCGTCTAATAGCAGTTTGTTCCGCACTCTCCAAGATTATGGAGAGTATGATTAATCACCACCTTGTGGGATATTTGGAATTACTTAGCGATCGTCAGTACGGTTTCCGAAAGGGCCGTTCTTACTGGTGACCTGCTGGCGTTGATCTCGGAGAAGTTGAAGAAATCCATTCATGGTTTTGGCGAGAGTAAGGTTGTGGCTCTGGATATCTCGAAGGCGTTTGATAGAGTTTGGCACGAGGCTCTCATTTCGAAACTTAATGCTTTTGGTGTCGGTATTTACTTCTCTCGATTTATATCGAGTTTTCTCAGAGTAAACTCAGGGGTACCGCAAGGCTCTGTTCTTTCTCCTACTCTTTTTCTAATATTTCATAACGACTTTCTCAAAGATGAATATGAACGTCACACTCACAAGTGACCTGGTGAAGGTCTCCGAGTGGGGTCGTGCGAACAGGGTCGATTTTAATGCACGTAAGACTCAATGTTGTTTTTTTTAACAAACAGGCGTGATGGTGTGCTGTCATCTGTGTCAATGGGTAATGTGGATACTGAGGAATCAGATGCTCTTGATGTTCTGGGCATGAGAATTCACTGTGACGTTCGTTGGAATGATCACATATTTCAAGTGTCGAAAGAAGCATTCAAGTGCCTTGGTTTTTTGAGACGGTGCAAGAAATACTTCACCCCATCTGATCTCCTTAATATTTACAAGACCAATATCCGCCCCAAAATGGAATACAACTCTCATGTATGCGCCGGTGCTTCAAAGTCTATTTTGGAGCTTCTCGACCGCGTACAGGAGAGGGTGAAGGTGCTCATCAATGTCGGTAAGGTAGCCAACTCTCTCGATTCATTGGAGCACCGTCGCAATGTGGCGTGTGTTTCATTAATTCCCAAAAATCATATATTTTTACGTAGTACTCGTATTTCTCTAGAGCGCATCCCTTTGTAGTTGATTGTCCAATAATAATCTTCCAGCGAAAGTATTTCCTGCCACTTACGACATGAGTAAATTTAAATCTAACATCCATAAACACTACTCCCTCTGTCCTCCTTCCAATAACCTATTTTCCTAGTACCAGCACAATGCACTGTATGAGTAGGTGCCATGCCCTGGGTGCTGGTCTTATATAAAAAAAAATTCAAGAAATTTTTTGCAGCCAAACTCTAAAGAAATCGGGCTTAAAAAGAAATAATAATACCGGTAGAGGAACCGCTAATTGGTTAAATATATGCTGCGCCGGATTTGCAAGCGATGCGACTGAAAAAATCCAAATGAAATGAATGATTGGTATAATTAAATAATTTTGGAAGTGAGGCAACTCCAACTCTTGCTCTTTCAGTGTAAACACTACTGGATTATAAACTTGCATTCGCTAGAACCACAAAATATTGATAATGTACTGGTTAGAGTGCAGGTATACAACACAAACGACCCAGGTTCGAATCGACAAAAAAAGTTTAACTGCGGTTTCATGTATTTAATAAAAAGACTCCCTCTGGACAAATTCAAGCAAATTCTGTTAAAAAAGCTACCTGATCTTCCAGCTTACCTTATATCTGGCGATGATGACAAACATTAGGGAAATGATCAGGAGAAAACGCCACCTACTGAGGAAAAAACTACAATGTCAAGTAAGGATCAGTCCGAAGATTGAATTGTATCTAAAATATGTTCGTACATATGATTTTGCATTTGTTCCAAATAAATTATCCTTCATTTCCTCAGACCATAGCATGTTGCTTCCGTTTGCTGAGAAATGATACATTTCGAGGACTCTTACCCATAAGTCTAGTTTCCATAAGTTTTTTTTCTTATTGTGCGACTTGAAACAGGAGAATAAATTCATTTTCGATGACTTGAAGGAATTAATCTTTGACGTACGAATTAAAAGTTTATCAAAACTGACAATTGTTGCCACAAGTAATACTCAAAAGAATCCGATAGCATTGATAGTGGGCCGACTATCGATGGAGGAGTCATGGAGGAGTAAAGGAGACTTAGGGTCTCCAGGCTGCTTTGGTCGAGACTTTAGGACGGAATGGGTCCTAAATCTTAGGAGGGAGTCTTTGAAGATTCTGATAGGCTTTGTAACTGGAGACTGCGCTCTCAGGGCAAGGACTGGAATTTGGTAAGCTGGCTTCCTGATTTTCTGCCGAGTTTGTGGCAATACAGAGGAGCCGGAGACTGTGAAACATATCCTTTATGGACGTAGGCTCAGGTTGCTGGTCCAAGGCTCTGGCCTGGGTGATAGTGCGTCGACTAGGATATGTGACCTGGAGGGCTTTCTGTCAGGTCTGAGCTGGCTCCTTAGGTGATGCCCGGCTTTTTTTTTTGGCGTCTTAGTTACTCTGTAAGTCTTTCTAATCCTTTCACTATTTCTTTCTTTTTCTCCTTCTGTCGTTCCTTTCTATCTTCCTTTCACTCTTTTTCTTTATTTCTTTTCAGGGTAAGGTCTTTCCATAATGGGCCACTGTGGTTACTATTTATTTTAAGAAAAAGCTAAAATTACTTTTGCAGAAACTGCTCCATAATCCATTACAATCCATTTTAATTTTTTCGATTAAAACTTCATTCACAATAGTAAACAACTTGATTGCTTATCCACAGTATTGCCATATTGAAAAAGCTAAATGAAGTTTAAATGCAGTTTGGTTTTATTTATTTACATCAACTTAATGTACATTAAGATGGGGATAATTGATAAGTTAATTTGCATTAAGGCAGTTAATGCAGATTATCACTGTTGTCTGTCTACGCTATTAGATACCAACAATAAATGTTTAGCCATTTGAACACTTGCCGTGTGAGTGTCCTGCTATTTCTGCTGACACACAGGTAAAAGTTCCAGGGGAAAATTGTAGTAACTCCAAGAAGGTCACTTACGCTCTCGCCAAATAACATAAATGGTTTTTGTCGCATAGTTTTTTTCTTCTACAATTTTGTTTGGCCCGTAAAAACTGGACTAGCTTTCGTTTAATAAATTTAGTTGTTGTTCTTCTTCTTGTCTCTATTTGACTTTCCAGGTCTTTTCACAGTGCGCTTCTGTAATCTTTGTGTGGGATACTACAGTAGTACCGCCTTTCGTACCTATCTACCTTAGTATTTTGAAAGCATTTAATACAGTTTTAAGAAAACAAACATAAAATATTTAAATTCATCGTAGTTTTGAAAACTAAAATAAAAATTAAATTCTAGAGGATAAGAGTGTACACTTTTTTTGATTCTGACTGCACATATATAACAGTCTTACTTACTATATTGCTTTTAGGCCATAACTAAAATAACCATATTTTCTCTTTTCATGCACAAAACAAAATTTTTGGAAGTTATAAAAAAAACCATTGGTACATAAATAAGTACATGTATCAGGAAACATAAAATTTCATTGTTTTAATGAATGAATGTAAGAATCGAAAGGCATAACCCAAAAATCATTAGGATACATTCATACGTAAATACAATAAAAAATCATTTTTTCCATCTCTTTTTTGGATATCAAATTCTACAATTAAACCGAAAGAATATAAAGAGTGTTTTATAATTAATGTGAGATTTAAACTTGCTCCCAATTTGTACTTTTCCGTCACTCCACTAGGGAGTATATTGGCTTTGTTTCAGTTTCAGCAATCAAGTTTATTTCAAGCTGAGTAAATGACTAGTATACTGTAGCTCGAATCCATATGCTTGTGTGTAGTGGTGCAAATCCTTGCTAACTGGTGTTGGTGGTGATCTTTACTAAGCATTATAATTTTTTCCCAGTAGATGGCATTTTCTCTTGATCATTCATCTGATGCTTATCATCATCAGAAGTTAGCTGGGATGTCACTGAGGCTTATGTCGATGGATTTGTCTGAAGGGACTCGAAACCGCAATAAAATTTTTTTAATTATCTCCTCTGCTGTGATTCGAACCTTGAACGTCATTGTTGTATGCCTGCGCTCTAACCACTACACCACCCTACCCTCAAAGTTTACTGTTACATCTGAAGCAAAAAGTTGGCAGCCGTAAAAAAGATGACTGCTAAGGGCCATTAAAAATAGGACGTTATACGCCACAATATCGTGATTTCTTTTATGGAACAATGTTTCAGAATTAATGAAATAAAAGAGGCACAAGAAGCGAGAAAGCTCATTTTCATCTTGGTGGCTTTATTTGCAGCATAAATTGACATATTTATACAAGTTAATAATATCGATTTTTTCGCTTGAAAATACATTTATTACAATAACAAAATGAATTGATACATTATTCAGAGTATTGTCCATCGTTAGCCGGTACTTATTCCCACCTTTCTGGCAGCATATGGAGTCCGCGCCAAAAGAACTGCTTCGGTTTTGAGGTAAAGAATGAATAAAGCCAATTTCTGATAACCTGTTCTGAAGTGAAGCGTATTACAGCAACGATCGAAACAAATGGTAGTCAGAATGGGGCAAGATAACGGCTATAAAGTGGTTAAGCCAAAACTGCTTATCCACTATTTTCCAAATAGTTTTTGAATGGTCTTGCAACATGTGGCCGAGCGTTGTCATGATATTCGAATATTCTGGTCATTTTTCATTGATTAGTCTCTTCAAACGAATCAATTGGATTCGGTACAGGTCCTCTATGATCGTCTGATCCGATTTCAACAGCTCAATGTACAAAACACCTTTCTGATCCCACCAAAAACAGAGCATTACCTTGTCGTCATGGATATTCAGCTTCGGCGTTGATTTGGCTGGTTGACCGGTCTCTATGTATCAATTTTTTATCAGCAGTGACAATAAGATGAAAAACCTACTTCTTTTTGTTGCATTCAAGCATCATTTCTGACACACAAATCGCCTTTCAACGTCTCTCGGCTTCAATTCATATTTCTTGCTTTTGAATGAATCCCAATGTCTTTAAACGTAGGAAATGGCTTGTTGTGTGACTCCAAATGATAATTCAAGTTCTTCTTTCGTTTGTTCCAGTTTCTCATCTTTAAACTTTTTCGACTGATCAGGACTCTCCTTGTCTTCAGTGTCGAAATCACCACTTTTGAATCGCACAAACCATCTCTCACAAGTTTTTTGAGTTGAGTTCGGCTTTATAATAGCGATTGAAAACAAAAATGTGTGTTTACACTTTGGCGTCCATTAAATACTGAATTATAATAACAGATTTTAACCCTCAAAAATACCATATTTGTTATTATTGACACAAACTATATGTGATAGTTTTGCCATATATTGTCCAAATCGACATTATTACTTGTACACCCAATACAGGTATACAACACGTCACTGTCTGAAATCAGATTGTTAGTTAGTTAGGTACAACGAGTAGCCAGACACTGACCCAGCTCACTTGGATCCTAATACTGATCCCACTGTGATGCCTATAGAAAGTAGCATCCAAGATGACCTACCTAATAAAGATTCGGCCAATAACGTAGGAAATGTTCGACCGTCTTCTCTTCTTCCTCATCCTGAGAACTCCTACAGTAGTCATTGAACGGCAGACCTCGTATCTTAGCATACGCACTAGCCGCCCAGTGCGCAGTAATAACAACCACCAGGATTATGTCTTGGTATCCCCATGATAGACTCCCAACAACCCCAATGGTATGGGAGCCAAATTTGTCTTTATACAGAGCAGGTGGTTTCATTCTCCCACATTATCTGCGTTCTGCCCAACATATATCGCAGAATCAGAAGTTCGCAAAAGGAAAGTGGCATGTTAACTAGATGAGCAATCTCCTCGTTGCCAAGGAGAGAGACTTCCGTTGCTAGTTCGTTTGCCACACAATTCCCTTATGGGTCAGAGTGACCAATCACCCACAGAATCTCCAGCTCTAAATGTTTCGCTATCTTGCTTAGAGACGCACGGCATTCACATACCAGTCGCGATGTCGAGTAGGCACCGAAGAGTGCCCTGATCGCAGCTTGACTGTGCGTACAGATCTGGATATCAACATCAAATACAATGTAATAATCAACCAGTCCGCCATCTTCTTAATCGACAGACTTTAAAACAGCACTAACTGTTACATGTACTCAAATATTGCGAAATGAAAACATAGATTTATTTGCCAAATTGGTCAAATTACTTTTTTTCTCCGTCACTCCTCTAGGGAGCATATTGGCTTTCCACAAAGCATCCATTACTTTATTTCAGTTTCAATAATCAAGTTGATTTTTCAAGCTAAGAAGGTGATTAATCAACTGTAGCTCCCATCCTTATGATTGTGTAGTGGTGAAGATCCTTGCTAAGTGGTGGTGGTGATCCTTTCTTATCACTGTAATTATTTTTTCCCCCATTAGGTGGAGTTTTCTCCTGTTGTTTGTTATCATTGCCAGGGGTAAGTTCTTCTTTGAATGGATTTGTGTTGAGGGAGAGCTGTAGTCCTTTTAAACACAATTAAGTTTTTGCATCACATCCTCTCTGCTGAGGCTCGAACTTAGGCCACTTGTGTTGCTAGATGTGCGCTCAAATCACTACACTATGCCACCAGATCATAGTACTCATTTCTGTTTAAAACAATATACATGTTATGCAACCCGAAAAAACCAACTGCATAATGTGAAATTTTTTGGTCGTAAATACTCTGGTATAACAATTATCTTTTTATGTCCACTCGCTTATTACAGCTCGATATCTTTTGTAATTTATAACTTAATTTAAAAACAAAAAACTGCATTTTCTATTCCAATAACTAAAACTGTTATTTAATTTTGAGATACCCTTTATATCGATTTTTATTGCCTCATATATGTATAAAGCAGTAGAAATTGGGAACAAAAAATAATAAAAAATTTGGTGCTCATGGATTGTAGATACATAGTGAGTGAGTGAGTGATTGGCAGATGAATTAAGTTTAATATCCTTCAATCCATAAACATATCTGTGTACACTGTAGTGCAATAAAAAAATTGTATGGCATTATAAAATTGTAGGAAATATTGGGCTTGTGTGCATGGTTAATTCTATTATCCAATTTTATACGATCTGAAGTTGGATGCAAATGATATAACATTTCCGTTTTCGCTGAAATGCATTCAATTAAACTTTATGAAATGTGTTGTTGTATGTTCTAAGATTTAGCAGAAAAAAAAAAACAAAATCCGTAACACTACATACACATAACGCGTTGTCTCTATTCTACTGACCAGAGTCCTGGTGATCAAATAGAGACGCCGCACAGAAGCACTTCAATATATTCGATTGGAAATAAGCCCGACAGTTTTATGAATCTGGACATTGACCCGATGTCAAGGATCAATAGTTCTGATAAGCCATAGAGAACGAAGTGTCCACCGTGCAAGAGACGGACATTAACAGATAAAGTGGACCACGGTCTCATCCTCCTCCAGCTTGAACAGTTAATTGGTTCGTTTCAAATCCAACCCGGGTCAGGTGAGTCTGGCAATAAAGCCAAAGTCATTTCCGCATACCTTCGCTTGATCGCAAACTGTACGTAGGTAAGAGACACACCCACCATTACGTAAAGATCAATGTGTAGAAGTGTGCGAGCTCGTCAGCAGTATAGTCACCCGGGATGTCCCTGTGACATGGAAGTCAGGTGAGGTGTACACAAACCGTTGTAAATATTAGAGTTGAATGTCACACTCGAAAGAGATCTGATTGCCGCCTGGCCATCAGAACAGATATATATATAGTCGGTAAGAGCTCCATTACTCCAGATCCATTCTGCAGCGTGAAAAATGACCATCACTTCGGCCTGAAGTCCAAAAAGCGAAAGGAAACACCAAGATTGAACCTCTCTAAATTCCCCTACCCACCCTGTTGTCCAATCTAGAACCATCAGTATAGACCATCACATGCGATGAGAGAGCCAGAAGTCCAATCTTTTCCACTAGAAATCATAACACAGTTCAGAGGATACAATTTAGGTCCACATAAAGCATAGTCGGTATCATCCAGTATTAAGGATTCCTCAGTTAGAATAGAACAGTCTTCCGATATAACAATAAAATGCCAGTGTGATATGGCGTTCAGTCTCACCGCTACAAGTTTGGCCCGTTGTCTCACAAGCATTCCTGAAGGAAGCCATCCAAGCATTACAAGAAGAGCTTTTGTAAGGGTGGTACGTAACGCATCTTTAATTTTAATTGCAGCAGATCTCCTAAACTTATCACAGAATCTGACATTGCAATTTTTATCGGCGCCAGTCCACTAAAAGACCACTCCATACAAAAGATTAGGTTCAATAACCGCTGAAACTTCCTGCACCATCCAGATACAATCCTCAGGGTAAAATTGAGTTTATCCGACGGTGTCTGCGAGCAAATACCAAACACTGCAATGGTGACATCATGCGCGTAAGCGATAATCCTAATGCCAGAGGAGTCAAACCTTGTAAGGACTCCCCCTCTGTAAAGTACCCCTGCTGATCTTTCTCTAACGCTGTACGTCCCCGAAGGAGGAGGAACCAAGCCAAAATCTATGAAGGAGCTCGATTAACTCAACCACGCCATTAACAACGTCGAGGTCCCGTAGACCTTTGACTACTGACTAAGACAAACATTTTTGAAAGCTCTTTCAATATCAATGAAGACAGCAAGAGTATACTGTCGCACGTGGAGGGATTTCTCTACTTCCGAGATCAACGAGTGAAATGTTGTCGCTACTGACTTGCCTCTTGTATATGCAGATGCAGACAAAAGTGAAGGACTGACAGAGCTCCTAATATGGAGGTCAAGAACTCCCTCCAGTGTCTTCAAGAGAAAAGAACTGAGACAAATAAGTCTAAAGTCCTCAGTTTCAGGGTGGGATGCACTTCAGGCCTTGGAAATGAACACTGCCTTGACACTTCTCCAGCACAGGGGAATGTAAATGAGACACGCATTATAAATAGCCAATAGCCATGGAAGGAAAGGATTCTTTCCATATTCTTATCAGATATCAGATATCAGCCAAAATAAAACCGATTTAGGTGATTTGCAGGGTTGCAATGATCAGATAGTCCCGCTTACCTGAATCAGAGGATAATAACCGCCAGTGGATGAAACAGTCTCATTAAGGAACTGCTACCCGGAAAGTGGGTATCAAGAAGCAGATCGAGCATTTCCCAGATTGAGTTAGTTTAGCTTCCGTCAGACAACTATCGAGAGATCCACTAGAGAAACTCAAGACCTTACGAAGCCGACTGGCCTCAGTAGAGGATTCGACGCTTTCGAAGATATTCCTCCATGAGGCCCTTTTTGCACGTCTTATTGCGTATTTCATTTCCTTTTTCCTGGTCTTGTAGAGTTCCCATTCACCGGTTGCCTTGGCTCTATTAGAGAGCTTGCCACAGAGACGACGAAGATCGTTGATTTCCCCATTCCACCAAGGAGGCCTAGGCCTTTCTCTGTACATGGAATGCTTTTTCGACGATCCAGTCGCCATTTTAAGTGCAGTAGATATAACTTCCGTTATCTTGTCAACATCCAAACAATTACGAATGGGGGGAGGAGTCTGTACAAGTCTCGTCAAAAGTCAGTACCCTTCCTGTTAACAGTAAGAAGTTCCCTAGAAGGGGAAGTAGACATATCAATAGTAAAGGTAATGTATCTGTGATCCATTCGCTAGATACATATCAGTTCCTAATAATTTCAGAAGTGTTAACACTAACTATGATGATGTTCAGAGTGAGAAATACTAGTTCATCACCACGATCCTTTGTTGTGGATATACACCGTTAGGTATCCCACGGCATTGAGTCCGCAAACCTTGTCATATGACCCACGGTTATACTGGAGGCACTCCTGCTAAGCTGAGCGAATTCTCCTCAGCCAATAAATAAAAACTCGATTGGCTCCTATGTTCGCTAAAAAGTCATCCCCTTTATTCGCAGTATGGCTCCCATAACCAGGGACCAAATGTAAAATAACCCTGTTGTGAACGCCAAGTTTAGGTTTCAAAAGTAGTTTTTAAAGCAATTATTGTCTTGTTTGGTAGAAAGTATATAGTATAGTAGTGGTTTAAGTAGTCATGGTAAAAAATGCAGTATAAAGCATAAGCGCTTAAAAAAATTGTTTTTGTTTAAGTAAATGTTGAAATACAACATAACTTAATTCTTGTATTCACAATATCCATCTCTGACAAACCTCCCCCCGTTTTTCTGATATAACTTCATATTAAACAGAAAAGTTTGTTTGATCTACTGAAAACTTGAAAGTGCGATATGAATGCGAGCAAAAGAAGAAGTAAAAACAAAATGTTTGTCTTTCATTTCATTCTTTTCTAATACTTTATGTTTTATTTCTGCTGTGTTTTGAAATAACATACATATGTATGCAAGTGTGGTTGTATTTTTGCTCCTTTAAAGTACTCAAGGGACTCTGTAACAAATTTTTTTCAAATACTCTTCTTATTATACGATATACTATACTTATGTAGCAAGGCAATAATGTTTTAAATTAGAAAAACTGCAGTCAGCTAAAATGGTTGTTGGGTTCGCAACAAAGGATATTTTATTTTAGAATTTCATTTCCAATTTCGAATTACGGAATGTACGTGTATGAACAATTTTTTATTTAACGATATTAGTACATACATATGTATGTATATTTACGAAGGTATAGTACGTAGGTAATGTTTGAGCACCAATCAGTTTAAATTTTATGGGTTTCTTTGTCTCTAGTATCACCTTTTTCAACAATTTTTGAGTGAAGTGCAAAAGAAAAAGTTTGACAAATAAAAGACAAAATTAGAATCTTAAAAAAATGTAACATATATTGCTTAAGGATTTTTGACTTAAAATTACAATGAATTTCAGGTGTTCTTTTTAACAGGCGCATATTTTGCCGATAGGCATTATTGAACTTTTAGCAGAGAGGTGTGACTATCCAACAGAAAATGGGGGCACTCCTTGCAAGCGTAATTTAAAATATCTGCCAAACTAAGCCGAAGTGATATATACATACATACATACATACATATCTACTTAAATATGCAATCATTCAAGTATTAAGTTTACATACAACAGTTTTTTATATTGTTACGTTTTAAACTGTTAAACTTTTAAAATAAAATAAGTTCCACGTTTGTTGTTCTTTTACAGTTTCTGTTTATTCCACTATAAACTTTATATACTTTGTCTTAATACAGCAAATTGATATTCGCTTATACAACACTTTTTGTTTTCGCTTTAGCCGAACTTTATTTATTGACAGCCATATGATAACTAACTTACCAGCCGCAATGCATTGTCTTTTATAGAATTTTATTACTAGATTCAAATCTTCTAGTACAGACTCCAATCGCCGATTTATCAACGTTAATTCAAATGGTGTAAAATTATAATTCAGCAACAAAAGGGAATGGAACTGGCAACACCATTAGACATTTAGATCGTAGCACTGTTAATTAGTACAGATAATTATGGCAATAATGGCAAGCCCTGACACAAGCCAATAAAGTTTATAGCTAAAATCCCATAATAAATCCCTGATGTGGTGAATTTCCTCTACAGCATTTTCATTTTCGGAACAATATATGTATACATATGTACACATTTTCACTGATTGTTTTTCTTAAAAATATATTTACATATTTGTTTATATCTTCAAAACGGTAACAGCAAGGATCTCAAAATTTGTTTCAAATAAAGGTTAGAATTGCAGTTTCTGGTTTTAGTCTAAACGACTTGGTACAATACAATTCATTATTTATAAAGTGGACGGAATTGGGCAAGTGAGCATGGCATCTCCCATATATAGTAAATATTGGTTTTTGTTTATCTACTGAACGGTAAAAGAAGAAGTGTCTGAATTTAATTTAAATGACTACTAAGTCATATGTCAAAAAGTGGGCGGAAGTGCATACAAAGTAAATATAGATTTTTGTATATCTCGAGGACGATAAAAGAGAAAGTTTGTGAATTTAGTCTAAATGATTTGGAAGTTAATCTAATTCATCACTTTTAAAGTGGGCAAAATTGTATAGGTGGACGTGGCATTTCCATAATTATTATATTTTGTGTATCCTGAGAAAGGTGATAGTAAAAGTTTATAAACTTAGTTCAAACAACTTCTTGGACAGGCCACGTGATTAGCCAATATCTGGTTGAGATATAATAAGTGGGCGTGGCAACTCCTGTTCATACTAAGTATGGAATTTTGTCTGTGTAGAAAGTGGTAACAGTTAAAGCTTCGTTATCTATCCACATCAATCAAAAAGAGAAAGAGATTGGTTAAGCGGAAATTGCATTGTATTCTTATCTTCTAATCTATATATCAGTCCATAGGGAACATTTATTGTGAACGAGCCTTAATTTTTTCATATTCAGTATACATCAAATCAGTGAACAAGCAACATCATATTTTTTCATCCTGTTAAAGATGGCGAATTTTGTAACCGAAAATGATGATTTGCGGAAAGCATGAATTTTATGTTTTCATTTGAAGAAAAGTGCTGCAGAGCTGCATCAAATTCTTGTCGAGGATTTATTTTCAGAATCCTAAGCGGAAAAAATGGATTGGATTGATCGAAAAACAACCAGAATGGGCCACAAGACACGGCAAGGTAATCATGCAACATGTCTATGCACCTGCATACATGGCAAACCCGGTTCAGAACACAGTCAAAGCATTAGGTTGGGAGCTGCTACCCCACCCGCCGTATTCACCAGACTTGACTTCTTCCGACTGCTATTTGTTTTCAATGATACGATACGCATTGGCTGAGCTGCACTTCGATTCCTACGAAGAAGTCGAAATTTGGGTGACTTATTGGTTTGCTTCAAAAGACTAACAGTTTATTGCCTAGCCAATAATTGTGTAGCCAGTAGTGGCCAATACTTTGAATAAAATGTTTTTAATTTCCCATAAAAATTATTTTATTTTCACAAAAAACCCTCATTTCATACCGGTACATCTGGTATATAAAAATAAGTAGTCCTTTTATATGTGTGCATCTCTTTACATTTTTCTTATAAGAAATATATTTTATGGGTATACAACATAAACCCTCGCCGCAACACGGAATGGTTACTCTAATATTTTATACCTTGCCTTTCTTGTGTTTACTTCTACCGCCACGGTGGCGGTCCTATCATTCCGATTTGAGTTTATTTTTTGTTAGGTTGGTATATCTGTTGTTGATATCCCGCTAAGTCTTAGCGTCATAGCTTGACTTTTGCAAAAGCTATGTAGCCAAGAGTACATTCAATCCTAATGTGTGCTGGCGATTGTTTACAATTTTGACCGTGTTGAGGTCGCAAAAGTCATGATTTGCGAGGCTGAGTACGATACCACATTCACCGAAAGGATCATTATTGGAGGCGTGACGTGAGTTTATGAGTCAGATTGTGGCTGAAACAATGAATTATATATCAATCCACCATGATGTTACTTTTTGTAGGGCTATGATAAAAACAGAGATTTTGCACAGTCAATCGAATCGTTTACAGCCTTAAAACTTTAAGTCCCCTTATGTGACTAACAAATTAAATCAGCCATTTTGCCAAAATGTGACTGAAAACTTTTATAAAAGAATCAATACCTGTATGCGTGGTGGTTGTGAACATCTGTCCGTTATTATATTTCATTTATAATTACCAAGCCTTACTCTTTCTAGGAGGTTTTTCAACTTCCCTCCAGACAACTTCATATAAAAAATAAGGAGGAAACCCCACTGAACTTCTCGCACACCTCTGGCGATGATAACAAACATATTAGACCAGAAAAACATGCCATCTACTGGGAAAAAATTACAATGCTAAAGAAAAGATCGTGTGTGCCGCTGTGGTATGGTAGGTAAGACACCCATCTACCAACCAGAAGGTCGTCGGTTCAATAACAGGCCAGATCATAATAAAAAAAAAAAAAAGTTTTTCGACAGCGGTATCACCCCATAACATTAGCTGGTAACTGGTTATGAGGATTTAATACTATTGAAAACTTCTCTAAATGCATTTGCCGTTTGGAGCCGGCGTTAGGTCCCTTTCAATGAGTTTAAAAATAGAATCGTGTGCAGCTCATTGACTGAGAGAAGGCCCTGTGTTCCTTCATGGAATGTTATGGGAATTAATTATAAAAGTAAAGATCATATTGATTAAAGAAACTGAAACAAAGTAATGGATGCTTTGTGAAAAGCCTAGAGGAGCGACGGAGAAAAACAACAGTGCTTATCACGATGAAACACTTTGACTTTCGCCACGGAGAAAATTTGTATTAAAAATATATTCGGTGGCGGACGTCATCGTGAATCATTGAAAAAACGCTATCAATTGGAAAACATAGAAGACTGTCAATGAATTTTTCTTTGTTGTCATAAGTACATGACTTCCTAATGTAATTGCTAAGATGTTCATAGATGATAGATGTCTTACAGGCGTCCGTATATAAGAGAGTCCTAACAGACAATATCATTGAGAATCATTAGTGTTGTATAAAACTAAAATGTATGTTTAATTATAATTGTTTTTAATCATTGATTCCATATTTTTTCATATTGAATACCAATTTAAATCAAATTAAAAATATTCAACTCTAACCATTCTCCAAATATTAGGGAGATCGATTCTTTGACGTTTTTCAAAAACCTGGTTTCGAATAACTCGAAAAGAAGCACTTTTTTAAAAACCGGTTTTAGTTTAATAATAATTCAAGTAACCGGTTAACCGATTCTATTATTTAAATAAAATTCTTCCTAATTCTTTAAAAATAAGCAGAAGCTGTTGGAAGGCTTAAAATTAAAGTGGCAATCAATACTAACAATAATTCCAACACATCACAGAAAAACTATGCCAAAACGGTGTGCGAAGGCCATAAAAGACAAAGTTTATTACACAAAGTACTGAAAAATGCTTAAGTTTCGAACAGCTACTCAAGGAGCTTATTTCGTTTTTGTTTTATTATTTGGCAGAGAATGGAATTAAAGATTTGTTATTATAGTTATAATTTAGGTGCCTAAGATAACAAAAATTAAATATCTTACTTTGAATAAATCTATTAGTAATACTCGTACGAGTCCTTAATTGCCTCGACAAGACAATTTGCTTAGATTTCCAACAGCACTGTATGCAAATTTATTCACCGCGTATTTAATAGTGTGTGTTATGTTAGGTAAGAACCTACCTTCGAACCAAGAAGTCGTCGGTTCAATCCCAGGTCACACCGTTTAACCAGTTTCAACAGGTATATCACTTCACAACCTTACTAGCAACTGGTTATGTACTCGTATATTTACGCCGTGAAAAACTTCGCTTACTAATATATCCGCCGTTCGGAACCAACGTTTGTGGGCTTGTTGGCTTTCAATGGGTCTAGCTAATCATTCTTCATATATAAAAATCAAAATTTATTTGCAGAAGATGAGAAAAGGTTATTGTTGCTCAAGGGTGTATATCTTTTTCGATCTACTTTGGTTTTCACGTTCTTTGTGAGATGTTGAAAGTTGTCATATATCGGGTTCACTATCTTACTTTTTTTTCAACTAGTGCGAATGGTAACATTTAGCTCATGTCTGATTTGACAGATAATTAGTTTTATGCTTCCGTTGAACGAATATGGTTGTGTATACGCTTGAACAACGCTGGGAAATATTGCGACATTACTTTGAAAATCATGGTAATGTTGCAGAATGTGTGCGATGTGTTCAGATGAGGCTGATTTTGATCTTGGCGGATATGTAAACAAGCAAAATTGTCGCATTTGGGGCACAGAAAACCCGCACGCATATATTGAAAAGCCGATACACCCAAGACGAGTCACTGTTTGGTGCGGATTTTGATCCAGAGGCATAATTGGGCCATTTTTCTTCGAAAATGAGCAAGGACCGGCCATCACAGTCCATGGCGATCGTTATCGGACCATGTTGAACGAATTTTTGTTGAAGAGGAGGATATTAGCAACATTGGGTTTCAACAGGACGGCGCTACGTGCCACACAGCCGAAGCTACACTCGATGTTTTGCGCCCTGTTTTTGAAGATCGCATTATCAGTTTGGCCACCTTAGAGCTGCGATTTGACACCGTTGGACTATTATTTGTGGGATGCCGTCAAAGATAAGTGTTATGCCAACAACTGACGCTTTAAAGGACAATATTCGTGAAGCCATTGGTGAATACAGCTGCACACAATCGATAATGCGCTTAAAAATTGGACCGATCGTGTAGGCTACTGCAAGGCCAGCCGAGGCAGCAATTGGAGTGAAATTATTTTCGTTTATTAACCGAAAGGATTGTACTTTCAAATAAAAAAAGAAATTCGGGATAATATTCAGTAGTTTTTTTTATAGCATTTAAAAAAAAAAAATTATATATTCAGCGGACCCTTTATACAAATTTATACAAATAGTTAAACATGAGCATATTTGCAATAAAAATCGTATAAAATTATATATATTTAAATTAACCGGTTATTCGTGTTAAATCGACGGGTATATTAGTTATTCGAAAAATTAAGATTTTCAAAAAACCGAAAAAAAACGATTGAAACCGGTCGAATAATAACAGTCTGATCTCCCTACTCCTAAAAGACAATGTTGCTGAATATCAGCTTCTTGTAGTGTTGTGACATAACAATGAAGTTGTCATATATAATTCCCTTTGTTTACGTCATTGCCACTAGGATTTTTTAATGTAATTTTTCATTTACGAAAATTTTATAAAAAATTCGATTTGATACCAATTCTGTGACAATGATTTAATAATGAAAATATCATAGTGATAATGTCGCTCAAATACGCCACAGGGTATATCGCGTCATAACGGCCAAAAAGAAGTAAGCGACAAAAAACTAATAAAAATCATAAATGCACATTTTACAGCCATAAAATTTGGTGTGCTGGAGGAAATGATGGAATACTATCGATTATTATCAAAAAAACGAAAATCAATAATAATGGCGCTTACGTTTTTTTTTTGGTGGTTATGGCTCGATAAGTATGTAGATCCATTTTTCATATTATTACGTATTAGTTTTGTAATAAATTAACGAATAATTCATTGAAGTATTTGGCACGTCAGAGTTTGTTATTACATTTGCATAAATAATAGAATATATAGTTGAGCAACCATTCAATGAATGTCTGTATGACTTCAGAAAATATATACATGAATTGTACATATACTTTGGCTGGTAAATTTTTTTTTTTTAAATTAAATCAATAGTACGAGTAAGTTAGTGGAATAAAGAATGAATAAGACAATAATATTTTGAATTTGTATTTTTGCTAATTTTAATAAACAAGTACTATTTCCTATACAAAAAGCTAAATATAAAAAAAAAAAACGAATGTATACCGAGAATGTCCAGCAAGTCATTAGATTTCATTTGATATTACAGACGCAGTGATAAGTCAGGTCTCCGAGATAAGACAGACTGCCATTCAAATAATGAATTTATTACAATTTTGCATGATATTATATTGTGTAGGGCTATGGTACGGATAGAAGAGTCTACGCATATATAAACGAATCGATTACAGTCTTATTTCCTAAAATCCCTTACGTGATTAACAAATTAGACCAGTCATTTTGCCAAGTTGTGGACCACTGTGCTATATTATTCTTTATTTAAAATTGCCAAGCTTCACCGTTTATATTACGAGGGGTACTATTTATATTTCGGGAATAGCTAATAATGAAATATATTTTAAAATGAAAATGGCTTTATTGTTTTTCAATATATTTCCCTTGATGATCAATACACTTTAGCATTCGTTCAAAACATTTCTCAAAGCAGTTTTTCCATTCCTCTTGAGACACCTAAAAAACATGGTTTTTGAACGCTTTAACTGCTCCTTCGACGCTTGTAAATCGTTGACCACCTAGTTTACATTTGATTTTCGGAATCAGTAGATGTTATTGCGTGCCAAGTCAGAACTGTACGGAGGATGAGAGAGCAATTTGATGTTTTGACTGCTCAAAAAATCACCTGTTTGATGAGATGTGTGGGAGCTCGCATTGTCATGATGGAGAATGATTCGTCTTCGGCGGTTGTTTTTGCGAATTTCTCTGAAGACCGGCAAACAAATGGTCGTGTACCACTCAGAATTGAACATCCTACATTGCTCAGGCGGAACGGCCCTTTCGGCCGAAGAAACAGGCGACCATTTGCTTTGCTGTGCTTTTTCCACGAACTTTTTTTGTTGAACTTAGCTCGTCTTGGAATATACACGATCGATTGCTGTTTTGTTTCCGGCTCATACGCATATACCCATGTCATTTGTCACTTGTCTTTTTAAGCACCACGGTCGAACTTTTCAATAATGTCCTTACACCAATCGACGCGTGCCTTTTTTTGAGCGGTTGATAAATTATGGGGTATTCAACGTTAACACTTTTTTACAACTAAGTGTTCATCCAAAATCGTTTGTATCTTGCATTATCAGTACACGCACCATTACGGAATTCGTCGGAGACCGAACCACAACCACGATTGAATTGAATCACTATACCATCGATATACTGTGGTTTTTATAGTGCTTTATTGCTATAAGAGGGACTGAGTTCATCGACACATTTCTGCTGAGATAATCCACGTCGAAAGTTGTGAAAAATTGTACCAAGAAAACCTTTTTGACCAAATTGATTTTCTTAACTCACTGTAAACAAAACAAATAGCACTTGTACATCAGAACATTGTGAGTACGTTTATGCTAAAAAATGTCAAACTTTTTTATGGTGTTGCCAGCTTTTAGCTATTGACATTGGTGTTGCCAGTTCTCGAAATATAAATAGTACCACTCGTACAACACAGTTATAGTAAATCACCGTCACAAACGTTGACAATGGCAAATCACCGACGAATGATGATGATGTTTTTTGGTGTCATACAATACTTTTTAATGTTATTCTTCAAATTTTCATAGATGACTAAAGTTGATTTTGTATTACAGGCTTCCGTGTATTAGTAAATCAGAGCAGACAATATCATTGAGAATGATTAGAGCTTTAGCCTCTAACGAAGAAGCGTAGCAGACAAAATTCTGCATCATTTAGTATGTAGTCGACTTATAATAGACAATGTCACTAAATGTCAGCATTTAGTCGACTTATAATATTCAATATCGTCAAATTTCAGCTTTCTTTAATATGGTTACATTATAGTAAAGTTGTCATACATAACTCCCTCTGTTTGTGTCATTGTCATGAGGATTCATTAATGCAATTTTTCATTTACGATAATCTTATACAAATTTCGTCTTGATACTAATTCTGTGACAATGTTTTGTCGATGAAAATATCACAATGACAATGTCGCTCAAATACTCCACAGGATATATGTATGGATTGTATGTACATCTTTTACGTTTTTTTTTTATATTTATTTTGTTTTTATAATTTTTTAAATATAAAATTATGTATTTAAGTATGTACGAGTACATAGCTTTTTTATTGTTGCCTTATTTGTTTTATATTTTCTGCTTATTAAACTTTTGGTTGTAATTTTTTGCGACAAGTGCTTGCCTATAATGTTTCTGGTTCATTGTCTTATTTCCTTTCTTTTCTTTTTCCTATTTCCATTCATTTTATTTCCATTCTGTTTACTTCAATAATTTTAATACTTCGTTACTTTTCTTTCTTACACAATTCTCCTGTAAAATGCAATTGTGCTATTTTTTATCTGCAATTAAATGTTTTGTGTGGAAATATCAAAATGCTTAACGAAACCATCTACTGCTGTCTGATTATAAATATTTTGTTATTAATATGTGCGTGTGCACGGTGGGGAACATCATAGAGCCATTTCTAAGAGCGGTAAATTTACGTCAAAACGATAAAAACAGGGTTGTTAAAAAAATATAACAACCATGTTTATTTTGACAATTACATTATAATATTGTTGTGTGATTTGCAGTTTGTGAAAGTAAATAAATAAATACAAATTGTGTAAAAAAACAAAATATTGAAATTTATTGTATCCATTTGATTTATTTATTGAAGTCTTTAAACCTAAGAAAAGTAAGCAGAAAAGAAAAATGTGTGTGATTCAATGTTATACTATTGCATTTACAGAAAAAGTATTGGCATCATTCTTATTGAAATATTAAACAGAAGTGGTATACATATAAACAAAAACATAAAAAATATATCAATTACAATCATTTTTAATTTAGTAATCAAATAAACACATACATTTCTTACACCAACTTTTTTCAAATATTTTCTTTTTCTTAACTTTTTGCTTTGTTTACATGTGTTGTGTTTTGCAACCAACTTCACTATCAAACTCTCTGACAAAAGCGGATTTTTAAATTGCAAAGAGTTGTTGCGTTGCCGCCGCGTTTTTTCGGTATGCTCCATACAAATTGTATGGGTATGAGAAATTTTGACAACTAAAATACGCCTGCCGATCTTATTTAGGGATGGCTCATAACTAATCATCGTGACAAACGTTAACATTGGTATATTATGGATGACTTACCATGAATAATGTTGTTTAAAGTAATTGTCCAAGTTTTCCTGGATGAAAGAAGTTGAATTTGTCTTGCAGGTGTCTGTTTATTAGTGAGCCATAACAGACAATATTGTTAAGAATAGGGAGATCGGATAGTTATTATTCGACCGGCTTTTTCAAAATCTTCATTTTTCGAATGCCGAATAAACCGGTTAATTTAAATAAGTAAACTTTTTATACGTTTGTATATTTTTTTATTGAAAATATGCTTATCGTTTAACTATTTGTAAAAATTTAATTATTTTTGTATATATGACAACCTCGAACGTCTCACAAAGAACGTGAAAACCAAGGAAGATCGAAAAAGATACGAGTATGCACTCTTGAGCAAAAATAAACTTTTCTCATCTTCTGTAAATAAAGATTGATTTTTATATATGGAGAATGATCAAGTAGGCTTATTGAAAGGCCACAAACCCATAAAAGCTGGTTTCGAATGGCAGATATATTAGTTAGTGAAGTTTGTCATAGCGCAAGTATACATAACCAGTCGCTAGTATTGGTGTGAGGTGATATCGCTGTTGGAAATTGTCAGATGGTGTGATCTGAGATTAAACCGACGACTTCTTGCTTAGAAGGTAGGCCTTTACCTAACATACCACAGTGACTCACACACTATTAAAGAAGTGGTGCATAAGTTTACATACAATGCTGCTCATAACTAAGGAAATTTTTTTGCCGAGGCAATTAAAGACTCGTATATTACTAACAGATTTATTAAAATTAAAATATTTCATTTTTGTTATCTTAGGCACTTTAGGTATAACTTTAGTAACAAACCTTTAATTCTATTCTCTACCAAGTAATACAACAAAAACGACATTAGCTCCTTAAGTAGCTGTTCGAAACTTAAGCATTTTTCAATGCTTTGTGTAATAAACATTGTTGTTTATGGACTCCGCACATCGTTTTGGCCTAGTTTTTTTGATATTTGTTAGAATGATTGTTAGTATTAATTGCCACTTTAATTTTATGCTCTCTATCAGCTTTTGCTTATTTTTAAAACGACGTGGTCTAGCTCTGCGCTTCAAGAATGAGGAACAGTTTTATTTAAGTAAAAGAACTGGTTAACCGGTTGTTAACTGAAAACCGGTTTTTCAAAAAGTGCTACTTTTCGAATTATTCGAAAACCGGTTTTTGAAAAAGTCAAATAATCGATCTCCCTAGTCAAGAATCATTAGAGCCTTATTAGTTAAGGGCGCATGTAATCGTGTCTTTTGTAAAGGAAATACACCACATCAGCGCTTTAAAACTATATTGTGGGATTTTGGTATATTTGGTATTAATGTGTTACCCTGTCAATACCGTACTTATTTATGTATTCGACCATTTTTGTGTGTTACATTTGAATGTTGTAGGAAAAACAAGAAGATTCTGAGGTAATTTAAATTGTATATAAAAGTGACACCTTTTGCATTAGTTTTAGTTATCGTTTTGCTGTCATAAAGTAAAGTTGCGCTTAGGCGTAAATAAAAGTGTTGTATAAATGAATATTAAGTAACTGTATTAAGATAAACTGTATAAAGATAAAGTGAGAAAATAAAAATGGTAAAACAATAACAAAGTGGTGTTTATTTTATTTTGACGCAATTTAAAAGAACTCAAACGTTATAAAAAAGCTTAAAATCTTACATTGGAGTCAGAAGTGGGATTGCGTATATAAAATGAAATAAATTTAAATTAAATTAAAAAAACTCAAACGTTTTAAAAAAAGTTAAACCAGACAACCCAGGTTTCTCCAATTTTCTTTGGAAATGCGCATTCCATAAACGACACTACACCATATTCTGCATAAAAACTAAGGTATTAATGGTTTTAAAGTTCAGTAGTCGCAAAAACTCACGCTTCCCGACCTTCATCAACGCTGTGTCAAACTGGAATTTTATCGGGAAATCATTTTGAATGATCAGACCGATTTTCACCTCGGAGGCTATGTTAACAAACAGGATTGTTGTATTTGAAGCTTGAAAAACCCAAAAATTATTGTTGAAAAACCTTGCAGGTTTTACTAGCTGGCTACATTACAACTTAAATTATCGACAAGAAAAATTCCAAATGTACACCACGACAAGTAAACAAACAGTTGAAATTAATTATACGACTTCATAACCTCTGGTTTACTTCAGTCTGCATGATTTCTACCCAAGTAAATATTCTTTGAGGCCAACAACAGCATCCGAAGAACAATATGCACAAGATAGCTTTTGTTCTTTATTAAATGAATCGTGGTTTGGTTTTGACTTTTCAATTACGTTTTGCATGTGAAAACAAAGGCAATAACTATGAGTGTGTATGTATATATGTATGTATGTATGCATATCAATGGCAGCGATTGTTATTAAATTTTAGAGAAATGAAAAAAAAAACATCGAGGTTATAGTAGATCAAGACCGCCCAGTGTCTGATTTTAATTACATCGAACATTTCACATCTGTGCTAAAAATATACCAGAGTTTTAAAAGTTTTAAATGTTAATTGTTCTTAACGGAAATGAAGCAACTGTAAGGATTTTCTCTAATAACTTTGCTACCAGTACTCCTGAAAAATTGTATGGTAAACAGAATTATCATTTTACTTCCCTGTGGTAATCCAGTAGTGACTTTAGAAGTATGAAAACTCATTTTATTCATAAACTTTAAAACTGTATGCCAACAAAAAAAGGCTTTAGATAAAAGCGGGACCTAAATACTAAAGAAATAATATACTCTTCAAAATATTGCAATAAATATTATAAAATTCTTTCACTTAAAGGAATTATGTTGCAACTTTTTCGTCGATTTTAAAAACTACTTTACATCTTTGCGTGTAATGTATACATACATTGTAACACGTGTTTAGGAAAAAACTTTAGTCTTGTATTCACTGGTATGAAGTATACTGACATCTCACGGAAAGAATCTTGTTATTTTATATTGATATTCATACAATTTTGGAGATAAAGTTCCGTGCTATTCCAAAACCGTGTAATACGAAACTCGAAATCCGTACAGTTTTGTATATTGCTTTCACAAAATAATTAAGAAAACTTTGAAAATTAAAACAGAACATTTTTGTAGTTTTGGCCATGAGATTTCAATTAAACACAAATAGCATCTAATATTCAATTTAAAAAAGTGAAAAATAGTAATAGAAACTTTCTCGATCATTGTGTCATCCATAATAGAAAACATTACGTTTGAATTGAAGATACGTATTTTAGTGGAACGTTTAATCCGTGATGATTTTAGAAATAGTTTAAGGCTATAAATGTGTGTCTTGTCTTTTTGTTCCGTTCACTCATATCTATTTCCATGCCTCCAGTTGATGCTATTTAGCTACCGAGATAGTTAACCAGATAGCGTATTTGATAGACATTCATATTTACATTGATGAACCACTGTTCAAATATCAGCATAAGTCGAAATTTTTGTGAAATAATCGTATATAAAAAATTTCATTGATGAATCATAGTGATAACATCATTGTAATGTCACCCCACTAAAGAAAGCTGAAATTTATCGACATTGTCTGTTATAAGTCAACTACATGCTGAAACTAAGCGACATTGTCTGTTATAAGTCGACTATATGTTGACACTAAGTGACATTGTCTATTATGAGTCAACTACAGGCTGAAATTCAGCGGCATTGTCTGTTATCAGTCGATTAAACGCTGAAATTCAGCGACATAATCTGTTACAGTCGACTGCATGCTGAAATTTTTCGACAATGTCTGTTATGAGCAGACTAAGTACTAAATTTTAGCGGCATTGTCTGTTATGAGTCAACTAAATGCTGAAATTTAGCGACATTATCTTTTATAAGTCGACAACATGCTAAAATTCAGCGACATAGTCTATTACAGTCGACTACATGCTGAAATTTTCCGACATTGTCTGTTATGAACCAACTAAGTGCTAACTTTTAGCGACATTATCTGTTATCAGTCAACTACTTGATGAAATTTAGCGACATTATCTGTTTTCAGTCGACCACATACTAAAATTTCTCGACATTGTCTGTTATGAGCCGACTAACTGCTAACTTTTAGCGACATTGTCTGTTATGTGTCGACTTTATGTTGAAATTTAGCGACATTATCTGTTATCAGTCGAATAACTGCTGAACTAGAGCGACATAATCTGTTACAGTCGGCTGCATGCTGAAATTTTTCGACAATGTCTGTTATGAGCAGACTAAGTACTAACTTTTAGCGGCATTGTCTATTAGGAGTAGACTACGTGATAAAATTTACCGACATTATATGTTATCAGTCGACTACATGATGAAATTTAGCGACATTATCTGTTATCAGTCGACTACACGCTGAAATTTACCGACATTATCTGTTATCAGTCGACTGCATGCTGAAAATTTCCGACATTGCCTGTTATGAGTCGACTACATGCTGAAATTAAGCGACGTAGTCTGTTATCAGTCGACTAAATGCTGAAATTCAGCGACATAGTCTGTCACAGTCGACTACATGCTGAAATTTTCCGACTTTGTCTGTTATGAGCCGACTAAGTGCTAACTTTTGGCGACATTGTCTGTTATGTGTCGACTTTATGTTGAAATTTAGCAACATTATCTGTTATCAGTCGACTGCATGCTGAAATTTATCGACATTATCTGTTATTACATGCTAAACAATACAGGATTTTGTCTGCTAAACTTCTCCTTTATTGATGATGTTATCTGTTATGACTCACTAATAAACGAACGACTGCAAAAAAAAATCTGCTTCTGATATCTATGAAAATATGGACTTCGTTTGTCACGTTGATTTACTATAACTTTAGCCACCGGGAAATTCCATCACATCTTCCAGTGGTGTGCCCTCTATGTCTAGAGGTGTGGTATTTTAGCTGCTTGGCTTTGGAGATATTAATTGCAAAACCAGTTCTTAACGCGTTTTGTTGGACCCGTTTGAGTTTAAGTTGCATGCTAGACTGCATGATAAATTAAAAGATCTATGATCTATTGAAGATCCTCCAGCTAGGCATTAAGATCTCAGGTTATATTATTGGATTCCCGAGTCGCAGCTATCCTAATTGTTTCTAGCACAATGTTAAACAAAAGATGGAGTACGATTACCAGTTTTTTTTGTTGATCAGTCAATTCGTGTAAGATATGACCGTTGTGGTTAGAGCGCACGCATAACAAAACAAGCGACCCAGGTTTGAGCCTCAGTAGAGAACAATGCGATGAACATCTATTGGGAAATAATTACAATGCTAAAGTAAAGATCACCACCAATTAGCAAGGATCTTCACCACTACGCAGAATCATATGGAGGAAGCTACATTGTATTAATCATCTAGTTAACTTGAAAGATCAAATTGATTAAAGAAACTGAAACAAAGCAATGAATGCCTTGTGAAAATGTGCTCCCTAGATGCTTACCCGTCCCTAGGTGATGGGTAATAAAATAATCGTATGAATAGTTGCACATGGCCTTGAAATAATTCAATTATTTTCACAGGTAAACCTTTATATTGCAGCGATATCTATATTGTCTATTGAAGGCTTTTAGGAAGTCTATAACTGTGAGGTACATAGGTGTCCTTATCTCTATTAATTGCTCTATAACATAGTTCTTTTAAAAGTGCTTATAGGGTCCACATAAAGTAAATAAGTCTGAAAACAGCATGCTATAAATATAAATCCTTCCAAAAATACACTGTAGTATTTGCTTTTTAGCTGTGTACAGTCTTCAAATAAACACACATTAATTTGTATATAGTACGTAAATATATATATCTATGTAGATAGCGTTTACCCGATGTGCTCTATTCAGTACTCGTTTATCCAATCTTTATCATTGCCGTTCTCTCTCTCGCTTTCTGAAAGATGTGGATAGATAACGAAATTTTTGCTGTTACTGTGTTTTCGCATGAACAACACTTCATATTTAGAGTGAATGAAGATCCGATCTTGCCATCTTAATGATTGGCGAAGTTCGAAGAAAATATATAAACTTCTGTTATTTTCAATTCTAACTGGAAGATGCTAGACCTCTTGTGCAATTCCGCTCAGTTTTTGATTGACGATTTGTGTAGACTATGAAGTCATTTAGACCAAATATGAAGGAGGGGTAATTTAAAAGTTTAAATTTAAAAATGCAATAAAACAAAAACGGTTTGAAATTTTATAAAAATTTATTTTTTTGTTGTACAACGGAATATTATTTAATTCATATGGCTGCCGCGGCTGGCCTCACAGTATCCCATTCGATCGGACCAATTTTCGAGAACATTTTCGAGTGTATGTGGACGTATTTCGGTAATGGCATCACGAATGTTGGCCTTCAAATGCTCAATTGTCTCTAGTTTATCGGCATAACACTTGCCGTTAACGGAGCCATACAGAAAATAGAACAATGGCGTCAAATCGCAGCTTCTTGGCGGTCAATTGACATCACCATTTCACTAATTAAACAGCCATCAAACGTTTGACGCAATAAATAGATTGTGGCATGACATGTGTGGCAAGTTGCATCATTCTGTTGCAACCAAACATCGTTCACATGAATAACATGAAGAACGGGCAAAAAAAAAGTCGGTTGCCATGATGCCATAAGTGTCTCCATTAACTGTAATGGTTGCGAAGTATGAAAGATGAAGTATTGGCTCCACTTCACAAGCCGCTCCAAAAAGTCACTAGTAATGGGTGCATTGACTTCTGTGAGACCACTTTTGGGTTTTCTGAGTCCCAAATTCGGTAATTTTGCTTAATATGATTTGATGATTTTAAATGATGATAAAGTTCCAATAAATCCCAACGTTGCTCAAGCGTAAATCGATTAATGTCGTTACGTGGAGATAATATACTGAATTTTGTGACAGAATAGTATGACATAAGTATTGTCAGATCCAAATTAAGCCCTGGTTCAAATTTAAGCCGATAAATTTCCCGTCCATACATACATATATAAAAATCAATATTTACTTTGTATGGGAGGTACAATGCCAACTTATCCACTCCGCTTATTTTTCAACTGATTAATACCACTTATCTTATTCCGCCCACTTTTTGACTGATGATTAGTAATCATTACTAAGTTATTTGGTTCAAATTTAGAAACTCTTACTGTTATTATTTTGAAGATATGGGCAAATAAATATTTACCTCGTGTGGGAGTGGCACTGACCACTTGGAGTTTTTGAAATATTTATAGCCTATAGCTTCTTCCAGACATATTGAGAGAGATACTATAAAAATTTCAAGATAATCAGTTCATCCGTTTTGCTACATATCTATTAACCTTAAACAAACTTACATTTTGTTATTTTGTATAAGAAAGATAAAAAATTTATCCAAAGGAGTGTCACAGAAATTTTCATTGCTTCACTCTCAAAAGAATTCTTTCAGTTACTTTCGCAATTTTGCTTTTTTTTTAAATTAATCATGAATTTCTCTAATTTGAATATAATGAATAAAAACACAATATATACACATCCAAGTTTCATCATAAGTTAATACTTATAAGGATTGCTTATGTATGATACCAGCACTTTTACAGATAAAAATAAACTTAAGCGTTCATATAAGAATATTGCTCGTGTAATACAATACAAATAAACGCGAAAGAAAACAAATACAAAACATTACAGTTATTGAAGGATACATATATGGGTAAATGTACGGATATCATTCGTAGCTCATCTCTACAATAACGATAATGATGATAATTATGACGACTACGATGATGTCGTTGGGTAGCACTCGAGATTGTTCCTCGCAATTTCCTGTATGCCTCTTCACCATAAATGCTGCAGAAAGTTAAGTTTTTGAAATTTCTGAAGGGCATACTTCAGCGGTTCGTTCGTGTTTAAACTCTGCATTCATTCAACCAGCCGTACAGGGAATAATTTTCATTTAGAGAAAATTCCTTCTAAACAACACAAGAGAAAACAAATGACTACAATAACTGAAAGCGTATGATGAGAAAATTTGCATTTTCATACAGTCATTAGCAACTGATTAGAAACTCGTTTGTTTCTTACCAACAGCGTTTTCTAACGTAATTAACTCTGAGAGTATATTTAAAGCATTTCTGTATATTGATGTCATTTCCAAAAGGTAGTTTGGATAGTGAGAATTTGAGAGGATCAGAGAAGAAAAGAAGTGAATTCTTTAAATCCTCCTCTATTGTATGTATGATACTTTTTAAAATTTCCTGAATACTTTTTCGATAAGTCCTATACTTTTTTTTTAGCCATTCGTAAAAGCATCTTTGTTTACTTTATACTAAAGGTGACCAAAAAGAGAAATTTGTGTAAATTTTTACTAAAAAGATAAACAACAATACAAACAAACATTTTATAAAAGCAAAGCGACACACGTCCACTTCCGTTTACATCTATTCCATTTTCGTTCGATTGTATACACATACGCAGTAGAAAATTCTCAGCCAGATAAGGCTCAAAAAAGCTTATCTGTTCAATTATGTTTTATACCAGTGATGTGCAGAAGTAAAAATGTAGTTGTGTTAGTGAGAACATGGAAATTACTCTCTCAGAGAGAGTAAAATAGATATTTTAAAAAAATTAAAAAAAAAATTCAACATGCACCTGCCATACATGTGCATTCGTCGCTGTTTCAGTAACAACTAAAAGCAAGATCGTAAGAAACTTTTTAAATTATACTTCTGTGCCTAAAAAATTTGCGTACATTCTTCGTCTGACGACTAAAAGCAAGAGCGTAAGAATACGTGTGAATTGAACGTAAACAATTGTTTTATGAAAAGCTCATGACTGCTTTATACCAGCAAACCATAGAAAAATATCAATTTTTCACTGACTTCAGTTTCAAGTGAGTTTCTTTTTTCTAAATTGTGCAAACTAACTCGTATTGCTACTATTGGCTGTTTTTACAGGTTCATAACTTTGAGTTGACCACACTGCTTTATTTGACTACCGATCTAACAGCTAGTAGTTGCTTTTTGTTTAGTTTGGTTGGATATTTCATTATGAATAGACTTACTACTATCGTATGTGCCGTCAATTTGGTGAATGATATTGATGTTGAGTTTTCATTTAAAACTTTGTTTGCCGATAAAGCCAATTTTTGATTGAATGGCTGTGTAAATAAGCAGAGTTGTCGCATTTGTAGTCAGGATAATAAACAAGCTTTTGTCGAAAAACCATTGACTTCATAAAAAATTACTGTTTGGTGCGCTTTATGAGCTGAAGGAATCATGTGTCCATGTGTCATCAAAAACGCTGATAGAATGTTACTGTCAGTAGTGAGCGGTATGGGGAAATAATTAGAAATTTTTTCGTACCTCAATTGGCTGGCATTAATTTTGCTGACTTGTGGTTTGAACAATACATGAAATAATCGTTAAAAACTACACGGAAGGCATTCTTTTTATATATACTTTATTCACTTTTGAAAATTGTCTGTGGTTTTTCAATTTTTAAACCAAACGTTTGAATAATCACCCTTTATAATAAGAATAGTTTTCTCTGGAATACCTCTCAAAATCCACAAAAGCTATTATATTGGAAAGTTTAATTGATTTGAGTGTTTGATGCGTAGATTTTCCTCCACTACTGGAGAAATAGGCTATAACACGAGAAAGGCTTAAGTAGTAAAGGGTCCGCCATCTAACGTTCTTTTTTTCAACAAGTGCATATTTCGTGAATGGTAACACTTAGCTCATGTCTGATTTGACAGATAATTAGTTTCATCCTTCCGCTGAACGAATATGGTTGTGTATACGCTTGAACAACGCTAGAAATCTGGGCCTGCGATCGACTTACAGAAGATGCCTATTTTGCCAAAAAAAAATCATCTTTTCAGATGAAGCTCATTTTGATCTTGGCGTGTATGTAAACAAGCAAAATTGTCGCATTTGTTTCACAGAAAACCCGCACGCATACATTGAAAAGCCGATACACCTAAGACGAGTCACGAGTTTGGTGCGGATTTTCGTCCAGAGGCATAATTCGAAAATGAGCAAGGAGTGGCCGTTACAGTCAATGGCGATCGTTATCGGGCCATGTTGAACGAATTTTTGTTCACAAAAACTGAAGAGGTGGATATTAGCAACATTTGGTTTCAACGGAACGGCCCTACGTGCCACACAGCCGAAGCTACACTCGATGTTTTGCGCCCTGTTTTTGAAGATCGCATTATCAGCCCCAGAGCTGATATCGTTTGGCCAACTCAGAGCTGTGACCTGACACCGTTGGACTATTATTTGAGAGGTGCCGTCAAAGATAAGTGTTATGCTAACAAGCGATGCTTTAAAGGACAATATTCGTGAAGCCATTAGTGAAATACAGCTGCACACAATCGATAATGTGCTTAAAAATTGGACTGATCGTGTATGGCTAGCCGAGGCAGCCCTTTGAATGAAATTGTTTTCCATTATTAGCCGGAAGGATTGTACTTTCAAATAAAAAAAGAAATTTGAGAAAATATTCAGTAGTTTTTCCTATAGCATTTTCAAAAAAAAAAAAAAAAAAAAAAAATTATTTGGCGGACCCTTTATCATTTCACTGTCCTACCAAAAGAAAAAAAAAGAACTATCAAAACCAATTGCAGAGATTTAATGTGAACAAGGTAATTTGTATAGTAATTCAAACAGCGAATAAATTATTTCGAACTCTGGTGTGAGATGCTATACGGTGTGAATTTATTGGAATGCTTACTTTGCTAAATATAATCCATTTGCAGTCCCAATTAAAAGTAATTGGGAGGCATTCGTTTGTTATCTCAATGATTGTTAACTTTTAATATACATATGTTATGTGGTATCACAATTTGAAATATTATTCTAATTAGTAAACGATAGCTGCACTTGAATGTTTCAGTATTCACTACAATTAATGCTGCAACTGTAGCCATACAACATTTGTTATTGTTGCCGCTCTCTTAACATGCAGTCGTGGATTTTATTACAAAACATAGTAAAACTTTTCTAAAATTGTTGCGTCAATGGCCTCCTTTTAAGCCACATACTTTATACAACACTAGACGCAAAAATAAAGAAAATAATATGAGAAAAGCTCTTCTGCAACATAAAGTAGAAAACGTTTATTTTTATTAAATTCTTTTCATATATGTACGAATGTATGCCACTAAAAATTGTAATCATTATTCTTTTAAGGTTTTAGGATATAAGGAGTTGGAATTTTTGAATTCCAATTCTAAAATTTCGGTAAAATAATAAAATGGCTTAGTTAACGAATGACGTCTTTAAAGCAGTTTCTAGTGTTAAGAGTTTTTGTTTCGGGTTGTAAAAGTTGTATAAAATACAGACATTAGCTTACGTTGCTAGAATTGGTATTATGAGAGTAAAGTCTATGTTTAGGACAATGGGAAATAAATCGAATATACGACTTTTCATGAGCAAGGCAACTTGACGGAGAGAGGATCTGAGGGTCTCCTTGATTGTTCTTGTACAGGATAAGAAAATTTAATGACTTTGAAAAACGCTTTGTGGCAAAATAGCGTAATAGGAGTGAATAGAGTGGTTTTGAAACTGTATTTTTCTGTACAATTTAACGTGCAAAATGCAGGATTAAGGCTTTTAATTCAATTCAACTATCAGCGCTTGCTGCATCTCAATACTCTTCAATTTCAAATTGTAAAAGTGTGCTATAACAGATGTTTGTAACCAAATGGAAAAGAAGATACCATTGTTGTGGATTTGACTATCCCTTATGTGACCGACAAGGTACCCGGTTACCAAGTGTCATAATTGAAACTGCTTGAGAGCTCCTGGCTTTTAATATTTTATTAGATTTCTCAGCTTTAAGAATAATTTATACATTCGTATAGACGTAGCACGTCGACTTTCTACCAATATCCTTAACTGTCCGACAGGGTACCCAGGCTGGTACCTTTATGCATTTCTATGAAAAAAATTCGAATATCACGTTTTATTTTTCAGATTTATTATTAATTATATTGGAAAAAGGTAACAAAAATAAATTTACAAACATAAATTTCAAATTAATATCGGATAATTATTATAGATTTTGGACATAAATGGTTTAAAACTCGTTTTAGACTCTGTTCAGAGTATAATCTCTATTAAAGTTCAAGTGCGAGTTTTAGTCATTAAATTAAAATTTTTAGGACGTTGCTTTAACATACAATTGTGAGCTAAGATCGCTTAAAAATTGTCTACGGCGGCGTGTGAAAAAATTTGCATTGTGCTTCACACATGGTTATATATACATACGTCAAGCCAGATTTTGTTGCTTATATCTTCAAAACCTTTGTACCGACATATACGATTTTTTTGCTCATATCTCCAAAGCCTTTGACCCGCTTGTTCTCATTTGCCTACTGAATACAGTAATTCAGTAACACTATGTTTAGTAAAAAATTAGAACAATCGAGAAAAAGGTTTTGAAGATATAAGCCAAAAAATATGGCGTGACGTTACATGCTACATATGTAAGAGGGGTGATACATTGGCAAACATTTGTTTGCAAATATCGCATATAGCCAATCGCATTCAAGGGAAAATATGTTATCCATGTATGCGATTGGCTATTTGCGATGTTTGCAAAAAAATGTTTGCCAATGTCCCACCGCCTTAAATAATGTATGATATCAGTGTTGTTACATCTGCAGCGATAAAAAATAATGACTGCGATTACTGTTTGCAAGTACATTCCCCAAATAATTCCTCCATTTTGTCAGCATCTCCTATAGTCTTATTATAATGGCTTATAATTTCTGATTAAGTCGTCAAAGTGTTTTCTCCAGTCGGTAGCTATCATTATTACGGTTTATTTATTTTTTAGTACATACGAAATTTCGAAACATCTCTTTAGGAACTAACAAAATATAAATCCGTTCTTCCTCTACACTCATTAGACGTTTGCTTTCTATTAGTTTTTCTGTCCAGAAGAACCTGGTTTTATGCGGCTTATTTTTGTGCGATTTTATTTCTGTGCGACTTTTTTGTGCAATTTCATTTTTACCGCAATTTATTTAATGCGGTGCGCCATATTAATTTTTACGATAGTTTCTGATCGCTATATGAAAGCTACACATAATAAACGAAATTATCAGCAGTGTTTGAAAAAGGAACATAATTAAGAAATATTACGCTTATTTTTTATTTGGTGTATAATTTTGAAATATGCTCGTATGTTGTTGACGAACCCAACGGTCAGTATTTTTATATCGATTATTGACATGTTTTTCATCTTATTGAAATGATTCAGTATGGAACCTCAAGGGACCATGACGCTATAAATTATGTGACAGATATTTCCGATAAAAAAGCAGAACCCTATAGAATGACCGGACTCAAACTTTGCAATAAATTAAAACATCATTTCCTGACCATCGATAACAATTCTGAAAAAGCTATAAAACCTCAAAAGAAACTTTATTCCTGTATATCGGGCTATCGAGATATATACATGCTTATGGTAAAACAAGCCATGTACTAAAACCTGATTACCGAATACATGGTACCTCGAAAAATGACAAATGAGGTGTTATCTTTTAGGGATGAAAGCGATTATTGAGAATAATGATTAATTTGATTTTTATATGTAAAATAATTAAATATGTAAATAAAATGTTTAAAAATATTCACGTGTGTGCTTAATTAAATGAATAAAACAAGTTTTGAATTATATTCGACTTGAGCGGTCCGTATTAACCACACAAAAAAAAAGAAATTATTTATGTTGCGAAAACTATTTTTATAGCGTCTTTTGAAGTTTTGTTTTATTTATTTTTTTTTATGTGATTTGTTTTATGCGGTCCCTATCCACCGCACTAAAGCGGTTTTCCCTGTATATAGATATCCGTAGAATACTTCTGCTATAGTATACAGTTGCAAGATAATAACTTGGACGGAAATTAGCGTTTAGGACAACCCAAATATCACGAAATGCTGCGGTTTTATCGGATCTGACAGCTGATGAATGAGTTTCATAATTATCGTATTAATCGATACAATTAATGGCTTACTATCTTGATCAAAAAGTTTTCTGAATAACCCCGTATGGCAGTCCCATCATTTCGATTTGATTTTTTTTGTATTAAGCTGGTACATCTTTTGTTGATATTCCCGCTAAATCTTAGTGTCATAGCTTGACATTTTCAAAAGCTACGAAGTCAAGAGCACATCTATCTCTATGTATGTTGTTGATTTTTTAGAATTTTAGAAACGGCTGCTGAAACGCGTTCCCCGTAATGGTGTTTTAACTCGATTGAACAGAAAGAAGTCCCAGGGAGCCAAATCCGGTAAATTCGGTGGCTGTTGGATGGTATTTGTTGCATTTTTCGTCAAAAAATTCCGAATAATGATGGAACGAGATTTCTGCCCACAATTCTGGTCTTTTTCGGCGAATTGCTTCAAGCAAACATCTCATAACGCCCAAATAGTACTCTTTGTTAACTATCTGGCCTTCTGGTAAAAATTCATGATGCACTTCACCCTAGTAATCCAAACTATAAACATTGCTTTTTGTTTGACTGGAAACGACTTGGTTTTTTTTGATCTCGGCTCATTTGGTGAAAGCCATTCACTTGCCTGATATCTGGATTGCGTGTCGTACTCATAAACTCACGTCTCGTCTCCAGTAATGATCCTTTTGATGAATGTGAAATCGGATTCAGCCTAGCAAATCATGTTTTTTGCGACCTCACCACTGTCAAAATTGTACAAAATTGCCAACTCACATAGAGACAGATGTACTCTTGAATACGTAACTTTTGCAAATGTCAAGCTATGACGCTCAGATTTAACGGGAATATTAACAACAGATGTACAAACAACAAAAAAAAAAAACCACACGGGAATTATTCCGAAAAAGTTTTGATCAATTATTGAGCATCCGCAACTAAGATATTATTTGATTTATGAACACCAGCATATATCGAAATATCAAAAATTGAATTGCTTCGGAAGTCTGAAATATATAGTTTTTACCGGCTAATTTTTTAATGGGTTTATTTATTTATTTTTTTTTTGTTCGAGACCAGCACTCATGGGTAACCCCTACTCATGCAGTGCATTGTGAAGGTACTAGGAAAATAGATTGTGGGAAGGAGGATAGAGTGAGTAGTGTTTATGGACATTCGACTTGAATTTGCTCATGTCGTAAGTGGCACGGAAGACATTCTTAGGAAGATTGTTTCACAAACGAACAGTGCAAGCTAAGAAAAAATTCTCCTATAATGCGTTGTGCGATTCACTGGACAATCAACTAGAAAAGGTTGCGCTCTACGAGAAATACGAGTATTACGTAGAAATATATGATTTTTAGTAATTATTTCCTTAATTTCGTCAGAACACATTCCGTTATAGTACCGATAGAACAATGAAACACACTCCACATTGCGACGATGCTCTAATGAATCGATAGAGTTCGTCCTCTCCTGTACGCGGTCGTGAAGCTCTAAAATAGACTTTGAAGCACCTGCCCATACATGAGAGTTGTATTCCAATTTGGTTCGGATATAGGTCTTGTAAATATTAAGGAGATAAGATGGAGTGAAGTAATTCTTACACCGTTTTAAAAAAGCCAAGGCACTTGAATGCTTCTTTCGACACTTGAAATATGTGCTCTTTCCAACGAACGTCACAGTTAGTTGTCATGCCCAGAACATCAAGAGCATCTGATTCCTGAATATCTACATTACCCATAGATACAGATGACAAAACACCACCACGTCTGTGTGACAGAAAACAATATTGGGTCTAGCGCGCGCTAAAGTCACTGTAAGCGTGTCGTTCATATTCTGCCTTTTCGCCCCAATCCGCAAAAGGCTCGGCCTACGATCAAAAGAATATGAATGACAAATGTTGCTGTCATCTGCAAAAGAGTAGAAAGGATTAGAAGTGAGAAAGAGAAAGTCATTAAGAAATATTAGATTGATTTTAAATTGCAATTTTTGTAATTTTTTTTTTTCCAAAAATGTGTATTATATAAGAGATTTGTATGAAGGTACTCGTACCTTGTAGGCCAAAATGTGTAGTTTTTTGTCAGTGACATAAAAGTTAAATATTCTAATAATGTCACTGTCTATTAATTTAATTATTTCAGCAAGTGCGTCATGAGCATTTTGTTTTAAAATCTTTTGATATCATATCTAACTTTATTCTTTGTTATACCTGGACCACTTAGACGATTCCCTTCGGACACCAGTTCTGGAAACTTCGTTAACAATTCATCTGGTGACTTCGATACCACTCTATGGTTATGTTTGTTTTTATTTTTTTGTAGAAATTTCTAGTTTGTGTGGAAATTTTGAATTTGTTTAGAAATATTTTTACTCGTATGTGTACATAGATCTAAGGCAATAAAAAAATCAGCAACATTTTACCCATGTCCATATGGTATGTATTCTATAGTAGTTGTGTTTGCCTTAAAATTTGTAGTAAGTAATTGGCTTTTACTACGATAGATATTGTAATTGCTTTAACGCTATACTGTGCAATCAATAATTCATTCATTCAATCATTAATTTAATTTTTTTATTTCCATTGGTTCATATACCATATTCTCTTTCTACACGTGCTTAAAAATTTTTGTATGCGTTTTGGCTGAATAAAATAAAAGAAAAAAATGCAAAATATTTTTAATTACAAAACTATTTCTAAGTCTGTATGTACATAGTACATACATATATAAGTATGTATACGGGAACAATTTTTTTTATATGTTTTCGGACTGCAATCAACTCAAACATTGAAAGTTTTTGCATAATAGTACAGATGCTTGAAATTAATTAAATTCTACAATAATATTGAGTAAAAAATATTTTATATTAACGCACATACATCAATACATGTGGATATTTTTATACATACGTATATAGAATTCGGTAGAAATATTCAGACCTGCAACTATTGAAACTTGATTATTGCTGTTTATTAGCTCTAAGAAACTTTACTTCTATTATGGCAAGATGGCTTTAAAGTTCCGTAGAACTTTTTAATGATGAAAGTAATACGGCTTGCGATGAAGAGCGTGACAATAAAAAAGATGAAGATGCTAGGGACATAGTTAGTTAGTTAGTTGGATAGTTACGACGGGTAGCCAGACACCAATCCAGCTCATTTGGGTACAATATTGATCCCACTGTAATACCCTAACCAGTAATCCGAAACCTACATGTCCGCATTCCGTTCCGAACCGAACCAACCAAACGCATGCACGAAAGAAGAGATCGTGCTGATACTCACATCGGTTATTTACGACAAGGCATAGCGTAATGGCCTGCCGAGGAAAGCATTCCTAATATATGAAAGTTTCAAACACTGGCACAAGAAAAGCTCGGCAGTCTCCTCCTCTTCCTCATTCTGACAAACCCTACAGTAGTCACTGAACGGTAGATCCAATCTGCTAGCATGTGCCCAACCACCCAATGCCCAGTAATCCCAGCCGCCAGAATTCGTAGCCTATGTCGTGGCATCGCCATAATAGACTCCGAGCGAACCCAATCATAGAGGGGCCAGATTTATCTTGATACAGAGCACGTGGGTTCATCATCCGACCGTAACTGCGCCATTCCCAACATGTACCGCAGGACCAGAAGTCTGCAAAAAGAAAGTGGCATCCCAACTAAGTGGTCAATCTCTTCATTACTGACGAGAGAGCCCACCCTCGCCAGTTCGTCTGACACACAGTTCCTCCTGGTGTGATAGTGAACCCTTAACCAGATAATCTCCACGTCTGAATGTCTCGTCATCTCGTTCAGAGGTGGAATTATATACCCCATAGTACATCAACCAGTTCGCTGCCCTCTTTATCGCCAAGACCTCCGCCTGTAAGATACTGCTGTGGTCCGGCAGTTTAAAGGATACTCCAATTCCATATGCAGGAATATAGATACCGCCCCCAACCCCTTCTGAGGATTTCGATCCGTTCATGTTTACCTCAACAAAACCGGGCCCAATTACTGGCTTTGATGAGATGCACACGATGAAAATTCAATCCAGGAAGGGTTTGGGTGTGTAGTATCTATCCCATCACGGATGGTATCCAAATATCTAAAGATGGCCGTACGCCCGTAGATCCTGTCCGATGCTAGAGCCATAAACTACTAAGAGTTTACGGAAGCAATGGAAAAGATGAAAATAGGCAAGACAGCAAGGTATGATGATACATAGCACCAGAATTTATAAGATCCATGGGCAAAACAGGGCAGACGCTACTAAAAAAAGTAATGAATATGAATGAAGAATCGCAAAAATACCCGAAGATTAGAAAGTAGCAGGAATAAAACCGTAGAATATCTCACTTAAGCGTTCCTGGAAAAATATACCAGCGAATATTGATGGAGAAACTTAAGGCTAAAGTAGAACCCCTCCCAATAGGGGCACCCATTATCTTATTCTTACAATAAAAATGATATCTAAAAAGTGTACAATAAACAAGTAGATGTGTACTTCATTGACCGTAAAATGTCATGCAGAAGCAAAGCTTCTAAGACATTTATACAGAGAATAATATATACGGGGCGTGCAAAACAACTTATCGTGTTAGACAGGAAGATAAACTGATCCCGTACCTTTTTATTTTACTCCTCGAATATATATTTAAAGGCTGCAAGCAAAGAATGATGACATTTACTACGTGTTACTGGAAACTGCAAACAATAAAAACAAATAAGCTTAGACAGCTTATTTGGCCTTTATAGTAAACACGGAAAATAAGCTACAAGGCAACCTCAACAGATCTGTCGATGAAATGGCCAGCAGAGGTTTCCATATAAATACGAAGCAAACGGAAATAATGATACTTAGTCGTGAATAAGTTGGCGAGGGAAGACTCGATCAAAAATATCTTTAAAAAACAGCTTGGAGAGAAAAACGGCTAGAACAACAGCTCGATATAAATAAAAATAAAGCATCACATACAAAAAGGTAGATGAAGTCCGAAATAAGTAACTATAGTTCCTGACAACCTGCATAGAATTTGTTTGAAAGGCATAAAATTAAGTTATTTTTCCCGTTACTCCTCTTGGGAGTATATGCCGCTGTTTTTGCTTCTTTCCATGTTAGATTATTCTGTCTTCCTGTACGTTTCCAGCTATCTCTTTGTCGTCCACTATTTCTGACAATTATTATGGGTGTGCATAACATGTAAGCTCTAACCGTCTACTGATTAGGACAGAAAACAAGGAACATAAGCAATATAAAGCTTAACTTCAACACTTGAGTTGTTGCAGGAGAAAACGCTATCTAAACGCAATTCATGATAAATGGAAACGTTTAGCAATAAAACATTTCTAACTTCAAGGAATACCCTTACAAACTTCTGCGCAAAGGAATAAATGCAAATATATTTCTACTTGGTTTTTCAAACTTATGCAAATATTTGAATCCAAAATGTTATATTATAGAAGAACATGGATTTTCAGTGATGAAAGATACGGTTTTTTTTGGGACTTAAGTAAAAATACAATGAAAAATATTTTTTTTTTAATTAACATGTTGATTTATTTTTAAAAGCAAACCTAAGTATTTAAGCTCTAAGTGTTTGGATGCGCACAAACAGCGAATTACTTAAAATGTTAAGTACACTGAAGTTAAAATGCCCTAAAAAATAGGTATTCATACAAAGTATGAATATGCATAAATTTATGAAAACTCCTCAGTGTAGCTAGCGAAGTTTTAGCTCTTTTCAAAATCTCTTTGAAATTAAAAAAAAGAAAAACACAAAAACATGCCCTACACTCCTTCTTCGTTCATGGCTAATAACGCAGAATAACCAGAAGCGAAACGGAGAAAATTGGAACTAAAGGCTTAATAGTTTCGTTGGTGAAGGATAACAAATTTGTTAAAGGACTGTATCTGTCCCTCTCGCACGAAACTATTAATTTTGACATTTGTCTTTAATTTTTATTTATACAAAAATCTTGGTAAGTTTGGTAATAATTTTAAGTATATTGTCCGCAAAATAATTTTTTTTTTTGGAAACAGTGCGCAAAACATCGAGAGTAGCTTCGGCTGTGTGGCACGTGGTGCCGTCCTGTTGAAACCAAATGTTGCTAATATCCTCCTCTTCAATTTTTGTGAACAAAAATTCGTTCAACATGGCCCGATAACGATCGCCATTGACTGCAACGGCAACTCCTTGCTCATTTTCAAAGAAAAATGGCCCAACTATGCCTCTGGACCAAAATCCGCACCAAACAGTGACTCGTCTTGGGTGTATCGGCTTTTTAATGTATGCGTGCGGCCAAGATCAAAATGAGCTTCATCTGAACACATCGCACACATTCTGCAACAACCATGATTTTCAAAGTAATATTGTAATATTTCCCAGCGTTGTTCAAGTGTATACACAACCATATTCGTTCAGCGGAAAGATAAAACTAATTATCTGTCAAATCAGACATGAGCTAAGAGTTACCATTCACGAAATAAGCACTAGTTGAATAAAAAACGTTAGATGGCGGACCCGATATATGGATACACGAAGCTTTTTTAAGCTCTTTGTTTTGTACATATAAAAATTAATGGATTATTATTGAATCGAAATTTATGAATACCCGGGTGCTCTATTGCCATTTTATTAAAGGCGTTTTTTTTGTCGCTTACATATAGGTTAGTCATACTTAAAATAAAAATTTGTATTTGGTTTTATCCAATACGCTTGGCACTTTAATGTTTAATTAGCCGAGCTTTGTACATGTACATATAGTATGTTCAACATTTAAATGAGGAGCTAAATATGCTATTCTTAAGGCTCAACTATAATGTGTATAAGTAAACTCAAGCGACAGTTCGAATTCATATAAAACATATGTGACAAGCCATATTGTACTTAAGAAACTTTTCATCAACTTTCGTAAAATATTATTTGAATATGCAAAATGCGAAACTGAACGCATATTTCATACGGAAACGGCTGTTTAAAGCATTTTTGTGTGAGTGTTTCTATTCAATAATATAATCTCTACAAAAAGAAAACATTAAAACAATTAAAAACAAAATAAATAAATAAAATGGAAGGCGCGGATGAGAATACGTTTGTTTTTAAATTAATGGAAAACGTAATTTTTAAACTTAAATTCAAGAAATCACCAAATGTGTCTGTTATTTTTATTTTATTTTATTTTTTTGAAATTATTACTCAAATACTCTGTTGGTAATTTCGGTACTTTTTTAAGCGAACTACCAAGGCGAATTTAATAAGGTGGTCTTAAATTGAAAACGAATACAACACTGTAAAACAAAATTTCGGTGCGTCAATATAATGCAACACTTTAGTAAGGAAAAGTTATCAACAAAATACAGAATGTTTGTGTTTTTTGACGTACGCGAATGTATCAGCTGTTGCCTACCTAATAAATTAGGGCCACCTTATTGAATTCGTCTTGCGAACTACTAACAAAAACTACAAAATATACGAAAATATGCAACAGTCGGTTTAAAGTCTTTAAGGAAGGCGAATTGAGTATGGTGTTGCTAATTCGGCTGATTGTTTTTTTAACCGATATGGTGATTGATAATTGTCATAAGTTTTGTTTATGTTTACAATAGTTGTTGCTTTGTAGTAAACTTTAAATTTGAAATCAATTTTTCTTGTTTTTATATTTTTTTCCAGAACTGAACCCAAACATGATTTAAACAACCAGCCCTTTCAAAGACCACCGAATATTTTCAACAAGAGACAAACAAAAAAAACGAAAGAGCTTATAATCGGCCATTTTCAGGACCTACAAACATTTTCAAAGACCGTTTCAAATACATTCATATAAATTTGCAGCAACACTGCCTTTTATTTGTACAAAAAATAATTGATATACAAGTAATACAATTTATAATAATCATTAGAGCTCACTTTCACACTCGGCATGATATATAGTATTATTATAATAATAAATTTATTTTTTTCTATTTCATGTCAACAGTTACAACAATTCAAGGTTAAAAAGTATCCATAATGAAACACACTACATTATTGTCTAAAATGTATAGTGTTGTACATTGGACTGGTGCATTTCATGTATGCGTCATTGAAAAGAGTAGATACATGTTTTGCTATAAAAAGATGGTGCACGCCGTATTAGTTGATATTGAAGTCCATTGGACAAATAAAAGTATCACACAACTAGCAAAAACGATTCCTTTATTTAAAGGGCCTCGTCTTAAATCCCCAATTCAAATTCAAATGCCTAGATAAAGTATATCCTTTGCAGCGTACATGTAATGTACCAGCCTCATGTCCATCACGGTATATGTAAATGGTCCGCCGTCTAATGTTTATTTTCAAATAGTTCATATCTGATTTAACAGATAATTAGTTTTATCCTTCCGCTGAACGAAAATGGTTGTGTACACGCTTGAACAACGCTGAGAATCTGGGTCTGCGATCGACTTACAGAAGATGCCGATTTTATCAAAAAAAAAATCATCTTTTCAGATGAAGCTCATTTTGATCTTGGCGGGTATGTAAACAAGCAAAATTGTCGCATTTGGGGCACAGAAAACCCGCACGAATACATTGAAAAGCAGATACACCCAAGAGAGGCATAATTGGGCCATTTTTCTTAAAAAATGAGCTAGGAGTAGCCGTTATAGTCAATGTCGATCGTTATCGGGTCATGTTGAACGAATTTTTGTACACAAAAATTGAAGAGGAGGATATTAGCAACACTTGGTTTCAACAGCACGGCGCTACGTGCCACACAGCCGAAGCTAGACTCGATGTTTAGCGCCTGTTTTTGAAAATCGCATTATCAGCCGCAGAGCTGATGTCGTTTGGCCATCTCGGAGCTGCGATTTGACACCGTTGGACTATTATTTGTGGGGTGCGGTTAAAGATAAGTGTTACGCCAACAAACCAGAGACAATTGATGCTTTAAAGGACAATATTCGGTGAAGCCATTGGTGAAATACAGCTGCACACAATCGATAATGTGCTTAAAATTGGACCGATCGTGTAGGCTACTGCATGGCCAGCTGAGGCAGCCATTTGAATGAAATTATCTTCCATTATTAACCGGAAGGATTGTACTTTCAAATAAAAAAAGAAATTTGAGAAAATATTTAGTAGTTTTTTTTATAGCATTTTCAAAATTATTTGGCGGACCCTTTATTATAATTAAAAAGTTAACAAAAAAGGTTTACATTTAAAATGCAACAACACAATAAGTTTGTCCAGCTTTGCGTTCAGCCAAAGTCTCACCAATGCAGGAAATTTCTTTAAGTCTCTCAGCCAAACCAGCCTTTTCGTCAATTGATTAACGTATTCATGGTAAACATTACGATGTTCAAAGTGACTCAAAATGATTAATGCAAAACCTACACAACATAGCAAGAAAAACTTCACCAGTTAAAGCTCCGATTAATAAATTTCTTGGCAGAAATATTAGGTCTGCTTTGGGACCCAAAATAATTTGAATCTTATTAACTTTTTTTGGAATTTGTTTTCTTTTCGTGTGATTTCTTAATATTTCATAAATTCACAGAAATAAATAAATATTCACTTAAGGAAATATTTCCTCAATAAATAAAGTGAAAATAAACGTCAATACACACAAAAACATATTTTGTTTATGTCTATCTAAAATGCATATTGTAATGGCAACTCCACCTTATTGAATTCGCCTTGTCTTTAAGTATACATAAGTACAAAATGGCCATCTAATAATAATATTTATTCATTTATGCTTTCGACAGGCTTTTCGTCAATTTCGTTACGCAAGCTTATGCTTATGTTGGGCCTTTAGAGTGACTACCAAATTCCAGCTATTTTCTTAAAGAAGTAAAAGAACATAATTGACCAGCGTGTACTGATTAAATTTTTAAATAAATAATATTTTGTGCTCCCTCAAGAAACTACACCCATCAACACTCCAAAGTTTAAATATTTTTTAATTTTACGAATGATCGATTTTCACATTTCATTGAACGTTGTATCTATTCTGGTACTCGAAATTCGATAACCATCTTTAGTTTGACCAACTACATGCCAAATATATAAGAGATTCGTACAGAGAGGATTCAAATACAAGGACATACAATCAATACTTGTATACATACATATTCTTGTCAGCAATGATAATTAACAAAAAAACCAATAATGGAAATAAATGCAAAAAAAAAATACTTTTCATCCATTTTGTTTTTCTTACGTTTTCTTTGTTTCCCTCTTGTTTACTTTTTCTTTAATAACCCAGAGTCCCTGTTATGGTTCAAAAAATACCATAACACATATGTTAACATACGCTTGTACACTGTGCACATTGTATAAACAGATAGCATTTCTTTCAGACTACTTCTAAAGGGTGGCCAAATTTGAGGTTAGGAAGTAAATTGGCTTAAAAACACATTTTTTTTGACAAATTCAGTTTTATTCATACCAATATAAAATAGAAATATGGGAATTAATAATAAAATATGATGCCGGGCGAATGTCCACCGCTAGCACGTCGGCAGACGTCCGCTTTTTTCATAAAATTTTGAGCCACATTTTACAATAAACCTTCGCTTTTCTCGCCAATGCAGCGCAGAGATTCATCCTTCAGAGTATCAGTTGCTAGTGGTTTGTTCACTTATACCCGGTCTTTCAACTGGCTCTATAGAAAATAATCCAGCGGCGTTAAATCACAAGAACGATACGGCCGATTGACATCGCCAAATCGAGAAATTATGCGACCGGGAAACTTCTCATGCAATAACTGAATTGTTTGGCTGGCTGAAATCAAAGGCCAATGATGTCAACATTAGCTAATTGTGGCCACAAAATTTTTGTTATCATGGTAGCGCAGAGAGTTCACAGTGACGGCGTTTCCATGCCCATTTCCTAAAAAAATACGGGCCAATGATGTCGCCTAACCACAAACCGTATGGTGCGGTTTTGTCACTTTCCTTGAATGTAATGGTATTTCGAGGACTGTGTAGATTTGTAAACCCCATATGCGCCAATTATGTTTGTTTCCTAGGGAGATCAGATGGTTATTATTCGAACGATTTTAGCCAGTTGTTTTGTTTTTGTCGAATATGTTTTTTTTAAATCTTCATTTTTTGAATACCAAATAAAACGGTTAATTAAACACGCATAACTGGTTCATTTAACATGAATAGCCGGTTAATTTAAAATGAATAACCGGTTAACTTAACTGTCAATTTTAATGCACGTAAGACTCAATGTTGGTTTTTAACACAGAGACATGGTGGTGTGCTGTCATCTGTGTCAATGGGTAATGTGGATATGGAGGCATCAGATGCTCTTGAAGTTCTGGGCATGAGAACTCACTGTGAAGTTCGTTGGAATGATCATATATTTCAAGTGTCGAAAGAAGCATTCAAGTGCCTTAGTTTTTTGAGACGGTGCAAGAAATACTTCACCCAAGCTGATCTCCTTAATATTTACAAGACCTATATCCGTCCCAAAATGGAATACAACTCTCATGTATGGGCCGGTGCTTCAAAGTATATTTTGAAGCTTCTCGACCGCGTACAGGAGAGGACGAAGATGCTCATGAATGACGGTAGGGTAGTCAACTCTATCGATTCATTAGAGCACAGTCGCAATGTGGCGTGTGTTTTATTGTTCTATCGGTACTATAACGGAATGTGTTCTTATGAAGTTAAGGAATTAATTCCTAAAAATCATATATTTTTACGTAGTACTCGTATTTTTCGTAGAGCGCATCCCTTTGTAGTTGATTGTCCAGTAAATCGCACAACGCATTATACGGAGAATTCTTTCTTTGGTCACTGTACGGTTGTGGAATAACCTTCCAGCGAAATTATTTCCTGCCACTTACACATGAGTAAATAAAATCTAACGTCCATAAACACTACTCCCTCTGTCCTCCTTCCAATAACCTATTTTCCTAGTACCAGCACAATGCACTGCATGAGTAGGGGCCATCCCCTGGGTGCTGGTCTTATAAAAAAATTTTAAAAAAGTATAGTTTTTATACGTTTGTATGTTATATATGTATACCGAATAAGCCGGTTAATTCAACACGAATGAATTGTTCATTTAACATGAATAACCGGTTAATTTAAAATGAATAACCGATTAATTTAAAAAAGTATAGTTTTTATACGTTTGTATGTTTTTGTTCTTATTAATAATATGCTCATCGTTTAACTATTTGTAAAATTTTTATAATTTTTGTATATATGACAACCTTGAACGTTTCAGAAAGAACGTGAAAACCAATGTAGATCGAAAAAGATATGCACTCTTGAGCAAAAATAACCTTTTCTTACCTTCTGTAAATAAATATTGATTTTTATATATGGAGAATGATCAATAAGACTCATTCAAAGGCAACAAACCTACAAACGCCGGTTCCGAACGGCAGATATATTAGTTAGTGAAGTTTTTCACAACGTAAATACACATAAACTGTGGCTAGTAATGTTGTGGGGTGATATCGCTGTTGAAAATTGTCAGATTGGGTGGCCTAAAATTGAACCGACGACTTCTTGGCTGGAAAGTGTGTTTCATACCTAACATACCATAGTGGTTCACACACTATTAAATACGTGGTGCATGCATTTACATACAGTGCTGTCCGAAACCAAAGCAAACATTCTTGTCGGGCAATTAAGGGCTCGTATATTACTAATAGATTTCAAAGTTTAACATTTAATTGTTGTCATCTTAGGCACCTAATAACACCTATAATAACAAACCTATAATTCCATTCTCTACCAACAAAAACAAAATAAGCTCTTTGAGTAGCTCTTCGAAACTTAAGCAACGTTCAGTGTTTTGTGTAATATACTTTGTTTTTTATGGCCTTCATACACCGTTTTGGCATAATTTTTATAAGATTTGTTAGAATTATTGTTAGTATTGATTGTCACTTTAATTTTAAGCTCTCCGTCAGCTTCTACTTATTTTTAAAATGACGTGGTCCAGCTCTGCGCTTTAAAAATTAGGAACAATTTTATTTAAATAAAAAAATCGGTTAATCGGTTATTTGAATTATTATCAACCGAAAACCGGTTTTTTACAAAGTGCTACTTTTCGAATTATTCGAAAATCGGTTTTCGAAAAAAGTCGAATAATCGATCTCCCCATTGTTAACATAACCGCCTAATTGAAGATGGTCCTCATTACTAAAAATGATTTTGTTGAAAAATGCGTTGTTTTCATTCAGTTTATCAGACAGTAAATTTTTATAATTGAAATTATTTATTCAAGAGTGTAGCGTTCCAGAGTTCAAATTTCCAGTTTTTTATTAAATAAGTGTCAAAAGTTGACAGCTCAATTCTGAATATATCAACATTTGACATCCCATTTATTTCCTAACCTTAAAATTGCTCACCCTGTATAAATAAACGATTTTTGAGAAATTTAAAAGTTACACCAGTTTACAAGGTTTTTGTTCACACTTTAAACATGTATGGGGCTATTAATTTAGTTTGACTAACTTTGGAAAAAATATCTCGTTTTTTTTCCACCTGTCTGTCTTTATAAAGGAAATGTTAAAATGACCTTTGATATCTCACCTTGAAACACATTGTTACGCAAACAAACAATACCTAAAAACGAAAGAGATACACAACATTAGCCTTTAAAAGTGTATTGTGGGATTTTGGTAACACTCTACCTTTGCTAGTGCTCAAGATCCACACCTATTACATAGGAATGGACTATGAATCAAAAACGCTCCTTTTGCCCCTTATAAGCCCTCAAAGTGCAACTTTTATGCTGCAAATTTTAGTAGATAATAAATGATAGCAAACAAAAAATGTGCTATTAAAACACAAATGCACGTCATTGTACAAGAAAAGTCAATAATGTTGAAGTTAATGTCCCCGAGATCCAATTTTGAAACAAAAATCTATCTGTATCCCAAATATTAACAAAATAGATTTAGTCGCCGTTAACTTCTCTCGAGTCTAAGAAAAGCATATCATTGTGTTCCAAATTTCATTAGAATCGGAGTGTTAGCAAACAAAAAACGTTGCTTTAAAAGAATAAAGAAGTTATCTTCATTCTCCCCTTCATTTTAAACTTTCCTGGGTCCATTTTTGAAAAATTATCGCCTTCATTATCTAGATCGATGTATCTGTGTTTCAAATTTCAACAAAATGTTGCAACATTTTAATTAGGAGCTCACAGGTATGCCAAATTCTTAAACGGTCCTATTGCAATTTTTTTCGTTGCCCCTTATTTTGACATCTATTTTGTTGGGGAAAAAATGTTTAAATGCAGTTTGATAAAATTATTTCATTTTCTTAAATAGAAAGACGTCAAACTGGTGAAAAACAAAGTGGGTGCATCTGAATATCCAGCTGAAGTCTATATGCCATTAAAGTGAAAAAAATCAATTCATATTTCTTTCCTGAAACTTTTAATAATTTTTTTTTCCAATGATCCCGTGAGATCAAAAGCTGCACCAAACAGACACACGTTAGGAATGGAGAGGTTTTTGAATAATTCTTGTATCCCACGAGTTGGAAATAACAGGGCGCAAAACTTCGAGTGTAGCTTCGGCTGTGCAGCACGTGTTGCTCCTCCTCTTTAATATTTGTGAACAAAGATTCGTTCAACATGGCCCGATAACGATCGCCATTGACTGTACCGGCCACTCCTTGCTCATTTTCGAAGAAAAATGGCCCAATTATGCCTCTGGAACAAAATCCGCACCAAACAATGACTTGTCTTGGGTGTATCGGCTTTTCAATGTATGCGTGCGGGTTTTCTGTGCCCCAAAGGCGACAATTTTGCTTGCTTACATACCCGCCAATATCAAAATGAGTTTCATCTGAAAAGATGATTTTTTTTTGACAAAATCGGCATCTTCTGTAAGTCGATCGCAGGCCTATTTAGCGAAGCGAAAAAAGCGTATACACAACTATATTCGTTCAGCGGAAGGATAAAACTACTTATCTGTTGAATCATCCATGAGCTAAGTGTTACCATTTACGAAATAAGCACTAGTTGAAAAAAACGTTAGATGGCGGACCCGTTAGTAAAACAACAGAATTGTATTAACAAGCAAAGAATTTTGTCGGCTTGAACGAAATCTGGAAGCAGTTATAAAACCCAATAAAACCTAAAAAACCTTAAAAAAAGCCCAATAAAACCCAGAGGACGTATACGTAATTTTGTTAACCAGTCCAAAATATTTATTAATCATACTTAAGTTCAACCAGTTTTTTAAGTTCAGTATCACATAAGGAGAAATTAAATGATTAAGAAGAAAATTTTAAGATGATTCAAAACTGTGACGTCATCTAATTAAGTTAATACCTACCCTTTTATAAGTTTATATAAAAATTATTGGGTATACAAGTTAAAAATGTCGATTATGTTGCTTGAAATATGGATTTATTCATCATTAGACACTACTTTTTCCCATCTCTCTGGTGGCATATGGATTTCATGGCAAAGGAACTGCTCCGGTTTTGAGGTAAAGAATGAAGCAAACCAATTTCTGATACCCTGTTTTGAAGTGAAGCATATTCCAGTAAGGGCGTTTAGCTTCGTTCGAAGCAAATGGTAGTCAGAAAAGACAAGGTCTGGACTATAAATCGAGTGAGCCAAAACTTCTGATCCACTGTTTTCCAAATAGTTTTTTAACGGTATTGAAACATGTGGCAGAACGTTGTCATGATGGAAGATTTTGGCCTCGTGTCTGGTCGAATATTCTGGTCGTTTTTCGTTGATTGCTCTCTTCAAGCGAATCAACTGTGTTCGGTACAGGTCCCGTGTGATCGTGTGACCCGATTTCAACAACTCATAATAAAAAAACACCTTTTTGATTCCACCAAATATGGAGAATTACCTTGGAGTCATGTGTTTTCGACTTGGGCGTTAATTTGGCTGGTTGGCCGAACTTCTCATATGACGCTTTAAGTTATCGTAATGTATTAATTTTTCAACACCAGTAACAATACGATGCAAAAGTGACTTCTTTTGGTAGCGTTCAAGCATCGTTTCGCCTTTCGACGTCTTCTGGCTTCAATTCATATGGGACCTAATATCCTTGCTTTTGAATGAATCCCAATGCTTCTAAACGTAGGGAAATGGCTTGTTGTGTGACTTCCAATGATAATGCAAGTTATTCTTGCGTTTGACAAAGATCTTTGTAGAGTAATGCTTCCAATTCCCCATCTTCAAAATTTTTCTGCTAACCTTTGCACTCTTATCAAGGAGTTAAATAAATGCCTCCTATGCAAAGATCTTCACCAAACCACAATACCATAGAAAAGTATATGCCTGACTACAGCCGTATAAATCTGCACTGTTACTTTCGGAGATAGTCTGCAACCTCAGTAGACCCTTTGTAGTAGTATAAAGCAACCGACGCCTTTCTTACTCTCTTCTCCACATTGGATCTCCAAAACAGTTTTCGAAACATAATTACATCCACAGGAAATTAATGTGTAGTGTATTTTATGGGCTGGCACAGCCATTGATCTATATGTCCCCAAAGATGATGATGTCAGAATATTACTTTTAATCCTGTACGGTGTGTGGATATGATTGGACAATTTTTCGTACCTTAATTAGCTGGCATGTATTTAGTTCCAACAAGACAGCACCAAATTTCATACAGCGTGCGCCATATTTGATTTACTCAAAGAAACTTTTAATGAGCGAGAAATTTCACGTAATGGTCCAATTAATTGGTCACCAAGATCGTGTGCTTTAGCCCCGATGGAATATTTTTTTTGGGTTATGTAAAGTTACTAAAGACCTGAGATAAGTAAACACCTGGAAGTCAATATTTGGAGAGTTAATGGCCAAATGCGGCCACATATGCTGCGAAGACTACTTATCTAAAATTAATGTCATAACATTTTCTATGCAACAAAGCCCGTTTCATTAATATTAGAAAAATATTTGTTTGTTTTATTATGATATAAACTTTTTTCGCTATAAAACAATACCCGATACAACACATCGTACTAAGCACGTTGATTTGAAAAATTTTAAAACAAACTTTTGAAATTTTAGAGAAAAGTATAAAAAGTATGATTGTGAAAACCTCCAACAATTTCGACTACATGGCTGGCCTTATACGCACTCACATAAGTTTTTTGAAATTCTTACAGAAGCCGTCTTAAAGCATAGAATACATTTCAGTAGATGTTGCATATAAGTATGTATATATGTATGTGAGTACATACGAGCATACATTTTTGTAAAATAATATCATATATGGCATCGTGTGTATCTTAAAGAACACATACCACACACTTAACCCAAAGCAGTTGCAAACGAGGCAAAAGGATTTTTTTGTTATACTGAATCGCTTCGCAAACAGCCGAGATCTTCGTGTGCTGCAGTACTTAGGCGTGAAAAGGCTCTTTGCAATCAGCACCTTCATGCTAACTTTTCTTAGAGAAAGTAAGACCTTTTTGTTATTCGTGAAAAGACTCAGGAATAGCGCTAGTCCTTTTAAGGAATGTAAAGGCACACCTTTTGGCTGAATCATTTGCCAGTGATTTTCGCTTGCCGAAGCATCTTCTGCCCATACCCGCACTCGAAAGTGTATTATTAGTGACTATGGCTACTATATACTCTTGATGTTGAAGTGTCTCGGTTTTTTACGACGGTGCGAGAAATACTTCACTTCACCTGACCTATATCCGACTTGTGTCGCTGTGATATGGTAAGTAAGACACCCTCCTACCAACCAGGTAGGTCGTCGGTTCAATACCAGGTCAGACCATCTTAAAAAAGAAACAAGTTTTTCGACAGCGGTATCACCTCATAACATTAGCTAGTAACTGGTTATGAGTATTACTACTATTGAAAACTTCTCTAAATGCATTTGCCGTTCGGAGCCGGCGTTAAACTGTAGGTCCCTTTCAATGAATTTGAAAAATAGAATCGGGTGCAGTGTTCATTGACTGAGAGAGAAATCCGCATGTTCCTTAAGGGAATGTTATGGGAATTAACAATATCCGACTTGTAATGGAATACACTTTGATCAAAAAGTTCCCGGAATTTATACAGAAAATTAAAAATTCAATTTTATTCATCTAAATCTGTATTTTCCCCTACAAAGTAATCCCCATCGATAGCAACACACTTATGCCAGCGCTTTGTCCAATGCTCGAAGTTTTTTTACATTCGGTTTTCGTATATACAACAGTGCTTCTTGCAATTTTTCCTTATTTCCTCTCGGCTGCTGAATTGCGTTTGCCGTAATGGTTTTTTATCTCGATTGAAAAGAAAGAAGTCACAGAGAGTCAGATCAGGTGGCTGTTCGATGGTATTTCTTGCATATCTCGTCAAAAAATCGAATAATGATGGCACTATGCACGGTGTAAAATCCAGGAGTTTTCTGCCCACAAGACTGATCTTTTTCGGCGAATTGCTTCACGAAAACGTCTCATAACGCTTAAATAGTACTCATTGTTTACTCCAGTGATGCACTTCATGGTTGTAATCCATAGAAATCGTGAGCATTACCTTTTGAAAACGACGTTTTTTTTTCGCCTCGGCTCATTTAATGAACGCCATTCACTTACCTGATGTCTGGATAACGTGTCGGACTCATAAACCCACGTCTCCTCTCCAGTTATGAGACTTTTTATGAATTTGGAACGGATTCAGCCTCGAAAATCAGGTCTTTTGCGACCTAAACACGATCTCTTTTTTGCATGAAATGGAAGTCTATCGGCACCAACTTTGCTGCTACGCAACGGTAATCCAAATCGTCAATAAAATGTCTTGGAATAATCCATAGGCAATGTTCAAGTCCTTCGCTATCTCTCTGATGTTTTAATCGTTTTTCGATCTCGATGGTCTGCCACTACGTTCATCATCTTCAACTGTTTTCTTTAGAGAATCGTTGTCTAAGCACTTTTCAAACATTCCGATGTTCGCACACTATTAAATCCGTTTTTTAGGCTTAATTTAATACAAATTCGTTGTTGCAAACTTAAATCCATTGCACACATAGAGATAGTTGTACTCTTGGCTACGTAGCTTTTGCAAATGTCAAGATATGATGCTAATTTTTAACAAAAAAAAAAAAAAAAATCAGAAGGATGGGACTGTCACACTGTGGTTATACCGGGAACTTTTTAATCGAGGTGGTATTTGGGCCGTTGCTTCAGAGTCTATTTTAGAGCTTCTCGACCACTTACAGAAGAGAGCGAAGGTGCTTATTAATAACGGTAGGGTAGCCATTTCTATCGATACGTTAGAGCATCTTTGCAATGTGACGTGTGTTTCATTGTTCTATCGGTACTTTAACGGAATGTGTTCTGACGAAATAAAGGATGTATTTTCTAATAATCACATATTTTCACGTAATACTCGCTTCATCCCTTTGTAGTTGATTGTCCAACGAATCGCATAACGCATCATAGAGAGAATTCGTTCTTCGGTCGCACAGTTCGCTTGCAGAATGGTCTTCCAGTGTAAATTTTTCCGCTCAATTACGATATGGATAAATTCAAATCAAACATATGTACACAAACACTACTCCCTCTATCCTCCTTCCCATTACCTATTTTTCTAGTACAAGCACAAGGCAGTACATAACATAAGTAGGAGTCATGCCCTGAGTGCTGGCCTAAGTCACAAAAAAGCAAAGTAAGGCACTCAAAACGGTTTCTTTTTAGTTAAAAATCGTTAATAAAAACTTATATTGCGAAAACTGATTAACAAAAAAATAAATCTTTAAAAATAACAATTTTAATTTCTGTTTTGGTTAAGAGTGTGCTAATAATATATTAAAGGCCCCAATTTAAAAACTTCTTCTTCCTCCAAGTGCTAGATAATACAATTAATAAATTTTTTTTCATAGAGTAGCTTATTATTCCTATTTGCCATGTGCTGAAACTCGTCTCTACTGAATTTTGTGCCGAAAGAATGTTATACCAAATAACAGCAGCATCGTCAATATAAAAACATTCCAAATATGCATATGAGAAGCAGGTTATAATGGAATACAGACACATTTGCACAATTCACTATGGATGTTGAAGCAAATGAATTTATGTGTTAAATGAATGAATTTATGAAGATGAAATATCACTACAAAAAATTCTTTTCGTACACAAACAAAATTCAAACATACACACTAGTAGTAGTGCTAGTGTATAAGCGAAAAATGAAATTAGACGCATGTGAAGGAAGTTGCAACAGACACATCAGTCAAATAGAAAATATATAGAATACTTTTACGCTGACATAATAGAAACTATGTATAGCTATACATAGTCTATGGAATATGAATTTAGGGTATTCCAGTTTGAAAAGAATTTTTGTGATTGTTTTTTCTTCGAACATTTTTTCTTCCTTAACATTTCTTCCATATCAAACGGGTAATAAACAAATTAAATACCTAAGGGCCAACAGTTCCTTTAGATATTATTCCATTATACCCTTTTTCAAATGTTTGAGTTCGCTTAAATTGCGTTAAAATAAAATTTACACCACTTTCCTCACTTAAATTTTGTAGAGTTTATTTTAATACAACAACATAATATTCATCTACACAACACTTTTATTTTCGCTTAAGCACGACTTTGTTTAATGACAACAAAACGATAACTAACTGACGTGTAGGTAAAACAGCCTTTTATATACCTAATTCCCTACAGTTTGGAATGTTCCGGAAATGTCTCATATCCTCAATTTTACATCCGTTAGTTCAAATGTAATATAAAGATGGTCGATAACGCTGCTGCCAGATAACGCAAACAAGTACGGCGTTGACAGGGTGACGCATAATTACCAAATATACCAAAATCCCACAATACAGTTTTAAAGGCGCTGATGTATGTTTTCGTTTTAGGCATTTTTAGTTTAATAACAATATATGGAGTGTTTTTTTAGTGAAAGAACTTTATATTGTGAAAAATAACACAACCAATTTATTTTATTACAAATTTTTTTTATTCTAAAAATCAATACCTGCATAAGGTTGTTGTAGCTGTTCTTGATAAAGCGCATTCTGTACGTGTTATTTTGCATCACTTTTTGAACATGATCAATGTTGGCCTCCAAGACGTCAATTGTTGCTGGTTTATCAGCCTAATATAGTGAGCTTCAGTTGCTCCACAGGAAATGTTCGGAAGTATCAAATTGCAGTACCTTAGAGACTTCATATTTGAAGAAATACCGTCCAACGATACCATCAGCGTGTAAACTGCACCAAACGGTGGATTTTTCTGGATATAATGGTGTGGTACGCACAGTGGGATATATTATGCTTAAAGTGGGAATAAATTCGTGGAGCCTTTCTCGAGAACTAAATTCAATGGACTTCGATCTATTTTAGTTAGAAATGTATAAATAGTTTTTATGCATACTTTAGTGGAAATTTTTAATTTTCTTCCCTTTTTTATTTTTATTTCCTCAATACTTTTATTTTTCTCATAATAAAAACAATCATAAAAGAGACTTTATTCAGTATGATTGGCCTTATGACTATCATTGCCATCAACATCATCACCAACATCATCGTTATATTCATCATCTATATTGCAGATTTTCTGGATTTTGTTCAAATATTAATAAGCTCAGCGCTTTTTGTGGAAAATTATTAGGTTTTTTTTCTTTTAACTTTCTCATATTGGAAATAATAGGAACGGAAGTCATTAGAAGTTTTAAAAATATATCCTGATTAGATTTTGCTTCTGAACATTTTCGCGAAAAATTCGCTCGAAAATTTTTTAAGTCTCTATTTTGAGCTTCTTGGGCCCTTCTCACAACTGCCCTTTCGGTAATAAGGCATGATTTATTATTTCTGGTACGTGAATTAAATATTTGTGAACAGTTGAAGACATATTAGGCCAAGGATACATTTTCACAAAATATTTAGCGCTATCAAGTGCAAACTCCTTAATAGTGTCAATATTTATTTGAGAACCACTTGAAACTGTTACCATTATTACGTACATTTGCTTTATGAAATTGACGTCAAGGCTTGTTAGTTGTGCCGAAATGTTGTATTTTGCCGTCAATGGAATTTCCAAATCCGAGCTTTGACTGATCAATAACCAAAACCAAGCCAATTTGACGCCAAAATTTACTTTGGATACGGGCGTTGTTAATTGAATCAATTTCCTTTTCGTCTTCAGATTGGAAGTTTGTACGATAAATGAAGAAGCCATTCGGAGAACTGAATCCATCTATGAAGGATTCAAAGACCGTTATTCCTTTTTACATCATCCTTAAAAAAACTATAGAAATTTCACTTTGAAAAGCAAAAAATCTATGTTTTAACTTTTCTTTAAAAAAACAAAAAAACTCTAACTTTGGAAGAACGTAGCAGCATAACGGAAGATGATACTAAAAATATTTTTATGCCTAGTAATGTAGAATGCTATCTACTTTAACGTGATATAATTTTTTTACTGTTTTCAGATTTTTTTTTTTAATTAATTCCCACCTTCGGTAATCAGATATCCCAATGTGCAGTACTAATAGTGTTTTCTTTTCTGAAAAAAATTTTGCATTTTTAAGTAGTAATTTTTTCAAAATGTCAACTTCACATTTCTAAAATATTACCTTTTTTATCTTCAAAATAGAACAATGAAAAATGCTCTTTTTGCAGCTGTTCATTAGCCGATATTTTCTTGGCTAATTTTCTGTATACATCCATAAGTATTTCTTAATACGCTGAACAAAAAAGGGGAGAACCTGTGTTGCAATTGTTGATTGTTCTCTTCCTCCTTGATTAGATCTTGCTACATATGAAAGCGAGATATACGACACTTTCGCGACTAAGGCATAAATTTTTCTTAAACTGAAGTAAAATATAGTGAAAATGTAATCAATTTTACTCTTGCCACTCGTCCTCTAAGATTTTATCATTATCCAACAAGTCTTCAAGGACTTGGTTACAACATATAAACGCAGATGATGTTTCTATTGTAATATTTTTCGTATTCGTATTATTACTTTTATTCGTATTTTACAAATATATTTTTTTCAATAGCAAACAAACAGAAACAGCTGACTGCAGAAACAAAATAACACAAGTGGAGTCACAAAGGGTCCGCCAAATAATTTTTTTTTTTGAAAATGCTATAAAAAAAAACTACTCAATATTTTCTCAAATTTAATTTTTTATTTGAAAGTACAATCCTTCCGGTTAATAACGGAAAATAATTTTATTCAAATGGCTGCCTCGGCTGGCCGTGCAGAGTAGCCTAAACGATCGGTCCAATTTTTAAGCACATTATCGATTGTGTGCAGCTGTATTTCACCAATAGCTTCACGAATATTCTCTTTAAAGCGTCAATTGTCTCCGGCTTGTTGGCGTAACACTTATCTTTGATGGCACCCTACAAATAATAGTCCAACGGTGTCAAGTCGCAGCTCCGAGGTGGCCAAATGACATCAGCTCTGCGGCTGATAATGCGATCTTCAAAAACAGGGCGTAAAACGTCGAGTGTAGCTTCGGCAGTGTGGCACGTAGCGCCGTCCTGTTGAAACCAAATGTTGCTAATATCCTCCTCTTCAATTTTTGTGAACAAAATTTCATTCAACATGGCCCGATAACGATCGCCATTGAATGTAACGGCAACTCCTTGCTCATTTTCGAAGAGAAATGGCCCAATTATGTCTCTGGACCAAAATCTGCACCAAACAGTGACTCGTCTTGGGTGTATCGGCTTTTCAATGTATGCGTTCGGGTTTTCTGTGCCCAAAAGGCCACAATTTTGCTTGTTTACATACCCGCCAAGATCAAAATGAGCTTTATCTGAAAAGATGATTTTTTTTTGGCAAAATCCACATCTTCTGTAAGTCGATCGCAGGCCCAGATTCCTAGGGTTGTTCAAGCGTGTACACAAACATATTCGTTCAGCGGAAGGATAAAACTATTGTTCTGCCAAATCAGACATGAGCTAAGTGTTACCATTCACGAAATAAGCACTAGTTGAATGGCGGAGCCTATACTTAACTTCAACGCTATTGTTTGGAATGAGTATTTAGCGATCCATTAAGATATCTGTTAGTAAAGGCTATTGAGCTAAAATTATCCACAAATACATTTTAAAACCCCATCATAACTAAATATGTAAGAGAACGATATCTCTTTCTGTGCGATATTTGTTAATACATAGTTAAAGCGTTACAACAAATGGGAGAATATGGGTCATCCCTTGTTATACCCGATTTTTTTTGACCGGGTTTTCTGTGCCCCAAATGCGACAATTTTGCTTGCTTACATACCCGCCAAGATCAAAATGAGCTTCATCTGAAAAGATGATTTTTTTTTTTTGGCAAAACGGCATCTTCTGCAAGTCAATCGCAGGCCCAGATTCCCAGCGTTGTTCAAGCGTATACACAACCATATTCGACAAGCATACATTTTCACGCTAATGATAGATAAGCAATTATGTTTGTATGTAATTTTTAGTAAAATTAAAAAAAAAAAACTTTGAAGCAGCAGCGACTATTTTCCACTTAGTTTCAACATTTAACTGAGTAGTATCTTGAAATTTTGATAAACAAAAAGAGAAGGATATCGGGTAAAAGATATTTCTAATGACTTTAAATTGGTGTACAAAAATTTTGGTTATATTGGTCTATCGTGAACCAGGGAGAAAGAAAATCTTTTGTCTGTTGACTTTTTATAAAATAGCATTTATATGATAAATAACTTTATACTCCATATGAGATTTTGTTGGAGATAATTCGGTACATAATTAGTTGTATTTGATATTTGTTAATATGTATATGTACGAGTATGATTATATTATTTTATGTACTTCGATAAATAATACTATTTAAACCTATTTGGTACTTTTTTCAAAGTGTACACAATTCGATTATTTATAATCCCATCCCATTATTTGTATACACACAATGATAAAACCAGAGGACACGTTTTTAAGTGTTCAATTCGTTATATTTACGACACATTTACGCCTTCTACGTTCGGCTAATGAGGACTTAATTCGTGCCTTTTTACATCACATTTAGCGATTTAATCACTATGAAAATTTGTATGTAGTTACGTTTTGTTGAAAACTTAAGTTGACATTACTGTTTCCGACACAACGTTAATGCTCTTATTTAGCTATGCCACTTCAGCGTCAGCACCAGCCGCCAGTTAACGCTCTAATTTAGGTTGGCTGTAAGACTTAGCTCCCATCAACTAATAGTATTTTGTCTACCTATTGATATTATGTATTAACTGTTAAATTTATTTACATTACTTAGCACAAATAAGCTTGCGGTGTCTTTTTGTTAAGTATTTTACACCCCTTTTACTGGCGGTTAATGTTAAATATTATCTGAACCAATTGAGTTATGGGTTTATAATTTCGATGTAGTAGACTCCCATCATCGCGATAGCGCCATCAGCTATAATTTAAATTTAATTGGTATCCTAAGCAACTATAAATCATTTTAATTCTTAAATACCATGTTTTAAACAGTATTAAGGATAATAAGTAAATTGTAAGGTTTTTAATTGAAGCTACCTAGCGCTAGATGGCAGCACAAACACAAAAGCTTTTTTTCTTAGAAATTACGATCTATCAAACGTCAGCTGTTAAAATTTTAGCCAAATTCATTTATTAGTTTATTTGTTGTAGTCGTTTGAAATAAGCAACTTTTGTGTTTCTTCGAAAATGGAAAAAAGTGAATTTCGTGTAGTGATTAAACACTATTATTTGAAAGACAAAAGAAAAGCTTGAAAAACATTACGGCGAATCTGCTCCGTCAGATTATATGGTAAAATATTGGATTGCTGAATTTAAACGGGGCCAAACAAGCACTGCAACAATACCATCAACAGGAAGGCCAAAAGAGGTGGTTACTGAAGAAAATATCAAGAAAATCCTCGATATCGTTAGGAATGATCGCCGGGTCAAAATACGTGAGATTGCTGAAATGATGTGTTCAACATTTTCATGAACATATGCATATGAAAAAGCTATCGGCAGGATGGGAGCCGCGTTTGCTCAGCGTTGAACAAAAACGAGTTCGACAGATCACTTCACAGCGGTGTTTGGACATGATAAAGCATAATCCTGCTGATTTTTGGCGTAGATTAATAACTGTTGATGAAACGTGGGTCCACCACTACACACCTGAAACCAAAAATCAATCGAAACAGTGATTGGAAGCTGGTAGAAGTGCTCCGAAGAAGGCGAAGACAGTGAAATCGGCTGGCAAGGTTATGGCCACTGTATTTTGGGATGCACACGGAATATTGCTCATCGATTATCTTGAAAAGGGATCCACAATCACAGGAGAGTATTATCATGCATTATTGGATCAAATGGTTGATGCAATCAAGGAAAAACGAACACATTTATACAAGAAAAAAGTGCTCTTTCTTCAAGATAACGCACCGGTTCACAGCATTAGTTACGATACTAAAACTACGAGAAATCCACTTTAAATTGGTTGATCATCTACCTTATAGTCCAGATTTAGCCCCTAGTGACTTTTTCCTGTTTCCAAACTTGAAAAAATGGCTCGCAGGAAAAAGATTCATCTCGACCGAAGAAGTGATTACCGAAACTAATGCGTATTTTGAGTTGCCAAAATCGTATTATTCAGATGGTATAAAAAAGTTGGGAAATCGTCTTACTAAGTGTATTGAGCTAAAAGAAGACTATGTTGAGAAATGAATGGTTTTTGAAAAAAAAAAATGTTTTTTTCCTACTTAGGTAGCCTCGATATTAATCCGTCCTCGTAATTCAACGAAATAGCGGACCAAATGTGTATGACTCCTTCCATTAATTACATTTTTGTGTTGTATTGTCTTCCGGACTCTGATTGCACTATTTAACGGATCGGACTGAATGGATTGGTACATTTTAGATTTACAAATAAGTTTTGCAAGATTCCCAAATAAGTAGAAAAATGGTTTTCGAAGCGCCATAGTAGCATATTGCTTTCCACACTATCGCAGGCCCTTTATATTCTATTGCATTATAATTTTTTGTAGGAATCATTATGTGTGATCTCTCCTACAAGAAATGAAAACGCAATAGAAGATGGAGGGCTGTGATAATGAGGAAAGGAATATTCTACTATGGCACCTGCGACTTACAGTTTTTAACATCGCGTCTAAATGCAGAGAACTACAATAGCGTTGCGAAAACGATTTTTCGACTTATTTTGGAATATTTTCACGGTTTTTGTAGATCCATTGGTTCGCGAGTTATCGACGTTAGAGTGAAATCATCAGTCAAAACTGGGACCGAATTGAATAAGTGAGTGTGGCATCTTCTATAGAAAGTAAATATTGATTTTTGTATATAATTGGAACGGTAATAGTGGAAGGTTCTGAATTTGTTCTATATAATTTAGTAGTCGAAATATGGGCGAAATTGAATAAATATTGACTTTTCTATACCTAGAAAACGATTAGAATGGAAGGTTATGAATTTGGTCCTCCCATACAAATTAAATAATAATTTTTGTATATTTTGGAAATGGTTAGAGTTGAATTTTCCAAATTTGGTTCAAATAACTTGGCAGTCAATGCAAACCAAATAAAATATGGAAACAGTTAAAGCTTCTTTTATCTATTAACATCAGGCAAAAAGCAGATACAACACAAAGGCTATAGTATAGTCTAGTATACTATATAAAAATTAATGTGTGTGTTTGTTTGAAGGTTGTATATCACTGAAAAGCATATTCTACAATGTCATTCTTAAAGGAACTGGAAGGCTATCTTAGATGTTTGTTTCGAGCCGGATGGTGATAAGGGCTAAAAAATGACAACTAAGATATGAAGATAATATTTTAAGATACGGTTGGCAAAGCACACCGGATTTTAGGCGATGTGTTTTATGTTAAGTAATAATAAATATTTTTGAAATTTATCGTTTTAATAACCACTCAAAAATCGTTTTATCTGTTGTTTACCTAGCGATCATCGAAGAAACATTGGCTCCATATTTTGTCATAGGACAAAACACGCAAGACAAAGTTCAAAACCTCACGCTACAGATAAAACGATATATCTTCTCATCGTGGGTATGGTTTTTTTCATTTTGCAATGAAGGTAAATGAAGACTGACTACAGAAATGATCCTGTGAAGTATAGTCTTAACTTTTCAACAGCAAACTCAGATCATATCTACCAAATTTTCAATGAACTAAACGGGAATTATAAACACAGCATGAACGATTTCAGAAAATAAACAAAATTTTACATTTTAATAGGTTTAATGATTTATAAGTTTTTCTAACATAATACAATTTATCAGGTAGCCTCATACCTACAACAATACAAAAACAAAAGGCATTTATTGTTGGAATTTGTACAATCAAATGTCAAAATTAGCTGTTTTTCTTTAAATATCTCGGAAAACACAAAATGTTGTTCATAAAAAAAATATAAACATAAACAAATTTGACATTTAAGTGGGACAACAAAGCAAAGGAAAAAACCAGCTGATTTTTCGAGACTACCTGTGGTTTTCTACGAAAACAAAGTAATATAACAGATGGTAAGGAAAGAATAACAGAGGTTTGGGTGCGTGTGTGTGTATGTGTGTGTATGTGCATAGTGTGCTTATGTTAAAGCCTGCTATAGCAGATGAGTTAAATTTAGGTAGCTGTTGTTTTCTTTTGAACAGACAGGTACTGCTCTTGACGTCATATCATTAGTACTGTATTTATAGCAGAAGTACATAAAAGTTCTTATAGCTGTTTTGACAATTGAATATTAAGAGATTTCAATAGGATTTCTATAGTTATATACGAATTTTTCTTTATGAATATTAAGCTTTTTGGGTCCACTTTTTGAAACTATTTAATACAGAATTCTCAGAGATTGTGATGTCTATTTCCTCCGGCTCTAAACTCTGATGCTCTAATTCTTCGGGAGTCCCAACCCTCCTTACAAATATTATCAAAATAAATTTTTTTCAATAGTAGTACTGGTTTCGCCTCAGCATCAGTATCATTCCCACCAAACTCAGGACTTTTTCTATTTCTCTTGCTGTTAAACACTTTTGTCGTTTCGTAGCTGATGAAATGTACGCAAAAGTCAGTAAAGGGCTAGAAACAGAACACAAAAATAACAGAAATGCCAATGTACTCGAATGCAAAGATGGATGTGTGTTTGTATGTATGTTGGTTTGTTTGCTTGTCCCTTTTAGATGGCTAAACCGTTGAACCGATTTTCTTATAACTTTTACAGTATCTCTCAGTTTGTCTGAAAGGAACTATAGGCTACATACTCGTATATTTCAAAACTTTTGAGTAGGTGATGCTACGCCCATACAAAGTTTATGAATATTTGTCTGTATCTTTAAAAGGGTACCAGTATAAATCTCTCTATTTGGTCTTAATAGCTTAGTAGTCATTAAAGCTCATCAGTTAACAAGTGGGCAGAATCGGATAAGTAGGGAAGGTACTCCCCATACAAACTAAATATTGATTTTTGTATAAGGTTTTGGAATTTGGTCTGAATAATTTCATAGTCAATACAAATCATCAGGCAAAAGTGAGCGAAATTGAATAAGTAGATTTGACATCACCCATACAGAGTAAACCTTAATTTTTGTATATGTTAAGAACGGTAATACAAAACGAAAAATTCACATAATCAGTCAATAACTTTACGAGATTAGATAAGTGGGGGTGGAGCCTTCCATGCATGCAAAATATCGAATTCTTTGCTTACACACATCGGTAAAGAGCGGGAAAGAGTAGTATAAGCGGGTATTGCACAAAGCACACCTGATGAAAAGTATTTATATACATATTATATTGTTACGGAAATAAGGTTGGGCACCACAGCGTTTACTACATCGCTAAAATAAATAAACAAAAGCTGCAAGAACAACTATATGTGCTGTTTACAAATAACCAAACGTACAACAACAACCATTAGCAGAGACAAAGTAAATAAAAGTAACACGGCAACAACAATAATTAAGCAGCAAAGAAAACAAGTAACAGACAATAAACAAGCAACAACAAATACTAAGAGTTGAAAGAACGCATGGCTACAATAGAACTAAACAGAAATTAAAAAAAAGAAATGGAATCTACCTGAAATATCGAGAGGTTCGATGTGTTGTTTACTCAGCCATATAAAAAGCACATCGAAGCGAACAGCAATGAGTTTATTTGGTGTAAACTCAGCGAATGTGTTATTTGTGTAAAGAGAGTTTATAAGGAGTAAACTCGTGAAGCCAGTAGTGAAGCTAACTCAGTAAAGAGAGGTAGGTGGTTGAAAAGGTTGTGATCGAACCTAAGTTGTAACTACGATCGGGTTGGAAGATCTTTAAGTAGAAAGATCTGTCGAGTAATTGTTGTTGTTTACAAAATTGTCAGCAGACGGAGTAATTAAGAATAAAAAATTGCTATTGCCTGTAAAAAGATTACAAGCAGTGATGCACATAACTGTGTTGAATAAGGGATTTTTAATTAAAACCAAACACAGAATTTATTTTGTTTTAACTACAATCTACGAACTCATACTAAGACGTTTTTAAAAAGGTAAAAACGTAACAATATGTAGTAATTAATGTGAGTGTGGGTTTGAAGGAAAGCAAATTCTTCAGTGTCTTTCTGGAAGGCACTATAGACTATCTTAAATGATTGGATTTGAGCTGGAAAGGGATAAAATAGGTACAAGGGGTAAAAAATCATAACTTAGATAATAGTTAAGATAATAATTAAGATAAGAGCAGCGAAGCACGTCGGTTTTAAGCTAGTTATTACTTAAAAAACAAATTAAGCGTCATTTAGACAGGCTTGGCAAAAACCTGTTTTTCTTTTAATCTAACCCACCGGATTTTATTGGGTTTTATAACTGCTTCCAAATTTCGTTTAAGTCGATAATTTGTTTTGTTTGTTTGCACAATGACGTTGTTTTAGTATTTACAGTGCAGTTTTGCTCTGTTAATGGGATTATGGCAGCTTTGTGTACTATGAGCTGCTCTGTGATCGAAGTAGACTGTAATTACTTCGTTTGAATCATGCATTATGAGAAAAACGGCCGGAATATAAAGACAGACATGATTAGTTTACTCTTTTGCAGTGACAACACCCGACCACATGTCGCAAAAGTTTCAAAACAATTATTAGAAAAGACCAAATGACGCATCCGCCGTATGCTCCGAACATTACTTCGTTGACTGTTGCTACGGATTTAATATACTCATACCTGGCATTTCGCTATAACGGCCTGTTTGAAATATGGAACACATTCGCTTTAAGCACAAATTACCTTGTTCAACTGTTAAAAACTATGGATTCTAGGTTTTTTAACGAAAAGTGTAAGGGACGCAAACGCAACACACATTCAACTTGTTTAAAGGCATTTTGATTTACGGCCTACATTTTCAGAAACTACCTGGGCCCTATTAAGAGGCCTTTGAAAAAAAATACAAAATCGGCTTCAAAGTTAGACCGTCTTAAAACACGAGAAGTTTTTTGAGACGGGTTTTGAAAATTAGCTCAGAAGCGGGGAAAATATGTAAGCAAAGTTTTGATAAATTTGTTATTTCATCGTTTTTTTGAGCTTACAAGCGAAACAAATAAACTTGTAAACCTATGTTTGTTGTAAACAAACTACGAAAAATTTTAAATAAAAAACCCACCCGGGTTTGATTTAAATTTCTGTCTATAAATTATTTCAGATGAGGTTCAGAAAATTATTATTTTCACGGAATGCCTAATATCAAACCAATGAATTGTTTGATCGCTTTTTCATCTAATATTCGAATGGTAGATCAAGAAGAAGAATTACAAGCGTCTATCCACTCTTCATGATTTACTAGAGTATACAGATTATAAATGTCAAAAAGTAAACGCAGTATGACAGTTCGTTTGGCATTTGCTCTTTTTCCAAGTTCTATCGGGCTTAAAACACACACTCTATTTCTTTATTTCACGACACACTCTTTTTACTCTGATTGTTTTACTGTGCACCCTATTTACTGTGTCATCTTTCAACACTCCTACTGATTTTATTTCATATTTAGTGTTCTTTGATTATGGTAACTTCGTTTTTCTGTTTCTGGTGTTTGTTAACACTGATGGTAATGGTGACATCTAGTGATATCCTATTACTTTATGTTGTCATTCGTTCTTTCTGTTGCTTCCAAAACAACAAAAAATGCTAAAACTGCTACAAGATTGTATCAATTGATTGAAATATTTTTCATTTCACGTATCAACAAATCGATAAAGAAAAGAAAATCGTTGAAAAGTTGTTTGAAGTGAATTTACTTCACAGAAGATAATTTAAAGTGTATCACTAATAATAATAACCATATAAGCAAATGCTTTACTTAAAAAATATCGAATAAAATATTTATAATATTTTCCAATTACCCAATATGTCATAAGTGGGAGATAAATTCCCCCTTGGCTCGTTTATATCCGTTTTGTGCCACATATTGGTCTTTTTAGGAAAAATCTATACATATAAAAGAGGACTATAAAATGTGTTCTATTTATTATTTTCTAAAACCTTAACGAAACGAAAGGTAAAATCGATACCAAGGTTTTTATGCACGAAGACGGATTGGCATTGAAGCTACCTAGCGCTAGATGGCAGCACAAACACAAAAACTTTTTCTTTCTTAGAAATTACGATCTGTCAAACGTCAGCTGTTAAAATTTTAGCCAAATTCATCAATTAGTTTATTTGTTGTAGTCATTTGAAGTAAGCAACTTTTGTGTTTCTTGGAAAATGGAAAAAAGTAAATTTCGTGTAGTAATTAATCCCTATTATTTGAAAGGCAAAAAGCGAAAGAGACAAAAGAAAAGCTTGATAAATATTACGGCGAATCTGCTCCGTCAGATTATATGGTAAAATATTGGATTGCTGAATTTAAACGGGGCCGAACAAGCACTGCAACAATACCATCAACAGGAAGGCCAAAAGAAGTGGTTACTGAAGAAATTATCAAGACAATCCTCGATATCGTTATGAATGATCGCCGGGTCAAAATACGTGAGATTGCTGAAATGGTAAACATATCATATAAACGTGTGTTCAACATTTTGCATATGAAAAAGCTATCGGCAAGATGGGTGCCGCGTTTGCTCAGTGTTGAACAAAAACGAGTTCGACAGATCACTTCACAGCGGTGTTTGGACATGATAATGCATAATCATGCTGATTTTTGGCGTAGATTAATGACTGCTGATGTAACGTGGGTCCACCACTACACACCTGAAACCAAAAATCAATCGAAGCAATGGGTGGAAGCTGGTGGAAGTGCTCCGAAGAAGGCGAAGAGAGCGAAATCGGCTGGCAAGGTTATGGCCACTGTATTTTAGGATGCACACGGAATATCTTGAAAAGGCATCCACAATCACAGGAGAGGATTATCGTGCATTATTGGATCAATTGGTTGATGCAATCAAGGAAAAACGACCACTTTTAAACAAGAAAAAAGTGCTCTGTCTTCAAGACAACGCACCTGCTCACAAAGCATTAGATACGTTGCTAAAATACGAGAAATTGGTTGATTATCCACTTTAGAGACCAGATTTAGCCCCTAGTGACTTTTTCCTGTTTCCAAACTTGAAAAAATGGCTCGCAGGAAAAAGATTCATCTCAAACGAAGAAGTGATTACCGAAACTAATGGGTATTTTGAGGAGTTCCCACAATCGTATTATTCTGATGGTATAAAAAAGTTGGAAAATCGTCTTACTAAGTTTATTGAGCTAAAAGGAGACTATGTTGAGAAATGAATGGTTTTTGAAAAAAAAAATGTTTTTTTCCTACTTAGGCAGCTTCAATATCAATCCGCCCTCGTATATGCGGTTTTTGTAGGTCAATGGGCATTGCCGCGCCCATATAAAGTTTGTATTTATGTGTCTATATCTTTTAAACGGTAATAGCAAGAGTCCAAATTTGGCACAAATAACTTCGTAGTCAATACAAATCATCAGTTAAAAATTGGGCCGAATTGGATAAGTAGGAGTAGCAGCCCCCATACAAAGTAAATATTCTTTTTTGTATATCTTTGGAATGGTAATAGTGGAAGATTCTGAATTTGGCTTAAATAACTTAGTATCTAGTTAATACATATCATCAGCCGAAATATCAGCGAAATTTAATTAGTGGGTGTGTGTTTTGTGTACCAAGAACGCGATTAGAACAAAATGTTTCGAAATGTTTTGGTCTAAATGTCTTCTCCGATAATACAAACCATCAGTTAAAATGTGGGTTGAGTGAAATAAGTGGGCATGGTACGTCCCATATAAATGAAATAATGATTTTTGTATATCTTGAGAATGATTAGAGCTGAAGTTTCTAAATTTGGTTTCAATAACTTGGCAGTCAATATAAACCATCATTTAACAACAATATAGAATTTTGTATGTGAAAAAACTTCCTTTATCGATTCACTTCAGTCAAAAAGCAGGTACAGCACAAAAGCTCCCAGCAGCGCGGGAGGGATATATGATAAATTTTTTTTATTAATTTTAGGCTAACACTCATAGGGGGATCCTTACTCGTGCAGTTTCTTGTGCTGGAGTGTACTGTGAAAATAGGTTGTGGGAAACAGAATAGAGAGAGTGGTGTTTATGAACGTTTGATTTGAATTTATCCATATCGTAGTAACGCGAAAAACTTTCGCGTGAAGATCGTTTCACAAAAGAACAGTGCTACAGCTAAAAAAATAATTTTCGCTGTAATGTATTTTTCAAAGGGATGCACAGTAAGTTATCTAATAGAAAAAAATAAAAAATCACTCATCACGGATATTGATAAAATATATTTTTTTTTTGAAAGCTAATTATCGGCAGAGCATAATACTGAACCAAATGTTGCAAGAGGGAGGTAATCGCAACTAATTTATAATAAAAAATACCATCTAAAAAATTGGATTTTACTTCAGAAGAATAGTTATAAAACCTTTACAAATATTGTAAAGTTGTAAATGGTGGAACATCCAACGGCTTAAATTTGTACCAGCGGTTATTTCGAATCCGGCAATACTTATGTTATTCTATTCTGTCACACAATTCAGTATATTATCTCCACTGAACGAAATTAATAGATTTACGCTTGAGCAACGCCTAGATTTATTGGAAATTTATTATCACTGAAAATCATCTTTTCAGATGAAACTTATTTTCATCTTGATGGACATGTTATAAGCAAAATTGCCATATATGGAGCCCGGAAACTCTAATGTGGTCTTACAGAAGACAATGTACTCATTACGAGTGGTGCGGTTTGTGGAGCAGAAGCATCATTGGACCATATTTCTTTGAAAATGAGGACGGCACAACCATTACGGTCAATGGCGGCACCTATCGCATCATGAAAACCGATTTTGTATGCCCGTTATTCATGGTACTGATGTGAACGACGGTAGGTTTCAACAGAGTGGTGTAACTTGCCACATATCTCATGATACAATCGATTTATTGCGTCAAACGCAATGATGGCCGTTTAATTAGCCGAAATGGTGATGTCAATTAGCCGCCAAGGAGCTACCGTTGCACTATTTTCTGTGGGACGCCGATAAAGATAAGTGTTATGCCGACAATCCAGAGACAATTAAGCATTTCAAGCATTTGAATTGAGCAAAAACTCGAAAGGATTCACGAAAATTGTTAAGATCGAACGGAGTACTGTGAGATCAACCGCGGCCGCCATATGAATGAAGTAATATTCCATTTCTAACCGGAACAATTGTATTCACAAGAAAAAAAAAAATTAAAAAAAATTTGAAAACGTTTTTGTTTTATTGAAATTTGAAATTTAAACTTTTAAATGGCTCAGATGATATAAACAAAGTTTTGTTTATTGCTTTTATTTTTTACTGCTTTGAAAAACGCACTTATTTCAACAAAAACTGTAAATTTACCAAATTTTAATGGAGTATTCGAAAAAATATAAGGAATATGCATATATTTTTTATTTCTATTATTGAAACTATATAATATGTTCTACCAAATAAAAAAAATCAGAAACAACTTTGTCCTATAAATTAAAATATTTTGAAATTTAAAAATGAATAATTTAGAGAATTTTTATGAATTTGACTGATTTTAAGTAGCTTAGGTTAAAAAAAAAATTAATATTAATTTGGATTATCATTTTATATACATATGATATAAAGGGTCCGCCATCTAACGTTTTTTTTTCAACTAGTGCTTATTTCGTGAATGGTAACACTTAGCTCATGTCTGATTTGACAGATAATTAGTTTTATCCTTCCGCTGAAGGAATATGGTTGTGTATACGCTTGAACTTCGCTTCACTTAGTGGGCCTGCGATCGGCTTACAGAAGATGCCGATTTTGCCAAAAAAAATCATCTTTTCAGATGAAGCTCATTTTGATCTTGGCGGGTATGTAAACATGCAAAATTGTCGCATTTGGGGCACAGAAAACCAGCACGCATACATTGAAAAGCTAATACACCCAAGACGAGTCACTGTTTGATGCGGATTTTGGTCCAGATACATAATTGGGCCATTTTCTTCGAAAATGAGCAAGGAGTGGCCGTTACAGTCAATCGCGATCGTTATTGGGCCCTATTGAACAAACGTTTGTTCACAAAAATTGAAGAGAAGGATATAAGCAACATTTGGTTTCAACAGGACGGCACTACGTGCCACACAGCCGGTGCTACACTCGACGTTTTGCGCCCTGTTTCTGAAGATCGCATTATCAGCCGCAGAGCTGATGTCGTTTGGCCACCACGGAGCTGCGATTTGACACCGTTGGACTATTATTTGTTGAGTGCCGTCAAAGATAAGTATTACGCCAACAAGCCAGAGAGAATTGACGCTTTAAAGGATAATATTCGTGAAGCCATTGGTGAAATACTGTTGCACACAATCGATAATGTGCTTAAAAATTGGACCGATCGTTTAGGCTACTGTATGAAATGAATGAAATTATTTTCCATTATTAGCCGGAAGGATTGTACTTAAAAATAAAAAAAGAAATTTGAGAAAATATTCAGTAGTTTTTTTTTATAGCATTTAAAAAAAAAAAATTATTTGGCCGACCCTTTATCTCATTGCTATAACTTATTACACACGCAAATATGCAATAATTTAAAAAAGAATATATTAACATACATATGTATGTTATGTATTTATGTATGTGTACAAAAATAATAAAATTACGACAACAGTGTCTTTCTTTTACTTTTTTTCTTTGTCACATGAAAGCATAGAGAGCAAATCGAAAAGAATGCTATAAATTTTAATTTCACCATTACAAATTCACCACACAAAAAAAAAAGTACATATTCGCGAAACTGCATGAATGCTTGCATGCATACCCTTCGCTCTCTATATGACAAAGAGTGATAAAAGCTTTGGCATTTCTTGGTAAATTTGGAAATAAAACGTTTTTTGTGTCGTCAGTCATCGCAGATTTATCATAACGGGCGGTTGCATTACCCAATAAAAGAATTTCAAAAGTAAATTAAAATTGACGCAATAAAAGAAAAAAAATATTTTTATTTCGTATTTTTCATTCAAAACATCGAAAAAGAAGAATGAAATTAGAGATTTTAATAAAAAAAAAACTGATTGGATTTGGTATGATTGACTGATTGAACAAAAATAATTTATGTGTATGTGTATGTGTATTACAGAAGTCCAAGCAAAATTAAGAGCAGATTTTTTTTGTTTATTTTATTTACAATGAAAGAGATGAAAATGTTTATTATGTATTTGCTAAAAGGCAATTTAATTAAAACAAATGCACCTGTTCATGAACATACACATTTTTCTGAATATTTTCATTACTGAAGAAGAAGTTTGATATCAAATAGCCGATTAATTGCCAGCACATATTCGAACAATGGATTTAAAAAAATAAATTAATAAAACAAATATTTAAATGTATGTATGAATACCTTTATTAGGTAAATAATTTTAAGAATTTTTATTGTGTATTTCCATAAGAACGTGAAAATTCATTCATGATAATTCGACAAAAAATCTCTTTGAAATAAGTGCCATCACGCAAATTAGTTTACTTTTTTACTTTATTTATCCAAATATTCTGTTCTTACATAGTTTATCTTAAACTGATTAATCATGTAGATACATATTCTATGCGTAAATGATACTTATCATAGACCTTTCAACTAAAACTTAAAATACTGCAGAATAGCCGCAATCCATCACCAAAACAAATCAACTCTTATACTATATTCCGAAAAAAATGGGAAAACGGAAACACTCATATACCTAAAACTAACTTAAAACACTACTTACAACTAATTAACAACAACAGGGCACAGACATGCACCTCACTGTGCACTATTATACACCAGGCTATCCAAATCCAGGTTATTGACCCTCCTGTAATCAAATAGCAGACCCTCGTCGCCATAGAGCAGCCCCTCGAGATCCACAGACGACAGACCCTCATGGTCTCCATATCACTCCTCCTCTCGAAGCAGCCGGTCACCATCTCATTCTCTAGGTCAGACGATCGTTCCAAAAATGCCAGCGCAGTCCTCATAAGAAAAACATCGATCCTCTCGAAGCCCGCATGGTCATAGATGACCCGACCAAACGGTCTCCGGAACGAACCATCGGGGAACTGGCGAGCCCTTAATCCAAGACAAGCCGCCAAAATACGCCTCTCCATCTGATGGGACGAAATCCCAAACCAGACAGGGAAGGCATAAGACATCACACGTAAATTAGTAGCAGCATCCTCGCTTTTATTTATGAATTACACACTTCCTCGTATTTACCATTCGGAGGCAATTCGGCCATTCTTATTATTAAAAACAAACAACTTTGTACGTTCAGTCATGGATAACTTACTCTTCCTTGAATGCGATTGGCTATTTACGATGTTTGCAAACAAATATTTGCCAATGTATCACACCCTAAACGTGTATAACACAGTACCTGCATGTGTGAGGAGTGTATATAAAACCGCTGAAACATTAGCAAACATTTGTTTGTAAACATTGTGTATGGATGTGTGAAAATTAAAGAAAAATGTCACACGTATACATAGTGTGTAAGTTTTCCATGTATGCGATTGGCTATTTTTATTTTTCACGTAGGTTTGCAAACAAATGTTTGCCCATGTAACAGCGTCTTAAAAGGGGTGATACATTGGCAAACATTTGTTTGCAAACATCGCAAATAGCCAATCGCATACATGGATAACTTACTTTTCCTTGAATGCGATTGGTTATTTCCGATGTTTGCAAGCAAATGTTTGCCCATGTATCAATAAGAAGAAGAATATGGGTATTTGTCACATGTCAGGTATAACTATTGACAACAATAAAAACGAATACCATAAGTTCTGTATCCAGTATCCGATTTTCATTTAATAAAAGGATGTCGAGATTATCTAAACTCCTACCCATATATGGGTCACGATACCCGACGAAGAATGTTATTCCGATTTGTGTTTAAGCCATAGCTACCACGGTGCTCCCACAAAGGAGCCTCACCATGGTCAGTCCTAGGTCCATGGGGCTGCTGACTCCCGTAATACCAGAATTAAGCTTCCGGTCAGAATTTATAGAACGGATGCTACTACTAGTGTTAGGGCAAACATGAAAGTGATCAGTGGATAAGATAGCCTAGACGATTTGTTGTTTCAGCAGTCTTTATAGACGCGTATATTCAAGATGTAGGGCCATTGTATAGATTACCATACTAATGCAAAGTTCTCTGGGCTGATATAATGGTTAGAGAGACGCTGGATATAGTTTAGAATATTGTAAAAAGGGGGAGGCACCTGCAGTATCTATAAACTGGATGAACTTGATTCGGACGTCTTGTCTTTGTCTGTTTAAACGATTGATAAGATCACCACAAGGAAATGTGTCTCCGTCGTCGGCTCATGAAATGATAGAACTAACAGCAGTATATGCAAGACCCTATGGTCAAATTTGGATGAATCGAGAGCTGAATTATTCTTGAAATTGGATAGAGGAACACATGATAATGTACTAGGGACAATAAGCGAACATTATCCTTTACGATAGAGTACTCCGGACTCTTGTATTATGTGCAGAGCCTGTAATTTCGATTCCACGATGAATATGGTGATGCCCTTGGCCTTGGTAAAAATAAATATATTGAGTTTGTCAGAAGAATTTACTAGCTTAAGTATGGCAAGTACGCAAGATGAGCCTTCTAAGAATAGGATTAGGATTTTATTATCGTAGTAAAGACGTAGCCTGGCATTTTCCGTTTATTTTTCAGACCATGTCTAAATTCCGTACCTACTTACCTACTTAAATTAATAAAATCCTTTTTGCGCCTTATAATAAAAATTTGAAAGGGCGTTCAAAAAATTTCGGTAACAAATTTTAAGTAAAATGTTATAGTACTGGTAGTATTTATTACACCAGGCAATATTATATCTTATTTGATAGGTCCGAAAGATAACGTGTGTTGGAAATTCGTACGACAATGATGTGAGAATAGGATAATGGATGAAGCAAGGTGAAGCTCCGTAGACGATGGCAAAGCTAAGACTTAGCAAAATGCCATTGGAGCAGTTTTTCTCTCATAAGTTCTATACTATTATCTATCTCTTTTATTATTTATAATCCACCTCTCTGATTATTTGACGCACGTTTGAATTAAACTTCCTATTAGCAGGCTGTAGACTATTAATCTATTTTTGTATAATTAATTGAAATTCATAGAAACATGAACAATCTATCTATCTATCTATCTATCTATCTATCTATCTATCTATCTATCTATCTATCTATCTATCTATCTATCTATCTATCTATCTCTACCTATCTATCTATCTATCTATCTATCTATCTATCTATCTATCTATCTATCTATCTATCTATCTATCTATCTATCTATCTATCTATCTATCTATCTATCTATCTATCTATCTATCTATCTATCTATCTATCTATCTATCTATCTATCTATCTATCTATCTATCTATCTATCTATCTATCTATCTATCTATCTATCTATCTATCTATCTATCTATCTATCTATCTATCTATCTATCTATCTATCTATCTATCTATCTATCTATCTATCTATCTATCTATCTATCTATCTATCTATCTATCTATCTATCTATCTATCTATCTATCTATCTATCTATCTATCTATCTATCTATCTATCTATCTATCTATCTATCTATCTATCTATCTATCTATCTATCTATCTATCTATCTATCTATCTATCTATCTATCTATCTATCTATCTATCTATCTATCTATCTATCTATCTATCTATCTATCTATCTATCTATCTATCTATCTATCTATCTATCTATCTATCTATCTATCTATCTATCTATCTATCTATCTATCTATCTATCTATCTATCTATCTATCTATCTATCTATCTATCTATCTATCTATCTATCTATCTATCTATCTATCTATCTATCTATCTATCTATCTATCTATCTATCTATCTATCTATCTATCTATCTATCTATCTATCTATCTATCTATCTATCTATCTATCTATCTATCTATCTATCTATCTATCTATCTATCTATCTATCTATCTATCTATCTATCTATCTATCTATCTATCTATCTATCTATCTATCTATCTATCTATCTATCTATCTATCTATCTATCTATCTATCTATCTATCTATCTATCTATCTATCTATCTATCTATCTATCTATCTATCTATCTATCTATCTATCTATCTATCTATCTATCTATCTATCTATCTATCTATCTATCTATCTATCTATCTATCTATCTATCTATCTATCTATCTATCTATCTATCTATCTATATATCTATCTATCTATCTATCTATCTATCTATCTATCTATCTATTTATCTATCTATCTATCTATCTATCTATCTATCTATCTATCTATCTATCTATCTATCTATCTATCTATCTATCTATCTATCTATCTATCTATCTATCTATCTATCTATCTATCTGTCTATCTATCTATCTATCTATCTATCTATCTATCTATTGATCTACATATCTATCTATCTATCTAAGACTTAGAGCCTAGCCCACTATGTCGCATGTTATCTTCTCGAATGACAAACAGCTGATATTCAAGCCAATAATATATAGTCCTATAAAACTGAATGCGAACATGAGCATTTTCCAGTGTCAAAATCACTTGTTTTTTATTGTCGTTTGTATTATGAAATGCACATTGGAGCGCTCTGGTATGCTCATTCTTGTACTTTGTTTCATTGCTAGGTATGTGGTTCATGTAATTGTTTCAGTTTGTAGCCACAGTCGCATAAAAGAGGAATAAATTATTTTCATAAATTGTACTTATTTGCTTATTTGTTTATTAATTTATTTACAGTAAAGAAAATCAATATTCATACACAAAGATAAAAATTATAGGACGTTTTACACATATTTTTTTGAAATAATATCGAAGTTTAAGTCAATAAGTTAGTTAAGATTGTATTTATTTTATTAATTTTTTTCAACTTCCAGTGGTACACAGTTATATTTTTCAGTATAAAATTTCTACATTTAAGCGCTTTTTTTATATTGGCAATTTTTTTGTGGAATGAAGATGTGGTAATTTAATTATTAAAGTTCGAAACGAAAAGCCAAGCGAACGATAAATCGTAAGAGAGTGGGCCTTTGCTAGGAAAGAAAGTAAGTGACCAAGCTGTTAATTAGAAATTTTTTAGATAGACTAAAAGCACTTAAAGCACACTACGTCGTTGGTTCACTAAAGTTTTTAGAAGCTTTTCATAAAATTTTATGGGAGGAACCCTTCTTGATAAGATGCAAACATTCTTGTAATCAAGCTAAGTCAAAACCATCAGGCAATCCTAATTAAGGCAAATATGCACCGCGACGTAGAGAATTTTTTAACGTGTGTTTATGTCAGTGGTGTTAAAAGCACTACTTGGCGTAAATTGATTCTCTTTCTCTCACATCTAGATGTGGTCACACATTGAACAAAAATAATGACAAACCTTCAGTCTCACTGAAAAACACTCAGCGAAATATTTAATTAATGCTTTACTTTGCCAACGCACGTTGTCATGCTGCACTACATATGCCGTAGCAAGACATTTTAATTCATTTAGAATTAATATAAACATTTATCTCATTTTAATTTTTTTTAAATGCTTAAATTTATGCCAAATACATTTCAATAATTTAAAAATATATTTCTGTTTATACTTTTTTCTACTATAAGTTTCTCTAAGTGCATTGAGTAAGAGTAAATTTACACACCAACAAAATGACAATGTATGTGTTTGACAAGCTCTGGTTTATATGCTTATGTATATTTATGTACCTGTTACTTTCTTTATCTAACGATAAGTGTAAATCAGTGGTGCTCACAAAGAGAAACACACACTTAAAATGAGAGTAAAGACTGTAATTAAATTAGTGTCAAGAAATAAGTATTTAAACATGCACAAATTTATGTGATTTGTTATCAGCACTTCTCAGCGTTGCATAAATAGATTTTAGCTATTTTTAAAATCTTTTGAACATAAAAGAATCCGCTCTACTCTCTTGTAAACTAACAAACTATGGAATGAAGTTTTTGTTTGACACACAAAGGTTCGTACTCCCTGTTAAATTTTTGTTATGCTATACCATTTTCATATCCCTATAAAAATTTTTTGTTTATATTGCTCTAGAATTTTTAACTAATTGAACCACTTTATAAAAAAGTTATATAAAAAGCTATCTTTATAAGAGTAGGAAGCGAACTAGCGCTACTCAGCCTTTTAACGAATGACCAAAAGTTTTTACTTTCCCGCGGAAAAGTATCGTTATCTTGTTGAAATCAAAACGAAGTTGGCAAATTATGGTTTGCTATTGCATGTATCCATATTTATCCATTGTAGACTCGATATATTTTAGCTGACCCACCCCGGAAGCCACCATGCATTCCCACACAATAACTCTAGCACCATCATTTTTTACTGTACGAACAAGATTTGATTTCTCCTGCTTTTCGCCATACAATATGACGGCCATTTATACAAAATATGCAGAACTTACTCTCGTCTGAAAATGTCACCTGTTTCTAAGGTTCAGGGGGCTTCTTTAAAAGGGTGGGCAAATTTGAAGCTAGGAAGTAAATTGGCTTTTGACAAATTCAGCTTTATTCATATCAATATAAAATAGAAATATGGGAATTATTAATGGAATATGATGTCGGGCAAATGTCCACCTTTAGCACGCTGGCAGACGTCCGCTCGTTTCACAAAATTTTGAACCGTATATTTCAACAAAATCATCTTTAGATAGTCATGTAAACAAACCAAACTCACACATATGGGGCTCACAAAATTCACAAACAGTTCTCGAAAAACCATAACATCAAAACAAAGTGACCGTATGGTACGGTTTGTGGTTAAGCGACATATAATAAGCGACAATGAGCAAGGAGACGGCCGTTACCATGAACTCTCTGCGCTACTAAACCATGATATGATGGTTTCAGTAAGATGACGCCACAAGCCACACAACTAGCCTAACAATTCAGTTATTGCATGAGAAATTTTCTGGACGCGTAATTTATCGATTTGGCGATGTCAAATGGCCGTTTCGTTCTTGTGATTTAACTCCGCTAGATTATTTTCTGGGCCCATTTGAAAGACCGGGCTTACGCAAATATACAATCATTGGCTAGTAGAGTATCCCTTCATCTTAAGAGAGTTACTTCGATGGATCCTAATGGAAATACACAGTTAAAAAGTAATGTTGTCATACGGTAATAAAGCACAGATGTTTCTAATTATTGCAACTCAAAATACTTGATTGGTTACTCGAAAGCATTATGTCACGTTTTTAACATTTGATTATTCGACGCACGTTTGAATTAAACTTCCTATTAACAGGCTGTAGACTATTAATCTATTTTTGTTTAATTAATTGAAATTCATAGAAACATGAACAGCAAATGATAACAGGATAAAACACTATGTGCTACAACTGTGAATGTTGAAAATTTATTGTTAACTTGGACTAAGTTTTTGCCAAACCAGTTGAATTTTGTTGGGAGAATATTTATAAAATTCACTCTCTGAGAAAATGTATGCGCAAAAGAACGGCGAATTTAACATGTTTACATTGCTGAGAGCATTACGAAGAGCATAATTTGCATAATTTGAATTGTATCAGGATTGTTAGTGTTTCACGTGGTTTGCGTGTGTAAACTTGTTGTCAATTTTATGCTTAAAACAGCCACAGTAATGAGTATTTTTGAGAATTCTCGACGCAAAAATATTTCGTGTCAGCGCTAAATGTTTTTCTGAGACATCCTATACAACATTGTTATCACATCAGCAAGTTTAGTTAAGAAAATTGGAGGATAATGTGCAATCCTTAAGAGTGGTAACGCAAGAATTATAAATTAGATATATAATGATATCATGTTCTACCATGATTAATGAAAATCGTTATCTGACATTATTTGAACTGCCCTAGGCTTGGTGTCATATTGGTGTACTCAGGGAGAGCTCTCGGTGAATCTAACAAGAACGGTTATTGCACCCTTTACAAGGAGATGTAAGTTGTTATGTGACTAAGTTTTTTTCGTGGGTAGGTTTTCTAGGTAGTTTAAGTATCCAGGTATTATTCTGGATAGGAGTCATAGTTGGCACTCGAACATTGGTGCTCAAAAAGGGCCCTTTAGGCAAGTCGCTCCTCCTAGGGTTAGACATGAGCTCTTTTGCGTAGAATGACGCTGTGGATATATATCGCTATAAATATACCCTTTATCACTTAAGCGACGATAGTTTGGAGGAGAAAGGCTGATGAAATTAGGCAGGGTAGACAGACTCGGCTGCGCTGTTATAACTGCGGCAATGATTTAACACCGCTTCACATCAATGTGATGAGGGTGGCTGCATGTTCGGTGGCAAAGTTTTACGTAAAAGGTTTTCGAAATGCGCCGGGAAATCTATCTGTTTAACGCAGGGTGGTCGGAGAGCCGCCTTGAGTTCTGAATGTCATGCCTTAGGATCTGTATTTTGGCAAGAAGTTTAGGGTTGAATTTTTGGAACGGAATTGTTGGTCGGGGTCTTAGTTTGGGGGGTGTTTGATTTGAACTGCTATGCCAAAGACCGATGCTGGTGTTCATGGTTTTAACCGAGACTTGTGGATCCCACTGGGAAGATCGCAGAGTATTTTCCAGGCTGAGATATGTGCGGAGATCAAACTGGACAGTTGGCTCAATCGTAAAACCCTTGAGGCCCTATTACTTAAGGGCACACGGATCGAACATTTAGACTGGTTATTCATTACTACGATATATTTCAAAGGCGTTCGCTTAGGAATAAGTGCAATTTGTAATGAAACAGCGGATATGTTGGCTAGAAAATTTACAACCTTTGTTGGTAGATTATTGTTATTTTTTCGGCTCATACGCATATATCCTTAAATTGTCACCTGTTACGACTTTGTACATGTCTTTTAAAGCCTCACGATCTAACTTTTCAATCATTTCCTTACACCAATCGACGCGGACGTTTTTTTGAGCGATTGATAAATTATGGGGTATCCAACGAGAACAAATTTTTTTTTGTTCATGCGAAATCATAAGTGAACCTAATGTGCAAGGATGCTTCTATTTCACAATATGTCACATGACGATCTTGCATTAGTAGTTCAGTCACTGCATCAATGTTTTTTGGCACAACAACCGATTTTAGACGACGTTGACAGAATTTGTCAACGAACGAACTACAACCACAATTGAATTCATTATACAAGCGATATACTGTGAATTTGGGTGGTGCTTTATGGCCATACAAGGAACTGAGTTAATCTACACATTCTTGTTCAGATAATCCACATGGAAAGCCAAAGAAAACCTTCTCTTTCCAAATAAAATTTGGCCAAATTGATTTTCTTAACTCACTGGAAAAACAAAACAAACAGAAAATAGCACAAATAGCTTCAAAACATTGTAAGTACGTTTATGCTAAATTTTTTTAAATTTTAACTATTGGTATTAGTGTTGCCAGTTCCCGAAATGTAAATAGTACGCATCGTTCTTCCACCCTCAATATAAACAAGGATTTGGAAACAGCCAGATATTTGGAACACTGGAATGCTCAAAAGGAACTTCGCCATTCTAGTTCGGAGATCAGAGTGCAATTTTGACGTCGCTCTGAGGTTCTCAAGTGTGACAGGCCGGACTTAAGCTCCAAACGGATTTTCTTAACTGTCTTTGTTGACTGGGAACGCATCTAAAAATGATGGCGGTCACGGATGTGGATGTCTATTGACTGCGTTTACAGGTATTATAAAATATGCCTTCTAAAGTAAATCCAAAATCAGATTGTATGATGTAGCGTATTAATTGCGACAGCCAAAAACAATGGTCTATAGAGCCATCATGCGTATGTATATGCCATATTCGGCTTGACGGAAATAGGCAGCTCTGGGATCCGAATCGAAATCTTTACTAATCTCAAATACACGAAGCAAAGGATGCATAACAATAGTACGTCGACTGGCACGAGTCATAAGTTTGGGGGTAATAATAAATTTGCCGCAGCTCTGCTCATAATTTTTATTGAGAGCCGTTTAAAATGTTTTTATATTAAATACTCGTATACACGGATTTGTTGGATAATGCTTGCGCTGTACTCCTAGATGATAATATGGATAAAGACAACATTTTTCAATAAGCTGCGTCATTTAAATTTCTAATGAGTTTTTGGATTTGCCATTTCACTTATGGAATGGCTTACCTGCAGCATTGCCACATGTGCAGACTTACCTGTATTTTGCATTTTTTTAAGCATTGAGCAGTTTTAAAGTTTTTCGTTTCAAAAATAAGTTTTCCTGTAAATTGTACAAATTTTTTCAACATTTTAGTTCTTTAATTTCAATTTTGTTATTTTAATTACAATTTCTGAAGTAAAAATTTCATTTCATTTGCTTACTATAACTGTGGTGAGTTAGGTACGAGAACCTTTTTAAATGCGACAATGTGTTTAACCCTTTTTTGACCACTGATCACAAAGCAATCGAGAATTCACAGAGTGTCATTGCGTTTTTAGAAATAATATTTTGTTTCGGCTCACATTACACAATACGTAATTACGTACGTATGAGTTATACTTCTGCTTGACTAATAAATTATCACTCATACGTACGTACTCACGAGTACGTAGTAATGTGATCCCATACTTGTTTGAAAAATAAAAAAGTATATTTTTAAAACGACTGCGTAGATTTAAAACGCTTTAGCTTTACTTAAACGGTATTTTATTAGGGAATTCCGTGTTTTTAGTTTCAATAAACTAAAACGGTTTTTGAGTAACGCGAGTATATGTTGTGCAACCAGTGTTGCTACTGTTGGTAGAATTCTGCCAAAATTGGTAGAATATTTTTCGTTTGGTAGGATGGTGGGCTAAATAGAACTTTGGTAGATTTTTTGCAGAAGTTTGAAAATTGAAAAATTACTATGTTTTAACATTTGATAATTGCTCACTATCCTATTTGTTTTCTAAATCGTGTTCTTTATAGAGGTATAGAATTTTAAGTTGGCATTGCTTTTCAAGATGGCGACCGATTTAGCAGCTGTCAAGTGATTTATTTTCAGTTTGATTCGGCAATTCATCACGAATAGATTCACGTCTGAACAAAGCTTGCAAATAGTGCAATTTTAATTTTTCATAAGTGAATTTTTTTTTTCAATATTCATTGTTTTCAATTTTCAGAAGCGAATTTTGCTTAGCGATGAAGCGCACTTCTGTTTGAATGGCTACGTTAACAAACAAAACTGCCGCATTTGGAGTGAAGGTAATCCTCAAGTGTATGTTAAAACACTGTTACATACAGAAAAACTGACTGTTCGGTGCGCTTTATGGGCTGGTGGAATCATTGGTCCGTACTTTTTCAAAAACGATGTTGGCCAGAACGCTACAGTCAATGGTGATCGGTATAGAACCATGATTACTAACTTTTTCATTCCTGAATTGAATAACCATGATGTCCAGGAGATGTGGTTTCAACAAGACGGCACAACATGTCACACAGCTCGTGCCATTATAGATTTATTGAAAGACACGTTTGGTGACCGCCTAATTTTACATTTTGGACCTGTGAATTGGCCTCCAAAATCATGTGATTTAACACCGCTAGACTACTTTCTGTGGGGCTATATAAAAACATTGGTCTATGCGGTAAAGCCACAAACACTTGACCATTTGGAAGACAACATTTGTCGTGTTATTGCCGATATACGGCCGCAAATGTTGGAAAAAGTCATCGAAAATTGGACGTAAAGATTGGACTACATCCGCGCCAGCCGTGGCGGTTATATGCCAGAAATTATATTTAAAATGTAATACCACAAGATTATCTTTCGGATAAATAAAATTCATGTCAATCGAATAATCCATCGTTGTTTTATTGCAACTTAAAATTCTATACCTCTATAAAAAACACCCCTTATGAACGTAAAACACACAAATAAATATCAGAAAGTCTACACAATCGGAACTATATACACTTTCTTGACGCTTATAATATAAAGTACCTTCCATTTTTGTTGGATCACTTAAGTTATTACAAGAATTCCTTTGTTATTTTGCTTAGTTTTGTAAAGCCTTACGTGCAGTTTTAACTCTGCTGTTAGGTAATATCCATATTGTGTTTTATTGTGTGCACTGTTCTATTTCTGTATGAATGAAAAATAAATTTTATTATAAAAAGTTAGAAATCAAATACACGCAGAGTTTTATTTCTGTAATTTCTCTAATCTGGGGGTGACGTGGTGTAGTGGTTAGCATAGCAACAAAAGCGAGCCAGGTTCGAGCCCCAGCAGAGGACATGACGAAATAATTTAATTATAGTTTCGTTTTAAGTGTTTAATAAAGAGGCTTTCAGAAGAAGCTCTCTTGACATTCCAGCTATCGTCTGGCAATGAAGACAAACATCAGACGAATGATCAGGAAAAACGCCACCTGTTGGGAAAAAATTAACAATGCTAAAGTAAAGGTCACCACCAATTAGCAAGGATATTCACCACCACTACACAATCGATATGGAGGAGGCTACAGTGGATTAATCATCTACTCAGCTTAAAAAATCAACTTGATTAATGAAACTGAAACAAAGCAATGAATGCTTTATGGAAAGCCAATATACTCCCTAGAGGAATGACGGAGAAAAAAAAATTTCCCTAATCTAGTTAATCATATCACTTGCTTTCTGTAACACCAATATTTCAATTTGTAGAATGAGCATAATAAAAATGAGATCAGTACCACAAATTTCTTCAGAAAATGATAAACGTCATGCATGACTAGGTGACGTTTGGAATAAAAAGTGGAATTCAATGAAGTTTATCTCCTTTACACCGTATCATAATAACTTTAGGCGAGAATATCATATCCATAGATCCAGGGGCCAATACAATATGTCGTTTCCATATGCCTTGATATGTATATTGTATTCTGTTCTGTTGTTTTCCCCCCAACACTAGAAAGATAATAAATGAAAATAAAAACAAGTATGGGACAGAAAAACTCGACAAAAAGTGGAAAGATGTGAGGACTCCCCCTTCGAGCTCATACATTTCTATACTAATTTATGCATGTGTGTATCCCGTAATAGATGAAGATTTGCATGGTTTGTTCGATGTAAGTTTAAGTTCGATTCTTTTTCAAATACGTGGGAACGCTTGGAAGTTAATCTTTCAATATTTTACAACTTTTACAAAGATGTGACTATTGATGAAAAATTTTGTATATTTGGTAGTTATGTGTCACCCTGTCAATGCCGTACGTATTTACGTACTTGACAGCATGGCCAAATCGACCATCTTTACGTTGCGTCTGAATTAATCGATATTTCCGGAACTTTCCACACTGTAGGCAATTAGGTTTATAAAGGGGCTGCTTTACCCACACGTGAGTTAGTTATCGTTTGGCTGTCAATAAATAAAGTTGTGTTAAAGTGGAAATAAAAGTGTTGTGTAAACGAATATTAAGTGTTGGATTAAGACAAACAGTATAAAAGTTATAAAGGGATAAATAAAAACTGTAAGACAACAAAATAAAGCGGTGTTTATTTTATTTTAACGCAATATAAACGAGCTCAAACGTTTTAAAAAAGTTAAAACGTAAAAATATGATCTCTAGATATGCTGGCTGTTAATTCCAAATTAGGAAGGGCTGTTTCGGCTGGCTGTTGATTCCCACATATATGTGAAGAGTCGAGCCATACCTTGGAAAATCAAACAATTAACCGCCTGGCAAAAGTCATGTGATGATCTCACTGAAGTTGAAAAGTTGAAATAACATTGCCGATAATTTTTGTATCTTTGAATTTGGAAAATAACTCGTAGAATTGAAGCAGACATATGTCGGCGCACTTTGGGAAAATAATACATTTACATATTTCTCGTATAGTGGCTATTTTCATAATTCTTTAAACATTTGCTTTAAACGAAGCTGTTATATTGGTTTTACTGTGCAGCATCTAGAAGCGGTGTACCAAATATTTCATCTGTTAGAAAACGAGGGACATACATGTAGTTGCTACAAATCTAACTTCAACAGTTAGTGCATATGCATATACAAAATACAACAAAAATAAGTTGCTCTTAATTTTCCTGAAAAAGTGATTTATGCACCATAAATATGAAAGAAACAGAATGGACCCTTAACTAGGATTTGTAACTCTTTATTTTGCTATCTTCCTTTACATCATAGGACACGAAAAATTTTGTAGAAGTAATAAATTAGAAAACTACCACGTAAGCTAACGTTTTGAGTTTATATGTTGAAGCGTTCTGTAGTAAAAGCAAAAAAGAAAAAAAATAAATAAAATACTCAAACAACAGGGTTAAAGATACATAAAATATTTAAATATGATATATCTTAATTGAAAAGGCTAAAATTAAAACTGAATCGTGTGAATAAGGGTATACACTTTATTTTGTCGCTTGCAATATACCAACGCATCTAAAAATTCTAGTCAAAATTGTTATTCAGTACTAAAATATGTTTTTAATGGTTTTTAAAGGTTGGTAAAATTGTACCGATTTCGGTAGATTTTTGAAAATATTTTCAGTGGCAACGCTGTGTAGAACTTCCTCCGTTTTCAAAACATATCTCGAAAACAAGAGCTAACCTAAAAAAATGGTTAACGCGTATGGTTTCAGCGTATCAAATTTAGTTTACCCGCGGCGTGCCCTGCTTGTCGTAAAAAAGTGATCAATTCGAGCACAGTGTCATTATCCTATCATTTTTATAAACAAGTATATCGTATTATATGATATCTTTTCTTATTAATTTACTTAATTACCTTCCAAATATCTTTCCTGATTATGAAAAGTTTAAAATAATAATATTATTGCCGCATTTCAGTTTTATTTGACTTTGAAAATTTACTCGATTTCAATTTCAATTGTTTTCGACATACAAAACATAGCCGTATATGTCTACATATTTCTATACTTTTTAGGTATGCAAAGTTTTTTCACTTGAAAATCAGTTTATTTTTCCAGTGTTCAGTTTTCCTAAAAAATATTAAGCAACACTGCTTATATGTGATCCGGAATTCTTTACAAGACTGTGTTAGAACTCCAGTTTTTTTTTTTTTTTAGAACAAAAGAACAATGGGATCACATTATCACGTAAGTACGTACGTATGATTGATATTTTATTAGTGAAATAGAAATATGACTTTTACGTACGTTCCCACCGTTTACTTTGTCAACAAAAAAAAAGAAATTATATATCCTAAGTGATTGCGCAGGTTCAAAAGCTTAAGACTTACTTTACGAAATTACTTTTTCTTTACCAGAACAATTTCGTTTTAAAGTTTATTTAATAAACTTAAAAGTTTTAAAGTTACGCAAATATATGTTTGTATATATAACAGTATATTTTAAAAAGAAGAGCTAAGCAAGCCGTTTTTTAGGCTTGTACCACTGGACTTGGCGTGCCAGTGTTAGCCACTTTGCAACGCTTGTCGCTTGTTGTTCAACTAGCACAGTGTTATTGAAAATAATTTGAAAATAAAAATAAATAACTGCGTTACTATTGGAAATTATATTAGTGCGCTTAAACGAATACGTACTTCCTTTTGGCAAAATATTGAAACTGCAACGGTTTATAGAAAACAGCAACAACGATAACAAATTTCTGCACTCAATACAAGTTTCCATCACCTTAGTAAATTAAATGTAATGAATTGGAACTTGTTTCGAATACAGCATTGGTAAAAGAGAGAGGGAAACAAAATTAAAATTAAGTACTACACTAATATTAATGGAGATTATGCACTTATGTTTAATAAAAATATTAATAAAGGGTCCGCCAAATAATTTTTTTTTTGAATATGCAATAAAAAAAAACTACTGAATATTTTCTCAAATTTCTTTTTTTATTTGAAAGTACAATCCTTCCGGTTAATAATGGAAAATAATTTCATTCATTGACACTTATCTTTGACGGCACCCGACAAATAATAGTCCAACGATGTCCAATCGCAGCTCCGAGGTGGCCAAACGACATCAGATCTGCAGCTGATAATGCGATCTTCAAAAACAGGGCTTAAAACATCGAGTGTAGCTTCGACTGTGTGGCACGTAGCGCTGTCCTGTTGAAACCAAATGTTGCTAATATCCTCCTCTTAAATTTTTGTGAACAAAAATTTGTTCAACATAACCCGATAATGATCGCCATTGACTGTAACGGCCACGTCTTGCTCATTTTCGAAGAAAAATGGCACAATTATGCCTCTGGACCGAAATCCGCACCAAACAGTGACTCGTCTTGGGTGTATCGACAAATGCGACAATTTTGCTTGTTTACATACCTTGTTTGCATACCCGCCAAGATCAAAATGAGCAAGGTAATGTCGCAATATTTCCTAGCGTTGTTCAAGCGTATACACAACCATATTCGTTCAGCGGAAAAATAAAACTAATTATCTGTCAAATCAGACATGAGCTAAGTGTTACCACTCATGAAATAAGCACTAGCTGAAAGAAAAAGCTTAGATGGCGTTAGATGGCTGATCCTTTACAAGTGGCTTAATGATTATACGATTAAAGTGTATGTATCTATTACTGCAACACTATCACTTTCGTTTGGTTTTGGCTATTTGTTTCTCAGGCTTTCTCTCTCTGTATATGAAAAAAAAAAAAAAAAATTAAAACACAAAAATTTAAAAGTGAAGGCAATTAAACTTTTTATTTAATAAATTATATATACGAATACACACCTCAGTCAAATCCCATATAAAATATTTATATGTGCGAAATTAAATATTGGTCTTCTGACGGGTGCCAAGTCAATATATTAGCATATCAAGCCCAGGAAACGTATCATAAGTAAGCATCTCGCATAAGCAAAGGTATTATTAGTTGAATTAGATTGATCAAGGGCATGAGTCATGCTAGAAACGCAAAAGTTCATTGCGTTAATTCGCAACATGATGCACAATAAGGACGAAAAAATAACAGCTGTTTTAATCAACGTAGATTTCGGACAGTGTTAAAGTATATAAAAAAATTATTGCACAAATAAATTCAACGTTAACAAAACACAATTAAAAAGCAATTTTAGAGTAAATAATTGTGAATATTTAACTTAAATGATGTTCTTAAAAATTAAACAATTATTAAATTAAAATATAACTTTACTAATATATTTGAAAACTAAAAGGAAACACGGTAACTCTGTACCAATGTATTTATCGTTCGTCGGCGTTGAAAATAAAAATAAATTCATCGCAGTGTTCGTTACACACGCCGATATTCATTTGACGGCAGTATTATGTCCATTTTTATACGCACAAATGTGTTTTATTATTGACGACGAAAGTTTGCACCGATAAATTCGTCGTTCGTCCCAATTGTGTTCCTAACATTATTCCTGTATGAAAGCTGGCCAAATTTATGTTTCCATAAAAATACATTGAAACACGATAACAAATGTCGTAAGAAGTTCAAATAATTAAGGCCTCCAATCCACAACGAAGTGAAATTTTTCCGCAGTTGCGGGAAGAATAGTGACATAGAACTGCGCATTCTGTGAACTGTTTGAACTCTTTAAGCAATCGCGCAAACCAATACCATCACGAATTTAACGGATAAGTTGAAAGTTATGTTTTTCCTGGTTTCCTTTAACACCATTCTCTTTCTCATGGATGGAAGAGAATTATTTCAATGTGGTGTGGTCAGATGTTACCAATATTAATCACCTTGGATAGGATAAAAATGAATGGTTTTATTGAAATCCAATAAAACATTGCAAGCAAAACTTGTCAGACAAATCTCAAACTTTGGCTGTAGACTTGGCATTTAAATACGCTTAATTTGTTATTAAGCATATATGTTTGTTGAGTATATATTGTTACGAAAATCAAATGCCAAAGAAGAATACACCACACCAGGGACGGTATGGTGAGATTTTATTTATAAATTTTATTGGTTTGTGTCAAAGCTATTGTGTCTCTGTCACTGTCCTAATTGTCTGTGCTATTAAGAATGCTATCACTTGCATGTTTAACAGTGTTGCCAGTTCAATTCCTTTTTGTTTATTATAGTTTTACAGTAAATACAAGAATATTCGAAATTGATAATGAATTGCTGTAAAAGGTGGCTCATAGCGTTTGGTGAAAGATGGTTATCGTTTTTCAGTCGTAAAGTAAAGTCGTGCTGAGGCGTAAATAAAAGTGTTGTATAAACGAATACTAAGTGCAAGATAATACCGTATAAAGACAAAATGAGAAAATAAAAACTGTACAACAACAACAACGTGGTTTTTATTTAATTCTAACGAAATTAAAAGGAACTCAAACTTTCTAAAAAGGTTAAATGGTAACAATATGTTACATATGTTTTTATCTTATATACATACATAGGTATGTATATATGTTTTTGCTTCATAGACACTTGCTTACATCCAAGGATATATAAACGATTAAATAGCAAATAAGTTGTTAATGTAAATGTCATACATTTCGTGTTAAATAAAATTATTTTTTATCTCTTTTTTCTTCATCTTTTTCGTATTATGATTGTTTTTGTTAAATTTTAAAATTATTGTAGGGTTTCTTTGCATTGACTTTTCTTTGAATAATTTTTTGTTGATGCTGTTACTATTGTTGTAATTTTCAAGGATTCTTTTAATAACAGCAACAAAAATGCTATTTATAAATGAACTTGTTTTTAGAAAAAGTACGCACACAATATTAAAAAACGTAACTATAACGCCAACTTATGCAAGAGTACCAGCTACACAACAACAACAACAATAAAAAGAGTAAAAGTAGAGAATAATCGCAAAATAAAAAGGGATTTAAATTACACCGGATGGATTACAAACGTAAGTTGGAACAAAAGCAACAAAAAAAAAAAAGTGAAACAAACAAACATGGTGAGAAATAAATGAGAATAACAAGTGGCAAAAACTATTTTAGAAGTGTCAGTCAATTAGCAAAAGAGTAGAGTCGGGACAGTATATTGTTGTGGTACTTGTTTTTGCTCTTATTTAATACCTCTCAAAGTTGGTACTTAAATACAAAAACACCCAATTGTTCTTAACATTAATTGATACAATTAAAATGCTCGAAAGGCTTATATTATTTGTAATTCGTTAGTTATATACCTATGTATTGTAATGTGAACATGTTTTGGGGTCTCTAAATCTATTTTAACAATTTTAAAACCCTCAGAAAAGCTAATAGAGTTAGAAATATTTATAGAGAAATATTTATGTGCCTTTGTGGACGTTGAGGGGACCTTTGATAACATTTTATATTGCTAAATTGAAAGGGTTTTGATGAAACTGGGGATTGAACAGTGGACTATCTCCGAGGTTCGGAGATAGACTTATTTCTGGTTCTTATACTCAGTGACTGAGTGAGGCCACATAGTGGTTTAGACCTAAGTCATAGGAAGAATCTGTCTCAGATTTTGCGTGGAGTTGCATTGTGATCAATGGTGTGGCGCTGGTTTTCATAGTCCCTGATCTTAGCTGGCAGAGTAATTGGTCCACATAGTACAAGGACAAGATTAGAAATTTTTTCGTACCTCAATAAGCTGGCACCACCACCACCTTGGTTCCAACAGAGTGAAGCCATATGCCGCACAGTGCACGCTACAATTGATTTACTCAAAGAAACTTTCGATCTAATTAATTGGCCACCAAGATCATGAGACTTAACCACATTGGATTATTTTCTTTGAAGTTATGCAAACTTACTTATCTACGTCCATAAGCCAGAGACAATTGAACACTTGGGTATCAAGTTATTGAAAATTGGTGTTCAAGATTGCGCCTTGTACGCCAGCCGTAAAGATCACTTGGACGAAATCATTATTAAGCATTAATATCATAAAATCTTCTATTCAAAAAAGCCCGTTTCATTCATAAAATATAAAAATATATTTCTTTGTTTTATTATGATTTAAACTTGTGTAACTTTGAAAAAACACCCGATACTTATGTACATTAATTTAAACAAACTTGACTACGATTTTGACGTCGACATATGACATTGACATTTGTTTAAAATGAATGGAATTTGTTTGTGAGTGCTGTACATCGCATAAATATTTTTAATTTAAATACATGCATACAGACATATGTATGTAAGTATATATGTATATTAGGGCGGGTCGATTTATAGGAACGCAAAAAATTGCCAAAGTAACAAGGAAAATTGAGTTTTATGGATTAAAATAAGACACTTTGCCTTTGGAACCATACCATGTTCTCTATTTTGACCCAAAGGTCAAATTTTGAAAAAATCCCATTTTGACCGATTTAAAGTACCCCAATCGAGTCTAAATGTATGTCCGACCCCATTTTCAAGAAAAAGGAATTTGGAAAAAGCCGAAGGCAAGCAAAGATATTATAACCCATTTTCAGAGTTTGTAAAATCTCTGAAAAACATTTTTTACATTGGAAAATGTAAATGCAATCTGAAGGCATCTATATGTACATGCGGTGTGGTTACAGAACGCCTCAAACAGTTTATGCAAGATCAGAATAATCCGAGAAGATTAACAGTCAATGCATTTGTGATGGAAAATGGAGAGTAAGGAGCAACGGTTATGCCAATAATGCATCCTGATGATTCAACACACCTACCGCCATCGTTTGAAGAAGATATGGATAGAAGCAATGGTTAACAACACACAGAAAGATACAGATGTATGACAGATTTGGTGTGCCTGATAGAGTAGCATCAGCATTGGGAACCGCTCTTGTCCAAGATCTGGAAATGAAAGATCGGCATGGCGAACCTCTCATCATGGATAAATCGAAAGTTCGCAGCGAAAAAGACAAATACAGACGAGAAGTGCTTCGCAAACGGTTAGACGATACCAATTTGTTAGCATTTTCATTCGATGATGGAAAATATGATACTGTAACGAGAGATTAAATTGATGGAAAGTATATTGAGAGAACCTAGTTCTCAATTGATTGGTTATGTAAGACTGGAACATGAAACGGCTGAATACAAAACAACCAAATTATGTGATTTTTTTGACGATAAAACCATTGTTACAAATATCAGCTTGGGTACATCTGCGCTTATTACATCGCTAAAACAAATAAACAAAAGTTGCAAGAACAACTATTCGTGCTGTTTATAAATAACAATCGACAACAATAAACATTAGCAGAGATACAGTAAATAAAAATAACGCAGCAACAACAAAAACTAACAGCTGAAAGAAGTAGTTGTTTACATACTAAAAAAAATTAAAAGAAAGAAATGGAATCTACCTGAAATATCGAGAGGTTCGAGAGCTTTCGAAGTCTTGTTTACTCAGCCATATAAAAAGCGCTACGGTGCGAACAACGATCAGTTTATTTGTAGTAAACTCAGCGAGTACAGTTTATGTGAAGAGAATTTGTTGGTTTGAACTCTGTGTGAAGAGAGTTTATAAGAAGTAAGCTTGTGAAGTGAATCGTGAAGTACAAAACCAGTTTAGTTGGAGCTAACTCAGTAAGGAGAGTGGATAGCCTCTGGTTGAAAAGGTTGTGATCGAACCTAAGTTATAACTACGATCGGGTTGGAAGATCTTTAGGTAAAAAGATCTTTCGAGTAATTTTTGTTGTTTACGAAGTTGTAAACAGACGGAGTAATTAAGACAAGAAAACTGTTATTGCTTGTAAGAAGGTTACAAGCAGTGGTGCATAAAACTGTGTTGAATAAAGGATTTTTAAATTTAAACTAAACACAAGATTTATTTTATTTTACTACAATCCAGAAACTCATAAATAAACGTTTTTCAAAAAGTGAAAACGTAAAAATATATTACGGGATTTATTAATTGGTATATGCACTGATGGTGAGCCAACTAACACTTGGCCACACGGTGGAATTATATGACGATTTAAATTGCCGTTCAAAAGGACCATTGCATAGGTACGCTAGTCTTCTACACTTCAACCAACTGCCGTTTCGGTATTTGTTTCAAGCTTTGGATAAATCAAACAGCACTGGATAAAGACGGAAACATGAGCAATCAAATCGAAATTGTGAAATTCTTCCGGTAAGTAATTGTTATCACTCATTTATAATAATTGTCAACCGTTTTTAATTATTTGACTACTTTAGTTTACTATTGTCAGGTGGTGGACGGCTTTGAGAAAATTGTGTTGAAAAATATGATCCCTGCTTCAGAAAAAAATTACCGCTGTGGTATGGTAAGACACCCGCCTACCAACCAGAAGGTCCTCGATTCAATACCAGGCCCAGACCACCTTAAAAAAGAAAAAGTTTTTCGACAGCGGTATCACCTCATAGCATTAGCTAGTAACTGGTTATGAGTATTACTACTATTGAAAAATTCTCTAACGCATTTCCCGTTCGGAACCGGCGTTTAATTGTAGGTCCCTTTCAATGAGTCTAAAAAATAGAATCGGGTGCAGTGCTTTTTGACTGAGAGAGAAGTCCCCATGTTCCTTAATGGAATGTTATGGAAATTAACATTAGCATGTGACAACGGAAAATCCATCCGAAAATTTACGGATTCGGGTTGAATTTATAATGAATTGATATGTGCTAAGGCACTTCAATATCAAGTATAACAGCTCTGTCATGTACAGTAATGTATTATGTTTCAAGTTCATTAGGTGGTCACGGTTTCTTCATCCTCCTTTACGCAGTATTGTCAATCAAGAAATTAAAGATAATTCATATTGTGCCCATTCGGAAAATATCTTGCTATCAATGTTGTTTGATAATAGCAAAGAGAAGTGAAACTATGCTATAAAGAAAATTTTTCGCTATCGAACCGATCTTGAAAACCCAACGGAACTTAGAGTTTTTAGAAAACCAGATATAAACTTTCATTGCACAAATTACACGGAAATGATCATGTGTTTCCTTGGGCAAAGTTTCTTATTTTGATCCCTAGAATACGATTGGCCGTTGGGTCGGAACTAAGAGTTTATAAAAAACCAGATATAAACACCATTCACGCGGAGCATTCCGTACGATAAATTGAAAGAATATTTAAATCAAGATAATCCACCGCTTAATGATCTAAACTTGCCGTCACATACACAAGGAACGAAACGACATGTTCAATTGCTAGCTAGCGTTTCCAAACGAGTTATATCAGAAAATGTAGACGCTGTTGTGGTGACGACATCATAGAGCCGAACATCATAGTGTGAAATTGCCCAGATTTGAGAGCCAAAAAGATTTCAAACAATAATTTTTGTTTTTTAGTTTCTGTTCTATTATTAAGTTGTATTAAAAGAAAAAAAATATTAAAATAAACACCAAAACAAAACAAACATAGTCACTTCGCTGATTGTTTCATGTAAAGTGCCAAAAAGGTGATTTTTTGAAATATTTGTATGGGGACCCCTCAGAGAGATTGCAGGGAATCGGTCATACATTTAGACTTGATTGGGGCACTTTAAATGGAGCAAAGTGGGATTTTTCAAAATTTTACCTTTGGGTCAAAATAAGGGACATCAGAATTCATTTTAGAGGTATGGTTTTTTCGGTAAAGTTTCTTATTTTGATCCCTAGAATACGATTTTTGCTGTCACTTGTGCGATTTTTAAATTGACCCGCCCTTGAATCAGATAAATCAACTTATAATATAACCATACGTATGCCTGCATTTTATCAGTAATGAAATATTTCATTACCTAAAATTCAAAATTTGCTTGGATCAAAGCAAAAACTTTATTTCTTATTTATTATGCCATTAAAAATAAAAATTAAAGGAGTATGACATTAAAAACATTATGTTTAATTAACTTGACTAACCTATTCTCAAAATATAAATAATCTTTCATTGAAAGATTTCTATATTGAAATTTTAACATAACAAAGCATTTGTGTACAGGTTGTCCGCCGGGAAGGTATACTACTTTGTTTTCCCGCCATTTTGGTAAACATTAGTCTTGACAGTTCATATTTGGCAGTCGTGAAGTAGAGATGTGGCAAATTCAGTAAACCAACGTATTTTAATCGTTAAAACATGTTATCAAAATCAATCATCGATTACTGTGACGATGAGAAAGTTACATGAAATTTTTGGGAGAAACAATATGCCAACAAGACGCACTATTTATCGTGTAGTGAATGATTTCGAAGAAAGAGGGACTGTAGCTGATATGCCCAAGCATGGACCATAACGTACTGCAAGATCAGCTGAAAATATTACTGCTGTTCCAGAAAAAGTTCAAAAAAATCTATCAACCTCAATTCGACGCCTCCTGAGCATGGTTTCCAAAAAAACAATTTTGGTCACAATTTTGCACAAAGATTTGCCTTTGTTGCCATTTAAGATTCAGTTGACAAAAGAACTTCCTCTAGAAGACCATTTACGCCGCCGTACATATGCCAATAGAATGTTAGAGCTCGCCCATGACAACCCCGATTTTATTGAAAAAATCATAATGAGTGACGAGGCCCATTTACATTTGAATGGTTATGTGAATAAGCAGAATAGTCGGTTGTGGGCAATGGAAAACCCTCAAATTATTCATCAGCCACCTTTGCATCCATTAAAAGTGACAGTCAGGAGGAATCATTGGACCTTACTTCTTTGAAACTGAAAACGGCGTAACGGTAAATGTCAATCGGGAGCGATATCCTGATATGATTGAAAACTTTTTAACACCAAAAATGCATGCTTGGGCTTGACTAACATGTAGTTTCAACAAGACGGTGCCACATCGCATACAGCCAGGATTACAATGGAATTACTGCGAGAACTCATTCCACAACAAATTATTTCAAGGAATGGTGATATTGATTGGTCTCCACGGTCGCCTGATTTGACTGCTCCGGACTTCTTTTTGTGCTAATATCTGAAAAGCAAGGTTTATGAAAACAAACCAGAAACGATGGAGCAACTCAAACAAAATATTTGTGATGAAATCGATGAAATACCGCGTGAAATGTGTGAGAATGTAATAAAAAATGGGATCGCATTTGTGAGGCTAAAAGAGGCGGCCATTTATCTGATATTGTATTCCATTGCCGATATTAAATAAAAATTTTATCAATATAAGATCCATTCTCTTTCATATAATTAAACATAATAAACAAACAAAGTAGTATACCTTACCGGCGGACACCCTCTATGTGTGAAATATCATCGAAAGTGTTTGTTTGTTTAAAAGCTTATCGATTTTTTTTGTTATCTACGGCATATAATATAGTGCAAATGTCCACAGGGGCTTCACTGGGTAGATCGCATCCAAAATATGTAAAATAAAATATGTAAAATATATATGTGTAATATATATGTGTAAGTTAAGTATGTATGCAACAAGATGAACTCTAAAAAGAATAAGATTCGATAGCTGAATCGAGAACATACTACCTTAATCAACACGTGTGCTGAATTACACACGTGTGGCGGTCCCATCGTTCCGATTTTAGTTTCTTTTTTTTTGTTAGATTGGTACATCTGTTGTTCATATTCCCGCTATATTTTACCGTCATAGCTTGATATTTGCAAAAGCCACGTAGCCAAGAGTACATTCAGTCGCCATGTGTGTTGGTGATTTTTTACAATTTGGACCAGTGATGCTCAAAAGGAGAGACACACTTAAAATGAGAGAACCACACTGAAAAAAATTAAGTTTTTTGATTTATTATTTCTTAAAAGACCTGTTTTTTGCTTTATAAATAAAAAACAATTTTAAAAATAACAAGTACATCTGCCAAACGAAAAATATATATGTAAGTCTATGCAATGGGATACAAAAGGGCGAATTAAAAAAGTTAAATACTTTTCCGTGTGCCTACGTAAAAGTATGGATAAATCTGAAACTAGATTTTTTTAAAGTGAGTACTCACTATCATAGATAAAATGATGGGTTGATGAATTATGTCAGCAAGGACGATAAGTCGTAGAGAAAACTAGGACATTTTAAAACATTTAAAATGTCTGCATCTTTGCTACAAGCCTGTGATTGGAGAAAAGTTCTAACTCCGATCTAAGATTAAAAAGATGATCTAAACATTCTCCTCAATTTAGCCATCTAAAAATGACACCATACTATTTCTTTTAGAAACGCTATTAGTTTTCTGTGAGAAAGTGAGTTGTTGCCTCCTCTTAGGCGGTTAATTATATTAGCAGCTGTTTTCATCCATTCTATACTTTTTAAAAACAGCGCTTGCTGGTGTATTATGCAATAAAACGTGCGTACATTTATTCCCGCTTTAGCAAATGTCCCACGCAACTCTGTGTTCGCCAAATCAGTGCAAAGAGCAGATTGCTTCTATTTTTCTATTAGAGCTAAAACATTTTTGCTAAAAGCATCATAAATAGCTGCGCCAGTGACACTTCCATAAAATAACCTGATTTTTAATTACTCCTCAAATGATTTAAAATAATTATCAACCATTCTTAAGCAAATAATCATTTGACTAGTATCGGATATGTCTACGCTTTCATCAGAACACACGGACAAGTATTTAGCATTTTGTATACGTTCTGTCGTTTCACAACGTGCTACTGTTTCACTAGATAAAGTAAATTCATTTATAATATTCCCCATTTTTGTCCCTATTTCTCCTAATAAATGCATTAAGGATAAGCATTGTTCATTAAAAAAATATCCATCTTCAAAAGGGCAACATTTGCTTCATTTGATTATCAGTGGTGCAATCTAAAGAACTACTCGCATGCCTACTTTGAACATAAAGATTTTTAAGAAGAAAATTTTCTTTAAGTTCTTTTTTAATAATTGGTTTCTATCATTTCCAGAAATACAACGCCATGCAGGATGTGTTCTATCATAATGTCGCTTAAGACAAAATGTAAACATATTTTTTATTACTTGATAACATACAAGGCATTCAGCTTCATTAAATGTATTGATAAAAATTAAAAAAAGTGTTTCCCACTCAACATCCCATATACTTATTAAATAATTTCTTTCAAAGTCCTGTAAAGAAACATATATTCATACAAAGTATAAATAAACATGCTTATATTTATATTGCTTATTATCAAACTTCTCAGTGTAATAAGCAAAATTTTAACTCTCTTGTAAATCACGTAAAATCACGTAAAAGTAAAAAACACAAAAACATGCGATATAGTCCTTCTTTTTTTACAATAAGCTAGCGACTGAATTAAAATTGTGGCTCACACACATATGTTTTGTTGTTCATAGGGTTGCCATTTCAAATAATATAAACAAAGTGTATGTATTTTTTTATACAAGATTTTGTTTATTAATTAACTACAATTTCTTAAACTTTTGATAAGAAAATAAACAAAAGAACATTTTTAAGGAATTAAAAAACAATATCCAAAAGTATCGTATGATATGTAATTTGAAAGACTGTGGAATAAAAGTTAGCGTTATAGTTGAATTTGGTACATTTCAAGAAAATTTTTGGTTGGAATTTTTTTTCTTTTAGCAGCCCTGGTTGTAATATTCACGAAGAGAATAAAAAAACAGTCCAAAAACTTCGTCATCTGAACAATATGGGTGAGCGTCGCTGATTTGGACCGTGATGAGGTCACAAAGGACGTAATTTGAAGTGTTATAAAGACGTGCAGTGTTTTAAAAATAATTCTTTGTCTCTTCTGAACATTTAAAAATTTTATGTTATGACGGTTTACGATTTAGTGAGCGTTATGTTACTAAATGTGTATGTGCAAATATAATATATACTCGTAGTGAGCGGTATGTTAATAAATGTGTATGTGCAAATATAATATATACTCGTATATTTACAAAAAACAAAAGTCTATTAATAGAATCCTATTTATTGGAAAGTAAGGTTATAATGATGTGTAAACATAAGTAAACCTTAAAATATGAAACGCACTTACGGCCGCTTTAATTTTAAGCAACGATTTGTAATATTTATTCTGTTAAGTCTTGACCCTTTTTTTCAAAACATCATTTTGCTTTCAACATGAACTTTATTATCATAATAAATACAATTTAAACATGTCACACACAATACTACACACATGGAAATAAGCCACAAAATCCCAAAGGAGGTGATAATTATTATCTGATATATTTTGTCTTTACCATATACTTTGGTTAAGATAGAAAATATGTTTTTGTTGAAATAAATCTTATTTTACTTCATATTACAAAAAAAAAAAAAAAAAAAAAAAAAATTACTATTTCCTGTTCGTTAATAATTCTTTAATAATTTATAAATAAATTTAATGTGAAAAATCAATTTTTAAACTGCAGGCAGTCGATTTCATGTCGCTCATAAGTATTTAGCATTTTGCAGATCATAACTTGGTAAATATTGTGTTGCGTATTTGTCCTTAATCCGTACAGAGCTTCACTGGCCAGAGACAGCGATATGTGTACTCTAAATGGATCATGTATTTGTTGCAATAAGACCCTAATTTAATGCTAACAAGGACATTTGTATAATTTGAACAATACAAATTCACCAATCCAAAAGTTTCACCGAATTCATAGCTTTATATTATTACTATGACATCGACAAGGCACGATTGCAAGACACTGTGACCCATAGGATCTATATAGGTATCCTTTTTGGTCTATAGCTTGTTCAGCAAATCTGCTGGCTTCCTAATGAACCATAATAGTGGGTATCAGTCAGTGAGACCTTATGTCAACCTAAACATTTCCACCTAAGCCTATCAAGAATCATGCATTCACACAATATGCGTTCCGCAGTCTCTGATGCCTGTGAGCACAGTCTACAAACATCCATATCTGTGACCGCCATCCTCTTCAGATGCACTCTTAGTCTACAGTGACCCATAAGAAACTCCGTAAGGAATTTCAAGTCCGGCCTGTCATACTTGCGAACATCAGAACGACGCAAAAATTGCGGACTAAACGCCGCCCTAGAGTGACAAAGTCCCCGTTTAGCATTTTACTCTTCCAGGCACTTGGCAATTTCCCAGTCCTTGATTGGATTGAGGATGGGAGTGAGTGGTGCTGCACAGAAAGAATCCGAATCGATATATACTGTCATGAAACCATTTCTGACCTAAGCATCAGCTATACCATCTATTTCAAAGTGTCGAGGTACCTAAAAAAACCGGACCCTATCCCTAAGCAAAAGCCTTCGAAATAATTCGTAGCAATATTTGACCAATCTAGATATCATACGATTTCAGACAAGTGCCCTTAAGGCAGCTTGGCTGTCAGACAATATGTTAATGGTCTTAAAATTTAGCTCACTGTCTAGGTTGATCACCGCATATATAGCAATGGTAATGATTTAAACCTGGAAGACACTTGGCGGTTTTCCCAGTGGAATCGACAAGTCTCAGTTGAGTGCATGGACACTAGTACCGACACAGTGATTCATTCTGAAGCCATCGGCATACTAGTTTGGATCAAACTCACTCTGAACTAAGGCCCCCTTAGACCAACAATCCCTGTCCGCGAATTCAACCTTAAATCTCCTGCTAAAGCAGACACAAAATCTAAAATCGATGGTGGTGCTCCGACTACCCTGCATAGAATGGATAGATTTCTCGAAGCATTTCTGAACCCTTTGGCTAAAAATTTTGTCGCCGGACATGCCGCCACCCCATATCACATGGATTGGAAGCGGTGTTAAAACCAATGAAGGCCACTGTTGGACATGTTATCATTGCTTCTGTTATACCAAAGCAGGTAAGTCTCTATATCTCGCCTAATTTATTCATGGTAGTAGCTTCATCAGCTTTTCTCCACCAAGCTATCGCCACATAAGTGGTAATGAGCCGAATAGTAGCAGTATATATCCATATTGTCATTCTCGGCGAAAGACTACAAGTCTTACCATAGGAGGAGCGATCTGCTCGCTTTACTCTGGACGACTTCGATGTGCGCGTTTTAATTAAGCCTCCTATCCAGAATGACACCATCTACATACTTAACCTCCTTAGAAATGTTGATGATAAATACCGTCACATGATAACTTGTATCTCTTTGTTAAACGTATAACAACCGCTTTTGAGGGATTTGCCGAGAGCCTTTCCTGAGTGCACGAATTTGACACCTCGCCAAGTGCCGTCCTCATGACTTCAGGCAACGTAACCACATATTTCCTACGTATTGTTATAACGAGTTCCAATTACACTGACACCCACCTTTGTGCCAACATTGTCAGCATGCCATCAATTACTGTAGTCCATAATAGTTGAGAAAATACTCCATCCTAAGGGCACCCTTTTGACGCCATTACAGTAGGTTCCACCCCCTCAAGAGACGAGCTGATGATCCTGCTGCTAAGAATGGAACTGATCCAAGCTTTAATTAACTTGTTCACTCCTTTCCGTTCCAGCGACCTTGCAATGTAGTCAAAGCCACCCTGAATATCTAAGGAGGCACAAAGAACACCTTTTCAGTATCACAGACTATCTTTTCAATACTGTGAGAAATAGACAAAATAGCAGTAAAACAGTGGATCAACTCTTCAAATACGTGAATTGTCTCAGATGAAGATGGCATTCCATAAGGTACCTCTCCCTTATATAAATAATGGATGAGAGACTGATACGTCTATATGAGGTGGGAAGATCACTAGGCCTACCTGCCTTCGGTATAACAACCTCTCGCCACGCTCGTGGAATATAACCCAAATAAAAGCTGGCTTTAAAAACCACTAACAATTTTGATAGGATTAAGTCAGAGTTCTTTTGCAAGACAGCCGGAAAATTCCCATCTCTACCTAGAGCTTTGTAAGATTTGAAGAAACCAATCGCCCACAAAGCCCTGTACGGGCTGAATATTCTACCCGCAAGAGTCTTGATCCTTCTGGGTTAGACATACAGAGGCGAGAATACTTCGGTACTCGTGTACGGGTGCAACCGTTCGAGAGTCAGGACAATGTATTCTCAACAATAGACCCAAAGTTTCCTTTCTAGATTTAGAGTAGGCTCCGTTTTAAGACACACAGGTACCCAATACCGTTAGAATGATCTATTGCGAAAGACATTTGAAGTCGGGTGAAAGCTGGCAAATCTTCAATGAACTGACAATTTCCTCCATGTATCCCTCGTAGACCTTCTAATTTCCCCATTGTACTCTGTGAGGCTTACACTATAAGTTTGCAAGTCGCCTGTGCGTCTGGCCCTACTGAAATTTCTCCTTACCATTATTCTCCATTTTGCCAACGTGTCATCTCACCATGGAACCCTACGTTTGGCAAAATGGTCCCTATGACGCATACTAACATCTAAGGAGGATTTAATAGTTGACTTGCTGCCAGGTCCAGTTGACCAATAGAATCTATGGAGTCAGTCCTTGTCATGTTCTCCCAACTTTTTCGAGAACCAAATCAAATCTAATATGCATATGATCCAGTCCTTTAAAAAAGTGGACGTGTATGTGTCACCCAGCGTGATATCCAGTATTTCCGATCGTACTGCGTTAACAAACGTAGATCTACTGCCACTTTTGGTCTTAGCTGCGTTGTTGCTAACTAAGAAATTTAAAAGACACTCACGCCTATCATTGCTGTTCTTTATGCCCCACAACATATGATGAGAATTCGCGTCACAGCAAATAATGTAGTGGTGATTGTTGGCTTGACAGAAGTTCTGAATTTCAAAGGTTGGGACGCATTCAGCATACCCTAGAAAGTAAGCCGAGGCACATATTATACCTTGACTCGTGTCAAATCGCGAACTAACAGCTACCAGGTCCTTAGAGATAAATTGTGTCAGGGGAAAGAAAGCCAGCTTGGCATTTACCACAATAACTGCCTGTTGTCTCTCCCCAGGTGCGTAGATCAACATACATGAGCTGGCTCTTACCTTCACACGAAAAGATCTTGTAAGAGACCTAGACTGCTGTTATCGTTGGCAAACCTGCAACTAAATATACCTGATGAACATTTGGGCCTATGTAAGATAACTTAAAGTACTTAAATAGCATCAAACAGAATATTGACTAGCATGGATAATTGATGAGCACTTATCGCCACACACAGTTTCATCGCTGTTTTTCAGAGATGACACGTCATAACCTCGATATGTGCCACGGATAATTCTGTCACCTAGATATGGCACACTGGCCCTCAATTATAGATCATTAACGGTGGTAGTGACACTCATATCCTCTACCACCTCGATATTATATTCCATAATAATTGTATGAGAAGCATCGCTCCTATTTTGGCTTTTCATACTGCACGGGTCAGCAAGTCAACTGCAGTATTGCCCGGAGTGCTGTAGAAAGCCAAATTAATTGAAACTGCAGGACTCCTGGTATCCAGGACTTGAGCATTCATTCCTCGGCGTATGCGTTTCATCTTAGATTAGGGAGACCGTTTATAAGGAGCGTCCACCTACCGCATTCTCAAGTTTTGTCTCACACAGAGAAGAGACAGAAACTTACTGAACTGTGAACTGCGTTTAAAATCCTAAGATGTTAAGATCACACTGCTGTATGCCTTTTCAGATAACAGGACTGTACTAAGTGTTAATCTAGTGATTAATCTCCCGAATACCCATACAGCAAACTGCCTGCGTTGCTTACTTTTGCCATGCGCAAGTACAAGTCATAAGGAAAGCATCCCTTTTATGCACCCTGAACAATTCACAGTATGGAATGTAGGCGAGACTTCCTAAAGGCAAAGACTTGAGCACGTTACTCGGAGGCAGTAAGTCAACTTGTGTGGTTGGCCATAAGGATTTTTCATTAACTTTACCTTATGAATCCACACCTGAGCACCATAGCTTTATAACGGGTCCGCCATCTAACGTTTTTTTTCAACTAGTGCTTATTTCGTGAATGGAAACAATTAGCTCATGTTTGATTTGACAGATAATTAGTTTTATCCTTCCGCTGAACGAATATGATTGTGTATACGCTTCGCTAAGTGGGCCTGCGATCGACTTAGAGAAGATGCCGATTTTGCCCAAAAAATCATCTTTTCAGATGAAGCTCATTTTGATCTTGGCTGGTATGTAAACAAGCAAAATTGCCGCATTTGGGGCACAGAAAACCCACACGCATACATTGAAAGGCCGATACACCCAAGACGGGTCACTGTTTGGTGCAGATTTTGGTCCAGAGGCATAAATGGGCCATTTTTCTTCGAAAATGAGCAAGGAGTGGCCGTTACAGTCATTGGCGGTCGTTATCGGGCCATGTTGAACGAATTTTTGTTCACAAAAATTGAAGAGAAGGATATAAGCAACATTTGGTTGCAACAGGACGGCGCTTCGTGCCACACAGCCGAAGCTACACTCGATGTTTTGCGCCCTGTTTTTGAAGATCGCATTATCAGCCGCAGAGCTGATGTCGTTTGGCCACCTCGGAGCTGCGATTTGACAGCGTTTGTGGGGTGCCGTCAAAGATAAGTGTTACGCCAACAAGCCAGAGAGAATTGACGCTTTAAAGGACAATATTCGTGAAGCCATTGGTGAAATACTGTTGCACACAATCGATAATGTGCTTAAAAATTGGAACGCTCGTGTAGGCTACTGAATGGCCAGCCGAGGCAGCCATTTGAATGAAATTATTTTCCATTATTGAACAGAAGGATTGTACTTTCAAATAAAAAAAGAAATTTGAGAAAATATTCAGAAGGTTTTTTTTTATAGCATTCTCAAAAAAAAAAAAAAAAACTATTTGGCGGACCCTGTATTATTTAAATTTCTTGCAGTTTGAATTATTAGCGTTAAGTTGAAGGTGTTTATTATAATTTTTTATGCTCTAGATCAGTGTGAAATGTTACAGTGGTATTGAAACATATTAAACTTTAATATTTAAAATTGATGCAGTGAATCAAAGTTGTGCTTTCAGTAATTTTCTTTTGAAAAATGAAAAAAAGTATTCTTTTTTGAGAGTTTTGCTGTTCCCAAGATATACTGTAAAATTATTCTTCTTACACATATGCATACATACATATGTATTGTATTTATAATTTTATTATGAAACTTTTAAATGAAGAAATAAATATATTTTCTATAGAGTCTGATCTAAAAAGAAAAAAAAAAATATTTAACTGCCTACAAATTAAATTAAATTTCGGTTGAAAATATAAAAAAATAAAGTTTTCTAAGTTTGGAATGGTATTTATTTTAAATTTTATATGACTTTAGTGTAGCATTTTTACTTTACATACATACATAGGGTGAGTGTACCAATAGTCGACAGTTTAAGACTTTTGTTTAATTCAATCTACTGCCCTGACGCATGTGAATCTGGTATATAATTGATGACAAGTATTACAATATTATTGAAATAGAGAAATTTTCTGTTTATGCGAAAAACACAAAATTTGCCAGTAGTCGGCACTAATTTCCCGTTTTCGGCATACTACGAGTATGTTCCTATTCTCGGCATATCATATTTTTACAAAAATGAAAATGCTGAAGGGAAAAATCCACCACATCAGGGAGTTATTAAGTCACTGGTTTAACGTGAGTACCTGCCCTAGGACGGTTCCTCACGGTGCCAAAGCACGGGTGAATACAATGCGTCCACCAACGCTCCCACCTATGATAAAAATCACCAGTGACCTTACACCTTGATGAGGTCCCGGAGGCTATCTAAACTCTTACCGATCTATGTAAACTCCTACCGACTGGTTATCATGATGATGGTAAACAACAAACAAGAAACACTCAACGACACAACAATAAACAAAACAACCATCACGGGAGAACTCAAAGTGACATCGGGCGCCACGAACACAATATACAAAACAAAGAAAAACAACCAGTCAAAGCTACACCCAAGATCGGAAGCTACGAACTAAACCGCAAGCAGCAAACAACACACCCATGGTCGGCAGCTACGAACTAAAACCGCAAACAGCAGAGCAGGAAGCAGCAAACAACAAGCAACATAACACATCAACTATCAGCACACTAGCGGTAACCGAGTTAGAAAGACTAGCCAGGAGATTGTGATGCGGGTTCAACCTACACTAACAGTACCGCCCTTCTACGCCTGAACACCTCAAGAGCAAAAACGCCCAGTCTACCATAAGTACGATCGTCCAACAATACCCTACTGAAATCCCACACCCTCTCAGTATGAGTGATACCCATACTATCTAAATCCCCTAACATCATCATAGTCCGGGCATGAAGCCAGTACATGCCTCCAGTCCTCAATTTCCTGGTCACTGTTTGTCCATCTCGTCTGCCACCTATCTACGAGGCACCTCTGCAAAAGGGCCTTATACCTATCTTTCCCATGTTCGAGCTCCGAAGCAGAAAGCCAATCGTTCGTTCCAAGTGGCAGTTGCCTCTTGACCCTGAAAGCAATAATACGACGTACTACTTCCAAGTCAAGCGGTGGTACACCAACAAGGACTGGCAAAGCATCGGTAGAGACTGTTCGACACACTGGAACCCATGCCAAGAGTGCAGTTTTCTGACACGTGAGAATCTTGCGCTGTCCAACAACAAACATAACCGTCTTATACCACACCAATGCGCCATATGTCGCACAAGCAACGAAGAGCCCATTGCATATGATACGGGCGGCACGCCTGCTGAGTCCTCAATAATTTCTCAATATGCGCCTAACCTTTCCAACAATGACTGCCAGTATATGCCTAACATGGGTGAGATGAGCTTGGAAGCTCAAACGCTCTCCTACAACTATGCCGCGGTACCTGACCTGAGTCACATAGCGAATGCTGTTGTCACCAATTCTAATGAGTGGAGATCGCCCGGTTGCCAATGTGCCTTTAAGCAACATAATCACCGTCCACTGCGACATCTACACCAACCTCTACATCCCACTCATAAGCGATGCGGCTTGGGCACCCCTCCTCTCCAGCTCACCATGAGACTGGCCTTCCGCATACGCACACAGTTTAAATGTCAACCCGAGCTGCATCATGAGGTTCCACATGAATGGATCACAGATGGACCCCTGCGTACAACCCCGGACAACCACCATCCAAACTGTTTCAATGGATCCAATAACACATGCTTTTCTACTCTCGAAATAGCTACGCCAGATGCCCATCTCACAACAGCCTATCTCCGATAGCCTTCGTAAGACATTGTCCCACGAAAGATAATCGAAGGCAGCCTTGAAATCAATGAAAAACCCAAGCACATATTTCGAAAACGATGGTTCGATAGAACTCTTAAAATGCATCCAAGCGTCTTCAACGCATTTGCCTTTCCTAAAACCAAACTGGTAACATGAAGGGCCCTCGTTGTAGCATTCCTTAAGCCTGTACAGCATGATTCTTTCCAGTACTTTTCCAAATACTGGCAAAAGGCTGATGACACGAAAGAAGCGATTACTCCTCACTTTATCAGGCAACTTTATTGGTTTGTGTTGGGGCTTGCCATTGTTGCCATAATTACCTTTACTAATTCAAGAGTACTGCTGCCTGCATAGAGTATAATCTATTTAGGCGCAAATAAAAAGTGTTGTAAAAGCAAATTAGCTGTATTAAGACAAAGTGCAACTAATAAAAAAGAGACAAATTGTAAAACAATTTTTTTTAACGCAATATAAACGAACTCAAATGCTTTAAAAAGGTTAAAACGTAACAATATTTTAGTGCAGAAAATAATAAATCGAGATTGATTTCAAACTGTTACTTATTAAAATCAAATGCTTTCCACATTTTTATATGTTCAATAAAATCAAGCTGGCACGAAAGATAAATTCATATTCTAAATTTCAACGAGTAGGTCACCGTGCTTATGGTATGGTTAAAAGCAAAGTTAAGATTCGGTTTAAAAGTGCCGTTAAATACTATAGATATTCTCGTTCAAAGAAAAAGAAAATTTAACTTTTTAATTTATCCAAAGAACACACAAAATGTGGTACTTGCATAGGTTTAAAACAATATAATAAAATTTTTGTTGAACTATGAAAAGTTGCACATGCATATATATACATACACACATATATATTGACTTAAAAAAATAATAACAAAAATAAAAAAATAAAAAACAAAAGAATTTTACTGCAACTTTTGTTGTTATAGATATACTGTGATTTATACTGTTCCGTCAATTCCTTTTTGGTAAAAAGTTTTGTCTGAACTTACTTTACTTGCTTTAATGGCCATAAATGATTATCTTATACGTTTACTCCTATGTGACCGACAAGCTAAGTATCATCCGGGTACCTATAGCGTTTTGAAACTGAGTTTTTTTGTAGAAGTTGATCAACGTCAGACTTTAAACTTCTTGAGAGCTCCTAACTTTTAATATATAATTCGTTTTCAAAGCTTTATGAATAATTAATACAATCAGATAGACGTTAGCTTAGGAGGGAGTAGCAGCCTCGTTAAATCAAAGAACACTTGAGCACACATAGCGGTCTGTTGGGATACAATGTGATAGTTAGACGCAGCATGTCGACTTTTTTCCAATACCTCCAATTGTTATGAATTTTTCAGGTATCAGGTTTTACACATGTTTCGTACTCTTTTTGGAGTGTAATCTCCATTGGAGTTCACATGCTAGTTTTAGCCATCAAATTAGCATTTTTAGCGCGTTGCTTTTGTTTTCAGTATATAACTGCGAGCTAGAATCTTTAATATATTGTCTATGGCGGCTTGCGAAAGTGAATTGTGCATTGTATTTCATATACAGTGTATGGCACTTAAAATCGTACAATATGGTTTTGAATTCATTCATTTAAGGCCATTTATGTCTTAGATCAAGCTGGCACGAAAGATGAATTCATATTCTAAATTTCAACGAGTAGGTCACGAAAGAATATATAATATGGGTTTATATTATCTGAAAGCTAACCTCTAAAGCTTAAGTTTATAGCTAGTATTTCAAAATGTATCAGCTTTTAACATGGATGGGTCAAAGAGCATCCTCTCAAGCCGCTCAGTTACAGTTCGAACATAGCATGCCATTAAAGCCGTCAAATCGAATACTCTGCCATGTCCTCCTCGGAAACAGAAAGTCAATCCATGTAAAATGAATGTCACGCAAAAGTTCATGAGTCGAATCATTGAAATAGATTTGAATTTAAGGCTTTAAAATGTAATACCAGACACTTCTAGACTGCAACTTAAAGAAAATGGATAGAAAAATCCAAACGTCTTTTGAAGAAGTACGATAATAATTTGGTCAGAAAAACTTTGTTTACGAATGAAAAATGTTTACCGAAACAAAGAAGTATAAAAAACGAAATGACAAGATGTAAGCACAGTAGTCTAGAGACGTATCTGAGCTCACCCCAAGCGTCGAAAATTAAATCCAGTTTACTACTTGCATTTCTGCTCACAAGGGATCAAAATATCAGCCAAAGCTGACCAGAAATCCGCTTTGAAAGCGCTTATCAAGTCACTTAATCATTCCCTGCAACAGGATTTTGAATCTGCTCATAAGACTAAAATAACGCGAACATGGATCCCTAAATTTTGCCAACTGTGGTAGCCTTGATCTGGATCCTCTGTATTACAAATTAACCCTTTAAGTGGTCATATTTTGCTACAAACTAAAGCCGAAAATTAGTTTTCTTAAGACTTCATTGGCTCGTGATGAGACCAGATTTTAATATGGCTGATGTGCGTACAATTATTAATGCTTTGCCAGTGTTACTATAGACGTGGTTGAAAAAAAATGAAGATTTAATAAGTTATTAATTTAAGAAGTCTTAACAAATTGTTACGGAATGAAAATGCGAAAAGAAATTCACCACATTAGGGACTTATTGTGAGATTTTTAGCTATAAAATTTATTGGTTTGTGTCAAGGCTTAATAACTGCAAAAATTACCTGTACCAATTAGGAGTGCTACCATCCACATGGAGTTGGCAGCTCAATTACTTTTTGTGTTTATAAAGTTGTTGTAGATCATTTGAATTAAAGTGGATAAATCGAATTTTCGTGTCTTTACTGGAACATTCCAAACTAATGATGAAATAAAGGGTCCGCCAAATAATTTTTTTTTTTAAATGCTATAGAAAAAAAACTACTGAATATTTTCTTAAATTTCTTTTTTTAAAGAACAATCCTTCCGGTTACTCATGGAAAATAATTTCATTCAAATGGCTGCCTTGGCTGGCCATGCAGTAGCCTATAGGATCGGTCCAATTTCTAAGCACATTATCGATTGTGTGCAGCTGTATTTCACCAATGGTTTCACGAATATTGTTCTTCAAAGCGTCAATTGCCTCTGGCTTGTTGGCGTAACACTTATCTTTGACGGCACCCTACAAATAATAGTCCAACGGTGTCAAATCGCATCTCCGAGGTGGCCTGGTAATGCGATCTTCAAAAACAGGGCGCCGTCCTGTTGAAACCAAGTTTTTGTGAATAAAAATTAGTTCAACATAGCCCGATAACGACCACCATTGACTGTAATGGCCATTTTTTGCCCATTTTCGAAGAAAAATGGCCAAATTATGCCTCTGGACCAAAATCTGCAATAAACAGTGACTCGTCTTGGGGGTATCGGCTTTTCAATGTATGCGTGCGAGTTTGCTGTGCCTCAAATGCGAAAATTTTGTTTGTTTACATGCCCGCCAAGATCAAAATGAGCTTCATCTGAAAACATGATTTTTTTTTTGGCAAAATGGGCATCTTCTGTAAGTCGATCGCAGGCCAACTTAGCGAAGCGTATACACAATCATATTCGTTCAGCTGAAGGATAAAACTAATTATTTGTCAGACAGGAGCTTAGTGTTATCATTCACGAAATAAGCACTAGTGGAAAAAAACGTTAGATGGCAGACCCTTTACTATAAAAGGATGGCGCATAGTGGTTGGTGAGTTTAGTAATGATTTGGCTGTCAATAAGTAAAGTCTGTTTGGGCGCAAATAAAAAGTGTTGTAAAAGTGAATTTGCTGTAAGACATGGTGTAAAACAAAGACAAACTGTAGAACAACAACAAGTAGTGTTTTATTTTATTTTAGAGCAATATAAACGAACTCAAACGTTTTAAAAAGGGTAAAACGTAACAGTATTTTGTGATCTCAACTTTAGCAAAAGTAGTAGTAAAAGCCTGTGCCGACCATAGCAACAAGTGGCATTGGAGTGCCGACTACTGAAACATTTACAACTTATTCGTTCCTGTTGCCGGACCCCTTAAAATTAGAGAAAAAATAGCCACAATTCAACAGTTTTTTACCTTTAAAAAAGATTTCAGATTGAAAATTGCTTATTTTATAGTAATTATTGACATTATAAATTCGTATTCCCACTAATTTTTTGTTAAGAAAATAAACATTTTCGTAAAACCCGAAATTTAGTCACTAATTCGAAGAAAATACTGTCAAAACCGCTTATCTAAGCTCAAATTGTTCTGAACATATAGAAAGCTGAGAATATTTATAAGTCTCATTTAAGTATAAATAAAGGGTCCGCCATCTAACGTTTTTTTTCAACTAGTGCTTATTTCGTGAATGGTAACACTTAGCTCATGTCTGATTTGACAGGTAATTAGTTTTATCCTTCCGCTGAACGAATATGGTTGTGTATACGCTTGAAAAATGCTGGGAAATATTGCGATATTACTTTGAAAATCATGGTAATGATTTTGCCAAAAAAAATCATCTTTTCAGATGAAGCTCATTTTGATTTTGGCGGGTATGTAAACAAGCAAAATTGTCGGATTTGAGGCACAGAAAACCTGTACGCATACATTGAAAAGCCGATACACCCAAGATGAGTCACTGTTTAGTGCGGATTTAGGTCCAGAGGCATAATTGGGTCATGAAGCTATTGGTGAAATACAGCTGCACACAATCGATAATGTGCTTAAAAATTGGTCCGATCGTGTAGGCTACTGCATGGCCAGCCGAGGCAGCCATTTGAATGAAATTATTTTCCATTATTAACCGGAAGGATTTTACTTTCAAATAAGAAAAGAAATATGAGAGAATATTCAGTAGTTTTTTGTATAGCATTTTCAAAAAAAAAAAAAAAAAATTATTTGGCGGACCCTTCATAAAATTTGTCTACTACTGGTACATGCCGACCTTAGGTGCACTTATTCTATATGTTTTAATTTGAAATGAAAAGACAAAACACTCATCATTTGATTAAACATGTTTATTGGTATTACAGACGCTTCTTCCGGCAATATTATATCAAGAACATTACTCCCCTGACCAATGTAAGGTAAGCTTTGCACTTCTATCAAAAATACGCATTCGTTTTATTCACTTATATACATACATATATGTAAACAACAACTTTAGAAAAGTTTTTATGGATGTATGAAGAGTTCGATGCACAAACAGATACATAAATATGTGTGAAGTGTAAAAGGATTCATGTCTGGTAAAAAGTTTACTTTGCAATTATCCAGATCATGTCACACAGAACATACCTTTACAAGTAAAAAATACCAAAGTTACGGCTTGGTTATCTATTACATTCCTTTATAATTTTCTAAACTCAATGTACAATATGCATATATATGTACATCAAGGGTGACCAAGAGAGCAATTAGTAGTGTAGTAGTGTAGTAGTGTAGTAGTGTTAGAAGTTTTTTGTTGTGTGTAGGGGTACCAGATGATTTTGATTAAAAATCGGCAAATTTAAAATAAATGATCGGCATTATCGACACTACAAGTTCCAAAAAAAAAAAAAAAATGGCAGATTAAAATTTCTCATTTTAACTATAATTATCGTATTTTTATTAACAAAACAATTCACTATTAACTAATGTTTATTACATATAAAATAATACATAAATAAAAACAGTATGAGTACTATGGCATATTCGCTTATTTCAATATTCGGGAAGAAAATATCGGGTCTGCCATCTAACGTTTTTTTTTTTTGCAACTGGAGATTATTTCGTGAATGGTAACACTTAGCTCATGTCTGATTTGACAGATAATAAGTTTTATCCTTCCGCTGAACGAATATGATTGTGTATGCGCTTGAAAAATGCTGGGAAATATTTCGACATTACTTTGAAAATCAGGGTAATATTGCCGAATGTGTGCGAAAATTGCCTACGGATTTTGGAAGAAAAGAAGCAACGTCAGCTCCGTATATTCGTTATCTTGTGAAAAAAGTGAAAGAAACTGGCATCCTCATCGACAAACCTAAGCGTGAAAAGCCAAAAACAGTGCGTACACCAGAGAATATTGCAGCTGTGGCAGAAAGTGTGTGTGAAGCGCCATCAACATCAATTCACCGTCGTTCTCAACAATTAAAAATTTCAGAGATATCATTAAGACGAATTTTGCATGAAGACCTTGGTATGACGCCATACAAAATCAAATTGGTTTAGGAGTTGAGCCAACTGAGCATCTAATGCGTTTTCGCTTCACTAAGTGGGCATGCGATCGACTTACAGAAGATGCCGATTTTGCCAAAAAAAATTATCTTTTCAGATGAAGCTCATTTTAATTTTGGCGGGTATGTAAACAAGCAGAATTGTCGCATTTGGTGCTCTGAAAACCCGCACGCATACATTGAAAAGCCGATGCACCCAAGATGAGTCATTGTTTGGGGCGGATTTTGGTCCAGAGGCATATTTCGAAAATGAGCAAGGAGTGGCCATTACAGTCTATGGCGATCGTTATCGGGCCATGTTGAACGAATTTTTGTTCACAAAAATTGAAGAGGAGGATATTAGGAACATTTGGTTTCAACAGGACGGCGCTACGTGCCACTCAGCCGAAGCTACACTCGATGTTTTGCGCCCTGTTTTTTAAGATCGCATTATCAGCCGCAGAGCTGATGTCGTTTGGCCACCTCGGAGCTGCAATTTGACACCGTTGGACTATTATTTGTGGGGTGCCGTCAAAGATAAGTGTTATGCCAACAAGCCAGAGACAATTGACGCTTTAAAGGACAATATTCGTGAAGCCATTGGTGAAATACAGCTGAACACAATCGATAATGTGCTTAAAAACTGGACCGATCGTGTAGGCTACTGCATGGCCAGCCAAGGCAGCCAGTTGAATGAAAATATTTTCCATTATTAACCAGAAGGATTGTACTTTCAAATAAAAAAAGAAATTTGAGAAAATAATTAGCAGTAGCATTTGCAAAAAAAAAGTTATTTTGCGGACCCTTTAATATAAAGCAAACGGCAGTCAAATGGGTATCACAAATAATAGCGAATTCTATCAAGCTAACACTCTTAAACACACCTCAGGTGTCACAAAGTTTTCATTGATCTGCAACTGTTGCAAACTTTACGAAATATCCGAGTGGAACCCAGAACCTTATACAATTGAACATTTTTGGGATGGATTGGCTAGGGGAGTCCATCAGAAAAAGTCATCATCTTTGTTCGGCTAAAAGCAGGATTGACAAAAACGTTGATTAAAAAAAAAGTCAGCCCACCATGCTTTTGGTATGGTTTTATTGCTGCTATAATTACTAGGTTTTATTTTTTATACTGCAATTTTGAACTCTTGGTGGGACTAAGGGACGTTATGTACTACAAGCTACTAAAACCAGGGTACACATTGCAATTACTTCGTTTGAAACGTGAATAAGGAAATTATGGCCGGAATATATGGACAAACATGATAAAGTTATTTTTTTGTGTTACAAATGCGATATATTATAACACTCCTAGTCCCTGTACATTGTTTCTCCTTTCTACTTGACGGGTACCTGATTTGGCAGGTCACCGCTTCACTTCTTTCGATGAAATCAAAAATTCTCTTCAAAGTTGACAACCTTAAAATTAAATTTGTTTTAGTGATTATACAAAAAAAAAACCTAAAAGTCCACAGGGTTTTTTTTTTCAAATATAATATCCAATAAATCCCTGGTTGGATTTAAACTGGTTACGCAGTGGATTGCCAACTCTTGCCTAAGGTCACCTTATTAGAAATAATGAACTTTATTGAGCCGGAAGTATAAAAAAATTTTAAAAAATTTATTCTAAGAAGTTTTCTGTCTACTCTAGATTACAAAAAATATGACAATTGTTGCTGACTGTATTCATACGAAGTATTCATGCTTTGCTTTGTCCGATTATGCGTTGTTAACTTACAGTTTGTATTGTATAAAATGCTATTTTTATTTTTATTCATAAAAACACATGTCTGAAGTATAAATAAGACTCCAAAAAATCTACATAATTATTATTCCTTTTACTTTTATAGGACCTACGAGGGCGGATTGATATTGAAGCTACCTAAGTAGGAAAATTTTTTTTTTTCAAAAACCATTTATTTCTCAACATAGTCTCCTTTTAGCTCAAAACACTTAGTAAGACGATTTTCCAACTTTTTTACACCATTTGAATAATACGATTTTGGGAACTCCTCAAAATACGCATTAGTTTCGGTAATCACTTCTTCGTTTGCGATGAATCTTTTTCCTGCGAGCCATTTTTTCAAGTTTGGAAACAGAAAAAAGTCACTAGGGGTTAAATCTGAACAATGAGGAGGATAATCAACCAATTCGAAGTGGATTTCTCGTAGTTTTAGCATCGTATCTAATGCTGTGTGAACCGGTGCGTTGTCTTGAAAAGAGAGCACTTTTTTCTTGTTTAAATGTGGTCGTTTTTCCTTGATTTCATCAACCATCCAATAATGCACGATAATACTCTCCTGTGATTGTGGACCCTTTTCAAGATAATCGATGAGCAATATTTCGTGTGCATCCCAAAATACAGTGGCCATAACCTTGTCAGCCGATTTCGCTGTCTTCGCCTTCTTCGTAGCACATCCACCAGCTTCCACCCATTGCTTCGATTGATGTTTGGTTTCACGTTTCATCAACAGTCAGTCACGTTTCAAGTCAGCAGGATTATGCTTTATCATGTCCAAACACCGCTGTGAAGTGATCTGTCGAACTCGTTTTGTTCAACACTGAGCAAACGCGGCACCCATCTTGCTGATAGCTTTTTCATATGCAAAATGTTGAACACACGTTTATATGATAGTTCACCATTTCAGCAATCTCACGTATTTTGACCCGGCGATCATTCATAACGTTATCGAGGATTTTCTTGATATTTTCTTCAGTAACCACCTCTTTTGGCCTTCCTGTTGATGGTATTGTTGCAGTGCTTGTTCGGCCCCGTTTATATTCAGCAATTCGCCGTAATGTTTATCAAGCTTTTCTTTTGTCTCTTTCGCCATTTTGCCTTTCAAACAATAGTGTTTAATCACTACACGATATTCACTTTTTTCCATTTTCCAAGAAACACAAAAGTTGCTTATTTCAATCGAGTACAACAACTAAACTAATCGATGAATTTGGCTAAAATTTTAACAGCTGACGTTTTGCAGATCGTAATAAGAAAGAAAAAGTTTTTGTGTTTTTGCTGCCATCTAGCGCTAAGTAGCTTCAATGTCAATCCACCCTCGTTTCTATGATAAAAATTCTTTTCCGATTATGTGTTGGAGTCACTGTAATTAATTTTAAATAAATTTAATCTTTATTCTCTTTAGCAGTCGCGCTCACTTATTAACAGTTGTCTCTTTTTAATATAACAAGTATTTCGGTGTTCTTATAAATTATCCATTTTACTAAAACAAATAAAGAAAAATCAGCATTTTTGGAGAAAAAATCATCAAATCGGCATTTTGATAATTTTAAGGCAAATATGGCAGGCCTGGTTGGGTGCCTTGAAGAGAAAAACTGAAAAGGTAAACAAAAGCACAAGCAAGCAAAAAAAGCAAAGCAAAGCGACATACGTCTGCCCTCATTAAGATCTATTCCACAACTACATATATATTTGTTGCTCTCTTTACTATCTTATTATTATCTGATAATTTTTGTTCGGTTATATATATATGCGCTGAAGATATTTCTCAGCCAGAAAAGGCTCATACGAGTTTATCTATTCAACTATGGTTTACACATATAAGAGTTAGAAACTTAAACTTGATGTGTTCAAATTTCTAATTTACTTTTTATTTAACTTTTCATGTATTGTACTGGAGTATCGATGTAATCTATTTTTAGAAACATGTGCATTCCGCAAGAGTGATTTTTAAAGCAAAGTTAAGGTTCGGTCTAAAAGTGCCGATAAATACTATAGATATTCTCATTCAAAGAAAACGAAAATCTAACTTTTTAATTTATCCAAAGAACACACAAAATGTGGTACTTGCATAGGTTTAAAACAATATAATAAAACTTTTGTTGAACTATGAAAAGTTGCACATGCATATATATACATACACACATATATATTGACTTAAAAAAAATATTAACAAAAATAAAAAAATAAAAATTTAAAAGAATTTTACTGAAACTTTTGCTATAGAAATACTGTGATTTATACTGTTCCGTCAATTTCTTTTTGGTAAAAAGTTTTGTCTGAACTTACTTTACTTGCTTTAATGGCCATAAATGATTATCTTATACGTTTACTCCTATGTGACCGACAAGCTAAGTATCATCCGGGTAGCTATAGCGTTTTGAAACTGAGTTTTTTTGTAGAAGTTGATTAAAGTCAGACTTTAAACTTCTTGAGAGCTCCTAACTTTAAATATTTTATTTCTTCTCGCAGCTTTATGAATAATTAATACAATCAGATAGACGTTAGCTTAGGAGAGAGTACCAGCCTCGTTAAATCAAAGCACACTTGAGCACACATAGCGGTCTGTTGGGATACAATGTGATAGTTAGACGTAGCATGTCGACTTTTTTCAAATACCCCCAATTGTTGTGAATTTTTGAGGTATCAGGTTCTACACACGTTTCGTACTCTTTTTGGAGGATAATTTCCCTTGGAGTTCACATGCTAGTTTAAGCCATCAAATTAGCATTTTTAGCGCGTTGCTTTTGTTTTCAATATACAACTGCGAGCTAGAATCTTTAAAAAATTGTCTACGGTGGCTTGAGAAACTGAATTTTGCTTTGTATTTCATATACAGTGTATGGTACTTAAAGTCGTACAGTATGGTTTTGAAAAGGTATTCATTCATTTAAGGCCATTTATGTTTTAGAAACTATTTAATCTGCTTTTTTTATATTGTGTGTGCTATTATTTATCACAAAATATGGAACAATTGTAGTTTAATCCATCGAAATGTTAAAAAAATTACGTACATCTATCAGAACGTACAATATTAATGCGTAATTTAAAATCGTACAAAATAAATCATGGGTGTGTTCACTAATTTTTTAAATTAATTAATTAAGCAAAGTGACTTTCGGTGTAATTCATCGTCAACAGATTGGTTATATGAAGTTTCTATTAAACGTATTTGCATATCGAGGGATTTTGAATGAAAAAGTAAAAAATTAAATTTCATTATAAAAAAGAAAAATTTGTATCTAAAATGTCGGATATCAGTAATCGTAGTCGTAATATTGTCTAATACGTAACGAAAAGGTACGAAAGAGAAAATCGCATAACAAATGAAACTAAAAAACGTTTTAAATTGAAGTTAATTCATAATGATGAGGGTTAGATTATCAAAAAATAAAGCAAATGACAGCCTTTAACCACAAAATTGGTTGAAAATACATTTGTCTACACAGAAAGAAATAAGTAGTATTATAGTAGTTTATTACGTTTATTATGTTTTCTGCACCTTGAATGGTTGTAGTACAAAATTAAATAAAACCTTCAGTGTTGAGTCAAATGTAACTTTACTATATAAAGTTCAACTTGCGTAAAAGTGAACGTGCGTTCAGAAATTTACTACGTTCGTTCAATTCTAGTATTACTAAATGTATGTTCAGTAAATGCAGCTGTGGTATGGTAGGTTAGTCACCCGCCTACCAACCAGAAGGTCGTCCGTTCAATACCAGGCCAGACCATCTTAAGAAAAAAAAGTTTTTCGACAGCGGTATCACCTCATAACATTAGCTAGCAAACGGTTATGAGCATTGCTACTATTGAAAACTTCTCTAAATGCATATGCCGTTCGGAGCCGGCGTTAACCTGTAGGTTCCTTTCAATGAGTTTAAAAAATATAATCGGGTGCAGCTCATAAACATACATACAGAACTTTTTTCTTCAATCAAATGCTATGTGCAAACAACTGGTATGACAAAGGTTATGAAAGTCTGAAAATATTGTTTAAAGTATTAAGAGCCATTTAAAAGATCGCTCAAAAGAAAAAAAAGATAAGAAGTTTGGTAAAAATCTCTAGGGAAAAATGTGCCGATAATACCTGGACTGAGAAATTAGTTTAGAAGCCAATACAAATCTATATTCTTAAATTGACATAAACAATTTGAATTTAATTGAATTTAATTAATACTGATGTGCCTTTTAACCTTTTATATATAAAATTTATATTGACTCTTTAATTCTATGTTATTTAAAAAATGTTGCTGTACGGTTTTTAGTGGCACTCACTGTGTGTAAATAAAGTGAATGAGTGACATTCACTGTATGTAATCAATGTATCCTTTGCTACCAAGTATGTATAATAAAGATGTAGACTAAATGCAACAATTTATGGCAAAAAAAACTCGTTTAGCATTTGCCTGCAATGCTCGGCATTTTTTGTTACGATGGCGCCAACGCCGTCTTCAAGACAATAGACTAAACACTTTTTCGGTGCAAACCAGCCACTTCGAGGGAAGGTTCCATCTTGCTGGAAGGTCTCCAATGTAAGGCCAATCCCTAAAAAGGGTGAGGCTAATAACCCTGAAATATACCGCCCAATAGCAGTCTGTTCGTCACTTTCCAAAGTTATGATTAATCATCACCTTGTGAAATATTTAGAGTCCAACAATTTGCTGAGCGATCGCCAATATGGTTTACGTAAGGGTAGCTCTACTGGTGATCTGCTGGCGCTAATCTCTGAAAGGTGGAATAGGTCCATTCATGGGTTAGTGAGAGTAAAGTTGTGGCCCAGGATATTTCCAAAGTGTTTGACAGAGTCTGGCACGTCTTGTTTTTGGTGTCTTGCTTTTGGTGTCGGTAGTCACTTCTCTCGATTCATATCGAGCTTTCTCAGAAATCTCACTATAAAAGTGGTTATAGATGGGATCTCATCCGACGAATTTAGGATAAATTCAGAGGTACCGCAAGGCTCTGTTCTTTCTCCAACTCTATTTCTAATATTTCCTTAACGACTTTCCTATTCTCACTTCCAATCCTATTTACTCTTTTGCAAATGACAGCAAAATTTGTCATTTATATTCGTTGGATCGTAGGCCGAGGTTTTTGGAGATGGAGGCGAAAAGGCGGAATATGAATGACACGCTTACAAGCGACATGGCGAAAATCTAAGAGTGGGGTCGCGCGAAAAGGATCGACTATAATGCGTGCAAGACCTAATGTTGTTTTCTGACACACAGACCTGGTGGTGTGTTCTCATCTGATATGCCATTGATGTTCTGGGCATCAAAATTCACTGTGACGTTCGTTGGAACGAGCACATATTTCGAGTGTCGAAAAAAGCATTCAAGTGCCTCTGCTTTTTAAGACGGTATAAGAATAACTTCACTCCATCTGATCTCTTTAATATTTACAAAATATATATCCGACCTAAATTGGAATACAAATCTCATGTATGGGCCGGTGCTTCAAAGTCTATTTTGGACCGCGTACAGATGCTTATTAATGACGGTAGGGTAGCCAACTCTATCGATTCATTAAAGCATCGTCGCCATGCGTGGTGTGATTCATTGTTCTATCGCTACTATAACGGAAAGTGTTCTGACGAAATTAAGGAATTTATTCCTAAAAATCATATATTTTTACGTAGTGCTCTTATTTCTCGTAGAGCGCATCCATTTGTAATTGATTGTCGAGTGAATCCCACAACGCTTTATAGAGAGAATTCATTCTTTGCTAGCACTGTTCGTTTGTGGAACAATATTCCTACGAATGTCATTCCTGCCTTTTACGACATGAGCAAATTTAAATCGGACGGCTATAAGCACTACTCCCTCTATCCTCCTTTCCACAACCTATTTTCCTAGTACCAGCAAAATGCACTCAGGTTTAACCCCTGAGTGCTGGTCTCAAAAAGAAGTAATGATGACTTTTCATGCTTTTGTTTTGGAATCCCTGTGCCCTAGGAAAACAATTTTTGTTTGTTAATACAACGATATAAGTGGAAGTACGTTCCGTAGTTAATTAAAAATTTTGATACAAAATCATTCTCTTTTTACCCCAAGTTTAACAAAGTATGTGATGAAGCAGAATACGTACGCAACTTCAACAACTGGTGGTAATTGCATTAACATCGGTCAAATCGTTTTCAAGTTATGCACAAATATTTTGACGTAACTATTGGGTCTGCCAAATTAAATTTTTTTTTGAAAATGCTATAGAAAAAAAAAACTACTAAATATTTTCTCAAATTTCTTTTTTTATTTGAAAGTAGAATCTTTCCGGTTAATAATGGAAAATAATTTTATTCAAATGGCTGCCTCGGCTGGCCATGCAGTACCCTACACGATCGGTCCAAGTTTTAAACATATTATCGACTGTATTTCACAAATGGGATAACGAATATTGTCCTTTAGAGCGTCAATTGTCTCTGGCTTGTTGGCGTAACACTTGTCGTTGACGACACTTCATAAATAATAGTCCAACGGTGTCAAATCGCAGTTCCGAGGTGGCCAAACGGCATCATCTCTGCGGCTGATAATGCAATCTTCAAAAACAGGTCGCAAAACATCGAGTGTAGTTTCGGCTGTGTGGCACGTAGCGCCGTTCTGTTGAAACCAAATGTTGCTTATATCCTCCTCTTCAATTTTTGTGAACAAAAATTCGTTCAGCATGGCCCTATAACGATCGCCGTTGACTGTACCGGCCACTCTTTGCTCATTTTCGAAGAAAAATGGCCCAATTATGTCTCTGGATCAAAATGCACACCAAACAGTGACTCGTCTTGAGTGTATCGGCTTTTCAATGTATGCGTGCGGGTTTTCCGTGCCCAAAATGCGACAATTTTGCTTGTTCACATACCCGCCAAGATCAAAATGAGCTTCATCTGAACACATGCACACATTCTGCAACATTACCATGATTTTCAAAGTAATGTCGCAATATTTCCCAGCGTTGTTCAAGCGTATACACAACCATATTCGTTCAGCGGAAGGATAAAACTAATTATCTGTCAAATCAGACATGAGCTAAATGTTACCATTCACGAAATAAGCACTAGTTGAAAAAAAACGTTAGATGGCGGACCCTATACTATATTTTGGGCGAAAAATTTGCCACGCCCACAAATAAATAATTTGAACCTGATGGAAACAACATGAAAACGGATTTAAATTCAGTCTACCAAAATACGCTAGAAAAGATCTTTGGTTGATTCAGTCAAAAACCTTGTTGTCTAGTGTTAGTTATTGATTTTAAATTTATTGTTTCATTTATGAGTTTATAATCTAAATTCGAGATTTTAAGTTTTCAAAATAACAATAAAAAAAAAAAATAAATAAATAAGAAATTGGTTTTTAAGTAATTTTCTTTAATTTTAACTGTAAAGCTCGATAAACTTTTAATTACATTTTTCATAACAATAGACAGAAAAAAAATCTCAACATTTTTATATATTTTCTAGAGCTACTCAAAACTAAAAAAAGGAATATAAAAACATGCAAATGATAAAATAAAGATAAGAAAGAAGCATTAGCAGAATTAAGAAAAAAAATAAAATTCACTGAATTGGTCATAAGGATATTTTATACATAAACTTTGTGGTCTGTGGCAAATTTAAAAAAAAAAGAAATTTCTTTATTTGGTCTTAACATTTATATCAATTTATGTGACAGTATTTTTAATGAAAGGCGCACATTCCATTCTTATTTTAAATAGTACAGTTTTTGTTTGGGATTTATTGGAAATTTATTACCAAAACAAACAGGATGGGTTGCAAATTGAACAAAAATGTCATAAGAAATTTGGTCGCTGAATGATGATTAACAGTGACCGATATACGCATGTTTATTGCTAAAGTTCGTGAAACTGGTTTCATTGTTGATGCACCAAGACGTAAGCGGACTCGTACAGTGCGTACACCTAAAAATATCGAAGCTGCGGCTGAGTGCGCGTGAGAATCCATCAGCATCAAATCGTCGTCGTTCCCAAGATTTGAACATATCTCGCACCAATTTATGTCGAATTTTGCCAAAGTATATCGGTATAACGCCTTACAAAGTTCAACTGGTTCAAAAGCTGAAAACGAATGACCATCCACTTCGTTATCTCTTCGCTAGATGAGCCAACGAGAAACTACCGGATGATGTAGATTTTGCCAAAAAAATCATCTTTTCATATGAAGCTCATTTGGTCTTGGTTGGTATGCAACCTGCCACACATCTCATGCTACGTTTGATGGCCGTTTAATAAAGTGAAATGGTGATGTCAGTCGACCGCTAAGAAACTGCGATTTGACACCGATGGATTATTTGCTGTGGGAAGCCGTTAAACACAAGTGTCATGGTTGGTACGTTAATAAGCATAATTGCCATATCTAGGGCTCAGAAAACCCAAAAGTGGTCTTATATAAGCCAATACACCTATTACTTGTGACTGTTTGGTGTGGCTTGTGGAGCGGAGGCACCATTGGCCAAAATTTCTTTGAAAATGAGGACGGCGCAACCATTACGTTCAATAGACACACCTATCGCACCACGATAATCGATTTTTTTTTGTGCCCGCTCTTCATGGTATTGATGTAAACGATGTTTGATTTCAACAGGATAGTGCAAGCTGTCACACATCTCATGTTAATTTTGATGGCCGTTTAATAAGGTGAAATGGTGATGACAGTCGGCCGCCAAGAAACTGCGATGTGACACCGTTGGACTCTTTTGTGTGGGGCACCGTTAAACACAAGTGTAGAGACAATTCAGCATTTGAAGGCCAACATTCGTTATGCCATTGCCGAGATATGACCCCATACACTAGAAAAGCTTCTCGAATATTGATCCGATCGAATGGGGTACTGTAAAGCCAGCCGCGGTAGCCATATGAATTAAATAATATTTCATATTCAAACTGACCAATTGTACTTCACAAAAAACTAATTAAATTTGACAAAATTTCAAGCTATTTTTGTTCTATTGCTTTTAAATTGCCCACCCTTTATAACTTTTTATATACCGAAGCATTGAATACTCATAATAAAATTCAAAAAAAGTAATTGAAGAAATGCATGTGAATAGAAATCTTAAAAGATAAGTATTTATTTAAAGCAGCTGCCTACCAATCAAGACTCTTTTTTATAGTTTAAATAAATTAAACCCAAAATAATGAAATATTCAAACCAAAGACCAAAAAAACCCTCAATCAATCATAAACTGAAGTACAGTTTGTCAGGAAAATCTTTGCACAGTAGAAAAAAAAGTTAAAATTTTATTTTTATATAAAAATTCCAACAACTTGTTCTTAACATATTTGTTCTTTTTTTTGTTACTATACCTGATAACGAATATTATACACAAGCACTTTTAAAACAGAGCTACACAATAGATTTGCCATTCAAAATGCCAAAGAGGATAAAGTATATGAGTTATACAGGCAAATTATTTACATTTCCATGCCTTTTTTAATATGAGATTGCAGCGAGTTACTATTTATTTTTTACATCTTCCCAAGATTTCAAATGTAGCATTAAATTATGGTTTATTTTATTTCCATATTATGCAACTTTATGAATAAATAGTGAAACTGGTAAATATTAGCTGCTTTTCTATTTTTTGTGAATTTTTAGAAATCAAAATTATCAATATTCTTCAAAAAAAAAAAAAAAAATTTATGATATGTTTCTCAACAACTCCAAAATATACGGGTTATATTAAAAAATGAAGAAGGGTTCGCCATCTAACGTTTTTTTTCCAATTAGTGCTTATTTCGTGTATGGTGACACTTAGCTTATGTCTGATTTGACAGATAATTAGTTTTATCCTTCCGCTGAACGAATATGTTTGTTTATATGCTTGAACAACGCTGGGAATCTGGGCCTGCGATCGATTTACAGAAGATGCCGATTTTGCCAAAAAAATCATCTCCTCAGATGAAGCTCATTTTCATCTTGGCGGGTATGTAAACGAGCAAAATTGTCACATTTGAGGCACAGAAAACCCGCACGCATATATTGAATACCCAAGACGAGACACTGTTTGGTGCGGATTTTGGTCCAGAGACATAATTGGGCATTTTCCTTCGAAAATGAGCAAGAAGTGGCGTTTCAGTCAACGGCGATCGTTATCGGGCTATGTTGAACGAATTTTTGTTCACAAAAATTGAAGAGGAGGATGTTAGCAACATTTCAACAGGACGGCGCTACGTGCCACACAGCCGAAGCTACACTCGATGTTTTGCGCCCTGTTTTTGAAAATCGCATAATCAGCCGCAGAGCTGATGTCGTTTAGCCACCTCGGAGCTGCGATTTGACACCGTTGGACTATTATTTTTGGGGTGCCGTCAAATATAAGTGTTACACCAACAAGCCAGAGACAATTGACGCTCTAAAGGACGATATTCGTGAAGCCATTGGTGAAATACAGCTGCACACAATCAATAATGTGCTTAAAAATTGGGCCGATTGTGTAGCCAGCCATTTGAATGAAATTAGTTTCCATTACTAACCGGAAGGATTGTACTTTCAAATAAAAAAAGAAATTTGAGAAAATATTCAGTAGTTTTTTTTCTATAGCATTTTCAAAAAAAAAAAAAAATTTTTTGGCGGACCCTTTATTAGAGTGCTTAAAAGCTGATATAATTTGAAATATAAGCTGTGTGAAGCAGCCTCTTCAAAAATCTTAAAAAATTCAAAGAAAAAGCTATCCATAGAATCTGAAATGCTGATGATTTTTGAAGTTGGGCGACCATAGTGTCCGCAAAATATAGTGGTTATCCATGGTCGGAAAATGTTTTTCCATTCGTTGCATAGTGTAATCATACAGACTGTCTGGGAACAAACACAGTATTTACTTGTATGTTTTTATTCTTCTTTCCAAGTTGCCTGTGTGATACATACATATGTCAGTAAAACTCATACCAAACGTCTAAATATATTTTGGATTTTTATAACAAAAAACGAAGAAAAATGTCAAATATTTTGTTTTTTGTCTTTAAACCAACAATACTCGCACCATCAAAGAGAAAATGGAAGGACTACAGACTACATGGTGTCTTCCTAAGCTACAACAGCAGAATGAAAACTAAAAACAAAACATAGAAGGCAATTAATTATACATACACATGAATATTAAAAAAAATTCTAAATGTGTATTCAAAATAGATAAGAAATCGATTGATATATAAAAACTAACAAACGTACGTACGTACCATATATTGTATGGGCCTATTTATACAATTGCAATTTCAATACTTATGCTTTGTAAGTATGAACACATATATGTTATATTATGTAAGTGTATGAATGATGATATATGTCAGACGAATGACCAGAAGACAATGCCACGTACAGGAAGAAAATGACAATGCTAAGTTAGAATCGCCAATCCTTACCACTTCATAGAGACGAACAGCAGTAGACTAGTCTTGACTGTAGACTTTGCTTGAAAATCAATTTGATTAATAAAACTGAAACAAGACAACGCTTTCTTTGTGGAAAGCCCCATGCTCTCTAGAGAAGTGACGGAGAAAAATACAACACAAATTTATGGATACAGTGACATCACATTACTTCATAAGCACGTACGTATGAGTGATATTTCTGCCGCGCTAATTAAATATCACTCATACGTACAAACGTACGAAGTAATGTGATCACAGTAAATGTGAACTATTTTTCCAAATTGGTTACTGTTTTCTTGAAGTTTTAACGTTTATAACCGAGTTTCTTATAGAGTGTATCACTTTAAAAACGGGATTTTTTTTGCAAACTTTGGTCTTTTGTTGTGAGTATGCTATGACCTTTCCCATCCCTCTGGTAGCTCTGATTTTGCGCCAAAAGACTGCAAATTTTTTGAGGTCAATAACGAATCTAGACAATTTCTTACACTCTGTTCTAAAGCGAAAAGTTGTACGATCGAAACAAACTGTAGTTTGGCGGGCAAGGTCTGGATTGTAAGGCGGCTGAAACTATTATCTAATTTTCTTTAAACATTTGGCAGAGCTTTGGCATAATAAAGGATGGACAGTTTTGAGATTGGCAAGTAAATTAGCTTAAAAATTATTTTTTTTTGACAAATTCGGTTTTATTCATACCAATATAAAAGAGAAATATGGGAATTAATAATGGAATATGATGGCGGGCAAATGTTCACCTCTGGCACATCGGCAGACATCCGCTCTCTTCACGAAATTTAGAAACACATTTCATCTTCCACAGTGTTAGTTGTTTGTGGTTTGTTCAGGTAAACCGGTTTTTCAAAAGACCCGGAGAAAATAATCCAGCGGCGTTAAATCACAAGAACGAGGCTGCCAATTGTCATCACCAAATCGAAAAATTACGCAACGGGGTAATTTCTCAGGAAATAACTGAATTGTTTGGCTGGCGTCATCCTGCTGAAACGAAAGGTCACTGATGTCAATATTAACCAATTGTGGCCACAAAAAATTTTTTATAATGGTTTGGTAGCCCCGAGAATTCACCATGAAGGCGTTTCCTTGCTTATTTAAAAAAAAAGTGCGTGCCGGCGATGCCGCCTAACCACAAACCACACCACACGGTAACTTTCTTTAAATGTAATGGTTATTCGAGGACTGTTTTTGGATATTGTCAGCCCCACAGGCAACAATTTTGTTTGTTTAAATAACCACCTGATTGAAAACAGGCCTCATCACTAAAGATGATTTTTTTAAAAAAATGCGTTATATCCGTTTAGTTTTTAAAGCAGCCAATTCACAAACTTTTGATGCAAAGAATGGTTGGCTGGCTTTAATTCTAGAAAGAGTTGAACTTTATAGGCATAGAGATGAAGATCTTTATGCAAAATATGGCGCAAAGTTCCCAATTGTTGGGAACTTCGAGGAGTTGATGTTCCAAGCTCATTCTCCACACTTTGCTCTACAGCGGTTATGTTTGTATCACTACGGCCTCTACAAGCATATTGTTTTGATCAATTGTCAGCAACAGTTCCGTGAGCCTCGGATTTAGCGAATAAATTACGCACAGCGATCACAGAAGGAGCCTGATTACGAGGAAAAGCTGCTCGAATTTTAAGTGATACAGTAAAATTTTCAATACTTTGATAGTAAATTTTTACAATTGAAACTCCTTGTTCAAGAGTGTCGGGTTCAATACTTAAAAATTCACAATATTTTACTAAATAAATGTCTGAGGTTAACAGCTCACTTCTTGGCATTTCATTATTTGACAGCCAATCTACATCCTAACCTCAAATTTGCCCACCCTGCAGATACATATCTTTTTTATCGCAAATAATGATTAAATGCCGTTGAAATTTTTTCCATTTTGAGCTTAAAAATAACCTTCACAGAGTAATGCCCTTAATTCATTATCTCTCTTACTTTTTCATATCAAAATCAATTCTGAGATCGGTGGAACATATTCAGGATAAGCTTTGACAAGCAATGAAAGCAATAAAACTTCGTTGATTATAATATTTATTTCGTTTAAAGGCTAAGTGGGTATAAATATCAGACGTACATATAGGGTCCGCCAAATAATTTTTTTTTTTAAATGCTATAGAAAAAAAACTACTAAATATTTTCACAAATTTCTTTTTTATTTGAAAGTACAATCCTTCCGGTTAATAATGGAAAATAATTTCACTCAAATGGCTGCCTCGGCTGGCCATACAGTAACCTACACGATCGGTCCAATTTTTAAGTACATTATCGATTGTGTGCAGCTGTATTTCACCAATGGAAATCGACATCTTCTGTAAGTCGATCTCAGGCCCAGATTCCCAGGGTTGTTCAAGCGTGTACACAAACATATTCGTTCAGCGGAAGGATAAAACTAATTATCTGTCAAATCAGATATGAGCTAAGTCTTACCATTCACGAAATAAGCACTAGTTGAATGGCGGAGCCTATATTTAACATCAACGCTATTGTTTGGAATGGGTATTTAGCGGTACATTAAGATATCTGTTAGTAAAGGCTATTGAGCTAAAATTATCCACAAATACATATTAAAACCCCATCATAACTAAACATGTAAGAGAATAATATCTTCTTTTATGCGATATTTGCTAAACATAGTTAAAGCTCTTAGGACAAATGGGAGAATATGCGTCATCCCTTGTTGTACCCGATTTTTTTGACCAGTCTATATTCAGAGTATACTGCTATAAATTCATTATATAAAATAATACAAAATAATAATATAAAATAATACTTTAACGTTTTCTGTATTCATATTATTATTTAAACTTTTGGTTATTTTTCGTTACTTTTTTAATGAAATTTGATTACAAAACATTCGAAGTTGTGGCAACGCTGCAGATAGTAAATATTAAAGTAAACATTGCGTATACGTAACGCTGGGCCTTAATGAGTAAATGATGAGTAAACTTTCGATATTTTAAAATATTTTTTGTTAAATTTATATTTATATATAAATTTATATTTATATATATTTATTTATATATTCCATTTTTTTATTTTTCTATAAAACATATTGCAGAAATATTTAAAATTTTTATTACATTACTGGCAAAGCGTTTGCGTATGTAAACAAACTTTGTGAGGGCACTCGATACATTTGCAACCTTTACGTGAGTAAAACTAATTTAATTAATAGTTTGTTTTATTGTTAAAAAAAAACATGAGTAGCTCTTAATATTCATATGCATACGTTATATTAAAAACTAATACAATTTCAAAATTTAAGATGCGTTTATCTTGTTATTTAATTCAAAATCACTTGCAAGAGCTTAGAAGAGGTTTGCTAATAATTTTTGGTCAGTTTGGTATTTTAAAAAAGATACACGATATACCAAAAATACGATTATTGAAAAACGAAATTAAAAATCCGCAATGGCTGGCGCGAATCCGCTTCAACATTTTGCACAATTTAGTAAGTGCGATGCCACCACGAATTTTTAAGATAATAAAAGGAAAGGGGAACTGCATAAGTTAAAAATAATTGATTAATTCGTAGTTTAAATAAAAATTTAGATAAATGAATCACCGACGCACTTATTTACATAAATTTAAATAAATATAATAAAGGGTCCGCCATCTAACGTTTTCTTTTTCAACTAGTGCTTATTTCGTGAATGGTAACTTTTAGTTCATGTCTGATTTGACAGATAATTAGTTTTATCCTTCCGCTGAACGAATATGGTTGTGTATACGCTTGAACAACGCTGGGAAATATTTCGACATTACTTTCAAAATCATGGTAATATTGCAGAATGAAAAAAAGGAAAAATTAATCTTTTCAGACGAGCAAAATTGTCGCATTTGGGGCACAGAAAACCCGCACGCATACATTGAAAAGCCTATACACCCAAGACGAGTCACTATTTGTTGCGGATTTTAGTCCAGAGGTATAATTGGGCCATTTTTCTCCGAAAATGAGCAAGGAGTGGCCGATGGCGATCGTTATCGGGAAATGTTGAATGAATTTTTGTTCACAAAAATTGAAGAGGAGGATATTAGCAACATTTGGTTTCAACAGACGTCGCTACGTGCCACACAGCCGAAGCAACACTCGATGTTTTGCGCCCTGTGTTATCAGCCGTAGAGCTGATGTCGTTTGGCCAGCTCGGAGCTGCGATTTGACACTGTTGGACTACTATTTGTGGGGTGTCGTCAAAGATAAGTGTTACAAGTTAACAAGACAGAGACAATTGACGCTTTAAAGGACAATATTCGTAAAGCCATTGGTGAAATACAATCGATACAACACACAATCGATAATGTGCTTAAATATTGGACCGATCGTATAGGCTACTGCATGGCCAGCCGAGGCAGCCATTTGAATGGAATTTTATTCCATTATTAACTGAAAGGATTGTACTTTCAAATAAAAAAAGAAATTTGAGAAATTATTCGGTAGTTTTTTTTCTAAAGCATTTTCAAAAAAAAAAAAAATTATTTGGCGGAACCTTTATAATGATACATCTATAAAAGCAAAACCGGCTTATTATTCATTTATTCGAACATATAATTTTTTTGACAAGGTTACCAGAATTGAGCAAATATTAAGGTGACCTTATCATTTTGAAGTACACTTTATTTCACCATAGACATAATAATTTCTATCTGTTCTACTTTTGTGGTACATTTTAGAGATCACACAATGTTGTTGTAAAAATATTAAAGAGTTCATCTATGGTGAAGAGTCGTTATTATCATTACCTTTCACGAAATCTGCATAAGAGAAAGTATTACCATTGGTGTTATTGTTATTGGGGCTGTTTATGTTGAGATTTTTGTTAACGAACTGTGGTGAATTTTGTTTATTGTTTTTATAATTACGTGTAGTTTTTTTTTTCTTGGCTTTAGCTCTTGTTTCTAAATAAAGTGACCGAAAAGGGCAATTAGAATCGTTTGCAGAATGATTTGCTCGCTCTTTACTATTCTTTTTACAGTTGAAACATGAAAACACTGGAGGTATTTAATTTGGATTCCGTAGTGGGCAATCATTAGTATGGTGCTAGATGACACATATCATACATGCCGGAAGGTGGTGACAGTGATCCCCTCCATGGCCACCCATAAGGCAATTCAAACATTGAGTTGGGTTGTCACTTTTCCTTGGTCTATATTTTTTCCAAGATACTATTATATTACATAGTGAGGACACATTGTTTAAAGATTTTGGGTTGAAAGTTTTTCTTGCAAATTGTACCCTATATACAGCATTGTTAACTGATCTATACTTCGTGATGACTTTAATTAAAGATGAAGCTGTTAAGTTATATACCTCAATATATGTTTTGATGTCTTCAACACTAATTTTATAAAGTCCATAAAAGAACACTGTATACAAGCGATTTTCTTTCGAGTTCAAGCTATGCAACTCAACTTTATTTTCTAACAAAATATTTCCGCATTTTATATATGCTTCCGTATTTTGAGGGAACACTTTGGTACCAATCGACCTTCGTTTGTAGATTGAATCCTTACCCAGTAGTTTTTGCAGATCGTTGAGAGTCAGTTTGGCATCTACTACCAATAGTGGAGGTTTACTTGTTTTAACCCCAGTTATGTTGGAAATTATATCCAATTTCATAGCGTTAAGTTTAGCCAATTCGCATAATGGATTATTTGATGCTGTAGGTATGTTGGTATATTGGAAAACATACCTACTGGAACCTTTCGTGACCTTTTTGGTCTCTTCTTATTAGATTTTTTCAAATCTAAATTATGTGATATGATCCCCGTAGCCATTTGTGTATTGCTAGCCTTGCTAGTGCTTTGTAAATCAGCACACATGAGAGTTCAATAATAACAACAACCGAATTACAAAAAGAAAAAACGTTAAATTTCTTGCTTTAGAACAACTGACCGCTTATTGTAAAAGACGACTTCACTTGGCGAGATCAAGTATCGAACTCGGAATCATATTTAAGCATTAATTTCATAAAACTTTCTATAAAACAAAGTTCATTTAATTGATGCTGAAAATACAAATCTTTGATTTATTATGGTTTAAGCTTGTGTAACTTAAATAATATTAATCCCATATAAAGTTAAATTTATTTAAATAATTCACAATAACGATCTTTATAATATTTTGTATATTTTGTTTATTTGCAGATTTGTGTTCTTAAGAGACTACTGTTACGATTTAAAAGGAAACACATTTCTCTTCACTTTTTCAAAGATAACAACTTATACAAATTTAGATGCCTTATGAGAATCGACTGAGTAACTGCATTTTGAGTGGAAAATTTTCTTAAACTAACAAGAACGGTCCTATTTAGGACGATCATCAATTTTTTTGGAAAGAGATAAAAATTTTTAATTCTATGGAACTATTTTTATTATATTAATGATTAAAATTCTCGTATCTATTAATTTTTATTGTTAAAATCTTTAAAATTTGGCAGTCACGTTCAAGGTCTACGCTCCCCACTCACTTCATAGTTCTAGTGTCAAAAAAATCCATTAAATTTATAAAAAACCACAAAATGATCTTTTTCCGTATAGGTTTACTCCAGATAATTTAACGGTACTTTTAATAAAAACGTCTTTTATTTCAAAGAGTCAACTGTCTACGATCATAACCCTAAATCTGTCAATAAATCTGTCAATAAATGGTCATTAAGCATTCTTTGAGGTTTATGTTAACAAAAGTAATCTTCAAACCTAAATTCCTACATTTATTACAGTTTTGTAGTTTTTTTTTAAGTTTTAAGCAATGGGTCCAAGAGCAAATAAATATGTTTATAAAAAAGTAATAACAAAATTTTGAAAAGTTGCTACAAATTACTAGCAATTACTGCTACCAAAACAGTAGGGACAGCCGGTAGAGCTTGGAAATTGGTAAGAACATTAATATAAAATATTGAAAAAACTAAAATTATAACTTCTAAGCCAAGGTATGGCCGTCTGCGTAAACTAAGCGACAGAGAGTTTCGAAGTGTAGGCTTTTTTATAACGCAAATTTCGACAACAAATAGTGGAAGGTGTCAAACAAAAGCTTAAAAAGAATATCTGAAAGAAATCGTAAATTTTGCTAGTTAACCGTAAAAACGTATAGCATTCAAAAATAAATACGTTAACATGCCGCTACGGTATTGGAAAAAGGTAATGTTTCTTGACGAAAGCAAGTTTTGTATTTTTGGCTTCAAGAGAAGGCAGAGGACATAAAAAAATCATGAACCACCGCTAATATAAAGGGTAAGCCATCTAACGTTTTTTTTCATCTAGTGCTTATTTCGTGAATGGTAACACTTAGCTCGTGTCTGATTTGACAGGCAATTAGTTTTATCCTTCCGCTGAACGAATATGCTTGTGTATACGCTTGAACAACGCTGGGAATCTGTGCCTGCGATCGACTTACAGAAGACGCCGATTTTGCCAAAAAAAAAAAAATCATCTTTTCAGATGAAGCTCATCTTGATCTTGGCCGGTATGTAAACAAGCAAAATTGTCGCATTTGGGGCACAGAAAACCCGCACGCATACATTGAAAAGCCGATACACCCAAGACGAGTCACTGTTTGGTGCGGATTGGTGTCCAGAGGCATAATTGGGCCATTTTTCTTCGAAAATGAGCAAGGCGTCGCCGTTACAGTCAATGACGATCGTTATCGAGCCATGTTGAAAGAATTTTCGTTCACAAAAATTAAAGAGGAGGATATTAGCGACATTTGGTTTCAACAGGACGGCGCTACGTGCCACACAGCCGAAGTTACACTCGATGTTTTGCGCCCTGTTTTTGAGGACCGCATTATCAGCCGCAGAGCTGATGTCATTTGGCCACCTCAGTGTTGCAATTTGACACCGTTGGACTATTATTTGTGGGATGCCGTCAAAGATAAGTGTTACGCAAAAAAGCCAGAGACAATTGACGCTTTAAAGGACAATATTCGTGAAGCCATTGGTGACATACAGCTGCACACAATCGATAATGTGCTTAAAAATTGGACCGATCGTGTAGGCTATTGCATGACCAGCCGAGGCAGCCATTTGAATGAAATTATTTTCCATTATTAACCGGAAGGATTGTACTTTCAAATAAAAAAAGAAATTTGAGAAAATATTCAGTAGTTTTTTTATAGCATTTAAAAAAGTATTATTTGGCGGACCCTTTAGAAGACCTGTTGTCAACTGTGGATCGTGTTGGAAGGGTATAATGATATGGGAGAGTATGGCAGCTAGTGAAGTAGGTAATGTCGAAGTTATCGTATTAAAGATGGGCTAATATGCTTACTTGCATCTATTGCAAAAGAGCATAGTGCTGGAAAATTGGGGCGACCAGAGAGATAAAAATTTTAACGAGACAATGACCCGATAACATACAGCTGAAGTATTAAGCTTTGGCTGCTTTATAAAGATGCTATCTGCCCCACACAATCATCTGATATAAACTTAATAGAATATGTATGGGCATTATCAGAAGGGAAAATTCGTCATTAGAGTATATCAAGTGAATCAGTCCTGAAAGATGTAATAACTGAGGAGACTACGAACCTGATTAATTCTATCGAAATCGATACTAATGTAAGGTGGAAACTAAACTAATTATTGTTTTATTTAGTTTTTATAGTTACGAGCTTAGACATTTGACTCTTTGACATACAAATTTTTTTATTCAAAGTACCAATGAATTATCTGAAGCATATACGGCAGGAACACACAGAAAATAACCCCAACGTAAAATCGACAAGAAATAATATTTATTTTATTTTTTGTAAATTTCTGAAAAAAAAAATAAAAATTTTGTTAACTTTGTATCATATTAAATTAATAGCAATAAGGTGTGTTTCAAAATAATAAGGTTACTTTAATATTTGCTCAATTCATCCAAACTATAAAGTGTTACGTGTGGTCACCTTATTAAAAAAAATTCTACGTTCAAATAAATTAATAATATGTCGGTTTTGCTTTTAAGGATGTACCATTATATTATGTTTATGTATAGAGCAACATTTAAACTGTAATGTGGGATTTTGATATATTTTGAGGCACTCTGTCAATGCTTTACTTATTTGCGTATTTGGCAGCACTGTAAAATCGATCATCTCTACGTTACATTTGAACTCACAGATATACAAGTAGAAGATGGTCGATATTTCCGGAACCTTCCAAAACTGTAGGCAATTAGGTATATAAATGTTATATAAACGTGCTGAATCAATTTTATTTTAATAGATTTTACAATGATTTTTTTCTGTGTGCATGGATATCTTTGGCACTGAAACAATTTATTGAGTGAGGAGCGTTGATTGTTGAATATACAATACAGAGCTGCAAAGGCAACAATGCCTTCTATCTCTATTGTAGAATATTCCATATAACATTGTTAAATTGATGTATACAGCTGTTGTACAGTCTATTCTTACTATGGAGCTTTGATATGGTGAACCGGGCTTGTGAGAAGCCTTGTAGACAAACTATATATGTGGTTTAGAAATCAGAATGCTTTGGTATAACAAATGGTATAACAAATAACAGTAAAAGATTTAAATGATTACGTGAATATAAATAAAACATAATTTATATCTCTGCCAGCAGCTCATCGCATCTGAATGTTGGAGATCAAGAACTTATAGGCATGCTAAGATTTTGAGTGTACGTTCCTCGAACTTTTTTCTCCATCACTCCTTTAGGGAGCATATTGACTTTCCAAAAAGCGTCCTTTGCTTCAGTTTCATTGATCAATTTGATATTTCAATCCAAGTAGATGATTTATCCACTGTAGCACCCTCTATATCGATTGTGTAGTGGTGGTGAATTTCCTTGCTAATTTGGGGGTGATCTTAACTTTAGCATTGTAATTTTTTCGCAGTAGGAAGTGTTTTTCACAATCATTCGTCTGATGTTTGTCATCATCGCCAGAGGAAAGCAGGAAGATCAGAGGGCTTTTTCTTTATTTTTAGATGGAGTCTTCTGGAGGGAAAGTTGAAGCCTCTTTTATTAAACACTCGAAACAAAATTATAATTAAATTATTTCATCATGTCCTCTGCTAAGGCTCGAACCTTGCTCATTTGTGTTGTTATGCGTGCGCTCTAACCACTACACCACATACCTTAAAAGTTGTTTCCTATAAGTTTTCTGGTTATATGTTGCAGATGCAACTTTCGCCGTTCTGTCAAGTTCATCAACACATTTGAGTTCATCATTGAGTGCACTTCTTTTGATATCCTTGTCAATAAAGTAGTATTTAGCGCATAAAGTTAGAATCTAGGTAGTATCTGAGATCCGGTGTTTCTTTTCTTTGATTTGAAATTCTAAGCGTTTTTCAGCGGCAGCTATAAAATAGATTAATTAAATGAAAATTGCTTAGGCTTGTCATTACGATCTGTAAAACTCTTGCATCTATAGATGGACAATTAAGAAAAAAAACCTTTAGTAAAGGCACCATGGAAAGCTTTGCTGTGATAACCAAAAGAAGCAAAGTGCCATTCTTAATGTGTACACTATAGGAAGAAATTGGATAAGAATGATATTTTTTTGTCGCGGTGTAGAGCAGTTGAAAGCCTCAGTCTGTATAACGTCACCCCGAAGTCCGACGGTAGATCCTCCAAGAACTACCGACTAAATATTATGACAAGAGGCCTTCAAGAGCACTAAGCTTTGACGGTTTTCGATACGTACAACTCGTTCGGCGAACAATTGGCTGGAGAACTTTGCACCAATCTAATTCTCAACGGTTGATCTGCAGACAAAAACCTCCTCTAGTGCACGACGTTCGACGGTGAGTCTGTCACTCTCGAATGTAACGTGTTTTGCGTTTTTGAGTTCACTACCAGCTTAAAACGATGCAGGTAGTGTTGAAAACACTCCTGTCCGGACAAAATCTGTATAAGATAATAATTCCGTTCGCCTTGACTTCTCGTAATCCACAGTTGGACACAGGGTATAAGAGCATATATCCATCTGACATTGCGGTGAATTTGCCATTCTTCAACTGATCGTGAGCGCTCATTGGATGACTATCGGCTGTTTCCAGTTATTAGTGCAATCGCCTCATCGGACATTGTCTTGTGTGCGCAGGAGACTCTTAATGCAGAGCGACTCTGAATCTCTGCTATCCGTCGTATGCACGATCATAAAGGTGCCATTTAAATTGTGACAGAGTCCACAACCATTGACAGTGGTCGCATCCTCTCCCCCTGAGCATGGCCAATATTATCAGTGTGAGCACATGCATGATTTACTTTCTCTCTGCCTCTTCGCCAACCTTTCGCAACTGCTCCTTGTGAAACTTTGCGTTGATCATCCTGCAAAGAACTTTATTGCCTCTTGTGAAGTTATCGTGTGACCACTTATAAACAGTCTCACTTGCCGCCTGCATCTATGTGCACCAATCAGTACCGCTAATTTTATGCCAGCATTAGTCAGCCAGCTCTGTACCCTCGCCGTAGCATCTTTCTTATACCATCTGAATAATACGATTTTGGCAACTCCTCAAAATACGCATTAGTTTCAGTAATCACATCTTCGTTTGAGATGAATCTTTTTCCTGCGAGCTATTTTTTGAAGTTTGGAAACAGGAAATAGTCACTAGGGGCTAAATCTGCACTATAAGGTGGATGATCAACCAATTCGAAGTGGATTTCTCGTAGTTTTAGCATCGTATCTAATGCTGTGTGAACCGATGCGCTGTCTTGAAGAAAAAGCACTTTTTTCTTGTTTAAATTCCTTAATTGCATCAACATCATTGATCGTGGATTCCTTTTCAAGATAATCGATGAGCAATATTCCGTGTGCATTCCAAAATACTGTAGCCATAACCTTGCCAGCCGATTTCGCTGTCTTCGCCTTCTTCGGAGCAGTTCCACCAGCTTCCACCCATTGTTTCGATTGAAATTTGGTTTCAGGGGTGTAGTGGTGGACCCACGTTTCATCAACAGCTAATAATCTATGCCAAAAATCAGCAGGATTATGCTTTATCATGTACAAACACCGCTGTGAAATGATCTGTCGAACTCGTTTTTGTTCAAAACCGAGCAAACGCGGCATATGCAAATGTTCATGCAACACACTTTCATATGATATGTTTACCATTTCAGCAATCTCACGGATTTTGACCCGGCGATCATTCATAACGATATCGAGGATTTTCTTAATATTTTCTTCAGTAACCACCTCTTTTGACCTTCCTGTTGATGGTATAGTTGCAGTGCTTGTTCGGCCCCGTTTAAATTCAGCAATCCAATATTTTGCCATATAATCTGGCGGAGCAGATTCGCCGTAATGTTTATCAAGCTTTTCTTTTGTCTCTTTCGCCGTTTTGCCTTTCACATATTAGTGTTTATTCATTACACGAAATTCACTTTTTTTGATGTCACCGTGATGTCCCAGAACTTTGAATAACGCTTTTAAGTACCACTAGATTTTCTATTTCGTATTACAATTTTTTAAACAAACTTTTTGTATTTTTCTTTAATACACCAGTAGTAAAAGTCAAATTAAAATAAGAAAAGATGTCATATATGTATGTTGGGAATTTTATGAAATTCTACAATTTGTTGACGTCATTTAACACCACTTAATGTAGTACAATATCTTGGGATTAAAAATATCACAATAAAAAAAAGAAATTTATTTATAAAAGCCCCTAAACAGGTACTTAACAACATATTTTCTTTCCGTATATTTTATCTGATGATATAAATTTGTCGTATTTCTAATATATTTTCCCCCTTTTCAATACCCATCATATACATCACCGAACAGAAACTTACTTAAATTTATACACCGCTAGAGATCTCAAATGCCACCCACTCAATACAAATTTATTTCAATACAAAGACACAATACTGTTTACACAGGAGAAGTGAGGTCGAAGCAGAAAACCAGACAGAACAAATGCTGGAGGCGATTTCTGTTTCCGCACAACGTTGTTACATTATTCGTGATAATTTGTTGAAAACTTGTAACGATATAACTGCCATTTAAAGTTGTCGTTCGCAACAAAAAGTTGACGCCAAAGAAAAAAAAAAAAATTTTTTTTCATTTTAGATATGATTATGACTGAGTGCTGAAAAGTAGAAGCAGATAAAAATACGAAATAGAATAAAAACTAAATTAATAAAATAAATTGACACCAATGAAAAAAAAAAATTAAATAAAAAAAAGATATTCAGTAATCTCATGCCATTTGAAAACCAACTGTTTTTTTTATTTTTCTAAAAAAAGAAAACGATAAAGAATAAAATAAAAAATAAAAATAAAAAAGATTGTCTCATTCATTTTCGTTCCCAACATTTAGACATAAAATTGCTAGATGTCCGTAAAATTGTGTGTAAATTGGTTTTTATAAGAGATAAAGCGAAATGCTTGATAATCAACCATATTTTTCGCAATTATAAGACTGTAATATTACAAAAATACAAACGGAGATATATGGGCTTTTGTTTACATACATATATGCGCCTTGATGTATATTATAATGTAACGAATCTACTGTACTATGCTTTTTAGAGAAAAATCTAGATTGTTAACCATAAGGTGTTTTTTAAAAAATTCAAAGAAAAAGCTATCCATAGAATCTGAAATGCTGATGATTTTTGAAGTTGGGCGACCATAGTGTCCGCAAAATATAGTGGTTATCCATGGTCGGAAAATGTTTTTCCATTCGTTGCATAGTGTAATCATACAGACTGTCTGGGAACAAACACAGTATTTACTTGTATGTTTTTATTCTTCTTTCCAAGTTGCCTGTGTGATACATACATATGTCAGTAAAACTCATACCAAACGTCTAAATATATTTTGGATTTTTATAACAAAAAACGAAGAAAAATGTCAAATATTTTGTTTTTTGTCTTTAAACCAACAATACTCGCACCATCAAAGAGAAAATGGAAGGACTACAGACTACATGGTGTCTTCCTAAGCTACAACAGCAGAATGAAAACTAAAAACAAAACATAGAAGGCAATTAATTATACATACACATGAATATTAAAAAAAATTCTAAATGTGTATTCAAAATAGATAAGAAATCGATTGATATATAAAAACTAACAAACGTACGTACGTACCATATATTGTATGGGCCTATTTATACAATTGCAATTTCAATACTTATGCTTTGTAAGTATGAACACATATATGTTATATTATGTAAGTGTATGAATGATGATATATGTCAGACGAATGACCAGAAGACAATGCCACGTACAGGAAGAAAATGACAATGCTAAGTTAGAATCGCCAATCCTTACCACTTCATAGAGACGAACAGCAGTAGACTAGTCTTGACTGTAGACTTTGCTTGAAAATCAATTTGATTAATAAAACTGAAACAAGACAACGCTTTCTTTGTGGAAAGCCCCATGCTCTCTAGAGAAGTGACGGAGAAAAATACAACACAAATTTATGGATACAGTGACATCACATTACTTCATAAGCACGTACGTATGAGTGATATTTCTGCCGCGCTAATTAAATATCACTCATACGTACGTACGTACGAAGTAATGTGATCCCAGTAAATGTGAACTATTTTTCCAATTTGGTTACTGTTTTCTTGAAGTTTTAACGTTTATTACCCAGTTTCTTATTGAGTGTATCACTTTAAAAACGGGATTTTTTTAACACTTTGGCCCTTTGTTGTGGGTATGCTATGACCTTTCCCATCCTTCTGGTAGCTTGGATTTTGCGTCAAAAGACTGCAAATTTTTTGGGGTTAAGAACGAGTCTAGCCAATTTCTTGCACTCTGTTCTAAAGTGAAAAGTTATACGATCGAAACAAACTGTAGTTTGGCGGGCAAGGTCTGGATTGTAAGGCGGCTGAAACTATTATCTAATTTTCTTTAAACATTTGGCAGAGCGTTGTCATAATAAAGGATGGACAGTTTTGAGATTAGCAAGTAAATTAGCTTAAAAACAATTTTTTTTTTGACAAATTCGGTTTTATTCATACGAATATAAAAGAGAAATATGGGAATTAATAATGGAATATGATGTCGGGCAAATGTTCACCTCTAGCACATCGGCAGACATCCGCTCTTTTCACGAAATTTTGAAACACGTTTCATCTTCCACAGTGTCAGTTGTTTGTGGTTTGTTCAGGTAAATCGGTTTTTCAAAAGACCCGGAGAAAATAATCCAGCGGCGTTAAATCACAAGAACGAGGCTGCCAATTGTCATCACCAAATCGAAAAATTACGCAACCGGGTAATTTCTCAGGAAATAACTGAATTGTTTGGCTGGCGTCGTCCTGCTGAAACCAAAGGTCACTGATGTCAATATTAACCAATTGTGGCCACAAAAAATTTTTTATAATGGTTTGGTAGCCCAGAGAATTCACCATGAAGGCGTTTCCTTGCTCATTTAAAAAAAGTGCGTGCCGGCGATGCCGCCTAACCACAAACCACACCACACGGTAACTTTCTTTAAATGTAATGGTTATTCGAGGACTATTTTTGGATATTGTCAGCCCCACAGGCAACAATTTTGTTTGTTTAAATAACCACCTGATTGAAAATAGGCCTCATCACTAAAGATGATTTTGTTGAAAAATGCGTTATATCCGTTTAGTTTTTAAAGCAGCCAATTCACAAACTTTCGATGCAAAGAACGGTTGGCTGGCTTTAATTCTAGAACGAGTTGGAAAAGCTGCTCGAATTTAACGAAGTGGTACAGTAAAATTTTCAATATTTTGATAGTAAATTTTCACAATTGAAACTCTTTGTGCAAAGTGTAGGATTCAATACTTAAAAATTCACAATTTTTTACTAAATAAGTGTCTGAGGTTAACAGCTCAATTCTTGGTATTTCATCATTTGACAGCCAATCTACATCCTAACCTCAAATTTGCCCACTCTGCAGATACACATATTTTTCATCGCAAGTAATGATTAAACGCCGTTACAATTTTTTCCATTTTGAGCTTGAAAATAACCTTCACAGGGTAATGCCCTCAATTCATTATCTCTCTTACTTTTTCATATCAAAATCAATTCTGAGATCGGTGGAACATATTCAGGATAAGCTTTGACAAGAAATGAAAGCAATAAAACTTCGTTGATTATAATATTTATTTCGTTTAAAGGCTAAGTGGGTCTAAATATCAGACGTACATATAGGGTCCGCCAAATAATTTTTTTTTTTGAAAATGCTATAGAAAAAAAAAACTACTGAATATTTTCTAAATTTTTTTTTTTATTTGAAAGTACAATCCTTCCGGTTAATAATGGAAAATAATTTCATTCAAATGTCTGCCTTGGCGGGGTGTAGTGGTGGACCCACGTTTCATCAACAGCTAATAATCTATGCCAAAAATCAGCAGGATTATGCTTTATCATGTACAAACACCGCTGTGAAATGATCTGTCGAACTCGTTTTTGTTCAAAACCGAGCAAACGCGGCATATGCAAATGTTCATGCAACACACTTTCATATGATATGTTTACCATTTCAGCAATCTCACGGATTTTGACCCGGCGATCATTCATAACGATATCGAGGATTTTCTTGATATTTTCTTCAGTAACCACCTCTTTTGGCCTTCCTGTTGATGGTAATGTTGCAGTGCTTGTTCGGCCCCGTTTAAATTCAGCAATCCAATATTTTACTATATAATCTGACGGAAATTCACTTTTTTTGATGTCACCGTGATGTCCTAGAACTTTGAATAACGCTTTTAAATACCTCTAGATATTCTATTTCGTATTACAATTTTTTAAACAAATTTTTTATATTTTTCTTTAATACACCAGTAATAAAAGTCAAATTAAAATAAGAAAAAGATGTCATGTATGTATGTTGGGAATTTTATGAAATTCTACAATTTGTCGACGTCATTTAACACCACTTAGTATAGTACAATATCTTGGGATTAAAAATATCACAAAAAAAAAGAAATTTATTTATAAAAGCCCCTAAACAGGTACTTAACAACATATTTTCTTTCCGTATATTTTATCTGATGATATAAATTTGTCGTATTTCTAATATATTTTCCCCCTTTTCAATACCCATCATATACATCACCAAACAGAAACTTACTTGGATTTATACACCGCTAGAGATCTCAAATGCCACCCACTCAATACAAATTTATTTCAATACAAAGACACAATACTGTTTACACAGGAGAAGTGAGGTCGAAGCAGAAAACCAGACAGAACAAATGCTGGAGGCGATTTCTGTTTCTGCACAACGTTGTTACATTATCCGTGATAATTTGTTGAAAACTTGTAACGATATAACTGCCATTTAAAGTTGTCGTTCGCAACAAAAAGTTGACGCCAAACAAAAAAAAAACAAAAATTTTTTTCATTTTAGATATGATTATGACTGAGTGCTGAAAAGTAGAAGCAGATAAAAATACGAAATAGAATAAAAACTAAATTAATAAAATAAATTGACACCAATGAAAAAAAAAAAAAAATAAATAAAAAAAATATACTCAGTAATCTCATGCCATTTGAAAACCAACTGTTTTTTTTATTTTTCTAAAAAAAGAAAATGATAAAAAATAAAAATAAAAAAGATTGTCGCATTCATTTTCGTTCCCAACATTTAGACATAAATTTGCTAGATGTCCGTAAAATTGTGTGTAAATTGGTTTTTATAAGAGATAAAGCGAAATGCTTGACAATCAACCATATTTTTCGCAATTATAAGACTCTAATATTACAAAAATACAAACGGAGATATATGGGATTTTGTTTACATACATATATGCGCTTTAATGTATATTATAATGTAACGAATCAACTGTTTTATGCTTTTTACAGAAAAATCTAGATTTTTAACCATAAGGTGTTTTTTAAAAGCTGGGGAATTTAAAATGATAACAACGGGTGGGCCATTTTAAAAGTTTAAATTTTAAAATTAAATAAAACAAAAAGGGTTTGAAATTTTGTCAAATTTATTTTTTTGTTTCTGTTGTGAATTACAATTGTTCCGCTTAGAAATGAAATATTATTTCATACATATGGCTGCCACAACTGGCCGCCTCTTAGTACTCCATTCGATCGGACCAATTTTCAAGTGTATAGGGTCATATCTCAGCAATGGCATCACCAATGTTGGCCTTAAAAATAAAAATAGTCCAAGTGTGTCAAATAGCAGCTTTTTAGCGGTCAACTGACATCAACATTTTGGCAAATTAAACGGCCATCAAACTTTTGACGCAATAAATCGTGGCATGAGATGTGTGGCAAACATCGTTTATATCAGGGGTGAGCAACCTTTTTAATCAACGGGCTAATTTAAATTTTTAAATTTTTTGGAGGGCCCTGCATGAAGTAACACTTTTTAATAATTTACAAAATTTTAAAAAGAAATGAAAATTTCACACACAGATTTTAATGCAAAAAAAGGCAAGTATTTTTAGTGAGAAATTTGGCACTGTTTTTTCGATACAAGCTGATCGATATCAGCTAGAGTTTATGAGAAGGCTACACGTACGCAGCTTTCTAATCGTGCTAATTGGTCGTTTTTGATGAATTTCTTGGCTGAAAATAATTGTTTGCAAACATACGTATTTCCACACAGAGATATCATTTGCTTTGCATTTTTTGTCAAAAGCGGGAATTTCTCAGGGCTCACATATGATTTGTAAAAGTTTTCGGTGTTTACTGAAAGAAATACATTTTTTAAATCGGTATTATTCTGCATGTTAATCACTTCCATTTGAAACTCTTTGGGAACTGTATCCACAACGATATGAAATGGTGAGGAAAACATTTTTAATGGAATCGCTGTCTTCTCAGTTTTGAAAATTTGAAATCGTAATTGAAATTCGTTGATTAAAAGGTTTATATATGGTGCGTATTTTTGAGAAGTGGTAACGTTTTCTTTTTCTAAATGTGGAAAGTGAGACATATTATTCTGCAAAAGATGCTGTTTCCACAATTTTAATTTGCACTCAAATCCCTGAATTTTATCATGCAAGTTATAAATAAACAGTTCTTTGCCTGAAGTTCAATATTAAGATCATTGAGATGTTGTGTCATGTCGATAAGAAACCCAATATCGCACATCCATTCTCTTTTACCAAAACAAGGGAAGTCATATCCCTTCATATCCAAGAACAATTGTAATCTAAGCCAACGCACTTCGGTATTAAAAACCACGTCGCCATATTCAGTTTCTAAATCCTTTAGGAATTTTTTAAACTGGCGGTGATTTAACGCTCGCGACTTAATAAAATTAATCAATTTAATTATTGGTAATGTGACATTTGTCATACTCAATCTTTGCGCACACAAATTTTGCTGGTGAATTATGCAGTGATTAATGAATATTTCCCTTGCTGTGGCCTTCTTAATGTCTTGAAACAGCCTTCCTGATACTCCAACCTCCATACTTGACATTGCTCATGCTCCATTTGTCGATACACCAATAATCCTTTCTAATAAAATTGAAAAATTTTTCAACACAGACTTTAGTTCATCGTACAAGTCTTTGCCGGTTGTAGTTCCTTGCATAGGAATCAATCAGTGAACACAATTCTTCGGTAATATTAAAACTAGACTCAACACCACGTATAAATATAGTCAGCTGTGCTGTATCGCTAATGTCGGAACTCTCATCAAGTGCCAAAGAGCAGTATTTTTGCGATGCGTTCACAAAGCGTTGTGGCTATGTTCTCAGACAAGTCTTCAATTCTCCTTGCTATGGAGAATCTTGATAAACTAATGTTTGAAATAATTTTTATTTTTTCAGGAAATGCTATTTCTGCGACAGCAGTCAGGCATTCTTTTAGCATCTCTCCATCCTCGAAGAGTTTCATTTTTTTTGCCAGTATTTGACTGACAACATAACTAGCTTTTACTGGGATATTTGATAAAATAGTTTGATTTTTAAAAATCCTGTTGTTTTCCGAAGCTTTTCTCCATTTGATTAAACTTATCTATCCGGAGTTGTCCTGTTAGGTTTTTGTATCGTAATGCCTTTTTATGTTATATTCTTTTAATGTCGACACAGTTTCTGAGCATATTAAGCTGACGGCTTTATTTTTGGCGAAAGTGAAAATTAACGAAATTACCACATTTCTTGGAAATTCCTGTGCTCATCCGCAATTGTCCGTTTTTTTGTTTTCTTTTCAGACATTCTATTATGGAAACAAGATTTTAAAGTTAACAAAGTTTGGGAAAAAACTTAATTTTGAGTAAAGATAACTCTAATATTACCTTTTCGACAATAAAATTTCACTAACTTTTTCAAAAAATACAAAAATTGTTAGTTAACAGCTTACCAGTCTCACTAATTGTGTGACAGAAGCAAACACAAATAACCACAGAGGCGGTGCGTTCGTATTTGAATTTTGAACAAAAGGGAAATCCCCCGTTTTACATTAAAAAGAAATATGTATGCACAAATTAGTGTCGCCAACACTTCTTTTCAATTTGGCGTTATACAAGTCACAGTTTCACGATGAACTGTAACGGAATTCTATTTAAATCGTGTTGTAGAAATACCGCGTTATGCGGGGTTTCCCGTAATTAATTTTATAATAATATAGTCGTAATTTAGACGTATGAGTTTTCTTGCATAAAATTTAACTTTATGTATGTACATATGTATACATATGTAGAGAACATAAAGGAGTAAACATGTTCATGTACTTGATATTTGTTTTAATTTCTTGTTCGTAATTTTTTTTTTTAATTTTTTAATTTTATTTTTTAATATGAATATTTATTAATGTTGAAAACTAAAAAGAGACAAATAAATAAAAATTCAAAAAATTTTTTAAACGGAAATGCAAATTTTAACAAGAATAATAAAAATTTTTGCAAAAAATCTTTTACCATCTAAGTTGGGAAATATTGATGGGAGAAAGTAAATAAAATAAACCAAATTTTATAAGTGCTTGGTGAGCCACAATGACATGTTAACGGGGCCGCAAGTGGCCCGCAGGCCGCGTTTATATCAATACCCTGATTTATATCAATACCATTAAGAGCGGGTGCAAAAAAATCTGTCAACAATGGGCAACCGTCCTCAATTTCGAAAAAATATGGACCAATAATGCCTCCACATCACAAGCCGCAACAAACAGACACTGGTAATTGGCTTCTGTATGACCTCGTTTGCGTCAATTGTCCAATTTTCTTTGCTTCTTAAATAAATTTTCAATAAATCCCAACATTGCTCAAGCTAAACTCGATTCGTTTCGTTCAGTTTAGACAATAAATTGAATTTTGTGACAGAATAGGAAAAAACTTTGATTCAAATATAAGCCGATACATAGCTAATAGGTCACTTAATAAGTCCGCAGAATGACGTTACTAGACTTTTGCCCATCTGACTTTTATTTAGTACGAACACTCAAACGGTACGTGCATAATTTTGACAGCAGTCTGATTATTAAGTCGCGAGTTATAGCATTTTGTGTGAAGCAATTTTTATTAGTGAAAAAAATTTTAAATAATAAATTGTAATAAAGCATTTTTGATGAAAGAAAAACATGGTGGAAATCAAACAATGGCTTAATAAACATTATCGAACTCTTTTTCATCCAGATAAATGGTAGAGAAGTGGTTTGCAGAATTAAAATGTGGTTGTACCAGCACAAAAGATGCAGAGCACAGCCCCAAACGAAGCTGTTATTCCAGAAAATATCCACAAATTGGTTTTAAACTATCGCCGAGTGACAAAATGACATTGTAAAGATATCAAGGGTAGTGTTTTTACTATTTTCTTCGAACATTTGGATATGCGAAAATCTTTTCTATAGTTGCCGCCAGAGCTCACAAATCGTGTTACAAATCAATGAAAATGATGGCAAAATTGAATGAATTGAGCTTCGAATTGATAACCCATCCACCGTATTCTCCAGACTTAGCTTCCACCGACTTCTTCCTGTTTTCAGATTTCAAGTGAATGCTTGCTGGAAATAAATTGAAATCCAATGAGACAGTAATCGCTGAAACTGAGCAAAGAGAAACCGTGCTATAAAAGTGGAATAGAAAAGTTGTAAAACCGCTATACTCGTTGTATCACCTTCGAAAGCAACTATGTTGCATAATGATATCTAGGTTTCTCAAAATATTATTTTTTTCTTACTTATCCAACGGTTTTATTGAGTGACCATGCTTTTTACACTAAAATCTACATTGTTAACTCTAAAGTGTTTCTTTTAAAGCTTGTCAATTTAAAATGCTAATGCAATAGTATTGTTGTATAATTTCATGGTACATATTTATTTTTTAAATGTCTTCTGAAATATGTCCGACACGGCAATCTGATCTGGCCGTATGGTGTCAATGTTGGCTTTAATATTAATTATGATGGATTTTCTTCTAATAGGGCAACGATTTCGAATATGCAATACGCATCGCAATTTTTTTTTTTTTTTTTGTTTCTTTGTTTGTCACTCTTAATAGATTTCAACTCTATTGATAAGATAAGTATAATTATGTCCTGAACTGAAAAATCCCTGAAAATAGTAGATCTAAAGCCATAAGCTTCTAAACAAGGATACAGATTAAATACGCAAGAGTAACATTGTCCTTAGACAAGTTGGGCAATAGTATACCTAAGCAGCCATGTGGTGTCGTTAAACAATAAAATCTATACACGGAACAAATAAAGGGTCCGCCAAATAATTTTTTTTTGGTTTTAAATGCTATAGAAAAAAAACTACTGAATATTTTCTCAAATTTCTTTTTTTATTTGAAAGTACAATCATTCCGGTTAATAATGGAAAATAATTTCATTCAATTGGCTGCCTCGGCTGGCCATGCAGTAGCCTACACGATCGGTCCAATTTTTAAGCACATTATCGATTGTGTGCAGCTGTATTTCACCAATGGCTTCACGAATATTATCCTTTAAAGCGTCAATTGCCTCTGGCTTGTTGGCGTAATACTTATCTTTGACGACACCCCACAAATAATAGTCAAATTGCAGCTCCGAGGTGGCCAAACGACATCAGCTCTGCTGCTGATAATGCGATCTTCAAAAACAGGGCGCAAAACATCGAGTGTAGCTTCGGCTGTGCAGCACGTTCTGTTGAAACCAAATGTTGCTAATATCCTCCTCTTCAACTTTTGTGAACAAAAATTCATTCAACATGGCCCGATAACGATCACCATTGACTGTAACTGCCACTCCTTGCTAATTTTCGAAGAAAAATGGCCCAATTATGCCTCTGGACCAAAATCCGCACCAAACAGTGACTCGTCTTTGGTGTATCGGCTTTTCAATGTATGCATGCGGATTTTCTGTGCCTCAAATGCGACAATTTTGCTTGTTTACATTCCCGCGAAGATCAAAATGAGCTTCATCCGAAAAGATGATTTTTTTTGGCAAAATCGGCATCTTCTGTAACTCGATCGCAGGCCCACATTCCTAGCGTTGTTCAAGCGTATACACAACCATATTCGTTCAGTGGAAGGATAAAACTAATTATCTGTCAAATCAGACATGAGCTAAGTGTTACCATTCACAAAATAAGCACTAGTTGAAAAAAAAAACGTTAGATGGCGGACCCTTTAATAAGCAATTACAATTTATTTGATATAGAAACTCATTTCTAATATTTTATTTTTATACTTTTAATTGTCAACTGGGATATGTAAAGAGTGGTCCAAACAAAACGCACGATGTTAATTGTAAATAAAATAAAAAGTTTTCAGAGAATAATCTTAATATTATTAATTATGATTGAGGGAAACTATGACAATTATGTGTGAAACAAAATATCCTTTAAATGCTTGACATGGCTTGGGTGGCATACCTCCATCCGTCGGTACATATTTTCAATGACTCTAAGATATAATAGAGGTTCAATGATGTCAATGTGCCGAACTATATCGTTCTTTACCTTTTGAATTGTTCTTGGCTTATTAACGTATACTCTTTCTTTTAAATATACCAAAAAAAGCAAGTCCAACGGTGTCAAATCACATGATCGTGGCGGCCAATTAACATCGCCCCGATATGAAATAACATGACCATTGAATTTCTCATTAATTGTGTGGCAAGTGGCACCATTCCAACAGGATGGTTCTATTTGTGGACACAAAAAGTCTGTATATTAACCCTGCTGTTAGGTTTCAATCATTTTGTACAATTTTGTTTTAAAAGGTGATATTTTTGGAGGCTTGCTTCAGTGATATCCAAAACGTATCCGCTCCAACTGACTTTTTTTAGGCCATCAGTTTTTTTGATTAGACTTTTGGTTGGACTTTCCACACATACCCTGAATTGAAATCTGCAGCCAGTCAAAATTGCAGGCCATAGTTCGCACATTCTAAGAGCTTTTATTGTCGAACAGCCACCAACTGTTCATCAGTAGTTATATCTTCGTAATAGTTTTACAACATTGGAAGATTTACTTCACAGTGCTCTTAGTTAGTTAATTACGACGGGTAGCCAGACATGTCCAGCCCAACTGGGTCCAGTATTGATCCCACTGTGATACCCATCAGTAATACAGAAAATGGACAAACTATATGTCCGCGTCCCGATGCGATCCGAACCAACCAAAAGAGATCTTGCCGATATTTACACCGGCCAGATCCGACAAGCCATCCGGAAACGTACTGCCAAGTAAAGTGGTCCTAATGTCCGAAAGACTCGGGAACTGGCATAGGATGTGCTCGACAGTCTCATCTTCCTCCTCATCCTGATAACCCCTACAATAGTCATTGAACGGCAGACCCAATCTCCTAGCGTGCGCACTAGCCACCCAGTTTCCAGTAATCACAGCCACAAGAGTACGCAGCCTAAGTCGCTGCACCCCTATAATAGACTCCGAGCGAGTCCGATCATATAGGGGCCCAAACTTGCCTCGATACAAAGCACGTGGGTTCATCATCCCACCGTAAATATGCACTACCCAACATGTACCGCATGACCATAAGTCTGCAAGAGGAGAGTGGCATCCCAACTGAGTGGTCAGTCTCCTCATTTCTGTGGAGAGAGCCTGCCTTCGCAAGTCCGTTTGCCACACAGTTCCCCCGGCTTTCCGAGTGACCCCTTACCCAGAAAATCTCCAGGTCTGAATGTCTCGCCATCTCGTTGAGTGATGTCCGGCATTCACACACCAGTCTCGATGTCGAGTAGACACCGGAGAGCCCCTGATCGCAGCCTGACTGTCCGTACAGATCCGATTATCACTGTCATATACCCCGTGGTACATCGACTACTCCGCTGCCCTCTTTATCGCCGAGACCTCCGCCTATAAGAAACTGCAGTGGTCCCGTATACAGGAATAAAGATGCCGCCACCAACCCCTTCCGAGGATTTTGATCCATCCGTGTAAATCTCAACAGTACCGTGTCCAATTACCGGTCCTGGTGAGATGCACACGCAGAACATTCTATCCAGGAAGGGTTTTGGTGTGCAGTAATCTATCCCTTCAGTGATCGTATCCAAATACCTAAAGATGGCCGCATGCCCGTAGACCCTGTCCGACCATGCCCCTACTATCCTCCACCTTATCGCAGACATGCCCGCTGGAAGCCATTTCAGCAGTACAAACAAGGCCCTCGAAGGAGTGGACCTGAGCGCACCTGTAAATCATCAGTGCTGCACTCCGCAGAACCCTATCAAAGATCCTGCAATATGTGGATTTCTAAGAGACCTCCACCATACAACCGCACCATACATATGTATAGGCTTAATCACCGTGTTGAATATCTAATTGGAACTCCTAGGACTTAGACCCCAGAACTTTCCAACGGCCCTACAACAGACATACAGCGCAACATTCGCCCTCTCCGCCCTCTCCGCCCTCTCACGTGTATTTTGGAGTAAGGGTAGCTTAGAATCCAGGAATTCGACAGCCCCAGCTCAACGCCGTGCAGACGCGGTAGGGAAAACGACGGAATTCTGTACTTGCGCGTGAATAGTACCAATTCCGTCTTTCCCGGGTTAACGTTCAGCTCACTGTCAGTACTCCACCGACTGAAAAGGCCCAGAGATGTTTGAAGGCGCTGCGACATTGTGTCAAGAAACAGCCACAGCAATATCATCCGCATACGCTATAGTCTTGAATATATTAGAATCAAGCCTTACGAGCAAAATGTTGACGTCAAATTCCACAGGAGAGAGAAAAGAGCACCCCTATGGAGTACCCCTTTCAACCACCTTGTAGACGATAGCTGATCCCATAGTGAAGACAATGACCCTGTTGGTCAGTAGTCGTGCCAGTTTCGTGCCAAAAGATTGCGATTTGTTTTGCTGCCAAAAACGAATGGAACCAATTTCTTATATTCTGTTTTAAAGAGAAAGGTACTCCGATCGAAACAAATGGCAGTCTGACAGCCAATGTCTTGATTATAAGGCGGCTGAAACTATTTTCCAAATAGTTTCACTATTTTTTAAATAGTTCTAACTGATCTTGGAATCTTTGGTCGAGCGTTGTCCTTATAGATCTATTTTTCATCGCCATAAATGATTGGATGCTGCTACAATTTTTTCCAGCTTGAATAGCTTTTTGAGTTTGAAAATAATCTTCACAGAGTAATGCCTTCAATTCAACATCTCCAAAAATTTTTGCCTAAATTGGTAGGTTTTCCTTTTTCATGTTAAAATCATTAACGCATAAATGTACTGAGCACGTTGAGATCGGTGGAACATATTCGGGAAAAGCTTTGGCAAGCAATTAAAGTTATAAAACTTTGTTGTTGTTTGTAAATATCAGATACATTTCACTTCAACGCTATTGATTGCTTCGGGTATTTAGCGATTCATTAGTAAAGGCTATTGAGTAAAATTATCCACAAATACAATTTAAAACCTCATTAAAACTGAATATATATGAGAGAACGATACTTTCTATTGAGCGAAGTTTGTTAATACATAATTAAAATGCTTAGAACAAATATGCCTAATAAATTGTTGTACCAATTTTTTTTTGATCAGTATATATTCGGTCAATACTGTTATAAATTTCTATATATGATTCTAAATTTTTGGTTAATTATTGGCTACTGTTTTTATTGAGATTCTGTTTCAAAAAATTTAAGTTGTGGCAACGCTGTTCATTATTGTATAATAACTCACCTACTCAGGCGTATACTTATTAGAAATGAAATTCATATCAATCATACGCCACAACATTTTAAAAATAATTATAATAACGCAGTACTAGAGTCAATATTAGGGAGATTGGGCGGTTATTATTCGACCGGTTTTAACCGGTTTTTTGGTTTTGTCGAATACGGTTTTTTCAAAATCTTCATTTTTCGATTACCGAAAAAACCGGTTAATTGAACACGAATAACCGGTTAATTTAAATAAGTAAAATTTTTATACGTTTGTAAATATTTTTTTATATTGAAAATATACTCATCGTTTAACTATTTTTGTATACGAGCCCTAACCACTATTAATTCGTACACCAAGGAAAAAATCAGCATTCAAGCCTATACATTAAGAAATATAGTATTGACTGCGCCACAAAGTAAATATTTTCTGAAACGTTATTTTATTATCTTCAAACTGAAAAACAAAAACTTTACATAAAAGAATAAATGTTTTGAAAATACAAACTGAAGCGTAACTTCATTATTTTTGTGCAAACTTACTTGACCACTATTAATTCGCACAATACGTTTCTAAAGAAATTCCGGTTTCTAAAGAAATTCAAATTATAATTATAAATAAATTTAAACCGGGCAAGACGTATGTGGAAATATCGTCTGATCTAAAACTTCCCAGATCAACAAGCTCGAGCCGATATTACTTCCCGCGACAAGAGAGCTTTAGCGGCTATAATTAAACAAAAACCCGGAGAACTGTAAGGGATATAGCTTCAAAGTGGTCTAAAACTATTGGAAAACCCGCCATACGTAAATGAACACGTCAGCAAATGGAAAATATAGTTTATGGTTTCTCCAAATTATGTTCAACCTTTACTTCGTGACGCAAAAACCATTGTATGACTAATATGTTTTTAGGCAAAAGAAAAGCCTTTACATACAGTACTCCAAATGAAAAAACGCTTATCATGCGCAAAGGAAAATGTTCTTGAGTGCAAAGACAATGGGACACCATTATTTTTAGAAATGAGTCGAAGTTTGACGTCTGTGTTGGGGATGCCAGGAAAAGCGTTATTCGTAAAAGCACAGAGACACACAACAAAGATTGCTTAAAACGCACCGCACCCAGCAAGCTTTATAGTGTGGGGATGCAAAGGTCGTTGGTGATCGTTACATCATCGATGAGATAGTAAATGCGGAAAAATATGTTAATATATTTGAAGAAAATCTGCTTCCATCAGTATCAAAGCTAGCTGACTGTGGTGAATATATATTCCGACACGGTGGTGCATCTTCTCATATAGCAGGAAGAACAAAAAAATGGTTAAAAGAGAACGGCGTTGATGTCTTGGATTTGCCATCGTCAAGTCCAATAGAAAATCTATAGCACTCATGAAAAGAAAATTGCGAAAGGACCAACAACGCTCTGTTAGTGTGTTAAAAGCTTAAATTAAATGCTTGATACAAAACAAGGGAAGCATAACTCAATTTTAAATAGCAAAAGTAGCCATTTTACGAATTAACAGTGTTTTGGGGCTCATATATGACAACCTTGAACGTCTCACAAAGAACGTGAGAACCAAGGTAGATCGAAAAAGATATGCACTTTTGAGCAAAAAAAATCTTTTCTCATCTTCTGTAAGTATATATTGATTTTTATATATGAAGAATGATCAACTAGACTTATTGAATGATCAACTGGACACACAAACGCCGGCTCCGAACGGAGTGTGAATACAGAGTGTAAATACACATAACCAGTCGCCAGTACTGTTGTGAGGACTGAACCGATGACTTCTCGGTTGGAAGGTGGGTTCTTACCTAACTCACACACTATTGAAACCATGGTGCATAAATTTACATTTAGTGCTGCTCGAAATCTAAGCAAATTTTCTTGTCAAGGTAATTTAAGACTCGTATATTACTAATAGATTTATTAAAAGTAAAACATTTAATTCTTGTTATTTTATACTATAATTGTAGGATGGATTTTATAGAAATTTATTGTATCGAATTTAATTAACTGTACCATTTACTATTCAATATTTGTAATGTAAGTTCTTTTCAGAAGTGACAGTTATCTTTTACATGACAAACTTCAGTAATTCTCTTTCATACATACATGTTATATTAATTAAGTTTAAAAATTAGGTTTTAGGCTTAAATTTCATTATGATTTAAATTTAATTATGATTTAAAGCAAAGAGAAATTCTAAGTTAAGTGTTAATTTATTGTTTACTGCTTCATATACATAAATAATAATTCAATAAATCAATTTAAGGAAGTTAAGTAAATAATTATTAAAAAAGACAAAATGTTGTTCTGCAGCAAATTATAATTAAATTAAAGCTTCATATGTCAACAATCATTAAAAGGTTTCTTGGAAATGCCTAACATTTACAGGAAGTTATTAGGAAACTTAGAACAAAACTCGGTAGAGAAAATGCTCTAACAAATCGTGCCATCAAGCTGATGGTTGAGAAATTTGAAAAAACTGAATCCGTTCATGAAAACAGAAACAAAGTTAATTAACGCAGAGAATATAAAAGTTGTGAGCAGAAGAGTAAAAAGGATCAAAAAACATCCATTCGTCAGGGTTCGCAGTAGTTAGACATCAAACGATTCACACTATTCTACATTTTGCATTGTGATCTCCATTTAAAGACTTATAAGATGCAGCTGAGCCAAGAATTAAAACCAACTGACCACACATTACGTTAGCAATTGTTTCTTGAGCCATCAAAAAGAAAATTAGAATTTTTTTTTTTAATAATCTTCACCGACAAAGCCAATATCCAGCTGAATGGCTACGTCGTATTTGGGATGAAGAGAACACAAAAGTTATCTTACGTATGCATTTGAGATGAAGAGAATGCAAAAGTTATCTTAGAGCCAATATCACATCCAAAGAAGTTACGGTTTGGTGTGGTTTGACCAATTAGATAAATCACACAAATTAGTTTGAAAACGAAAATGGATATGTGATTACAGTCAATGGAAATCGCTACAGGGAGCTGATCCAAAGCTTTTTGTGGCGGAAAATCGATGACTTAGACGTAGATAATATGCAGTTTCAACAGGATGGTGCCACAAGTACATGGAAAGTGTACAGCAATAATTCCATAACAGTTTACGAATTTAAAACCAGCATTACCAGGCAGATATTAACCATTGACAATAGGTTATTGACAAACGCGACTAATAATTTTGGTATAAGTTTGGGAGCCTGCCAAGCCAATAGGAGAGTCACTTGACCGACATAGTTATTAATTTTTAGGCGGAACCTTATTGTAAATAATATTACAGTCAATGGCGATCGTTATCGCGCCATATTGAACGAATTTTTGTTCACAAAAATTGAAGAGTAGTATATTAGCAACATTTGGTTTCAACAGGACGGCGCTACGTGCCACACAGCCGAAGGTACACTCGATGTTTTGCGACCTGTTTTTGAAGATCGCATTATTAGCCGCAGAGCTGATGTCGTTTGGCCACCTCGGAGCTGCAGTTTGACACCGTTGGACTATTATTTGTGTGGTGCCGTCAAAGATAAGTGTTACGCCAACAAGCCAGAGACAATTGACGCTTTAAAGGACAATATTCGTGAAGCCATTGGTGAAATACAGCTGCACACAATCGATAATGTGGTTGGCCAGCCGAGGCAGCCATTTGAATGAAATTAATTTCCATTATTACCCAGAAGGATTGTACTTTCAAATAAAAAAAGAAATTTGAGAAATATTCAGTAGTTATTTTTATAGCTTTAAAAAAAAATGTATTTGGCGGACTCTATAATAAACTGAAACATAGCACTATTCTATGAATTTTCGAATGTAATGAATAACACTGGTAAGAAACCTGTCCAGCCTGCATTATACCGACTACTATGTATGCTCAAAATAGTTGGCAAGGCGCTTGAACTACAGTTTGGGTTTTGCAAGGCAATATCGATGGACGACTCTATTAGGAAAGTGATAACGATAGCACAGGCTGCACGCAGTGCTAATCGTACAAGGATGAAGTTCTGTGCTGTATTTTTTTTTTTAATCGAACCGACCACTCGTCTCCATGTCGTAGAGACACGTACACTCTACAGTCCGAAGAGTAGCGTATACAAGCAAACAAGTTATGGCAACCAGAACTCAAATCAGCTACAGAACTGAATCATAAGCTGAATATAGAAACAATAGATACACATACATACCTAAAGCCTGCAAAAATATCCATGAGTCAATTAAGAAAATAGATAATTATAAAATTTACAAATTTACGTCAGAAAGCAAACTAAGGTTAATATTACCAACATCACAGTTAAAATCAATAAACTCATTGTAATCATTGCACAATCTTGGGAGAAGAAATGAATTTCCATAATTTTTCCTGTAGACATACAACGCTAGAGGATGATAATGACTGAAACATCCAAAAGAGATGGTAAAATTTACGGTCAGAAGTAAAAACCCAGAATCAATATCTCCCTTAATAAGATTGAAATAAAACAAATACCCCAAATAGCTCTCCTCCTGAAATCCATCAACATCAACATCCGATGATAAGCCACATAAGCAAAATAATAAAAACTGTTTCCGCACGGACTCAATCAAATCAATATGAGATCGATAATAAGGATTCCATGGCTTACTCCTAAATCGGCTTCGTAATATAAAAATCAATGGGAATTCACTAGACCATCTTTTGTCAAAACCTAAAACAGCCAGAGCCTTAATAGTCGTCATACTAATATGATCAATAAATGAAAGTCTATCCAACAACGTGCCGAGATCATCAAAGGTAGTAACGGTCTCCAACAGACAAGAATTAAATGTATATTCGAACGGAGTTACACTGCTGCGGGAAAAATTCATATGCTTACGCTTTCCTAGATTGAGATCCATTACATTTTTTCTGCACCAATCATAGAAGACATCAGTACTCTGCTGTAGAACGGCTAGAAGTTACCTTGGGAAGTCCATTAAGAAATAACAAAAACAAAAGCGGACACTGGTTGTCAAGAATGCTACCAATACGGCGAAATGAAACCACGTTTGCTTGGCGTGCCAGGATACTTACTACGATAATAGGCAGTTATTTTAGTGACCTTATATTTGGGTACAAAACAGACGCTGGTGCTAGGGAATATAGGGTCACAGGCGACATCCCACAAGGCTCTGTACTCTGACCGACTTTGTGGAATGTAATGTACGTTGTTATATTGAGACTTACGCTCCTTGACGGTGCATTGACTGTTGGCTTCGCGGACGACATTGTGGTGGTGGTTCTAAAAAAAAACCGCTTGACATTCTGGAGGCAAAGTGCAGCAAGGCTATAACAGAGGCTGACTAATACTGGCCTAAATGCGCAGGTTCGTCATAATCGTGAGAGAACGTAGATAACTGGACAACCGGTCAAGTGATGGATCGTAATGTAATGAACTTGACATATGAGTTAAGTGCTCTGGATGGTCGCTTGACGTAGTAATTAATCGATAGTTCTGGGAGCATCCACCGTCAGACACCGGCGGGATGTAGTGGGTGAAGCTCTCACACTGACTGAGACTTTCAACTGCTTTACAGTATGACTTTCTCATAGCATGTGTTACGAATTTTATTTATTTTGCAATCAAATTTTATGTATTAAAACAAAAAATAATTATTTATTAAAACATCGTAATTCCTGCAATGAAAGAACCCACAACCACTATTCAGTTTTGCCATGAAACTACCAGCATGTATGTATGTATGTATGACATTTAGCATCTATAACTCTGGAGGAATTAATTCATCAAAAGTATTCATTGGCATTATTGATCAATTCCATTGTCATTGTTACCACACAACTGCACATAATTCATGTTGTCTATGTTGCTACCGGCATTGTGAAATATTTTTGGTTTCCACTTGTGGTCCCTTCTGTTCTGTACTACATTTAATGTTTTATTTTATTTGCCTTCTCTTTATTGTTGTATATTGTCATTCGATTGATTTCAAGGTTTTATTATCTGAGTTTTACTTTCCCTCAATTTCTCCCATTTATATAGTCAGTCACAGTAATGGTGCATACTTTGATGGCTGTTGCCAGTGTTTACGTTACTACTCATGTTCTTTGTATCGTTGTTATATTTCTCTCAATAGTTGCAATAGCATCAAAATATCTATGTGTGCGTGTAAGGAGGTATATAAAGTTGTAAAGCGGGCTCAACTGGTTTTGCTGTTCGAAGTACTAGTATTGCATTTCCTTTTTGGATTCTATGATTTCTCATTTTGGATTAATATTCTTTTGTTTAAGCTTAAGTCCCCGTGAATATAAAAATATTTCAAGTTGTTTGTTTGTATGCATGCATGTATGTATGTATGTATGTATGTATGTTTTTAGTTTTATGGTATCTATGCACCTTGGTCTGATCATTTATTACATATGCTACTAAAAGCTTAAATGCCATATATAGTTCTCTATGAAACTTATGGTAATATGTGGAGTAATAGAGTAAGAAAGCTTTCACTTGAATTAAAATTTAACTAAGTAGGCAAGTTTTCAATCATTTACGTAAACTTGTGCCAACAGCGTAAGTTTTCAGCCTGCTGTAAGGTAAAACAAATTTGTCATGGACCATGTAAGAGACCATTTTGGTTAATATTTTTTTTAGAAACAATAAATAAACTGTCTTCCAACATATGGCCGAGCGTTGTTATGACAAAAGATTATGGCCTCGTGTCTGGTCGCATATTCTGATCATTTTTCGTGAATTGCTCTCGTCAAATAAATCAGTTCTGTTCAGTACAGGTCCCCTGTGATCGTGTGACTCGATTTTATAATACAAAACAACCTTCTGATCCCACCAAATACAGAGAATTAGCTTGGCGTCATGAATATTCGTCTTCGGCGTAGATTTGACTGATTGGCCGGGCTTTACCTATGACTTTTTGCGCTTGTGGTTATCGAAATGTATACATTTTTCATCTCCAGTAGCAATATGATGCAAAAATGCCTTATTTTTGGAGCGTTCAAGCATCATTTTCGACCTGCAAAATCGCGATTTCAACGTCTCTCGGCTTATATTCAGCCAATTTCCTGGCATTTGAATGACTCTCAATACTTTTAAACATAGGAAAATGGCTAAATGCCAAAACTTCAAATTTATTCAGCTGACCAGGCCTCTCCTTGACTTGTTTGTAGGAATCACTACTTTTGAATGGCACGAACCATCGTTCACAAGTTTTTTGAGTTGATGCATGTTGACCGTAAGCTTTTACCAACAATCGATAACTTTCAGTAGCCGTTTTCTTCAAATGAAAGAAGGTTATCCGACTTCTCTTTGCTGTGCTGCTCTGGTATGCTGAGTAAGAAACCCGCCTACCAACCAAGAGGTTCTCAATTCAGTACCAGACCAGACCATCAGATAATTTTTAACAGCGGTATCGCTTCATAGCACTGCTAGCGACTGGTTATGAGTACTTACGCTATGATAAACTTCTCTACTTCTCGGCGTTAAATTGTAGGTCCCTTTCGATGAGTCAAAAATAGAATCGGGTGCAGCTCATCGATTGAGAGAAGTCCCCCTTGTCCCACTTGGGATGTCGCGGGGATTATATATGTATGTATCAGACTGCCCCCCTAAACATCTTTTTTAGACACAAAATTCGATATCATTAAAGCGATTGCAATAAAATTTGTGTTTACACTTCGGCGTCTATCGTATACTGAATTATAATGACAGATGTTTAGCCTCCAAAATACCATATTTATTATTGTTGAAACAAACCATATGTGATAGTTATGCTATATGTTGTCCAAATCGACATTATTAATTATTATTACACCCAATACACACAAGAATGTGACAGAAAATTTCGACAAAAAGTGAAAGATGTAAAGACTACTATAGACTACTTTGCCGGAAGGAAAAAACAAAGCAATAATAGGTACACTCCTTTATTAAATATGTATGATCGCTGTGAGTTTATCTTTCAATAATTTTTTCCTTTTTTTTTACATAAGACCAGCACCCATTGGATGGCTCATGCAGTGCATTGTGCTGGTACTAGGAAAATAGGTTGTGGGAAGGAGGACAGAGGAAGTAGTGTTTATGGACGTTTGATTTAAGTTTACTCTTTTAAGTGGCAGGAAATACTTTCACTGGTTGTTCCACAACCGAACAGTGCGACCAGAGATCGAATTTGCCTATAATGCGTTGTGCGACTGGAAAATCAACTACAAATAGATGCGCTCTACGAGAAACACAAGTACTAAGTAAAAATATATGATTTTTGGAAATAATTCTTTAATTTCGTCAGAAGGCATTCCGTTATATTACCGATAGAACAATGAAACATACATATTGCGACGGTGCTCTAATGAATCGATAGAGTTGGCTACCCTACCGTCATTAATGATTGAAGCACCGGCCCATACATGAGTGTTGTATTCAATTTTGGGTCGGAAATAGGTTTTGTAAATATTAAGAAGATCAGATGGAGTGAAATATTTCTTGCACCGTCTTGAAGAACCAAGGCATTTAAATGCTTCCTTCGACACTTGAAATATGTGATCATTCCAACGAACGCCACAGTGAATTCTCATGCCCAGTACATCAAGAGCATCTGATTACTCAATATCCACATTACCCATGGATACAGATGACAACACACCACCACGTCTGTGTGCTAAAAAACAACATTGAGTCTTGCGTGCACTAAAATCGACCCTGTTCGTACGACGCCACTCGGAGACCTTCACCATGTCACTTGTGAGTGTGTCGTTCATATTCATCCTTTTCGCCCAAACCTCTAAAATGCTCGGTCTACGATCAAAAAAATATGAGTGACAAATGTTTCTGTCATCCGCAAAAGAGTAGATAGGATTAGAAGTGAGAAGAAGATAGTCGTTAAGGAATATTAGAAAAAGAGTAGGAGAAAGAACAAAGCCTTACGGTACCCCTGAGTTTACCTTGAACTCGTCGGATAAGACCCCATCTATAACCACTCTTATGGAGCGATCTCTGAGAAAATCGAGAGAAGTGACTACCGACACCAAAAGCATTAAGTTTCGAAATGAGAGACTCGTGTAAAACTCTATCAAATACCTTTGAGATATCAAGAGCCACAACCTTACTCGCCAAAACCATGAATGGACTTGTTCCACTTCTCAGAGAGCACCGCCAGCAAATCACCAGTAAAACAGCCTTTTCGGAAATCGTACTGACCATCGCTAAGTAAATCGTTGGATTCCAGGTATCTCACAAGGTGGTGATTATCCATGCTCTCCGTAACCTTGGAGAGTGCGGAACAAACTGCTATTGGACGGTAGTTCTCAGGGTTACTAGCAATCTCCAGCAAAATGAAAAAATATTGGCGAAAAATACCGATATGACACACTGAAACGGTGAGCTAGTGAACGCGCAAATGTCGAAGAGCACTGTTTCAGGACCAGTGCTAGTATGCTATCCGGCTCAGAAGACTTGTTAACGTTGAGATTTTCAAGGACCCTTTTTACAGCATAGGCTCGAAATAGTATACTATGCATAGTTACAGTTACTCTTTCAAGTTCGAACAGTGGTTGAACGCTCTCCGGCAAGTGAGTAATTCTTGCAAACTTTTCAGCCAAAAGGTTTAGTTTTTTAACAGGGTTTGTGAAAGTTTGGTCATTCCTTATAAGAACAGGAACCGTACTAGCACTGTTCATCAGCCTTTTAACGAATGACCAAAAGCTTTTACTTCCCCGTGGAAAAGAAAGTACTTTAGCACGAAGACGCTGCTCGTATAGAGCTTTTTCGCGTCTAAGTACTGCGGTACATAAAGATCTGGCCTGTTTGTGTATCAAATCGTTATGGGCCATTTATTACTGCGCCAATTCCTCTCTGGATTTGACTGCCATTTTACGTCAGATTAAATCAAGATTTGTTTTCAGGTTTAATCGAAAGCTTTTTGGAAAGCTTTTTTTAAATTATCCATTCTTAGCCTTATTTTATTCACTACCATTTCTGACATGGCATCGATGTTTGTGTATAGCAAACAAAGTTTCCAATTAAAATGCCTAAAGAAATCGTTGGCATTCTTTTAAATAGGAATAGAGCGTTCCGTAACCTTGGGTTGAATTTGGCGAAGAGCAGAGGACGAGAATGAGGCAGAAATTGTGCAATGATCCGAATTTCCGAGAGGTGCAATAACCTCAACTACATGCTTTTCAAGGCGTATAGTGAGGAAAAGGCCGTTGGTGCCCATCTACATGCGATATATTTGTAGGTTCGTTCACTAATTGCTTAAGGTGATTGTGCGCGGTAAATAACTAAACGTATTGGCCTTCTGGAAAACTCACTGACCATTTTTATCACATGATTGATAAAATTGAAAAAAGTGATCGCTGTGCTCAATATGGTGGGAAAACGTAACAAAAAATGATGTTTGAATTTGCATCCGAGGTATTGTTTTGCACAATTTCATACCGGATTCTCAAAATCATAGAAAAAATAAAGAAAAATAATTGATATGGAATTTCTATTTGAAATTAATTTTAAAAGTTTTATAACAAGAAGAATGCCTAAGTTGGTATTTTTATACCGAATGTCATTTAATCGCACATGTAGCTTAGGTAAGCAGACTTATTCAAGTAAATTTATTTTCATCGGGTAGAAAATATATAATATTGTTTCGTTTTTACCTTCTTAAAAACGTGTTTTTATGAGTTCGTCGATTGTAGTTAAAATAAAATAAATTTTGTGTTTGGTTTCATTAAAAAATCCTTTACTCAACACAGTTATGTGCACCACTGTTTATAATCTTTTTACAGGCAATAGAAATTTTTACTCTTAATTACTCCGTCTGCTTATAATCTTGTAAACAAAAAAATAACCCGCTCGTAGTTATAACTTAGGTTCGATCACAACCTTTTCAACCAGAGGGGTTATCCACACTTAACTATCTTTACTGGGTTAGCTCCAACTAAACTGGTTTTTTACTTTACGTTTCACTTCACAAGTTTACTCCTTATAAACACAAACTGTACTCGCTGAGTTTACTTTACTTAAACTGATTGTTGTTCGCATCGATGTGTTTTTGAAATGGCTGAGTAAACAACACATCGAACCTTTCGATATTTCAGGTACGAGTAGATTCCATTTCTCTCTTTTTAATTCTTTTGTAGCCATGCGTATGTAAACATCTACCTCGTTCAGCTCTTAGTATTTGTTGTTGCTTGTTTATTGTCTATTACTTGTTTTCTTTGCTGCTTAATTATTCTTGTTGCCGTGTTATTTTTATTTACTTTATCACTGCTAATAGTTGTTGTTGTTGTAGATTTGGTTATTTGTAAACAGCACGTATAGTTGTTCTTGCAGCTTTTGTTTATTTATTATAGCGATGTAATAAACGCTGTGGTGCCCAACTTTATTTTCGTAACAATATTACATGACATGTGATGGTTTTTCTCATCCACACATATTTCGCAGTAGTAATTTCTAAAAATTTTTGATTTTGAAAAATTATTGATTGATCTTTGACCTTCTAGCTGTCGTCCCAAATATGTGAATATTGTTACGAAAATAAAAACGCTAAAGACAAAATTCACCACGTCAGAGCTTATTATGAGCTTTTAGCTAAAAAGTGTATTAGCTTGTGCCAAGGCTTAAAAACTTCTAAAATTATCTGCACTAATTAAGAGTGCTGCACAGTGCATGTCCGTACTAGAACATTCTAAACTAAGAAGAAATACTATAAAAGCGGCGAATTGCGGCTGGTGAGTTAGTTAGTTTTGAATTGGCTCTCAAGAAGTAAAGTCTGTGTGAGGCGCAAATAAGAAGTGTTGTATTAAAGGCATAATGTATTAAAGTACAGTGGAATTAATAAAAGTAATAAAAAATATATCATATAGTTGGTATTTGAACTTCCCTACGCTACACTATTAGTGTCTTCAGAACTATAGACGTAGGCCAGTAGGAGGGCTGGATAATACTCAAGTTAATCCATGACGTCTCTCGAAATGATAACAAATTGGTCATTTGACATTTGAATGGTTACATGACTGCATTTCTACTATAAAAATGCCAACTACTTTGTATATAACAAATACGGAGAGAGAGCGTAGTCGTTGTTTGTACATGTTTATGCAATTGTTTGAAACAAATTTTTCGTTTCTATGCCAACGCTGCTAATCTATTCGAGGAGTATCTATTTTTTCTCTATTACACCCGTACACTCATACGGAGAGCTGCTCATATAATGAAATTTGTACACACGACTAAGACTACAGTGATGCTACATATTTTTTTATATAAATTACATATAGCAGTAGCAGCAGCACCACCAAAGGTGTTGATACCAAAGGCTGAAGTTAAAGTTGCATATGAAAGATGATAATAAAAATATTTGAATACAAACACTTATACATACGATGAGAGTAGACTACTTCTTAGGTCCGCCAAATAATTTATTTTTTTTAAAGTCTATTAAAAAAAGTACTGAATATTCATTCAAATGTTTGCCTTGGCTGGCCATGCAGTAGCCTACACGATCGGTCCAATTTTTAAGCACATTTTCGATTGTGTGCAGCTGTATTTCACCAATGGCTTCACGAATATTGTCCTTTAAAGCATCAATTGTCTCTGGCTTGTTTGCGTAACACTTATCTTTGATGGCACCCCACAACTAATAGTCCAATGGTGTCAAGTTGCAGCTAAAACGACATCAGTTCTGCGGCTGATAATGCGATCTTCAAAAACAGGGCGCAAGACATCGAGTGCAGTTTCGGATGTGTGGCACGTAGCGCCATCCTGTTGAAAACAAATGTTGCTCATATCCTCCTCTTCAATTTCTGTGAACAAAAATTCATTCAACATGGCCCGATAACGATCGCCATTGATTGTAACGGCCACCCTTGCTCATTTTCGAAGAAAAACGGCCCAATAATACCTCTTGACCAAAATACGCAACAAACAGTGACTCGTCTTGGGTGTATTGGCTTTTCAACGTATGCTAGCTGGTTTTCTGTGCCCCAAATGCGACAATTTTGCTTGTTTACATACCCGCCAAGATCAAAATGAGCTTCATCTGAAAAGATGATTTTTTTTGGCAAAATCGGCATCTTCTGTAAGTCGAAAGCACGCAATATTTCCCAGCGTTGTTCAAGCGTATACACAACCATATTCGTTCAGCGGAAGGATAAAACTAATTATTTGTCAAATCAGACATGAGCTAAGTGTTACCATTCACGAAATAAGCACTAGTTGAAAAGAAAAAAACGTTAGATGGCGGATCCGATAGTTGCAATAATTTATTTTAAATGTTTCATTTTGTTTTTCTAGGGAAAAGAAAAATAAAAAAATGAATTCCTGCAATTTATGGTCTATTCTCTTTAAAAAGTACTTAAATGTGTTGTTTCTATTTATTTATTTATTTAAGTCGGAACTTCTCCAGATCAATGAGCAGCACTCCGTTCTATTTTTAGACTCATTGAAAGGAGGGACCTACAGTTTAAAGACGCATGTATTAGTTAGAGAAGACTTTCACTGCGCAAATACACATAATCAGTCGTTTCGGGCTAGCGACACCACATTAAATCGTCTAGCGGCATTATATCGCAGATGTTGAAGGCAAATTCACGGGTCCGAAATGTGAAACTATGCGGTTACCAAACGTTTCCTTCAATAAATCAATTACGGCATGAGCTGTGTCACATGTTGCGCCGTCTTGTTAAAACTACAACTCCTGCACACCATGGTTGTTCAATTGATGAACAAAAAAGTCAGTAATAACGGTCACTACTGACTGTAACGTTCTGACTTGTATCGTTCTTAAAGAAGTACGAAGCAATGATGCCACCAGCCCATAAAGTACACCAACCAGTCAGTTTTTCTGGAGGTAACGGTGTCTCAATATACACTTGAGGATTATCATCACTCCAAATACGGAAGTATTGTTTATTGACGTATCTATTTAAACAAAAGTGAGTTTCATGGCTAAATAAAATTCGCTTATGAAAATCAAGATCAACGACAATCTTGAGTCAGTCAGTATTCGTGTTGAAATGCCAAACCAAACTAAACATAAATCACTTGACAGCTGGCAAAATGACCGCCAGTTAAAAAAGTGTTGCCAACTTGAAATTTTAAATCTCTATAAAAAACCGCCCGGTACTAGCTGGTAACAGTGTCTTCAGTAATGAAAAGTTTGAACAAATGCCTAATCATTCATGGTGGCACAGATAGACTCTTAATATATTGCAGTATATTGTGTGGACTGTATTGTTAAATAACTTAAACAAAATACGAGAGCGGATTGATATTGAAGCTACCTAAGTAGGCAAAAAACATTTTTTTTTTCAAAAACCATTCATTTCTCAACACAGACTCCTTTTAGCTCAATGCACTTAGTAAGGCGATTTTCCAACTTTTTTATACCATCTGAATAATACGATTTCGGGAAATCCTTAAAATACGCATTAGTTTCGGTAATCACTTCTTCGTTTGAGACGAATCTTTTTCCTGCGAGCCATTTTTTCAAGTCTGGAAATAGGAAAAAGTCTCTAGGGGCTAAATCTGGAGTATAAGGTGGATGATCAACCAATTCAAAGAGGATTTCTCGTAGTTTTGGCATCGTATCTAATGCTGTGTGAACCGGTGTATTATCTTGAAGAAAGAGCACTTTTTTCTTGTTTAAATGTGGTCGTTTTTCCTTGATTGCATCAACCAATTGATCCAATAATGCACGATAATACTCTCCTGTGATTGTGGATCCCTTTCCAAAATAATCGATAAGCAATATTTCGTGTGCATCCCAAAATACAGTGGCCATAACCTTGCCAGCCAATTTCGCTGTCTTCGCCTTCTTCGGAGCACTTGCACCAGCTTCCACCCATTGCTTCGATTGATTTTTGGTTTCACGTTTCATCAACAGTTTTTAATCTACGCCAAAAATCAGCAGGATTATGCTTAATCATGTCCAAACACCGCTTTGAAGTGATCTGTCGAACTCTTTTTTATTCAACACTGAGCAAACGTGGCACCCATCTTGCCGATAGCTTTATCATATGCAAATATTCATGCAAAATGTTGAACACACGTTCATATGATATGTTTACCATTTCAGCAATCTCACGTATTTTGACCTGGTGATTATTCATAACGATATAGAGGATTTTCTTGATATTTTCTTCAATAACCACCTCTTTTAGCCTTCCTGTTGATGGTATTGTTGCAGTGCTTGTTCGGCCCCGTTTAAGTTCAGCAATCCAATATTTTACCATGTAATCTGACGGAGCAGATTCGCCGTAATGTTTATCGAGCTTTTCTTTTGTCTTTTTCGCCATTTTGCCTTTCAAATTATAGTGTTTAATCACTACACGAAATTCACTTTTTTCATTTTCGAAGAAACACAAAAGTTGCTTACTTCAAGCGACTGCAACAAATAAACCAATCGATGAATTTGGCTAAAATTTTAACAGCTGATGTTCGACAGATCGTAATTTCTAAGAAAGAAAAAGTTTTTGTGTTTGTGCTGCCATCTAGCGCTAGGTAGCTCCAATGTCAATCTACCCTCGTAGAGTTTTATTTTATTTTAACGCAATATAAATGAACTCAAACGTTTTAAAAAGGTTAGAACGTAACAATATCATACCTTCCTAATTTGTTATATATCGGTCTACGTCTTCTTTATTCGTTCTCACGTTTGGGCTTTCGTTTAGTTGGGTTAAGATAGAATTTTTTTGTAAATTCCTTTTTCGGGTATTTTTATACCCATTCGGCGTTAATCGGTTAATTTCACCAGCTTTTGCATAAGTTTTCTTAAGTTACGTAGGTATATATGTATGTACATATATATGCATGTAGGTATGTGTTACTAAATACTTTATTATTCTTTTTTAAACCATTATAGCAAATAAATAAATTCATTTAATTTGATCTGTGTTTGGTCATATAAAGAAAATGTTTGCAAAATCCTTTTTCGTATTTCTACTCTATGCTCTCGAATTGAAATATTTTCAGAATTTTAGTTAAAGTTTTAAAAATATTTTTAACATTCGGCTGAGGGTACTTATAGTATGGCAAACAAAAATGTAGTTTGCGTTTGAAAATTATTTGCAATTAAATTCGTTTCTATTTAATTGTTGGCCAGAATGTTTGCATGTTTCCCAATTTGTACATACTCGTACATATCATATATCTATACCTATGATCTATACGTACCTCCTTATACATGCATTCATAGGACTGTATATATGAATGTACGCTCCAATACATATTTTGGCATTAAACCTAAAAGTATGCATATACACACGTATGCACATAAATTTCTATTAATGAAAGCTATACATAATCTGTATATAAATATTTATGCATGTATAGGGTCCGCCATCTAAAGTTTTTTTCAACTAGTGCTTATTTCGTGATTGGTAACACTTAGCTCATGTCTGATTTGACAGATAATTAGTTTTATCCTTCCGCTGAACGAATATAGTTGAATAACGCTGGGAATCTGGGTCTGCGGTTGACTAACAGAAGATGCCGATTTTGCCAAAAAAAATCATCTTTTCAGATGAAGCTCATTTTGATCTTGGCGGGTACGTAAACAAGCAAAATTGTCGCATTTGGTGGCACAGAAAACCTCCACGCATACATTGAAAAGCCAATACACCCAAGACGAGTCACTGTTTGGTGTTGATTTTGGTCTAGAGGCACAATTGGTCCATTTTTCTTCGAAAATGAGTCAATGGCGATCGTTATCGGGCCATGTTGAACGAATTTTTGTTCACAAAAATTGAAAAGGAGGATATTAGCAACATTTGGTTTCAACAGGACGGCGCTACGTGCCACACAGCCGAAGCTACACTCGATGTTTTGCGCCCTGTTTTTGAAGATCGCATTATCAGCCGCAGAGCTGATGTCGTTTGGCCATCTCGGAGCTGCGATTTGACACCGTTGTTTAAAAATTGGACCCATCGTGTAGGCTACTGCATGGCCAACCGAGGCAGCCATTTGAATGAAATTATTTTCCATTATTAAGCGGAAGGATTGCACTTTCAAATAATAAAGGAAATTTGAGAAAGTATTCAGTAGTTTTTTTTGTAGCATTTAAAAAAAAAATTATTAGGCGGACCCTTTATAATGAAAATACTATATGTATGTACAACATTGTACATTCACAGATGCATGCATACATGCATTTTTATACAAACTTTGCAAGCGTTAAGTTGCTTAAACTTGCCAAAATTAAAACAAATGATAGAGGTTGAGTCTCTTTGCAAATATTTCATTTAAACGTTTAAAATGAAACAAACTATGCAGAAAACAAATTAGGTTGACTGACCAATAAATAGTTTTTAGATCAAAATTTATGTTTCAATAAAACTTATTTTTAAATTATAATAAACTTCATGTATTTAAAATATATACATCCATACATGTGTACATAATCTATGCTTTTAATTCTAAGAAATAATTTAGTTCAAAAATTTGGTGGCTTTTTAGGAGACACCCTAGCTAAGCCATTGCTTCTTAGAACAGATGCACAGAAGTCTCTGTGTACATACAATATAACAAGTACTGTTGCTTCTTGCTGAAGCATCTTCATCCATTCGAACTTCATATCGTAGCCAGCGTAGCCGCTGAAAGTTAATTCGTTGAACAACGTCCATGTTGTTATATAGTTCATACAGCTCAGGGTTAGTTCGAATACGGAGTTCATTGCCAAACCGCAAAGGACCAAAGACCTTCCGTAGAACTTTTTCTTTGTAGTCGATAAAAAGATGGTGCGTATCGACTTGATTCTCATGGGTCTCTTCCAATATTTGGCTTAATGTAAATATCTGGTCGATGGTGGACTTACCAGGCTTGAACCCATACTGATAAGATCCAATCAGTGAGTTGGTGAATGGCTTCAGTCGTTCACACAATACCCTCGTAAGGACCTTGTATGCGATATGAAGAGAACTTATATCCCTGTAGTTCGCACAAATTGTAGGGTCTCCCTTCTTCAGGACAGGACAGAGAGCAAGCACTGAGGGTTCCAGTCACATTCTACCGATAAGCTGGTGCATGCACCCAACCAGCTCTTCACCACCGGCTTTGAATAATTCAGCAGGCAGGCCATCTGTGCCAGCAGCTTTGTAGTTTTTAAGTCGCCGTATCGTAACACTGACCTCGCCATAGCTTGTCGGCAGAATATCCATGCCGTCATCATCGATTGGGACCGTTCTCCAACTTCTCTAACGCCACGTAATAGCGTACAGAAGTGGTGCCTCCATAGCCTCAGTACGCCCTGCGCATCATTAACCAGGTTACCGTCTACATCTCTACAAGATGATGCTCTAAGCTTGTAACCTTCAGTTAGACGCTTGACTCGCTTGTAGAATTTTTGAGCATCATTCCTGTTTCTAAACAGCTCGATTTTCTCATACTCAAGCCTTTCATGCTCCCTCTTCTTGCGTCTAAAAAGCCGCCTCCCTTCTCTAGCAGCAGCGTTAAGTGTTCTTCTATATGCGGCGTTTTTCGCTGCATTGGCTTCGCGACACTCCTGGTCATACCATAGATTTCGTTTATGTGGGCGCTCGCAATCAATGACTGCTTCCGCAGTGGTGTGCAAAGAGTGGGAGATGTTGGCCCAAAGTCCACCAATGTCGTCAAAAGTAGAAGGGGAGCGATATAGCCTATCTGAGAGTTGAGCGGGGAACATCTCAGTCGTCCCTGGTGAATGCAGTTTTTTACATCAAGCTTTCCCTGTGTACTAGTGCGCACTGTCATCGCTTCACTAATGCTCAGTCGTACCTTGGCTACAACAAGGTAATGGTCCGAGTCGATATTCGGACCTCTGAATATGCGCATATCTGGTATGTTAGAGATATGCCTTCCATCAATCACAATGTTATCTATCTGGTTCCGTGTGGAACGATCCGGGGACAGCCAAGTAGCTTTGTGGATGTCGATATGCTGGAACCTGGTGCTACAGACTACTATTTTTCGCGCCGGGGCGAAATCAATTAGCCTCAGACCGTTGGGAGCGGTTGTTGTGTGAAGACTGAACTGACCGACGGCTATACCAAAGATACCTTCTCGCCCGATCTTTGCATTAAAATCCCCGAGGACGATCTTTATGTCGTGTGCCGGGCTTTTATCATACACGTCCTCAAGTTTTGCACAAAATCATCTTTGATCGTATCGTCCTTGTCTTTCTGATGTGGTTGGTGGCCAGTTTTCGTCAACAGGTGTAAAACCTACGACAAGATGACAGAGTCGTTTTCTAACTACAAACCCGCATCCGAATTCGCGCCTCTTCGCATGGCAATCGCATTTTCTGGATAGCGGTGATATCAGTTCTACACTGTTTGAGAATATCCGCCAGTTGGCCAACACCACCTTCCCTATGAAGGGTCCGCACATTCCAAGTGCCAATTCTCAAATCCTTGTCCTTAATACGTTTGTCGTGTTAAAGATTTTTGCCATGAACACCGGTATATAAAATGTTATGATCGGGCTAATGATGGCGACACATTGAAAAAAATACTAAAAGGGCGGTATTTGTAGGCGTGGCAAAAAAAAAAATTAAAAAAAAATATTTTAGGAATTGTTTTTACATTCTCATTAATTTTAGGTGGTGACTGGACAAATTTATTTTTTTACGAACCACTCCAGTGTACCTCAACACCATATTAATTTATTAGATTCCCTTTATAAGCAAAACATTGCTACTGCCCGAGCCAAAAAAATTATGTATCACCCACTTAAGGCAAATTATGGTACGCAACATGATGCCGCAGTGGTATGGTAGGTAAGCACCCGCCTACATCGCTTCAATACCAGGTCAGACCATCTGAAAAAGAAAAAAATTTTTTCAACAGCGGTATCACTAGCTAGTAACTGGTTTTGAGTATTACTACTATTGAAAACTTCTCTAATGCATTTGCCGTTCGGAGCCGCCGTTAAATCGTTATAATCGGATTCAGCTGATTGACTATGAGAAGTCTCTGTACTCCTTCATGGAATGTTAAGAGAAATATTATGGTATGCGACAGCATTGCATACTTTCTGCAACACTATTTAATGCCTACAAGAAAGTGTGAATGAAAGAATTGCTGAAATGAGTCGGAAGGAGGCTTCTCGATAAGCCGAAGGAGAATATGTAACTTATGATGCTTATGCTTATATGTAAAGTTTGTTTTTCCATAATTTAAAAGTTTAGCACTTTTGATTAAAGTTTTAAGCACCTAATGATGGCCCAAGGCTTATGGCCTGTTTGACCGCGGAGACCATAACCTTCGTTTTGTTTTCATTTACCTCCAAACTCACTTTTGTTGTCTCAGTTCTAGAATCTACTGATGCTCATTATGTCAATATCATCGGCATATGCAAGAATTATGTGGCCCTTGTTTTAAATGGTAATAATTTAAATAATAATAAGCCTCCTTTAAGTTACATATGCTTCGGAGAGGTCCTAACCTATATTCCCTGAGGACTTTGTATTTGTGAGCTTCATCCTACATAGTCGTAAAAGCTATGCGGCTAAGATTTAGCGGGAATATCAACACATGTACCAACTTAACAAAAAAAAAAAAAGTCAAACCGGAACGATGGAACCACCACGCGGGGGTTATTCCGGAAACTTTTTGATCAACTTAGTATATACAGCTTGCTCCGTATAGGACTATCAAAGGCAGCTTTGTAGTCGGATAATAGATGGTAAGTATCGATCTGTTTCTCTTGGCTTTCTCTGGAACAAAACCGCTTTGGTAGTTTCGGATTATTTTAGCAACGATAGGTTTTAATCGCTTACATACCAAATTATAGCACCTGCAGCTCTATTAATATTGAGGCTCGATATGGGCCCCTTCACTTCGTCCTGGCTGGGCGGTGGGCAATCTATTTACTTTGTCTTCCTCGATTGGAGCGTTGCCGTCCTTACTTGTGAACAGATTTCGGTTGTTATCACTACAAGAAACAAGACCGTTATCAAGATCTTTTCACTTTAATTGCCGGTAAAATTTTCCATCATCGTTCGTGCAATTTGACATCTTTCTATTATTCCCTCTAAGGCGAAGTGAAAGCACTGGCTTATGCTAATAAATCACTACAATTTAAGTCTTAAAGTTCAACTACCTTATGCGTATTTCTCGCGATAAACGTCTATTATCAGTTATGGTGGCCATACGAGTATGCTTGATTTTTTTCAGAATAAAGAAATATTTTGATTTAAAATTTGATTTTTTGTCTTGTTTTTCACAAATCAAATTGCTATTAGGCTTGGAAAAACTCCCTCTTACACATGCACATATACGCTTTCGCATACAATGTGTACTACAAAAAAAGTACTTTTTTATTATTTTTTTTTTACTTTATATTCTTTATTTCTGTTTTATACACAATATTTCAAAATACATACCATACATGTGGTGCTACTTGTATTTGATAAAATACAAAAAAGCTTCTATTTATTAAACATTTGCATCACTCTTGCATACCTAGCAAGCAAAGTGCCAAACGTTCTAGAGATGCCAGTGCGATAATACAAATACCAATGCACTGAGAAAATTTGATCTCAATCTGTAGCTTATATAAGTTTCTGAAGATGATATAGTGGCTAAGAACTATAGTAGGAATATTACCAATAAACAACAATATTACCGCCAACATGCTTTACTGTCCTAAGAGTGTTATTAAGTATTTAAAAAGCTTATAAGTTAATAAATATTCAGATCTTCATACTGTAAGGACATTAAATAACTCTGCTTAAGATTGGAAGTACACTTTTAAGACGGCAAAGTATGGTGGCTGCTGTGTAGGATTATTTTCCTACTATAGTTTGGTCACTATATTTATTTATTTATTTATTCATGTAATGAGTATAGCACAACAAGATCGATATCTGATAAATTAAAGCGCTAATGAGAATTAAAAACTCAAAATCATATAAAGGGTCCGCCATCTAACGTTTTTTTTTTCAACTATTGCTTATTTCGTGAATGGTAACAGTCATATCTGATTTGACAGATAATTAGCTTTATCGTTCCGCTGAACGAATATGGTTGTGTATACGCTTGAACAACGCTGGGATATATTGCGACATTACTTTGAAATTCTGATGCTGATTATGCCAAAAAAAAAAAATCATCTTTTCAGATGAAGCTCATTTTGATCTTGGCGGGTATGTAAACAAGCAAAATTGCCGCATTTGGGGCACAGCAAACCCGCACGCATACATTGAAAAGCCGCTACACCCAAGTCGAGTCACTGTTTGGTGCGGATTTTGGTCCAGAGGCATAATGGGGCCATTTTTCTTCAAAAATTAGCAAGTAGTGGCCGTTACAGGCAATGGCGATTATTATCGGGCATGTTGAATGAATTTTTGTTCACAAAAATTGAAGAGGAGAATATAAGCAACATTTGGTTTCAGCAGGATGGCGCTACGTGCCATACAGCCGAAGCTACACTCATGTTTTGCGCCCTGTTTTTGAAGATCGCATTATCAGCTGCAGAGCTGATGTCGTTTTGGCCAACAAGCCAGAGACAATTGACGGTTTAAAGGAAAATATTCGTGAAGCCATTGGTGAAATACAGCTGCACACAATCGATGATGTACAGACAAAATAATAAAAGCCCGAGAATTGTACCTTGTGGAACCCATTCAATACAACTGTTTGATCTCGTCCCATCAGATAGTTATGCATAAGTTTACAGGCTGTAGGCGAAAAATAAAATTTTTTTTTAAATTTCATCATAAAAATTGAGTGATCAACTGTGTCAAAAGCCTTGCTATGATCCAAAAGAACTAAAAATGAAACCATACCCCTGTCAAGATCAGCCCTAAAATTTTCAATCACGTCCGTAAGCGCTGTGACACAACTTCTACCATTTACAAAACCTGATTGTCTATCAGATAAAAGATTCGATTGTTTCAGATATTCATTAATTTGTCTACTTACGAGTATAATATTCTTCATCACTTATGAAAGAAAGGGAAGAATCGCAATTCGTCTATAGAAGCTATAGAAACTTATAAAAGCAAAACTTATCTTGAAAATAAGCTACATTGATGGGTGTTGCAGTGCAAAGTGTTCTAAGAAAAGGTTCGATGATATCAATATCACTGTATTAGACTGGCCTCGATGGGGATTTTGTGGAATGTGGTAAAAACAGCAACCAAAGAAATGCGTCCCACAAATTATTTTGGCCTTTGGAAATTAATTCGGGCTACGTGCTATGATAAATCAGATTCAGTAAACCAAAATATTGTCGATTCTATGCTCAGACGATATTTGAGAGCAGGCAGCATCGACAAAATATCAATCACTTTAGAACAGCATTAGAACTGAATTATGGCATAACTTTTTTGAAAATACCATAAAGTGTCCTTATTTTTTTGCACATATTTTATGTTTAATTTAATTAAAATTTTGAAATACAAGCTATAAAATAATAAAAATATAATGAAAAATGTTTCTGTAGCTTACTAACTAAAAATAAGAGCAATTATTTATCAACAATTATATCATTTTAAGCAGATTTTGGTCAAATATCAAGATGCCACATCACTGATTATAAAAATAAGTCGTCCTATGTTCGTCATTTTATAACTCGAGAAGCACTTAACTGATTTACAAGCCAATACATGCGTTGCAAAGCTGTACGTTTGCTAATAGTATTTGTTTAGTTTAGTTTATATAACTTTTTTATTGGGATTACAATTTAATAATATCGATTTGGAGAACATATGGCATAACTGTCATATACGGTTTTTTTTAAATAATAAATAAATATTTTATTTTGGAGGGTAAACATCTGCCATTTTAATTCAGTATTCTTTAGATAACAAGGTGTAAACGTACATTTTTTTCAATCTCTGTAATAATGGCGAATTTTGTGCCTAAAAAAGATATTTTGCGAGGAAGTCTGACAACCTTATTTCATTTGATTGTTGATAGAAGTTTAGGGTCAACGTGCACTAGCTAAAGAAACTGGTGAGCGATAGTTTGCGTAATTAGAAAGTGACGATTTCGACACAGAAGATAAGAATTAGAAGCAATACTTGACGAAGATTGTTGTCAAACGCAAGAAGATCTTGAGTTATCATTGGGAGTTACACAACAAGCCATTTCCTTACGTTTACAGCATTGGGATTCATTAAAAAGCAAGGAAATTGTGTCCCATATGAAAACAAGAAGAGGCCCGGTCAGCCGGAAAAGTTTGAAGATGAGGAATTGGAAGGATTATTAGACGGAGATTGTTGTCCAACGTAAGAAGAACTTGCATTATTATTGGGAGTCACACAACAAGCCATTTACCTACGTTTAGAAGCAAGAGAGTTGGTTTTCATATGAATTGAAGTCGAGAGACGTTGAAAGGTGATTTTGCATGTCGGAAGTGATGCTCGAACGCTATAAAAAAAGATCTCATTTTCGCATTAATGGTGATGAAATATGGATACCTTACGAAAGCCCCAAGCGCATAAAGTCATATGAAAAGCCCGACCAACCAGCGAAGTCAACGCCGAAGCCAAATATCCATGCCGCCAAGGTAATGCCTTGTATTTGATGGGTCAGAAAGGTGTTTTGTATTATGAGCTGCTGAAATCGGCTCAGACTATCATAGGGGACCTGTACCGCAATCAACGAAAAACGACCAGAATATTCGACCAGATACGAGGCCATAATCTTCCATCATGTCAACGCTCGGCCACATGTTGCAAGACCGATTCAAAGCTATTTGGAAAACCGTGGATGAGAAGATTTGGCTCACCCGCCTTATAACTCACACCTTGTACTTTCTTATTAACATTTGTTTCGATCGATGTAGAACGCCCTTACTGGAATACGCTTCACTTCAGAACACCAAATGCCACCAGAAATATAGGAAAATGTGGTGGCTAACGATGGACGATACTTTGAATAATTTATCAATTCATTTTGTTATTATAATAAATGCATTTTTTAAGCAAAAACTTCGACATTATTAACTTGTATACCCAATATTTATTTATCTTTAAAACGGTAATAGATAAAGATTCTAAGTTTGGTCTAAATAACTTTGTGATCAATATAAATCACCACTCAAAAAAAGGGCGGAATGAGATAAGTGGGAGTGGCACCTCCCATAGAATGTAAATATTGCTTTTGTATACTTATCTTTGGAATGGTATAGTCAAAAGGTTCTGAATTTGGTCTAAATATCTTTGTAGTCAATACACATCATTATTCGAAATATGGGCGAAATTGAATAAGTGGTTTTATAAACTTTGCCTAAATGACTTGGTAGTGAATACAAATCATTAGTTTTAATGCATTTCTTTAAATTTTTCTTATGAGGAATATGAAGTGTCCGCCAAATAATATTTTTTTTTTTTTTGAAAATGCTATGTAACAAAAAACTACTGAATATTTTCTCAAATTTCTTTTTTTACTTGAAAGTTAAATCCTTCCGGTTAATAATGGAAAATAATTTCATTCAAATGGCTGGCTCGGCTGGCCATGTAGTAGCCTACACGATCGCTCCAATTTTTAAGCACACTATCGATTGTGTGCAGCTGTATTTTACCAATGGCTTCACAAATATTGTCCTTTAAAGCGTCAATTGTCTCTGGCTTGTTGGCGTAACACTTATCTTTGACGGCACCCCACAAATAATAGACCAACGGTGTCAAATCGCAGCACCGAGGTGGCCAAACGACATCAGCTCTGCGGCTGATAATGCGATTTTCAAAAACAGGGCTCAAAACATCGAGTGTAGCTTCGGTTGTGTGGCACGTAGCGCCGTCCTGTTGTAACCAAATGTTGCTAATATCCTCCTCTTCAATTTTTGTGAACAAAAATTCATTCAACATGCCCGATAATAATCGCCATTGACTGTAACGGCCACTACTTGCTAATTTTTGAAGAAAAATGGCCCAATTATGCCTCTGGACCAAAATCCGCACCAAACAGTGACTCGTCTTGGGTGTAGCGGCTTTTCAATGTATGCGTGCGGGTTTGTTGTGCCCCAAATGCGACAATTTTGCTTGTTTACATACCCGCCAAGATCAAAATGAGCTTCATCTGAAAAGATGATTTTTTTTTGGCAAAATCGACATCTTCTGTAAGTCGATCGCAGGCCCAGATTCCCAGCGTTGTTCAAGCGTATACACAACCGTATTCGTTCAGCGGAAGGATGAAACTAATTATCTGTCAAATCAGATTGTTAAATGAAGTTTGATTTCAAAACAATTTTAATTCTGACCACTTTGTTTGCTGGGTGCACATAAAACAAAAATTTAACCAAAAAAGAAAAAAAATTCTTCTCAGCCTTTTGTGCCAAAATTGTTAAATGAGAATTTTTTACTTCAACAGTATCCAACGATGTATGCACACAGCATATACTAAGTATATGTATGTATTTTCGTTTTAGTATGTGTTTACTATATACTCGTATTATATGTAGGTCCTACATGTGTATATATGTATGTACGAATATTATATAAAGAGTGTACATTGTGTGGGTGGCTGATACTTAAATTTTATATGATCTCCTGTTTCGTTTTTTTTTTTTTCTTTTCAAATTAAACACCCAGGCACTAAGGATTTATTTCAAATTAAAATCTTAAAGTTTTGATATTTGCGTTTTGTTAACATTAAAAAATTACAACTTCAGCCTCCTTCATGCTGTTCAAGGCTTGAACTATAACCTCAATCATTCGCCATTGTGCTGAATGAAGTCATAAACGAAAACTATTCAGAGAGAAGCGAAAGTACATGGAGTGTCTTCCACAAACTCGATGACTTGCATTGTGCATTACTTATATTAGCATTTTTTTATATTCGGTTGTCGGTATGTCCATCAGTGCTTCCTGCGATTTTTCCATTATTTCCTCGCGGCTGCTGAAATGGGTTCCCCGTAAGGGTTTTTTAGCTCGATTGAACAGAAAGAAGTCACAGGGAGCCAAACCAGTTAAACTCGGTGGCTGTTGGATGGTATTTATGCATTTTTCGTCAAAAAATTTCGAATAATGATGGCACTGTGCAAGGGTGCATTAACATGGTGCAAAATCCATAAGTTTTCTGCAAATAATTCTGGTCTCTTTCGGCGAATTGCGTTACTTAAACGTCTCATAATGCGAAAATAATACTCTTTGTTTACTGTCTGGCAAAAATTCATGATGCACTACACCGTTGTAATCCATGAAAACCGTGAGCATTGCCTTCTTTTTCGACTGAAAATGGTCTCGGCTCATTTGATGAACAGCATTCACTTGCCTGATGTCTGGATTGCGTGTCGTACACATAAACCCACATCTCCTCTCCAGTAAAGATCCTTTTGATGAATGTGGAATCGGATTCAGCCTCAGAAATCGTGTCATTTGTGACCTTAACACGGTCAAAATTGTAAAAAATCGCCAACACACATAGAGTTAGATGTACTCTTGGCTACGTAGCTTTTGCAAATGTCAATCTATGAAGCTAAGATTTAGCAGAAATATCAACAACAGATGTACCAACTTAACAAATAAAAAAAAAAAAAAAAACTCAAAGCGGAACGATGGGACCGCCACATGTGCCTTATACCGGAAACTCTTTGATCAAGATAGTATTATCAAAGCTGGCTAGACTCAACTGCGCAACGGCTAAAGTTGTGATCCAACAGACGGCCGCCTTCCTTGTAATGAGAGGAGTCAGTAAACAGGAAGACTTACCTTCAACTCTGGTTTTTAATCTGGTTTTGCACTACACAGCTTGTTGGGATCTGGCACGAAGGTAGCGTAGAGCTGCAAAACTATCGATAGTCAGCCCACCCGAGAGTTTCGATAGCTTGCGAAAAAATAGCGATACTATCGATACTACCGGATTCTTTTAAGTGCTGCTAGTGGCAACAATATTAGAATTTAGGTGAAAGGGGAAGAAATTTAATAAAGACATAGGGACACTTTATCTTTTTCCAGTCTGTAATAAAGTTTTATATATTGAACTTTTTTGTTGGAAGACTAATCCTTATATGTAGTGAGCATTGTTCAAACCATGAAGTGCTCCAACACTAAAGTAATTAATAAGAGCCAGTGAAAGAAAACTGCAGAGACTATGTGTAGAAAGCGTAGATTAATCTCTTCAAGTCATCAAAAAGCCTCAAAAATTAACTTATTCTCCTGTTGCAAGTCGTACAATAAGAAAAAAAACTTACAGAAGGTAGACTTATGGTAAGAGTCCTCGAAATGTATCATTTCTCAGCAAACAGAAGCAGCACCTGCACTGTAATTGTTAGAACAATATGCTATAGTTTGACAAAATGAAGATTACTACCTTGATCAAAAAGTTCTCAGAACAACCTCCGTGTGTTCGGTCCCATCGCTCAGATTTAATTTTTTTTTTGTTAAGTTGATACATCTGCTGTTGATATTCCCGTTAAATTTTAGAGTCATAGTTTGACGAGAGCTTGACCAGTAATGATCTTTTTGATGAATGTGAGATCGGATCGGAAATCATGTCTTTTTAGACCTCAACATGGTCAAAATTGTAAAAAATCGCCAACACACATAGAGATAGATGTACTTTTGGCTAGGCAGCTATGATGCTAAGATTTTGTGGGAATATTAACAACAGATGTACCAGCTTAACAAAAAAAAAAAAAAAAAAAAAAACTCAAAAAAAACCCAAATTAATTTGCTTGGGTCAAATGCAAAATCGTATGTACGAAAATATTTTAGTTACAATTCATGCTGTTACGTTTTAACCTTTTAAAAACGTTAAGGGTCGTTTAAATTCTGTTAAAATAAAATAAAGTCCACGTTTGTTGTTGTTTTACACTTTATCGTTTTTTTACTGCACTATGACTTATATACACTTTGTCTTAATACAGCAAGTTGATATTCGTTTATACAACACTTTATATCTGCGCCTAAACAGACTTAACTTTATGCAGCCAAATTATAACCAAATCACCAACCGCAATACCATTTCATAATTAGTTATGATTGTTCTAGTACAGACTCAAATCTTCGATTTATTTACGTTAATTCAAATGGTGTAAAATTATAATACACAAAAAGGAATGGAACTGGCAACACCATAACATCATGCAGATGGTAGCACTCTTAATTAGTACAGGTAATTATGCCGATTATTAAGCTTTGACACAAGCCAATAATGTGGTGAATTTTCTCTTCAGCATTTTCATTTTCGTAACAATACTTTACTTGAATTTAATAAATAGAAATTTACAAAACTGTCAAACTGTGTCCCTATGTAACTACAAAAGTTTACAGATGACTAACAACCTGCGTCGAACAATTTTTTGCAAATGTGACTTTGACTACATTTAGTCTCCGTATTTACTCTAAGAACTTGGCGATAGTCTAGATAGTGAAAAAAAACTATCGATGGTCAGCCAAAAACAAAATTATCGATACTATCGATAGTGCTATCGATTGTTTTGGAGCTCTAATGTAATCTAGGCGGGATTGTATTCGTGACAAAAATATTCAATGCTGCCATAAATATCGAAAGATTAGTAAGGGATTTACCGTGAATTAAGGAATGACGAAGTACGTAGAAATTTCAGCTTTCCAAACGGACGTACAAAACAGCCGATACATATCGTCTAGTATAAGTTTACAGGTGTATCTAATTTGATCTACTTGGTGCCCTTTTGAAGAATGTGGAGTATTTTGGACGGAGGAGATCTTTACATAGAAATAAGTCTGAAATCATGCGAACTTGGTATGTATAAAAATATCTTCACACCATTCGCCACATATGAATGTGGGATGTAGTCAGCAACAACCAGATTCACAAACCCACTGGGTAACGCAGTTAAACCCACCCAAGTTTTATTGCTTATTATATTTAAAAAAAAAACCCAAGTAAGTTCGAAGAAAAAGCTATGTCTGGAGAATACAGTGGGTGCGGCATTGATCGTTTTTGACATTTGTTTAGCAACTTTGAGACATGATGCTGAGCGTTGTCATGCAAATCATGTCTGTATATTCCGGTTGTTTTTTAATAACGCGCAGTTCAAACGAAATAAATGTAGTCTACTAAGATCACCAAGTATTAGCAGCTCATAATACAACATGCTGCTTTGATCCCGCCAAAGCGCAAAATTGTATTGGCAATACTAAAGCAACATAGCAGGTATGAAGTGAGCGTCAAGATACAAATGTCTCCAAAGGGAAGATTTAGTTCAAAATGAGCCTCATTTTTTTGTGTTAGCAGTGACATCTGTACAACAACCTCATATTTTTTCATCGTGATAAAGCTGGCGAATTTTCAACCACAAAATGATGATTTTCAAAAAAAAAATAAATTTTTTGTTCTAATTGTTACTGGCGATGAAAAGATGACTTATATTCAGAACCTAAGCGGAAAAAATCATTGGTTAATCCGGAACAACCATCAAATTCGGCTGGAAGGCAATGCTGTGAGTGGTGGGACCAAAAATGTGTGGTGTACCACTGGCTTCTAGAACCTGGAGAAACCGCTAATACAGATCGCTACCGACGACAAATGATCAATTTAAACCATGCATTGATCGAAAAACTACTAGAATGGACCACAAGACACGGCAAAATAATTTGTAGCATGACAATACACCTGCATATAAAACAAAGCCTGTTCAGCATGCAATTAAAGCATTACGCTGCGAGCTTCTGCTCCACTCGCCGTATTCACCAGAATTGTTTTCCGCCAACTACTATTTCTTTTTATCGATGGGACACGCATTGGCTGACGACCAGCAATCCGATTTCTAGGAGGAAGGTGACGAATTGAGTTGCTTCAGAAGACGAACAGTTTTATTAACATGGAGTTCACAAATTTCCTGCAAAATGGGAAAAATTTGTAGGCAGCAATGCCTAATGGGGGTGGCGTGCGACGCAGGTTCGAGCCCCAAAAATAATAAAGATGCTTTAACTTCCCTCCAGACAATTCCATCTAAAAACAAAGAAGAAGCCCCCCCTGACCTGACAAACATCAGACAAAGGCTTAATACGAGCAGCGCCTTTTGGCCGATATGTTTGCAAGTAATTCTCACTTGCCGAAGAGCGTTCAACTACTCCCCGAACTTGAAAGAGTATCAGTAACTATGCCTAGTACATTCTTTCGAGCTCGTGCTGTAAAAGGGTCCTTGCAAATCTCAACGTTGGTCCTGAAGCAGTGCTCTTCGACGCTTGCGCGTCCATTAGCTCACCTTTTCAGTGCGTCATATCGCGCCGGTATTTTTCCATCTTGCTGAAAGGTTGCTAATGTAACGCCAATCTCCAAAAAGGTCGAGGCTAGTAACCCTGAGAACTACCGTCCAATAGCAATTTGTTCCGCACTCTCCAAGGTTATGGAGAGTATGATTAATCACCACCTTGTGGGATATCTGGAGTCCAACGATTTACTCAGCGATCGTCAGTACGGTTTCGGAAAGGGCCGTTCTACTGGTGACCTGCTGGCGTTGCTCTCAAAGAAGTAGAACAAGTCCATTCATGGTTTTGGCGAGAGTAAGATTGTGGCTCTGGATATCTCAAAGGCGTTTGATAGGGTTTGGCACGAGGCTCTCATTTCGAAACTTAATGCTTTTGGTGTCGGTAGTCACTTCTCGAGTTTTCTCAGATTTTTTTAAGAGTGGCTATAGATGGGGTCTCATCCGACGAGTTCAGGGTAAACTCAGAGGTACCGCAAGGCTTTGTTCTTTCTCCTACACTTCTTCTAATATTTCTTAACGACTTTCTTCTTCTCACTTCTAATCCTATCTACTCTTTTGCGGATGACGGCAACATTTGTCACTCATATTATTTTGATGGTAGACCGAGCCTTTTGGAGGTTGAGGCAAGAAGGATGAACGTCACACTCACAAGTGACCTGGTGAAGGTCTCCGAGTGGACTCGTGCGAACAGGGTCGATTTTAATGCACGTAAGTTTCAATGTTGTTTTTTAACACAGACGTGGTGGTGTGCTGTCATCTGTGTCAATGGGTAATGTGGATATTAAGGAATCAGATGCTCTTGATGTTCTAGGCATGAGAATTGTGACGTTCGTTGGAATGATCACACACTTGAAGTTTCGAAAGAAGCATTCAAATGCCTTGGTTTTTTGAGACAGTGCCAGAAATACTTCACTCCACATGATCTCCTTAATATTTACAAGACCTATATCCGACCCAAAATGGAATACAACTCTCATGTATAGGCCGGTGCTTCAAAGATTATTTTGGAGCTTCTTGACCGCGTACAGGAGAGGGCGAAGATGCTCATCAATTACGGTAGGGTAGCCAATTCTATCGATTCATTGGAGCACCGTCGCAATGTTGCGGGTGTTTCATTGTTCTATCGGTACTATAACGAAATGTGTTCTAACGAAATTAAGGAATTAATTCCTAAAAATTATATACTTTTACGTAGTACTCGTATTTCTCGTAGAGCGCGTCCCTTTGTAAATTTAAATCTAACCTCCATAAACACTACTCCCTCTGTCCTCCTTCCAATAACCTATTTTCCTAGTACCAGCACCGTGCACTGCATGAGTAGGGGCCATCCCCTGGGTCTTATATATAAAAAAAACAGGATGGCCGTTTAATTAGCCGAAATGATAATGTCAGGTGGCCGCCAAGAAGTGATTTGTGATTTGACACCGTTGGACTATTTTCTGTATGACGCCGTTAAAGATGAGTGTAATGCCGACAAACCAGAGACAGTTGAGCATTTGAAGGCCAACATTCTTGATACCATTCCGATCGAATTGAGTACTGTGAGGCCTGTCGCGGCAGTCATGTGAATGAAATAATATTTCAACTTTAACCGGAACCATTGTACTACACCCTAAAAAAATAAATTTGGCAAAATTGCAGACATTTAAATTTTAACTTTTAAAGGGTTGACCCTATATTATCGAATTGGACGAAAAAAAACCGACAAAAAACTCCATAATAAACGGTTGTTGTTTTTTTTTAAACCCGGGTTTTTGCCGACACTAAAAAATTCCGCATAAAATTTTTGGCCCAGTATCCAAAAAAGGCATCGTTCAACTGTTTGAACTGTTCAAAGCAGAAGATATAGTCGAACTCGTAAATACTCATTGACTAAATTGTGAAGGATGCACGTTTGTATAATAGTAAGCCGTAGAAGGCGACATAAAACTATTATATAATACGCTCTAAACGAAGAGGACCTTCTGGGACTCCGAATTTTCGGTATCCTCAACTGGCAAAGAGCCTAAAAAAGAGTGGACAATAATAGTTGAACAAGCTGAAACTCATTGTAAAGTTATAAGATGAAGATGATGAAATGCCTGTTTAGGATAAAATTCGACTGAATGTACATCAGACACTTTTTTCCGATATATTTTAAAAATTTGTTTTTTAATTTCAATATCAAATCGTATTTAAACAATTTTTTACAAAGCTAATACGCTTAACTCGTCATTTTAATCATCGGAGAACAAATTCATACATTTATTTGGACACTGGCACTTACTAATACTATTCTAGCAAATTGAGGACAAATTCAAACCATCAGGATACACACATATTTGCACTTTAATACGTATTTTGTTAGTCCGTTTATTTAAGTGTTAGTATGTACGAGTAGTATGGGCGAACTCTAGAATAGTTGCTGAGTGAATGAAGGAATGAGTGAGTGATTTGAGGAAATATTTACATACTTTGATTGATTGCATCTCTTGAATTTAAATGAAAAATCACTAGAGTTGGGAAGAAGAAAAAAAGTAAATTAAAATCAGTTTTGTGTTATTTTATTTGATTACTATTACAAAGGAAAAATCAATATTATCTTAGCAAAACGAAAACTTGATAAAGGAAAAAAGGGGAAGAATATTACAAAAGTAAATCATCACACCATGATTTAAATACTTTTTTAAATTTATTTTCAGCTTAAATAGTTAAATTTTGAAACATAGAGGAAAATGGTTTTCTTTTTGTAAAATGCATGTCGAAAAGCTTCATTTACAAGAAACAAACGATGTTTAAGTGGCTCCTTACTTCTGATTGTATTCAGGCTGAATGGCAACACAACCTAGATAACGTTAAAGAGCAACACAGGAGCCTATGGCGACGAGAGCTGTCTTCAAGCGAAATCAAACGTTAAGAGAGCAGAAGCACCGTCTATTTTGTGGAAAGAGTAGAATAGAAATGATGCCAGTAAATTCTGCCAATTATTCAACAACCAGATGAAAACCGTGCTAGCAGCCGTAGCTTCGTAACGAGATAAAATTGGTAACCAAGTGACCACTAATGCGAGTGTGTTGAGGGTTAGGAAGGCACTTTTTTCTATTGGGTATACAAGTTAATAATGTCGATTTTTATGCTTAAAAGTTGCATTTATTATAACAAAATGAGTTGATACATTATTCCCAGTATTATCCATCTGACAACCATTTGGTTCAGAACTAGACTATAAGGTAGGTGAGACAAAACTTCCCATCGACTTGTTTCCAAATAGTTTTTGACCGGTCTTGCAACATGTGGCCGATCGTTTTCATGATGGAAGATTATAGCCTCGAGCCAGGTCGAATATTCGGGTCGTTTTTATAGAATGCTTTCATAAAGAGAGTCAACTGTATTCGGTACTGATCCACTGTGGTCGTCTGACCCGATTTCAACAGCTCATAATAAAAAACACCCTTCTGATCCCACCAAATACAAAGCATTAGCTTGGCGTCATGGATATTTGGCTTCGGCGTTAATTTGGCTGGTTGGCCGGGCTCTACATATGACTTTTTGTGCTTGGGGTTGTCGTAATGTATACATATTTCATCATCAGTAACAATACGATGCAACAATTACTTTTTGTATGTAGTGTTCAAGTATCATTTTCGACATGTAAAATCGCCTTTCAACGTCTCTAGGCTTCATTTCATATGGGACCCAATTCCTTTGCTTTTGAATGAATCACAATGCTTTTAAACGCGGCGAAATGGCTTGTTGTTTGAATCCCAATGATAGCTCAAGATCTTTTTGCGTTTGACAACAATCTTTGTTGAGTAATGCCTCCAATTCTCCAGCTGACCAGGCCTCTACTTGTCTTCTGTGTCGAAATCATCACTTTTAAGTCGCGCAAACAATCGTTCACAAGTTTTTTGAATTTGTTCAAGTTGACCATAAACTTTTACCAACAACCGATAACTTTCAGCAGCAGTTTCCTTCAAATGAAAGAAGGTTATCAGACTTCCTCCTAAAACATCTTATTTGCGCACAAAATTCGACATTATTATAGCAATTGAAAAAAGTTATAGGTCTATCGAATACCGAATTATAATAACAGATGCTTACCCTCCAAAATACCACATTTGATATTATTGACACAAGCGATATTTGATAGTTATTTCATATGTTGTCCAGAGCGACATTATTCACTTGTATACCCAATATTTACTATCAGCAGCAGATCTAACTAGGGAAAGCTGACGCCATTCAAATATAAAGGGTATCCAAAGTTGAGGTATCGTTTTAATTTTGCTGCCATTTTCGTTCTGCTTGTAGTTTTGATATTAAATTTTTTTCAGATTCTAATTACTTTCCGGGTAGGTGGTGAGGAACGTTACAAGTTTTCAAGATGTTATTGATAAACTTAAAGTAAATTTCGGTAGAGAAAATGCTCAAACAAATAGTGCCACCAAGGTAATCGTTGAGAAATTTGAAGAAACTGGATCCGTTCATGATAACAGAAACAGAATTTATCTAGTGATCGTTCAATCGAGAACATAGCAGCTGTGAGCAGAAGTGTTGAAGAAGATACAAAAACATTCATTCGTCATCGTTCGAAGAAATTAAAAATTTCGCGCAACGGTTTATGTCTAATTTTGCGAAAATGTCTCGGTATGACGCCTTACAAAGTTCAATTGGTTCAAGAGTACAAGTAGAAGCCTCATGACCATTCGCTTCGTTTTCGCTTCGCTAAATGGACTAACGAGAAAATTCACGATGATGTCGATTAAAAAAAAAAAATCATATATTCGGCTGAAGCCCACTTTCATCATTTTAATTAGTAAAATTGCCGCATTGGGGGCTCAGAAAACCAAAACGTTGTCTTACAGAAGTCAATACACGTATTGCGAGTGACTGTTAGGTGCGGTTTGTAGAGCGGAGTCATCATTGGCCCATATATCTTTGAAAATGAGGACGGCGTAACTATTACGGTCAATGGAGACACCTATCGCACTATGATAACCGATTTTTTTTGACAGAATTTTATCACATATGTAAGTAAACACCAGCTATGAAAGACAAAGATACCGTCAGCGGTATCTGGGTCCCCAATAAGTATTTCACCAGCTACTACAAATTAAAGATTTTTCTTTTAAAGTCTAACAAACACGTCAGGCGCTACACTACAAACAGGAAAATATGAAGTCGAGCGTTACTGCAATGTAAAGATAGGGATTACGGAGGATTTCGAAATAATGCTATAGTGGAAAAACTATTCTATCAAATATCCCAAGTTATTAAAACAAGCTATGAAAACATTGTCTATTTCTTCTAGTAGCGCAGCTTCCGAAGGCGTTTCTTCCTTAGCTGGAAATATTATTAACGAAAAAAGAAATCGTTTGGAACCCAAAGTAAAAGACTGTATTATGATTTAAAATTCTTTGTATATAAAACATGTTTGGTAAACTACGGTACATAAACGATTAATTCCTAGTTAGTAGTAATGAGATGTTAATGTGTTTTTTGTTTTCACACCTAAACATTATTATAAGTAAATAAATATCTTAATAAACTAAATTATCTAAAAATTAAACATGCAAGTTTTGTAATGAACTTAATAAGAAATTTGGTTCGCCATAATTTTATAAATTGGATCGAAATTCAACAAAAGCCTTAAAAGAGTTTTTTTTAGACGGAAACTGATGAATTATTTAAATAATTATCAAAAGTAAAAGCTTAAACATACAAATATATAACGGGTCCGCCATCTAACGTTTTTTTTTCAACTAGTGCGCTTATTTCGTAAATGGTAACACTTAGCTCATGTCTGATTCAACAAGGGTGTTGAGATTTTATTGATGAACTAGGGAATGACAAAAGTATGGTTTTAGGTATTGATAGACAAACATGTATAAGAGAGTAAAGTTAAAAATAAAACGATAGCCATACACAACATATTTCAAGTCAGCGCAGCTTAACTAAATGTAGGAGTTGCTTGAAGTGCCTGTCAAACCCGCACTGATAGGTGTAAAGTGTGTATGAGTATGTGTATATGGGCATATTTCTACTCGAGAATATTTAGAGTATATTTCTACAAAATAAAACCTTTTGAAATCTCTGTCATACCATTAACAAGAGTGTCTTATATTTGACATTTAGGTAAAGCTAAAATGACTATATACATATGTGGGCCATTTTCTTAACATTTTCAATTGGTTTTATTTAAAAAATTAAAATAAAAAAACTGATAAAAGAGTTTTGATAAAATTAGCGTCATTAAAAAGTCATATGATAAAAAAAGGGTCCGCCAAATAATTTTCTTTTTTTTTGAAAATGCTACGTAACAAAGAACTACTGAATATTTTCTCAAATTTCTTTTTTTATTTGAAAGTACAATCCTTCCGGTTAATAATGGAAAATAACTTCATTCTAATGGCTGTCTCGACTGGACATGCAGTAGCCTGCACAATTGGTCCAATTTTTAAGCACATTACCGATTGTGTGCAGCTATTTTGCACCAATGGCTTCACGAATATTGTCCTTTAAAACGTCAATTGTCTCTGGATTGTTGGCGTAACACTTATCTTTGACGGCACCCCACAAATAATAGTTCAACGGTGTCAAATAGCAGCTCCGAGGTGGCCAAACGACATCAGCTCTGCGGCTGATAATGCGATTTTCAAAAAGAGGGCTCAAAACATCGAGTGTAGCTTCGGCTGTGTGGCACGTAGCGCAGTCCTGTTGAAACCAAATGTTGCTAATATCCTCCTCTTCAATTTTTGTGAACAAACATGCGTTCAACATGGCCCGATAACGATCGCCATCGACTGTAACGGCCACTCCTTGCCCATTTTTGAAGAAAAATGGCCAAATATGCCATAGTATGCCTCTGGACCAATCCGCATCGAACAGTGACTCGTCTTGGGTTTATCGGCTTTTCAATGTATGCGTGCGGGTTTTCTGTGCCCCAAATGCGACAATTATGCTTGTTTAAATACCCGCCAAAATCAAAAAAAATCCGTACGCAATTTTCGTACACATTCTGCAACATTACCATGATTTTGAAAGTAATATCGCAATATTTCTCAGCGTTGTTCAAGCGTATGCACAACCATATTCGTTCAACGGAAGGATAAAACTAATTATCTGTCTAATCACATCTGAGCTAAGTGTTACCATCCACGAAATAAGCACTAGTTAAAAAAAAAACGTTAGATGGCGGACTCTTTAGTCTATTCTTGAAATATACGATTTTTACTTTGTAATTCTCATTAGCACTCTAATTTATAAGATATCGATCTTGTTGTGCTATACTCATTACATGAATAAATCAAAAAGTGATCATATAAAAAATAAATAATGAATGTGGTTTAAAGTCAAAGACTTTTTTTAATTTTTTAGTAACTAATTCTTTCTCAAAAGTAGGCACTTTCAGAAACAATTACCTTTATGGCAACTTACCAATAACAAAAAATATACCGACAAATTTTGTTGACATAATAAAGTATATTTAATTTTAATTAGATTTGTTAATAATCTCAGTCATGTTTGTTAATAAAACCTATAATGATTGGGAAGCTTATTTATTATAAGTTTTTCATACGAAATATTTTTTAAAACATATTTCAAATATATTCTCTTTTATATTAGTTTTGATAAATACTAACTTATTCAATAATTTCAAATAAATTTTTTATATGTCACATATGAAAAAAACCATAACATACCTGTTTTCCATAATTTTCCTTATAATTTCATATAATACAGGCATTTTTATTCTATTGTGACGTACATGCGCAGTAGAAAATTATTTTGAAAACCTAATGGCGTCATCTTTGTTTATTGCTTCATGTTTTGCATTCATTATTCGCTCCCTTATTAATGACACTAGTCTACAGCAAAAAACGCCTTTAAATAAAACTGTATGAAATATGATTTTAATGCGCTGAATTCAAATCCGTTTACAGTTTTTTTCCATCGGGCTCAATTTTTTTTTATGGGCGTGGCAGATTTTTTGCCTAAAGTATGGAAGAAATCATTTTATATCATATAATTTTATTTAAAGGCAAGAAATTTTGTTGTTGTTTTAAACCACCGTAATTCAAAAACCAATTATGAGCCGAATTAGGTAATTCTTAATGAACAATTTTAAGAATCACCCAAATTTTAAACGGCTGAGTGCCGTATGAACGAGGTTGATTTGTGTAAGTAATTCAAACAGTGAACAATATAATTGAAAGTATAGTGTGAATGTGTTTTAATTACCCTGTGGATTTTTACGAAATCAATGTAATCTCTTATTTTCATCGAGTGCTTGTCCATCTTTTCACAACCTCTTTTATTCATCCAAACAACGTTTGTTTAGTATATCAGTTGTTTTCTTTTCTTATAAACAATTTACAGACAAAAACCATAACAAGAAAAGGAACCATTAAATCTAACTAAAAAAGTGCCATGTGAACAGGCTAATTCGTATAAGTAAATCATGAACATGCTATTAAACTATAATTTATTTATTATTTTTTATTTTGGTGTTTTTTTAACAGGCTTCACTTCATTAATTAATAATGTTTTACGTATGTATTTTGATCAAATAGAGGAATAAAACTGTTGTGTACCAAACTATTTTTAATTATTAAAATGTTATGTTATTACACCTTGATACCATATATATGTAGTAAGTATGTACATAGCACACATATATTTATATATCGGGTGGGCCATTAAAAAGTTTAAATTTAAAAATGCAATAAAACAAACACGATTTTCAATTTTGCCAAATTTGTTTTTTTGTTTTGAAGCACAATTGAAATTAAATATTATTTTATTCATATGGCTGTCGCCGCTGGCCTCGCAGTACCCTATTCGATCGGACCAATTTTTGGGGTCATATCTCAGCAATGGCATCATGAATGTTGACCTTCAAGTGCTCAATTGTCTCTGGTTTGTCGGCATAATAATTGTCTTTAACGGTGCCCCACAAAATCGCAGCATTTTGGCGGCCAACTGACATCATCACTTCGGCTAATTTGATGCAATAAATCAATTGTTGCATGAGATGTGTGGCAGGTTGTACCATCCTGTTGAAACCAAACATTGTTCACATCAATACTATGAAGATATCGGTTATCATGGTGCGATAGGTATCTGCATTGACCATAATGGTTGCACTGTCCTCAGTTACAAAGAAATATAGGCTAATGATGCCTCTGCTACACAAACCGCGCCAAAGAGTCATTCGTAATGGGTACATTGGCTGCTGTAAGACCACGTTTGTGTTTTCTGAGCCCCAAATACAGCAAGATGAAAATGAGCTTCATCCGAAAAGTTGATTGTTTTTTTCTTGGAAAAATCGACATCATCATGCAGTTTCCCGTTGGCCCAGCAGATGATCATGCGGCTAAAATCTTGAATCAATTGAACTTTACAGGGCGACAAACAGAGATCTTTCGCAACTTTCGACGTAAACTGGTGCCTGAAATGTTCAAATCTTGAGAACGATAACGAATTGATGTTGATGGACACACTCTCAGCGACAGCTTCGATGTTTTCGGGTGTATGCACTCTACGAGCACGCTAACGTCTTGGCGCATCAATAATGAAACCGGATTTACGAACTTTAGTATAACGAGTATAACAAGCACTGTTGGTTCTTCTCTGATACCGAATTCTGTACGACACTTTCTTGCAATTTCCGATCAATTATCTTTGTTTTGGATATAAATTTTCAATAAATCCCAACGCTGCTCCAACGTAAATCGATTCATTTTGTTCAGTGGAGACAATATACTGAATTTTGTGACAAAACAGATTGACCACTGGTTCAAATTTAAACCGATAGATAGCCCAACCGATACATATACTTCTGTATGTACATACATGCTCAGGAATTTTTGTTTTAAAAACTCTTTTGTTTGAGGTTTGTAATCAATGCAAACAAAAAAGGCTTTTTTGTTATGGTAGAGGTGTTTTAAATTAAAAATTTTAGTAAAAGACTCGAAAATGTATATAAAGGGTGTTTTGATAAGAGCAATAGGATTTTAAGTTGCAGGATAGTACAATATCAACAAAATTTATTCATTACTAGTGATTCGTATGTTATGTTTCTAGGGAAGTTACATGATATTTATATTCTAGGAATGATATCTGCTAATTGAACCCAATGTCTAGCGATTTTATAGTTTCCACACAATTATTGGTGCGATCTCTCTCTGATCAAAATAAAATCAAGAAAATTCCTAACAGAAAAATATCTGATCTCCCCTAGGCTCCATTGACCTCGTTAAAAAAGTGAAAACTGTAGTTTCGTCCTCCTTCACACAGAAGTGATATTCCGCCAATACAGGAGACGTAACCTATTGAGATTATATCTCAAGTAGTGTCCCGATAGGACACCTTGGCATTATTCTACCAATGTCCGCTCTTTGTAATCATACATTTGTTCTTCAGGAGAGCAGAGTTTGGCATGAGGAGCTCGTGTCGAAACTTACTGCTTTAGGTGTCGGTATTTTCTTAGAGATTGTTCTATAAGATTTGCTAGATTTGTGGATTGTTGTTCGCAGCTGACAACAACATTTGTCATTCCTACTTTTTTGATCGAAGGCCGAGCCTGTTGGGGACTGGGGCGAAAATGCGAAATATGAACAATACGCTCACAACTGACCTGACGAGAATCTCTGAGTGGGGTCGTTCGAACAGGGCCAGTTTTAGTGCTCGAAAGACCGCACAGACGTGGTGGTGTGGTGTCATCTGTGACCATGAGTAATGTAGATATTGAAAAGCCAATTGCTCTTGATATTCTGGGCTTGATAATTCATTGTGATGTTCGTTGAAACGATCACATATTTCGAGTGTCGAAAGAGGCATTCAAGTCACTCAGTTTTTTAAGACAGTGCAATAACACCATCTTATCTGCTTAATATTTACACGACCTATACCCGACCTAAGATGGAATATTACTTTCATATATGGGCGGGTGTTTCAAAGTTTATTTTAAGGCTTCTCGACTGCGTACTATATGGTAGCCCACTCTATCGATTTATGTGAGCATCGACCCAATGTGGCGTGTATTTCATTGTTATATCGGTGCTATAACGTAATTTTTCTGATGAATTAATTCCTAATAAGCATACATTCTTACACAGTATTCGTATTTCTCATAAAGCGCATCTATTTGTAGTTGATTGTCCAGTGGATTGCAGAACGCATTATGGAGAAAATTTGTTTTTTGCACGCACCGTTCGTTTGTGGAACAGTCCTTCCCGCCATTCACAATATAGGTAAATTTCAATTAAATGTCTACTCCTTTCTCTAGCCTCCTTTCCACAACCTATTTTCATAGTACTTGAATAATGCACTACATTAGTAGAAGTCATCTACAGAGTACTGGATTCAAACGAAAAAAAGGCTTCAAGTACCGTTTAAACTGCAGCGGTTTTCGGGCGCTCTTCCAATGTGTGACCCTGAAAGAGTGTTCGCACCTGTCCACCCTCGGTCTGTTCTCCGCCCAGTTAATCATACGGAAGGGCTTCGGACCAAGGCCTCTGTATACACTACCCTCGACAATTCGTCCGCAATATCATTGCCAGCGATGCCGGCAAAGCATAAATCTAGTTTATTGCAGATAGTAAAGGTACTCAACCAGATGCGAACATAGTAAACATGATGTAAGGCCTTAGGGCGGCGTGACTATTAGGTGTGCGAATTTCTGATACGTAATACGAATTACGTAAATTTCAGTCTGAAAGACACTTGACCATTTGCCCATTTGAAACATATTCTTAGCGATCAGGGAACATTATATCGCACCTCTGTTCTAAAATCAATTTAGGACTCATATGGTGTATGGTCGAACACTATATCAGACGCTTCGAAAAACGAGCCTCATCAGAAAACAAGAGCTTACCCTATATACACAAAGAGAAAAATCACGATTTGAAATCGAAGTGGATGGTTGTTGAATTCAAGATTTTACAACTTGAATTTTTTCAACGTGAAAGTATGTCAAATCATATTAAATTAATGCATTCATCTTTAATTAATCTTTAATTTGTTAATCTGAAAATATTCAACATTGAATTAAATATAAAAGTGTTGAATTTCTTAATTAGTTGAATCTGAAAGACGACAACCTCAAGTTGAAATTGTTTCAATGACAATTTTGAAATGCCAAAACATAAATTTATAGGCGTAAGTGTTTAAATTAACGAAGTACATTTTTAATTCAATTTGAAAACACTTTTAAAATTATAATGCACGTTGTTGAATATATTTTAATGATAAAACAACATTAAATTAATTTCGGCCTATGCTTAAACTTAAAACTCAATTTTAAAACTTAATTTTAGGTTACTCTTCTTTGATTAAAGTTTCTGTCCGCCATCTAACATTTTTATTCAACTAGTGCTTATTTCGTGAATGGTAACACTTAGTTCATGACTGATTTGACAGATAATTAGTTTTATCCTTCCACTGAACGAATATGGTTGTGTATACGCTTCGCTAAGTAGGCCTGCGATCAACTGCGAAGATGCCGATTTTGCCAAAAAAATCATCTTTTCAGATGAAGCTCATTTTGATTTTGGAGGGTATGTAAACAAGCAAAATTGTTGCATTTGGGGCACAGAAAACCCGCACGCATACATTGAAAAGCCGATAGACCCAAGACGAGTCACTGTTTGGTGCGAATTTTGGTCCAGAGGCATAATTTGGCCATTTTTATTCGAAAATGAGCAAGGAGTGGCCGTTACAGTCAATGGTGATCGTGTTCGGGCCATGTTGAACGAATTTTTGTTCACGAAAATTGAAGAGGAGGATATTAGCAACATTTGGTTTCAACAGGTCGGCGCTACGTGCCACACAGCCGAAGCTACACTCAATGTTTTGCGCCCTGTTTTTGAAGATCGCATTATCAGCCGCAGAGCTGATGTCGTTTGGCCATCTCGGAGCTGCGATTTGACACCGTTGGGCTATTATTTGTGGGGTGCCGTCAAAAATAAGTGTTACACCAACAATACAGAGCCAATTGACGCTTTAAAGGACAATATTCGTGAATCCATAATGTGCTTAAAAGCGAGACCAATTTTCTTGCTTTTCTGAAGTGGTGACATATTGGCAATCACATCAATCGTTCCACAGGTAAAGACTTGTTTTTCGATTCGGTCTTGCCAGTTCGCTGGCTACTTTGTTGCCACTGATTCTGCAATGACCCAGTGCACCGCGCAATCAAACCACATAAGATACCATAAACCATCTAATGGCAGTCCTACAGTCTCTAATCCGTCTATATTTTTTTTCTGCCCACCAGAGCCCTAAGTACCTTGGCTATCAACATTGAGCCTTCCCTCTGGCAATATTCTAAGCGCAAACGCGTATGGAAATATGATATTGATAAACTACATATTATATATTATGTCCCCAGAAGGTCCTCGGTTCAATAGCAGGCCAAACCCTGAAAAAAGAAAAAGTTTTTCAACAGCAGTATCACCGCATAACTTGGCTAGTAACTGGTTATTAGTATTATTACCATTGAAAACTTCTCCAATGCATTTGCCACTCGGAGCCGGCGTTAAACTGTAGATCAATGGGTCTAAATGTCCTTTCAATGAGTCTTAAAATAGAATCGGGAGCAGCTCATTGACTGACAGAAGTGCCCATGTTTCTTCAAGGAATGTTATGGGAATTATTATATAATATAATATATACAAACTATATATTTATGTATTTTTTTAACTCAGTTCCTATTTTAGCAAAAGTAATTTCATAGAACGATGTCAACTTCACATACTCGTACATACAGATATGCTCTGTGATGAAATTTATGTATTATATATCTTATCGTAAATTTTATTGTAAACTATTTACTTCGAATAAAGTTTTTGAAACAGTTTATTGTATTTTAAACATAAAAAATATTAAAAAAGGTTTGAAAACCTACTACTACAGTAGTTTTGGTAATCTAACGTTGAAAGTGATGGATTGAAAGATTTTGTTCCTTTAAAGTAAAGTTGTTCTATGTTGATTTGAATATTTTGAAGTTTATTTTAAAAATGTTTCAATTTTGAAATAACATAGAACATTTTTAATTTCACGTTGCACTTTCTTGAATTACGAGGACGGATTGATATTGAAGCTACCTAAGTAGGAAAAAACATTTTATTTTTTTTCAAAAACCATTCATTTCTCAACATATTCTCCTTTTAGCTCAATACTCTTAGTAAGACGATTTTCCAACTTTTTTATACCATCTGAATAATACGATTTTGGGAACTCCTCGAAATACGCATTAGTTTCAGTAATCACTTCTTCGTTTGAGATGAATCTTTTTCAAGCTTGAAAACAGGAAAAAGTCACTAAGGGCTAAATCTGGACTATCAGGTAAATGATCAACTAATTGGAAGTGAATTTCTCGTAGTTTTAGCATCGTATCTAATTCTGTGTAAACCGGTGAATTGTCTTGAAAAAAGAGCATTTTTTTCTTGTATAAATGTAGTCATTTTTCCTTGATTGCATCAACCAATTGATCGAATAATGCACGATAATACTCTTCTGTGATTGTGGATCCCTTTTCAAGATAATCGATGAGCACTAGTCCGTGTGCATCCCAAAATACAGTGGCCATAACGTTGCCAGCCGATTTCGCTGTCTTCGCCTTCTTCGGAGTACTTCCACCCATTGATATTTGATATTTTCTTCAGTAACCACCTCTTTTGGCCTTCCTGTTGATGGTATTGTTGCAGTGCTTGTTCGGCCCCGTTTAAATTCTGCAATCTAATATTTTACATATAATCTGACAGAGCAGATTCGCCGTAATGTTTATCAGGCTTTTATTTTGTCTCTTTCGCCGTTTTGCCTTTCAAATAATAGTGTTTAATCACTAAACGAAATTGACTTTTTGCCATTTTCCAAGAAACACTAAAGTTGCTTACTCCCAACGTCTACAAAAATAACCAAATTCGAATTTGGCTAAAATTTTAACAGTTGACGTTTGACAGATCGTAATTTCTAAGAAAGAAAAAGTTTTTGTGTTTATGCTGCCATCTAGTGTTAGGTAGCCTCAATGACAATCTACCCTCGTAAAAATTACAATTTTCGATCTTAGATTGGTCAGTCTAAAAGCAGGTACGAACAATTTTAAATTAAAGTTGTTTCCACATTGATTTTGAATCTAATTTGTTTTTACGTTCAACGTTGTTGAATTTACCATTTTCCACCTTGGCTAGTTTTCAAAGTCATTTTTTGTTGACTTAAGGTTATTTTTGTTGTTATGTCTATGAACGACTGACCAAGCTAAAGAAAACACCCTTTATTTACCAGTGTATATATGTATGTATATTGTTACTTATAGTCAAATAAATATACAAACAATTGTATGATTTTTTATTTTATTTAAGTTTTTAACACAATGATAACTGTTTTTGTGAATATTTTGTAGTTTTTTATCTCATTTTATAATCAGAAGCTTTTCCACAGATTCTGAATGACGCTATTATTTTTGCTTAAAATACCTTTGCATGCATACAAATAAATATATGCATTTACTCATGTACGTATGTATGTGTGCACCATATACATTAGGGCGGGTCGATTTCAAAATCGCCCAAGTGACAAGGAAAATCGTATTTTGCTCAAATTTTGAAATATTCCACTTTGACCCATTTAAAAATCCCGAATCGAGACGAAATGTATGATCGATCCCCATTAACTTTAGAGGGCCGACCCACCCATGCTAGTGGCACACCCCCTGGAACCTGATTGATAGCAATTACTTACCGGAAGAATTTCACAAGTTTCAATTTGATTGCTCAGTTTTCCGATTGCCGATCTTGGTCTACTGCTGTTTGATTTATCCAACAAATACCAAAACGGAAGTTCGTTGAAGTGTAGAAGGCAAACGAACCAATGCAATAGTCTCTTGAACAGCAATTCAATTTGTAATCGTAATTCCACCGTGAGGCCATGTGCTAGTTGGCTCACCATCAGTGCATATGCCAATTAATAAATCCCGTAATATATTATTTTATGTTTTTAACAACGTTTATTTATGAGTTTGTAGATTGTAGTTAAAATAAAATAAATTTTGTGTTTGGTTTTAATTAAAAATCCTTTATTCAACACAGTATTGTGCACCACTGCTTGTAACCTTTTTACAAGTAATAACAGTTTTTTTTGTAAACAACAAAAATTACTCGACAGATCTTTTTACGTAAAGATCTTCCAACCCGATCGTAGTAGAACGCAGGTTCAATTACAACTTTTTTAACCAGAGGTTATCCACACTTAACTCTCTTTACTGAGTTAGTTCCAACTAAACTGGTTTTTTACTTCACAATTGATTCACGAGTTTACTCCTTATAAACTCTCTTCACACAATCTGCACTCGCTGAGTTTATTTTACTTAAACTGTACTCGCTGAGTTTACGACACATAAACTGATTGTCACTCGCACCGAAGTGCTTTTTATATGGCTGAGTAAACAACACTTCGCAAGCTCTAGAACCTCTAAATATTTCAGTTAAATTCCATTTCCTTCTTTTAGTTTTTTTAGTATGTAAGCAACTACTTCTTTCAGCTGTTAGTTTTTGTTGTTGCTGTGTTATTGAGAACTTGGTTCTCTTAAAATAACAAAATACGGTTCTCTTACCATCCTAGTATGATACTTCCCATCAATTTTATCTCTCGTTACAGTACCATCATTTCTACCATCGAATGAAAACGCTAACAAATTGGTATCGTTTAACCGTTTGCGAAGCACTTCTCGTCTGAGATGAGAGGTTCGCCATGCCAATCTTTCATTTCGAAATCTTTGAAAAGAGCGGTTACCAATGCTGATGCTACTCTACTTAGCACACCAAATCTGTCACACATCACGGAAATGTTAAAACGATCGTATATTTCTGTGTATTGTGTACCATTGCTTCTATCCATATCTTCTTCAACCGATGACGGTACAAGTGTTGAATCATCGGAATGCATTGTTGGTATTGATGACATAACCGTTGCTCCTTGCAACTGTTAGTCTTCTCTGAATATGTTGATTGTGCATAAACTCTTTGAGGCGTTCTGGAACCAATCCCCATGGACATACAGATGTCTTCAAATTGCATTTACTTTTTCTAATGTAAAAAATTTTTTTCATAGATTTTACTAAGTTGTATGGGGACCCCCCAAGGAGGTTCCTTGGGGTGTGCCACCAGCGTGGACATACATTTAGACTAGATTCCACTTTAAATGGTACAAAGTGGGATTTTTCAATACATGACTTTTGGGTCAAACATCGGAGTTAATTTTAGAGATATGGCTCCTCGGACAAAGTTTCTTATTTTGATCCATACAATACTGTTACGAAAATAAGGTTGCGCACCACAACGTTTATTACATCACTAAAATAAATAAACAAAAGTTGCAAGAACAACTACACAAATACATGCTGTTTACAAATAACCAAATCTACAACAACAACCATTAGCAGAGACAAAGTAAATAAAAACTAACACGGCAACAACAATAATTAAGCAGCAAAGAAAACAAGTAACAAACAATAAACAAACAACAACAAACACTAAGAGCTGAAACAGGTAGATGTTTACATACGCATGGCTACAAAAGAACTAAAAGGAAATTAAAAGAAAGAAATGGAATCTACCTGAAATATCGAGAGCTTCGAGAGCTTTCGATGTGTTGCTTACTCAGCCATATAAAAAGGACATCGGTGCGCACTGCAATCAGTTTATGTGTCGTAAACTCAGCGAGTGCAGTTTAAGTGCAATTTGTATGAAGAGAGTTTATAAGGAGTAAACTCGTGAAGTGAATCGTGAAGCAAAAAACTAGTTTAGTTGGAGCTAACTCAGTAAAGAGAGTTATGTGTGGATAACCTCCGGTTGAAAAGGTTGTAATCGAACCTAAGTTATAACTATGATCGTGTTGGAAGATCTTTAAGTAGAAAGATCTGTCAAGTAATTATTGTTTTTTAAAGGTTGTAAACAGACAGAGTAATTAAGAATAAAAATTGTTATTGCCTGTAAAAAGATTACAAGCAGTGATGTACATAACTGTGTTGAATAAAGGATTTTAATTAGAACCAAACACAAAATTTATTTTAATTCAACTGCAATCTGCGAACTCATAAAAACACGTTTTTAGAAAGGTAAAAACGTAACAATACGATTTTTCTTGTCACTTAGGCGATTTTTTGCGTCCCTGCACAACGAGCCGCCCTAGTATACATATAATCGTATGCATATTATGAAATAATTTAATGCACGCTTCTGATATGTTTAATCGGATTATGGTTAATGATATATGTAGGTCAACTAACCAATAGACACTTTGACGTACATATCTACCTTTTCAATTTATAAAATGACACAAAATTGTTTTTGCACAAATATTTTGTTTTTGTTTTTTTTCATACATAATATATAAATTATATTGAAAACTTGAAATAATTTATAGTAAAACAGAATTTTAATATGTATGTTGGACATCAAAATTAAAAATTGTTTTCACTTTCATACAGAAACCTTTGGCTGATTGTTTGAAGTTCATACATAAAAAACGTTCAATTAATTTACACTGACTAGCGATACTTAACGACCGACAGACACAATCAGCCGCATTCTAGCATCTAACATTTATTTTAATTATGTATGTATGTATGTATATACATATGTATATACAGTGAATACAAGCCAAACTCGAGCACTATAAAAAACAGATTCTGTTGATAAAAATCAAACTGATAAGAAATAGGTTAGGAAAGCTTTTGTTTGATTTTTTTTATTATATAAAGGGTCCGCCAAATAAATTTGTTTTTTGAAAACGCATAAAAAAAACTGCCGAATATTTTCTCAAACTTCTTTTTTTACTTGAAAGTACAATGGTTCAGGTTAATAATGGATAATAACTTCATTCAAATGGCTGCCTCGGCTGGCCATGCAGTAGCCTACACGATCGGTTCAATTTTTAAGCACATTATCGATTGTGTGCAGCTGTATTTCACCAATGGCTTAACGAATATTGTCCTTTAAAGCGTCAATTGCCTCTGGCTTGTTGGCGTAACACTTATCTTTGACGGCACCCCACAAATAATAGTCCAACGGTGTCAAATCGCAGCACCGAGGTGGCCAAACGACATCAACTCTGCAGCTAATAATGCGAACTTCAAAACAGGGCGCAAAACATCGAGTCCTGTTGAAACCAAATGTTGTTAATATCCTCTTCTTTAATTTTTGTGAACAAAAATTCGTTCAACATGGCCCGATAATGATCGTCATTGACTGTAACGGAAACTCCTCGCTCATTTTCGAAGAAAAATGGCCAATTATGTCTCTGGACCAAAATCCGCACCAAACAGTGACTCGTCTTGGGTGTATCGGCTTTTCAATGTATGCGTGCGGGTTTTCTGTGCCCCAAATGCGACAATTTTGCTTGTTTACATACCCGCCAAAATCAAAATGAGCTTCATCTGAAAAGATGATTTTTTTGGCAAAATCGGCATCTTCTGTAAGTCGATCGCAGGCCCAGATTCCCAGCGTTGTTCAAGCATATACACAACCATATTCATTCAGCGGAAGAATAAAACTAATTATCTGTCAAATCAGACATGAGCTTAGTGTTACCATTCACGAAATAAGCAATAGTTGAAAAAAAAAAAACGTTAGATAGCGGGCCCTTTATTAATAATAGAAAACAAAGTTAAAATTCAGTGGTTGTTAGCAGCAATAAACTAAAAGGACTTTAATTTGTTAAAAAAATGTTACATTAGCGGAACTCGGACGGCTACATAAATGTCTGAGTATATTATTTATTTTTATAAAATTAATATTTTGTGTGTAGACCCTTGTTTTTTTTAACCATGTGGAGTCTCTTGGGAGTAGATGTGACCGATTTTGGCCAGTAACCAGCTGGTAATTTTTTCCCATTCTTCTAATAAAACCCTTCTTAGCTCAGATTTGCTGGAAACCAATTGATGCTGAACTTTTTTATTGAGATAATCCCACAAATTTTCCATAGGGCGTATTTCTGGACCCTGGGGTAGTCTTTCCATGACGTGCGACCATTGTGTTTGGGGTCGTTATTTCGGTGAAAGTACCAACCGTTATCCAGACCAAACTCATCCACAATTTTGGCAAGTTTTCTTTTACAATGTTTAGATAAACTTTTTGATCCATTATAGTGCCAATAAAATGCAAAGATCCTGAACCTAATGCAGAAAATAAGCCGCAGACAAGCACTGAACCATGGGGGTGGTTTTACTGTCGATTTCAAATTATTCAAACATAATTCCTGATTTTGTCCCCTCCATACTATTGGTTTACCATCCGACCTAAATACGTTAAATATGCTTTCGTCGGGGGACATAACGTTTCTCCAAAAAGAAATGCCCTTATTTGGGTAATCTTATGAAAATCGAAGTCTTTTGGTTTGACTGCGCTTACAAATAAGAGGCTTTTGCCCAGCTCTTCTACCATTAAGACCAACTCCGTAAAGCAAGATTCTTATTGTTGATGGGCTTGAATTCTATACAAGGTCACTTGCAGCAATAGCAGCAAGTTTTGGAACACGAAGGAAGGGATTTGCTTTTATTTTATTTTTCTGACAAGAAAACGTTCTTCTGCTCCAGAAAATTATTTTGTTGTGGGCACGTTTTGTTCTATTTTGAAATTTCGCGAACACTTTTTCCTTTTCTTGCATGCTCAATAATAAGGTCAATAATAAATCTTCAGTCTAATGCCCCCGTTAATACTATGTGCTCAGAAGTAAGGCAGATGGAATGACTTAACTTTAAGGATATCATATATGTAATGCTGAAAATATTACCGTACAAATTAAAGGTGCGAATTCTCAACTTGTAAAATGCAATTTTTGATAAATATATTCCACAACAATTTGAAACCATCCCATTTCTTTGAACTTGGCTTGGCCAAAGTTTTTGACAAGATAGTGGCAAAAAGGGCTGTGGGGGTTTGTCACGAGCAATAAACTACTTAGCAACCGGCAATTTGGTTTTAAGAAGGGAAGTTCTACTTTCCTTGGAAAGCTAACCCTAAATTCAGTTGGAACACCTGCTATAATGAGAAGTGCGACCGAAGATTGTGGGATATGTGAGAAATTTCATGTCGAATAGGAAGATTACTGTAAGAATTAATCACCTCTACTTAAATTTTTTACACTGCATAATGGAGTCCTTCAAGGCTCTCCTTTATCTGTTATTATTTTTCTTATAGCATAGACCGTGAAATTGACTTCTACGCTTCCGCCGAAGAATTCAATCTTGCCATTAGATCTCCTAGAAATAAAAACCTGACACTAGACCTTGACAACGTTTTTGCTGACATTAACAATTGGTGTGACACTTCTGGTGCTTCATTATCAACTTTAAATAGCATATACTTACATATATGCCGCCTGTGGGACTGTAACTGTAGTCTTCGGTCTTCACTGATACCCATCTCCGTCTACTGGGTATTATTATAAATTAGCACTACAATTGGAAGGACCATATCCAATACTTAGAAGCCTCCCTATCGAAACGGCTGAACATTTTGAAATGCTTGTCTAATCCTAAGTGGTGCTCTAACTTAATCTTACTCCTCTCCGTAACGAAGGCACTCATTCTTTCAAAGATCTATTATGGCTTACAATTTTTCGGCTATACTTCTAAATCAGAATTAGTTAAAATAGATAGAATTATCAACTCCTGCATAAGAATATCACTCGGCATTTTACGATCCACCCCAATTCCGAATATTCGATATGAGGCAAACATTAGACCTGAGGATATGCAGAGAGACATGCTTACTACGAGATTGTGCCGTATCTTGATATTTGGTAGAGATGGCTTATGGAGACAGATGGCGAAAAAAATTAGACATTCCTGTAACATCCCCAAAGTACCGTCCACTCTTTATAGAATAATACGGAATAGCGAATTTCCAATCAACTACCATGGTCTTTGGACCCCTCATCTATCGATACTAGTCTTCAGAAAATGGATACTTTCCCGATGCAAAATAGGATCGATTTTGGAACAAACATTCTGATTATAAGTTTATATTCACCGATGGCTCGAAATCAGATTGCTTTGTAGCATACAGCATCACAACAGATATAAGCGTCTTGAAGATTGTAAATTTTTCAGCGGATTTAATTGCAATATATGAGGCAGAACGATCTTGACTGAGAGATTTCCGAAAGTTAAATTAATTTGGGCTTCCGACCATTGTTTCAGATCAGTCGGCTAGAAATGCATTATGTTTTATGAATAATCTGAACCGAAAAGATCTGATAAGGAAGATTGATGAACACTACATGAAAATTGACAGGAATAAAATCCATAATTCTACTTCCAATTGGTACCGAACTGTTAGTACTGGTAGGAATTCTATTTATAATTATTTGTCTGAATATACCAGAGAATTTTGCTTGCTCGATGGCTTTAAACTACTACAACTGAGAGTGGGTCATACTAGAATTTCCCATGGATTTCTGTTTAGTTCTAATTCTACCCAGTTTTTTGATTGCTCCGGCACTACTCCACCAACACTTTCTCATATTTTATGCCAATACTCTGTACTAACTACCAAAATATATTCCATTTTTCAAAATACCGATCCTTTAACCTGCCTGTCCCAAAACCTGCCTGTTACCAAAATATATTCCATTTTTCAAAATACCTGGATGGGACAGGCAGGTTAAAGGATCGGTATTTTGAAAAATGGAATATATTTTGGTAGTTAGTACAGAGTATTGGCATAAAATATGAGAAAGTGTTGGTGGAGTAGTGCCGGAGCAATCAAAAAACTGGGTAGAATTGGAACTAAAGAGAAAGCATAGCTAAATTAATAAAATTCCTTAAAACTACAAATTTTTATTACGAAATATAAGTTCTGTATATACTATATAACTTATACTTTCTTATTCTTAATTAGGCTTAATTTTAGTTGTAAACTATAATATTGATAAATATATCGGGCTGAAAGACTTAGATGCTATTACTCTTATTATTTTTATCTTATATTTTAATTATAAGCTAAAATATGAAATAAATAAATTTTTCTTACGTCGATACTATTTAGTTTGTCCCCGCTGTGTAGCCATCTTCTTGATTTTAACTCTGTTTATTCAGTAAAGTTTTCGAGAACTGAACTGAAGGATTTTCCTCTAAATATGTAAATTGTATAAGCGAAGTTGGCCACCTTGAAATTACAGAGTTGCAGTAATTAACCCATAAAAATTAGTGTCCCAGTTTGGCTTGTACAAGTCATTTTGACTTTAAAAGCGTTTTCAACTTCAATTTTACGTACAATTATTAAATTTCTGAGTTGGTTTTTCCTTCCTTTGGTTTCGAATAGAAAAATATTTCTAATGATATTACTCAATACGAAACCAATATAATTATAGCATAAGTGCTGTAAAAGGTTTAACAAATTGCTTTATAACACTGGATAAAGTATTTAAGAAATTATTAAATTGATTGTAGGCAGCAAATAAACAAATAAAATTCAAAAATAAGTAAGTGGCATGGTGTAGAAGTTATAGTGCCTGAATAGAAGACAAACAGCACGGGTTCAAACCTTGAGAAAGTTAAAATAGTTGTTTTTTTTTTTAATTATGTTGAGATAGATCTTCCACTGTGTTTGTTGGCAAAAGCGATCGAAAACTATTAAAAATTCGGACCTCCACCTGTTTTATTTTTGATCAGCGTATACATAATAAAAAGTAATTACTTGCTCCACAGCCTTGTATTTATTGTTGTGGACCTTAGTCTTTCAACTTAAGGGTAATATGCTCCCACAGTTGGTTAGACCCTACATTTCCTTGGGAACTATTTTTAATTAAATTTTTTTACTAAATCCGTTTGCTTGGCCATAAGGTACCCAAGTATTTCCTTTTGCATTGAATTATTTTTTGCCCTTTGGATCTAAAATGGCTAAATTTAATTAATTTTCTTAAGTAAAATTCCGACTTTTTTCTGTAATTAATTTGTAATTTGCTTACGATTAAAAACTTGTAAGATTTTGATCGAATTGTTTTTCGTTATCGAAAGTCATCACTAAAAATTCCGATTTATTTTATTTGTAATCGAATAATAGATATATTACAGGTTAATTTCGCCATTGGAATGTAACGAATGGTTAGGTTTTGTCATTGGGCTGGACGAAGAATCTAAACTGAGCTTGTTTAGTACAGATGGAAAAAGCCACGTTCGAAGACAAAAAAACGACTAACTTCGCATTATTGTAAAGACTCATTAAAGCGAGGAAGCGCATATGTATCGTGTGGGCCATCTATAGGTTGAAATTTGAACAAGCGCTTATTTCGAATCTGACAATACTTATGTCATTCTATTCTGTCACAAAATTCATTATATTATCTCCAGTGAACGAAATGGATCGATTTACGCTTAAGCAAGGATGGGATTTATTGGAAAAAAAACAAAAGGAATTCAAAAATAAGCTCTTTGTCTGAGGCCCATTTTTATTTTGGTCGTTAAGTTATTAAGCAAAGTTGCCGTATTTGAGGCTCAGAAAACCCAAACGTGGTCTTACAGAAGCCAATGCACCTATTACGAGTGACAGTTTGGTGCGGCTTTTGGAGTGGAGGTATCAATTGCTCATATTTCATATTTCGCAATCATTAGGGTCAGCGATAGGTGGCTCCATCGCACCTAATAACCGATTTTTTTGTGCCCGCTCTTCATGGTATTGATGTGATGGATATTTGGTTTCAACAGGATGGTGTAACTTGCCACACATCTCATGCCACAATTGATTTATTGCGTCAAACGTTTGATGGCCGCTTAATTGGCCGAAGTAGTGATGTCAGTTGGCCTCCAAGAAAGTGTGATTTGACACCCTTGGACTATTTTCTGTGAGGCGCCGCTAAAGAAAAGTGTTATACCGACAAACCTAATACTATTGAGCATTTGTCTCTATAACAGCTTAAGAGGTTAAGCAAAGACCAGGAGGAATTCAAAGGTAAACTGAACAGCTTTCTATAAACATTTTTAATCTTATTTAACGAAGTAATTTAAATATCAAAAAACTCAAAAAGTTAACATGTATTTATTTATTATATGTAACTACTCGAAGGACCATATGTTCGGAATATACGGCTAAAACTGACTGATGACTGAGCCAGAAGCCCAGTCTTCTCTGCCAGTGATCACGGACTGTTATTCCATATCTAGTACTGGTCCGGATGGCACATAATCGATATTATCCAGAACTCGGTGTTCCTCGCCCAAAGTCGAAGAGTGCCTCGATGGAGTAATACGCCACCGTGACAGGGCGTTAAGTCTCACCGCCACAATGGAAACAAATACTCTGACCAGGATAACCACTATATTTTTTGATTTTCGAATTGTTCGAAAACCGGTTTTTTAAAAAAGTCGGATAATCGATATCCCTAGTAAATACATATTTTATTCCCAATAAACTGAAAGTACCTTGTTTTGCAAATAAAATTCTTTTGCTGTAATTGTCAAAAATTTCACTGAGCGTATGAGTGATATTTATGAATTAAAAAACATATCACTTATACGGCACCCATTACGTCCAATTATAACAAAATTTTTTTATTTTTTTTTGTGATTTCTAAAAACTAAAAATATTATAATAAAAAGAAAAATATAATTTGCTTCTCAATAGCTCGGAAAAATGGATTATATTAAAATATGAAATTAGAATGGCTTAACGAAATCGAATAAGTCATTTCAAAGACATCATTCTAGAAAAAAAAATTGGAAAAAAAATTATCCATGGAGTCTGAAATGCTGATGATCTGTCAAGTTAGCCGAACTTAGCGCATCAAAAATATACATATAAAATATCAAAAATATTTTTGCTTGTTGCATAGTGTTATTGCGTAGATTTAATGATTATTTATATAAAAAACTACCACGGTTCTTAACTTCATCTGTAAGCTCCTATTTTCTTATTAATGACGGTCTGGTGGCCAACTCTATCGATTCATTAGAGTATCGTCGCAATGTGGCGAGTGTTTCACTGTTCTATCGGTGTTATAACGGAATGTGTTCTGACGAAGTTAAGAAATTAATTCCTAAAAATCATATATTTTTACGTAGTACTCGTATTTCTCGTAGAGCTCATCCCTTTGTAGTTGATTGTCCAGTAAATTGCACAACGCATTATAATGAAAATTCGTTCTTTGGTCGCACTATTCGATTGTGGAACAATATTCCTGCGAATGTTTTTTCTGCCACTTACGACATGAGCAAACTTAAGTCGAACGTTCACCCACAGTACTCTATCTATCCTCCTTCCCACAACCTATTGTTCTAGTACCAGCACAATGCACTGCATGAGTAGGGGTTATGTATCCCCTGAGAGCTAGTCTTATTGAAAATAAATATAAAATAAACTTTTATTTAATAATGCGATTTTAAGACTAATCTGCTGATACGCAGTACAGTTAGCTATTTATTCTCTGGTGGATTGTGGTGGATCCCGTTACGCCTACGATTACAAAACTGTGAAAAAACTCGTACATATTGCTGTTGAACAACACCAAACGTTCATCTAATGTGGTTACACTATTGCGTTTATGGTCGATTGTAAGCACACTCGCCACCCATCTTGCGCTAAGATTTCTTATACACTTCGGTAGGATCATTCATAATTGCAACCACTCAGCCATGTGAGAGATACCTATGACTGCCACAATCTCTTGCATTTCCGATCAGAAATTATGCATCATTCGAGATCAGGTAACATATTTGAATTTGGAGAACGTTCAACTGGTATTTCTTAACCATATCAACCGGTGTTGGTGTAATTGTTTCTTCGACTTATTACTAGGGAGATCGGACAGTTATTATTCGACCGGTTTTTTTGTTTCGTCGAATACGGTTTTTCCAAAATCTTCATTTTTCGATTGCCGAACAAACCGGTTAATTAAACACGAATAACCGGTTAATTTAAATGAGTAAAATTTTTATACGTTTGTATATATTTTTTTATATTGAAAATATGCTCATCGTTTAACTATTTGGTTAAATTTAATTATTTTTTTCTACGAGCCCTAACCACTATTAATTCATACACCAGGGATTTTTTTACAAAATCAACATTCAAGCCTATACATTTAGAAAAATAGTATTGACTGCGCCACAATTGTATTATCTTTAAACTAAAAAATAAAAACTTTACATAAATGGATAAATGTTTTGAAAATACAAACTATTAATTCGTACAAATCGTGGTAAGTCGGTTTCTAAAGAAATTCGAACTATAATTATAAATAAATTTAAGCCTGGCAAGACCTATGGGGAAATATCGTCTAATCTAAAATTCCCAGATCAACAATTCAAAGCATTGTTGACAAATTTCAGAAAAGTAAAAATTATAGCAATAATGTTGCAAAATAGACGTCGTGTATCCGACTTTACTTCCCGCAACAAAAGAACTTTAGCGGCTATAATGAAACAAAACCCCGGAGCACTGTAAGGGATATAGCTTCAAAGTGGTCTGAAACTATTGGAAAACTCGTTAAACGTATATGAACACGTCAGCAAATGAAAAATATAGGTTATGGTTTCTATAAATTGTGTTCAGCATTTACTTCGTGTCGCAAGAACCATTGTATGACTAATATGTTTTTAGGCAAAAGAAAAGCCTTTACTTACAGCACTCAAAATGAAAAAACGCTTATCATGGGCAAAGGCAAATGTTCTTGGGTGCAAAGACAATGGGACACCATTATTTTTAGAAATGAGTCGAAGTTTGACGTATGTGTTGGAGATGCCAGGAAAAGAGTTATTCGTGAAAGTACAGAGACACACTATAACGATTGCTTAAAACGCACCGTAAAATTCTCAGCAAGATTTATGGTGTAGGAATGCATGCCCTTAAAGGGCATTGGGCGTTACATCATCGATGACTGTGGTGAATATATGTATATTCCAACACGATGGTCAGTCTACTCATACAGCAGGAAGCACACAAAAAATGGCTAAAAGAGAACGGCGTTGAGGTCTTGAATTAGCCACTGTCAAGTCCAGACCTTAAACCAATAGAAAATCTATGGCACTCATGAAAAGAAAATTGTTGCAGGACCCACAACGTTCTGTTAGTGGGTTAAAAGCTTAAAGACAGGAAATATGGAACTCAATAAACTCTGAAGACTGCAGAACTTTTATAAATACAATGCTAAAGCGGCTAGTTGCTGTAATAAGAAACAAGGGAGGCATAACTCAATTTTAAATAGCAAAAGTAGCCACTGTACGAATTCATAGTGGTCAAATAAATTTGCGTAAAAACAATTAAGTGACGCTCTAGTTTGTATTTTCAAAACACTTACCCTATTATGTAAAATACTTGTTTTTTAGTTTGAAGATAATAAAATAACGTTTCAGGAAATATAACCTTTGTGACGCAGTCAATACTATTTTTATAAATGTATAGGCTTGAATGTTGATTTTGTAGAAAATCCTTGGCGTACGAATTAATAGTGGTTAGGGCTCGTATATGGCTCGTATATGAACGTCACACAAAGAACGTGAAAACCAAGGTAGATCGAAAAAGATTTACACGCTTGAGCAAAAATAATCCTTTCTCATCTTCTGTAAATAAATATTGATTTTTATATATGGAAAATGATCAACAGGACGCATTGAAAGCCCATAAACTCACAAGCACAGGTTCCGAACGGCAAATATATTAGTTAGTGAAGTTTTGCGTAAACACACATAACCAGTCGCTAGTAATGTTGTGAGCTGATATCGCTGTAGAAAATTGTCAGATTGTGTGGCCTGGGATTGAACCAACGACTTTTTAGTTGGCAGATGGGTTCTTACCTAACATACCACGGTGAGACACACACTATTAAATACGTGGTGCGCAAATTTACCTACAGTGCTGCGCGCAATCTAAGCAAATTTTCTTGTCGAGGTAATTAAGGACTCGTATATTACTAATAGATTTATTCAAAGTAAAATATTTAGTTTTTGTTATCTTAGACAGCCAAATTATAACTATAATAACAGACTTTTAAATACATTCTCTGCCAAGTACTAAACAAAAACGAATTTAGCTCCTTGAGAAGCTGTTCAAAACTTACGAATTTTTCAGTACTTTGTGTAATGAACTTTGTTTTTTATGGTGTCCGCCCACTGTTTTGGCATAGTTTTCTGATTGCCATTTTAATTTGAAGTTATTTTTCAGCTTCTGCTTATTTTTAAAATGACGTGGTCTAGCTCGGCGCTTCAAGAATTAGGAACAATCTTATTTAAATAAAAGAACCGGTTAACCGGTTATTTTAATTATTATTAACCGAAAAATCGAATTATTCGAAAACTGGTTTTTGAAAAAGTCGAATAATCGATCTCCCTACTTATTACCATGTACTTAGATTTGTTGACTTTTAGCCTAAGGCCAAAATTGTTAATGTAAAACTTTATTGCATCCAGCAATTATGTTATCGTCTATGTTATCCGATAGTTTAGTGGTATAATCGGCACATCATTTACTTTTATTATTTGCCGTTCTAAGCTTATAAGACCAAAAGTGCTTAATAACTAAACTAAGCATTAAGTGTGGAATATGAAATGTTTATGAATAAGACTAGTTATGCTCTTACATATGTATTTACATAAATATTTATATAACTCATTAAATTTATAAATAATTTAAACAATTTGCAATAAATATCTTACAAATATTAGTTGGTTCATTAAGATATGGAAAAATGTGAAGGATATGGAAATATGTTTGCAATGTTTGTTTCTTTTCTATTGTTTTTATTTTCTCTATCATTGATAATGAAAATTTATTACATTAAAAATGTTTTCTATTGCATGTAAAGGGTCCGCCAAATATTATTATTTTTTTAATGATGTAAGAAAAACTACTGAATATTTTCTCAAATTTCTTTGGAGACATTTGTTGAGTTATTAAGCATACAGACACACATACTAATCTATAATAAATTCATAAATAGAGTGAATTTTATGTATAATAATGTATAAAAATACCTCTAAACTGGAGTAAATTGACAGATAACATACATACATACATACGTACATATTTGCTTGAGAAATACACACAAAGTTTTTAAATGACTATTCAACTAAGTTATTAGCTTATAAGTGCCTGAGTTAACGAAAAAGCAGTTAATTACCAGAAATTCAAGATTTTGGGAATGTTTGGAAAATATCAGACACCGAATCTTGGTGTAATCGATAGCGCTTATCAGAAAAATAGGATTACTTCCTAGAAAAACGGGTCGATTTAATTATAAAGATGTGCTGGAAAACTTAACGCTGCCTTATGCAGCATTTCCATATGAAAATGACCAGAAAAATGCTACAAGACTGGTCAAAGAAAGGTTGAGTACTTCAAAAGTAAGAGTTCTCGGGTAGCCAACTCAATCGTTTGTTCTTAACCCTATTGGAAGTCTTTGAAGCACCATAGATCGCAAGCAAAAAAAGAGTTCTAAGAAGAACCAGACACTATTTAGGATCGCATTTGGAAGGCATTGTACACCATTTCTTAAATTTTGATTTAAAGAATTATTAATCCAATTCCTTAATCAATGTGATGCCATCATTAAAAATAAAGCTGACGTTACCAAACTGGAACAAAACTAGAAGTTTTTCGGTGTTTCAAAACAGTTTGGTAGTTTGGTTGGTTTGGTCTACCATTTTTGTGAAATTTCCTCTTGTTGAAATACGCAATAATTTTTGATAGTTTTTTAGTATAAAAGTATGCCTAGTAGAAGGCTTGATTCACGCAATTGTAAAAAAATTTTTAAGAATTGTTGATACAATGTTATAAAGGCATACTAAATCGATTAACTGCACAAAAACAATGATTCAAGGATGATGCTAAATGATATACGCTACTTTGATGGGTGTTTTAACGCGATAATTGCCCAAACAGACACATCGAGGAGAGTTCGAGACAATATTGTCAATTTAGCGCCTTTGGCGCTATATTTAGCGCGTTTCAACTACCGAAAAGTCGCATTTATTTAGCGCTTTTTTCAAACAACGCGCAATTTTTTTTAGAAAATATAAATTTAATAAATTCAATAGAATCATTAATTCATGTAAACTATTGACTTAAAATGCTTCATGTTGTAAGAATTACGTAATTCCAGTTACTATTTGTGAAAAAATGAATATAAGTAGTGTTTTTAAGACGTATCTCAAATCTAAGAGCCCATTTTTCAAGACTTATAAGTCATTTTAGAAGAAAGCTAAACATTGTAATTATTTAATTAATTGGGGTGCGTGGTGTAGTGGTTAGAGCACACGCATAACAACACCAACGACTCAGGTTCGAACCGTAACAGAGTACATGCCGAAGAAAAAATTTAATTGTAGTTGCGAATGTTTAATAATAAAAAAAGGCTTCAACTTCCCGCCAGACAACTCCATCTGAACAAAATAAATAAATAAATAAATAAAAGGCCACCTAACCCTTCTCGCATACCTCTGGCGATGATGACAAACATCAGACGAATGTCAGGAAAAACACGCCACCTACTGGGAAAAAATTACAATGCTAAAGTAAAGATCACCACCAATTAGCAAGGATCTTCACCACTACACAAAAAAAAATCATATGGAGGAAGCTACAGCGGATTAATCATCCACTTAGCTTGAAATATCAAATTGATTAAAGAAACTGAAACAAGGCAACAGATGCTTTGTGAAAAGCCAATATGCTCTCTAGAGAAGTGACTGAGAAAAAAAATTAAAATACTAAACTTGTTATTTGTTATTACAACTTTAAAGGGGATTATACAGCTATAACGAATTCTTTCCATATACGCCTTTCTAAGTCCATGATTTAATACCGAGTATGCTATGGGCTTTTCTTCGATCTGTCTTCCTAGTAATAGGCTTGGGTAGTTTTATTAAGTCGTCCTCATAGTGTGTACAGTCTATTTTCTTCACTACAAGAACTTGGTGTGATCTGTTATCTGACCAGGAAATTGTCAAAATCCAACATAGACAGTGGTTTATAAATGCCCGATTGGAGGAGAATGCCCTATAGCAATCAGTCGGCCTGAATAGATCCAATCTGTTCTGAATTTTAGTACTGGAACCTCCGGACGTCGTGCGGACGTCAAAAAGACGGGACATCTCCCAAATTTCTGATTCAGAATTCAGAAGATCGTTTTGTTATCAGCGTGGGTTGATTCATATAATTTTGTATGCTTCTCACTATATAAAGTCAAGTTTTCATTGCACTTCGCAATGGTTGTTAGCAAAGAGATAGATGTCATCTGAGTAATCTAGGTCTTAAAGCTTTACGATACAAAATCGTTTACAACGTTAAACAGCAGTGGAGAAAGAACAAAACCTTGATTAACACCAACACCAATAAATTAGGAAAACGTTTTTAAGTTCTTGTTTTGTTGTAAATCGTTGCTAATTTCATTTTTTAATCGTTCAAATTATTTAAAAATCTTTGTAAAAGTGGACATTTTAATCGTAGAAATTGTTTCTTCACAATTTCAGTATATTTTTTGGCTTTAAATATTATTAACGCTTTTTTATAGCGCGTTTGGATTACAAATGGTTACATAGATTGTAATTTGGTGGGCGTTTTGATCATAAAAAGTTGGCAACACTGGTTAGAGAGTTAATTGAAGAGAATAAACCTAAATATCTTGGAAGTAATGATGAATACAATCTTAAAAAAACGTTTCAAAAATCAAAACAAACTCTTTGAAGATCTAGAAGGAGTCCGTACTTAATTGCTTTATTGATTCCAAGCTTTAAGGACGTGCCAAAATCATAAAAAAAGGGTTTACCAACTAAATTTTAAAAAAAGGGCATCTTCATTTAAAGATCTTGATTGTTTTTGTTATTTTTTGAAGAACAGGTTAAGTCTTAGTGCATATCAATGTGAATATTATTACCGAAAAAGTTTTTTCTAAAAGAAATATTTTCAGAATAAACGACATCATTAATTTTTATAGCAATAGTTGATTTTGTTTCGCACGACACTGTACATACGTATACATACACTAGAAGTGTTATTGAACTTATATTTAAAGAATTTTAATTACATTTATATCAACCCAAGTCTTCGTCACATGATATTAACTTTTTGAAAAAAAATTTAGTTTTAAACACATGTATGTATGTATGTATATAAGGTTTCTTTTGTTATGTTGTCTGACAGATAATTTTGTATGATAGAGACAAGCCAACTATTCTGAATTTAATTCTATTTTTTTTTTAATTTGATTTATTGGTACATAAGTACATATTAGGGAGATCGATTATTCGACTTTTTTCAAAAACCGGGTTTCGAATAATACGAAAAGTAGTATTTTAAATAACCGGTTTTCAGTTAATAATAATTCTAATAACCGTTTAACCGGTTGTTGAATTTAAATAAAAATTTTCCTAATTCTTGAAGCGCAGAGCTGGACCACGTCGTTTTAAAAATAAGCAGAAGCTGATGGGGAGCTTAAAATTAAAATGGCAATCAATACTAATTATAATTCTAACAAATCTTATAAAAACTATGCCAAAGCGGTGTACGGAGACTATAAAAAACAAAGTTTATTACACAAAGTACTGAAAAATGTCTAAGTTTCGAACAGCTGCTCAAGGATCTAATATCGTTTTTGTTGTATTACCTGTAGACAATGGAATTAAAGGTTTGTTATTATTTATATAATTTAGCTGCCTAAGATAACAAAAATAAAATATTTTACTTTGAATGGAAGTATTAGTAATACATGAGTCCTTTATTACCTCGACAAGAAAATCTGCTTAAAGTTGGCGAGCAGCACTGTAGGTAAATTTATGCACCACGTATTTAATAGTGTGTGTGTCACTGTGGTATGTTAGGTAAGAACCCCTCTGCACTCTTAAAAGTCGTCGGTTCAATCCACACCATCTGACAATTTTCTACAGCGATATCAGCTTACAACATTACTAGCGGCCGGCTATGTGTATTTACGCTGTGAAAAACTTCACTAACTAAAATATCTGCCGTTCGGAACCGGCGTTTGTGGGTTGGTGGGCCTTCAATGAGTCTAGTTGATCATTCGCTATATATAAAAATCAATACTTATTTACAAAAGTTGAGAAAGGGTTATTTTTGCTCAAGAGTGCATATCTTTTTCGATCCATCTTGGTTTTCACATTCTTTGTGAGACGTTCAAGGTTGCCATGTATACAAAGATAATTAAATTTATACAAATAGTTAAACGCTGAGCATATTTTCAATAAAGAAAAACATACAAACGTATAAAAACTATACTTATTTAAATTAACCGGTGTGCCGCTGAAGCTCGCCGATTCAATACCAGGCCAGAACATCTGCAAAAAGAAATAAAACGTTTTTTGATTTCGGTATCACCTCATAACATTAACCAGTAACTGGTTATGAGTATTACTACTATTGAAAACTGCTCTAAATACATTTGCCGTTCGGAGCCGGCGTTAAACTCTAGGTCCCTTTCAATGACTTTAAAATTAGAATCGGGTGCAGCTCATTGACTAACAGAAGTCCCTATGTTCCTTCATGGAATGTTATGGGAATTAATAAAGGTCTGCCATATAACGTTTTTTTTCAACTATTGCTTATTACGTGAAAGGTAACACTTAGGTCATGTCTGATTTGACAGATAATTAGTTCTATGCTTCCGCTGAACGAATATGGTTGTGTATACGCTTGAACAACGCTGGGAAATATTGCGACATTACTTTGAAAATCATGGTAATGTTGCAGAATGTGTGCGATGTTTTCAGATGAAGCTAATTTTGATCTTGGCGGGTATGCAAACAAGCAAAATTGTCGCATTTGGGGCACAGAAAACCCGCACGCATACAGTGAAAAGCCCATACACCCAAGACGAGACACTGTTTGGTGTGGATTTTGGTCCAGAAGCATAATTGGACCATTTTTCTTCGAAAATGAGCAAGAAGTGGCCATTACAGTCAATGGCGATCGTTATCGGGCCATGTTGAACGAATTTTTGTTCACAAAAATTGAAGAGGAGCATATTAGCAACATTTGGTTACAACAAGACGGCGCTACGTGCCACACAGCCGAAGCTACACTCGATGTTTTGAGCCCTCTTTTTGAAAATCGCATTATCAGCCGCAGAGCTGTCGGAGCTGCGACTTGACACCGTTGGACTATTATTTGCGCGTTGCCGACAAAGATAAATGTTACGCCAACAAGCCAGAGACAATTGACGCTTTAAAGGACAATATTCGTGAAGCCATTGATGAAATACAGCTGCACACAATCGATAATGTGCTTAAAAATTGGACCGATTGTGAAGGCTACTGCATGGCCAGCCGAGGCAGTCATTTGAATGAAATTATTTTCCGTTATTAACCGGAAGGATTGTACTTTCAAATAAAAAAAGGAATTCAAGAAAATATTCAGTAGTTTTTTTTATAGCATTTAAAAAAAAGAAATATATTTGGCGGACCCTTTATATATATAGATTAGCCGGGTATTCGTGTTAAATTAACCGGTTTGTTCGGTATTCAAAAAATGCAGGTTTTGAATAAACCGTATTCGACAAAACCAAAAAATGAATAACCGTCTGATCTCCCTAGCCTAGTGCATATGTATATAAATATGTATATATGTGTGTATGTAATATTTGACATATATTTCAAATAGACATTTAATATTTCCTGCATTTGATGAGAAATAAAATTCGAAAAATTTTAATTTTGTCAAAATATTATTAAAAGAATTCCTTAGTTCATATACGGATGTCAAAAGAAATTCTGTCAAGTATTGACATTAAATATCTTAAAACAGCATGTTATTGTGTATTTGCTTTGTGTATACTTGCTATGGCTGAGTACTGTTCTTTCTTTATTTACAAATCTATACACATACATAAGAATGTGTGTATATATGTTTGTATGTATGTATGGTTTTTCATCTACATATGTATGCATAAAATAATCATTTCAGTAACCTTATCGAGTTTACACAATAACTAATATCTGTATATAGACGGAAAACATTTTTAAATAAAAAACAAAAAAAAAAACTTTATTTCCTTTGGGTTTTCATTGCAAACTCTCTTAACAATATCGTTTGGACAAATTCTAAAAATAGATTTTCTCAAGGATTATTTAAACAAACATTTCGAATTGGATGTCGGGGAGAACGAATGCTCTTTGTCTTCATGGACATAGTTGAGGGGACTTCATTTTAGGTAAGGATAGACGTAAAAATGAGTTCAAACATTCACATTCAAATTAAAGCAATGAAACGGTTTAATATTCAAATTTTGTAATGAGTTACACACTGTTCATATGAGAGAGTTATGCGTACATATACATATTGTTACGTTTTTACTTTTAAAGAAACGTTTATTTATGAGTTCGTAGATTGCAGTTAAAATAAAATAAATCCTGTGTTTCGTTTTTAATTAAAATCCTTTATTTAACACAGTTTTGTGTTCCACCGAACATAACTTTTTAACGAGGAATAACAATTTCTTTATTAAACTCTCTGTTTATAACTTTGTTTTTTTTTCCTCTACTGCTCTTGGGAACACAGAGCTTCCACACAGCGTTTCTATGTTACATGATTTGCTGCTGTTGTTTTTGCCTCTTGCCATGTAAGATTGTTTTGCCTTAGTTTTCGGATTATTGTGCATCGCCAGGTGTTTCTTGGTCGACCGCGGTTCCTGGATCCTTGAGGATTTCACTCAAGTGCCATCTCCACTTTCTTTGCCTTATCTGATTCAGTATTGGCTCTTCGTTTGTTAAATTGCTTAGATCTATGTTGCTTATGGTGTTAGGCCAGTAATCTTGCATATGATTCTAAGACGTTTGTTAGTGAATAGCTGTGGCTTTTGCATGAGTGTGTTAGACACAAGCCAGGTTTCATTGCCGTACAACAGAATTGACTTTACACATGCGTTGAATATTCTGAGGTTATTTCGCCTGGATATGTATGAGCTTCTCCATACTGACTGTAATCGTCCGAATGCTGACCTTGCTTTGTTGAGCCTATTGTTAACGTCTACAACAGGTCTGCACCGCCGCTTGTTGCCATTGTGCTTCCAAGATAGCAGAATCTATCTACATACTCTATTGGCCGGCCCTGTAGTATGATGTTTTCTGTGCTATCGTTGTTAATTCTTATAGCTCTAGTTTTCTTAATATTTATCTCGAGTCCAACATTGCGAGCCAGTTTTTCCAGGTCAGATCTTGTGTGAGAGAAGGCAGATATCATCTGCATAGTCCAGGTCCTCGAGTTGTCGTGAAAAACTGCATGTTATACCACTCCTTTGTGAACAGACTTCACTCATGATCTCATTAAGTACGATGGTGAATAATAGAGGTGAGAGTGGACATCCTTGCTTTACTCCAGCGTTAGTATTGAATGGTTGGCCGATGGTCCCGTTGTGAAGAGCTTCTATTTGGATGGAAGTCTGCCTGCTCGTCACGAAATATGTTCTCTAGTTTGCTCAGCAGCCTTCCCTGTATTATGACTGCTAGTATCTTGTATGTGGTGTTAAGCAGAGTAATTCCTCGCCAGTTATTGCAATCTTTCAAGTCGCCACTTTTATGTAGTTTTACAATGATGCCTTTCTTTCAAGTTGATGGCAGCCTCTGTTCCTCCCATGCTGATGTAATATGAGGCCGTAGTGATTCAGCAATTGTAATATCCGCCCGTAAGATTTCGGCTTGTAAGCCATTTCCTCTAGCAGCTTTATTTTTCTACAACTTCGTTATTGCCTTTTTTTTATCATTTAAACTGGGAGGACTACATGCTATGTTCAATGTATTTTGAATAGGGCTGTTATGGCTCAATATGTACCACATTACGATAAACATTTTTTTTTTCAAAAACAATTCATTTCTTAACATAGTCTCCTTTTAGCTCAATACACTTAGTAAGACGATTTTCCAACTTTTTTATACCATCTGAATAATACGATTTTGGGATATCCACAAAATACGCATTATTTTCGGTACACACTTCTTCGTTTGAGAGCCATTTTTTCAAGTTTTGAAACAGGAAAAAGTCATTAGGATCTAAATCTGGACTTTAAGGTGGATTATCAACCAATTCGAAATGGATTTCTTGTAGTTTTAGCATCGTCTCTAATGCTGTGTGAACCGGTGCGTTGTCTTGAAGAAAGAGCACTTTTTGCTTGTTTAAATGTGGTCGCTTTTCCTTGATTGCATCGACCAATTCATCCAGTAATGCACGACAATACTCTCCTGTGATTGTGGATCCCTTTTCAAGATAATCGATGAGCAAAATTACGTGTGCATTCCAAAATACAGTGGCCATAACTTAGTCAGCCGATTTCGCTGTCTTCGCCTTCTTCGGAGCACTTCCACCAACTTCCACCCATTGCTTCGATTGATTTTTGATTTTAGGTGTGCAGTGGTGGACCCACGTTTCATCAACAGTTATTAATCTACGCCAAAAATCAGCAGAATTATGCTTTATCGTGTCCAAACACCGCTGTGAAGTGATCTGTCGAACTCGTTTTTGTGCAACACTGAGCAGACACGGCACACATCTTGTCGATAGCTTTTTCATATGCAAATGTTCATTCAAAATGTTGAACACACGTTCATATGATATGTTTACCATTTCAGCAATCGCACGGATTTTGACCCGGCGATCATTCATAACGATATCGAGGATTTTCTTGATATTTTCTTCAGTAACCACCTCTTTTGACCTTCCTGTTGTTGGTATTGTTGCAGTGCTTGTTCGGCCCCGTTTAAATTCGCAATCCAATATTCTACCATATAATCTGACGGAGCACATTAGCCGTAATGTTTATCAAGCTTTTTTTTTTGCCTCTTTCGCCGTTTTGCCTTTCACATAATAGTGTTTAATCACTACACGAAATTCACTTTTTTCCATTTCCTAGAAACACTAAAGTTGCTACTTTGGCTAGAATTTTAACAGCTGACTTTTGACAGATCGTAATTTCTAAGAAAGAAAAAGTTTTTGTGTTTGTGCTGCCATCTAGCGCTAGCTAGCTTCAATGTCAATCCTCCCTCGTGTATATATAAAATATATATAAAATGAGATACATTGATTAAAAAAAGTTAGGTAGCGCTTTAAATAGTGCGCCGCCCTGTACAAAAAAAAATTTTTGTCCGAGAATTTATTTATTAGAAATTATATAAGTATGTATTTATTGTTTATTTAGTTACGCATTTTTGTGCGCTGTCCCAGAGTCTCTATCACTTGTTTTTGTCTGCGACACATGAAGTAACTCTGACCAGAATAAACCATTGGTCCTGTGCTCAGCCTCCACTGATCTGCGCTAGGTGATTTTCTGGCAACCCACTTAACGCTTGCCTTGAGGGTTCTACTGCCGGCTACTTCTTGCAATGTCACTAATGTTTTTGCGGAGGGTATGACCGAGCCATATCCATTTTAAATTACGAATTTCCTTTGCAATTGGCTTCTGGTTGCAAACTGAATGCAATCCGGTATTAGATACACGATGGGGCTAAATTATTTTATTTATCTTTCTCAGTTATAGTAGTTAATTACCTTACATGTTTCGCAAACACATAGAAGAACAGATTTTACGTATGAGTTAAATATTCTCATTTTGTCTCATTCGATATTTGTGATGAGTTCCATTCTCGTCCAAGTGAGCTATATGCAGATTGTGCGTAAATTCAGTAATACGTGAAGCGAACAACGTTTTCAATTGTCACTTCATTCAGAACCAAAGATTGTTCTAATTCTTATAGATTTTTTCTTTGAAACGTTTAGCCTCAGACCAACCATTTACGCATTTTCTTATGGCCTATCAAATTTAGAGGCTTATTTTTTTATTTCTTAGTTGATGCGTTGCGTTGTTAATATAAAAATTGTTTTTATTATAAAAACAAATGAGCCCTTATTTAGTAGGCTTTCGAGTGTATGAAACATCAAATAGATATCGTCGGCATAATCCAAGTTATGCATGGTGCTTCTGTGTTCAGTATGATTAGGAATAGTGGTCTGCTATCTTGCCCCTTAAGGCATGCTCTACAAAGGACTTCAAGGCATAACTCTAACTCCCTGATGAGGAAGATGATTTTGTTTAGTACAGTAGAATCTCGCAAATACGAACCGTTACAAATTCGAACTGTTAATTTTCTATGATAAACTTGACTAAATATTTCTTTTTTTTTACTGAATAATAAATAGTTCAAGACTAAGGTTTGAAAAAAACTCCAAAAAAATTCTGAACAACACTTTTAATCTACATATGAAGAAGCATAATTCGTTCGTTTAGTTGAAATTAAATTTAACTGAACACATATACTCGGAAGCCAAATATGCGTCCGGTTTTAAAATTTTTAAAGCAATTCTAAGCTTTCTCTAAGCATTCAAGTTAAAAATTTTTTATTATATTCAATTTAATTCCTTTTGTTTTTTTTTCGTGTATATTTTATATGGGAATTTTCTTTTATTATGCTATAACTTCCATTTTCACTATTTGAAATTCACCTTATTACAGCGCAAATTCACCAAATAACAAATTTTTTTCTCTCTTTTTAAACTAAAGTCTGCAAACACATTTACATTTTTATGCCATACGGCATGCTGTACTGAAACAAACTGAATTTTTCTAACGTCAGTCCACATACTTTTATTATCACCGACAGTTCTAAATTTGCTTTACAAAATGTCGCAGCAAAAAGAGGAGAAAAAAGTTAAAAAAAAATACAAAACAACACTTTTTACTCGCTGCTCAACTAATTTGGTAGAAAATGCCAACAATCCAAATTAATTTAAAGAATTATTAAATGAAGAAACGAGAAGTCAGAAAGTTAATTGATTTGTTACGTGATGGATTGATTAAACGACGAGAGGTTAACAAGTCAGCCATTAAAGAGAGAGAGAGAGAAAGAGAGAGTTTGTCAGTTTTATTTGTAGAATTCCTGGTAAATTGCAAATATTTTCTATTTCGACATGAATAAACGTAAAACAGAAATATGTTTATCTTCCTTACATAAGAAATATATATGTCAGTGAATATTTTTTGGTTATATTAGACATACATTTGGTGTGATGATGTGTCTGAAAATAGTCATAATAAATTGATGAATTCAGAACAGAATTTTTACTTACGATTGAAATCGATTACAGTTACTGAAATTTGAAATAAATTTAAAAAAAGCGTACATAAGTAAATATCGAGCCATAACTGCTAAAAAAGAATAAAAAAAATTAAAAATTTATAGGAAAAGTTTTTGTTTAAGTATTTTTTGTTCTGTGGGGTCCGCCAAATAATTTTTTTTTTTGGAAAACAAGGTGCAAAACATCGAGTGTAAGTTCGGCTGTGTGGCACGTAGCGCCTCCTGTTGAAACCAAATGTTGCTAATATCCTCCTCTTCAATTTTTGTGAACAAAAATTCGTTCAACATGGCCCGATAATAATTGACATTGACTGTAACGGCCACTCCTTGCTCATTTTCGAAGAAAAATGGGCCAATTATACCAAAATCCGCACCAAACAGTGACTCGTCTTGAGTGTATCGGCTGTTCAATGTATGCGTGCGGGTTTTCTGTGCCCCAAATCAATAATTTTGCTTGTTTACATACCCGCCAAGATCAAAATGAGCTTCATCTGAAAAGATGATTTTTTTTTGGCAAAATCGGCATCTTCCGTAAGTCGATCGCAGGCCCACTTAGCGAAGCGGAAAAAGCGTATACACAACCATATTCATTCAGCGCAAGGATAAAACTACCATTCACGAAATAAGCACTAGTTGAAAAAAAACTTTAGATGGCGGACCCGTTACGTAGTGTAGTGTACTTACATACATACAACCGATTGTGCCGGCCAAACCCTTCACGCACTACTATGGGTATTTCAATAAGACAACATCCCGAACCCAGGGTTTGCAACCCACTGAGTAACCCAATTAAGCATACCCGGGTATTTTTTGAGGTTAGGAAGTAGATTGGCTATCAAATGATAAAACGTCAAGAATTGATCTGTCAACCTTTGGTAGTTATTTAGTGAAAAACTGGAAAATTTTAACTTTGGAACGCTACACTCTTGAACAAAGATTTTAATTGTGAAAATTTACTGTTTGAAAAACTAAACGAAAACAACGCATTTTTCAATGAAATTATTTTTAGTAATAAGGCCCATTTTCGATTAGGCGGTTATGTAAACAAACAAAATTGTCACATATGTGGCTCACAAAATCTACAAAGAGACCTCGCAAAACCATTACGGCCCGTATTTTTCAAAAATGAGCACAAAAACGCCGTAACCATGAATTTTCTGCGCTACCAAACCATGATAACTAATTTTTTGTGGCCATAATTGGCTAATGTTGACATAATTGACCTTTGGTTTCAGCAAGACGGCGCCACAAGCCACACAGCTACCCAAACAATTCAGTTATTGCATGAGAATTTCCCGGTCGTGCAATTTCTCGATTGGCGATGTCAATTGACCGCCTCGTTCTTGTGATCTAACACCGCTGGATGGTTTCCTCTGGAGCCAATTTAAAACCGGGTTTACGTGAACAAACCACAAACAACTGACACTCTGAAAGATGCATTGTCGGATGTGGATGTCTGCCGACGTGCAGACATTTGCCCGACATCATATCCCATTATTAATTCCCATATTTATATTTTATATTGCTGTGGATAAAACTGAATTTGTCAAAAAAAAGAATTAAATTGTGTTTTAAGCCAATTTACTTCCTAACCTTAAATTTTCCCAACCTTTATTTAAAAAAAAAAAACCCGGATTGGTTTATTTAATTTAAAGGTTTTCGTAGTTCATTTACAACAAAAATAAATGTAATTTACCTATAGAGACTCCAAATTAACTCGAGCCTTTTTTTAGCTCAAAAAAGATAATGAGTTAGTAAATTTGTCAAATTAATAATTTATCAAATCACTGCTTACATCTTTTCCCCTCCTCTGATCCACTTTCCATATACCGTCTGAGAGAAAACTTCTCGTCTTAAGTCGCTCCAACTTTGAAGCCGATTTTATACATCTTCAAAGAACGTGAATTGGTGATATGGTTGCAGATAAACTTAATCTTCTTTATACGGCCTAGATAGGTTCTGAAAATGTAGACTGTAAATCGAAATGCCGTAAAACGAGATGATTATGTGTGATGAATACTTTTTTTAGCCGAGGTAATTGTCGGCATAAAGCGAATTTGTTCAATAATTTAAGCAGGCTGTTATAGCGAAATGTCGTATAAAGAAAGACCATATAAGGAGATATGAGTGTATTGTATGACGGAGCAACATTAGGAGAATAAGGCGCAAGCGGCATTTGATTGTTTTTAATAATTGTTTTCAAACTTTTGCCATGTGAGGTCGGGCGTTGTCATTCACAACAATGGCTGTTTTAATATTTCGGCCATTTTTCTCACAACGCATCGTTCAAACGAAGTAATTGCAGTTTGCTTGGATCATCGAGAGTTAGCAGCTTATATCTCTCAGCAAAAGTGCAAAGTTGCATTATAAATAGTAGAACAATGTACGTGTATTAAAAAACAAAAATTATGGTCGACTTCAACGAAATTTTTAAGCGGTTATAAGACGCAACAAAAACCGGTGGGTTGGGCTTGAAAAATAAACCGGGTTTTTGCCAATCCTACCCAAACATTCCATTCGAAGTAAGGCATCATGACGTCCTTTAGTATATTGGCTTCCATTGTGAATCTGTGGTATAGTGGGTAACATACGCGCCTTCCAACCAGAAGGTCCTCGGTTCAATACCAGACCAGACCATCTAAAAAAGAAAAAGTTTCTCAACAGCGGTATCACCACAAACATTTGTTTACAAACATCGCAAATAGCCAATCACATACATGGATAACTTACATTTCCTTGAATGTGATTGGTTATTTGCGATGTTTGCAAACAAATTTTTGTCAATGTATCACCCCCTTTACTGCTCTTGAAAACTTCTCTAATACATTTGTCGTTCGGAGCCGGCCTTAAACTGTAGATCGCTTTCAACGAGCTAAAAATAGAATCGGGTGCGCTCATTGACTGAGATAAGTCCCCATATTCGTTCATGGCAATTAATATAATAATATCTATCTATTCTAGATAGAGAGCCCATGGTAGGAAAAACATCCCCAAACCAATATACATACTTCCTACACAATATTTAATGGTTTTTATTGTATGTATATTACGGAATGTCTTCTTACATTCAAACTGCTTCTGCCAGAGTTAAACAAATTAACTTTAGTTTCGTCTGACCATAAAATATTTCTCCTTTACGCATAGGCCAATCTTATGCTCTTTTGCAGGTGAACCTATTTTCTGAACAGCACTGTATATAGATGAGTCTTTCTTTTCTTTTTTGCTGTAAAGTCAGAAAGGTACATTACTTTAATGCTGTAAAATTATGTGAAGGGGTGCGAATGATCGAGTACCATCGATTTTTATCATTATTCATTTCACCGCTCGCTTATTACAACGAAATAAAGACTAAATTCTAAAAAGTAAGATTGTATTTATGTTACACTTTATTTTAAAGCTTACAGTGTGTATGCATTAATATACGTACGTCTAAACTTTTTGTAATTATAACGGTAAAATGCATATAGTATGCTGTAGTTCTCAATGGAGCTCAACAACTTAAATCACTTTTTATTTGGCTAAATTTACTTATTACACTTTGAAATGGAAAGATGTTTAATAATCTATATCTACATATAACAGGTCAATCAATAAGTCCGTATGATAATTACAAAAATAATATTGACAACTCCATTTATGCCTGCGAGGGCGATACAACAAGTATAGCGATTTTCCAACTTTTCGATACCACTTTTATAGTCCGATTTCTCTCGCGTCAAAATTTGCTTTAGTTTCAACGATTACTTAATCATTGGACTTAAATTTCTTTCCAGCAAACATTCTTTTGAGATCGTAAAACGGGAATAACTCGCTAGGGGCTAAATCTGGATAATACTGTGTGCCACGATTTGTGAGCTCACGAGGCACCTATTTTGAATATATCTTTCGTATACCGAAATGTTGGTGTGAAATGGTAAAACACTAATCCATCTGATATCCTTACGATGTCAGCAAGTCGTGCACCTTCAATTTGCGTTTGCTTATAACCAATTTGTAGATTTTTTTTAATTTTGGGGAATAACACCGCATTCGGGCATACACCGTGCTCTGTATCATTTGTTTAGGTTCGGCCACTTCTTTCCCAGTTGTCTCGATGTGGAAGAGTTCGGATAATGTTTATTCAGCCACTGATAGGTTTTCGCTGTATTTTTTTTTTCATCAAAAAGCAATGCCTTATCAAAACTAGCAATTCACTTTCTCTTTTTTGCTATTTTTTTTTTATAACAAAAGTTGCTTCACACAAAATGCTATAACTCACGAATCAATAGTCAGATTGCTGTCAAATTTATAGACGTATTGTTTGAAGGTTAGTACCAAATAAAAACCATATGGGCAAAATTCTATTAACGCCATCTATGTGTCATCCTATGGACTTTTTGATTGGATTGGGTTGTGTAATTGCTTCGCGAAGATTTGGAGTGAAGAAAAGTAGAGAAATTCTCAACAGGTGGCGATGTTGAGAATCCTGTTGAAGGTATTAAAATAAGATATTGGACGTCGATAGTCTTAGCTCTGCAGTAAATAGGAAGGGAATTGGGCAAGTAGGCCTGGTACCTCCCATACAAATTAAATATTGATTTTCTTTACCTTGAGAACGCTTAGAGCGTAAGTTTCTGAATTTGTTCTAAGTGACTTCCTAGTTCATATAAATCATCAATCAAGTGAGTGGAATCGGATAAGTGGGCATTATGTCTACCGTACAAGGTAAATATTATTTTTTGTATTGATCTGTAAAAGAACAAATTTCTGAATTTAGTCTTAATGACTATTCAATACAAATCATCAGTTTTAAAGTGGGTGGAATTGGTTCAGTGGGAGTGGCTTCACCCAGACATAATAACTAGTAATTTGTGTATATCTTGAGAACGGTAATAGTAAAAGTTTCTAAATTTGTTTTAAAAAACTTCTTGGACAGGACACATCATCATTGGCAAGATTGGATAAGTGGACGCTGTATCCTTTTTGGATGGGGCGTTTTTTCCAGATAAAATGTGTGCATTCCTTTCAATTTTTCTTTTGGGAAATAATTAGTGTACAAAATTCAGGTATCCTTTTAATTTTGCTGCTATTTTCTTCTACACTATGCCACAAAACTCTACGAACGACAATAAAAACTGCATCTTTTTATATATGTATTAACAAAACACTCCATATTTGTGTTTTTTTATTATAATATTTAATAAAAAATATAAAATTTTTTTTCTGCGAACGACTGTATTAAACAATGTTTTATAAATTTTTACATAACTGATGGAATTTTTTGAAATTTAACCTACCGACACCATACCACCTTAATCAGAAAGCTTCCGGAATCGGTCCGGATTGTTTCGATTTGAGTTTTTTTTTTTTGTTAAGTTTGTAAATCTATTGTTGATATTCCCTCTAAAGCTTAGCGTCATACCTTAACATTTGCAAAAGCAACGTAGCCAAGGGTATATTTATCTCTATGTGTGTTGGCGGTTTTTTACAATTTTAGAAATGGATTTAAATTTGCAACAATTTGTTTTGTAGCATAGTGTACCTGTAATTTCTTTCTACATTTTTATTTTCAGATTTTAAATACATTCCGGTTGGTTAATATGGAACGTTACACGAAAGAGCAAAGTGTTCTTATTATTAAAACATATTTTTGAAAATGGCAAAAGTTTTTAGGATGGAATTAGGAAATTTGGAACAAAATTCGGTACAGAAAATACTCCAACAAATCGTACCATCAAGCCGACGGTTGAGAAATTTGAAGAAACTGAATCCGTTCATGATAACAGAAATGAAACCTAACAAAGTAGTGGTCGTTCAACCGAGAATATAGCAGCTGTAAGTAGTGGTGTTGAAGAAGACCCAAAAACATCTCCATTTATAGCTTATAAGAACCAGCTGAACCAAGAATTAATAACAGCTGACCACACATTATGTCGGCAATTCGTTTTTTTAACAAAATAATCTTCACCGACGAAGCCCATCTCCAGCTCAATGGTTACGTTAACAAGCAACAAGCAGCTGCATTTGTGGTGAAGAGAATCCGAGAGTATCTTAGAGCAACCATTACATAAATAAAAAATTACGGTTTGGTGTGGTTTGTGGTCTGGAGGATTCATCGGATCATATTTTTTGAAAACGAAAATGGAAACGCAATTACGGTCAATGGAAAACGCTACAATGAGATGACCCGCAGCCTTTTCTGGCGGAAAATTGATGATATAGATGTAGAGAATATGTGGTTTGAACAGGATGAAGTCACTTGCCACAGAACGAAAGAAACAGTGGATATTTTCAAAGAAAAGTTTAAAATCACATTATGTCTTATAGAGGAGAAGTAAATTTGGCTGGCTCTGGCTTTTTTTGTAGGGTTTTTTGAAACCGGAAGTGTACAGCAATAATCCCACAACGTAGCTTACAACCTACGTTATCGAGCAGATTTCAACCATTGACAACAGTTTATTGAAAAATGTAATTGTAATGATAATTTTGGTAAAAGATTGGGAGTCTGCCGAGCCAGTAGAGGGGTCACTTGACTAACATAATTTTTAATATTTGTAATATCTGACTTAGACTTCTGACTAAGACTTCTGGTATGATGCGTACTTGTTCTGGTCGTTAGCACTGTAGTCTGTTTATTTTTTCTTCTATTACGTAAAATTTTTCGTCAACAGTCTTTTCTAGATTTAACACTCTTGCGTCAACGTCATCCACCCTTTTGCTTACTGTCTCGTATATTTCTTGTAGCTTTTCTGACGTTGCACTAGGCGCTTCTACAAATTTCTTTTCTATTTTTGCCAGAACATTCTGGTTTACCGCTTTAGAGGTTTCCTGTAGAAATGTTATTTTCACAACTAGGCACTTACACTTTATTGGTAATAAAATATGTATTTACCCATCGATTTTCGTGAATTCGGCTTTATTTTATTTCTATTACTTGCAACTTTATAAATAAATGGTTAAATTGATAAATTGTTGCTGCTTCCTATTTTTTCTAAATCTAATCTAAAAAATCTCTTCTAAAAAAAGTTTTATATTAAAAATTAAATTCGAATTATTTAAAGCTGGTAAAATTTCGCTTTACACATGGCTGGTTACATATGGCTTTACGAAATCGAATAAGTCATTTCAAAGTTATCACAAGATGAATGAAGCAGCCTCTTCAAAAATCTCACAATTTAGAAAAAAAAAAAATCTAAAAAATTCTTATCCATAAAATCTGAATTGCTAACGATTTTAAAAGGTAGACGACAATAGCGCATCAAAAGAGTACAGTGGTTATCCAAGGTCAGAAATTTTTTTTCCATTTGTTGCATAGTGTAATTATAAATATGATATTGGAATAAACTGCCCATGTAAGAGGGCTCTATGCTTGCTTTTTAGTGCCAACATGAACTTGTTATGTTTGTTACACTATTCAGTCAGTATGTATAAAGACGTCAATCTTCAAATTAAACGTACGTGAGTATCTATAAATTTGTACATGTGTTTGTCTAAAGAAATGTAATTTTGTCACATGTTACGCATAATTAATAACTACAACAACAAAAACCCTTAAGTTTCTCAATCTGTATACGACTGTCTTGCAATTAATCTGGTCATTTATTTGCCGACTATACATACATTAATTTGTGTATATTTATAGCAAGAAGTGTGTGTGAGTGCGAGAGAACTACATATGTACAGAAAATAATCGTTTTGCACGTCGTTCGGTTAAGACAATGAAAGAAGGATGAAAAAAGAGTGAAAAAATATCGGGTGCATTTCTAGCAACTCTATGTGGTTCAGCTGCTTTCGTGTCAAACATGTTCAGTTGGTCTGTATATAATTTAACCATTAATTGACTTACAAACGAACAACACTTGTTGATTATTGAAGTTTATTATCAAAATTCATTCTCGGTTAAGAACTTTTTTATCGGAAAATTGTGTTCAGCTCATTTCTGGTTGAATGAATACGTGAACAAGCAAAATTGCCGTATTTGGTGTGAAGAGCAATCAGAAGCATTGCCAGGACTGAAAATGTATGTCAAAAAATGTATTATTTGGTATGGATTATGGGCCGGTTGCATCATTCGACCGTACTTTATCAAAGCCGACGAAGGCAGAAACGTTATTGTAAATGGCGAGCACTATTATGCGATAATTACAAATATTTTTTTGCCCAGAATGGAATTGTAGTGCCACATCACATGCATCAAGACACGTGTAACAATGTCCCAATTAAGAGTCGAGTCTAGTGAATGGTTTATTTCACGTTTGGGGCCGATCAGTTGGCCGCCTCGGCCGTGCGTTTTAATACCTTTAGACTATTTTTGTGTGGCTATGTTAAGGCTCATGTCTACAGGGACAAGCACGCAATGATTGACGCACAATATTGAAGAAGTTATTCGTTATACACCGGCCAATATGTTGAAGAGGGTATGCCTAAATTGCACCCAGCGTAAGAACCATTTAAGGCGTAGCGGTCAATGTTTAAATAAAATCATTTTTAAACAGTGAATTATATAGATCGTCCTATAGACTAAAATAAAGATTTTATACATTTCTCTCAATTTTATGTGTTTTATCAAATTCGATATCAAAGCCGATACAAATAATGTTTGATAATTCAATCACATTTTGAATAAGCGACATAGCTTTTATTGGGTTAAAAAGCGGTTTATTTCTTAAACTCTTTTCTCACAGTTTTCTCTAAATAGTAAGATTTTTCAAGACCTATTTATATTTGATACATATAATGATCTCAAGGGCCCAAATCCGCAGTTATGGCGAACATAATAACAAAAAATAAATAATCATATACTCGTATATGTTTATTATATGTCTTTGTAAGAACAGAACAATTTTCTTGGTTTCTTTTAACAATGGTATTCATTTACAAGTATTCTTACACTCTTGCTTTAGTCCATTGTCCGGCAAAGAGCGGCATTTTTATTCTCTTTTCACACGTACGAGGGCGGATTGACATTGAAGCTACCTAGCGCTAGATGGCAGCACAAACAGAAAAACTTTTTCTTTCTTAGAAATTACGATCTATCAAACGTCAGCTGTTAAAATTTTAGCCAAATTCATCGATTAGTTTATTTGTTGTAGTCGTTTGAAGTAAGCAACTTTTGTGTTTCTTAGAAAATGGAAAAAAGTGAACTTCGTGTAGTGATTAAACACTATTATGTGAAAGGCAAAATGGCGAAAGAGACAAAAGAAATACTTGATAAACATTACGACAAATCTGCTCCGTCAGATAATATGGTAAAATATTGGATTGGCACTGCAACAATACCATCAACAGGAGGGCCAAAAGAGGTGGTTACTGAAGAAAATATCAAGAAAATCCTCCATATCGTTATGAATGATCGCCGAGTTAAAATCCGTGCGATTGCTGAAATGGTAAACATATCATATGAACGTGTGTTCAAAATTTTGCATGAACATTTGCATATGAAAAAGCTATCGGCAAGATGGGTGCCACGTTTGCTCAGTGTTGAACAAAAACGAGTTCGACAGATCACTTCACAGCGATGTTTGGACATAATAAGGCATAATCTTGCTGCTTTTTGGCGTAGATTAATAACTGTTGATGAAACGTGGGTCCACCGCTACATACCTGAAACCAAAAATCAATCGAAACAATGGGTGGAAGTTGGTGGAAGTGCTCCCAAGAAGGCGAAGACAGCGAAATCGGCTGGCAAGGTTATGGCCACTGTATTTTGGGATGCACACGGAATATTGCTCATCGATTATTTTGAAAAGGGATCCACAATCAATGTGTTGATGCAATCAAGGAAAAGCGACCACATTTAAACAAGAAAAAAGAGCTCTATTTTCAAGACAACGCACCGGCATTGTATACGACACTAAGACTACGAGAAATCCACTTTGAATTGGTTGATCATCCTCATAGTCCAGATTAAGCCCCTAGTGATTTTTCCTGTTTCCGAACTTGAAAAATGGCTCTCAAACGAAGAAGTGATTACCGAAACTAATCCGTATTTTGAGGAGTTCCCAAAATCGTATTATTCAGTCGGTATAAAAAAGTTGGAAAACCGTCTTACTAAGTGTATTGAGCTAAAAGGAGACTATGTTGAGAAATGAATGTTTTTGAAAACAAAAAAATGTTTTTTTCCTACTTAGGTATCTTCAATATCAATTCGCCCTCGTATATGTCACACGCATTGGAAAAAATAAGCAAAAAATAAACAAAGAGAACCAAAGAGAAAACAAATAGAAAAATACATTACAAAATGGCCTGAGTGAGAGCTCTCAAATTTCTACCACAGTTGTAAAATGCATTAATATTAGTTTGCCGGACAATGTCTTAAGGCGTGAGTACCTACGTGTGAAAACAGAAGAAAAGCGCTGCTGTTCGCGGGAATCTGTTTTAAGGCACTACATTTGCAATAATCTCCTTGTGTAATATCAATTGCTTTGGTTAAGGCCACCAGTCTACATGATAACTTAGCTATTTGTAGTCTATCTCATAGATCTGTACATTGCACGATAGGCTTCCTCCATTAAATATATGGGATGACTATTTTTTGTTTACTGGATTAGATCGTTTTTACTTAAGCAGATTAATTTTTAGACCAATTTCTTGATGGTTTCTGGGTACCTGGTAAGCTGTGAGGGATCCATGTCAAGTCTACAATTACAAAGACATGAATTCATATAAAATTTACCTCCGACAAATTACGAAATTTATTGTTTATAAAGGGTGCGCCATCTAACGTTTTTTTCAAACTTGTACTTATTTCGTGAATGGTAACACTTAGCTCATGTCTGATTTGATAGATAATTAGTTTTATGCTTCCGCTGAACGAATATGGTTGTGTATACGCTTGGACTTCGCTTCGCTAAGTGGGCCTGCGATCGACTTACAGATGATGCCGATTTTTCCAAAAAAATCATCTTTTCAGATGAAGCTCATTTTGATCTTGGCGGTTATGTAAACAAGCAAAATTGTCACATTTGGGGCACAGAAAACCCGCACGCATACATTGAAAAGCCGATACACCCAAGACGAGTCACTGTTTGGTGCGGATTTTGGTCCAGAGGCATAATTGAGCCATTTTTCTTCGAAAATGAGCTAGGAGTGGCCGTTACAGTCAATGGCGATCATTATGGGGCCATGTTGAACGAATTTTTGTTCACAAAAATTGAAGAGGAGGATATTAGCAACATTTGTTTCAACAGGACGGCGCTACGTGCCACACAGCCGAAGCTACAGTTAATGTTTTGCCCCCTGTTTTTGAAGATCGCTTTATCAGCCGCAGAGCTGATGTCGTTTGGCCACCTCGGAGCTGCGATTTGACCCCTTTGAACTATTATTTGTAGGATGCCGTCAAAGATAATTGTTACGCCAACAAGCCAGAGACAATTGACGCTTTAAAGGACAATATTCGTGAAGCCATTGGTAAAATACAGCTGCACACAGTCGATAATGTGCTTAAAAATCGATGGATCGATCGTGTAGGTCACTGCACGGCCAGCCGAGGCAGCCATTTGAATGAAATTATTTTCCATTATTAGCCGGAAGGATTGTACTTTCAAATGAAACAAGAAATTTGAGAAAATATTCAGTAGTTTTTTGTTACATAGCATTTAAAAAAAAAAAATTATTTGGCGAACCCTTTAGAACCACCTTCTAGGAAAGCTTCTCTCCGTAAATTAGAATATTTTAAAAATATTATGTGGCATCCAGAAAAATATGGACAACTTATAATCGAAGCAAGAATTTAAGAAGAAGAGGTCCAGTAAGTAGAAAAGTTTCGTGGCTTAAAAATTTATGCCAACGGTTCAACACAAATACAAGATCACTCTTCAGAGTAGCTGCAGATAAGGCTAAGAATTCAATTTAGATAGTCAACGTCGAAACGGACATGGTACATGAAGAAGAACATATTTTTGATTTTGCTAAATTTGGTCAATTAGGACAACTAAAGCAGAGATATATATGTCAGGTGTTGCAAGTATATAATAATATATATTAGTGCCCATAACATGGGCTTCTCTCAGTCAATGGGCGGCACCCGATTATATTTTTAGACTCAGTGAAAGGGACCTATAGTATCACGCCGGCTATGAACGGCAAATGCATTAGAGAATAGTAGTAATACTTATTACCAGTTACTAGCTAATAGTATGAGATAATACCGCTGTTGAAAACCTTTTTCCTTATTCAGATGGTCTGGCTTGCTATTGAAGCGAGAACCTTCTGGTTGGTAGACGGGTGTCTGACCTACCATACCACAGCGGCACACATAGTAAGTATAAATCCATGAATCACTAACTTTGCAATACCCTGAGCATAAAATAAAAGCTTTGAGATGAACAAATTGGGAGAACCAGTAAGGAGAGCAAAAATATTTCGCGTGCTTTGTTAGGAATGCAAGAGCTTTTTTATGTTTTTGAAAAGTGGTGGTCATAAGGAATAAACACTGAAAACGTAGTCTCAATGCGTTCGCATTGAATTAAATTTTAATTTCAATTTTTGACTTTAATGAACTTAAAAAATAAAAAATGAAAGTAATTTTTCCATTAAAGAAACGCGTTTTTATTGCTTTTCGCAAACCTTTTTGTTAATTGTTATTGCAGACATAAAAGTTGGAAATAAAAATAGAAATAAATTTATTGATAAAACAAGCTTTTCAAATAAAAAATTAATAGCTACACAAAGTATTTTTAATGCATCGTAAGAAATTTTGTTAAAAAATCGATGTTTTATAACCTTTACTCTGAATTGTCCGGGCGGATTGTTTGGCTATAATACACAGAATGTTCCAATAAGCCCACCATTTTAACAGTCATAGATTTCAAAACTAAAACAGGTTTGAATCGACGTTAAGCTGCTTCCCGTTAAGTGGTAGATAAAGTTGAGCTGTTGTATCAAGTTAGTGACATGAAGAATCGAATTAACTTACGTTGCTCAATATCAACGGAAAATATTGCTGTTGTGATGCATAGTGTTTACGTAAATCCAGGTTTGTACTTTCTATACGATGTTACACCGTATCTTGAATCAAGATTTAGGTTTGTAACAACACAGAACGGACAGAAAATAATTTAAAACACTTCTATAATTATAAATAATTCGTTGATTATATAACAAGTAAATAACAAAGCTAAATCAAGCTTTTAATCATAAATAGTTTTTTTAAAACATTGCTTAGGAATCTATGCTTAACACTAAGCAAACGTTTGTTTCCTAGGTGAGAGCCCGGAAAACTAAGTCAGTCCGTGGTCGTAATTCGCGTTAGGAAAGGCTGGGTAACTCGATCACCACGGGCACCCAATGATGATCGGGCTGTTGTCGGCTCGGTCGCAGTGGTTCACCACACTCCGACAGAGCTTTAACCTTGTTCCCTTAGTCACGTCAGGTACTACTGTCATTGGGGAAGTTAAATATCTGGGTCAACATGGATATCCCAGTGGTGATCGAGGTAACTTGCCTACTGGGTTGTCTTAGTCGCAGCGGTTTACCACACTTCGACGAAGAGTTACCCTTGTTCCCTAGTTGATGCCAGAGATAATATTACTTGAGCCAGTAGTATTGTTTTCTTCAAATTGATTATTTAGTTTGGCTCGGAGTACCACAAGCGAAACTAGCGGCACCCACTTTGAGCAAAGCTTTCGCATACGTAATCCTGTAAAATGGTAAACACACTACCTTCTGATGTATTTACAATGTCAGCTAGCTCGCGCAACTTCAATTTGCGATCATTTGTAACCAATTTGTGGATTTGTGCTGGTACGACCACGTTTAAGTTCCGCAAACCACTTCCCTACCATTTGTTTTAATGCAGCAGAGTTCGGAAAATGTTTATCAGCCATTGTTCTGTTTCCGCTGTTTTTCAATGGGCCATCGACTCTTCTAAGAGATATAAACCACCCGGTACTAATGGCATCATACCTGCTGGCCTTCAAGAAACATCTGATATGGTGATTCCTTGGCTGTGGGGAATTTATTATGCTTGTCTTCAGTACAGTTTGGTGGAGGAAGGCAAGGGTTGTGTTTATCCCCAAAGCGGGAAAACCTTCTATTTCCACTGCAAAGGATCTCAGGCCTATAAGCTTGACATCTTTTCTTTTAAAGACTGGAGAGAAATCTGGATAACGAAATACGATCTAAATATTTTCCTACGCTTCCCTACGCTTCCCAACGCCTACACAAAGGGTCGGCCGACTGAGAATGCACTGGTTTCCTTAATAAAATGTGTTGAGAAGGCTTTGGAGAACAAACTTTACTCTCCAGCTACATTTATCGAAGTGGAAGGGGCTTTCAACAATGTCCATTCGAAGGCGATTGTTGGAGCTCTCAGAGCGAATGTGTGGTAAAGTTTGAGCAGGGTCTTTTCACTGAGAGGTTTATTACAGCCTCCATTAGTGAGGCTAAATTGGTAAGGGCAGTGAATAGAGGAACTCCACTGTGAGGGGTCTTCTCGCCTTTGCTGTGAGGCGCTATTGGGGAATCTGCAGCAATGTGGTTTTATGGTCTTTGGTCTTGTGGATGTCCTGGCCATTTTAGAGTCCGCATATCTTCTCATCGAGATGTAATCAGGCCTTCAAACCTGTTATGAAATGGTGCTTGTCGTGCGGTCTAAGCGTCAACCCCCATAAAACGGAGTTGATGCTCTTTAACAGACGATACAAGATACCTTTAATATGCCGATACTTGGTTGTACTTAACTCTCTCTGTCCACAAAGGTAAAGTATTTAGGGGTTATTCTTGACCCAAAGCTTACCTGGAGGGAGAATGTAATGGATAGGGTGCAGAAGGCGAACATAGCGTTTTACACTTGAAAGGGCCGTAGGCAGAATATAAAGACTTGGACCTGCCATCACCTACTGGCTTTATAAGGCCGTGGTAGAACCAACTCTACTTTACGGTGCTCATTTCTGGTGGACGGTGTGTAGATATCAGTGTTACTGTAAAGTGATAGACAGGGTGCGCAGACAAACTGCCATCCTGATCACCAGTGCACTCCGATCTACTCCAACCAAGACTTTATTTCCTATGCTAAGCTGGCTCTCTACCGAAGTCCTTCTCAAGCAGAGGGCTAAGTTGGTGGCGGTAAGGTTAAATGCAACTAACTCCTGGCCAAATCTGGACTTTGGTCATGCTGCGATTATTGGGGATCTCAGAAAACTTCGGATCGATTACATGATCCCACATAACTTTCTCGATAGTAGATTTTGCGAGGGAATTCTGATCTGATGGACGGGAGTTCCCTCAGAATGCCCTTGAGGCTTATACCGACGGCTCTAAGATGTAGGGCAGAGTGGGATGTGATATATTCGTAAGAAATTCTGACACTGTCTTATAGACTGCAGTATTATTGCAGTGTGTTTCAGGGGCAGAGGTTATGGCCATACTAATGTTGGATGGAGAGATTCTCTCTGAGAATCTTCTGATCTTTTCGGACAGTCGGGCTGCGATAAGGACTCTCGCTAATGTCACCTCGTCGTCTGTCCTAGTCCACAAATGCCGTAGGTTTCTTATGGAAATCTTGGTTCATTCGAAGGTAACTCTTATATGGGTTCCGTGATACACAGATATCGTCAGGAATTGCATTGCTGATGAATTGGGCCGAACAAGGGCCTCTAATTGGTGTTCCGATTGCCTCGGTTAAGTTGGATATTCTTCGGTCAGTTTATGTTGACGCTTAATATCGTTGGCAGCATGAGGGCACGTGCGATATTACCAGGCTCTGCTGAACCGACCTCGACGAAAGGAGGACTAAAAGACTTCTCTCCTTAAGTCGGGTGGCCATACACCCCACAATTGTGGTCCTAACGGGTCATTGTCTGATCGCGAGGCATGCTAATAGACTTGGAATTCCCTGGAATGTTTTTTGCAGGAGTGGTGGTTTCGAAGAGGAGGAGTGTTTCACCTTATATATCAATGTTCGGTTCTTGCTGGCAGAAGGCGAAGGTTCTTGAACTCCTACTTTTTGTCCTCTTTGACTGAACTCTCCAGGATAAGGATGGCCGCAAATGCGAGATTTTTTTTCTAGGCTAAATGGTTTCCTATGGCAACTGTTTGATCACCGGGTTGGCATTTGTGCATGTGGCATCACAATGGAGCAAATATCTGGGCTAAGTGGGACTCCTTCCTAACCTAACCTAACCTAACCTAACCTAACCTAACCTATGTATATATTTCATGTATAGCGTTTCTAAAACGCCTATTCATGCATTTTGTTGTATTGATAGCACTAAACTGTTTGTTGTCGTTGGATATGGGCAACGGTAGTCGGGTAGTCGGTAGCCGTGTTACCGCTGAAATAATTATTCTCATATGCACACATATATTCTATTTTTAACAGCTTGTAGTCGATGGACGGTAGCCTTGAATGTGTTTATAGCATAATGCTGCAAACATTACCAAATAAGAAGTTCCTAGGAACCCTAGGAACCAGAGGATATGATATATACACGCTTGTCTAATGGTCTAAAGGTTACTCACTTTACATTAGACTTCAGGCCAATAATAATTATTACAAACAAATTATCCAATTTATTCGTACCCCCAGCTTCTTTCTCTATTTCTGCAGACGAATCGTTTTTAATGATAAAATAAAATCAAAACAAAACAAGCGTTATGTACGAATATTTTATACATAAAACAGCCGGCATCGAAATCGTAACTAAAACAACATTTTACTTTTACTTGTACGTGTGCAAATATACATACACACATACATACATACATACACACACACACACATCTACAAATAATATTGTATAATTTTGTATATACTTCAACACAGTATATATTTCGTTTATATAAAGATTTATGTATATAATATACCGTTTTGTGCACGAGTGCATAAATACACGCACTAACACAACTAAAAAGAGTATAAACGAAGAAGGAGCAAGCACGTGCTTAGTGGTAATGACATACTTTTCGTGTAATCTAGTTTAACTCTCTGTTTATGTACAATATCGCACTTCGTTATTTCATACTTATTATTATTGTTATTGTTGGTGTTTAGTAGTAAAGTTATTGTAGATTTTCTCTTCTTCACCCTCTCTTTCTCTCTGCTACTCTCTCTGTTCCGGCTAAACAACGTCTGTTTATTAATTCTTTTTTTCTAATTTTCAAGGATAAAAACAACAGTTGGGCTACAACTCAACTTATATACGGAATAGCACGCTTACAATAATAAGTATCAAACAAAACAACCAACAACAACAACATTCATAATTATGGCAAATTATGGAAGAGCATCAGTTGCAAAATTAAGGCTTAAATTAGAGTATGATTGCAGAGTAAAAATGGATCGGAATAATGCTGAATGGGATAACGCAAGTTGAAAGGAAAATGTCGGTGAAAATGAAACACAATTGTTTGTGTTTTTCATAACCATGGAAGTATAAGAGTAACACACATAGCCACGTTTAGGATGATATAGGGGAAAGGGGGAAATAAAATGTGAATAATTTGCATATTTTTTGTCGCCTGTCACTTCCAAATTATTTATATTTACTACCAGGTGGGTCATTTAAAATTTTAAATTTAAAAATGCAATAAAACAAAAACGGCTTAAAATATTGCCAAACTAAATTTTGTGTTGTGAAGTACAATTATTCTGGTTAGAACTGAAGTATTATTTGGTTCATGTGGCCGCAGCGCCTGGCCTCATAGTATCACATTCGATCGGTCCAATTTTCGATAAATTTTTCGAGTGTATGGAGTTGTATTTCGGCATTGGTATCACGAATGTTAGCCTTCAAATACTTAATTGTCTCTGATTTGTCGGTATAAGACTTGACTTTAACGGCCCCCACATAAAATAGTCCAATGGTGTCAAATTTCAGCTTTTTGGCAGCCAACTGACATCACCATTTCGCCTAATCAAACGTCCATCAAACGTTTGATGCAATAAATCGATTGTGGCATGAATTGAGTGGCAAGTTACATCATCCTTTTGATGCCAAATATTGTTGATGCCAAAAACTGTTCACATCAATAGGTGTCTCCATCAGGGTGGACAAAAACCCGGGTTTAAAAAAAAACCCAATCCACCAGGTTTTATTGGGGTTTTTGATGGGTTTTTTGGGTTTTATTTCAAGTCGACAATATTTTTTGCTTGTTTATACAATCACGTTACTTTAGTATTTATGATGCAATTTTTCACTCTTGGCGGGATCAAGGCGTAATTGTGTGCTATGAGCTGCTAAAACTGTGATCGAAGCAGACTGCGATTACTTCGTTTGAATAGGGCTTTATGAGATAAACGGCCGGAATATAAAGACAGACGTGATTAAGTTATTCTTTTGCACGACAGCACTTGACCTCATTTCGCAAAAGTTTCAAAACAATTATTAGAAACGATTAAATGCCCCATTTGCCGTATTCTACGAACATTGCTCCGTTGGCTGTTGCGATGAATACAATATACCCACACCCCTTTACACAGGCTTCCTTTACATGGCATTTCGCTATAACACTTGTTTGTATTGTGGAACACATTCGCTTTAAGCGCAATCTACCTCGTTCTACGGTTAGAAAAACGTGGATTCTTCGTTTTCTAAAAAAGTATAAGGGAAGCAAACCCAACACATATTCATCTCGTTTAAAGTCATTTCGATTAACGGCCTGCATTTTCACAAACTATACAGGACGTGTTAGGGGATATGAGTTTATTCTTTAAAATGTCACGGAAATATTTCCTTTGAAGAAATACAAAATCAGCCTCAAAGTTGGTGTGCCTTAAAAGACGAGAAGTTTTTCTGAGACAGAATTTGGAAATTGAAGTGAGGAAAAGATGTAAGCAGTGATTTGATAAGCTTGTTAATTCCTTATCTTTTTGAGCCAAAAGAAACGGATTGAATTAACTTGTACTCCAAAAAAGTAAATCTTAATTATTTTTATTGTAAATAAACTGCGAAAACCTTTAAATAAAAGAAAACCCACCCGGGTTTTTTTAAAATATAATACCCAATAAAATATAATACCAAATAAAACCCGGGTGGTTTTAATTGGGAGTTATATTTAGAAAAAAAACCCGGGTGGGTTTTCTTTTATTTAGAGGTTTGGGCTGTCAACCCTGATCTTCATTGATCAATGATGCCTCCGCTCCACAAGCCGCACCAAACAGTCACACGTTATAAGTGTATTGGCTTACGTAAGACAATATTTGGCTTTTTTGAGCCCCAAATATAGCAATTTTGCTTATTAACGTACCCAGCAAGATGAAAATGAGTTTCATCCGAAAATATAATTTTTTACGCAAAACTCATCTATCGAAGCGAAAACGAAGCGGATGGTCATGCAGCCTCAACTATCGAACCAATTGTACTTTGTAAAGCCTCATACCGATATCCTTTGGCAGAATTGGACATAAACTGATGCATGAAATGTTAAATTCTTCAGAACCATAAGTTGATGTTGATGTATTCTCACGCACACTCTCAGACACAGCTTTGATATTTTCAGGTGAACGCACTGTACGAGCATGTTTACGTCTTGGCGCATCAACAATGAAACCAGTTTCACGAACTTCAACTATAAACTAGCGTTTACCGTGTACTGTTGGTCTTTCTCTGCGACCATATTTTGTACGATATTTCCGCGCAACTTCCGACCAGTTGTCTTTGCTTTGGTTATAAATTTCTAATAAATTCCAACGTTGCTCAAGCGTAAATCGTTTCATTTCGTTTAGTGCAGATAATGTACTGAATTTTGAGGCAGAATAGAATGACATAAGTATTGTCAGATTCGAAATAACCGCTATTTCAAATCTAAACCCATAGTTGGGCCACGCAATATACTAAATAAATATTTTTTTTCCATTGTTCCTCTTGGGAGAATATGGCTTCCACAAAGCATATCCATCTAACACGGTTTACAGCTGTTGACTTTGCCTCTCCCCATGTTAGGTTGTTCTGTCTCAGTTCTTGGATAGTTGTGCGTCTCCAGTTGTTTTTTGGTCGACCACGATTTCTTGAGTCTTGAGAATTCCACTCGAGTGACATTCTAGTGATACTTTCTGGATTTTTCGGATGGTATGACCGATCTATCCCCACTTTCTTTTCCTTATCTGTTTCAGTATGAGTTCGTCATTAGTCATACTCCACAGTTCTATGTTACTTATAGTGTTATTCCAGAATATTTTGCATTCTGGAGTTTCTGTCTTGTGTTATTCGATACAAGCCAGGTTTCGCTGTCACCCAGCAGTACCAATTTAACGCATGAGTTTAATATTCTGAGCTTAGTTCGTCTAGATATATGTGAGCTTTTTCATAATGACTGCAGTTATCCAAATGCCGCTCTCGCTTTGTTGAGCCTGTTATCTATTTCTGTTTCTGCGCCACCGTTTGTAATCATTGTACTTCCTAAATAGCAGAAGCTAACTACATACTCGACTGGCTGACCCTGTAGCATGATGTTTTCCGTACTCATATTGTTTACTCTCAAGGCCTTGGTTTTCTTGATGTATATCCCAACACTACGAGACAATCTTTCCAGGTCCTCCAGTTTCGACTGCATATTGGAAATCTTATGCGAGAGTAGACAAATATCATCCGCATAGTCCAAGTCTTCGAGTTGGCGTGAGGGACTCCATGTTATTCGAACAGACTTTGCTCATTATGTCATTCAGCACGATGGTGAATAGCTGAGGTGATAGTGAGCATCCTTGTTTAACTCCAGCATTGGTGTGAAATGGTTGGCTGATATTTCCGTTGTGAAGGACTGAAAATTCTGAATCCTCATACATCGCTCTAATTATTCGAATTATCTTCTCGGGTACTTTTTCGGTTCTTAGTTCTTTCCATATAGCCATTCGCCTGATCGTATCAAACGCTTTTTGGAAATCGACGAATAGTAGTTACAGCTTGTTCGTCTCGCTGTATATTGTCTATTCTACTCTGAAGCCTTTCCTATATTATGACTGCAAGTATCTTATACATGGTGTTAAGTAGAGTACTTCCTCTCCAATTTTTTAGTAGCTTTCCAATGATGCCCTTCTTCCACGTAGGAGGCAGCCTCTCCTCCTCCCATACTGATGTGATTTGAGGCAGCAGAAGTTCATTAAATAAATAATAAATAATTCAAAAGTTAAAGTTTTTGGAATTCATTTATAAGCTACAATATATGTAAACAATCTCTTTCTTCGGTGATTGGAACAGAAGAGGACTTTTTTCATCATACTACGCTTAATAATGCTAAACTACTCTGAAACTCTTCGTTTTTGTTATCATTTATTTTAACGCCTCATTAGGTGGTTACCAGCAGCTATTATGCGTAAAAACGCGTAGGGTCTCTGGAATACCTTCACACGCTTTGTGTGATTGAAATATCTGAGTGGATAATCTGGTTCCATATAGAATATGGCGGACGAGTTGTAAAAGAACCACTCGCCCACGGCAACAGCCGTTCTTACTCCTCCACTTCGCCATGGCTCAGACAGTGGTCGTTGTACCACAATCTTATCCTGCTGACATTGTTTCCAATCGGCCGGTGCCCAGTAAGTACAGACCAATTAGCGATGGATTGTTCCTCACCTCATACTTAGGCCAGGTCAACTTAGTGATCTCTTTGAACCAAACAGATTTCCACCTGCAATCTGCTCGATCTAAGTAGAATTCAAGTGTAGTACTCTTTAGCTGCACTAGTGTGGCTATCGAATTCGGCATTAGTCCACTCGATGCTGATACCGTGCGAGCCAACTGTCATTCCCATGTCCCGGCAGCCAAACAAAGGACGCTTCGGAAAAGAGAGTGAGGGCATTAGATGAGTCCTTGCACCATCTCACGAACTGAGAGGTGGTAATATTTGATCTGAAGGCAAGGATGGCCAATCGGCTGTCCACATAAATTAAATCATGCGTGTATACTCTGACGTCGAAGCCGTTAAAAGAATCAGCCCCATTTCTTTCAGAATGGGATAGGTTTCCTACGTCGAATTACCTGTCGAATTTGAGTTCGGTAGTGGTCGGTATAAGGTATTCCATTCGGGAGTTCATGCCATGAATTTGTAGCCAGATATACTAGTCAATCGGTAATAGATTTAATAACGCGTCAATAGCCGCGGAAGGACAAGTACACATCGCTCCTGTAACAGCAACTTAGAAAAAATTCAATACTTTTTCCAGCCTCCTGACGACCGTTGCCACCCCCTTCACCATTTAACCGGGCTATAAGTTAGTTTATGCCAGATTATAGATCCGTACATTTAGAGTACAACACTAGGCTACCGGGCTCGTCGGCAGTCGCACATTTTGCGTAAAGTATAGTAAGCCACCGTGGCCTGCTGAACTATATGCTCCATGTTGCATGTCAATTTTTAGTCCAGAATCATGCCCAAATGCCCAGTATGATCGTCTCCACATATTCTAAGGAGCCTGATAATTAGAATCATTTTCCTTCTAGTAAACAGCAGCAGATCGGTCTGGTCCGGATAAATGCCCAGCCCTCATCTTTAAACCCAAGCATTCAAGCTATCCAAAGCACAGTATATCACCTTACTCAGCACGCATCAGGATAGCAACACAGTTTGATGTAATTGCCGATAATTCCACTGAGCGTATGTGTGATATTTATGAAGTAAAACAAAATAAATCGCTTATACGACACCCATTACATACAATTACAACAAAATATTATTATTTTTAAAACTTTCACTTAATTGGGAAATGAAACGTAGATGATCTTTGAAGTTAGTCGAATATAGCGCATCTATAGTGGTTATCTATGGTAGAAATTTTTTTCCATTTGTTATTCCATATTACGTCTGCGAAAAACTTTTCGTCTTTTAAGGTACTCCATCTCTGAAGCCAATTTGATGATTTGATGATTGCGTTTGCTTTCCGTACACTTTTTGTTCGAAACGGTGAACCCAGGCTATTTTAACCGAGAAAGACGTAATTTGCGGCATAAAGCGAATTTGTTCAATATTTCAAATAGGCCGTTATAGCGAAATGCCGTATAGAGATAGGCGTATAAGCTTGTATGATGGAGTAACGTTCGGTGAATACGGCGGAAGCGTCATTTAAGTGCTTCGAATAATTATTTTGAAACTTTTGCGACGTGTGGCCGGGTATTGTCGTGCATAAGAACAACTTAATCATGCCTGTTTTTATATTTCGGTCATTTTTCTCATAAAGCATGGTTTAAACGAAGCTATTACAGTTTACCAAAATTAAGCAGCTCATAGCTCCCATCGAGAGTGCAAAATTATGTTATAAATAGTAAAACAGCGTAATTGTATTAAAAAGCAAAAAATATTGTAGACTTGAATCAAATTTGGAAGCAGTTATAAAACCTATCAAAAAACTCAATAAAACCTGTTGGGTTGGGTTAAAAAAAACTTGGGTTTTTTCCAACCATGGCACGAATAGATACATTTCCGAGTTAAGCTTAATAACATCATCGGCGTAAACCACCGCCCTAGAGACAATATCCTCGATTTTCATTTATTGTGTTTTAAATTCTCTATTGTGAATATTAAACTACTCGCTTAAGTATTTCACTCTACATACACAGTACATACATATAAACGGAGTGGCGTGATATAGTGGTTAGAGCGAACGCATAACAATATAAACGGCCTAGGTTCGAGCCCCAGCAGAGGACATGAAAATAATTTTTTTTTTAGTTTTAAGTGATTAGTTATTTACGACGTGTAGCCAGACACGTCCAGCCCACCTGGGTCCAGTAATGATACCACTGTGATACCCATCAGTAATCCAGAAAATGGACAACCTATAAGTCCACGTGGCGATGCGATCCGAACCAATCAGACGCATGTACAAAAGGAGAGATCTTGCAGATATTCACACCGGCCAGACGCGACAAGCCATCCAGAAACGGACTGCCAAGGAAAGTGATTACTTCCAGTTCTATCTACAAAAAAAAGCACCCCTGAACTTCGAGCTTGACGTCTGGCGATGATGACAAACATAAGGCAAATGATTAGAAAAAATAAAAGCCACTTACTGCGAAAAAAATTATAATGCCACTTGGCAAGGATTTGCACCACTATACAATCATATGGAGGGGAGCTACAGTGGATAAATCATATACTTAGCTTGAAAACCAACTCGATTAATGAAACTGAAGCAAAGCAATGAATGCTTTGTGGAAACCCAATAATTAAATTAAATTATATAATTAATTAAATTAGAAATAAAATTTAAAAAATATATATTTTATTATATGACTTAATTCTCCTTTTTGGTGGACTTTGTAAGGCCATATATTTTACTCATTTTTTGGGTAAGATGATAGACTGTCGAAACTGAAATCTCTTATTGGGTGTAGAACTTTTCCAATTTGCTGCGGAAGAAGCCTCACAAATCAACTTAAGACTCAGTTGTAAATGGTGTTTTTTATAGAGGTATAGAACTTTAAGTTGCAATGAAACAACGATGGATTATTCGATTGACATGCATTTTATTTATCCGAAAGATAATCTTGTGGCATTACATTTTAAATATGATTTCTGGCATATGACCGCCACGGCTGGCGCGGATGTAGTCCAATCTGGACGTCCAGTTTTTTATGACTTTTTCCAACATTTGTGGCCGTATATCGGCAATAACACGGCGAATGTTGTCTTCCAAATGGTCAAGCATTTGTGGCTTTACCGCATAGACTAATGACTCTACATAGCCCCACAGAAAGTAGTCTAGCAGTGTTAAATACAAGATTTTGGAGGCCAATTCACAGGTCCAAAACGTGAAATTAGGTGGTCACCAAACGTGTCTTTCAATAAATCTATTTTTTCACGAGCTGTGAGACATGTTGCGCCGACTTGTTGAAACCACATCTCCTGGACATCGTGGTTATTCAATTCCATCAATTCCATCTGACCACCATCGTTTTTAAAAAAGTACGCACCAATGATTCCACCAGCCCATAAAGTGCACCAAACAGTCAGTCTTAAAGATTACCTTCACTCCAAATGCGGCAGTTTTGTTTGTTGAAGTAGCCATTCAACCAGAAGTGCGCTTCATCGCTGAACAAAATTCGCTTATGAAAATCGGGAACAACGGTAATCTCGTTTTGGGCCCATTCGACGAATCTACGCCTTACGTGATGATCGTTTGGCTTCAATTCTTGCATGAATTGGATTTTGTAATCACGCAAACCAAGATCCTTCCGCAAAATCTTCCATAAAGGGGATGAACACAGATCCAATTCCTGTGCTCGATCGCGGATGGACTCATTCGGGTCTTCCTCAGCTGCAATAGCTTCTTCTGAACGCACCGCACAGCGTCTCTGGGAATGCGAGTTATCAATAAGAGTAAACGTGGTGCGAAAACGTTCCATGGTTAATCGAATTAACTGCTCTGATGAACGATTATGTCGACGATAAAACAGACGTAGTGCGCGATACGTTTTCCACACAGAACCATTATTTTCGAAATAAAATTGCGCTATTGGCAAGCGTTGTTCAAGCGTGAGTCTATTCATGATGAATTGCCAAACCAAACAGAGAACGAATCACTTGACAGCTATGAAATCGGTCGCCATCTTGAAAAGTAATGATAACTTAAAGTTCTATGCCTCTGTAAAAAAGACGCTTTATTTACATAAAGATTTTCTCATCATATGTATCCTATTAATTCTCTTACCTTTTCTTTAAGTTATTAGAGCCTAAATTTAATTACGTTTTGATTTTCTTTTTTCAAATTTTTTTATTTTGTTAATCTCTTTTCTTTTTAAAATAAAAATAAATACAAAATTTTTTGCCACCAATAATAATAAAAAAAATAAAAATTCGTCAGCATCACAGTACAAATATTTGATACAGAGGTGGTAGTATACGTAAGTACACTTCAAGTTGGTATGTCTGTGAGTATTGTGTGAACAGAAAAATTATTTATGGTTTTCAGTCTTTTTGGTTATTTCTTGATAAGTAAAAAAAAAATTTCCCTTTTTTAATACTGAGTCCCTCTTAATCCTTTTCGTTCGTTGGAAAATTTATTATTAAAACGGCAAAAAGTTGTTTGTGCCTGAATGAAAATGAAAAATGTATTAAATGAAATAATAAAAAGTGGAAAAAAGCTATAAAATGAAATTTTCGTTATTATCTGCAGAGACTTGTAAGTATAGTAGCCAGACAGAATGCAAAAAAGCAATTAAAGTGTCATACATATGGTATGTATATGGCATGTAGGTATGTGTGAATATAAAACGAATTTCATATTTGAAAAGTGGCTATATAATGAAACATATTTTATTAATTCAGACGCATTTCATAGTGTTTTCCATTGTCATTGTGGCTTGTAAAATAATTTATTTTGTAGAAATCTATACAAATGACAAAAACATATTATACTAAGCCAAGCGAATTATTTTAAAGTTATCGTTGAAGTTTGAAACACTCATAAGTATTTATATAAGAGATCGAGTTAATAAGTTGAATTGTTGAATTAAAAATTTTAAAACTTGGATTTATTTAACGGTAATTCAACGGTGAAGGATTTTGAAAAAAATGTAAAACCATATAAAATGAACGGAATCATCATCATTTCCATGGAAAGAGAAGGCTACAAATATATTAATTCCCATAACATTCCGTGAAGGTACATGGACTGCACCAGATTCTATTTCTAGACTCATTGAAATGGACCTACAGTTTAACGCCGGATCCGAACGGCAAATGCATTAGAGAAGTTTTCAATAGTAGTAATACTCATAACCAGTTACTAGCTAATGTTATGAGGTCATACCGCTGTTCAAAAACTTTTTCTTTTTTTTATATGGTCTGGCTGCGAATTGAACCGTCAACCTTCTGGTGGGTAGGTGGGTGTCTTACCTACCAGACCACAGCGGCACACGAAGGCTACCAAGCATTCTGGATATTTCACAAGTGGTGATATTGGTCCACTTGTGTTCCATCCTGCTCAGTGCCATTTTATCCAATTAAACCGACGACGCACATAGAGTGACATACATGTTCCCCTGTACGAGGGACAGAGAGGAAGCTGTAATAGCGCACTCATCAGCACCTCGCATGACTTGAAACCCATATCATTTCGACATGATAAGCATCGGGTAGTCCGAGAGACCCTGGGGTCCAGATCATTAAAATAAAAACAACTGGAAAGGAAACTCCGCTTTTAAAAATAAATCGCTGGATGAAATATTAGCACGTTGTGTTTTCGAGGAAGATATGTTTAAGGCAATAAAAAAGTCGAACGTTATTCCAGCATATTTACTTGCCAGACATTACAACATGGTAACAAGGATTAAGAAGAATTTTATTTTAATAAAAGAACCGGTTAACCGGTTATTTGATTAATTTTTAACCGAAAACTGATTATTTAAAATTTAAAATTTTCCAATTATTTGAAAACCGGTTTTTTCAAGAAATTCGAATAATCGATCTCCCTAATACAAACAACATATGCATGAAACGGTTAATGCGGATTCTGCAAGTATTGCACGAACCCTAAAATGCAGTTGCCCAACTTTATTGAGTAATAAAACACCTTGGCCTTCTATAATTGCTTTTGGGTATCTAAAGTGTTGTGCTAGATCAACGTGTCGCTCACTATTACGAAAAATCCATTTGCGGTTGAACAACACCAAATACTCTTGCGAAGTTGCCACACGATTGCGTTTGTGGTCGATTGTCAGAAAATACAGTATCCATGTTAAAAAAGCCAGTGATCATCGAAGATTGAAATCACTAATCCATGCAAGATTAATATGACTTTTACCATCTCTTATCTCGTATATTTTTCAACTGTAAACTGGCCCACCAACATTCGAAACATATTCGACATCTTCCGTACTTGTATGGCGACAATGAAGTTCAGTAAATCACTTTTTTACCGTTGAAGTTGAAGGTATGCAGTATTTATCAGGCTTAGCCTTGATTTGGCTCATGATTTTTTCTAACAAAAGCTAATGCTTAATGAGCACATTAAATGGACTTTTTCCACTTTATTCTCAGTTCACGCTGTATTCTGCTAGTAATTGTTTGGCAAACAAAGAGTTTACTAATGAAAAATTTGAATAAAAAGCGTTATTTTTTATCTTTAAATTCCTTCATATACTTACTATATATTCAAAACTTAAATATCTGCAACATTTTTTAAAGTCGAGTAAGATTTGGTATATTTTATTTGAATATTGTGTGTATCTCTAAATTGTTGTTGTGGTGCATACATATATGTACATATGGTATGTAAACTACACACACATAGAAAATAAACAAATGGCGTTTCAAAAATAAAAAATGGCAACAAGAATGAAAAGGATATAAAACTCCCACAATGTTCTTCACTCAACATAAATACATACATACATACATACATATAACGTACATAAAGGGTCCGCCATCTAACGATTTTTTCAACTAGTGCTTATTTCGTGAATGGTAACACTTAGCTCAAGTCTGATTTGACAGATAATTACTTTTATCCTTCCGCTGAACGAATATGGTTGTGTATACGCTGGAACAACGCTGGGAATCTGGGCCTGCGATCGACTTACAGAAGATGCCGATTTTGCCAAAAAAAATCATCTTTTCAGATGAAGCTTATTTTGATCTTGGCGGGTATGTAAACAAGTAAAATTGTCGAATTTGGGCCACAGAAAATCCGCACGCATACATTGAAAAGCCGACACACCCAAGACGAGTCACTGTTTGGTGCGGATTTTGGTCCAGAGGCATAATTGTGCCATTTTTCTTCAAAAATGAGCAAGGAGTGGCCGTTACAGTCAATGGCGATCGTTATCGGGCCATGTGAACGAATTGTTGTTCACAAAAATTGAAGAGGAGGATATTAGCAACATTTGGTTTCAACAGGACGGCGCTACGTGCCACACAGCCGAAGCTACACTCCATGATTTGCGCCCTGTTTTGAAGATCGCATTATCAGCCGCAGAGCTGATGTTGTTTGGCCACCTCCGAGCTGCGACTTGACACCGTTGGGCTATTATTTGTGGGGTGCCGTCAAAGAGAAGTGTTACGCCTACAAGCCAGAGACAATTGACGCTTTAAAGGACAATATTCGTGAAGCCGATCGTGTAGGCTACTGCATGGCCAGCCAAGGCAGCCATTTGAATGAAATTATTATCCATTATTAACCGGAAGAATTGTACTTTCAAATAAAAAAAGAAATTTGAGAAAATATTCAGTAGCTTTTTTTATAGTTTATTCAAAAAAAAAAATAAAAAATAAAACTTATTTGGCGGACCCTATACATACATTCATATTATGTATGTACTTATATTTGAGCATTTAGAGTAAACTCGTATAGTACAGTTTAGGTTCATACATAATAGGGTGTTTTTTAAGAGCTTGAGAACTTAAAATGATAATGCAGGACAGAAATGTTGTTGAAATTATTTTTTTTTATTGTAAACTGCTAGATAATTTCGTGACATTTATTTTTTAAATATGATTTCCGGCATATGTCCGCCGCGGCTACGAGTTACATGGTCCATTTGATCAGGGGTCTCCAGATGGTTTTAATTTCGGTTGATTTACAAGAATCAAGAAAAAACATTTTTTTTATGGATAATGTATTCCTTACAAAAGTTACATGAAAAGTTTTAAGTGTATTTGTTCAATCGCTTGGTTTATCTAAAGAGATTATGTATGATCGAGTATGTTCTATAATCCGAATTCACTCAAAAGTGGATAACTTCAGCATTTTTGATGTTTGGTATTTCACATCTTCATGGCTTTATTTCAATTCGGGTGGCTGAGCATTGGTAAAAGTAAAACGAATGGGCTTTTATTATGTATATGTGATAAAATTATTAACAAAAAGATTATGTTGGTTTTAAGATCAAAGTTTTAGTATTCACTTTTTCAAACTAAGCTGGCTGGAAAGGGGTATGTAAACACAAAGAATTTTAAATACTTCTTCTACTAATTTTTGTATATGTATTTGAAAATGATAACACAATTAATATTGTTACGAAAATAAAAATACAACACTGCATTATGGGATTTTGTTATATTTTGTGTCACTCTGTCAATTTAGCAGCACTGCTACATCAACCATCTTTACGTTATATTTGAATTAACGGATACGGAAATAGAAGGACCTTCCTGAACCTTCAAAAATGTAGGCAATTATGCATATAAAGGGCTTCTTTACCTACACGTCACTTAGTTATCGTTTGGCTGTCAATAAACAAAGTTGTGTTAAAGCGAAAATAAAAGTGTTGTATAAACGAATATTAAGTGTTGTATTAAGACAAACAGTATAAAAAATATAGTGAAGTAAACAAAGAAACTGTAACAACAATAAAGTGGTTTATTTTTATTTTAACGCTATTTAAATGAAACCACACGTTTTAAAAATGTTAAAACGTAACAATATTATTGTTGTTATCCTACTGACCAGGTACTTTTGCAAGACCCATAGGATATATTTGCTCCTTTCGGTTTATATAGACACCAGTAGATCCAAAACCATATTGGTGGATATATGACATCCACTGAGACCTTATGTCTATGTAAACATTTCCATCTAAGAAACTCCCGTAAGAAATTTCAGATCCCTAGTGATGAATTGTGTAATAGAAATAAAAGCCAGCTTGGCATTTACCGCAATGACTGCCCGTGGTCCTTTCCCAGATGCATAAATTAACTTAAACAACCTGTTTTGAAGTATTCTGAGTTTCCCATCAAACGACCAGGACACCATAGACTCATCCTATCGTCGACAAAACTACGACTAAATTTACCCGATGTAAACTTACCCCTATGTAGGTGTGCCTTAAGTGCTTTAATGCTATACCTCATCAGCCAGATTACTGGTTAACAGGGATGGCTGCTTACTAGAGATGACACGTTATCACTTCGCTACACTGAACCTCATCGCCAGTTCAGTTACATTTATGTCTTCTACCACCTCGATATTATCTTCAAAATTAATTGATGCATATGAGGAATTTGCTGTTTAAAACTATACTGGTTTATTATGCCCGCGTCAGCAAGTCACCTGCAGTTTTGCTCGGCGTGCTACAGAAAGGCGAATTAATTAAAACTGAAGTACGTCTGGTATCCAGAGTAGGCACACTAGCGGCTAAGTACCCCTTGGCCATTAATTTCTCTGCCTATGCTGTTCCACTTTAGTTTAGAAGTACCGTTTAAAAGAAGCGTCCAGCTCCCGCATAATCAAGTTTGTACTCACACGGTTACTGGCTAAAGATGATAGAGATCACACTTCTGTACGCGTTTTCAGATAGCAGGACTGTACTTTGTGTTAACCCAATGATTAATCTTAACATAGTCCCCGAATACCCATACAGCAAACCGCCAGCGATGTTTACTTTGGTCATGCACAAGTACAAGTCATTAGGAAAGGATCTCCGCCCTTCACACTTTAGAAACCATAGTACGGAGAGTAGGCGAGACTGCCTAAAGGCAATGGTTTGAGCACGTTATCAGTGACCGCCACTCGGTGGAGTTACTGCCATCTTGTGTAGTTGACCATAAGAATCATCCACTGACTTTACTTTACAGATCCACAGAGAACAACTACGATAACACAAACGCTCCTGGCATTTTAAAGCAAAATTTTTAAAGAAATAAATATATTATATCGTCAACAGCTGATCAAAATATTATTGTTTATGGTTTCTGTCAATAAAATTTCTTAGACAAACAAAAAAAAAAAAATAATCGAATAAACAAAAACGTGCGGATTTGACAACACCAGTTAGAAATTATGGGGATACAAAAAATTTTGCGTTTTCTAAACGAGTCAAAATCTGGAACATACCCGTATAAAAAATAAACTTTTATAACATGTGTTCGAAAAATTTCGTTTACAAATTTTACCAATAATGAAGCAGTTTTTTATATAGCGCTGGCCAAAAACTGAGATCTAAACGGCTCTTATTTGGTAATAAAGCCCGTTTCAGATGTACCATATCAATGGCTAAACATGCAAAGACTTCTTATTTTTAAGCAGTAGTTCTTAGTTTAATTAATTCAAATATTTGTACAAAAAGAAGCAACCTCTCAAACGAAAATGGTTTCAAGTGCTGTTTTTTGCAAACAACTAACACGTTTAATCCACTGTAATTGCTGCTATTAAACATTCAAATTATAAAAATTGATAATGTTAATCCGGTTTAAGATCTGCCATTAAACATTCAAATTATTAGACTAACTGACAAACGCGTGAGTTAACACTGATTTAATTACGTTTTTCATATCTCCATTCAAATTTAAATTTGCATCAGCAAGAGAGTTGTCTAGAGATCGAAACAAATGCATCAAAACTTTACAGACAAGCTCACAAGGATGTGAGTGTTCAGGCAGTGGCCAGTTTATAACATTTACGTACTTCAATTTAGATAACTGCTATCAAAAGACGTTAGGTTGCACAAGCTGAGTATGAACAATTCCCTTTTAATCCCACCATACATACAGCATTACCTTTCTTGATATAAAGTCCTGGCTTTGCCACCGTTCACATTGTCGTACCACTTCTTAGCACCCGTGATAAATCAGTGTTGTAGTGTTGCCTGATGATATAAATATTATCAGCCACTTGGTAATCCAAGTGTATCGGAAACAAATATTTTTGATTGTCAAGATTTTTAAAAATCAAAAATTTTTTCTATAAAAGTCAAGAATTATTCAATGTTGAATCTCGCAACCCTAATTCGATCTGCCCATTATAGCTGACCGTGTAGCTTGGATATTAGTTTGCAATGTGTCAAGAGTTACTGGTTGACATAGCCACATAACAAATAATCCAGAGGCTTTAAGTTTTACGCACGAGGAGCCAGTGAATAAAATCACTTCATGTTAGAAAGTTTCCAAAAAAAAAATTATTTTTCAACAAACCGTTTGTTAAGCGTGCTGTGTTGTAAGTTAAGTAGTCTTGCTGGAACCAAATATCACTGATGTTGAGCAGATTATTTTTTGAAAACAAAAATTCAGTCGGCATGCCACAATAGTGCAAGCCATTTACCGTAACGGCAGCTGTTCGCTCATTTCTAAAGAAATAGAGACCGATAATGCTGCCAGTGTGTAAATCGTACCAAACAGTCAGTTTTAATGGCAATTTTTCTTATTAACGTAGCCACCTCAGCATAAATGAGCATAATCGTAGTGCAAGAAGTGCTCTCTGAACTTCGCGAATAGATTTATTTCTTTCAAAGTGAATTTCTACCATTTGGAGGCGTTGTTTAGGCGTTAAACGTTTCATGATTTGTCAAAATATTTTGACATTCTCAGCTATCAAGTCATAGTTATCGATATCGCTAGTTGTCACACAGCTAAAAAAACACTCTATACTCGTACATAAACTCACTTGTGTATAAAGTAAAATAAAACAGAAAAGTGTTTTACACGCATTTGAATATACCCAGCGAATTTCGGATCAAAAAAAGAAATAAATCGATTGATTTCTTATCTTATTCCAGAGCTTGTACAAATGACGTATTTAAAACTTAACTTGAAAATTTTCAATAACTTTAGTCTATGCCTTGTTTAAGTCTGGCGACAGATTCGATATACCGAGTAATAAAGGTATAAGAAGCAGCGAAATGGTTTACTTATTTTCGATCTAATAATTTTGATGTTGTGGGTGGCGTGGTGTAGTGATTAGAACGCAGGCAGACAACACAAATGGCCCAGGTTCGAATCCCAGCTAAGGGTATGAAAAAAAAATTAATTGCGGTTTCGAGAGTTTGTTAAAGAGGCTTCAACCTCCGTCCAGACAATTCTATCTAAAGAAGACCCCTGATCTTTCCAGCTTATTTCCGGCGATGATGACAAACATCAGACGAATGATTAGGAGCAAACGTCACTTGCTGGGAAAAAAATTACAATGCTAAGTAATGATCATCACCACTACATAAAAAACATTGGAGGCGAGCTACTGTGTGACTCTAAGTAATGGATGCTTTGTGAAAAGCCAATATGCTCCTTAGAAGAGTTTGGCGGAAAAAGTTTTTTTGGTTTTAAAGATAAAACTTGCTCTGGTCGGCCAATCTAAAAACAATTCAATTACACCATGAAAAAAATTGAGAACGACCCCCACATAACCCGCGTTTACATTTTGACGAAAGCTGGATACACAAATAATCTCTATGAAATGGAATTTCCATCTGCGAACCATTGCAAAAATTGAATTAAATCGAATCATATCTGAAGCGAATGATTACGAGCAATGGAAAGTAGATCACGTACGAGGAGAAGATTACGTGCGACCTGACATCACCACTTCGGCTAATTAAACGGCCATCAAACGTTGGACGCAATAAATCGATTGTGGCATGGGATGTGTGGCGAATTGCTCCATCCTATTGAAACCAAACATTGTTCACATCAATACCACGAAGAGCGGGCATGGAAAAATCGTTTATAATGGTGCGATAAGTTTCACCGTAGTGGTGGCGCCGTTCTCATTTTTAAAGAAATATAGGCCAATGTTGCATCCGCTCCACAGTCACTCGTAGTAGGTACACTGGCTTTTGTAAGACCAAGTTTGGGTTTTCTGAACCATAAATACCGCAATTTTGCTTATTACTCGTAACGTACTCATGAAGATGAAAATGAGCTTCATGCGAAAAAATGATTTTTTTTTTGGAAAAATCGGCAACATCCTGCTGAAGCGAAAACGTAGCGGATGGTCATACAGCTTCAACTCCTGAAACTTTAACTTTGCAAGGCGACATACCGTAATCTTTTTGCAAAATTCGACATAAACTGGTGCCTGAAATGTTCAATTCTTGAGAACGATAACGAGTTGATGTTGATGGATTTTCACGCACATTCTCAGCCACAGATTCAATACTTTCGAGTGTACGCATTGTACGAGCACGTTAACTTCGTGGCGCATCAACAATGAAACAAGCTTCAGGAACTTCAGCAATACATTTTCGTATACCGGGCACTGTTGTTCCTTCTTGTGAGCAAATATTGTACGACGTTTTCGGACAATTTCCGACCAATTGTCTTTGTCTTGGAAATAAATTTCCAATAAATCTCAACGTTGCTCAAACGTTAATCGATGCATTTTGTTCATTGGGGATAATATATTAATTGTCTCTGGTTTGTCGGAATAATACTTGTCTTTAACGGCTACACACAGAAAGTAGTGCAACGGTGTCATATCGCAGCTGATATCACCATTTCGGCTAATTAAACGGCCATCAAACATTTGACGCAAATATCGATTGTGACATGAGATGTATGGCAACAAACATCATTCATATCAATACCTTTATGAGCGGCCATATAAAAATCGGATACGACTAATGGATATGACTAATGATGTCTGAGCTCCAAAAGTCGTACATAACAGACACTCGTAATATGTGTATTGGATTCTGTTAGATCACGTTTGGGTTTTATCAGCGTAAATACGGCAATTTTGCTTACTAAAATACCCACCAATATTAAAATGAGCTGCAACCGAAAATATGTTTTTTTTTTATATTTTTTTTCAATTTCCAACCAATTATCGCTGTTTTGGAAATAAATTTTTCAATAAATCCCAACGTTACTCCATAGTAAATCGATTAATTTCGTTCAGTGGAGATAATATACTGAATTTCGTGACAGAATAGCATAACGTAAGTATTAGCAGATTGAAATTAATCGTTGTTTCAAATTTAATTAAAAATTAAGATTTTTTCTATAAATTTCAAGGATTTTCCAATGTTAAATCTGGCATCCCTAATACTAGATCCCTCCAATCTATGATGATCTGAGAGAGTTTAACTGGGAAGATGAATTAACATCATTAAACCTGGGCCTTTCATATTCAGATTATTTTTTTGATTCGATATTTGCAGAACTCTCTTTATGGTATAAAATTAAATTCGTTAAAGGCCTGCAAAACGTAATTTTATCAGTTTTTTTTTTTTTTAGGAAGGAAATATTCACAGCCAAATGATAACTAACTCACCAACCACAATGCGCCATCTTTTTATAGTATTTCATCCTTAGTTTCAAATGTTCTAGTACAGACACGAATCTTCGATTTATCGACGTTAATTCAAATAGTCTCAAACAACTTTATAAACACAAAAAGGAATCAAACTGGAAACTCCATCAGACTTGCGTATGGTAGCACCTTTTTGGCAGTTATTAAGCCTTGACACAAGCCAATAAATTTTTATAGCTAAAAGCTCATAATAAGTCCTTGATGTGGTGAATTTTGTCTTCAGCATTTTTATTTTCGTGACAATATAAATCATCCCTCAAAAAGTGGGCAGAATTGAAAAAGTGGGAATGTTACTGAAGTTACTGAACTTGGTATAAACGATTTGGTAGTTAATACAAATGATCAGTTGAAAAGTGGGCTAATTTGAATTAGCGGGTATGGTACCTCCCATATAATGTAACTGCTGATTTTTGTATATCCTGAGAACGTATAAAGCGGAAGTTTCTGAATTTAGGCTAAATGACTCGATAATTAATACAAATAATCAGTAAAGAAGTAGCAAGAATTGTATAAGTGGATGTGGCATCTCCAATAGATAATTGTTATTAATTTTTGTATATCTGGAGAACGGTAATAATAAAAGCTTCTAAATTTGGTCAAGACACATCATCAGTTGGACGAGATTGAATAAGTAGGCGTGGCAGCTACCATTCATATTAAAAATATAATTTAACTGTTAAAGTTTCACGATCTATTCATATCAGTCAAAAACATAGTGAGTGAGAGAGAGAGAGGGATTGTAAAAGCGAGTATTGCACAGAGCTCGCCGGGTAAAAGCTATTTTTTATATATTTGTTCTTATCTACATAACATATCTAAAAAAAAGTTGTCTTGAGAAATACATTTTATAGGTATAGAACACAAAGCCTCCCAGCCACGCGAGAGGGGTTACTCTCCTTTACAAACAAAATATTTATAGACTGACAAGCCAACCTTGGCCGAGAAATACACTGTTTTGACTACTGTATGGTTTCTGGAGTGTTTGATCTAAAGTTAAAAAATGGCACAACAGCTTAATCAGAATATTTTCAAATACCTATGATAGGAGAAAAGAATTTGTGTCAATTCACTTCCAATTTAAAGTTAAGCCAGTATGTTTGCTTGGTTCGTACGTAAAACAGTAAACTCGTACATATATACTTATACATTTATACATACATATACTCTTTGTATGTATATTCAAATGTGAAAAATTAAAAAGAAAAAAATCATTGGATGTCAACAAAACACTACTTTAATACACACAACCCGGTCTTCGTAGCCCTAAACCATAAAAAGGAATATAAACGCAGTCACATGGATATGCTGCTGCCATACATAACCTTACACACCCATGTACACACACATATGTATTTACATACATGTCTCCACTATTTTACAGCACACTCACTCACAGAAACAGGCTAACAATACCAACACTTTTAATCGTAAGGACAAAAAAGAACAATCAAAAGGCAAGAAAAATCCAAAATAAAAAATGAAATGAAAAAATTTGAAAAGAAAAATTTAAAAAAAAGGGAAAATGTTAACGAAATCCCACCATCATCAAAACAATATTCTTTGAATAATGAAAATAACCAGAAAGCAACCCTCAACTAAAAGAAAACAAACAACAAACGAATAAAATTCCTTTTTTTAATAATTTCAAGTGAAGTTTTGCATACAAATTTCATTTTCTGTAAAACATTACCAAAAACAAAACCGAATATTATTGTTACGGAACTTTTATTTTTGATAATAAGGTTTGCCTTAAGTGTCTATCCGATTTTGAAGAGTGTGTGCAAGTAAAGTTCTGAGGTAAGGCAAATAGGATGCTTAAAATGCGTATGAAACAAACTTCATTATTTTTTTTCCTAAATTGTTAAATCCATAAGTGACCTCTTGTGTAGTGTTGACATCATATTACACTGTACTCATGTATGTATATAGTATTTAAATCTTCCATTCCTTTATAAAGAGTCCGCCAAATATTTTTTTTTTTTTTTTTGAAAATGCTATAAAAAAACTATTGAATAAATTCTCAAATTTCTTTTTTTATTTGAAAGTACAATCCTTCCGGTTAATAATGGAAAATAATTTCGTTCAAACGGCTGCTTCGGCTGGCCATGCAGTAGCCTACACGTTCGGTCCAATTTTTAAGCACATTATCGATTGTGTGCAGCTGTATTTCACCAATGGTTTCACGAATATTGTTCTTTAGAGCGTCAATTGTGTCTGGCTTGTTGGCGTAATACTTATCTCTGACGGCACCCCACAAATAATAGTCTAACGGTGTCAAACCGCAGCTCAGAGGTGGCGAAACGACATCAGCTCTGCGGCTGATAATGCGATCTTCAAAAACAGGGCGCAAAACATCAATTGTAGCTTTGGTTGTATGGCACGTAGCGCCGTCCTTTTGAAACCAAATGTTGCAAACAGTAACTCATATTGGGTGTATGGAGTTTTCAATGTATACGTGCTGGTTTTCTGTGCCCCAAATGTGATAATTTTGCTTGTTTACATACCCGCCAAGATCAAAATGAGCTTCATCTGGAAGGGTGAATTTTTTTGGCAAAATCGGCATCTTCTGTAAGTCGATCGCAGGTCCACTTAGCGAAGCGAAAACGCATTGGATACAACCATATTCGTTCAACGGAAGGATAGAACTAATTATCTGTCAAATAAGACAAGAGCTAAGTGTTACCATTCACGAAATAAGCACTAGTTGAAAAAAAAAAAACGTTAGATGGCATACCCCTCATATCCTAATCAGATATTATGTGTTTTAGTCGTAGTGATCGGTGCAAAGCGAATAAAAATGAACCATATTAAGCAAAATGTGCTTATACAACATTTGTTTTCTTTGCAAATGTGCAAACTACTTTTTTATGTCCATATGGATACGTTTTAACATTTTCAAAAGGTTTTAGTTCTTTTAAATTGCGTAAAATAAATAAAATGCAGCAAAATTGATGTTTTACTTTACGGCATTTTTTTTTTTTTTATTTCGTCACTTCTCCAGGGAGCTTATTGGCTGTCCAGAAAGCATTCATTCACTGCTTTGTTTTAGTTTCATTCATCAATACAATTTACAAACTAAGTGGATGATTAAACCACTGTAGCCACTTCCATATCGATTGTGTAGTGGTGGTGATCTTTACTTTAGCATTGCAATTTGTTCCACTAGGCCGCATTTGTTCCTGATCATTCGTCTGATGTTTGTCATCACCGTCAAAAGAAATCTTGTCGGTCAGAAGGCTTCTTTGTTATTTTTTAGATGTAGTTGTCTGGAACGAAATTTGAAACTTCTTTATTAAACATTCGAAACTATAATTATATTTTTTTGATACACCCTCTGCTAGGGCTCCAACCTGTTATGACTCAGTTTCTTTAATAAATTTGATCTTTCAAGCTAAGTAGTTAATTAATCCACTGTCCGCCATATGATTTTGCGTAGTGGTGAGGATCCCTGCTAATTGGTGGTGATCTTTACTTTGGCATTGTACTTTTTCCCAGTAGGTGGCGTGTTTTCACACTCATTACTTTGATGTTTGTCATCATCGCCAGAGGTATGCGGAGATGTCAATGTGGCTTCTTATTTATTTTTTTAGATGCAGTTATCTGGAGTAAAGTTGAAGCCTCTTTATTAAATATTTGCACCCAAAACTAAATTTTTCTTCTTCTTCTCTGTTAGGGCTGGAATATGTGTCGTTTTTGTTGTTATGCATGCGCTCTAACCACTACACGATGCCACTCCAGTCTTTTATTTAACTTTCACTTATAAAATTACAACTGTACAGTCTCCAACTTATTTAATATTCGCTTAATGCACCAGTACCACCTTGATCAAAAATATTCCGGAATAATCCCCGCGTGGCGGTCCCATCGTTCCAATTAGGGTTTTGTTTTAAGTAAGTAGATCTGTTGTTAATATTCTCGCTAAGACATAGCGTCATAGCTTGACATTTGCAAAAGCGACGTAGCCAAGGGTACATCTATTCCTATGTTGGTAGGCGATTTTACACAATTTTAGAAATGGATTTAAGTTTGGAGCAACGATTTTGTGTTAATTTTTGCTTAGAAGACGGAGTTAATGGTTCGCGAACGTTAGATGTGTTAGAAAAATGTTTCGTCAACGATTATCTAAAGAAAATGGTGGTTTACCAGTGACACGAGCGGTTCAAAAGTGGCCGTGAATATGAAAACGTGATGGCAGACCATCGACATTAAAAACCGAGGAAAAATTGACAAAGTAAAAGACACCGTCTTCATGCTAAAGTTCTTACAAACTTTTGGTCATTCGTTAAAAGGCTGAGGAACAACGCTAGTTATGTTCCTGCTCTTTTAAGGACTGACCACAAATTGACGAATCCGGTTGAAGAAGCAAATCCTTTGGACGAAAAGTGTGCAAGTAATTCTCACTTGCTCAACCACTGCCTCAGGTTGAAAGAGTATCAGTAACTAAGCCTAAGTATATTCTCTCGAGCCCGTGCTGCCAAAAGGGTCCTTGTAAATCTCAAAGTTAACAAAGTCTTCTGGGCCGTTTAGCATACCAGCACTGGTTTCTTTTCAGTGCGTCATATCGCGCCGGTAATTTTCCATCTTGCTGGAAGGTTGCTAATGTAACGCCAAATCCCCAAAAAGAGCGAGGCTAGTAACCCTGAGAACTACCGCCCAATAGCAGTTTGTTCCGCGCTCTCCAAGTTTATGGAGCGTATGATTAATCACCAACTTGTGAGATATCTGGAGTCCAACGATTTACTTAGCGATCGGTTTCCGAAAGGGCCGTTCTACTGGAGACCTGTTGCCGTTGCTCTTGGAGAAGTGCAAAAAGTCCATTCATGGTTTTGGCGAGAGTAAGATTGTGGCCCTGGATATCTCAAAAGCGTTTGATTGAGTTTGGCACGAGGCTCTCATTTCGAAACTTAATGCTCTTGGTGTCGGTAGTTACTTTCCTCGATCTATATCGTGTTTTATCAGAGATCGCTCTATAAGAGTGGTTATAGATGGGGTCTCATCCGACGAGTTCAAGGTAAACATAGGGCTACCGCAAGGCTCTGTTCCTTCTCCTACTCGTTTTCTAATATTTCTTAACCACTTTCTTCTTCTCCATTCTAATCCCATATACTTTTTTGCGGATGACAGCAACATTTGTCACTCACATTCACTCACGAAACACTCACAAGTGACCTAGTGAAGGTCTCCGAGTAGGGTCGTACGAACAGGGTCGATTTTAATGCACGCAATACTCAATGTTGTCTTTTAACATACAGACGTGGTGGTGTGCTGTCATCTATGTGGATATTGAGGAATCAGATGCTCTTGATGTTCTGGGCATGAGAATTCACTGGGACGTTCGTTGGAACGAGCACATACTTCAAGTGTCGAAAGAAGCACTCAAGTGCCTCGGCTTTTTAAGACGGTGTAAGAATTACTTCACTCCATCTGATCTTCTTAATATTTACAAAACCTATATCCGACCCGAATTGAAATACAACTCTCATGTATGGGCTGGTGCTTCAAAGCCTATTTTGGAGCTTCTCGACCGCGTACAGGAGAGGGCGAAGATGCTCATGACGGTAGAGTAGCCAACTCTATTGATTCCTTAAAGCACCGTTGCAATGTTGCATGAGTTTAATTGTTCTATTGATACTATAACGGAATGTGTTCTAACGAAATTAAGGATTTAATTCTTAAAAATCATATATTTTTACGTAGCACTCGAATTTCTCGTAGAGCGCATCCCTTTGTAGTTGATTGTGCAGTAAATGGCACAACGCATTGTAGGGAGAATTCGTTCTTTAGTCGCACTGTTCGGTTGTGGAATAATCTTCCTCTTCCAGCGAAAATATTTCCTGTCACTTACGACATAAGCAAATTGAAATCTAATGTCCATAAACACTACTCCCTCTGTCCTCCTTCTCATAACCTATTTTTCTAGTACCAGCACAATGCACTACATAAGTAGGGGCCATCCCCAAGGTGCTGGTCTTATATAAAAAAGAGGTCTACTTCTCCTCTCTCTAAATTCACTAAGTTTAAAATCGGATAGTATTCCGTTAAATTATAAGTCTGTAAGTTTATTTTCGTACCTTATTAGCGTTTATTAGAAAAATAGTATAAATTTTCAGGTAACGAGGCAATGTGAAATGTGTCGAAGAAAAGCTCTATAACGTTTTAGATATCTAACAATAATGAGACTAACATATCTATATCCAAAATGTATTTCATATTAAACATACAAATTATTTTTGATAGTTTTCTAGCTTTCAGTAAACTATAAACTATGTTATAGGAAACATTGTACGCTTTCTGTTTTTGCTTATATTTTTGCTTAATAAATTTAACAAAATATATATTATGATGATTTTTTGCCACTTTTGGCGAATCTTATGAATGTGGAACGATTTATTTTTTATTTGTTTTACATTTTTTTTATTATTTTAAAATATATAAATTTTATTGCCAAAATATAATAAAAGATGATCTGGCAACTTTGGCGATTTTTGAAATTGAATTTGGCGAAAAATTTGAAAAAAGATCTGAAAATCCTGATTGTAATCACTTAGAAAACATTATATTAAGCAGCTGGCAATTATGCTGTTCGTTCGTTCAGGATTAGCAAAAACCGTGGGGGCTAATTCCGGGACTCTTGTTCGAAATAAATTTGAATCGAAATAAATTCGTATCGAAATAAATTTCGATCGTGCGAGTTTTTCTGATGTTGGCACTCGTTGTCTTGCTAATCGATTTTTTAATAAAGTGTTGTAAAAGATAAAAAAAGCCTTAACCAACACTACAAATATGTAAGCAAAAAACATAGGCTTACAAAGAAAATTAAATAATTTATCGAAAGAATTGCGAATTTGTTTTATAATTTTGAGATTTTTTCCTTTTTTAATCGCGGTCATGGACGTACACTTATTTTTTTTTTTATTCTTCGTCATCAGAGTCTGAGAGTGAGTGTGATATTAATGCAATTAGAAGGAAAATCCGAGTAACAAGTGATCCACTGGGCTTGCCAAACAATGAGTAAGTTTACATCCCCTTGATTTGTAAAAATTACGTGTAAAAATTTATTTTTACAGGTTTAAAAAACGTTTTAGAGTTTCCAAGGAAGCTTTTAACTATATTCTTGAGGAGTTAGAATTTGCTGGACATTTGACAACTGCCGTACCAGCAAAAATACAATCGGCCACCACTTTATTGCTTTTGGCTTCCGGAGGCTTTCAAAATACTGAAATTGAAATTGATTGCTGTGCCAATAATTTAGTTCGCCACTGTAAGTCAAAGCGCACTTTCGAAAATAGTTTCAAGAGTTCTGGATGAAATGGAAATGAAACTGTGTCCAAAATTTATAAATTTCAGTACCGATAGTTGGGAGGAAACAAAACAATTTTTTATGAAGTACAAGCTTCCAGGAGGTAAGTGTCATGTACAACTAATGTACATGTCAAAAAGTACGAAAATCTATACGAATAATTAATTAATATAACAATTTAAATCTTTAATAAACACTTGTTATCCAACGAACTATTTAAAAATAAAATTTCGTTACCAAATTTGGTATCGAATAAAACTCGTACGGTTACATGCGATCGTACACTCGCTATCGAGTGCCATCATAAGAAATTTCAATACAACTTACTCGATAGCGAGTGCGAGAATTCCAAAATTAAAACAAAATCCAACTTCGAGCAAATTTCGCACGGTATCGACTGCGAGAATTAGCCCCTGGTTAAAAAAAAAAACTAGCCCACCGACAATATTTTTTATTTGTTAGTAAAATTACGTTGTTTTATTATTTATAATACAATTGTACCCTGTTGGTCGGATCAAGGAGACTGCTAAAGCTGACTGCAATTACTTCGTTTGAATCGTGCATTATGAGAAAAACGGCCGGAATACAAAGGTCTGATTAAGTTATTATTTTGCATGATCTCATGTCGGCCTCATGTCGCAAAAGTTCCTAAACGAATGTCAGAAACGCCAAAACGCCGCATTCACTGTATTCTCCGGACATTAATTCCTCTGACTACTGGCTGTTTCGCGGATACGATATCGTTTACCATTTCACCGCATCACTTCTTTTCAAGAAATGTAAAATCAGCTTCAAAGTTGGATCGCCTCAAAAGATTAAAAGTTTTTCTGAAACGAAATTCGGAAATTGTTTCAGAGTTGGGGAAATAATGTAAACACTAATTTGACGAATTTTTTTTTTTTGATTAATTTGTTTCTTCGTTATCATTTTTGAACTAAAACTAATGGATCAAATTAATTTGTACTCCCAATAAATAAATTATATTTATTTACGTTGTAAATAAACCACGAAAATATTTAAATAAAAAATCCACCCGAGTTTTTTCAAATATAATAAAACCCAGGTGGGTTTAATTGGGTTACCCAGTGGGTTGCCAACCCTGACACATATACAATATGAGTGAAAAAAACTAAAAAAGCCTTAAGCCAAGAACCATTACGATGACTGTTGATCCTTTCCAAACGTAAATAATGCTTTAATATAAGAAAAATAAAATTTAAAAAAAAGTTTAAATTTAAAAAAAATCCATTTGATAGAATGCTGTTTATTTCATGGTATGCACTGTCAATGCCATAAAATGCGAAATATTACAATTTACTCATATAACAATAGAATAAAGGAACCACAACAACAGACTATTTTCTACACAAAGTACTTGTCAGTTTACAGAGGAATCAGAAGTGAATTTCAATTAAAACTTATCACATACGGGTATGACGATACACACAAGCACGCGCATAAAGTTCCCAGTTGGCACAATCGACATAATCGACATTACGGCAATTACGGCAATGTTTCAGAAATCATTATGATTAAGGCCTAGTCGCCTAAAACAAAGGATTAATTTTCCTTGATTACGTCAATGTTGCGGTAAAGCTTATTGAACTTTTGGTCTTATCTGATGCCGCAACTCACTGTAAAAGCAAATGGATGCCTTTATTTTGCATATGTTGTATTTTTCTTTCGAAAATTGCCAAATACCTTTCAGCCGCTTTCTCAAGCACTCAAGACTCAAAGGCATACAGCTTATGTTAGTTCTTTCAGATAAGGTAGTGTCTCTAAAGCGGCTCTATGAGTGTCTAATAACACCGACATTGAGTTCCAAAAGAGATAATTCCTTGTTCGATACGACTATTAGCTTTGTTACGCTATTATTCCTTATTTCCGCTCATTTCTTCCGCAGTGATAAGAAAACACCCAGGAAATCTAAGAATGAATGTTCTGCCAATAATATCAACACCATCAGCATAATCGAATAGCATATAGTGCTTGTTGAACATTTTTATAACCATAGTATTGTCACGTAAATAAACAATGCCTAAGGAAACGGTACACGAAATTAATAGTAGTTTAGCTATAGACCTTATTAAAGCATTTATTCTATTGGTTTGTGCCTTTTCTTACTACACACCCTGAAAAGTCTGTAGTTTCCTTGACTAAAACGTCAATGCCATGACAAAAATGGTAGTGAATACAATATGGCTAGGGAGCGATATTTTTATCCCATCGCAAGAGCTTTCGATAGAACCTAAAATAGCAGTCAGATCCAGAGAGAAAGCGTTCAGGAATTGGCCCATATGTCCCAATGTGCCTATATTGATTTGCTTCACAAACATGCAAGATCAGTTTGAGTCCAACGGTTGAATACCTAGGCCTTGTAAGTTAGAAGGCTTACTTGGCTGGAAAAGCACGTAAGGTGGCTTGGGCTACATACTGCTCCAGAAGACCAGCTCTTGGATAGGGTAAAGAGGTCTGCTGCAATCCCGATCACAGTGGCATTGCATACCACCCTTACAAAGGCCCTTCTTGTAATTTTTGGTTGGAATAGGGTGGGCAGTGGAATTTTTTCTGAAAGACTCAATCTCAGGGTTTCTCACCGATTTCCGGACTATTGTAGAGTGTTTTCGGCCGAAGTGATGGCTATCTGCCATGCTGCGGAATTAATTCAGAGGGGCAGTGCTCACACGGCTGATGTATGCATCATTTCTGGTAGCTAAGCATCTATTAGAACTCTTTCGTGTGTAACTTTTGGCTTCAAGCTCGTTAGGGACTGTCGCGATACCAGTGGGATACATTCACAGTGTCTATTTCATTTGGTTCCTTGGTTAAAGGGTTTTTCCGGGTAATTGAATGAGCTTACTAAGGCTAAGTGTGCCCACTTCTTCCGAACAGTCACCTAAACTTGACGGGTGGTGTACCGCTGTCCTCCATTAAGCTGTCTATTATGCAGAAGTACTTATTGGACGCTGATAGCTCCTGATCTCTCCCTGAAAATTTTGCTTCATTGATAGACTCACCTGGCCTAGATTGTTTACAAATTCGCTGTTTAAATTGGATCGTGGTAGTGTCTATCTTCACGGGACATTACGTTGAGAATAGAAACGCGTAAAGGCTGCGATTACCAGCGAGTGATTTTTATATATAAATATTTCATTTTTCAGTGCCCGTGCTTAGCTAGACGTAGATTAATCATACTTGGCTCGTTCTTTCTGAATAGCCTATCGAAGCTATTGACCATCAGTCAGGTTAATAGAGAGATTCATAAGACTGACAGGCTTGTTTCCGACGTGATTTCCGGGAATGTGATTTTATGTGATACCTTTGAATGATCTTCAACCGGTTTGGTGGCTAGCACAGGAGCTTTGCTCACGTGTGGTAACACAACGCGTCGCTATGTATGCTCAAGTGTGCTTTGACTTAATGCGGCTACCACTCATTCTAACCTAACCTAACAAATTAAAGAAATGGTGTTTTCATATACTCAGTACACGGTAGTAATATTTCCGTTGCCATTCTTGCAAATGGCAAGATATTTACCCCGCTTGACACCCTGATAAAATTGCCGGGCTTCACATCTAGTCCTGCCAAACTTAATACCCAAGTTCTTCTGTTTCATAATGTTTCTTCGGCTTACAAGCGAGTTGTCTTCTGCCTTTTTGCCCCTTTTCTTTACTTTTTCGCTAAAGTAAAATATACGAGAACGAAAAGAACTTTTTTTAAAATAAAACGTCAAACTTTTGACAGTTCAACTAAAACAACATACCAACTGCGTATATAAGCGACATTGTTACTAAAAGGTTCGCCATCTAACGTTTTCTTTTCTCAACTAGTGCTTATTTCGTGAATGTTAACACTTAGCTCATGTCTGATTTGACAGATAATTAGTTTTATCCTCCTCTGAACGAATATGGTTGTGTATACGCTGGAACAACGCTGGGAATCTGGGCCTGCGATCGACTTACAGAAGATGCCAATTTTGCCAAAAAAAAATCATCTTTTCAGATGAAGCCTATTTTGATCTTGGCGGGTATGTAAACAAGCAAAATTGTTGCATTTTGGGCACAGAAAACCCGCATGCATACACTGAAAAGGCGATACACCCAAGACAAGTCACTGTTTGGTGCGGATTTTGGTCCAGAGAAATAATTGGTCCATTTTTCTTCGAAAATGAGCAAGGAGTGGCCGCTACAGTCAACGGCGATCGTTATCGGCCCATGTTGAACGAATTTTTGTTCACAAAAATTGAAGAGGAGGATATTAGCAACACTTGGTTTCAACAGGACGGTGCTGCGTGCCACACAGCCGAAGCTACACTCGATGTTTTGCGCTCTGTTTTTTAAGATCGTATTATCAGCCGCAGAGCTGATATCGTTTGGCCACCTCGGAGCTGCGATTTGACACCGTTGGACTATTATTTGTGGGGTGCCGTCAAAGATAAGTGTTACGCCAACAAGCCAGAGACAATTGACGCTTTAAAGGACAATATTCGTGTAGCCATTGGTGAAATACAGCTGCACACAATCGATAATGTGCTTAAAAATTGGACCGATCGTGTAGGCTACTGCATGGCCAGCCGTGGCAGTCATTTGAATGAAATTGTTTTCCACTATTAACCAAAAGGATTCTACTTTCAAAAAAGAAAAGAAATTTGAGAAAATATTCAGGATCTTTTTTGTATAACATTAAAAAAAAAAATTATTTGGTGGACCCTTTATAATATTGTAACGAAAATAAAAATTACTAAAAAAAATACTCCACATCAGGGACGATTGTATTGTGAGATTTTAGCTATAAACTTTATTGGTTTGTGTCAAGGCTCGTGTGTATCTCTCGCTGCCATAATTGTCTGTACTATTATGAGTGCTAACACTTGCATGGTTAACGGTGTTGCCAGTTCGATTCCTTTTTGAATATTATAATTTTACATTTTTTGAATTTAACTTGTAACTGTAAGAATATTCGAAGTTTATAATGAATTGCTATAAAAGGTGGCGCATTGCGTTTTGTCAGATAGTTATCGTTTTGCAGTCATAAAATAAAGTCGTACTCAGGCGTAAAGAAAAGTTGTATACGAATATTAAGCGCAGGATAAGTAAGTTGGAGATTGTATAGTTATAAGTGTATACTGTAAAAAGTGAGAAAATAAAAACTGTAAAACAACAACAAAGAACTCAAACGTTTTAAAAAAGGTTAAAACGAAACAATATTTTTATTTATGGATGAGTGTCAAAATGTCAGTCGAAATTTAAATGAAATTATCGCAAATGAAAAATTTCATTGTTAATGACACAGACAAAGAATATTATGTATGTATGACAACTTTATGGTAATGTCACCACACTAAAGAATAATGTCACCACACCTCCCCGTTAATGAATAAATCAGTAACACACAAACGCCTGCAAAACAAAATTAATTTCACTCATCTATGAAAATTACTTTAAAGAGTTATGTATGACACAAAAGAAAGTTATCGTCAGTGATTCAATATGATATTTGGCACTATAACTTGTTAATTTGTTTCAATAAAATTGTCATAATTGTTTTTGGTTTTTGAAAAATTTAATATCTGTTTTATTGGTTATTTTTCGAGTAAAATTCAAATTTCCTAGACACACAATTGAGAGCAAAGATGCATAAACATGACGATATTTGTCATTTATACGATATTTTTTAATTTTTTCGACATTTGTTCGAAAAAGTCGTAATTAGTATATCGTTGACCCTTTTTTTATGATCTCTTAAAGACGAACCAACTGGGTTATTAAAAAGTTTGAATAAAATGTGTTAGTGTATGTATGTATGTATTTTCCTTATTGTTGTCATATGTAGCTGTCGTTGTCATTTTGTTTACTTAAAATCAATAACAAAAAAGACGTTTCGTGCTGTTAGGAGTTCTCTGGCAAATGATATGACTTCAAACGTTTGCGACATTAAGAGTTCAAACGAAACGGCTGACTATAAAACTGACTGACAGCATATATATGTAAATGACTGACTCACTTAAGCATTATTCCTGTAATAATATTGAAAAAAAAATAAATAAATTTCCTGAAAGACAACGTTAACGACAGCAATATGTTGTAGCGAAAAATGAAGATATCACTACATATTATGTGTGCTCGGACTTATGCTATAAATAAATTCCTGGCTACCGACCATCGACTACAAGCTGACAGAATGGAAATATTTTAGCGGTAACACGGCTTCCGTCTCTCTTTGTTGGCTACGAGCTAACTTAGTCTAGTTTCTATTTTTTATTTATTTATTTTTTTTTTGTTTTTGGATGACACCAGCTCTCTAGGGATAACCCATACACATCCAGTGCATTGTGCAGGTACTAGGAAACTAGGTTGTGGGAAGAAGGATAGAGTGAGAAGTGTTGATGGACGTTCGATTTAAGTCTGCTCATGACATAAGTGGCAGGGAAGAAGTTTGACTAAAGTACGAGTTCTCCCTCAAATGCATTATGCGATTCTCTGATACGACTACTATGTAGGAATTTATGGTTACCAGGAATTAGTTCCTTAACTTCGTTGGAATACATTCCGTTACAGTACTGATAGAACAATGAAACGCACGCCACATTGCGACGATGAGAAACTCCAAAATAGATTTTGAAGCATCGGCCCATACATGAGAATTATATTCCAATTTGGTTCGGATATAGGTCTTGTAAATATTAAGAAGATCAAAAGGAGTGAAGTAATTCTTACATCGTCTTAAAAAGCCGAGACACTTAAATGCTTCTTTCGGCACTCGAAATATGTGCTCGTCCCAACGAACGTCACAGTGAGTGAACTCTCATGCCAAAACATCAAGAGGATCTGATTCATCAATACCTACATTACCCACCAAGTCTGTGTGTCAAAAAGCAACATTGTGTTTTGCGCATATTAAAGTCGACCCTCTTCGTGCGACCACACTCAGAGATTTTTCACCGGGTCGCTTGTAAGCATGTCGTTCATATTCCGCCTTTTCGCTCCAATATCCAAAAGGCTCGGTCTGCGATCAAAAGAGTATGAATAACGTGATTGGTGTCATCTGCAAAAGAGTAGATAAGACTGGAAGTGAGAAAAAGAAAGTCGTTATATTAGAAATAGAGTTGGAGAAAGAACGGAGCCTTGGGGTACCCCTGAATTTATCCTGAACTCATCGGATGAGATCCTATCCATAACCACTTTATAGTGCGATTTGTGAGAAAGCTCGATAGAAATCGAGAGAAGTGACTACCGATACCAAAGGCAATAAGTTTGGATATGAAAGCCTTGTGCCAGACTCTGTCAAACGCCTTGGAAATATCCAGGTTCACAACCTTACTCTCACCAATTCCATGAATGGACCTGTTCCACCTTGCAGAAAGTAACGCCAGTAGATCACCAGTAGAGCGACCTCCACGGTAACCATATTGGCGATCTTTCAGCAAATTGTTGGGCTCTAAATATTGAAAAAGTTGGTGATTAATCATACGCTCCATAACTTTGATAAGTGCCGAACAAACTGCTATTGGGCGGTAGTTTTCAGGGTTACTTGCAACCTTCCAGCAGGATGGAAAAACACCCGCACGATAAGATGCTCTGAAATAATTAGTCAATGAACCCGCCAGCGCCGAAGAGCATCGCGTCAGGCTCAGCTCTGGAATGCCATCCGTCTCAAAAGACTTAATAACGTCAAGATTTGCAAGAACCCTTTTAACTGCACGGGCTCGAAAGAATATAAGAATACTAGGCATTGTCACCGATAGTCTTTTAAGTCCGGGAGACGCTTGATCGCTCTCCGGCAAGATAAGGACATAGTCAATCTTTAGTTGAAAACATAAATTTTAATATATATATATATATATATATATATATATATATATATATATATATATATATATATACATATATATATATATATATATATATATATATATACATATATATATATATATATATATATATCTTTAGTTGAAAACATAAATTTTAATATATATATATATATATATATATATATATATATATATATATATAACATAAAAAACATAAATTTTAATATATATATATATATATATATATATATATATATATATATATATATATATATATATTAAAATTTATGTTTTCAACTAAAGATCGACTATGTCCTGCCTCCTAAGCATATGGTTACCTTGAATATCAAAGGCCTTAAATACTAATTAAATAAAGTGTATTTTATGTTTCATACAGTCTTTATTTACAAATTAGTTTTATACACAATGTTTAACTTACTTAAGTGCCGCTTAATACACAAATTTATTCAACACTTAACACGTAGTACGACTTTACTCCATGACTGCTAAATTATAACTGACTGACTTAGGAGTAAATTAACATTAAAATTAGTATCGAGTATTCTAGTACATTCCAAAACCTACTACTCAGTTTCTTTTAAGATTTGTATTACATAACTGACTTACAGTGGTATTGGTAGCACTGTTCAAATAAAAGAGCTTTGGCAGGGTGATAGTAGCCTTGACACCAACCAATAGAATAGAGTATATACTATAAATATTGATGTATATTTTTAGGTGTTAAATTTCGTAACAATACTAATAATAAAGCTTTTATAGGAGAGGAGAAAAATTATACAAAACACATGTAATTTTCCAGCAAACTTTTTGGTCAGAAGGTTTGCATTTTCAATCGGTTTAGTGCATGTTTGGTCACTCTTTATAAGGAATTGAACTGATCTAGCGGTATTTCTAAGCCTTTTAACGAATGACCAAGAGCTTTTACTTCGCCGCGGAAAGTAGGCGCTGCTCTAATAGAGCTTTATCGCGTCTAAGTACTGTGGCACATGAAGATTATTCTATAATTAGTAGGGCTTAACCGCTTTCAGATTTAGGGTTCTGCGTTTATCTCAGATCGATAAAAAATATACGAATTTATCTGGTTTGAGTTTGCATTGTCGTAAAAAAGCATGGATGTTACAGACTTCGGCCTCTTACATTACCCATTTTCTTTAGAATTTCTCTCTTGTGTGATCGCAAAGTGGCAACAATAGTTCGATAGTAGGATAGCAGAAGTAGTGACTTGGCTAGGGGAACAAGTGTAAACCAGTTGAAACAGTTACTCTTCATCGTTACGATGAGTACACACCAGCGAATTTCAGCATACGTGTGCCCTCTACAAGCTTTCGTTATCAACTAACGTTGTTGACAAAGACAGCGTAATTTAATAACATATAAAAAAGTTGTCTGATAAAAAGTAAATGAGCTTCGTCAATTCAACGAAGCTATAGTGTTGCCTTAAGTAATTAATATTATCTATGCAGTGAAATAAAGTAATTCAATCAATATTGTCGGATGTAATTAATAGATAGCCCTGGTGTTCGAACAGTATATTGTTTTGTTTGCCATTCTTTAAATGACCATTATTTAAATAACCATAGCGCTCTGAATTGCCGATATCGGTTCTGCTGAAGCATTTTCCTAAAAATACAAATCTACGACACCTTCATACCATAATTCGCACCAAACAGTTAATTTTTCCGGATGCAAAGACTTATCCACAATCATTTCTGGGCTTTCCGAGCCACACTAGCGACAATTTTGCTTGTTGATGTTACTAGTGAATCAAGAATAAGCCACGTTTTAATCACCACTTTTGTGGTAAGTTTTAATTACATTTTTTTATTTTCGTTATTCGCTTGTTAAGTGATTCATATTCGTAAATGGCAAACCTTTCACTTAATAAATAACACTTCGGATGACAGATCTTGAACAACTGATAGCCTTGCCAGATCGTCTGTTTTGTAACCACTAAAGGTGGGTTTAGACGATATGACATTACGAGCGTAAAATCACAGAGAGAATATTATAAAACTTTATTCGTATTTTAAAAATTAAAGTAAAAATTTTACGATGGATTTCTTTACGTTTACACGATCGAGTAGAAAAAGAAAGCAGCTTTTTCAGAATTTGCTTTTTTCTTTGATTATTTTATTTGTTTACATAAAAATACACCCCAGATCTTATGAAGTCTGAGGGTTTTTTAAAAAATTCTAAAAAACAAAGAGAGCCGTGCGACTGTCAAATTTTCATCCGTATTTTCTCTCAATGTCGTATGTTCTCATTACATATAGAGTTCATACGATACTATCTTCTACACATAAAATTTGACATGTCGTACGACTTGCATCACCGTCTAAGCCCCTCTTAAGTGTATAACCCCCTATATAAACTTTGTATAAAAGCCAAAATCGCCTATTGATGCCGATTAATAAAATTCAGCAAGTAATGGATTAAATAACGAAAGAAGAGTACACTTGGTTACCATTATTAGTTTCAAGTCTCGATTGAATATCATAAAGCACAGAGTTTGACTTTTTTTTTCTCGCTACTGTATGCATATATATTTTAATAAACTATTTAAATTTGTATGTTTATTAATGGAAACATATTTATGTATAATATTTATTTTTTATATTCATAACTAACAGCTTTGTGCATATAATATATAAATTAGTATGTATGTATATAAAATGTATGTAAAATATCGATCCAAATGTAGAACAAACCACAAAGATATGAATTAATTGTCTTATACAGCTATACACACACCACAACTTCGCTTTGATATCACATGAAACCATGGTAATCCACATTTCGTATAGTTTGCAAGACCATTCTCTTCTGCTGGAAAGATGATGATGCCTATTGTTGACTTTATTGAAAAACAATATTTAAAAGTTTTGGTGTCATTTGGCAAACTTCCAATATTTTCTTTTGTTTGTATTTTGGTTGATTTTCATCCCTTTTTTCCATTCACATTCATTGTCTTTAGTTTTCGTTTAAAACTCAAACTTATGCTTTATAAACATTTACCACCTGCTGTGAAATAATATTCTCATTTTAAATTCTGATAAAGGTCAGATTTAGTTTGCAAACATATGTCATATATAGCAGTACTATTGGTGTAAACCACAGAATATTTAAAATTTAAGTAAAGAAAAGTAAACTAAAGTCCATTGTTGCAACCATTTCTTAAAAGAAAATTTATAAATTTTTTTAATTTAATTTAAATTAAAAAAAAAAAAATGTTTAAAATGCAGCTAATTTTTTTTAAAAACTTTGTATAGCAAAGACTTAAATCAATTTATAAGTTAATTTTGTTTTGCTTCTCATCTGCTTGAATAACGCATCCTTACACATTACTTTAAGAGCATTATACACAAAATTTAACTTTCTAAAGCCAATTAAGCTCTATAGGTAACTAATAACACGGTACGATAAAGGGGGACGTGGTTGAAATACCTCGAAAATAATACAACTTTTGTTAAAGGCGCTGTCAAGTAGAACAAGGATCTGTTCTTGGAATTCCCAAAATACCTAGAAAATCTCGAGTTACGGGTAAAAAGCCAGTTTTTCGGACTTTATGCACTTATAAGTTAATAACTTAGCTTAATATTACCTGATTTTAAGTTTCTTTCGGGTATGGAATGAAGAGAAATTAGCCTTTAAATGACATACACGTCGTTTAAGTAGCTTTTAAGAATCTGGCTGTATTTCTCAAGCAAATACATTTTTTTATCAATTTTTTTTCAAGTCTAGATGCTTTATTACTCATTACTTTATACAGGAACTATACCACTTTTGAATGCATTAATTTAAGGAATTCTATTAAATTGCAAATCAAATGAGTTTTACGGCTTAGAAATCCGGCAACACAATACCTTCATCAGGCAACACAATAACTTGTTTGAAAGGTGACATTTTAAGCTTCACTTAGAGGAATTCATTTTAAAACAACAATGCCATACAATAACTTCTCAAATTAAGAATGCTTAGACACTACTTTGGATTTCCTATCGATGAAAAAACAAATATTAGCTGCCAAAAATATTTTATAATAGAGAGTGTCTGCTGGGAAGGTATACTACTTTGTCTTGCGCCATTTTGGTAAATATTAGTCTTGACAGTTCATATTTGGCAGTCATAAAGTAGAGACAGGGCAAATTTATTATGGTAAAATATTGAGTAAACCAATGTGTTTTAATCGTTAAAACATTTTATCAAAATCAATCATCGATTACTGTGACGATGAGAAAGTTACATGAAATTTTTGAAAGAAACAACGTGCCAACAAGACGCACTATTTATCGTGTAGTGAATGACTCCGAAGAAGGAGGAATTGTAACTGATAGGTCCAAGCATAGACACAACGTACTGCAAGACCGGCTGAAAACATTACTGCTGTTCAAGAAAGTGTTCGAAACAATCCATCAACCTCAATTCGACGCCGTGCTCAGGAGCTCGGTCTTCAAAGAACAACTTTGGTCAGAATTTTGCACAAAGATTTACATTTGTTTCCATTTAAGTTTCAGTTGACACAAGAGTCTTTTACGTACATACTCGTATGCCAATAGGATGTTAAAGCTCGCCCACGACAACCCACGAAAAAATCATAATGAGTGACGAGACACATTTTCATTTTAATGGTTATGTGAATAAACAGAATAGTCAGTTTTGGGCAATGGAAAACCCTCAAATTATTCATCAGTCACCTTTGCATCCATTTAAAGTGACAGTCAGGAGGAATCATTGGACCTTACTTCTTTGAAACTGAAAACGGCGTAACGGTAACTGTCAATGGGCAGAGATATCGTGATATGATTGAAAACTTTTTAACGCCACAATTGCATGCTTTGGGTTTGCTAACATGTGGTTTCAACAAGACGGTGCCACATTGCATACAGCCAGGATTACAATGGAATTACTACGAGACCTCCTTCCACAACAAATTATTTCAAGGAATGGTGATGTTGATAAGCCTCCACGGTCGCTTGATTTGACTGCTCCGGACTTTTTTGTGGGGAAATCTGAAAAGAAGGGTTTATGCAAACAAACCAGAAACGCTGGAGCAACTGAAACCAAATACTCGTGATGAAATTAATGAAATACCGCGTGAAACTTAATGAAGAAATATGCTCAAAGGGACTCGCATTTGTGAGGCTAACTGAGGCGAGCATTCATCTGATATTGTATTCCATACATAGCTGCCGATATTGAATATAACAAACAAAGTAGTATACCTTCTCGGTGGACACTCTGTACTTGTGCAAGAATTTTAAGGCTTAACGACAATAGCAAGATCATGCCATTTATGTAACCAATATATGGAGTGAGCCACAAAATCGCGAACATGATTGTTATTTCTGCATGACCGCTACGCGTGGATTTACGAGAAAATATTAGAACAAATCATATATCCGAACATTTCATTTGCCCGATGACCAGTTCATCGAAACAATGTTTCTTTACATATACATATTTGTTATGTATTTTTTCCTACCACACATTTCCTTTCATTAGTTTTGTGTGTTGCCTAATGTATTACAAATTTTTTGTCATAGTTAGATACCTGCCATAATGGGTTATTTTACTTCCTTTCGTTTAAATTCTTAAAAAATGAAATCTATATTCTAAGAATTCTTTTATAACTCTTTGGAAATAAGAGAAAAAAATTTCCATTAATTTTGCGCTTATTTTGGTCAAAGTTAGGTACCTGCGTTTAATTTCGTATAATAGTTTTCATGATTTAAAGCTTGTTTTATTCTCAATCGTTTAAGCTTTAAGTGCTTAACGTCTAAAGCTTTCATTTTGAAAATTCTTTATGACTTTTTGAAAAAAAAAAAAAAAAAAAATGCTCTAATTTTGCACGAAAAAAATTGTTTTTTCGCAACTAAGTTGTAAATATCTCCGAAGCTATTGAAATTACAAACAAAAAAATTTGTTTAGTTGATTTACAGGAAATTGTGTTCCTAAACGTTTGGTGGCAATTGCCTTAAAATCGGTCAAGTCATAACTATCATACTTTGGGCGAAAAATTTGCCACGCCCATAAAAAAATTTGAGCTCGATGAAGAAAAAAAACTGAAAAAGAATTTGAGTTCAGCGCATCAAAATCATTATATTTCATATAATTTTATTCAAAGGTCTTTTTGGCTGTAGACCAGTGTTCTTAATGCAATTGAATATACAATTTCGATAAGAGCACATCTCGCATATTTTGGAAATTGCGTTTTTTCATATCAATGAGTCCCAAATGCTTCACTGCAGCTACTAAGCTAGAAAAACTAACCTCCCTTGCATTATGTCTACTTTAGTCGTCATGACAGATAGGTCACATCTCTAAAAGATGTGCTCTTTTCGAAATTATTGTTTAAACAAAGAGTACAAAAAAAGAAAATGCAGCACCGCTTTTTTCACGCGCAAAGCCGTTATTTTTCTTCTTCTTCCTTATCGAGCTTATAGAGATAAAGTACCTATTAATTGTCTGAAAATTGCAGATACTGTAAAACTCAAGCAATATATACCTACAGAATCTACAAAATTTTATAACTGCAATGGCCAACTACAAATGAAAAAGAGCTTCCTGAAGAAGATTTTTGATAAGAGTATATTATTTATTTTTAGTAGAAGTATTGCCTTTAATTTTTCTATACCTAAAATGAAATATTCGGCGAATTAAAATGTTTTTTTTTTTTTTTTTTTTGTTAAGCTTTGTATACTCGATATCATATATATCGAACAAGTGACATCTCATTAATTTTTAATATGTAAACAATCGTATATAATAAAGTCAATATCCAAATACTTATGTAATTTTCGGTTACAAATTAGCCCCTAAATATAACCGGTATACGTTTTTTTGAATATTATGCTTCATTATAAAATAATTCGTTTTTTTCATTTCCTGTAAACTTTAAATATTCGGACATGTGCCCTTATCGAAGTTGCACATTCAATTATTTTTAACAAACGAACACGAAAGGATGATTCAGAGAAGAATATTAATTTAATTATACGTTATAATCGCGGTAGCGCCTCATGCTATTGTTTTGTTAAGTTTTGAAACTCAAAAAGGTTATTCTTTATTATTTAATAAAAAAAAAATCCATTAAAATTTTGCTCATGACCCCGTAATTAAACAGATTTTCACATCACAAGATATTTCGTTATTCGCTGTTCCTTTTATAATTCAACAGTGAACTACAAACCGAATTACGTAATATATCTTACTAAATCTTAATAGCGAATCACTCTAAGTGTCAATAATTCAATTTCATTTATAATGTGGATTTAGAAAAAATCCCTGTAATTTCTAAGTTTTATCGAGTGTCCATACTTAATTGTTTTTTTTTTCGCTTGAGACCAACACTCAGGGGATAATTCCTACTCGTGCAGTCCATTATCTTGGTGCAAGAAAAATGAGTTGTGGGCAGGAGAATGGAGTGTGTAGTGTTTATGGACGTTCGATTTAATTTTACTCATGTCGTAAGTGGCAGGAAGATTGTTCCACAAACGAAAGGTACGACCAAGGAATGAATTCTCCCTATAATCGCTGGACAATCAATTACAAATGGATGCGTTCTACGAGAAATACGAGTACTACATAATAATATATGATTTTTAGGAATTAATTCCTTAATTTCGTCAGTACACATTCAACGGAATGTGTTATAATACCGATAGAACAATGAAACACACGTAACATGAGTGAAGTTGGCCGTCATTAATAAGAACCTTCGCCCTCTCCTGTACGCTGTCGAACAGCTTCAAAATAGACTTTGAAACACCGGCTCATACATTAGTGTTGTATTGCAATTTGGTCTTATAAATATTAAATTTTATTAAATTTTATTAAATTTGCTAAAATTGTTTTCAATGTTAAAATACAATAAGCAAATAATTAAATAATGAGTAAAAATAATATGAAAGAAAGGATCCATATAAAATTCGAATACAAAGGTGTTTTGTTGCTGTGGGTAATTCATATAAGTAATTCAAATTGCCAACAAAGTACTGTAAAGTCTGGTGGGATCGCGTTTTAATACGAGGGTTTCATTTTTATACATTAACTAGCTAACCCATCGAACTTCGTCCCGCCCACAATTGATTTTTTTATTGCCCAAAACAGTTGTAATTCAAATTATATATTTGTTTTTCCATTTACTTGACAATAAATTAATAATACAGATGGTTTGCCGACACGTGAACAGGTAACGTATAATTGTCGTGAGAAAATACGGAAATTCGAAGTTTATTTCAAAAATTCCCAAAAACTGGCCTAGCGCCTTATTAATGGTCAATCGAAAGGCAACACGCAACCATACACGTTTTTCACTTGAATGTGTGGAATCAAAACGTCTTCGCGTTTAAAGTTTCCAATAAAAATAGTGGCTACAATAACATTGTCCATTAACCTTTTTACAGTAATTCTCGTAACATTAGGCTGACTGGTATTATGAAGCATAATAACAGTCGCTTCCTATAAATAGCAGTAAAACACCAATTTTTTTTTTATGTTTATAGTACTCTGTACTATTACACCAAATTTCATTACTATAGCTGGGGTATTTTCCGAGTTATAGGTATCTCTGGAAGGAGGAGGGTTGCTATACCCATTTTTGGTGGGATTGTCGACATCGACTCTACGAACTTACCTACCAAATTTCATTCGTCTGCGATCGACGCTTGCGCGTCAATTGTCTAATCTTTTCAGTGCGTCTTATCGCGCGGGTGTTTTTCCATCTTGCTGTAAGATTGCTAAGGTAACGCCAATCCCAAAAAGGGTGAGGCTAGTAACCCTGAAAACTACCGCCCAATAGCAGTTTGTTCGGCACTTTCCAAAGTTCTGGAGTGTGGTTAATTATAACTTTGTGAAGAATTAAAAGTCCCACTGTTTGCTAAGCGATAGTCAATACGGCTTCCACAAAGGCAATCTGCTGGGTGTGCTCTCTGAATGATAGAACAAAAACCTTTCATGGTTTTGGTGAGAGTAACGTTGTGGCCCTGGATATTTCAAAGGCGTTTGACAGAATATGGAACGAGGCTCTCATACTCAAACTTATTGCTCTTGGTGCCTATAGTCACTTCTCTCGATACATATCGAGCATTCTCAGAAATCGCACTATAAGGTTATAGATGGGATCTCATCCGACGAGTTCAGGATAAATTCAGGGGTACCGCAAGGCTTTGTTCTTTCTGCAACTCTATTTCTAATATTTCTTAACGACTTTCTTTGTCTCACTTCTAATCCTATCTACTCTTTTGCAGATGACAGGAACAGTTGTTATTCATATTCTTTTGGTCGTAGGCCGAGCCTTTTGGAGATGGGGGCGAAAAGGCAGAATACGAACGGCACGCATACAAGGGACCTGGGAAAATCTCTGAGAGGGGTCGCGCAAACAGGGTCGAATTTAACGTGCGCAAGACCCAATATTGTTTTCTGACGCACAGGCGTGGGGGTGTGTTGTCATCTGTCTCTATGGGTAATGTAGATATTCAGGAATCAGATGCTCTTGATGTGCTGGTCATGAGAATTCACAGTGACGTTCGTTGGAACGAGCACATATTTCGAGTGTCGAAAGAAGCCTTCAAGTGCCTCGGCTTTTTAAGACGGTGTAAGAATTACTTCACTCCATCTGATCTCCTTAATATTTACAAGACCTCTATCCGACCCAAATTGCAATACATCTCTCATATATGGGCCGGTGCTTCAAAGTCTATTTTGGAGCTTCTCGACCGCTTACAGGAGAGGGTCAAGTTTCTTATAAATGACGGTAGTGTAGCCAACTCTATCGATTCATTAGCGGATCGTCACAATGTGACGTGTGTTTCATTGTTCTATCGGTACTATAACGGAATGTGTTCTGACGAAATTAGGGAACTAATTCCTAGTAATCATATATTCTTACGTAGTACTCGTATATCTCGTAGAGCCATCCCTTTGTAGTTGATTATCCAGTGAATGGCACAACGCGTTATAGAGAGAATTCGTTCTTTGGTCGCACTGGTCGTTTGTGGAACAATCTTTCTGCGAATGTCTTCCCTGCCATTTACGACACGAGTAAATTTAAATCTAACGTCCATAAACACTACTCCCTCTGTCCTCCTTCCAATAACCTATTTTCCTAGTACCAGCACAATGCACTGCATGAATAGGGACCATTTTTGGGTGCTGGTCATATATAAAAAAAACACAAATTTTTGGAATAAATTTTTATAGTACTCTGTACTGTTATACCAAATTTCATTACTATAGCTGGGGTATTTTGCGAGTTGTAGGTATCTCTGGAAGGGGAAGGTTTGCAATACCCATTTTTGGTGGGATTGTCGACATCGACTCTACAAACTTACCCACAAAATTTCATTCATCTGCGATGAAACTTGAGGATTGGGAGAAATAGCCCCTAGCTCTGAGTACTTCTTTAAAAAAAAAAAACATAAATCATATGTGTTTCATCGAAGTCGGTAAGTTATTTAGGTGAGGCATAAATTGTTCCTTAGGGTCACCCTTAAAATTTAGGGGTATGAAAAATTGATGTTGACCGATCCTCAGATCTACTCAATATGCACACAAGATTCAATGAAAGTTAATTGAGTCATTTCGGAGAAGTTTGGCAACAAACAACGCTAGAATTTTATATATTAGATAACAAAAATTTTAGAACTTAAAACGTACTCTATGAAATAGTTTATGTACGTACACATGACATACATACGTATGTATTATATGGTTGCATGAATCTTAGTAATGATGATCATGAAACCCTCATTATTATTTTTTATTAATTTCGTTGCTATTCAATACCGATAAATAACTACGAAATGAGGACAATCAATACTCGATAGTAAAGAAACAAGTTAATGAAGTTTGTGTATTCACTTATACAAGAGCATACGAATATTCACAAATGTCAAACAGCATACACTGGCGAGCAAAAAAATTCAATATAAAAACATAAGGCCACTCAAAGTACTCAGTTTTGCACGTCTTCGATATGAATAATAAAAGTGGAGAATCACATACTGAAAATAGTAAATAATACGCAATACGCATGCGTTGGTGGAGTATTTTTATTAATTCCTATCAGTAATATCTGCTTATAGAGAAAAATAAAACTAAAATGAAGAAAATTAATATTGACGTCGAAAATACTATAGTATCTTTGACTGAAAATGGATATTCATCTGGAGGAATTGCGAATAAAGTTAACTTGAGTCAACGTTCAGTGATTAAAGTTTAAAGAAATGAAATGCAGCTCCTAAAACGAATGTTGGAGGTCGCACTCGGTTACTAAAGGATTCAGACGCACACCTGATGGTCCGAGAAATGAAAAAAATTCCATAAGAACACCCAACCAGGCTGCTATTGCCATAAATAAAGACGTCAGTGAGTGAACAGCTCGTAGAGCACTTCACAGAATCGGTTTAGTAGCGAGTGTTAAACAGAAAAAGCCAGCTCTTTCAGATAAAAGCATAAAAGCACGTTTGGAATTCTGCAAAAAACGTGAGCATTGGACCATTGATGGTTGAAAGCGAATTATTTGGTCTGAGGAGACAAAAATCAATTCATTCCAATCTGATGGTATAGAATATTTTTGGAGCAGACCTCATGAGCCCATTCAAAAGCGTTATGTAAAACAAACTGTTAATCACGGCGGTGGTAGCCTGATGATTTGGGGCTATTTCACATGGTGGAAGGAAGGAAGACAAACTCCAAATTCTGAAAACCCATTTACCCGATTTCGTTGAACGCAGCGCCTATCCGGAGGACGAAGTCATTTTTCAGCAGGACGGAGACCCTAAACACACGGCCAAAATTGTCCAAAATTGTCCGGATCTTAATCCGATAGAAAATTTGTGGTCCATATTAAAAAGACGATTGGGAAAACATAATAGAGCGCCTACCAATATTGAGGAACTTTGGAACCGTGTGCAGTTAGAATGGGGAAATATTCCTATTGAACTTAAAGAGAACTTGGTTGAAAGTATGTCGAGGCGCATTAAAAATGTTATTAAGAACAAAGGCTTATGGATACCATACTAAAATTGCAACTTTATAATTGCACTAAAGAATCGTGCAAACCTGAGTACTTGGAGTGGCCTTATGTTTTTATATTAAATTTTTTTGATTTTGTTGTGTTATTAACGCTGATTTCGTACTCGGTTTTGCTCGCCAGTGTATGTCTTGAACAAATAGCGATAAATTCGTACAAAAAAAAATATGCTCTTAAGGATCGGTGTTGCCAGATGTAAGAAAAAGGAAAATTATTTAAGAAATACTAAAAACATACACAATAATTACATGATTTTTCTAAATTGGCAAAATTGCTATTGAGTATTTGGAAACTGTGAGATTAGAGCGAGAACTATAAAATAAAAATTGTTTCAATGAACAGTCTCTATGTTAACGAAGTGAAACAAAACATTCTCACGAATAACGCAATAAGTGTTTGGTGTTCTGATTCTTATTCGCAATAGGGTTTTAGTCAATAGACCTACCATATGAATATGTTAATTGAGGAAAACGTTCATGTAACTCTCTAATACGGATCTCTGTGTGGTACAAAACTTTTTGTTTTATCCGGAAGAAAAGCTAAAGATATAATAGATTTAAATATAAGAGTTAAAGATGAATTTTATATAAGAATGTTTTGTAGGAGGTAACAGCCAAATATAAGTTTAAATACAGACATACATATTATGCATGTATGTGTGACTGAATACTTTTTAAATAAAAGTGGCATAATACCTTGTGGTAAATTAAATATCATAAAAGCCCCTAAACAGGTATCTTGCAATATATTTTATTTCCCTTTACATTCGTGTATATATTTTATCCTCAGAAATTATGTTCAATGTATGTTTGTATGTGTATATTTCTATTATTTTTCCAGTAGACACAACCGAACACAAAGAGACTTTCTATTTATTGTACGACACCGCAAGGGATTTCAAATGCCACACACTCAATATAAATTTATCCTTATAGAACGACAAAATCCTGGCTATACATACATAAATACATATAAACGAGAAGAGGTCGTAGCAGACAACCAGAATGAACAAACACTTAAGGCGATTTCTGTTTCCGTACAAACGTTATTACATTTTCCGCGATAATTTGTTAGAAACTCATAACGGTATAATTGCCATTTAAAATTGTCGTCCGCAGCATAAAGTTGATGACAAACAAACATATATATTTCGCCAGAGAGTTGGAATGGATGAATGAAGTGAGTTGTGGGAATGATAGAAAAATCGTAGGTACGTACACATTTAAAAATTTTATCAACTTTTTTTTTATTATTAATATTAAATAAAATGAAACTTAATGGTATAAAAAATGAAAAAAAAAATAAAAAATATTGTCAAAAAATAATAGAAAAACAAAAAACAAATAAATTTGAGCAACAAAAAAATGAAAACAAAAAAATTTAAAAATTTACACCATTATCACTATGCCTACCAAAACAAGGCGAATTCAATAAGGTGGATCTAATTTACTACGTAAGCAACAGCTGATACATTCGCGTATGTCCAAACACACAAACATTCTGTATTTTGTTGACAACTCTCCTTACCCCAGTGTTGCATTATATTGACACACCGAAATTTTGTTTTACAGTGTTGTATTCGTTTTCAATTTCAGACCACCTTATTAAATTCGCCTTGTATCAAATACTATTTAGAGCAGTGTTGTGCAAAAGTAAAAAATGTATTTTGCCAATTTTTTCCCTTAAAATTATACAAAAAGCCGATATGCCGACTTTTGCTTAAATACGCCAATTTTTCGAGAAAATCTAAAAGCACGGCAACTTTATTTGTTTTAATTTTTAAGTCAGCTAAAGAGAAAAATGGTTAAATTGGTTTAAAATTAAGAGCAGGGACTCGAACGCATAATCGGACAATAATTTTTCTCATAGAAAGGTCCTCTGAGTGTAAAAAAATATAATAAAAGTATGTAGTTCTTACTGGGGGGGTCTTATTAACTGTAAGCAACATTTTTTTTACCTGAGCACATAACTGGTCGAAATACTTAAAATGCAATAATCGGTCACTCAGTAACAATTTGCATATCCATTGTAATCTAGAACAAGCGGAAGGTTCTTAGAATTAATTTTGACAAATTTTGTCATACTTTCAGCTCTACACAGAGAAAAAAATGTATTGAACAAAATATTCAATAAATTTAAAATAGAATTGAATTTGTAGGCAGATTTACTACGTTCCTTTAGAGTTGCGCTAAAAATTTATAACACCGAACGCATATTTAGTTTTTTTACTATAAGCGTTCAGCAGTTAAATACGAATTTAAAATTCTACTGTACGAAAAAAGTATGCTCCTCCATATGTGATTTGAACGTTTTGTTTAGATTATTTCTATGGTTTTTCTACCCCTTGTCTGAACTGCCATTCAGAAAAACAGAATGAAATATTGAGTAAATTTTGGATAGACAATATAAAATGGTTTGTTCAAAGCTTTCGAGCTGATCGCTTCATTTAAAAAAACCGAAGGCTACATCGTACAAATACTTTTTATCAAATTTAACCATTTTTTTTAACACAGTAACACACACTGCAAAAGTTACCTATCAAACAATTTTACAAATGCGTTAATCAGAACTAATATAGAGATTTACATAAACATACATACATAACACCTTTTTTCTTCAAACAAAAGCTATGTGCATACAACTGGTATGACAAAGGTTTTGACAATCTGAAAATATTGTGTGGATAAAAAAAATACTGAATATTTTCTCAAATTTATTTTTAAATAGTTTCTAGAACATAAATGGCCTTTTCAAAACCATATTGTACGATTTTAGGTGTCATACACTGTATGTATATGAAATACAATGCACAATTCACTTTCGCAAGCCCCCATAGACTATCTTTTAAAGATTCTAGCTCGCAGTTATATATTGAAAATAAAACTAACGTGCTAAAAACGCTAATTTGATGGCTAAAACTAATATGTGAACTCCAATAGAAATTATACTCCAAAAAGAGTACGAAACGTGTGTAAAACCTGATACCTCAAAAATTTATAACAATTGGGGGTATTTGAAAAGAGTCGACATCACATTGTATCCCAACAGACCGCTATGTGTGTTTAAGTGTGCTTTGATTTAACGGGGCTGCTACTCCCCCCGAACTAACGTCTATCTGATTGTATTAATTATTCATTGAGCTGTGAAAGCAAATTAAATATTAAAAGTTAGGAGCTCTCAAGAAGTTTTAAGACTGACTTTTATCAACTTCTACAAAAAAACCGAGTTTTATTGAGTACCGGATGGGGCTTTAACTTTTGCATAATCAGTAAAACAATTTCAATTTAAAGGTTTTCAAAATAATTTCTCTATTGGGAATACAAATTAATTCGGTTCGTTCTTTTTTTTAGCTCAAAAATTTAGTTTATTTTAAAAAGATAACGAATTACCCATTAAGTCTAAATATTGTCTATAATTACTGGCAACGTTTCCCCACCTCTTAGGTAATTTTCGAATCTTGTTGCGAAAAAACTCCTCGTCTTTTGAGGCGGTCGAATTTTGAAGCGAATTTTCAATTTCTCTGAAAAAAGTAAAGCGGTGACCTGTCAAAATATGTATCCATCAAAACTGGAAGTAGTAAGAAGAAGCAATGTACAGCGAGTATGGAGGGTGCGATAAGATATAGCATTTGATCGTGTCACACGAGATAATAGCTTTATCATGTTTATTCTACTATTCTGGCTATTTTTCTCATAATTTACAGTTTAAAAGAAGTAATTGTAGTGTGTATCGTGGTTTTAGTAGCTCGTAGTACATACCGTACTCTATGTCCTACCAAGATTGCAAAATACATTAGAGATAATAAAACAAAACAAAAAATGCTACTAAAAAATAAAGAAATATTGTAGAACCACGCGGTGTACATGATTCTTTTTTAATCCAGGTTCTTGCTAACCCTGCTTGAAGCTGAACTAGGATGTCCAGTTTTTTTTATGGATTCCATAGCCCATTTTTTCCACAAGTTTTCAATTACATTAGATTCTGGATTCCGGGTGTATATTTCTTAAAATTTTGCATGGTTACGGATCAAAGAAAGATTTGTGATACTGTAATGTGTTTAGGATCGTTATCTTGATACAATTCGCTGCTGTTTCCGATACTTAATTTCCCTGTACCTTACTTTACATTTTCCTCTCGAATAGAAATGTCACCATTGTACTAACAATACAATGCAGTTTGTTTGTATAACGTTTTTTAATTAAATTTCTTTATTTTTATATTGTTTTGCATGTTATAAACATTAGTTAATGTTCTGTTTTGTTAATGAAAAGAAGATCGTCCTTAAAATGGGAAATTTTAATTTCCCAATTGTTTTCATCTTTAATTAAAATCATCTGGCACCCCTGAGTTGTGTTAGTGAGAACATGGAAATAACTCTCTCAGAGAGAGTAAAGTTGATGTTTTAAACAATGTGAAGGAGTCTTTTTAAATTATTTATATTTGTCTTGCGTACATTTGCGTACATTTACCACACATGTGCATTCGTCGATGTCTCTTTGACGACAAAGGCAAGAGCGTAAGAATACGTGTGAGTTGATCAGGGATAAAAGCCACATGAAAAACTCATTACTGACTTAGACAGAATATTGTTTATTTACCGTAAATGATGAAACAGAATACGTCCGCAACTTCAATTTATTCTTCTCAAAAGCGAATCAGTTGTTCTTTTGGTGCGCAGTCCATATGCTATCAGAAAGATGCGAAAAAGTAGTGGCTAACGATGAAAAATACTTTGAATAATGTATCAATTCGTTTTGTTATTATAATAAATGCATTTTGCAAGCAAAAAAATCGACACTATTAACTTGTATACCCAAAAAATTTTTTTAAATACATCAGCGCTCAATTATTTTAACGCAAAAGGAATATTGTCGACAGTTTAAGGTCAGAATTTCGCCCTCTAAAGCAATGATTTGTGTCTTAGTTTATCGTCACCGCTCAAAATAACATCGTAAGAGATATTCCTCGAACCAATAAACCATGTTTAATTCGCTCTGAGAAAAACACTGAACTTGTAGAGCAAAGTGGTAATGAAACACCAAAAACATCTATCAGAAGGCGTTCTGCTGAGCTAAGAATAGTTCGTACATCATTACGGCGCATTTGAAAAAATGATTCACTGTTATTCCCATGTAAGGGTTTAATTGAGTATTATATTAACCAACAAACCAACTCGGGTTTTTTATTTTAGGATTTTCATAGTTTATTTACAGTAAAGGTAAGTGTAATTTACGTATTGGGATTACAAATATAAACAAATCGAAATAACAAATTTATAAAATCACTGCTTACATCTTTCCTCCACCTTTGTGCCAATTTCCAATTCCCGTCTCAGAAAAACGTCATTCTCTCGTCTTTTGAGGTGCCACAACTTTGAAGCCGATTTTGCATTTCTTCGAAGGAAGTGATTCGGTGACATGCCAAAAGATATACTCATACTTCTTTATACGGCCTAGATAGTTTCTGAAAATATAAGCCGAGAAGAATATGTGTTACATTTGCTTCCCTTACACTTTTAGTTAACAAACGGAGAGTCTATGGTTTTTTCTAGCCGTGGAACGAAGTAATTTGCGCTTAAAGCGAATGTACTCCATAATTCATGCAGGCTATTATAGCGAAATGCCGTGTAAAGAAAGCGCGTGTAAAGAGGTGTGAGCAATGTTCGCATAATAAGGCGGATGCGCTTTTATTCGTTTCTAATCTTTGTTTTGAAACTTTTGCTACATGTGGCAGGGTGTTGTCATGCAAAAGAATAAATTACTCATGTCTGTCTTCATATTCCGGCCATTTTTCTCACAGTGTATGGTTTAAATGAAGTAACTGTAGTCTGTTCTGGTTATGTAAACAAGCACAAGACAATCTTTGAATACAAGGACGACATTGTTGCAGAAATTCGTGAGTTACAGCCACAAGTTTTGAATGATGTCAAGGAAAGTGTTCTAACATGAGCCCGGGGGTCATTTAAGTAACATTATGTTCAATACTTCAGACCGAATAGAAGTTACGGAAATCAGTTCAACACTTTACGATTAAGCATAGTACAGTCTGTAGAATGGCGTATCTCTCTGTATCAACTGTTCGTCGATTTCAAGAAAGCACGTAATACAATCAGACGAACTGCAATGTGTGAAGCATTGAGAACAAAAGGAGTACCACATTAGTTAAGCATTCCACATTAGTGCTGGAGTCAAACAAGAATGCCCAGTGTCACTTCATCTATTCACCCTCGTTCTGGCTGACATAATAAGCAATGTCTCTTCAAAGATAAGATGGATAACATGAAGTCTCTCACGCCAACTCTAAGATTTGGACGACGCAGATGACGCATAAGATTTCCAATAAGCAGTCGAAACTAGAGTAGCTAAGAAGATTATCTGGCAATGTTGTACTTCAAATAAATAATAAGTAACGGAACACAACACGCTACAAGGTCAATCAGTTGAGTATGTAGATAGCTTCTGCTTTCTGGGAAGTACAATAATTATAAATGGCCGCGAAGAAACAGAAGTAGATGACAGGCTCAATAAAGCGAAAGCGGCGTTTAGACGAGTGCAGTCAGTATGGAGCAACTTACATTTATTCAGTTGGACTAAGTTTAGAATTTAATAATTCGCAAATATTCCAAACTCTGTTCTGCATTATTTCTATCCTGTGATAGTTCTTTGGCTTCTTCATCTAAGTCCTGATGCTCTACTTTCCATTGATGTTGAATACTAGAGATGAGCGGATCTGACGTTGCCTATAATATATTAAATAGATCTTCATTTGCGAGATTTCTTGAAATTTTTCGGGTGCTGTGCTCTTTATAAAATCTGTAATTCTTATTCCTTTCTTCCTGAGCCTCCTCTGATCTCCAAGTGGCACCAAATGATATATAATGACATCTTTTCCATGATAAAGGATTTTATACACTGTTGAGGACATATTTCTTTACGGGTGTTTCTCCAAACTTCAAACAAATGCTTCTTGGATTATTTTAAGTATCAAAATAAGATTTAAATCAATTTCTGTTATTTCAGACGCTCTTTCTGGATCTGAAAAAAAAATCTTTTCGCGATATTTCCATCATTTGTATTGCCTGACCCTTTCTTGGCTGGTCAATAATAAATTTCAATTTACGATATTCATCTTGAACATTTTTCTTTTTTGAATTTCTCAACTCTTGTTGGTGGCTATGTTTTTTAACCACGAAATACCTAAAACACAAATTGAATGCAACATTAAATTTGTCTGCAGTAAATTCAGTAAAATGCAAAAAGTGTTCTACAGACGGCCAAATACGGCATAAGTATACATAGAGTAAAAATGGACACTTTAACCTATCCCCGGGTGTTTTACTTTTCTTGTTCCCTTTTGCCTATAAGTTCTATTCCACTGAAGTTGAAATTTGACAAAAATATAGGGGAACACATCTAATAGAGGGTGTCCACCGGGAAGCTATATTACTTTGTTTTGACAGTTCATATTTGGCAGTCGTGAAGTAGAGACGCGGCAAATTTATGATGGAAAAATATTCAGTAAACCAACGTGTTTTAATCGTTAAAACATTTTATCAAAATCACTCATCGATTACTGTAACGATGAGAAAGTTACGTGAAATTTTTGGGAAAAACAATGTGCCAACAAGACGCACTATTTATCGTGTAGTCAATGAAGTCGAAGAAAGAGGGACTCAAATTATTCATCAGTCACCATTGCATCCATTAAAAGTGACAGTCAGGAGAAATCATTGGACCCTACTTCTTTGATACTGAAAATGGAGTAACGGTAACTGTCAATGGGGAGCGATATCGTGATATGATTGAAAACTTTTTAACGCCACAACTGCATGCTTTGGGCTTGATTAACTTGTGGTTTCAACAAGACGGTGTCACATCGCATACAACCAGGAGAAACCTCTTTGCACAACAAATTATTTCAAGGAATGGTGATGTTGATTGGCCTCCACGGTCGCCTGATTTGACTGCTCCAGACTTCTTTCTTCTTGTGGAGATATCTGAAAAGCAAGGCTTAGAAACGCTGGAGCAACTCAAACAAAATATTCGTGCTGAATTTTATGAAATACCGCGTGAAATGTGTGAGAATGTAATGAAAAATGTGCTCAAAAGGGCTCACATTTATGAGACTAACAGAGGCGGGCATTTATCTGATATTGTATTCCATACATAATTGCCGACATTAAATAAAATACTGAACAATATAAGATTCATTGTCTTTCATAAAATCAAAAATTATTCACAAACAAATTAGTATACCTTCTCGGCGGATATTCTATATTAATGGTAGGGCTGTCACGACTTAAAATTATTTAAAGATAACAGTCTTACCAACATAACAGAAAAAGAGCTGATCATTATCGATGACAGCTTGTAAGATATAAAAAATAAAAAATATTCTTTTTTTAATAATAAAACAGTTGTGCTTAACAGCCTGCCAGCCCCTCAGATAGCAATAGTTTGACTTAATATTTTGGCTGCCTTAATTCGGACATGTTAGTTGCCAAATGGCTTTAAAATTTTATAAATCGGTGACACAAATATTTTGACATTTCGCCAGTGACATCAAATTTTCAGTTACTGTGCGACGTAAATTAAAGCACTAAAGACTCAACTTCGAGGCCATGCAATGCGAACTCAAATAAAAACGACATAACACTGACAAAAACACATCTTCGACGCAAAGCGAAATGCCACAAACCATCCAATCATATACCAAAAATAGTTTCTCGGTCAGATTTATGATGCTAATCTATAAGGTAATTGTTTCACTGGTAATAAAACGTCCATGGATTTTTTAAACTTTTTTATTCCATTTTTTTTTTCAGTATCATTGTTCTTATATGTTTTGTAAGAAATTATTTAAATATGTATGTATGTATGTATGTATAGCATATGTACGTACATTATTAAAGAGTCAAAACCAAACCGCTATACGTTCAATAAAAAACAAAAGCTGAATCGTTTACATTGTCCTCCTGGTGGGTATCTGGATGGTCATAATAATTTTAAGGTAGGAAGTGTTCGTAACATTATGTAATTAGTTCTAGTTGTTAGACATTTTCTCCGTTCTATGTTTTTCTCATTGCTCGAGGGCTTTGTGAAACAGGACCAACTTCTATTTATTAAGCTACGATTGGTCTTGTTCTAGTCAATAACATCTTAAAATTAATATGTTTTAAATGCTTACACCACCAAGTGCTGGCTAAGCAAGTGAAGTCATAAAAGAGCATTTCTGGAGTGGCTAGGAATTAGAGCAGAAAAAGCAGTTAGCAAAGGCATGCAATGCGATCTAGATTTAAAGGTGGAGAGAACATTTAAAGGAAAATAATAATGCCCTTTGTGTCACTTTGGTATGGTAGGTAAGACATCCGCCTACCAACCAGAAGGGCCTTGGTTCAATACCAGGCCAGACCAAGAAAGAAAAAGTTTTCGATAGCGTGATCAACTCATAACATTAGCTAGTAACTGGTTATGAGTATTACTACTATTGAAAACTTCGCTAAATGCAATTGCCGTTCGGAGCCGACGTTAAACTGTAGATCCCTTTCAATAATTTTAAAAATAGAACACCTTCATGGAATGTTATGGGAATTAATTATAAAAGTAAAGATCACCACCAATTAGCAAGGATCTTCACTACTACGCAAAATTATAAGGAGGAAGCTACAGTAGATTAATCATCTGCTTAGCTTAAAAGATCATATTGATTAAAGAAACTGAAACAAAGCAATGGATGCTTTGTGGGAAGCCTAGAGAAGCGACGGAGGAAAACAACAGTGCTTATCACGATGATACACTTTGACTTTCGCCACGGAGAAAATTTGTATTAAAAATATATTCGGTGGCGGACGTCATCTTGAATCATTGTGAAAAACACTGTCAATTGGAAATCATAGAAGACTGTCAATGAATTTTTCTTTGCTGTCATGAATACATGACTTCCTAATGTAATTGCTAAGATGTTCATAGATGATAGATATCTTACAGGCGTCCGTATATAAGAGTCCTAACAGGAAATATCATTGAGAATCATTAGTGTTGTATAAAACTAAAATTTATGTTTAATTATAATTGTTTTTAATCTTTGATTCCATATTTTTTCATATTGAATACCAATTTAAATCAAATTAAAAATATTCAGCTCTAACCATTCTCCAAATATTAGGGAGATCGATTCTTTGACGTTTTTCAAAAACCTGGTTTCGAATAACTCGAAAAGAAGCACTTTTTTAAAAACCGGTTTTAGTTTAATAATAATTCAAGTAACCGGTTAACCGATTCTATTATTTAAATAAAATTCTTCCTAATTCTTTAAAAATAAGCAGAAGCTGTTGGAAGGCTTAAAATTAAAGTGGCAATGAACACTAACAATAATTCGGTGGGCGAGGGCCATAAAAGACAAAGTTTATTACACAAAGTACTGAAGAATGCTTAAGTTTCGAACAGCTACTCAAGGAGCTTATTTCGTTTTTGTTTTATTATTTGGTAGAGAATGGAATTAAAGATTTGTTATTATAGTTATAATTTAGGTGCCTAAGATAACAAAAATTATATATCTTACTTTGAATAAATCTATTAGTAATACTCGTACGAGTCCTTAATTGCCTCGACAAGGCAATTGGCTTATATTTCGAGCAGCACTGTATGCAAATTTATTCAGCGCGTATCTAATAGTGTGTGTGTCACTGTGTTATGTTAGGTAAGAACCTACCTTGGAACGAAGAAGTCGTCGGTTCAATCCCAGGCCACACCGTTTAACCAGTTTCAACAGCTATATCACTTCACAACCTTACTAGCGACTGGTTATGTACTCGTATATTTACGCTGTGAAAAACTTCGCTTACGATATATCTGCCGTTCGGAGCCGGAGTTAAACTGTAGGTCGCTTTCAATGAGCTTAAAAGTAGAATCGGGTGTAGCTCATTAACTGACAGAAGTCCCCATATTCCCTTTTGTAATGTTATGGGAATTAATATAATAATAATGCCTTCATGACTGAAACTAGTAAGGTCTACGAAATGAGGGACATTATAAGCTTTTCAGAAAATAACCTGAAAATACAAAGCAACGGATATGGCATAAATGCTGAAAATTTTATAAGTTTACAACGAGACTATAGCTGCAAATTTATGATTCAACTTATATCAGTCTGGAGAACGGAAAGGCTGAATTCAACATGGGAAACAGATAACTTTGAAATTAGAATTACTGAGAAGTGGCGACTTGAAAGACTTAAACAACCTTAGAAGTATTAGCAGCTATAATACAGAGAAGTTTCCACAGCAATAAAGATGAATCTGCAAGATTAATAAGCAGATGTTACGCCAAACCCACACATCATGAAACAACAGCCTTTGATACTATCAGAGGAACTGTCATATGGAAATCATTGAGACGAAAACGTGTACCCCATAACTTTTTCACATTTACGGCGAAGTAAAGCAAAGATTCCGACTATCATTTCAACTATTCATCATCGTGTTGTTTGACGAAATGAGCAAAGACTGTTCAGAGGAAAGGATAATTAAATGGAGTCTTTCACGCTAATTCGAGAATGATATTTGTTTACTGCACAAGTTCTTAAACATGCAGGCTAAATTAGAAGGTCTGAGAAGATAAGCATGCAAAGTTGATCTTGAGACAAATATTAAGAAAATTTATGTTATACCGCGATGCTATAACATAACATCTATATACGAAGTACAGTGACACAAAAGGCAGAGCACAAGACACGTGAACAGCGGGCTCAATAAATTTAAAGTGGAATTCGGGCGACTACAGTAAATATAAAGAAGCACACAAATATTCAAACAAACCAGGGGCAAAATTTTCAACGCCAATGGTGGGAAACGGCATTTTCTTTTCGCTTTTGAAAGTTCTAGATTTACTACAAGAGTAAAAAATTTTATAAAACAAGGCATGAGCGGCTTTGCTAAAAAACTGAATAACTCTGTCAACTTCCAAGTTCAGATGTGTTACCATGTGTCCGTTACCGCATCATGATCTTCGCAGCTTCTTTCTGGCAATAGTGAAGAAGACGAGGATTATGTCCAGATCATACGTTGGAAGACATTCCGAATAAACACAGAAAACTCCAAATAGTCGAGAATGGTGAGCTTCAAAGTATTCCGCAAACTCCTCCCCCTCTTCATCATAGCAACTTCTGTAAAGATCATTATACGAGATTTCCATCCCTTCAGCATGTCTGGCAACAGGCCAACTGTTAGTAATAACTAGGGAGATCGAACGGTTATTATTCGACCGGTTTTAACTGGTTTTTTTGTTTTTTTAAAATATTCATTTTTCGAATAGCGAATAAACTGGTTATTTTATCACGCCGGCTCTGAACCGCAGATATATTAGTTAGTGAAGTTTTTCACAGCGTAAATACTTATAACCAGTAGTTAGTAAAACTGTGAGTTGATACCGCTTCTGAAAATTGGTAGATGATGTAGCCTGGAATTGAACCGAGGACTTCTTGGTTGGTAGGCGGGTTTCTTACCTAACATGTCAATACGGGGTGCATGCATTTATGTTTCTATAGATGTCCTCTGAAGTGTGAAATTATTTGGAAACCGTTGGAAAGGAAGGTTAGGTTAGGTTAGGTAAATTGGGTTGCTTGTTTTTCGCGAGTTCACTCGGAGGCACTATGGCCCATTTACAAGGCGACATGAGTCCCAGAAGAAAGATCCAACTAACCGGTACCTTTGACGAAGTTAATCAACTTCGAAAGTGATACATCCATAAGGCAGTCCAGATAATGAAAGCGACATGAACCCAAATGCCTAAGTCTAAGCTCCCATAGAGCAGGACAGTTGCAGAGAAGGTTTTGTACCGATTCCTCTTCCTCTTATCCTGACAACTTCCACATTAGCCATGACCATGGCATCCCATGCCCTCCGACATGCGACTCATTCTACAATGCCCGGTAATTATGCCCGAAAGAGCCCGCTCAACTCCATTCTAAACCTACGAAAAGCCCTATTTTTTCCATGGAAAGAGAGGGCCAAAGCATTCTGGATATTTCACAAGTGGTGATGATATTGGTCCACTTGTGTTCCATCCTGCTCAGTGCCTAACAAAACCTTCGTCGCACATAGAATGGCATGCACGTCCCCCTGTACAAGAAACAGAGAGGACCCTATAGTAGCGCATTCATCCGCAATTTCATTTCCTCAGATGCCCGCATGACTTTGGCCAGTAAGCATCGGGTAGTTTGAGAGAGACCCTGAGGTCCAGATTATCAAAATGAAAAATTGATCACTGGATGAAATATTACGTCGTTATGTTTTCGAAGAAGAAATGTTTTAGGCCATAAAAAAGCCGAACGTTGATCCAGCATACTTGCTAGACATTACGACATGGTACACAAATTAAAAAAATTTTATTTGCTAATGGAACAAGAATTGAGAAGAATTTTATTTTAATAAAAGAACCGGTTAACCGGTAATTTGGTTAATTCTTAACCGAAGAGCGGTTATTTTAGAATTGAAAATTTCCGAATTATTCGAAAACCGGCTTTTGAAAAACGTCGAATAATCGATATCCCTAGTAATAACCCATATAAAGTTCCTCATACTGCCCCTTTCATCGGTAACCCAAATGTAGCCAAATTTTTTTGGTCTCATAACCAGAGGGTTCGCAATTAGGCTTAGTGTCTATGCATCTAATATCTAATCTAATACTATCCCGCTTGACTTCAATGTTCGGTAATGACAGCAGCATCGCACGTTTGGCAAACATTGCTCTGATAAAACATTCCAAAACAACTATTGGAAAAAGAACTTATAGAGTTCACCTGTCGCTCAGTTTGTGGGAACAAGTCTTTCGATCTCGAACGCTTGCCTATAATATCAACACAGCAAATCCTTAGCGAAGCTTTATCTAAAGCGAATAACTTGGCTTTGCTCTCTTCTGTTTTGGCTTTTGCTTTCTTCTATTTTTGTGGTTACTTTTGTATTTTTATTTTTCGCCGCTCAATGCTAAAAACGAGAGAAGTTTATTTGTTTCTTCAAATTAACAAAAAAAAAAAAAAATTGATACGCGTGTTCATTCGTCGCTATTTCAGAGACGACTGAAAGCATAAAGGGGTTGATACATTGGCAAACATTTGTTTCCAAACATCGCAAATAGCCAATCGCATATAGGGATAACTTACTTTTCCTTCAATTCGATTGGTTATGTGAATTGTTATGTGGATTGGAAAGGAATAAAAGTCTTATAAAATAAATAGCAATCTTCTATACTCTGTGAAGCATTTTTGTTCGACAAAAGCAAATATTTTTGTTTCAAAAGTTCTTAGAAAATTCCAGGTCAAGTGGGGTCAGACGGACTGCAATATGAAAGTCATTGAAAACGGGATTAAATGCCAACCACAGCGAAGTAAAGATACAATGTCCACTTCAACTATTCATCATCGTGCTAGATGACGCTATGAGTGAAGACGGTTCAGAGAGAAGGGAAATTACATGGAGTTTCTCCCGTCAAATCAAAAATTAAATTTGTCTAATTTAGCATAAGTACTCCAACATGCTGACTAAATTAAAGGATTGCTGCTCTTGAGACAAATATCAAGAAAGCCGGAGCCAGGCAAATTTAGCTGAAATGCTAACCGGTAGATACGTAGATAGCTTCTACGTAGGAAATATGGTGACAACAAACGGACGTAAGCAACGCGCTCAATAAAAGGGAAGCGTAATTCGGACGACTGAGTATAAATAAGCTCACAAATATTCGGACAAACCTGTCTCACAATGTGTAATTCATGGGTAAAATGACGAATACTATCACGTAAAAGCTACAGGTATTCATCAGCAGTTCCTTTGAATAAAATGCAGGATTTCCTGCCATAACAACATCAACAGCAGTCATCTCGGGAATGATACTAACGAGGAACTAACACTATAAGAAATAAAATGTAGTAAGTGGAGGTGGATTGGCCATATGAATGACAATAATGTGGAATCATTAAGGCTCAAGCAGCAGCGTTTGTCCACTTGAGGCGAACTATATTTCAAGATCTAGAATAGTGTAATCTTACTTGTGAAAGTCATATGCTTCCAATGGGCGAAATAGGAAAAAACTTAAGATCTTTTAAAATTTTATTGATTTGATTTTTGGTTCAAGCACAAAAAGTTGTTTTTACCTAATAAATACCTAAAGGTAAAGGTAATAAAGTTGTTGGTCTCATTTCGTAATTTTTTACTAAAGGCAACAATGTAAAGTAAATAAAAAAAACAAGAAAAAAAAAACAAAACTTTACAACAACTTTTGAGTAATAGGAGCAAACAAGTATTCATAACGAACAATATTCCAAAAAAAAAAACAACAACAGGAACACAATAAAGAGAGAAACAAAAAAGGAAATGAGACAACAGAACGGAAGCGTTAAGGGAAATACTTGTCTGCAAAAGAAAAGTTTATTGCCATTGCAATTGCAGGCACATAATACATCGAATTTAGTATGCGAAATAATAAAAAAGTTTGATGTCAATAAAGATAAAAGGAAAAGAATTCTAAATTAATCCACCGATAGTATGTCATGCCAAAAGGTAATAAAAAACGCCATATTTTAGAAAAAGTGAAAAGCGTCTTAAAGTTTTAATACGAATTTTGATAATAAATCTCTGGCCAAATATGCGGGCTTGATATATTACTTAAATTACAATAAACATACAGTATATCTTTAGACTTTTGTACTAAAGTCGACTAAGTATTTAAATATATTTTCAATTAAAAAATATTTTTCAATACAAAAGTTTGGCTCTAATTTTAGTTTCTCGTTTTTTCCAGAGATGAATGCAATTTAATCGTTTCCGATGGTGATGGAATAATTAAAGTATGGAGAAAACCCTATATTGTTTTAGCTCTTGTATTAAAAATCTAGGATCTTATCTAGGATAAGAGGGCGGATGAGTCATGACATAAAAGTACATTTTGCCAAATGGTATTTATAGTTTATAGTTCCTAAGCGGAAGGATGAATCCACGTCAATACACACTAGGGAGATCGATTATTCGACTTTTTTCAAAAACCGGTTTTCGAATAATTCGAAAAGTAGCACTTTTAAAAAAACAGATTTTCGGTTAATAATAATTCAAATAACCCGTTAACCGGTTCTTTTATTTAAATCAAATTGTTCCTTATTCTGGATTCCCAGAGCTGGACCACGTCGTTTTAAATATAAGCAGAAGCTGATGGAGAGCTTAAAATTAAAGTAGCAGTCAATACTAACAATAATTCTAACAAATCTCATAAAAACTATGGCAAATTTTATTAAAAAAAATACTGAAAAATGCTTATGTTCCGAACAGCTACTGAAGGATCTAATTTCGTTTTTGTTGTATTACTTGGTAGAGAATACAGTTAAAGGTTTCTTATTATAGTTATAATTTAGGTGCTTAAGATAACAAAAATTAAATGTTTTACTTTGAATAAATCTGTCAGTAATATACGAGTCCTTAATTGCCTCGACACGAAAAGTTTCTTAGGTTTCGAAGAGCACTGTATGTAAATTTCCGCACCACGTATTTAATAGTGTGTGTCCCACTGTGGTATGTTAGGTAAAAACCCACCTTCTAACCAAGAAGTCGGCGGTTCAATTTCAGGCCACAGAATCTGACAATTTTCAACATCGATATCAGCTCACAACATCACTAGCGACTGGTTATGTGAATTTACGCTGTGAAAAACTTCACTAACTAATATATCTGCCGTTCGGAACCGGCGTTTGTGTGTCTAGTTGATCATTCAATAAGTCTAGTGGATCATTCTTCATATATAAAAATCAATATTTATTTACAGAAGATGAGTAAAGGCTTTATTTGCTCAAGAGTGAATATCTTTTTCGATCTATTTTGGTTTTCACGTTTTTTTGTGAGACTTTCAAGCTTGTCATATATACAAAAAATAACTAAATTTATACAAATGGTTATACGATGAGCATATTTTCAATTAGAAAAAAAATATACAAACGTATACAAATTATTAAATTAACCGGTTTTTTCGGTATTCGAAAAATTTACATTTTAAAACAACCGTATTCAACAAAGCCAAAAAAACTGGTTAAAACCGTTCGAATAATAAGCGTCCAATCTCCCTAGTACCTACAGAGTACTGTTAAGTACTTGCTGCGTGAATTTTCGACTCGTATGAATCGTTGCCGTAAGGCTTTAGGCGAGAGGTTTCTACGCGAAAAATCTGCGATATCCTGCAATGACCAGGTGATCTCCTCGGATATCTCAATCAGACGGAGTTTTTTCAAAAATGTATTGTTTTCACGATAAACTTGGATAAACCGATACATCGATGTTCTTCTGATGTTTTCTTCTTCTATTATTATATAACTGAAAATGATATCAAAAGCAATGCAAAGCTGAAAAATTTTAGCGCCATATATAACAACTACATCATAGTGAATTATCGTGACCAAATGCTGGCAAAGGTAAATTATTATTGACACACGATGAATTTTCTTTGGTGTCCTTTTAAATAATTATCCAAATTTTCGTAAATCGCAAAGATTGATTTTATCTTGCAACATTAGCGAGTCCGAACAGACAATATCATTGATAATCATCATCATCATTCAGCTCTAGAATCCGGGGTGTGTTTTGGCTTTCTCCACTACTCTTCTCCATTCCTCTCTATTTTTAGTATGCGTGCACTACTTCCTCAATCCCGCTGCTCGCATATCCACATCGATGTTGTCAAATAGGCGCTTACGTGGCAAGCTTTTGCGCTCAGCTTTGATACGTTCCTAGCATATAACCTTTCCATCTAAGACTTTAAGACTTCCTGGGGTCTAAAGGGTTTCCATAGCCTCACATGGTCAATTCCTAGTGTTACCATCTATTGTCAGACTCTGATTTTCTGTGACCTAGTGAAAGATTTGGTATTTAATCATAGTGGAAAGCCAGATCAGGATAGCAGACGGCACAGAAGGAAGTTAGAGATTGGACTTACAACCAACCCTAGAAAAGTGAACATGTAATGAGTTACACACCATATTCAGTGCCTCTTATTATGAGAGGACCATTAAGAATCATTATCGTTAAATTTCGGCATGTACTCAGCTCATAGCAGACAATGTTGTTAAGTTTCAGCGCTTTTTATTATGCTGACGTTCAATGACGTTGTCATACATAACTGCTTTTGTTGGTGTTATTTTCAAAAGCATTCACCAATGAAATCTTTTAAAATCTGATAATTTTATACAAATTTCTAAATGATAACAATTTTTGGATTCATCCATGACAATATTGCTCGAACATGCCACCCTGTGGTTGAACTAAGCAACCCATAAAATTCATTCAACAAAAGTGTACAAAGAACTACATTCATGTTCTTGGACGTCGATGTATCGGCCATCAAAACATCGACAACAACAACATGTTGACATCGATATTTATGAGTGATACATCCTCATACATCATGATTTCTAAGCACCTATACATCGTTTGCATCCCTAGTTATATACGACATTGTCCGGCTTTCGAGTGTTTGGTGTCCGAGGACACTATTTTATAATAGCAGAAGCTACGGATGGCCACATAAACCAACGTCCACATTTAACAGGATAAGTTTCTTACATGTGTCGAAAAGCAGCATTTGATTTGAGCAGCTATGATTCATGGCTATGAGCTAAGCTCGACCTAAACGTTATTGAACATTTGTGAAAACATATTTTAAAAACAGGTACAAAAGTAAATCGGTCATTTGTTCAGCAATTCTAATTTCCACAGAATTTACCAAAAATTTGTAAATTATGTATTATATGCCTAATAGACTAAAGAATGTTGTAAACAAAAAGAAGGAGCAGCTTGATTCGCATACACTTTTCATATATATAATAATACATTGTTACGTTTTACCTTTTTTAAAAACGTGTTATTATGAGTTCGTAGATTGCAGTTAAAATAAAAAAATTTTGTGGTTGGTTTTAATTAAAAATCCTTTATTCAACACAGTTATGTGCACCACTGCTTGTAATCCTTTTACAGGCAATAACAATTTTTATTCTTAATTACTCTGTCTGTTTACAGTCTTGTAAGCAACAACAATAACTCAACAAATCTTTCTTCCTAAAGATCTTCCAACCCGATCGTAGTTATAACTTAGGTTCGATCACAACCTTTTCAGCCAGATGTTATCCACACTTAACTCTCTTTACTCAGTTAGCTCCAACTAAACTGGTTTTTTGCTTCACGATTCACTTCACGAGTTTACTCCTTATAAACTCTCTTCATACAAATTGCACTTAAACTGCACTCGCTGAGTTTACGACACATAAACTGCTTGCTGTTCGCATCGATGTGCTTTTTATATGGTTGAGTAAACAACACATCGAAAGCTCTCGAACCTGTCGATATTTCAGGTGGATTCCATTTCTTTCTTTTAATTTCTTTTTAGTTCTTTTGTAGCCATGCGTATGTAAACATACACCTCTTTCAGCTCTTAGTATTTGTTGTTACTTGTTTATTGTCTGTTACATGTTTTCTTTGCTGCTTAATTATTGTTGTTGCCATGTTATTTTTATTAACTTTACCTCTGCTAATGATTGTTGTTATAAATTTGGTTATTTTTAAACAGCACGTAGAATTGTTCTCGCAGTTTTTGTTTATTTAATTTAAATTTTTAAAATTTAATAAATGCTGTGGTGCCTAACCTTATTTTCGTAACAATATTTTCATCCTGAGTAAGAAATTTACGTTGAGCTAAAGAAGAATATTGGCGTAGGAAGTAGGACAAACTCCAATTATCCACGATCGATCACAACCTCTACAGAAATCTTTTGCAGGTAAGTGGAAACTTTCCGCATGTCAGTTCATTAAGATTATGACATTAATGACATTAACATTAGAAATGTTAGTACGAAAAAGTTTCAACAGTTTATTGGCGCGCTTAGTATCTAACTTAGGACTGAGAGTCAATTTGACCGAGGTAAAACTCGAGAGTATCTAACCAGTTTCGAGTTCTTTACATTCAAAAAGCATTTGATTTTGGCTTGGCTGTCAGAGAGGATACAGATGTCAGTGGCCGGAGCAACACCTCTAATAATCAATCTCACAGCGTGAATTTTAGCCATTACTTCGGCATGTAACACGATACAATGATACCAGAGGTGATGAGACACATTAAGGTTAAGCCTTTCGGAAACAAATTTAACTGCCAACCTTTTTCTTAAGTCCAGAACCTCTAGTATAGACCACCACCATGCCAGAAATCCGGTAATCTCTAACCTAGGGCTAATCCCTACTCATGCAGTGGATTATGCTGGTACTAGAAAAATAGGTTGTGGGAAGGAGGATAGAGGGAGTAGTGTTTAGGGACGTTCGATTTGAATTTGCTCATGTCGTAAGTGGCAGGGAAGACATTCGCAGGAAGACTGTTCCACAAACAAACAGTGCCACCAAAGAACTAATTCTTCACTGGACAATCAACTACAAAGGGATGCGCTCTACGAGAAATGCGAGTACTACATAAAAATATCTGATTACCAGGAACAAGTTCCTTAATTTCGTTAGAACACATTCCCTTATAGTACCGATAGAACAATGAAACGCACGCAACATTGGGATGATGCTCTAATGAATCGATAAAGTTGGCTACCCTACCGTCATTAATAAGAACTTTCGCCGTCTCCTGTACGCGGTTGAGAAGCTCCAAAATAAACTTTGAAGCACCGGCCCAAACATGAGAGTTGTATTCCAATTTGGGTCGGATATAGGTCTTGTAAATATTAAGGACATCAGATGGAGTGAAGTATATCTTGCACCGTCTCAAAAAACCAAGGCACTTGAATGCTTCTTTCGACACTCGATATATGTGCTCGTTTCAACGAACGTCACAGTGAATTCTCATGCCCAGAACAGCAAGAGTATCTGATTCCCCAATATCTACATCACCCATTGACACAGATGACAGCACAGCACCACGTCTGTGGGTCAGAAAGCAATATTGTGCTTTGCGCGCGCTACAGTTAACACTGTTCGCGAGACCCTACTCAGAGATTGCGCTTGTAAGAGTGTCTTTCATGTTCTGCCTCTTCGCCCCAATCTCCAAAAGGCTCGGCCTACGATCAAATATTAATGACAAATGTTGCTGTCATCTGCAAAAGAGTAAATAAGATTGGAAGTGAGACAAAGAAAGTTGTTAAGAAATATTAGAAATAGAGTCGGAGAAAGAACAGAGTCTTGCGGTACCCCTGAATTTATCCTGAACTCGTCGATGAGATCCCATCTATAACCACTCTTATAGTGTTATTTCTGAGAAAGCTCGATATGAATCGAGAGAAGTGACTACAGATACCAAAAACAATAAATTTGGATATGAGAGCCTCATGCCAGACTCTGTTAAATGCTTTGGAAATATCCAGGGTCACAACATTACTCTCACCAAATCCATGAATGGATCTATGCCACCTTTCAGAGAGTAGCGCCAGCAGATCACCAGTAGAGCGACCATTACGGAAACCATATTGGTGATCGCTCAGCAAATTGTTGGGCGATCACCAATTGGGCGGTAGTTTTCAGGGTAAATAGCCTTACCCTTTTTAGGGATAGGCGTTACATAAGCAATTTTCCAGCAAGATGGAAAAACACCCGTACGATAAGACGCACTGAAAATATTAGCCAATGGACGCGCAAGCGGCGAAGAGCACTACTTCAGGACCAGTGCTGGAATGCCATCTGGTCCAGAAGACTTTTTACCATCGAGATTTGCAAGAACCATTTTTACTGCGCGGGCATAGTCACTGGTACTCTTTCAAGATCGAGCAGTGGTTGAACGCTTTTTAGCAAGCTCGGATTACCTGCAAACATTTCAGCCAGTATGCTTGCCTTATCAATCGGGTTAGTGAATGTTTGGTCATCCTTTATAAGTACTGGAACCGAACTAGCGCTGTTTTTAAGCCTTTTTATGAGTGGCCAAGAGCTCTTACTTCCACGCGAAAAAGTAAGAACTTTAGCACGTAGGTGTTGTTCGTATAGAGTCTTTTCTCGCCTAAGTACTGCGGCACATGAAGATCTCGCCTGTTTGTGTAGCGAATCAGTATGATCGTATTTGTTATTACGCCAATTTCTGAGTGCTTCCTCTCTGGATATGACTGCAACCTTGCGCGTCTGATTAAACCAATATTTATTTATTGATTTAATCGGAAGCTTTCTGAATGGGATGAAATTATCCATCCCTAACTTTTTTGTATTGACAACCATTTCGGTCATGGCCTTCACGTTAGAATCAAAGATACAAAGTTTCCAATAGAAATGCCCATAGAAATTGTTAAGCTCAACCCAACGAGCTTTCCCGTAATTGAAAACCAAGCGCTTCGTAGCTGTATGTGAAGCGTTGTGAAGAGTGGAGAACGGAAAAGAGGCAGAAATGGTACAGTGATCCGAATTTCCGAGAGGTGCAAGAACCTCAACTACATACTTTTCAGGGTATGTAGTGAGGAAAAGGTCGAGGGTGTTATTTTGGTGCCCATCTACACACAATATGTGAGTAGGTTCATTCACTTTCTGGAGTTGTGTGGCCTGAATGGCGTAGCCAAGACGAATTATGAACATTGAAATCACCAGCAACAACAATTTCACTGTTCGGGTAATTCGAAAGGATACTCGATATGGAATCGGAAAAAGAGTCAAAGCCAGATATGGAGACCTCTCATCCAGTATTTGGGCTTCTATACAAGAACCCGAAATGCAAAAGTTGTGCCCTGAATCTGAACTTAACCCAAAGACAATGAAATTCTGCATCATACATGCCAAGTGGTTGCTGGCACTGGTACACAACTTCATCGCGAATGTACATTGCAAGAACCCTATGAAAAATAAAAGGGGATAGAAGGTGATACCCAGGGATATGAAAATCCTGTGAATCCTGGGTCTCACATAAGGTGAAAACATCTGGCCCATAGAGAAAGCGTCCTTTATCCTTACGTAAATATATGAGTAAAGACACCGCCCATTGCCACTATCGAGGACTTCCATCTGTGTACACCTTGACAGACCCGGGCCGCATATTTCACATTTCCCACTTCTGGGATCGTATTCGCATACAGCATAGATGCATACCATCGCCATCCTCAACCTTATTGACTAATCGCTATTTGCTTAGCCAGCGAATTATTCCTTCTCAGTTACCAGGTTGTCTTGCACATTAACGTCTAATGTGCAATGTTCAATGCAATGTTCATATTTATCAGTAATTTATAATGTTTTTTTTCTACCCAATATATGCAACATTGTTATTATTATGCACATACATATGAACATCCATATTCTCGTACTCTATATTATTGTAACCAATTTAAATAGGTATCGATTTGCCATAATTAAGCTTTAATACATTTTAATATTATTTTTGTTATTGGCTTTTTAATGCAAAATATATAAATACATAAATGTATGTAAATAAGAAAATAAATAATAAAAAAAAACAACTGCCAAGAGCATATTGTTCACTGAAAGCCACTGTTAACCTTTATAATAATCATTTATACCGCACACAGAGGTCAAAGTCATGCAATTAATTTCAGTTGCTGGTTTACATGTTTTGGTTAAAGTTTCACATTTCCTGCATTAAGTGCATAATGTGACCGAAGCCAACAATTTTCAAAGGTAAATAAAGGGTTCGCGAAATAAATTTCCTTCTAGTTAATAATGGAAAATAATTTCATTCAAATTGCTGTCTCGGCTGGCCATGCAGTAGCCTACACGATCGGTCCAATTTTTAATCACATTATCGATTGTGTGCAGCTGAATTTCACCAATGGCTTCACGAATATTGTCTTTTAAAGCGTCAATTGTCTCTGGCTTGTTGGCGTAACACTTATCTTTGACGGCACCTTACAAATAATAGTCCAATGCTGTCAAGTCGCAGCTCCGAGGTGGCCAAACGATATTAGCTCTGCGGCTGATAATGCGATATTCAAAAACAGGGCGCAAAACATCGAGTGTGGTCTCGGCTGTGTGGCACATAGCGCCGTCCTGTTGAAACCAAATGTTGCTAATATCCTCCTCTTCAATTTTTGTGAACAAAAATTAGTTCATCATAGCCCGATAACGATCGCCATTGACTGTAACGGTCACTCCGTGCTCATTTTCGAAGAAAAATGGCCCAATTATGCCTCTGGACCAAAATCCGCACCAAACAGTGAATCGTCTTGGGTGTATCGGCTTTTCAATGTATGCGTACAGGTTTCCTGTGCCCCAAATGCGACAATTTTGCTTGTTTACATACCCGCCAAGATCAAAATTAGCTTCATCTGCAAAATTACCATGATTTTCAAAGTAATGTCGTAATATTTCCTAGCGTTGTTCAAGTGTATACACAACCATATTCGTTCAGCGGAAGTATAAAACTAATTATCTGTCAAATCAGACATGAGCTAATTGTTACCATTCACGAACTAAGCATTAGTTGAAAAAAAAAAACGTTAGATGGCGGACCCATTACACAAAGTTGTGAACAAGCAATTAAGTTAATAATAATGAAATACTTTTGTTTGAAGTTAAACATAACGGTTGTGCCCTGCGGCAGTTTTTCCGCATAGAGAGCCTTCGCGGGATGTTGATAGATTTTTGAATGGCCACACCATCTTTACAGATGATCTACGACCAAGGAGGGTTCTGGTGCGGGGGTCTTCATTGCGGACAGTGACATTAAACTGTCCTTTAGACTCCTAAATGAGTGCAGTGTTTTTCAGGCCGAGATCTTCGCTGTGTTCAGAGCAGCTGATCGTTTTCGCGATTTGGCTGCTATGGAAGATGGTATGATCTTCTGCTTGGACAGTCAGGCGGCTTTTAGGACGCTGACTGGTCGCCATGTTAGCTCAAGGCTGGTTGCATTGTGCAGGAATACCCTCACTTCTCTCCTGGATGTGTGCAGCGTTAAACTGTGCTGGGTTCCGGTACATGCTGGCGTAAGGGGAAACGAGATTGCAGATGAACTGGCAAGAGCAGACGCGGCTGGAGGTGTAGAAGAGGTGGATGCGTCTGTGAAACCAACTCTTGGTTTCTTTGGAGGTTTGATTGATAGCTGAGCCCATCGTAGAGTGGAGGAGTCGTGGAAGGGCAGAGAAGGCTGTAGGTTCTCCAGGCTATTGTAGCCGCGACCTGACCGCTCTAGGACGGAATGGGTCCTCAATCTGAGGAGGGAATCTCTTAGGATTCTGATAGGCTTTTTAACTGGGCACTGCGCTCTGAGGGCGAGAACTGGGATTTGAGAAGCAGGCTCTCCTATTTTCTGCCAAGTTTGCGGCGATACAGGGGAGCCGGAGACTGTTTAACACATCCCCTGTCACTGCCCGGCTCTTTATGGGCGCAGGCTGACCCGCAGCTCTTTCGATGGCCTAAGTGATATTGCGTGGGCTGGGATATGCGACCTGGAGGGCTTACTGTCAGATTTCAACTGGCTCCTTAGGTAATGCCTGGTCCTTTTTGGGCATCCGTGTCTTTTTCTGTACATTCTTTCTGACCCTTTTTCTTCTTCTATTTATTTATTTCTTCTTTTTCTTTCCTTTCTCACCCTCTGTTCCTCATACACTTTCTCTTCATTTTTTTGGGGAAAGGTCTTGTTACAATAGGCCACTGTGGTCTCCGTGTGGGATATGTCCGCACCGCCTATCATAACTACTTACCTAAACATAACGGTTAGTTTTTTGATGATAATATGAAATTTTCATATATATATAGTACTGTTATATATTTAAAAAAAAAAAATCAGAATTTCAGTGTGAAACTTTTTTTATAATTGGTCAGTTGTTGGTGCACATGGTAAACACAAAACTGTAATTTTTATATAAAAATGTTTGGGTCACCTTTTACAGCTAACGAATTAGACATTATTCAGTTGTGGGTAAAAATAAAAGCCCCAACCTCTCTGAAAGAAAGATCATTTTTAGTTGCTTCCCAAATGTTGGATCAGTTGCTAAGGTGGTAAAAGCATTGTTTATATCTCGGGAAAGGTTATTATCGCTATAAAGTATTACAAAAAATCTAACATTTTTTATAATTTAAGAAGAAATGGACAGCGCACAACTTCTCAAACCGATGATAAGGTTATGGACAGAATGAGTAACGCTGACCCTTTTCTCAAATCTACACAGATAAGACTTAGTATGGAATCAGAACAGAATGTTAAAATATCAGCACAGACCATAAGAAGACGTCTGACAGAAAATAATCTTCATAGTCGTATTGATGCCATAACGCCAAACGTGTTGAAGAAAATAGTTCAGAAAAGCTTGCGGTTTGTGAAAACCCATCTCAGGAAGGATATATTTTTTTCAAAAGCTCATAGCTTTTAGCTATAAATCAAAGTCTAATGTCTTCGGAAATGATGACAGACCTTACGTCCGACGTCCTGCAAACACACCAAAAAAAACCCAAAATGATTGTCAAGCCCTTAATTGACTTAATTGCTTGACCACAAGTGTACCTACATATGTGTTTGATTTTATGTTAAAAACCTACATGCCTAGAATTTCAGCTCTTAAGTAAAGTACAACAAGATATTTAATTAAATTTTAATTTTACAAAATAATAAAAATTCCTTTTTGTATTAAAATACTGCCATTGTATTTAAATGATTTTTTTTATTACCAATTTAATTTGCTCTTAACAATAAATGGTCTCGTTAAGCATTTTGTCTGTTCTTGTATTACACAATTAATTGCGGATTCAAAATTACACAGTTGCAATTTAACAATAGAAATGTTTAAAAAGAATTTGTGAAGAAGTATAAAAATTATTCAAATGAAATTAAAAAGGAAAAAAATGAAACAAGAAATGAGAAAATAAAGAAAATTAAACAACAAACCAGACACGTTGTGGGAAATACTTTTCGCTGAAAGACAAAAATGGTTTTAATTTATTACAACAAAATTTTAATATCAGAAAATGAAACAAAACCGAAATAAAAATATAAAAAAAATTATAAAAATTATATGTAATAAAGCTTAGAATCAGAAGACAATTATAAAATATCAGGGGATAATAAAAACCAAATCATTTTTACTCTTGTGACACGTATGTATAAAAAAAAAACACAAAAATGAAATATGAAAGTAAATTTATTTCGGGTGTTTTTTTTAGAGGTTCATAACTTTGAATTGGCAGTTCAGCTTTATTTTACAACCGTTTTATCAGCTAATAGTTGCTTACACCGCCGCCAATTCGGCGAAGAGGCTGAAGCACAAAATGAATTTCCATTCAAAATGTTGCTCACCGATGGCTACGTATGTAAATAAGCTGAATTGTCGCATTTGGAGAGTGGATAATCCAATAGCTTTTGTCGAAACCCTATAACATCCAAAGAAAATTACTGTTTGGTGCGCTTTATGGTCTGGCGGAGTTATTGGTCCATATGTCTTCACAAACGATGACGGTTAGAATATTACTGTGAATGGTGAACGCTATTTCGTACCTCAGTTAGCTGTCAGTAGTTTTGCTGACATATTATTCTAACAGCACGGAGCCACGCAGCGCGCGCTATTATTGACTTACTCAATGAAACTTGTAATGAAAGAGGGGTAATTTCACGTAATGGTGCAATCAATCTGACACCAAGATCGTGTGATTTAACCCCATTAGATGATTTTCTTTGTGGTTGTGTGTAAAGTCACTTGTCTACATCAATCAACCAGAGTCAATTGGATATCGAGAGATCAGCATGCGAAGATTTATTGGCGAATTACGGAAAAATTTATGAAAACTGGTGTTCTAGATTATGACTTGTATGCACCTGCCATGGCGGCCGCACACTAATGTCATAAAATTTTCTATTCAACAAAGCCAGTTTCATTTACAGTAATAATCTATTGCTTTGTATTTTTATGATTTAAACTTTTGTAACTCCAAAAAAAACATCCTATATTAGTAACACAATTTGACAAAAATATATACTTTTGTTCACTGAATGGAACAAACTTACGATATATTCTTAGGGAAGGGCTAACCTTGCTGATTAATTACCCCTTTTTGCTTGTTTACCCACACGTCACAGTTTTGTGATAGATATGGTTTTTGTAAAGGCTTTGGAAAAGACAAAACCGGCGTTAAAAAGCTTATGCAATACATTTTCGAATCTTCTTGATTCTAAATTAAAATAAAGGGTCCGCCAAATGAATTTTTTTTTTTTTTTTTTTTTTGAAAATGCTATGAAAAAATTCTCAAATTTCTTTTTTTTATTTGAAAGTACAATTCTTCCGGTTAATAATGGAAAATAATTTAATCCAAATGGCTGCCTCGGGTGGCCATTCATTAGCCTAGACCATTGGGCCAATTTTTAAGCACATTATCGATTGTGTGCAGCTGTATTTCACCAATGGCTTCACGAATATTATCCTTTAAAGCGTCAATTGTCTCTGGCTTGTTAACGTAACACTTATTTTCGATGGCATCCCACAAATAATACTCTAACGGTGTCAAATCGCAGCTCCGAGGTGGCCAAACGACATGAGCTCTGCGGCTGATAATGCGATCTTCAAAAACAGGGCGCAAAACATCGAGTATAGCTTCGGCTGTGTGGCACATAGCGCCGTCCTGTTGAAACCAAATGTTGCTAATATCCTCCTCTTCAATTTTTGTGAACAAAAATTCATTTAACATGGCCCGATAACAATTGCCATTGACTGTAACGGCCACTACTTGCTCATTTTCGAAGAAAAATGGCCCAATTATGCCTCTGGACCAAAATTCTCACCAAACAGTGACTCGTCTTGGGTGTATCGGCTTTTCAATGTATACGTGCGGGTTTTCTGTGCTTCAAATGCGAAAATTTTGCTTTTTTACATACCCGCCAAGATCAAAATGGGCTTCATCTGAAAAGATGATTTTTTTTGGCAAAATCGGCATCAGATCTTCAAAGTAATGTCGCAATCTTTCCCAGCGTTGTTCAAGCGTATACACACCCAGATTCGTTCAGCGGAAAGATTAAACTAATTATCTGTCAAATCAGACATGAGCTAAGTGTTACCATTCACGAAATAAGCATTAGTTGAGAAAAAACATTAAATGGGGCCTTTACATTCGTATAGAGTGGTAAAGTGCTACCATCCAATATCTTTACAGTGTCAGATTGCTCGTAATTCTTGCTTCTGAGATGTAAAAAAATTGAAGGTAAAAAATTGAAATGTTAAAAACTGCCAAATCTGCACAACAGACGTACTAGACAACCACACCACAGTTCTATTAAATAAGTGGGGTATAATTCTTGCTTCTGAGTTGTAAAAAGTCTGCAAAATCTGCGTAATTTACAGAAAAGCTTATTTTTTAAAATAACAAACTTCAAATCTGTTCAAAGCTTAAAAAAACTGCAAAATACAGATAAGTTTGCACAGTTGGCAACGCTGTACCCAAGCGAACATTCAAAATTGAAACCACTAAGCTATATGAGATTTCTATGCCAACCACAATCTGCCGCACTTTCAGTCTTCAATCGTTCAACACCATACGGTGAATCTCTTCAATTTTTTCGAGTGCAGAGAGCTTAACTACGCTTCCAGAATGTTTAATATCTTCCATGGTAAACCAATTTTTTAACATTGATTAAAAGCTTGCTTAAGCGCTTGTTTAAAGCTCAGCCCTTATCTATTTATTCATTCATTTGAGACCTAACACAACAAGATTAATCAATTGTAGTGTTAGTGAGTAAATCATAAAAAAACTCTGTTTTTTATAGAGGTATAGTAGTTTAAGTTGCAATAAAACAACGATGGATTATTCGATTGACATGCATTTTATTTATCCGAAAGATAAACTTGTGGCATTGCATTTGAAATATGATTTCTGGCATAAGACCGCCATGGCTGGCGCGGATGTAGTCCAATCTGGACGTCCAGTTTTCGACAACTTTTTGCAACATTTGTGGCCGTATATCGGCAATAACACGGCGAATGTTGTCTTCCAAATGGTCAAGCGTTTGTGGCTTTACCGCATAGACCATTGACTTTATATAGCCCCACAGAAAGTAGTCTAGCGGTGTTAAATCACGAGATCTTTGAGGCCAATTCACAGGTCCAAAACGTGAAATTAGGCGGTCACCAAAAGTGTCTTTCAATAAATCTATTGTGGCACGAGCTGTGTGACATGTTGCGCCATCTTGTTCAAACCACATCTGCTGGACATCATGGTTATTCAGTTCAGGAATGAAAAAGTTAGTAATCATGGCTTTATATCGATCAACATTGAGTGTAACGTTCTGGCCACCATTGTACGGACCAATGAATCCACCAGCCCATAAAGCGCACCAAACAGTCAGTCTTGAGGATTACCCTCACTCCAAATGCGGCAGTTTTGTTTGTTGACGTAGCCATTCAACCAGAAGTGCGCTTCATCGCTAAATAAAATTCGCTTATGAAAATCGGGAACAACGGTAATCTCGTTTTGGGCCCATTCGGCGAATTTTGTAAGCACGCAAACCAAAATCCTTCCGCAAAATCTTCCATAAAGTGGATGGACACAGATCCAATTCCTGTGCTCGATGGCGGATTGACTCATTCGGGTCTTCCTCAGTGCTACGCTCTACAGCAGCAATAGTTTCTTCTGTACGCACCGTACAGCGTCTCTGGGGATGCGAGTTATCAATAAGAAAAAACGTGGTGCGAAAACGTTCCATGGTTAATCGAGTTAACTGCTCTGATGGACGATTTTGTCGACGATAATATGGACGTAGTGCGCGATACATTTTTCGCACAGAACCATTTTTGTCGAAATAAAATTGCACTATTTGCAAGGGTTGTTCAGGCTATTCATGATGAATTGCCAAACCAAGCAGAGAATAAATCACTTGACAGCTGTTAAATCGGTTGCCATCTTGAAAAGTAATGTCAACTTAAAGTCCTGTGCCTCTATAAAAAACACACGTTGTGAATATGACTTGGTAAAGGGTTCCAAAGACTTGTTGTATAAATGAAAAACTGTCGCTGTGACAAGAGGCTTCTAAACCTTTGCTGAATTATCCTTCTTCCACGATTAGGTCAAGTGAATGTAATTCTTTCATATAAATATGGAGGTTGATGGGATATGATAATTCTATGTAAGAAAATCAGGAACCTAAGTCTCAATAAGTTTTTAGAGGTCATATGGTAAATTTGATTGGGAAAAAAGGATATGTGTTCCCGACGACTCTTCAGAAAAACACATCTAGCTATGTTGATATATGCAATCTTAAGTTTGCGAAGGTCTTCACTATCGCAATTCGCAAAGATTCGCACAACCATATATAAGAGTAGGAATAAGGTAAGTTTTTGCCAGAAGCATTCGTATTACAACCCAAAGGTTACGAAGCATACTATACATGATTTTTCCATGTTAGTTTGTTATTAAATGTTATACCCAAGTTTGAAGCCATTAATCATTATCGGATTTGCCATTAATCATTATCGGATAAGAAACATTAAAAGTCTCGATAGTTCTTTTTAATATAATACACATTAGCCATTGCCCATTTGGCGATAATATCCAAATCATTATTAATGTTATTAATGCAACTTCTGATATCAATGGCGTCAGCGCATTTGTACAGTTGTACGTCATTAGCATACATATGAATATCACAGTTAGAAATAATATCCGGCAAATTATTAATAAAAAGACAAAATAAAAGTGGCCCAAGTATAGACCCTTGAGCAACACCCCTGGTTGTATAAAGTGGATTAGACCTAGCGTCCCTATATTGAACAACCTGAGATCTACGTCTAGGATAAGAAGATAAAAGATTACATGCAGTCTCGGAAAAATCAAATAACTTCCGGTGCTTAGTTATAAGAATCGTATAATTCACTGTGTCAAAGGCCTTACTATAGTCAACGAAAATAAGAAAGGCTATCTTTCTAGAGTCCAAACCAGATCTTATACTGTCTATGACGTCCACTAGTGCAGTTACACAGCTTCTAGCCTTCATAAAACCTGACTGCCTGTCCGATAAAAAATTCCCCCGTATTAAGTACTCGGTCATCTGTCTGCCCATCAATTTCTCAAATACCTTCGTTAAAAATGGAAGTATAGCACTTGGTCGAAGCTCACCATTCGTTTTAGGAATAGAGACAATTCTCGACTTTTTCCACTCCTCAGGAAAAGTTGATTGAGTAAAGATTAAATTAAATAGGTGGGTTATATAGGGGAGTAGCTTAGGGATTAAAGCCTTCAAAAATTTAGGATGAATGTCGTCCATACCAATAGCATTCGATTTAACTGCCGAAATATTTTGAAGAACTTCAGCTTGGCTTAAACAGCGGAAGCTGAAAGAATATCTCTCGCAATATGACAAAGTTCAGCATAAGCATTTTCCGTTGACGATGGTATGCTCAAATTTAGAAACTTATCAGTCAAAGAATTACAGTCAATATTGTGATCATAAAGAGCAGATTTCTGCCTACATATACCAATTCTACAGATCTCATTGCACTTGGACTTGCAATCGATAGCAGACGAAAATTTCTCGTGGTAAAACAGAGACTTTTCAATCCAAATTCTATTCGTAACAGTTCTGTGAGCGACCTGATAAATAATCCTGAAGTCTTCAATCTTAAACTTTTTCCATCGATTATAAGCAGCATCTCGTTCCCTTATTAGGGACTTTATCTCATTACTGTACCAGCTCTTATACGCCTGGTTTTTATAGGGACACACATTTCATATAAATAATTATTTTCCGCTAAAAATTATGGTTAATAAGCATACGAAATTCACTTTTTCCATTTTTTCCTCTTAAATCATGTGATAGTCTGCTATCAATTGCTGTCAAACAAAAATAAATGACCCAGATTTCTTAAATTTTGACAGGCCTGTTGACGAGGGCAGTGTTGTTCTTACATTTAAGAGACGAGTATACACAAAAAGTCACATCCTTATTGACCCGCTCTCCTAATTACATTTTCTTTTAAATAAAACATTTTCCTATTTTTCGTTATTTCTAAAGCTCGACTATTTCTTGGTCCTCGTAGAGTTGTCTTCTAAAAGTCTTGTAGCTTAACTCTATCAATTCTATTTGCCGCTTATGTTTAAAACCAGTTGTTGTGCCTTATGGTTTAGATTTATAAGATCCTAACTTTTCATTGTATTGACCGCCTACTTGTAAAGGCAATATTGATTTCTCTTATTAGAAATGAAAAAAAAAACAAAAATCATTTTTATTTGTTTTACTCTTTTTCTATTGCAAGTGAATTACAAATTGAAAAAAATAAAATAAATAGATATGCAATCAGAGTATGCAAATATAGTTATATTCAGGCAGAGAGACTAACTAACTACGACTATCTTTTCATGCTGTAGTGTAAATGATGATTTTAGTTTGTTTTACGAGTAGTATTGATGAAATCATGACATGAAATGAAATTTTGTAGAATGAAATGTTTTATTGACAAAATTTAAAATGCTGACTATGATGAACAGTTGAATCTTTAATAGCAAATTTATAAAAATGTAGAGATTTAATATATAAAACTAATGCTTTCTATAATAGTAACTAGCTAATACCCGGAGTGCTTCGCTACCCCTTTCTTAGTTATCCCCTGTCTTAGCTTTAATTTTTTACCCTTCTTCCTTCTTCTTCTTTTACTTATATACAGTCTTTGCTTTGTGCAATACCCGCTCATCCAATTTTTCACGTTTTTGTCTGATGTGGAAAGATAATAAAGTTTTAGTTGTGGTCTTCCATATAAAAATTCCATATTTAATACTCGTATGAATGGAAGATTGCACACCCACTTATTCAATCTCGGCCAGTTATTGACTGATTATATATATTATTCACGAAGTTGTTTGAAAAATGAAAATTTCACTATTATGGTTATCAAGATATACAAAAATTAATGCTTCATTTAACTGTTCGCCAGGTATACAATAATCAATATTTTGTTTGTATTGGATGAACCATGCCCACTTTTAGAACTACACCTATATTTTAATTGATGATTTGCATTGATTATAAAGTCATTCTGTCAAAATTTAAAAACTTTAGCTATAAACATTCTCATTCCTCCCACCTTTTGATCTGTGTTTACTATGAAGCTATTTGAGACTCTATTGTATACTTTCACTGTTACCGTGGCACTGCTCAGTTCAAAGTTTTGAAGCTTATATAGTCTACAGCTCAAGAAAATCAGTGAAACCATTCAGCTGTCTATAGACTTCAGATAAAAATTCAATTCAATTCAATTCATTTCAATTCAATTCAATTAAATTCATTCAATTCAATTCAATTCAATTCAATTCAATTCAATTCAATTCAATTCAATTCAATTCAATTCAATTCAATTCAATTCAATTCAATTCAATTCAATTCAATTCAATTCAATTCAATTCAATTCAATTCAATTCTATTCTATTCTATTCTATTCTATTCTATTCTATTCTATTCTATTCTATTCTATTCTATTCTATTCTATTCTATTCTATTCTATTCTATTCTATTCTATTCTATTCTATTCTATTCTATTCTATTCTATTCTATTCTATTCTATTCTATTCTATTCTATTCTATTCTATTCTATTCTATTCTATTCTATTCTATTCTATTCTATTCTATTCTATTCTATTCTATTCTATTCTATTCTATTCTATTCTATTCTATTCTATTCTATTCTATTCTATTCTATTCTATTCTATTCTATTCTATTCTATTCTATTCTATTCTATTCTATTCTATTCTATTCTATTCTATTCTATTCTATTCTATTCTATTCTATTCTATTCTATTCTATTCTATTCTATTCTATTCTATTCTATTCTATTCTATTCTATTCTATTCTATTCTATTCTATTCTATTCTATTCTATTCTATTCTATTCTATTCTATTCTATTCTATTCTATTCTATTCTATTCTATTCTATTCTATTCTATTCTATTCTATTCTATTCTATTCTATTCTATTCTATTCTATTCTATTCTATTCTATTCTATTCTATTCTATTCTATTCTATTCTATTCTATTCTATTCTATTCTATTCTATTCTATTCTATTCTATTCTATTCTATTCTATTCTATTCTATTCTATTCTATTCTATTCTATTCTATTCTATTCTATTCTATTCTATTCTATTCTATTCTATTCTATTCTATTCTATTCTATTCTATTCTATTCTATTCTATTCTATTCTATTCTATTCTATTCTATTCTATTCTATTCTATTCTATTCTATTCTATTCTATTCTATTCTATTCTATTCTATTCTATTCTATTCTATTCTATTCTATTCTATTCTATTCTATTCTATTCTATTCTATTCTATTCTATTCTATTCTATTCTATTCTATTCTATTCTATTCTATTCTATTCTATTCTATTCTATTCTATTCTATTCTATTCTATTCTATTCTATTCTATTCTATTCTATTCTATTCTATTCTATTCTATTCTATTCTATTCTATTCTATTCTATTCTATTCTATTCTATTCTATTCTATTCTATTCTATTCTATTCTATTCTATTCTATTCTATTCTATTCTATTCTATTCTATTCTATTCTATTCTATTCTATTCTATTCTATTCTATTCTATTCTATTCTATTCTATTCTATTCTATTCTATTCTATTCTATTCTATTCTATTCTATTCTATTCTATTCAATTCAAATCAAGTTTTATTTTGCCTATAGCATATACAGTTCGACGGGTCGATCTAAAAATCGCTCAAGTGACACGGAAAAACGAATTCTAGGGAGATTCCAGATGGTCTGTCAGTAGCATGGGTGGGTTAGAATATAAGGAACATCAGGATTCATTTTAGAGGTATGGTTACTTGGACAAAGTTTCTTATTTTGATCCATAGAATACGATTTTCCTTGTCACTTGGACCATTTTTTTGCGTCATAAAAATCGATATAATTTAATAATAATATGTAGAGTTACAGAGTTTAAGGAATTTATCCTTCTTCTACTTAAGTATAATATTCTTACGAAAATAAGGTTGGACACCACGGCGTTTATTACATCGCTAAAATAAATAAACAAAAGCTGCAAGAACAACTATACGTGCTGTTTACAAATAACCAAATCTACAACAACAACCATTAGCAGAGATAAAGTAAATAAAAATAGCACGGCAACAACAATAATTAAGCAGCAAAGAAAACAAGTAACAGACAATAAAAAAGCAACAACAAATACGAAGAGCTGAAAGAGGTAGACGTTCACGTACGCATGGCTACAAAAGAACTAAAAAAATATTAAAAGAAAGATATGGAATCTATCTGAAATATCGAGAGGTTCGAGAGCTTTCGGTGTGTTGTTTACGCAGCCATATAAAAAGCACACCAATCAGTTTATGTGTCGTAAACTCAGCGAGTGCAGTTTAAGTAAAGTTAACTCAGCGACTGTGTTATTGGTGTGAAGAGGGTTTATAAGGAGTAAACTCGTGAAGAGAGTTGGGTGTGGATAACCTCTGGTTGAAAAGGTTGTGATCAAATCTAAGTTATAACTACGATCGGGTTGGAAGATCTTTAGGAAGAAAGATCTGTTGAATAATTGTTGTTGTTTACAAGATTGTAAACAGACAGAGTAATTAAGAATAAAAATTGTTATTGCCTGTAAAAAGATTACAAGCAGTGTTGCACATAACTGTGTCGAATAAAGGATTTTAATTAAAACCAAACACAAAATTTATTTTATTTTAACTACAATCTACGAACTCATAAAAACACGTTCTTAAGATGGTAAAAACGTAACAATATGATACAAAAGTTCGTGTACATGGCAAACTATTAGACCTAGAATCTAGCATGAACATTGCAATCTATAGAAAGCTAAACGGCTGGACCGATTTTCTTGAAGCTTTGGGAATCTAAGAATGAAGCCAATCAGCGTAGAACCGAACGTCTTTTTTCTGAAACTTATAAGACGCTTTACCAATGTATGACCCTGACTGGAAAAGTCTGTTTTCTGAATCATGAATCATTTTTAAGCTATCTGGCAGCCTCAAAAGTAGATATCAGTTTCTCATCAGTTTTGCTTCAAAATTCGATGTCAGCCTACCAGCTCCTAAATAAGTGCATTTATTTCAGGATTAATTTTATCTCTGATTCTTGCCATAAATTTGCATCCAAAGAGTGAACTATAGCGTGTTTTTTATAGAGGTATAGAAATTTAAGTTGGCATTACTTTTCAAGACGGCGACCGATGTAACAGCTGTCAAGTGATTTATTCTCTGTTTGGCTTGGCAATTCATCATAAATAGACTCACGCCCGGCGTTGAACGAGATTACCGTTGTTCCCGATTTTCATAGGCGAATTTTGTTTAGCGATGAAGCGCACTTCTGGTTGAATGGCTACGTCAAGAAACAAAACTGCCGCATTTGGAGTGAAGGTAATCTTCAAGTGTATGTGGAAACACCGTTACATCCAGAAAAACTGACTGTTTGGTGCGCTTTATAGGCTGCTGGAATCATTGGTCCGTACTTTTTTAAAAACGATGGTGGCCAGAACGTTACAGTCAATGGTGATCGGTATAGAGCCATGATTATTAACTTTTTCATTCCTGAATTTAATAACCATGATGTCCAGAAGATGTGGTTTAAACAAGACAGCGCAATATGTCACACAGCTCCTGCCACAATAGATTAATTGGAAGACACGTTTGGTGGACCTGTGAATTGGCCTCCAAGATCTTGTGATTTAACACCGCTAGACTACTTTCTGTGGGGCTATGTAAAGTCATTGGTCTATGCGCTAAAGCCACAAACGCTTGACCATTTGGAAGACAACATTCGCTGTGTTATTGCCGATGTACGGCCACAAATGTTGGAAAAAGTCATCGAAAATTAGACGTCCAGATTGGACTATATCCGCGCCAGCCGTGGTGGTCTTATGCCAGAAGTCATATTTAAAATGTAATGCCACAAGATTATCTTTCGGATAAATAAAATCATGTCAATCGAATAATCCATCGTAATTTTATTGCAACTTAAAGTTCTATACCACTATAGAAAACACCCCTTATAAGTAATAAATTTGTATCCTTTACAGCCACTTGCACGTTTGCACGGCACTTGCCATATCTTTGTAATCTTGTTCTTGACAGTACTACTGGGATTAAGGAGATTAACGAAGATTTCTATGGAGAGAAAAAACTGAAATATTATAAGAAAAGTAGCAAATATAACACTTTTATTTTTCCCTATAAACCAATTATAAATTTCTCCATAGAAGTCTATTATGCATAATCGACTTTCGCCGATTTTGTTTGACCTTTATAAAGTCTCTAAGGCAATGCAGTATGAGCAAAGGTATTATATTCCTATATATTTCTCAAAGCTTTAAAATCATGGCATATGTTCTAATGCTCAACTTCAATATTATTTTGATTTTTCCTGTAAAGAAATTATTATTTTTTAAAGAGTCATAGAGATGGAAAAGCGTTATACATGCTTTACGATTTCAAAAGAAGAAAGATGTTGAAATTCTAGAATTAAAATGAAAAACAAAAAAAAAAATTATGTTGAAATTTACGCGATAAACACGAGTACCCGTCATTATAAATCCTTTAGTAAAAGCTCATGAAGTCGTGCATGTTGTTTGTATTCTCTGCTGTTGTTGATTTTGTAAGAAGTTTTGAATGTTTGTATGAATATGTTAAAATATACCCACTTGACAAAATAGTCATCAACCATGACAACATTAGAGTCTAAACGAATAGCCATATTAATGTTTGCTAATATGATATTTCCCATATGTTCCCGTAGGCAATTCGTAATAAAAATTAAGCCCAGTGCTTGTGCTGCTGTGGTATAGTAGGTAGCAAACCCACCTACCAACGACTCCAGCAAAAATAACATGCGACCAAGAACGGCAATTTGAGTCGCATACGAATCTTTTCAACTAGCTAACTCGGTACCTCGGTATTAACTATTTATGAACTACGCCATACCACCCTCAGGCCAATGGCAGCATTGAAAGATGGCACAAAACATTGAAAGCAGCAATAATTCCCTGTCACGACCCTAACAGATGGGCAAAAGGTTTACCTATTATTTTACCCGGCCTACGAGCAGCATACAAAGAAGACCTTAAGGCTTCTCCAGCTGAGTTAGTTTTAGGAACCACGTTACGTATCCCAGCAGCCAGAAATCAAAATCGAATCTGAAGTTTTAAGGGACTTGCGTAAAAGCTATGCAAAATATTCTGCCTCAACAAACATTTAAGTACCCGGACTTAAAAACATGTATTCACGTATTTTTGCGGCATGATTCGATTCGATCATCCTTGCATCATCCATACGAAGGGCCTTATCAGGTAACTGACCGAGATGAAAAATGTTTTAAAGTCAAAATCAATAGCAAAGTTGTGAACATATCTATCGACCGACTTAAACTAGCATATCTAGTTGACGAACCAATTCCTTTAGTAGTAGTGCATTTACCGGCTACTGCAACACAAGCTGTAAGACAACCTACATCAAGAGAAGCTACTAAACCCAACAGTTAACAAAAGCCCTGCCAGTAGGAACACCTAAAACCCAACAGTTAATAAAGCCCATGACAACAGAAACAACTTAAAAATAATCTACAAGAGAGTTTTCACAAATCGTTACCCATACAAATTCGGCCCATATAGCGACTTCAACAACTCGCTCAGGTCATCATGTAAGGTTTCCAATTCGTTTCTCATGAGTTCGGTCCAGTTTAGCCGGGGAGTACTGTGGTAACACTGCCCATTTCGAGTCAAATCTTTTGAAATGGAAACTTCACATGTGTGCATCCTTGCACTGTTCTGGTCGTATGTTCAACTCCTCACTAAATCGACTCAATAAGTCGGCATAATATTCGTCATTGATTGCTTTACCATATTAATGAGATTTAATGTGGGATCTACCGCGTACATCCCATAACTTTATAGGCTAACAAACTCACCTTGCCCTTTTATGGCAGCGATGTACCACGACAAATTTACTGTTTTAACTTCTGTTTGGTCTCAGTTTTGTGCTCGAGATCCGCGTAACTTCCACAGTTACGCAACGGTATTAAAACTTCTCCGTATTCTGATGCGAAATTGCCACACGATTCTGTTAATGCGAAAAGTTATCATTCAAAATTGTAATTACTAAGCGATGTAAATATAAGAACGACAGGTCTTCAATATCTTAGAAGTGCACACCGTCCGAGAAGACAACATCTAGTCGGTCCACTAACTTGTTGCAGCGAAGGTTAGCACTCTCTTAAGTGCAGCAAAAAGCATGAGTCAAAGTATACAATTAAAGTTCTAAAGCGGGGGAGTGCGAGGAGCTTGAGATGCTGGCCAGGTTTTTTTTTGTTCCTCACTCCTCTTGGGAGCATATTGGCTTTTCACAAAGCATTCATTGCTCTGTTTCAGTTTCCTTTAATCAATTTGATCTTTTAAGCTAAGCAGATGATTAATCCACTGTAGCTTCCTCCATATGATTTTACGTAGTGGTAAAGATCCTTGCTAATTGGTGGTGATCTTTACTTTAGCATTGTATTTTTTTTCCAGTAGGTGGCGTGTTTTTCTGATTACTCGTCTGATGTTTGTCATCATCGCCAGAGGTATGCGGAAATGTCAGGGGGGCTTCTTCTTTATTTTTAATATAAAATTGTCTGGAGAAAAATTGAAGCCTCTTTATAATACATTCGAAGCCACAATAAAATTTTTCTTCGTCATGTTCTCTGGGTGCTCGAACCTGGGTCGTTGGTGTTGTTATGCATCACGCCACCACTAACAAGGCCCGGTAATTCCTCAAAAATGTAAAGCGTCAAATGCGGCCGGTGGCAAAGTTTTGTAAAGACGCAGGCTTCATCTGATTTGCAAAATGCTTCGGATGAACGTGTAACAAGCGATTGAAACTAATCGTCCTCTGCCAAATTCTGGGATTAGTCTGATTAACATCGCGTACAAGGTCCTAGTGAACGTATTTTAATAGTGCCCGTAGTCAATAAAGCTACTGGCCTAGCACATACACTATCGACCAGATCTTTGCAAATCTTTGAAAAATACACATGTCAACTTTTCGTCGATTTTAAAGCCATTTTCGATAGTAAAAATAGGAATAATCTCTACCTCACCATATCTGAATTTGGTATCCCTGCTAAATTAATACGGCTGTACTTCGTCAGAATTGAAAAAAACCTCTCCAAGCCGCTTGGTACTAAACGAGGTTTCAGACAAGGTGAATCCATGTCATACGATTTTTTCAATCTCTAACTAAAGAAAATTATTCGTACCGCCATGTTGAATCGCCAGTGCACTATTTTCGTTAGAGAAACCAAATATTGCAGACCCTGACGGCCTTGGCACCAGCCAGATTAGAACAGATTGAGCTAACGGGCAAAACCGAACATAAGTAAGAGATAAGCGATTACATTGCCACAAATTCGCGATTGATTGTATGTGTATGGCTTCCACAATATCTCGCTTAGAGACCTTAACTGGGCATTCAGAATATTCGTCGTCTTCAGAATGGCCAGAACGAAAATCAGTAAATCCCTATTCTACCAATGAATCTATTATGCATGGTTTTTATCAAGCCTAACCTTGTCTTGAGTGATGGTTTTTTTACAAACTTTTTCTGGTCAGATTAACAAACATGCCCTCTTCAAATCAAAATTTGTGTCAAAATATTAGCAAAAGCATATGATTTTCAGTATTATGTACTTTGTTTCTTTGGAAATATCAAACTTTTTTAAATAAATTGTATAGGATTTATTTTTAATTTTTATAAAACTTAAAATAAGATATTAAATTTAAGCTACATTGATACGCAACAATTAATCCCGGCTGAATTCTCATGATTTTACTGACATACTTAGCATGTAAACAAGACTTAAGCATTACTGCTTAGCTTTTAAGGTATTAAACCTAGAGAAACCCTTTTTTCTTATATTCTCATAAATTTAAAAAAAAAAATTTCAATATGTACGCATTATCAGAGTTGTTTTGATGAAACATAACCAACTGGGACTAAATGTTTTCTATGACAAACAGTTATGTTATGACGTTCATACAGTATACGATATTAAAATGGGGACGGAGTAGTATGATATGAGCATTGCTTATGTGTATGTATGATGCCCAGTCTCTGTGCTCTGTGAATGCAAAGAAACAATTGTCACAAAGGAATTACAATGAGGGTAAACAATTGCTATGGGGGCACCCAACTGTAAAAAAAAGTAATTGTTTTTAGCATTTTAAATGTTCATTTTTATTTTAATGTTTGCGTAAATGTGTGTGTTTGTGCGTATGTGCGTCTGTGTGACATGTCTATATGCTTTTCAATGTTCATAAAACGTTTGAGTATTACTACACTGCGTGATAAAAAATTTCTCTAATTAAATTAATTTTTAATAGTTTTTAAAAAATGCATCCCAAACTTGTTTCAGTGCTTAAGTTTTACTCCTGTTTTATTTACTTTTAGTAACTTAAACAGAATTTTTTTCTTTTTTCTCAACTTTTTTCACTTACTGTATGCCTTAGAAATAGGCATGAGTGAGTATTGTGTTTGAAGTCGTAAAAAAGCGCAACCGTAAAATAATGTCGAGAACGGTTGAAAGTTTAAATAAAAAAAAAATGAAAATAATAAAATAGAAAAGCATTTTCACAAATGGTAAAAACAATTAAACTTTACCGATTTCATTTAAAAAAATGCTTTTTCTCTTTTTATTATGCACATGATATCACTGCTAAAGTCAATTTTACTTCTTCTCATTATTTAATACATATGTCGTCTTAAATTTAATTTATTAAATTTCCTTAGTGTTGTTCTATTTATATAAGACTGTTAGACTTGCTTTTTAGCTTTAAATTCAAGCATCTTGCCAAGAACAATCAAAAATACTTTAAAAACGTATTTTCTTACGGCCGGGTTACAACCAACGCATACAGCCGGTTACCAAATTATTTGGCACAGTAACCAAAAAATGTATTTTCGATGCATGAGCTTCAAATTTATTAAAGAAATACAGTATGAAGTCATTAATATTGTTACGTTTTTACTTTTTTAAAAACGTGTTGTTATGAGTTCGTAGATTGTTGTTAAAATAAAATAAATTTTGTGTTTGGTTTTTAATTAAAATCCTTTATTCAACACAGTTATTTGCACCACTGCTTGTAATCTTTTTACAGGAAATAACAATTTTTATTCTTAATTACTCTGTCTGTTTACAGTCTTGTAGACAACAACAATTACTCGACAGAGCTTTCTACTTAAAGATCTTCCAATCCGATCGTAGTTATAACTTAGGTTCTATCACAACCGTTTCAACCAGAGGTTATCCACACTCAACCCTCTTTACTGAGTTAGCTCCAACTAAAGTGGTTTTTACTTCACTACTAGCTTCACGAGTTTACTCCTTATAAACTCTCTTCACACCAATAACACATTAGCTGAGTTAACTTTACTTAAAACTGCACTCGCTGAGTTTACGATAAATAAACTGATTGCTGTTCGCATCGATGTGCTTTTTATATGGCTGAGTAAACAACACATCGAAAGTTCTCGAACCTCTCGATATTTCAGGTAGATTCCACTTCTTTCTTTTAATTCCTTTTTAGTTCTTTTGTAGCCATGCATACGTGAACATCTACCTCTTTCAGCTCTTCGTATTTGTCGTTGCTTGTTTATTGTCTGTTACTTGTTTTCTTTGCTGCTTAGTTATTGTTATTGCCGTGTTATTTTGATTTACTTTACCTCTGCTAATGCTTGTTGTTGTAGGTTTGGTTATTTGTAAACAGCACGTAGTTGCCCACTTAAGCCTGTTCGCCCAGAATAGGCTCATTATCTTTCTTCCTTGTTTCAGCAATCGCTATAGGTGTACCGTCTTCATTACCGTTCTTGGGTTGTAATGCCATTGCACACGATAATTGTTCATTCTTTTGGTTATTTTGCAAGGTCCCCTTCGGCCAGTGTGCAGTTTATCAGACAACCCTTTTTCTTGCTGTGAGATTAGTTGCACCTTACGCAAACCATTAGTTTCCGCTGCTTGCTCGTACTTAGCCTTCGTTCTTCCGCCAACCATCTCCGTTCGGCGAACGCCACAGTATCTGCAAAGGTCGTCTTTTGTGCTGCACATACAGCTACTTTAACACCAGGATATCGTAAGCCGTTGACGAAGGCCTCGGTCTTTAGATGACCTACTAGTGGGTGATTTTCTACTGGATAGTTTAAGTGCACCAACCTCTCAACTTCCATTGCAAAGTCTTGAAGCGGCTCATTAGCCTTCTGTGCTCGGCACCTTAACTCCATGCAGTACAAATCGCGTTTGTACTCGTCGCCAAATTTATGCTGTAGCGCCACCATTACGTCATTGCAGTTGTTTTTGCAGCTGGCTGGCATGGTTTCTAAAATTTTTGCTGCAGTAACTTTTAACGCCAAAATTAATTCTAGACTGTCTCGAATTGGAATTTAAATACGGATAGGGGTGAGCTACCATCAAAGCAAGTCGTTTTTCTTCTGCTGGAAACTTCTGGTATAATATGCACTGGTTCCGGCTGCTGGCACTGTAGACTGTTGATTTTCTCTTTCATTACATTCAATTTTTCGTCAATAGTTTTCTTAAAATTTTCCATTCTTGTCTCCACACCAGCTACCCTTTTGTTTACCGTCGCATATATTTCATGTAATCGCTCAGTTGTTTCTTCAAATTTGTGCTCAAGTTGTTTAGTAATTTCTCGTAACTTGGTAGAAGTTTCCTCAAGTTCTTTGCTACTTAATTATTGTTGTTGCCGTGTTATTTTTGTTTATTTTATCTCTGCTAATGGTTGTTGTTGTGGATTCGGTTATTTGTAAACAGCACGTATAGTTGTTCTTGCAGCTTTTGTTTATTTATTTTAGCGATGTAATAAGCTCTGTGGTGCCCAACCTTATTTTCGTAACAATATACATATCTATGTAATTAATAAGCTAACACATTTCTTTGTAGCCCTTTTATGACCGTTCTACTGCAACAATTTTAAAAAGATTTACTGTATATGGGCTTAAAGCTTTTTCTATTAATTTTATTTAAATCGGTCCAGTACTTTGGGAGTAATGTGATTTTAAAGCTCTTACTAGCACATAGAAAGAAATAAACGCTTTTTTGGGTAGCTGCCTTACAGTCAGACTGGGACCAAATGATTTTATGTCACTATCATGTCTCTAGAGACAACTGCGATAGCCAAAATGTAATCAATTAATTATTTCTTTATATACGAGTAGAAACGAGATAGTAATGCCAGTTCAAGAGTAGAGCTGATAACACCGTCTTTTGTTGAGAACTATTTTCTTTTGAGAGAAATTTTCAAATGCGTTTTTGTGTGATTTTTGCTAGCCGGACGCTTGGAAAAAATTAATTTGCTATTTTATCTTTGAATTGTTTTTAAAGTGCAAGTACTTATTTTTTTATAAACTATAATTAATTAAAAAGTTCACGATGAGTAAAAGAACTTATAAGAGAAAAGTGGAGAAACCAAAAATTTTGTACAAAAACTTTAACAATTTTTTTTGTATCGGGTTCGCCATCTAAGGTTTTTTTTTCAACCAGTGTTTATTTTTTGAATGGTAACACTTAGATCATGTCTGATTTGACAGATGATTAGTTTTATCTTTCCGCTGAACGAATATAGTTGTGTATACTCTCGAACAACGCTGGGAATCTGGGCCTGCGATCAAATTACGGAAGATGCCGATTTTACAAAAAAAAAAAATCATCTTTTCAGATGAAGCTCATTGTGATCTTGGCGGGTATGTAAACAAGCAAAATTGTGGCATTTGGGGCACAGAAAACCCGCACACATACATTGAAAAGCCGATACACCCAAGACGAGTTACTGTTTGGTGCGGATTTTGGTCCAGAGGCATAATTGGGCCATTTTTCTTCGAAAATGAGCAAGGAGTGGCCGTTACAGTCAATGGCGATCGTTATCGGGCCATGTTGTACGAATTTTTGTTCACAAAAATTTAAGAGGAGAGTATTAGCATTATTTGGTTTCAACAGGACGGCGCTACGTGTCACACAGCCGAAGCTACACTCGATGTTTTGCGCCCTGTTTTTGCAGATCGTATTATCAGCCGCAGAGCTGATGTCATTTGGCCACCTCGGAGCTGCGATTTGACACCGTTGGACTATTATTTTTGGGGTGCCGTCAAAGATAAGTGCTACGCCAACAAGCCAGGGACAATTGACGCTTTAAAGGGCAATATGCGTGAAGCCATTGGTGAAATACAGCTGCACACAATCGATAATGTGCTTAAAAATTGGACCGATCGTGTAGGCTACTACATGGCCAGCCGAGGCAGCCATTTGAATGAAATTATTTTCCATTATTAACCTGAAGGATTGTACTTTCAAATAAAAAAAGGAATTTGAGAAAATATTCGGTAGTTTTATTTTATAGCATTAAAAAAAAATTATCTGCGGACCCTTAATAAACATTTGTATACTGTAACTGAGTTTATTTATATTATTATTATTATCGAAGTTTCTACATAAGTAGGTGCAGCATAGGTCAACAACAACATTTTTCCCACCGTTTCTTCTTAAGAGAACGGATAGTATCGTGTCAGCTTAATATGTAGTGAGAGCGTGCGACAGTGAGAGAATAAACAAATAAAATAAAGAGAGAAAAAAAGAAAATTTTTTCGTTCGCACTTAAAACTACCGTGTAAACTACCCTGTGATGCTAGTTGTTAATCAAATACATCGCAACGTATGATTAATATTAATTAGTGTACATATGTAATATTAATCATACGCATCATTACTAATTAACAGGGAAACCAGGAATATGCTCCTAAAAAGTGTTTTATGCGTATAAAGTTCAGTACAAATCTGAAAATGTGATCTTTAAATTGTAAAATCTGCTGTAGAAAAATAAAAAACTCTACTACTCTGTTTCTATAAAAAAGGTTTATTCAACAATTCAATAACTGAACAGTACAAAAAACAATACAATAGCACAGAATTGTTTTATTGGTATGTATTTGTTGTTGTAATAAACATCAAGACATTGGCTTAAACTTATTAATTTTTTTTGTTTTATTGTTTGTCGCAATATTGGTATTTTTTTACTTGTTTTTAAAAAATTTTTACTCGGTACGAATGCTGTTGCACATTGAGAAAACGTAACAAGGACGGCTTTGGAATTGAACTCATAACGAATAAAACAAAATGAAAGACCGAAATCACTTAGCGGAGAAGCCTAAGAAGCTGGTTATATTATTGTGAATTCTTTTGGGAGCATATCTGGTACATACATAAGCTTCATCTCTTTGCCTTTAGTTTGTTTCATATATGTATAGGTTCCACCAAATAATTTTTGTTTTTCTTTAATGCTATAAAAAGAAACTACTGAATATTTTCCCAATTTATTTTTTTTTTAAGTACAATCCTTTCGGTTAATAATGGAAAATAATTTCATTCAAATGGCTGCCTCGGCTGGCCATGCAGTAGCCTACACGATCAGTCCAATTTTTAAGCACATTATCGATTGTGTGCAGCTGTATTTCACCAATTGCTTCACGAATGTTATCTTTTAAAGCGTCAATTGTCTCTGGCTTGTTAGCGTAACACTTATCTTCGACGGCAGCCTACAAATAATAGTCCAGAAGTGTCAAATCGCATCTCCGAGGTGGCCAAACAACTTCAGCTCTGCGGCTGATAATGCGATCTTCAAAAACAGGGCGCAAAACATCGAGTGTAACTTCGGCTGTTTGGCACGTAGCGCCGTCCTGTTGAAACCAAATGTTGCTAATATCCTCCTCTTCAATTTTTGTGAACAAAAATTCGTTCAACATGGCCAGATAACGATGCCATTGACTGTAATGGCCACTCCTTGCTCATTTTCGAAGAAAAATGGCCCAATTATGCCTCTGGACCAAAATATGCACCAAATAGTGGCTAATCTTAATGAATTGGCTCTTCAATGTATGCGCGCCGGTTTTCTGTGCCCCAACTGCGACAATTTTGCTTCTTTACAAACCCACCAAGACCAAAATGAGCTTCATCTGAAAAGCTGATTTATTTTTTTTTTTGTAAAATCGGCATCTTTTGTAAGTTGATGCAGGTCCTGATTCCCAGCGTTGTTCGAGCGTATACACAAACATATTCGTTCATCGGAAGGATAAAACAATTTATCTGTCGAATCAGACATGAGGTAAGTGCTAACATTCACGAAATAAGCACTAGTTGAAAAAAAAACGTTAGATGGCGGACCCTTTAATTCAGCTAAGCTGGTGATTGGTTCACTGTAGTAGGTGCTCAGAATGGATGTTGTCTTTGTCTAACAATCAGACCCAGAATATTTGATGTGTTGGATTTGAGCCTTGATACTTCTGATTATCACAGACTTCTACATTTTTTGTTTTCCTTTTTTCCCCAATAGGTTACATGGAGCTTTCGATAATTTTTTATAATTGATGTTCCTTTTATTTTCCATTTTTAGCTTGGGTGGTTAGAAGGCTTCTTATATGGATCATCTAGAAGGAGACTGAAGCTTCATAATTATTTGAAATTCTAAGTCACAATGCAAATTTATCTTGTTCTCACTGAAATTTGAACCTGGGTTATATGAGAAAACTTTAACGACTATACCACACGATTTCCCACACCATGTGAAGCATTGTCTATTATATCTAGTAAAAGTTTTATACATTGAAATTGTGTACTGATTTAATGGGGGCATATTTCAAAGATAACAAATTCCTAAGATCATATTCATTGACTTGAATAAGATGCTTAAAGATAGTTTGTGGGAGGTTAATACAAAAACTTTAATAATCAGTTTTAATATTCAGTTTTGTGTATCCAATATTCTAAACCATCTTATATAATATATATTACTGCTCATCTAAAGCAATAAAAATTAGTTTACTTTTTATATTAAAATTTTTTAGTTAATGTTTTGCTTTTGCGCACAATTTAACACGCTAAGAATTCACAATTGCAAGACTCTAGTAACTCACACGTTGACATAAGCAATTCAGTCCATGAGCCATGCAAGTAACATGTGCTAGATTAGGGCAAGATACCTTAATGGCTTTGTCAGCTTTTATCATATACGGATCAGCGTCATTTACAAAAAAAATCAAAATCATATTTTTATTTAAATTAACGCTAAATGGCTTTAAAGGATCGTCAATAAGCTATGAAGTTATGTGTTAATTAAGAATTTTGCCTTTGCCACAATACTGAACATATTTGCGATAATTTTTCCAGTGGCGTCAGTGGTTTCATCGACTGAATTCCATAAATACTGGTCTTTTATGCGTTTGCGTATGTTACTAAAGCATTTTTGGTACATACTTTACATACAAATATATTTTGAACGTTAAAAGCTTTCTGGTCGCAATTCATAGTTTGTATATTCTTCTAAAAAATATTTAATTGGTAATAAAATTGATAATTTAAAACGCCGTGTCTTGGTCAGAGTTTAACACAATAATTTTGTTTCGCTGCAAAAATATTTTACGAGGGATACTATTTATAATTTGGGAACTGGCAACACTAAAGTCAATAACTAAAATCTGGAAACGACATAAATAAGTTTGACATTTTTTTTAGCAAAAACGTCTGACAACGTTTAGATAAACAAGTGCTAGTTATTGTGTGTACAGTGAGTTAGGAAAATTAATTTGCCCAAAAAATTGAAATTTTTAAAGAAGGTTTTCGTTGGATTATATTTCACAATTTTCAACGTGGATTATCTCAAGGAGAATATGCCGAAGAACTCTGTGCTTTACGTAGCGCTAAAGCACCTTTGAAAACCACAGTATATCGCTAGTATAGTGAACTCAATCGTGATCGCAATTCATTCGCCGATGAATGCCGTGAAGGTCGTCCTAAGTCAGTTGTTTTACCACAAAACGTCGATGCGCTGTGTTAACTGATAATGCAAGATCGTCATGTGACATATTGTGAGATAAAGACATCCTGGCACATTAGTTTCACTTCAATACATACGATTTTACATTAAAACTTGTGCAATAAACACATTCAAACTACCGACCGTCGACTATACGCTGTCAATAATAGAAAAAATAAAATATGTGCGTATGAGAATAATTATTTTAGCGGTAACACGGCTACTGACTACACGACTACAGTTGTAGCCTGTAGCCAGCTTAAGCTAATTTCTATTTTTGTTGGCGAGAACAAATAGTTAAGTGCTGCCTATACAATAAGAAGTATGTATATAAACATTAAAAACGCGAAAAAATGTACTTAACAAGAATAATCATATGCACATTTGCTTACTTTTTTTTGTAGCTATAGTCGTTAAAATAATTAAATCGTTAAAATAATTTTGTCGCCAGCGCCTTACGTAGTCATGTGGACGATTGGTAGCCTTGAATGTGTATATAGCATTAGTTACAGAAAAAATTATTCTCGTTAGATACCCTATAATTTATCAATCGTTCAAAAAAGGGCACGCGTCGATTGCTGTAAAAAAATGATTGGAAAATTCAACCGTGGTGCTTCAAAAGACGTATATAAAATTGTGAAAGATAAGGAATCATATAAGCGTATGAGCCGGAAACAAAACAGCAATCGACCATGTGGGTATTCGTAGACGAGCTAAATCCAACTAAAGTTGTTCGCGGAAAAAGCACAGCGAAGCAAATGGTCGCCTGTTTCTTTGGCCGAATGGATCAGATGACCACTGTTCCGCTTTAGCAACGTAGGAAGGTCAATTCTGAGTGGTAGACGAACATTTGTTTGCCGTAAGTCCTTGGAGAAATTCGTTAAACCAACAGTCAAAAATGAATCATTCTTTATCATGACAATGAGAGCTTTCACTCATCTAGTTAAACAGGTGAATTCTTCAATAGTGAAAATATCGAAGTCCCATCTTCTGTACAGTCCTGATTTAGCACCCAATGATTTCTTTTAAAAATCAAGTGTAAACTGCGCGTTTTACGATTCAACACCATGTTTTGGAGGTGTCTCAGGGGGAATGGTAGAACTGCTTTGAGAAATGGTTTGAACGAGTGCAAAAGTGGTAATATTTTTTAATAACAAAAAAAAACATTTTCATTTTAAAATGTTTGTTATTATTTGCTCTTCTCGAATTATAGATAATGCCCTTCGTTAAGAATTTCATCCCATTTTCTACCCAGAGGAAACATAAGGCAACAGCAAAAGTTTTCCCATCGTTTTTCCTTTTCTTTGGTAACAATTGAATGTCAACGCAACGTATGATTAATATTAATTAATATACAAAATATTAATCATACGCTGTGCTCCCAACTTAGAATGAAAAAACTGAAGCAGAATTGCATTGACCATTAAAAATTCGGTAGGCTTTTTCAGGTGGTCCATGTTAATTTCGAAAGCCAGGGGTATGTATGAAGATGGAATATTTTCATGTTTATTTGATTTGAAAATCATGATTATTTCGGCACATTTTCATTGTGATGGGCAGTGTCTGTCAGTAGTAGTGTGTTCACTGTTTGCATTTATGAACGTGATGTGCATACTTACTAACATGCCCCACTTTATAAACTTTTTATGACGCAAAGCTTTAAAGTTTGTTTTATACAGAAAATTATTTCAACAGACAGATAATTTCCTTTCTAGAAATATTTGCGCCACTAAAATCCAAGCGTACAAAAAGTCACCCGATTTTTTACACACAATTTAAAAAAAATAATTTTTCGCGTGTTGCTGTAGATTGGTAGGTAAGACATCGGCCTACCAGCCAAGAGATCCTCGGTTGAATACCAGGCCAGACCCTTGATAATATTCAACAGCGGGGTCACTTCATAAAACTGCTAGCGACTGGTTTTTAGTATTTACGCATATGTCGTACGGAGTCGACGATTTAAGGTCCTTTTCGGTGAGCCTAAAAACAAACTCTTATGAAGCTAATTGATTGCGAGAAGTCCTTTTTGCTCCACTGGGGATGTCGAGGACATTATGTATTTCGTGCAGTCTAATTTAGTCTGAAAATTAGTTTGCGTTGCAGCGCTGTACTAATATTCGGTTACAAAACGTCGATAAATGGCTCTAAACTGTAATGCCTCTGAAAATATTGTTACGAAAATAAGCCATGCCTAAACCATGCCATGCCATACACCTAAATAAAAGCGTAATAAGTAGTCTTCGCTATAAGCTTTATTATGGCATTTATGGGTTTGTGTCAAGGCTGTTAATGTAATTTTTATATAAAAGGTGGCGCATTATGCATTAGCAGTTCAGTTATAGTTTTGCAAAGGCGTAAATAAAAGTTTTTAGTATTTACTCGTATGTATTAAGCGAGTATTAACTGCAAGATAAATAAGCTGTATAGTTAGAATTGTATAAGTGGAAGTTAAATAAAAAAGTGTATAAATTAAAACAACAACATACGTGTTATTTATTTTATTTAACGTAATTATAAAGGACTCAAACGTTTTAAAAAGATTAAAACGTATCAATAATAATTATATCAGACAAAATTGATAGCAAACAAGTTAAGCTTTACTTTGTAACAAGACGCTATTAAAGTCGCATTTTTGTGCAAAAAGTTATCTACTTTTAAAACTAAATGAACAATCACTACCGTCATATTTTGCTTTTATAGAAAAAGTATGTGAAGTTTACAGTGATTTCTACCGGTGGCATGCACACGTTGCTAGGGAACTAGAAGTATATCACTAAAGAGTTATCAAAATCTTAAAGAAAGCTGGATATACAAAAAAGCTCGATGTTTGCGTGCCACATGAATTACAATAGCAGTGAAAAATTTCACGGACCGTATTTGCGTTTGTGATTCATTGTTAAGACAGCACAAAACCAAATCATGTTTAAAGCGAATAATTACGGGCTACGAAAATTAGAACACGTGCGATAATAATTTTCGGAAATATCATGGAAGACAGAAGGTGAAACTTTTTTATAGTGGCAAAGCCAGGCTTGACACTAATAAAAGTAATATTATTAGTCTGCTGTGATTGGAAGTTAATAGTTCATTATGAACTTCTATAACCTCGTCAAACGTTTGATTCAGATCTTAACTGTTAAAAACTAACTAGATGGACGCATGAAATTATCTCGAACGGCTAGAATTGATCAACAGAAAAGGTGTTGTGTTCCATCATAACAACGCCAAACCACACGCTGACTGAGAAGTTTGTTTCAATCATTACAGAACTCTCTTAATAATGAGAGAATAGTTTAAGCTTCGTAGAGGCCTTCAAAGCGCAATTGGATCAGTTCTACGTCCAGCAAGCCCAGAAGTTATACAATGGCTTTACCCCAAACACACCAAATGTTTAACGATCAAAATGGCTCTTAAAGACGTTTTAAATATATAAAGAAACTGTTTCATTTCTATTCATATCACATCAGCACGGAAGGAGGAGAGGCTGACTAAAATTGGAAGAAAAGCATCAGTGTGAAACCTCCAAAAAGTGGCGACTTGAAAGATTGCAATATTTCAAGCAGAATCACTCAGCTTAACACCATATACGAGATACAGCAGTCATAATACACGGAGAGCTTCAGAGCAAAGCAGAGAACATATTGCGAGACCATCAGGCAGGTTTTCGACCAAATAGAAGCTGCGTGGACTCTAGAATAGCGTACTCTGCTATATCTACAGTACGTCAACTTCAAGAAAGCTTTCGATACCATCAAAAGAACTGCCATATGGAAAGCGTTGAGAATCAAAAGAGTACCCCAGAAAATCATCTATATAATGCGACCAATATACGAGAATTTACAAATCTCTGTTCTGCACAACGGAAGCTTCTACCAACCAGTCCATACCAACACTGAAGTAAAGCAACGATGTCTTCACCATCGTACTGGATGAGATCATGAGAGAAGTCTGTTCACAGAGGAGAGGTATAACATAGAGTCTCTGACGCCAATTCGACGACCTGGATTATGCAGACGGTATTTGTTTACTCTCACACAAGCTCTTCAACATGAAGTCAAAATTATAAACCTGGACATACTGGCTCGCAATGTTGGATTTGAGATAAATATCAAGAAAAACCAAGCCAAGAAAATTAACAACAATAGCACAGAAAACATCATACTACAGGGTGTGGATAGCTTTTGTGAGCTGAGAAGCACAAAGGCAACAAACAGCGGTGCAAAAACATATGTTGACAACAAAGCAAGGACGGCATTCGATCAGTATGGAAAAGCTCATACATATATAGGCAAGCCGAGCCTAGATTATTCAACTCATGTGTAAAATGAATTCTGTTGCACGGCAGTGGAACCTGGCTTATGTCTAACACCATCGCGCAAAAGCTATAGCTATTTACCAACAAGTGCCTTAAAAACCTATGCAAGATAATCTGGCCTAATACCATAAACAACATAGCATTCACAATGAAGATACCGTGCTGAAGCAGATAAAGCAAAGAAAGTGGAGATGGATCGGTCATAGCTTAAGGACAAATTCCAGTAGTATTATAAAGATGGTAATTGAGAGGAATCGCAGTCCACCAAGGAACACCTGGCGACGCACAACTATCCAGGAATTAAGGGAAAACAATATTACATGGGAAGAGGCAAAGACAACAGCAGCGAGCCGTGTAAGATGGGAATGCTTCGTGAAAGCCCTATCTTGGGAGCATAGGGAAAGAGCAACGGAAAAAATGCACTCTCAAAAATCCACTGTTTAGTGCTGTCGAAGGCCGAGTTTAGTGTTGTTATGCCGAATTTAAAGTTCATGAACTAACCAACTACGGCGTAGCGAAGGTTATAAAATTACCTTTTATTTTCTGGATGTTTTCGTCAGGTAAACAACTACAACTAATCAGCTGTTTTCTTGAACGTAAAATAAAACACACATTGGAATGAAAGATTACAAGCAATCTTAAGTGATATTTTCGTCAGCCAATCGTTAGTGAAAGCGATAAAACCAAAACGCTTTTTTATTTGAAGCCGTTTACTGAAAACACATTTTTAAACGGCATCACACTTTGAAAATGCGGCATGTCTGGTCATGTTACGAATGTCGACATTTGCACTTACATAGCCAGGTTTACACACATAGTATGCACGTATATATACATATATCCTTCAATTTTATGCTGCAGAATTACAAAAAAAAAAAAACACAAAATGAAATGTTTGTTTTTGTTAATTTCACCGTTTTTTCCTAATGCTCCTTCATTTGCAACAGGAAATAAAAAATTGTACATACGGGTATGTATGAATGTATGTATGTATTGTATGTATGTATGTATGTATTTTAGACCGAAATTTTACTTGTTACATGTAGTGTTGAACATGTCTATACTATAGGGTCCGTTATCTAACGTTTTTTTTTTTCAACTAGCGCTTATTTCGTGAATGGTAACACTTAGCTCATGTCTGATTTGACAGATAATTAGTTTTGTTCTTCCGCGTTTTCGGTTCGCTAAGTGGGCCTGCGATCGACTTACAGAAGATGCCGACTTTGGCAAAAAAAATCATCTTTTCAGATGAAACTCATTTTGATCTTGGCGGGTATGTAAGCAAGCAAAATTGTCGCATTTGGGGCACAGAAAACTCGCACGCATACATTGAAAAGCCGATACACCCAAGACGAGTCACTGTTTGGTGCGGATTTTGGTCCAGAGGCATAATTGGGCCATTTTTTTTTGCAAATGATCAAGGAGTGGTCGTTACAGTCAATGGTGATCGTTATCGGTCCATGTTGAACGAATTTTTGTTCACAAAAATTTAAGAGGAGGATATTAGCAACATTTGGTTTCAACAGGATGGCGCTACGTGCCACACAGCCGCTACACTCGATGTTTTGCGCCCTGTTTTTGAAGATCGCATTATCAGCCGCAGAGCTGATTTCGTTTGGCTACCTCGGAGCTGCGATTTGACAAAGTTGGATTATTATTTGTGGGGCGCCGTCAAAGATGAATGTTATGCCAACAAGCCAGAGACAATTGACGCTTTAAAGGACAATATTGGTGAAGCCATTGGTGAAATACAGCTGCACCCAATCGATAATGTGCTTAAAAATTGGACCGATCGTGTAGGCTACTGCATGGCCAGCCAAGGCAGCCATTTGAATAAAATTATTTTTCATTATTAACCGGAAGGATTGTACTTTCAAATGAAAAAAAAATTTGAGAAAATATTCAGTAGTTTTTTTCATAGCATTTTCAAAAAAAAAAAAAATTATTTGGCGGACCCTTTATATATTGAAAATGTATTAGAGGTTTCTGTTTAAGTCCAATGTTCTTTTGTGCTCTTAAAAATACAAACCTTTTGTTGTGTTTTATTTTCAGTTTTTGCCTATTCTTTTTATTTCTGCTGGAAAATAGGAGCACAAAGAAAAAACTTGTAGGCTTACATTTTTCAATTAATTTACATACAAAATGGAAACTCTGAAAAACAAAGATTCGATCTTAAAAAATTTTTAGAAATAAATATGCATCTCTTTGTGTTGTTAAATTTAGAAATTTAATCAAGTTTATTACTTAGAAATTGCAAATCATGAAAAAAAATCAATATACAAATGCACAGTTAGTGCACAGTTATGCACAAAATATTTACTTAAATTAGTTTGAATTTAAAAACTCTATAATACATACTAACTTGGTGAAAAAGTTTCCAGAATAAACCCCATGTGGCGGCCCCATCACTCCGATTTTTTTATTTTTTTTTTTTGTTAAGCTGTTACCTCTGTTGTTGATATTCCCGCTAAATCTTAGCATCAGAGCTTAGCATTTGTACAATTATCTTTATATGTGTTGGCGATTTATTTTTATTTGCGAGACTGAATCCGATCCCGTATTTATTAAAAAGATCATTACTGGAGATGAGACGTGGGTTTGTGAGTACGACACGCAATCTAGATATTAGGCAAGTGAATGGCATCATAACATTTATTGAACTGGAGCAATTTCAACAACAGCAACCACATACATGGAACGCAGAAGGGGTTCATTTACCGCCCAATTAGCAAATGACTGGGTAACTACTTTAATGCCAAAGTGGCAATATATGGGAAATCAACTGGACGATTTTTTTTCTGTTGCGGACAATACTTTTTGCCATTCAAAGCTAGAAACAGTCATCAATGGTACTGCTTAATCCTATTGAGAATATCTAGTCAAAGGTTAAAGCCTTTGTCAATAGCAACATTCGTGTTTTAAATGTTGCAATTCCTGGCGTTATTGAACAAAGATTGATCTATTTAGAGAATACCCCCCTCCACCTTACCGCCATTATTTTAAATGTTATCTTAGTTCAATTTTTTTACCCTTTTTCCTCATTTTGTCTGCTTGCGGTCAAAATTCAATAATTTTTACCCTCCAGAATGAAACTGTACATTCATAGATAGCTTTTATCCGGTGTGATTTCTGTAATTCCCGCTTTTTGGATGAGGAAGCTCAGATAGTTGTAGCTCTTCATATATACAAAATCCAACATTTAATATGAATGGAAGGTATAACGCCCACTTATACAATCTCATCCAGGCATTGACTGATGATCTGTATTGTTGACGACGTTGTTGGAACCTAATTTAGAAGCTTCTATTATACCGCTCTCGAGATGTACAAAAATTAATTTTTGCTTTGTATAGGAGACATCACGCTCACTTGTAGAATTCTGCCCACTTTTTACCTGATGATTTGTATTGACTATGAATTCATTCAGACAAAATTCGGAAGCTTTTGCTTTACCCGTCCTCAGGATATAGAGAAATTTATATCTAATTTGTATAGGAAGTATCACGCCCACTATAAAGTCAATCAGTTTCTGATCAATCATATTCTGATCCTTTAATTTTAACCGTTCTCAAGATATACCAAAATCAACATTTACTATGTATACGGGTACCACGCCCTCTAGTGTAATTCTACCCATTTTTTGTTTGACTTGATTTGACTTGGCCACGAATCTATTTGGGCTAAATATAGAGAATCGTTTTGCTACCATTTTCACGATATAAACAAATAAATATTCATACATACAAACAAATATACATTCACACACATTCATTTTTATATATGTACACAAGAACTCACACAGGATTTAAATACTGTAATAAATTTCGGTTGACGCATTTCATAGGACATCAATTACAGTGGATTTTATAGTCCTCTTCTATATACTCATATATATAGATTATTGATCGAACAACGAACACCATAACTGGGGGATATTGCATTCGTGTTGTGCAACACTGTACAGTTCAGCAAGGAAATGCCTTAGCGTTGGAAGACATGGCAGTCGGCGAATAAATTATTTCAAAAAAATACTACAAAATACAAAATACAAAATATGTATCATATGGTTAGGTTTTTACCTTTTTAAAAACCTGTAATTATGAGTTCGTAGATTGTAGTTAAAATAAAATAAATTTTGTGTTTGGTTTTAATTAAAAATCCTTTATTCAACACAGTTATGTGCACTACTGCTTGTAATCTTTTTACAGGCAATAACAATTTTTATTCTTAATTACTCTGTCTGTTTACAAGTTTGTTTTTTTATTTTTTTTTTCCTCCGTCACTCCTCTAGGGAGCATATTGGCTTTCCACAAAGCATCTATTGCTTTGTTTCAGTTTCTTTAATCAATTTGATATTTCAAGCTGAGTGGATGATTAATCCGCTGTAGCTTCCGCCATATGATTATTTTTTTTGGGTAGTGGTGAAGATCCTTGCTAATTGGTGGTGATCTTTACTTTAGCATTGTAATTTTTTGCCAGTAGGTGGCGTGATTTTCCTGATCATTCATCTGATGTTTACAATAATCGCCAGAGGTATGCGGGAGGGACTAGAGGGGCTTTTTTATATTTTTTTTTATTTTAGATGGAGTTGTCTAGAGGGAAGTTGAAGGTTTTTTTATTATTAAACATTCGAATCGACAATTAAGATTTTTCTTCGTCATGTCCTCTGCTGGGGCTCGAAACCTGGGACGTTTGTGTTGTTATGCGTGCGCTCTAACCACTACACCACTATAAAAAAATTAAAACAAGTAGTTGAAAAACTTGTTAATTGTGATTCAGAATTACAATTAACGCTTTCTGAATTACAAGTGGAAACGGTGTAGAAAATTTTTCGTAGCTCAATTAGTTTGTGTTATGGCCCAATTACTCTAGAAGTAACGTAGACGTGACGTGCCAGCTTATACGATAACCAAGTGGAAAATACATACAAATTATTAGTTGTTCTGTAACGAACGTTACATGGATATGGTATTTCTGTTTTCAACAGAATTTTTCTCACACACACACAATATCAGTTGACAGAAAATTGTAAACAAAGAATTTGTGTTGACATAAAACTGTACACAAAGAATTGGCACCTAAATTTAATAAATAAACAAGAATTTAAAAGTGTGTATTTTAAATTGTAATTATTAATAACAATAAACTCAAATAAAATGGATGATCAAAAATGAATATTGTTGGCACAAAAGCATGAATTAATTTATAAATGTTTTTGTATCTTTTTCTCTTCCTGTTTGCACACACACACAGTCGAAAACAGCTGATACGTCTTTACTACATCAACTTCTAGGCTAATGGGACTAATGTTGGGTTATGTAAAGTCATTTATCTACGTCGATAAATTAACATTCGAAGAGTTATTGACGAGATACGGCCACATATGCTACTTTTTTTTAATTCGCTTATTTATTTTCAATTTATATATCTCAGATACTACAATAAACAATAGACAAAATAATATTTAAAACTTTTTACAATGACCCCAATAGGGTACTCTAGTAAAGCCTATTATTCTTATGAGTTAAATTGTTATTAGTAAGCTTAGATTTACTTTATATTTACTTTGTAGAATTATAATTGGTTTGTTATTATTTTTTGCTTGTAATGAAAATTTAAAAAACGTTACATAATATAGGATCCGCCAAATAAATCTTTTTTTTGAAAATGCTATAAAAAAATACGGAATATTTTCTGAAATTTCTTTTTTTATTTGAAAGTACAATCCCTCCGGTTAATAATGGAAAATAATTCCATTCAAATGGCTGCCTCGGCTGGCCATGTAGTAGCCTACACGATTGGTCCAATTTTTAAGCACATTATCGATTGTGTGCAGCTGTATTTCACCAATGGCTTAACGAATATTGTCCTTTAAATCGTCAATTGTCTCTGGCTTGTTGGCGTAACACTTATTTTTAACGGCACCCCACAAATAATAGTCCAACGGTGTCAAATCGCAGCTCCGAGGTGGCCAAACGACATCGGCTCTGCGGCTGATAATGCGATCTTCAAACACAGGGCGTAAAACATCGAGTGTGGCTTCGGCTGTGTGGAACGTAGTGCCGTCCTGTTGAAATCAAATATTGCTAATATCCTATTCTTAAATTTTTGTGAACAAAACTTCGTTCAACATGGCCCGATAACGATCGCCGTTGACTGTAACGGTCACTCCTTGCTCATTTTCGAAAAAAATGGCCCAATTATGCTTCTGGACCAAAATCCGCGTCAAACAGTGACTCGTCTTAGGCGTATTGGCTTTTCAGTGTATGCGTGTGGGTTTTCTGTGCGACAATTGTGCTTGTTTACATACCCGCCAAGATCAAAATGAGCTTCATCTGCAACATTACCATGATATTCAAAGTAATGTCGCAATACTTCCCAGCTTTGTTCAAGCGTATACACAACCGTATTCGTTCAGCGGAAGAATAAAACTAATTATCTGTCAAACAAGACATGAGCTAAGTGTTACCATTCACGAAATAAGCACTAGTTGAAAAAGAAACATTAGATGGCGGACCCTTTATTACTACTTATAAAAGAAGTAATTCAGGTACTGCAAAAGATTTACTGTGAGTGTAGCCACCAATATTTTTTATTGTAAGTATTTCGCCCAAAATACGTTTCCCTTTGAGGAATTGAAGAGTCATGCCTTAGGTTTTCCATATCGACTCTGTTATTGTCAATAGATATGTTGGTTGCTCGCCTAACCAGTGGTGGAAAATTGGGACGCCTGCATCATTTACAAAAATATGTTTGGAGTCTATAAAAAGGAAGGATTATGGAGGCAAAAAATCCTTTTGTTACAGAGCTTTCAATGTACTCTATATTCGTATAATATGGAGCACTTATAAGGTTAAAGCCTTCGCATAGGGTGTGCCTTAATATTTGAAATATATTTTCTGTAATTGCTTTGGTGAGATCTACTAAGTGGGGTACATATTCTCAGACATTTTCTTTCGAAAATTGTTACCTTTTCCATATAGGATGGTAATATGTTGAACCATATTGAGCACCCGTAAGTAATTATAGGTCTGATTAACAATTGCTATATGACAATTTTAAATCTTTTCTCTAAGAACTTAGAATAGAAAAGTTTGTTTATATACGAAAAATGCTTTCGTGTCTTTTTTTATGGTATTGGCGATATGCTTGTCCAAATAAATTCGGAGGTATTTGACTGTTTCTTTATTTCTTACTTTACTGCTATTAAGACTTGATATTATTCCAAAGGATTTCCAATTGGTTTTGATATTGTGATTACATTTGTCAACGGTTGGACGCAATAGGATTGTTTCACATTTTTCAACGTTAATTTTCATATGCCAATTTATTGTATATGTTTCCACCAGGTTAGAGGTTGTTTGGAGACTTTGATTTAAATTTATGATTTTCTCGCCTGCATGGTAAATAATTATGTCGTCTGCGAATGATAGAATATTATCAATTTTGTTTATTAGTTCGAGGATATAAATATTAAAAAGAATTGCTGCATTGACTGTGCCTTGCTGAAGGCCATTCACCATATTGAATGTTTAGCTAGATTTGTTCATGTGGTTCTCTATAAATGATTTACCAGATAGCATGTTACCTGTAGTCGAGTAGTTTGCATATTAATCCTTGAACCCAAACAGTGTCAAAAGCTTTTGCCATATCTACATATGCCACTAAAAGTTTGTGAAAATTGGTGTTCCAGATTGCGCCTTGTACGCACCAATAGTGACGGCCGCTTGGCCGTAAATATATTTAAACATTAATGTCATAAAATCTTCTATCCAACGAAGCTCGTTTCATTAATATTGAAAATATATTTCTTTATTTTATTATGATTTAAGCTTGTGTAACTGTAAAATACACCCTATACATCCATACGTACAAAAGTATAACACTTTAATTCTTCAATGAGACTAAGCGGATATAAATGAGAATGTAAATACTATAAAGGGTCCGCCATCTAACGTTTTTTTTCAACTAGTGCTTATTTCATGAATGGCAACACTTAGCTCATGTCTGATTTGACAGATAATTAGTTTTATTCTTCCGCTGAATCAATATGGTTGTTTATACGCTATTTTCGCTTCGCTAAGTGGACCTGCGATCGACTTATAGAAGATGCTGATGTTGCCAAAAAAAATCATCTTCTCAGATGAAGCTCATTTTGGTCTTGGCGGTTTACATACCCACCAAGCAAAATTGTCGCATTTGGGGCACAGACAACCCGCACGCATACATTGAAAATCCGATACACCGAAGACGAGTCACTGTTTGGTGCGGATTTTTGTCCAGAGGCATAATTGGGCCATTTTTCTTCGAAAATGAGCAAGGAATGGTCGTTACAGTCAATGGTGATCGTTATCGGGCCATGTTGAACGAATTTTTGTTCACAAAAATTGAAGAGGAGGATATTAGCAACATTTGGTTTCAACAGGACGGCGCTACGTGCCACACAGCCGAAGCTACACTCGATGTTTTGCGCCCTGTTTTTGAAGATCGCATTATCAGCCGCAGAGCTGGTATCGTTTGGCCACCTCTAAACTGCGATTTGACACCGTTGGACTATTATTTGTGGGATGCCTTCAGAGATAAGTGTTACGCCAACAAGCCAGAGACAATTGACGCTTTAAAGGAGAATATTCGTGAAGCCATTGGTGAAATACAGCTGCACACAGTCAGTAATGTGCTATGGACCGATCGTCTAGGCTACTGCATGGCCAGCCGAGGCAGCCATTTGAATGAAGTTATTTTCCATTATTAACCGGAAGGATTGTGCTTTCAAATAAAAAAAGAAATTTGAGAAAAAACTCAGTAGTTTTTTTGATAGCATTTTCAAAAGAAAAAAAAAATTATTTGGCGGACCCTTTATAACTCTTTAAGTCTTTAATGAGACTAAGCAGATATTAATGAGAATGACTTACATTTTTAGCAGAAGTCATTTACAATTTTAATCATTACAATATTTTCCTTTTTCTGTAAAGCTGTATTGCATGAAATATTTTTTTACATTTTGCACCGCAGCTTCATATCACCATGCGGGCATTTGGTTGAATTTCTATCAATTTAAAATTCTTCTAAAAGTTTTTTCTGATAACTATACAATTAAATTGTTATTTTCTTCAAGTGGAAAAATAACGTGCAGCAAGCAAATTATCTCGTAAATTATAGACAATTTTATGACCAATTAACTTTTACGGTGTTGAATATAAAAAGGCGTGTTCTTAGAAGTGAAATACTCTGCACTGGCCTTCATATTCTAGGAAATAAAAGGGAAGAAAATAAAATTTTTTATTTTTGTTTTCGACGTTTATATTTTATGTTTATTTTGTTTTTTTATTTCCAAAAAGTTATTTTACTTGTTTGTGATTGACTTTTGGTTGTATACGTGTATGACAACATTTAATGGTAATTAGCCTTGTCACAGTTCCTTAAAATTCCGAAAGAAAAATGTAACAAATTTTTATGGAACTAAGAGTACCCTGAAGGCTTAGTTCCCTTTAGTTGTTTTTTTTTTTTTCTTAACATCTTTTAAGTTCGTGTGTGAAAATACGCAATTTGACTTATAGTGGCTCCATAAAGAAGTCCGACAACGTCTGATTTTATTTAGACAATAAAAAATTTATGGAACTATAGGCTAAACATATTCAAAACAAACATTTTATTTTAAATTACATTTGTTTGAATCCCCAGTGAAATTAAAACCTCATAACATAAGCTAGTAACTGGTTATGACTATTACTACTATCGAAAACTGCTCTAAATGCATTTACCATTCGGAGCAGGCGTTAAATTCAAGGTCCCTTTCAATGAGTTTAGAAAATAGAATCGGGTGCAGTTCATTGACTGAGAGAAGTCCCCATGTTCCTTTATGGAATGTTATGGAACTTAATATATTACTAAGGGATTTATTCAAAGTAAAACATTTAATTTTTTTATCTTAAGCACCTATGTTGTAACTATAATAACAAACCTTTAATTCCATTATCTAGCAAGTAATACAACGACAACAACAAAAAATAGTTCTTTGAGTAGCTGCTGTTCGATACTTAAGCAACTTTCAGTACTTTGTGTAATTGACTTTGTTTTTTATTGCCTCCGCACACCGTTTCGGCATAGTATTTATGAGATCCGTTAGAATTATTGTTGGTATTGATTGCCAATTTAATTTTAAGCTCTCCGTCAACTTTTGCTTATTTTTAAATGACTTAATCCAGCTCTGCGCTTCAAGAACTAAGAACAATTTTATTTAAATAAAAGAAACGGTTAACCGGTTATTTAAATAATTATTAAATAATTATTATCCTCAAACCGGTTATTTTAAAATTAATACTTTTCAAATCATTCGAAAACCGGTTTTTCAAATAAGTCGAATAATCGATTTTTCTAGTATTAACACTTCTAGTATTAACACTGTAATTACTCCCACATTTCGTCTGATTCTAATTCGTACGCGAAGTACGAGTTAATACCCATATCGTTATAAATGTGGGAGCATGAGTACTCTTGTTCGGTAGCGTGTTTCGAAGTTGAAGAACTTTCATCGTAAAATGAAACTGAAAGTGATTCCTAACGACAGCTTTGGCTTCCTAATATTCTGAATCCAATAGTGCCATTTTAAACTAAACATAAACGGTTCTGAAAAATGCATTGCCCTATTGAATATATCGATTGTATTGTTTTGGGCGAGAGTTTTTTCTTGCTTGCAAAATTCGATCGTTTTTGTAAAATTTATTCCGAGAGATTCAGATGCATTCTCTTCTAAGCATCCCATGCGCAGAGCTGAAGATTTTACGATATTTGGCGAATGAATTAAAAGTTTGTGTAATGTGGCTGACCTACGATATCAAGCGTAATTCTTCATAAATACAATCATACAGTTTTTTTTTACAAAATTGATCAAGTTTTTCTACATTAATTCCAAATTCACATAAGATCGTTATTATAATTATTCGCAAGTTTTTCAAAAAGTTTGTGTGAATATTAGTGATTTTTGATAGAATTTGTGGATTCATAAAAGCTCTTCTTGCCGTATTTCCGTCTTTGGATGATCCAGATCCATTTCCTTTGGATTTATTAAGAATTTTACGCAATTTTCTTCTTTTGTAATACTTCTCTGTCAATCCGGCTTCTTATTTGCCTTTTTTTAAATCTATTCTGTAGCAGAGATGTGCTATAAACTCTAAGCATCACATCCATGCATGTAGCGGGCTGAGTTCATACCGCAGAGATATTTACTTTGTCTGCAAATCGGTGAATTTGTATCCTTTATTGACATAAGACGCAATGGGCTCGCACTGCATACTGGACAGCACTGTGAAGATTTTATGTCTGTCACAATATTTAGTACTTTTTCATCAATAAGAAATGAAATATTATTTCATTCATATGGCTGCCATGGCTGGCCTCACAGTACCCCATTCGATTGACCCAGTTATCGAAAACTTATACGAGTATATGGGATCGTATCTCAGCAATGGCATTACGAATGTTGGCCTTCAAAAGTTCAATAGAATTTGGTTTGTCGGCATAATACTTGTTTTTAACGGCGCCCCACAGAAAAAAATTCAAAGGTGTCAAGTTGCAGCTTCTTATCAGCCAACTGACAGCACTATATCAGCTAATTAAACGGCCATCAAACATTTGTGCAATAAATTGATTGAGGCATTAGATGTGTAGCAAGTTGCACCATCCGGTTGAAACCAAACATCGTTTACATTAATACTATGAAGATCGGACAAAAAACAAATCAGTTATCTTGATGCGATAGATGTTTCCATTGACAGTAATGGTTGCGCCGTTACCATTTTCAGAGAAATATAAGCCAATGATGCCTCCGCTTCACAAGCCGCACCAAATAGTCACTTGTAATGGGTGCATTGGCTTCTGTAAGACCACGTTTGGGTTTTCTGAGCACCTAATACGGCAATTTTGCCTATTAACGTATCCTCCAAGATGAAAATAAGCTTCATCATCATTTTTTTTGTTTGTAATATCTGACCAATTGTCTTTGTTTTGGATGTAAATTTCCAATAAATTCCAACGTTGCTCCAGCGTGAATTGATTCATTTCGTTGAGTGGGACAGAATAGAGTGACAAAAGTATTGCCAGATTCGTAATAACCGCTGGTACAAATTTAAAATTTTATAATTAACTATTTTTTTAAATTCATTTATTTGCAATCTATTTAGTAACAATAATAAGCAAATTAAGTAACATTTTATTTTAAATAACATTTGTTTTAATCTGCAGTTAAATTAAAGCCTATGCCTACGTTCTACAATAGATTTATAATAAAGAAATTATAATATTGACATATAATGACATCTTGAATGGTAACACTTAGGTCATGTGTGATTTGACAGATAATTAGTTTTATCCTTCCGCTGAACGAATATGGTTGTGTATCCGCTTGAACAACGCTGGGAAATATAACGACATTACTTTGAATATTGCAGACGAAGCTCATTTTGATCTTGGTGGGTATGTAAACAAGCAAAATTTCGCATTAGGGGCCCAGAAAACCCGCACGAGTCACTGTTTGGTTCTGATTTTGGTCCAGAGGCCTAATTGGGCCATTTTTCTTCGAAAATGAGTAAGGAGTGGCCGTTGCAGTAAGTGGCGAACGTTATCGGGCCATGTTGAACGATTTTTTGTTCAAAAAAACTGAAGCAACAAGTGGTTTCAACAAGACGGCGCTACGTGCCACACAGCCGTAGCTACACTCGATGTTTTGCGGCTTGTTTTTGAAAATCGCATTATCAGCCGCAGAGCTGATATCGTTTAGCCACCTCGGAGCTGCGATTTGACACCGTTGGACTATTATTTGTGGCGTGCCGTCAAAGATAAGTATCACGCCAACAAGCCAGGGCAATATTTGTGAAGCCATTGGTGAAATACATTTGCACACAATCGATAATGTGCTTAATATGCTTAAAATCGTGTAGGCTACTGCATGGCCAGCCGAGGCAGCCATTTGAGTGAAATTATTTTCCGTTTTTAACCGCAAGGATTGTACCTTCAATAAAAAAAAAAAAATTTGCGAAAATATTCAGTAGATTTTTTTTCTATAGCATTTTCAAAAAAAAAAAATATTTGGCGGACCCTTTATTTACAATAAATTTTTATTAAATCTGATAAGCTTTTAGCAGTGTTGCCAACTTTCTATGATCAGAACGTGCAGACGTCCCATTCAAAAGGCGCTAAAAGGCACAAATTTGTAATTTATATAACTAATCGCGATCAAAACGCGCTGTAAGAAATATGAACGATGGCTTCAAAAGTAAAATTAAATATGATTTAGAACAAAACAAAACTTAAAAACTTTTTTCCATTTTTGGGTTCAGTTGTAATATTAAGAAAATACCTTTTAGAGCTGGTGCTACACAAGATTGTGTTCTTTCTCCACTGCTGTTTATCGTTGTTCTCGATTGTTAGTTGCAACGAGCTATAATCTAGGGACTTAACACAAAGTTGGAAAACCTGAAATATGCATACAACATCTATATTCTGGCTCACAGACATTGCAACATGCAATGAAAGCTGGATTATATACAGGCAGGATTACTGATAAATATCTTCGAAACCAATATTATGCAAATCAGCACAACAATCTTTCGAATTGAAAGCAGAAATTTGGGAAATATGACACTCTTTTGCTATTTCAGCAGCATTCTCAAGATGTTTGAAGATTCCAGAGTTGATATTCAAAACAAATTGAATCTACGCGGCCAATCTTTTGGCCGACTGGTTGTTATAGGGCGTTTGTCTATATATCTTTCCCAAAACGAAAATTAACATGTTTTACACGCATGTGAAGTATGGTTACGAGTTATAAAAGGTGGCTATGATTTTGTCAATTCCATTCAGAACTTTATAAATCGGTGTCTACAGCGCATTTTTAAAACACTCTTGCCAGAAACAAGAACACACCAAGTTCGTGTAAGAAATGCAATTGTGAGAAGGAAATAGAATTGATTGGACACAATCTGGGATAAGCAAGCTACAACTTAACGGGAACTGGCCATTTATTGAAACACACAGGGAAGCCCATTTCTAAAGAAGACAGATTGTAATAGAAGCTACTTCACATAGAATAACCTGTTTCACTTAGAATCATTATAGGATCTAAGAATAACAACTTACAAGTTTAATATTGTGACTAAATAATTACAATTTCTAGCCTTCGTTAAAATATAGAATTTTTTCTATTTTACATAAAATAACTCATAAGTCCTGAAAAATGAGCCCTTATATAGGATCCAAATAATTTTTTTTTTTTAAACAGGGTGCAAACATCGAGTGTAGCTTCGGCTGTGTGGCACGTAGCGCCGTCCTGTTGAAACCAAATGTTGCTAATATCCTCCTTTTCAATTTTTGTGAACAAAAATTCGTTCAACATGGCCCGATAACGATCGCCATTGATTGTAACGACCACTCCTTACTCATTTTTGAAGAAAAATGGCCCAATTATGCCTCTGGACCAAAATCCGCACCAAACAGTGACTCATCTTGGGTGTATCGGCTTTTCAATGTATGCGTGGTTTTCTGTGCCCCAAATGCGAAAATTTTGCTTGTTTACATACCCGCCAAGATCAAAATGAGCTTCAAAATGAGCTTCATCTGAAAAGATGATTTTTTTCTTCTGTAAGTCGATCGTTGGCCCACTTAGCGAAGCGAAAAAAGCGTATACACAATCATATTCGTTCAGCGGAAGGATAAAACTAATTATCTGTCAAATCAGACATGAGCTAAGTGTTACCATTCACGAAATAAGCACTAGTTGAAAAAAAAAACGTTAGATGGCGGACCCGTTATTTAAAATACGTTTCAAAAACACTATATTTTATTAATTTTATCTGAAACAACGTAATTTTTAATGAGTTGGATTTAGTGACTTTTTCTTTCTTACAGAAAAATTGCAGAAAAGTGTTTTCTGAAAATAGCGCTAAAGGGAAAAAATGCGACTATTCGGTAGTTGAAACGCGCTAAATATAGCTCAAAAGGCGCTAAATTGGCAACACTAGTTTTTAGCTTTGATCCTAATTGGAGACGTATATGCCATTCAAACGTTATATGTATGCCCATCAATCTACCATACATACATATGTGTTAAAATTTTTTGAAATTTTGTTTGGCTTTGTTTTCACCTCTGTATGTGTTGATGAAAATCGATACTGGTATGACCACCGTGCGTTTAAATTCTCCTAAAAAGTGTTGGAAAAATGCAAATGCAATTTTTTAAAAATCTCTCCTTACGTACTTATTTGTAGATAAAATGTGAAAAAAAAATTATTATTTTTTGTTCGTTTCCCATTGATTAAAGCAATGAACATTTGTTTATGGTACTTCAACATGGTGTAATTACAAACCGATATAAATGGAGATATTGCATGAACTTCTCTTTTATTGAATAAATTTTTTAGCTGTCGATTTGTTTGACCATAGCAAACGAGAAACTATTTAAAAATAACACGGTGCGACAAAAAAAAAAAAAAAACGAAGTTGAAATTCCTGGAGGGTAATACTATTTTTGTGAAAGCTGCTATCGAGTACAACAACATTACGTTTTTGAAATTTTCCAATGACCTACAAAGTCTTGAGTTACGGATAAAAAACCGTTTTTTTTTTTTGTATCTACATGCACTTATAAGCTGATAATTTGGCTAAATATTAACCGATTTAAAATTTCTGGTCTAAACCACCGTTCGGTAAACTAATATTACTGCATTTTACAATTGTGGTAGTAATTGAGAATCTCTCATTCAGACCACTTTGCACTGTGTTATTCCGTTTTCTTTCTCTTTACTTCTCTTTGTTTATTTTCTGCCTATGCGTGTAACTACGTACGCGTGAAAACATAAGAGAAAAGCAGCCCTTTGACGAAGTTTGGCTGAGAGGTATATGCGCCATTGTATATATAATTTATGTAACCTTGAGAAATCTATGTCCATTTCTGAAACAAACACTATTTTGATTAATTTGTTTCACATTTTTCAAGTTTAAAGCTGCTCTTTGCACTTTTTTTATAAGATGTGCTTCAAAATGATAAGGTCACCTAAATATTTGCTAATTTCATCCAAACTATAAAACGTCACGTATGGTCACCTTATTAAAAAAAATTCTACGTTCAAATAAGTGCATAATAAGACGATTTTAATCTTAGAGATGTACCGTTATTTTGTGTTTATTTAAATTAATATAAATAAGTGCAAAACTCAATGGGTCAAAATGAGGTCAGTGATTTATTTAAACAAACCATTTCAATTATTTTTAGTTTATGTAGCTCCCATTTCCTTCTGTTGTCTTAAAAATACGGGATGGCATCACACTTATTAAATTGTTCAGAACGTTGGTGTGCATATCCTGCACCACCTGTTGCAGATTGCCATTTTTAATTCATCTTTTGTCCGGTACTGTTTGTTGTCCGCATAAACATTACGTACGAGCAGTCCCCACAAATTTTCCATGGAGTCTAATTCGGGGGAACATGCTGGCCAATCAAGTACTTTAATATTGCGCTCCTCAAACCATTGTCTGGTCGACTTGCTGACATGAATTGCTGCGTTATCTTGCTGAAAGATGAAAGTTTTGTCAGCATTTTGGGCCAAATAAGGCAGCAAACGTTTAAACAGAATACTCTGGTACTCTAAACTATCCATTCGAGTGGAAAGAAAGTAGAGTTTCAGGGTTCAAACTGCCACCGCCGAAATTCCGTTTGGAAAAAAAACAATGGCTCCTTCCTCAAAACTCGCCAATAGCAATTGAAACCATCCGGTCCATCCAGGTTAAATTTTTTCTCGTCAGAAAGAATTATCTACAAACCCAAAAATGTATGGAATATCATATAACCTTTTAAAAAAGTGTTTAGTTGCCGTGTTGTTCTTCGTTAACTTCTTATGCTTAATCTTATGCTGCTTAGTCAGACAGGGAATTTTTTTAATTTTGCTCGAATAAGGTTTGGCTGGGTGTAAATAGCTCTTAGAATTGTGCTTTTGAAGATTGTAATTCCTCTTTAATTGTTACCGCACTTTTCAGGGAACTCGAGGACTTTCGTGAAATTAGCCGAGTTTCACGGCCAGTCACGAACTTTGAACGACCCGTGCTTTTCAATTTTAAATAACTTTCTCTGTTTTTGAGAAAATTTTGCTCAACACACAGTTATCGTCATTCCACACATACTCAATTCCTGCTCATGTTGTGCCGCAATTTGTCCTTGTTTGCCTTTGTTGTCCATACCGCGCAGATATTATTTAAATTATAAATTATTAAAAAAAAGCAATTGTGATACCTTCTGATTAGATTAATTGCTAATTAATCACTGACCTTATCATTTTGACGCATTGAATTTTGCACTTATTTATATAAAATTAAAAAAAACCTAATATAACGGTACATCTCTAAGAGCAAAACCAGCATATTTTTCACTTATTTGAACGTAGAATTTTTTTGAATAAGGAAACCATATATAGTTATAGTTGTAAGGAACGTTGACAAATCTCAAATAAAATACTTTTGTTTCTTTCTCGTGGCATATTCTCGATGAAGTTATGGCAGTATGATGAAAGTAAACAGAAATTGATATTTGGTTATAAAAATGTATTAGAATACCTACATTACACGGTATATATCTACTTAAACCCTATCAACATAGGTGTTGCAAAACTTTGAAAGACATATATGATAATGTTTATAATTATAGCGAGTAATGTGCTGTTTCTTTCATTTAGCAACATAATTCTTACAATGTTGCTAATAAACCAATAATGTTTAATCAAGTTTTGTTGCTTGACGCTTGTCAACATTGCTTAAATCATATCATTTGTGTACAGCAACATAAATATGTTTGATAGTGATGGTCTACCATCGTCGCAGTGTAAATAATGTCAATGTTACTTTTATATGCTTTTATTCGTTTACCTGTTCTTAATGCTATTTTGTTTACTGTGTTTTTATTTTGGCTTAGTTTGTAAATGTTAGATGTGGTTACACAACAAATTTATATGAAAAGAATTTTATGTAAAACCGCCTACATAATAATTTTACAGTGGGAGTAAAAAGAAATAGTCGGTACTCATTGTAGTCGTTACACGTTACAACAGGTTTGCTTTAATATAACCTTAAGCTTCTTTTTCTAAGAAAACGTGACCTTCCATTATTCTGTTTTCAAACTTAAAAGAGTAAAGACCTCAAGATCAATATATTAAGTGCTAGAGTTATAAAGTGTCCTTGGAAGTAGTCCCGTTTAAACGGATTGAACGGTTTATCCTTATTGCCGAGAAGGAGATCTAGAAGAAGAATAAAATACATTTTGAGAATTTCTTTAGACAAAGGGATAAACTACCACAAACCCGTGTGCGAATCTTATGAACGATGGTTGTATGAAAAGGACCAGATTACTCCTGAAAAATTCAGCCCATTTCGTATCTTCTCCTCAGTGGATGAATGTGTTTTTTGTTGGATAATTATACAGCATCGTATGTCGATCACGAACTCAACCAACAGATTTGACAGATTTGATTTGACTAAAATTTGAATAATAACTTTTATATTGCTTCTATATAGAATTGAAATATTTAACTGATCTACCAGAGCTATTTTGCAATTGATAGCCAGTCATAATTATTATTGAATAATTAAATAGAAAAAGGCAAAAGAAGAAAAAAAAGAAGAACCGTGATCTTGCATATATGTATGTACTACTTACAATAGTTTTTTGTTAATTTAATGAGAAACTTGACAAACCACTTCTAGCGAAAACAGACAAAGTCAAAAGGAAGCAATAGTAAGAAAGAAGAAAGAATATAATTTTGATACTTTCTTTTAAAGTACAGTGGTGGCCAAAAATGGTTGCTTCTAAACTCTTCTAAGATTAAAATATAAAAATTTATAACAACCATGAAAGAAAAGTAAAGTTATACCATCTAAAGCAATTCTTTTTCTCTTTAAATATTTAAATATGTAAAACCTAATTTTAAAAAATTCTAAATTTTGTTTTATAATGATCAGTTTATAGATAATTTCATTAAATTCAATTTTGCTATTCCTAATACCAAATACTTCTAATTAAAATTTACGCTCTTTAATAATTTTCAATTATAATGCATTTACTGTAACTTAATTAAATTCCTAAAATAATATATTGAACAATCCCTAATTTTGTAAATATAATCTAAATCTAAACCCTATATCTTCAATCTAAACAAGATATTTAAATTATACAACAAAAGAAACAACTATAAATTAAAACAACAAAACCCAGACATACATCGAGAGGCCTCTTCGACGTCATGGACTTTGGTGAGTAATAAAATATAGTATTAAAATAAATCAGAAGAAGATAACAAAAATTTCTTGCATATAATAAATACAATAACAAATTTTAAAACGTATTAGTGTAAATAACAAAAACAAAATTTCGTAAAAGAATGTAAATTAAACAACATAATCGAAATATCAATTTACTTCTCTTAATTTTGTTTTTTTCGCGTTTATTGTTCTCTTAATGTTTGCGTTTTCTTTTGTTAATTGTTATTTTGTTTTTTTGGGTAATATCTTCAAAAATTGGAATCGTAACCGAAACGTTTAGTTAAACGATTGTTTATGTACATAATTTTTAAATTTTATTAATGTTAATTAAACTTTAATTTTATTTAAATTATTTAAACTATTTTAAGTATATATCGTAATCCCTACATTTAAATATTTTTTTTTATAAATGGCATGAATAGTTATCTAATAAATTAATTATGAAACGCTAAATTCGAATATGTTGTTAATCGTGGTATAATGAGTTAGGAGAGGTTTATCTTGGGATCCAAAGAATATTTTTTGCCAACAGGATGTCGGTAGGTGTGGGTTTTGAGACACAGTTTCCTTTAACATCTAGGAAACTCAATATAATCATGGTAAAAAGTACTACAACCTTAATATGTAAAGTTCTTCTCATATATAGCTATATTGGGGATTAGTTTTGTTGAGATGTAGCTATTTTAAGCCTTGTAAAGTAAAATAAGTGGTTAACTTTTAGGGAGTCTATATAAAAAGAGTATCTGTAGACTAGAGATTTGATCAAAGAGAGACAAGAACCCCCCCAGCCGACTGTTGCTAGTGTTTTTATGGCTCCCGCGGTTTCTCTTTATTGGATCTTTATTGCGAGTAATGCTGAAACTTTGCAACATGAAAGAAAACAGAAAAGGAAATATGACAAAAGAGTGAATCTTCCTTACATTTTATTACAGTAGAAAATATGGTAGTTTTCCAGTATTTCAGTTTCATTCATCATTAATTTATTTATATATTTTATTTTTTATTTTTTTGACATTACATAGTTTGGATGAATTGAGCAAATATTAAGGTGACCTTATCATTTTGAAACAGAACTTCTTATATATTATTTACAGAACCCTTTGTAAACTTATTAAGAAAGTTCGTTTAGTTGGGCGTAAAATGCTACTTTGATTCTTAGGATCCGTTGGAAATTGACGGTGTTGTAATGAAAGAAATCAAGTGATTTTCTTACAACTAAATAAACATCCAACGATTTCGCTTAAAAATATTCGTTTTTTTTACATATTAAAGTGAAACTTGTATTGAAAAGCCTTGGAATATTTTTTTCATATATATGTGTGTATGTATGTATGTATGTATGTATGTATGTATGTATAAAAACCGATTATTTTTGCATTGTCTTTTTGAAAGTCATATTAACTTTTTATAAACATATTCCTTAGCAACACCAGCTGGATAAAGCCAATTTCTCTTATAATTTTGATTGTTTTTTTTTTTGTTTTAATTTTTATGTTTTTGGCTTTTATTTAAATTGCTTTTCATACCATTCAAAATATTACAAATCATAACCCTTTAAGAAAAAAAAAGAGAGCTGAATAAGAGGGGAGTGAGCTTCACGAAATTGAAATGGATGGCAAAAGTACTTCATACAACATCTGTAGAAATAAATGCATGGAGAAATAAGTATCAGCATAACCAGAGGCTGTGCAAAGGTGGTTGATGTCCCCGTAAATGTAGAGCCTGATCGTTGACAAAATTTTGGCGAAATTGTCTGCGGCAGATAAGATTATGCGGCCGACAAATTTGAAGATTATCTTTGTGATATTATTCAAAGAGGGCTAAAAGTTATGGCTGCTCAACCATTCGCTAAATGGAAGAAACGCTCTCAAGGTAGGAATATGCAGCTTCTGGGAAAGATGAACCCAAAGAAAACATAGATAACACCTCTAGATCTATTCATAGATAGTAAACTCATGGATATCATTTCAAACAAGTCCAACCATTAAAGATATGCAAAAGGCTTGTGCGTAAACTTTGTGGTTATAACCCAAGAATATTATTTTTTCACACGGTTTAAATCTCGCTGTTCTGGATAATTGTATCCTATGGATCCATTGTATGGCCAAAACGGGATAATTTGAAGACAGCTAAGGCAACGTTGGATAAAATACAAAAGATGGTGTGTGTTGGCACACCTGAGGTAATAAGTACACCCAATAGAAAAGTGTGCACAATTCAGTTAGAACAGGAAGCACAAAAGACAGCTGAAGAGACAATATGCTCAGCCTGTGTTGGCTCCCAGGCCATGTAGAAATCTGAGGAAACAAAGAGGCTCAAGAAGAGAACTTCCAGTCTGCTACTAAGGCCAGAGCCTTTTTGTAGAGTAAAAAGCCGGTCTAGAGGGGCCCGCTAAGCTAAACGAAGGAGAACGTGAGGCGTAAACTCTACTCGGTCTAAGATAGGAAAAGATTAATGCGTCGTATCAAGCTATTTTTAGATAGAACAGTGACAGGGCACTACATTCATTATCATTATGGAGGTATAAGAGTACGGCGACCTTCCGATCTATTGTACAGCTCACCACCTATATATGTTTTCACTATACTACCTCCCTTATGATTTGACGAAATTCAGGATGTCGGTTGGGACCAGGCGCAATAGATCCCTACCTAGTGTCTGATAGGCACATTGATACTTCCTTCTAGAGTGCATCAAGGCCACACATGTATCCATTAAGTGCTCTGGTGATTCGATTTCCTCATCACAGAGTCTGTGACCAATCCCAATTTAATCAGATGTCCATTTAGCCTGCAATGACCACTCAAAAGCCCGGTCAGTATCTTCATGTTATCTCTGGATATACTTATGTAGGATTAAAATCTTCTTCTGTCACAGTTACCCAACAAAAGTTTAGACTGTTGCATATCCGTACGGTCAGAGAAGAGTACCCGCCACATTTTATTTTCATTTCTGTAGAGTATGCCTTTCCAGGCCCCCCTTCCCAGTTCACATAAAGGTTCTGGCCCTACAATTGGAGTAAAAGCTGCCTTTCTGACAAGCCCTTTCATTCTCTGGACTTCCAACATGACCAAGAACCCAGCATAAGCTGACCCTTTTGTCCTCGCCTAGCTGGTTTAGTTTACCAAGCCATTCTCAAACTAGCCCTGAGTCAACCACATAGGAGCTCGAATGGCGGCCTGACTATCAGAAAGTATGGCTGTGTCCTTTATATTTCCTCTCCACGTTAAATTGAGCACATCTCTCATTTGTATTGCATACTCAATGAACACTTCAATAGAAGTGGAAGTGGTTTCGAATCTAATGTTTCGATTCTTTGTAGTGGAAACTGAATCACTGGTGAGTGATTACTTATTTTAGTAGAAGACACTTAAGCGCTTAACAAGTAGCAAATGGGGAGCTACAACTCATGAAACCAAACAATATTGTGAAATTAGACATGGAAGTTGAATGGAGTAATTTGAGGTACCCTACTCTAGATTATGTAAGGTGGCGGCCCCCCCTAAAGGGAAGGAGTCCCACTTAGGCCAGATATTTCACCCATTGTGATGCCACATGCATAATTTCCAACCCGGGTATCAAACAGTTTCAATAGGAAACCATTTAACCTCCAAAATTAATCTAAAAAGTAGGAGTTGAAGAACCTTCGCCTTCTGCTAGCAAAAGCCGACACATAAAGTGAAAGACAATCTCCTCCTCCACTTCGAAACCAGAGCTCTTGCAAAAATTATTCGAGAGAATGCCAAGTCTATCGTCATGCCTTCCGATCAGACAGTGACCCTTATGGACCGCGATTGTGCGGTGGCCCTCATTTCGTCGAGGTCGGTCCAGCAGAGCCTGGCGATATCGCTGATGCATTCATGCTGCCAACGATATTGAGCATCGACATAAACTGACCTGAGAATATCCAACTTAATCGAGGCAATCGGGACACCAATGATAGGCCCTTGTTCGAAAGTAAACAGCTCAGTACCCATCCTAGCCAATTCGTTATCAACGCAATTCTCAACGATATCTCTGTGTCCTGGAACCCATATAAGAGTTACCTTCGAATAAACCGAGATTTCCATAAGAAACCTGCTGTATTCGTGGACTAAGATAGATGTCGAGGTGACATTAGCGAGAGATCTTATCGCAGCCCGACTGTTCGAAAAGATCAGAAGATTCTCAGAGAGCATTTCTCCGTCCAACAAGCATTGCTCGGCTTTCAGTATGGACATGACCTCCGCCTACTTTAGTCTAGTCCAGGAGTGTACAGTAGACCGAGAGGTCGCTGTACTTTAAAACCTTTTAACAATAATAACAATTATTTATTATTATTTGTGTCCTTGTCCAACACTAATGCCGCAGATGGACGTACATAGAAACAAAGTTAATCGATTGATATTAAATATCAAAGTTAAACTCGGTTTCAAATTAATTAAGCATTGGCGTAATCGCAATAAACTTCTTTCATCTTTTTGTTTCATTCAATTTAAGCATTTTTTTTAACGACATTTTGGTTTTTTATTTTACATCTTTATGTCCCAGAAATGATGACATTGCTAGTCGTTATGTATGATATCTTTTACACCATCCCCACCTACCATCCACTACACATAAACACTCTTTTCAAGTTGCTTCTGTTGCTACCGGCATTATATAATGCATCCTTTTGTTCTGGTTTCCTTTTGTGGCTTCTGTTTGGTTGTGTTTCATAAAAGGCACCATGATATTTGTCGTTTGTCGTTTTCCATTTTCACTTTTTTTCAGTTCGTAATTCTTCTTTTTATTTTTTTCTGGTTTTATTTTCATCATTTTTTCTCTCGAATATCTCTCGTTTATGCAGTAAATTTTCAGTCAGTTATGCTGTTGGCATTCAGGGTTGTTATTTTTGTTGTTGTTTAATAAAAGAGGCCTGTTGCAAGAGTCGCAACTGTTATATATACTTGCGTTCGTTAATACCGATGTTGTTTGTATCCTTGTCGTCATTCTTCCTTTGATTGTAAAAATATCTTGAAATGTACTTGTACTCGTGTATCGGTTTGAAATGGCTTTTGATGAGAAAAAAGCCAGTTTTCATTTCATTTCCTTTCCTTTGATTTTATGATTTCTCATTCAGAATAAATGTCCTTTTGTTTGAGTTCAAGTGTGTGTGCATTTTGAAAAATTTTTAAATTGTTTGTGTGAGTAAGTATTAAATCGAATCTATTGTTAATATCTCGCTTTAGTTAGTTCTATTGTGTTGTTACTGTTATTATTGTAATTGAAATAAGAAGGAATTACAGTCGGTTATCTATCAAAACATAAAACATGCTACACCACAAACTCTTTTCAAAATAAATAATTTTAGTTAAGTATTACTCTAAACCAGTGATGTGCTAAAGTAAAAATGTAGTTGTGTTAGTGAGAACATGGAAATTACTCTCTCAGAGAGAGTAAAGTTGATGTTTAAATTTTTTTTTTTTTTTTAATCAACATACACCCGCTGCACATATGCACTTGTCGTTGTTTCAGTGACAACTAAAATCAAGAGCGTAAGATACTATTTAAATTCCCTACATATGCATTTGTCGCTATCTAATTGACGACTAAAAGCCTGAGAGTAGGAACACGTGCGAGTTGGTCGGAGACAAAAGTCATTTCATATTCTTGAAATGGTTATTTACTTAAGAATTTATTAAATTTTACTATTGTTATTACCATCGGTGCTTGTAAATTCCAGGCTGAAATCTTGGCCATTGACATATCTTGGCCTACACAGTGAGCTCAAGGGTAAAACCATTAATATTGTTACGTTGTAACCTTTTTAAAATGTTTGAGTTCGTTTAAGTTGCATTAAAATAAAATAAACACCGCTTTGTTTCGTTGTTTTACAGTTATATTTTTATTTATTACACAATAACTTTTATACTGCTTACAACAACTTAATATTCGCTTACATAACAGTTTTATTTCACGTCTTTATCTTTCAACGGCCAAACGATAACTAACTAACGGGTAAGTAAGGCAGCCCTTTTTATACCGCATTGCCTACTGTTTGGAAGGTACAGGAAATATCGACCATCTTCTATTTCCATATCGTTAATTTAAATGTAACGTAAAGATGGTCGATGTGGCAGTGCTGCCAAATTGACATGTACCAAAATCCCACAATTCCGTATATTTTAAATTTATAATGTGAGCTTCTGGCGTTTGTAATTTATTACAAAATTCCACACTAGTCAATCATCTTTTCAAAAACTAACATTTTTACCGCAAGGCTCTGTTCTTTCTCCAACTCTATTTCTAATATTTCTTATCGACTTTGATTTTCTCACTTCCAATCCTATTTACTCTTTTGCAGATGACAACAATATTTTTCATTCACATTCTTTTGATCGTAGGCCAAGCCTTTTGGAGATTGGGGTGAAAAGGCGAAATATTATCGACGCGCTTACAAGAGACCTGGCGAAATCTCTGAGTGGGGTCGTGCAAACAGGGTTGACTTAAGCGCGCGCAAGACCAAATATTGTTTTCTGACACACAGGCGTGGTGGTGTGTTGTCAATTAACTGTAACGTTCGTTGGAAGGAGTACATATTTTGAGTGTCAAAAGAATCATTCATGTGCCTCGGCTTTTTAAGACGGTGTAAGAATTACTTCACTACATCTGACCTCCTTAATATTTAAAAAACCTATATCCAAACCAAATTGGAATACAACTCTCTTGTATGGGCCGGTGCTTCAAAGTGAAGCGAAGATTCTTATTAATGACGGTAGGCTAGCTAACTCTATCCATACATTAGAGCATCGTCGTAATGTGGCTTGTGTTTATTGTTCTATCGGTACCATAACGGAATGTGTTCTGACAAAATTAAAGAACTAATTCCTTTAATTCACATTTTTTTACGTAAATTCACATTTTTTACGTCGGATGAGATCTGCGTCTATGGGTAATGTAGATATTCAGAAATCAGATGCTCTTATGTTCTGGGCATGACAATTAACTGTAACGTTCGCTGGAAGGAGTACATATTTTGAGTGTCAAAAGAATCATTCATGTGCCTCGGCTTTTTAAGACGGTGTAAGAATTACTTCACTACATCTGACCTCCTTAATATTTACAAAACCTATATCCAAACCAAATTGGAATACAACTCTCTTGTATGGGCCGGTGCTTCAAAGTGAAGCGTAGATTCTTATTAATGACGGTAGGCTAGCCAACTCTATCGATTCATTAGAGCATCGTCGTAATGTGGCTTGTGTTTATTGTTCTATCAGTACCATAACGGAATGTGTTCTGACAAAATTAAGGAACTAATTCCTTAAATTCACATTTTTTTACGTAAATTCACATTTTTTACGTCGGATGAGATCCAATCTATAACCACTCTTATAGTGCGATTTCTGAGAAATCTCGATATGAATCGAGAGACGTGACTACCGACACCAAAGGCAGTAAGTTTGGTTATGAGAGCCTCGTGCCAGAATCTGTCGAATGCCTTAGAAATATCCAGGGCCACAAACTTACTCTCACCAAATCCATGAATGGACCTGTTCCACCCCGCGGAGAGTAACGCCAGTAGATCACCAGTAGAGCAACCCTTACGGAAACCATATTAGCGATCGCTCAGCAAATTGTTGGACTCTAAATATTGAACAAGTTGATGATTAATCTCCATAACTTTGGAAAGTGCCTAAAAAATTGCTATTGGGCTGTAGTTTTCAGGATTACTAACCTCACCCTTTTAAGGGATTGGCAATCATCTAACAAGATGGTAAAATACACGCACGATAAGACACCCTGAAAAGATTAGCCAATGGACCCGCAAGCGTCGAAGAGTACTGCTTCAGGACCAGCGCTGGAATGCCATCAGGCCCAGAAGCCATATTAACGTCTAGATTTGGAAGAACCTTTTTAACTGCACGGGCTCGAAATAATATAATAATACTAGGCATAGTCATCGATACTTTTTCAGGTTCGGGCAGTGGTTGAACGCTCTCCGGCAAGTTCGAATTACCTGCAAACTTTTCAACCAGTAGGTTTGCCTTATCAACCGTGTTAGTGAGTGTTTGGTCATCCTTTATAAAGACTGGAACCGAACTAGCGCTGTTCTTAAGCCTTTTAACGAATTACCAAAAGCTCTTCCTTCCACGCGAAAAAGTAAGAACTTTAGCACGTAGGCGCTGTTCGTATAGAGACTTTTCGCGCCGAAGTACTGCGTCACACGAATATCTCGCCTGTTTGCTTAGCGAATCAGTATGATCGCATTTGTTATTACGCCAGTTTTTGAATGCTTCCTCTCTGGATCTGACTGCAAGCTTGCGCGTCTGATTAAACCAAGATTTATTCCTGATTTAATCGGAAGCTTTGTGGATGGGATGAAATTTTCCATCCCTAGCTTTATTATATTGACAAACATTTCGGCCATGGCATTCACGTTAGAATCAAGGAAACAAAGTTTCCAATTTAAATGCCCATAGAAATCATTAAGCCCAGCCCGTAATTGAAAACCAAGTGCTTCGTAGCTGTATGTGAAGCGTTGCGAAGAGTGGAGAATGGGAAAGAATGGGCAGAAATAGTACAGTGATCCGAATCTTCGAGAGGTGCAAGGACCCCAACTTCATACTTTTCAGGGTGTGTAGTAATGAAAAGTTCGAGGGTGTTATTTTGGTGTTCATCTACACACGATATGTGAGTATATTCATTCACTAATTGCGCAAGGTGGTTGTGAGCGGCAAATACTATATTGGCTTTCTGGAGTTGTGCGGCCTGAATGGCGTAGCCAAGACGATGAATATTGATCTCCCGCAACAACAATTTCTGTTCGTAAGGATACTCGATATGGAATCGGAAAGAGAGTCAAATCCAGATATGGAAACCTCTTTTCCCACGTTTGGGCTTCTATTCAGGAACCCGAAATGCAGAAGATGTGGCCTGATTCTGAACCCAAAGACAGTTAAATTCTGCATCATACATGCCAAGTGGTTGCTGGCACTGGTACACAACTTCATCGCGAATGTACATTGCAAACCCCTATGAAAATTAAAGACTAATGGAAAATGATACCCAGGAATATGAAAATCCTGTAGATCAGCATTTTCAGATACCTAAGTCACACATAAGGGGAAAACATTCGGCCTATATAGACAAATGTGCGCATAAACGGAGAAAATGTTTGCCCGTAGCCCGCGCATATTGCAGACATCAATCCTTCCATTACGCAAATAAAAAAAGAATAAAATATAATATAAATACCAAAAAGGAACCAAAGGTAAATCAAAAATCGAAAAACCTCCTCCAGGTGCAGCCTGCAAGGAAGTGGGTTGCTGCTAGTTGATTATTCCGTAGCCATTTGTACATGAACTTATTCATGACCATTGTCTTTGTTTACAGTTTCTTTTAAGACTATTATGACAAATAAATTAAATGTCTATTTATTTATATTTTTTTAATTAAATAAATCGTACTTGGATACACCTGTACTACTGTGTTCTATACAGTGCGCTCATGAAACTAAAAGTGTATAAATTAAAAATTGTTCCAAACTATCTACATACATACACACCTAATGCCTAAGCATGAATTTTATTTAAAATTCACTTTTATTTTTATCTCTGTCCTGAGATTGTTTGAAGGATATTCAAATGAAATTACGGTTTACATTTGTCTTCATTTAGATTTCAAAATAAAAATGCAATTAAATTCGTTTTTATGTCATTTTGCTTGGTAATAATATTTGCATATGTATTTGTGTTTGGACATACACACATATATACATACATATATATACACACATACAAATATACTTGTATATACACATACATGTCGTATTTTATTTTTTTTTTTTAAAGGTTCATAGCTTTGAATTGGCAGCACTGCTTTATTTGACAACCGACTTAACAGCTGAAAGCTGTTTTTTGCTTAGTTTGGTTTGATATTTCATTGTGGCTAAGCTTACACCGCCGCCAATTCGTTGGTTGTTCACGGTAGGCGGTTTGTTGGGGTTTTTGGTTATGTGTTTATACTAAGATCAGCAATATTTCTGGTAAAAATAACTATAATTTTCTAACACTAAAACTAAGTAAATAACCACAGTGCGTCTTATCGTGCTGGTGGTTTTCCACCTTGCTGAGAGATTGCCAATGTTACGCCAATCCCTAAAAGGGGTGAGACTAGTAACCTTGAAAACTACCGCCCAATAACAGTTTGTTCGGCACTTTCCACAGTTATGGAAATTAATCATCACCTTGGAAATATTTAGAGCCCAAAAATTTGTTGAGCGATTGCCAATATGGTTTCAGTAAGGGTCTCTCTACTGGTGATCTGATGGCGCTATTCTCTGAAAGGTAGAATATGTTCATTAATGGATTTGGTAAGAGTAAAGTTGTGACCCTGGATATTTCCTGGGCGTTTGACAGAGTCTGGCATGAGGCTCTCATACTCAAACTTATTGCTTTTGGTGTCTATAGTCACATCTCTTGATTCATATCGAGCTTTCTCAGAAATCGCACTATAAGAGTGGTTATAGATGGGATCTCATCCAACGAGTTCAGGATAAATTTAGGGCTACCGCAAGGCTCTGTTCTTTCTCCAACTTTATTTCTATTATTTCTTAATGACTTAATTTTTCTCACTTCCAATCCTATTTACTCTTTTGCAGATGACAACAATATTTGTCATTCATATTCTTTTGATCGTAGGCCGAGCCTTTTGGAGATTGTGGCGAAAAGGCAGACTATGAACGACACGCATACAAAAATCTCTGAGTGGGGTCGCGCGAACAGTGTGGACATTAACGCGCGCAAAACCCAATGTTGCTTTCTGACACATATACGTGGTGGTATATTGTCATCTGTGTCAATGTGTAATGTAGGTACTGAGCACTCAGATGCTCTTGATGTTCTGGGCATGAGAATTCACTGTGATGTTCGTTGGAACGAGCACATATTTCGAGTGTCGTAAGAAGCATTCAAGTGCCTCGGCTTTTTAAGACGGTGTAAGAATTACTTCACTCCATCTGATCTCCTTAATATTTACAAGAACTTTATCCGACCCAAATTGGATTAAAACTCTCATGTATGGGTAGGTGCTTCAAAGTTCGTTGTGGAGCTTGGCGACCGAGTACAGGAGAGGGCGAAGGTTCTTATAAATGACGGTAGGGTAGCCAAATCTATCGATTCATTAGAGCATCGTCGCAATGTTGCGTGTATTTCATTGTTCTATCGGTACCATAACGGAAAATGTTCTGACGAAATTAAGGATTTAATTTCTAAAAATCGTATATTTTTACGTAGTACTCGTATTTCTCGTAGAGCGCATCCCTTTGTAGTTAATTGTCCAGTGAATCGCACAACGGGTTATAGGGAGAATTCTTTCTTTGGTCGCACTGTTCGTTTGTGGAACAATCCTCCTGCAAATGTTTTTCCTGTCACTTACGACATGAGCAAATATAAAGCGAACGTCCACCGACACTGCTCTATCTATTCTTCTTTCCACAACCTATTTTCCTAGTACCAGCACAATGCACTGCATAAGTAGAGTTATCCCCTGAGTGCTGGTCTTAAGAGAAAAAAAAAAAAACATAGTTTATAAACAAGTTTAAGGGTTTTGGTAACTTTACTGGAGATATTGTTGCTTTTAATAAAGGGTGGACAAATTTAAGGTTAGGAAGGAAATTTGCTTAAAAAAACAATTTTTATTTTTATTTTTTGACAAACTCAGTTTTATTCATACCAATACAAAATAGAAATATGGGAATAAAGAAGGGAATATGACGTCTGGAAATGTTCACCTCTAATACATCGACATACGTTCCCTCTTTTCTCAAAATTTTGAACCACATGTTGCAACAAAGCTTCGTTTATCTCGTCAGTGAAGCGTCGATTTTCATACTTCGGAATGACAGTTATTTGTGGTTTCTTCACGTAAACCCAGACTTTGAAATGGCCCCAGGGAAGATAATACAGCGGCTTTAAACCACAAGAACGAGAAGCCAATTGACATCGCCATTCATTAATTTTGCCATATGTGCCTAATAGACCGATTTTGACTGGACTAGGTGCACTTTTTTTAATAAAAATGAAGAAAAACAAAAAAAAATAGTGCCTGACTGGATTTATGTTGACTGGTTAAAGCCACATACCACAGAGCGAACGGTACAATTGATTTACTCAAAAAAACTTTGTTGAAAGAGCTATTTCGCGTAATGATCCATTTAATTAGATACCAAGATTGTGTGATGTAACCCCATTGGTTGTTTTTCTCGGTGGTTATGTAAAGTCACTTGTCTACATCGATCAACCAGAGACAAAACATTCGAAATACAGCCGCATATGCTGCGAAATGTTAGTGAAAATTTGTGTTCCAAAAATTTTCTATCCAACAAAGCACATTTCATTGATATTAAAAACATATTTCTTTGTTTTATTATGACTTAAACTTGTGTAATTGTAAAAAAAACACCCTATATATAGAATTTTAGGTATGAATACCATTCTATGCTTAATTTTCTAATTCAAGTCGATAGTAAACATTCGCATATCCATCTGTTATCTGTCTTTGACATGTAGATCCAAGACAGGTAAATTACTGGCCACCAAACAGCACTTATTCCATCAGTGCTTCCAGTGATATTCCCATTATTTCCTCTCGGCCGCTGAAACGCGTTCAGCTTGTTTGAACAGAAAGAGTTCACAGGGAGCCATCATTTGAATAATGATGGTAGTGTGCGGCAGTGTATTATCATGGTGCAAAATTAACAAGTTTTCTGACTTTATTAAACAAAATGTCTTGGTCGTATCCATAGGCAATGTTCAAGTCCTCCGCTATCTCTCTGATGGCTAATTTGCGACACTTCTTTTACTTTGTCAATGTTTTCTTCGGTTTACGATGTCGATGGCCTGCCACTGCCTTCATCATCATCGATTGAATCACGATCACCTTTGAACCGCTCGTACCACTGGTAAACGACCATTTCTTTGGAGAATCGTTTCCGAAACACTTTTCCAACGCTCGCGCACCATTAAATCTATTTCTTGCGCAAAATTTAATACAACTTCGTTGTTGTAAATTAAAATCCATTTCTAAAATTGTAAAAAATCGTCAACACACATAGAGATAGATGTACTCTTGGCTTTTGCAAATGTCAAGCTATGACGCTAAGATTTGGCTAAAAAAAAAACTCAATTCGGAACGATGGGACCGCTAGATGTGGGTAATACCAGAAACCTTTTAATAAAGGTACACTAAGGTATAAGTACATGATTAAACGTAAAATAAGGAACAAAAAAGTCTATCGATATTCATACATTTTAATAGGATCACATATTTTGGTATTTTAAAACTGAAGCATTAAGAATTTCATGACCTTCACAAACATTTTGCTGATTAAGACCGAAATCAATCAATTAAATGATAAACTAGGGAAATTCCATTAACAAAAATAAACTGAGAAAGTTCGCAAATTGTACCAAATGAGTAATTGGTGTACCATTGTACTTTTGAGTCTGAAATTGTACCAAAAAAAGTGCAATTGTACCAACTTTTTCAACCATGTTCTAGAATGTTTTAAAAGTTTCAACGATAGATTATTGTTTTGCTCGACAACACCTTTAAAAGTACAGTATCACTTCTTAGGTATTTCTAATGCAATCGTGTTTGTTGCATACTCTTTTCCTTGTACACTTTTTTAAACGCGTAAAATATTGAACACCTTTCGTTTTTGTTGTATAATATTATTTCTTGTACAAGTGTTGTTGCTGTTTTTATTAATTTTGAAGCCAGTTCAACACTACAAACAAATCTTTCGAAGGGGTTGACCTGAACGCACCCGTCATTAGTGCCGCATTTCGCAGAAATCTGTCAAAAATTATGTCATATGTGGACCTTTCTGGCAATTTAAATCATCCAACCATACGATACAATGTTATAGGCTTAACAACCGTATCCAAAATCTATTTGAAATTCCCAAATTAAGTTGCCAATGGCCCTACAACACGTGTACACCACAACGTTCGTCCTTGCCCGTGTATTCTGGAGTCTAAACAACTTGGAGCACAAGATTACATCCAGATGCTTCGCTCAATTTGACAGCTCCAGTTCAACCTCATGCATGTGCCGTAGAGAAAAAAAAAACGGAATTAACGCTCAGAACAAGCTGATGGATGATGGATGATGGATGGGGTCGCGTGTTAAAGTTTAATACAGGCGTTAAGGTCTGTAGATAATCATAAAATAATTTCATAAGCGCCCACACTTTCACTTAATGCTTGTAATGTGTACAGTTTTAATAAAATATAAAATGTTTCCATTCACCGTATATGAAATACAAATGAAATAAAAAATAAATTCTAAGGCTGCACACTCTTTTGACGATGACTGTAGGTATTCAAATATTAAATAAATTTTTTGTGGTTCCTAAACTGAATATATAATTACATTTTGTAATTGTTTATTTTTGGTTTAATATATGCGTAATCTATGTGCGAACAATTTTTACAAAAATATCATTGCAGCTGCTGCTTAAATTTTTAAAGTTTAACTAATTATAGATAAATATGCGTACTTATGGTCTTATATTTGTTATTAACCTTTATTTACAAACTCAATTGCTATAAATATTTACTTAAATTAAGATTAAGGTTTGCTAAAACTGAAGTCACATTAAACTTAACCTTTTTATAAATACAGGGTGTCCGCCGGGAAGGTATACTACTTTGTTTGCCGCCATTTTGGTAAAAATTAGTCTTGACAGTTCATATTTGGCAGTAGTGAAGTAGAGTTGTGGCAAATTTATTATTTCAAAATATTCAGTAAACCAACGTGTTTTAATCGTTAAAACGTTTTATCAAAATCAACCCCCATTTTCATGAAAAAATCACCAGTCTGCAGGCAGGCATCTATCTGTTGACTACTGCTAAAATTTAAAAGGATGCATCATAGAGCTTGTGTTTGACAGAAACTTAAATTTTGATAAAAAAATTGATCAGAAATAACCAAAATTTTATTAAAAAAAACATTCAACATCCAATTATAACTGACGACGACAAATTAATCCATTACGACTACCAAAGTGCAATCCGTGGTAAAAAAAAAAAAATACCCGAAATATTCGACCAGACATAGGGCCGTTATATTCAATCATGACGGAAGTTGCCAGACCAGTTAACTCTATAAATTAGTGATTCAAAAGTTTTGTTCCACGCACCCTATAGTTCGCACCTCGTCTGTCTGACTTACATTTCTTTCGATCGAATAGCTTTTACTTCAGCACTGTGTATACTAAATTGGCTTGATACGTACCTGGCTTCAAAAAATTAGCACTCTTCTGGCCCGAAGTCTATGTTTCCACAAAAAAAACAAAGCTAATCAGTATTTGGAAATAAATTAATTTTGTAGCAATGTTCCACAACTACAGTCCAAACAAACGTCCCGTTTGCTTAAATTATTAATAAACGTCAAATAAAATTATTATTTTTATTTTTTATTCGGACAAAAAGTTACCAAAATGGAAATAAAGTCCAATTTTGGTTAGAAATAATCAAAACGGCAGCACTGCTACTGCTTGATTTGAAGAGAAACTTGAAAAAATGAATTTCATGTCCTCAATAAATATTATATTTTGCACAAAATAAAACATCACTCAAACTATGCTTTAACTTGAAAATAATATTAGTACTCAGCACCATCAACTTCAAGTGTAAAAAAAGTTTTTTGCTGAATTTCTAAGTGGCCATTAGTGTTGCATTAACAGTATTATGAAGAAATATTACGCACAACCCGGGCAAACTTTGTTTTGCCTTCGAAACTTATTTTCACTGTAAGTCTGGTTTGCATGCCAAGTCATGTCTGATGGATATTTAGAAGAAGAATGAAAGGTGCACTAAACCGACATAGAAATTATTGTTCAAATGGAATTATATATTTTTGATAGCTGGGCCCGATCCGATGTATTTGTCCTTGTACTTTAAACGTTGGCATGAAACTTCCACTAACTATATTGTCAGCACCAAATGACGTCATTTGAAAGCAATTATTATAACCTCGTATATGGGTTAAGAAGTGTTTGATTGTGGTGTTGTTCCAGACACCAATGATAGTAATGGTTCTGGTGGTTGGCTTAGTTGTGGCAGCTTTATTTTGCCATTTGCGCAACATAAGCCAAGTGCTTCCTTTTTATATTTAAATGCTTTGCAATGGACACATAATTGATCCATGCTACCGATATTAATACTAGGATATGCATTATAATCAATTGTGGGATCATAATTAAATGCAAGACGCATTAAAGAAATGCGATTGCTATTATGTATCGTTGCTCTGGAGGCTCTTCTCGCAGCACGTTGTTGTTCGATGCGTATTTCGCGATTTTCTTGTGAATAATTTTGGTTTAAAACTAACATTCGATTCTTGGCTAGTTCGTTGTCTTCTGCACACTGCTCTTGTGTCTGCTGTAAGCGCAGCATTCTTATATAATTTGTGTGTCATGTACGGCGACCAATATTTGCACGTGAGCGTGGCATTTTGTACTGCAATATACGGTTCTTATGATATTTTTTCTGTTATTGTTGGGGTAGAAAAGCTGCCGTTTATTGTCTTACCTGTTGCTTATTTACTTTTTTTAATAGCTTTCAATAATACAATTAATTTACTTTCACTAACACCTTGGGTTAGTATATTAAATTAATTTAAATAAATTAACCTTCAATTTAATAAGTCCTTTTTTTCGTTTGAGACCCACTAACTTTTCACAAAAGAGGTTATGTATGAGTCGGTGTCGGGATACTGAACGCCGCTACACGCCCCCACACGCTTATCAAGCACCTAACGCCTTCAGCAAAACATAAAATAGACTTATTGCGCAAATAGAGTTTAAAAAAAAGTGATGGATATTTATTTACTTTTTTTAATAGATTTTTTTCACAAAAGATGTTAGGTTTCAGCCGGTATCAGGCTAATTAACGCCACTGCACGCTGATTAACGAACCAACGCCTTCAACGAAACACAGCATAGTGCAGTTGTTCTTGAGTTACGGTGCAAAAACAGAAAAAAACTAAATATTGCGCCATCTGTCGGACGAACTTAAAACTACACAGAAACACTCCTCACGCCCCATAGAACATGTATGTTATACTTCTTTGAAACTGAAAACGGCATAACGGTAACTGTCAATGGGGAGCGATATCGTGATATGATTGAAAACTTTTTAACGCCACAACTGCATGCTTTGGGCTTGACTAGCATGTGGTTTCAATAAGACAATGCAACATCACATATAGCCAGGATTACAATGGAATTACTGCGAGACCTCTTTCCACAACAAATTATTTCATGGAACGGTGATGTTAATTGGCCTCTATGGTCGCCTGATTTGACTATTCCTGACTTCTTTTTGTAGGGATATCTGAAGAGAAAGGTTTATGCAAACAAACTCTGGAGCATTTCAACAAAATATTCGTGATGAAACGAATGAAATACCGCATGAAATATGTGAGAATGTAATGGAAAATGTGCTCGAAAGGACTCGCATTTGTGAGGCTAACTGAGGCGAGCATTTATCTGATATTGTATTCCATACATAAGATAAAACATTTGTGAATATAAAATCCATTTTCTTTCATTTAATTAAAGATTATTAACAAACAAAATAGTATACCTTCTCGGACACCCTGTATAGGGTTATGTGCTACAACATCTAAAACAATTATTCAAACACTCATCGTGTACCTCATAATTCTTCCCTATTCTTTGTTGGTTAAAGATATATTTTATATTACGTCTTGGTTTCTTTAAGATATAATATTAACAAAAAAAATAATTCACAATGGTTGCGCCTTATCACCATGATCTGCAAGTAAACTGAATGATGATACAAATTTTAATGAAACTCTAACAGGTATAATGTAATCGCAACGTGTTGATAAAAAAAATCGAAAGAATATATAAGAAACAGCCATATGTGATTATCTGTAAATGTTTGTTCTACACTTGAGACACAATGGCATTTGGAGGGGGGAAATATTGATGGAAGAAAATACGCAATTCCTTTGTGTGTGTAAATACGCCCCAATTGGAATAATCTTTGACAATCAAATCTTAAGGAAATTTCGAAATGTGTGGTTGGAAAAATTTGTCGATAATATTTCCTTTATCGATAACATTGCGTAAGTTTTCAACAACATTAGCACATTGTGGTTGATGGTATTAAAAAGGTACGGCATGTAAATCTTTTGGTTGCAAGGGGGTTGTTTTGTTCCCATTTCACTTATGAGTATCTAAAGGCCCAACTATAAGAAACATTTGCTTTTTTAAACTACTGCCAAAAATTAACGAGAAGGTCTGTCATATACTAAATCGTCATTTTTGTGGTGGTTACAATGTGTTTTTTCAACTTAAATGCAAGATGTACTTAACACAGCATTTTTTATCACTAAATGTTGTTTTAATGTCTATTGTTTATAAACATTTTATTGAAAACAAATTAGTTTTTATTTATTTTATTAATCAAAAAAAAAAAATGAAATCATAAATAACAAAAATTAAAAAAATAAAATAAAATAAAACCAGCAGTTGCTTTCAGCACCTATTGCATAACGTGTTTCTTTTATTATTATTTTGCATATAATAAGCGAACAGCTGTTTGCATGAGTGCAGTACGATCAGCTTCGCTCTAAATCAGTGATGTGCTAAAGTAAAAATGTAGTTGTGTTAGTGAGAACACATGAGAACATGGAAATTACTCTCTCTGAGAGAGTAACGTTGAAATTAAAAAAAAGTTAAAAAATAAATCAACATGCATTCGCATACATATGCATTCGTCGCTGTTTCAGTGACAATTAAAAGCAAGAGCGAAGGAATGCGTATGTATTGAATTTGATCAATTGTTGTACGAAAAGTTCATGACTGCCCTAAACGTAAACAAATAAAATTTAAAGAAACTCAACGAAAAGTTTGTTGTACACATTTACACAAGCTAGCCTACGCATAGTATATTTAGGTCTTAATACTATTAATTAATTTCAAAGTAGCGTGTATTAAATTAAAAGGCTTTTACTGTGTATTGTATTTACTTAATATATAAATTGCTGTTGCCACTGTGAGGAGGTACCTCAATTATTGTATTCTATTCCTAATTATCTGCTGCTACGATGTGGGGTCGTTCAACGCTTTGTCAACTTTTGCCACTTCCATATCCAGTTGTCAACGCCAGGTGTGACTGGTATTGACTCTCATAGCTTTGGTCTTCGGGATATTTTTTTTTTTTTGGACTAAACATTGCCTTTTCTACTTCCATGTTGTTTAGGTTTACTGCTTGCAAATGCCGTCGAGGAGGTTGTTCAAGCGGCAGATGATGCCGTTTGACGTGGGCATAACTTTTGCCATGGTGCTGTCAATAAAGGAGGTTATTGCTATTAAGACTACATTAAGCTATTTCGTTTTCGGTAAAGTGCAGCAATATCATTTCTATGTAGTTGAGCCTGGCTTGCATGACTTAGTATAGCCCGCACTAATGGGTTTGGGTGGTCGTCAAGGTCCCCAAGTACCTTTTATCATGTTCTATGATTTTTATGATAATATCAGGGTGAGAGTGGGCACCCCTGACGCGCAGCTACTTTGATAGTTATTAGTCAACTGATTATGCCTTTGTGTAGGATGTATTACTTAACATTATCGTATCATTATCATCATTTCAGATTGATGTGTGATATATCGTGTCAAGTAACTTCCCAAAGTCGAAGGCAAAGAAAATAAATACACCAATAAAGCTATACAACCTTGATCACAAAGTTCCCGGAATAAGCCCCGTGGTCCAATCGTTCGGATTTCAGTTTTTTTTTCTTGTTAAGTTGGTACATCTGTTGTTGATATTCCCGCTAAATCGTAGCATCATACCTTGACATTTGCAAAAGCTACGTAGCCAAGATCACATCCATCTTAATATGTGTTTGCAATTTTTTACAATTTCAGAAATGGATTTAAATTTGCAACAACGAACTTGTAGTAAATTTTGCGCAAAAAAGCGTTTTCATGGTGCGCGAACGTTAGAAATGTTTGAAAAGTCGTGAGTAAAAACATTGATAAAGTAAAAGAAATATTGGTCAATAACTGCAAATTAACCATCAGAGGGATAGCGGAGGACTTGATAATTATCTATGGATCCGTCCAAGAAATTTTGGTTAATCATTTGAGTTTCCGCCGTTGCAAAAGACATGATTTGCAAGGCTGAATTCTATTATAGATTCATCAAAAGGATCATTACTGGAGACGAGACGTGGATTTATAACTACGACACGCAATCCAGACACCAGGCAAGTGAATGGCGTTCATCAAATAAGCCGAGACCAAAAAAACACGTCATTTTCAGTCAAAAAGGAAACAATGCTCACGGTGAATCATGAATTTTTGCCAGAAGGCCAGACAGTAAACCAAGAGTATTATTTGGGCGTTATGAAACATTTGATTGAAGCAATTCGCCGAAAGAGACTAGAAATGTAGGCAGAAAACTTGTGTATTTTGCACCATGATAACACACCGCCGAATTTTTTGACGAAAAATGCAACAAATACCATCCAACCAGGCTTGGCAGCCCACTGGATAACCCAATTAAACACACCCGGGTTTTATTGGGTATTATATTTAAAAAACCCGGTTGAGCTTATTTATTTAAAAGTGTTCGTAGTTTGTTTTACAACCAAAATAAGTGTAATTTAGGTTTTGGGGCTATAAACTTATTTGTTCCGTTTTTTAGCACAAAAACAAATTTATCAATTCACTGCTTACACCTTTTCCCCACCTCTGACTTCTCGTCTTTTAAGGCGAACCAACTGAAGTTGTATTTCTTCCAAGGAAATGATTCGGTGACATGTTAAAAGATAAACTCATACCTTTTTATACGGCGCAGATATTTTCTGAAAATGTAGACGGTAAATCTAAATGCGTTTAAACGCGATGAATGTGTGTTGCGTTTGCTTTTCCTACACTTTTTGCTAAATAATGGAGAATCCAAGTTTTTTAACCGTAGAACGAGGTAATTTGCTCTTAAAGCTAATGTATTCAATAATTCAAACAGGCCGTTATAGCGAAATGTTATGTAAAAAAAAACCCGCATAAAGACGTGTGAGTACATTGTATCCGTTGCAACAGCCCGAGAATACGGAGGATGCAGCTTTTGCTCATTTCTAATAATTGTTTTGAAACTTTTGTGACTTCAGGTGGGCTGTTGTCATACAGAAGAGTAATTTAGTCCTGTCTCGCAATAACTGATTCAAGCGAAGTAATTGTAGTCTGCTCCGATCACCGAGTTAGCAGCTCATAGTATACAACAATGCCGCGTTGATTCCACCAAGAAAGCAAAATTGCATTATAAATAGTATAACAAGGTGATTGTATAACAAAAACAAAAAATATTGTCGACTTGAACGAAATTTGGAAGCAGTTATTAAACCCAAAAATCCCCATAAAAAAATCCAATAAAACCCGGGTTTTTGGCAACCCTGCATACAACAGCCACCGAATTCAACTGATTAGGCTCGCTGTGACTTCTTTCTGTTCAAACGAGTTAAAGAACCATTACAGCGAGCGCGTTTCAACAGCTGAGAGCAAATAATGGAAATATGCAGGAAGCTCTTATGGACATACCGAAATCCACATACAAAAAATTCTTCAAGGATTGGATCAGGCGTTGGCATAAGTGTGTTGAGGATTATTTTGAAGGGGACAATATAGATTTAGAGGAATAAACTTGTAATTTTAATTTTTTGCATAAAACTTTATTATGGAATGTATCTATTGGTTGATGTCAAGGCTATGATTACCCTGCCAAGGCTGTATTTATTTAAACAGTGCTACCAACACCACTATAAGACAGATATGTAATTCAAACCCTAACGTAAACTGAGTAATAGGTTGTTGAATGTAGTAGAACATTGGATATTAATGTTATATTAGCTATAAAAGTCGCAGCATTCTTTATAGTCAGTCAGTTATAATTTTACAGTCATAGAGTCATACCAAGAGTTGAGTATTGAATAAATTTAAGTATTAAGCGGACATTTTATAAAAAGTTGGAAATGAAGACTGTATAAAAACAAATTCGCTTGGTTTATGTTATTTAACGCAAGTTAAAGAACTCAAACATTTTGAAAAGATTAAAATGTAACAATATTATGGTGGAGTTAATTTCAAAATTAAACCAAAAATGAAATGAGATTTATTAACGATAGAAAGACGGTATAATTGACATGCATACATAGTAAAATGACCCAACTAGCTTTAAATTTGTTTTAGTAGTAAAAAAAAAAGATTGTTATTTGAATTAAAAATTATTTATTCAGTATAAATATCATAAAATTATTTAACAAAAAATTAGAAGAGAAATAAACATCTAATTACGTGACAGTTACATTCCAAAAAAGTTATGTATTATGTGAAATCACTTTATATCAAGCAAAGTGATAAATAATGCACTTTTCTTTCAGTTTCAATTTCTCAATCAGTAATGGAAATGAAATATATAACATACCCGCTCTTTTCGATATACATATGCTTTTCGTGATGTTATTGTTCGCAAGTGCACAACCAATAGAATTTTAATACGACGATTATATTTCGCTCTTAGCCCATAGCTATCGTCACATGTCTGATAAACTTAAATCTCTAGAGAGTGTTGGTAAACATGTGTGACTTAGGCTTAATATTGACAGATATAAGGTAAAGCGCTGCTACATCCCTAACAATACAAAATTTAGGGTACGTAATATAGAGTTGGTAGAAGTTAGTGACATCTGCTACGTTAGCAGCATTCTAATAGACTCATAGCTGTAGAGATGATCTAATGTTTTTTATCTTCAAAGCCAATCAGTCTTTCGGCAGTTTACGACATACCAAAAAATGGATTAAGATTAACATCTTCAACTCCTAAGTAAAGTCATTATTGATGTTAGTCCTAGAATATAACATCACGCAATGCCAACGCCATTCTGTTATCCAACAATCATTGCATTTAAATAGTATTGGAAATATTTTGGCCAAACGTTACTTCAAATAGAAACCTATGGAAACAATCGAACCAACGTCCAATTCACATATAGATTCTCGACCACAAAGTGGCCGGTAACTGCATACATAGAGGCGACAAATTGAACTCGAAATCAACCAAACCGATTGCAGATAAAAGAAAAAAATCAAACATGAAAGGATTTTGTTTCGGCGATTGACTATTTGACGATTTTAATAACTTTGTTATATAGGTTATATACATTTAAGAAATTCCAATTGGCGATGCCACGCCCATGCAAAGTAAATTTTTATTTTTTTATGTCTTCAAAATGGTAACAGAAAACGTCTCTATATTTGGCTCAAATAAATTCATAGACAATGCAAATCAGCAGTCAAAAACTGTAAGGAATTTAGCAAGTGGGCGTTGTACCTCCTATACAAACTAAATATTGATTACATTATATATTGCGAACGGTTAAAGCAAAAGCTTTAGGATCTCTTATTAAGAAACTTGAAAACTGGGAGGAATTGAACAAGTAGGCGCGGTACCTCCCTTATAAACTAAATATTGATTTCTTTATATTTTGAAAATGGTTAAAGTTAAAATTTTAGTATCTGATACAAATAGCTTCATGGGCAATACAAATTACCAGTCAAATACTAGACGGAATTGGACAAGTAGGTGTGGTACCGCCTATATAAAGTATATGTTGAGAACGGTTGAAGTAAAAATTTTAGAATTTTGTCTAAATGACTTCATGGTCAATATAAATCATCGCTGAAAAAGTGGGCGGACTTGGACAAATGGACATGGTACCTCCCGTACAATCCAACTATTGATTTCTGTATATTTTGAATGCCCTAAATGTCAATACAAATCATTAATCAAAAACTGCGCGGGCATGGTACCTCCCATATAAATGAAGTATTGATTTCTTTATAAGTATCTTGAGAACGGTTAAAGCCAAAGTTTTAGTGTAGTGAACGAGTATCTTGAGAACGGTAGTAGAAGCACTTTCTAAATCATGTGCTTTTGCACATGTCAAGATATGAAGCTAAGATTTAACGGGAACATCAGCAACAAATGTACCAACACAACAAAAGAAAAAGACTCAAATCGGAACGATGGACCCGCCACACGAGGGGTTATTCTGGAAACTTTTTGATCAGGATAGTATGCTTCCAAAAAAGTGACGGGAATAAAGAGTTTAATGTATGACTGTTAAGAAAAATAACTCGGCTCGGTACATGCTAATATACCAGCGTATATTGGTATATACTATTGAAAAAATATATTGGGTATACAAGTTAATAATGTCGATGTGGACAACATATGGCATAACTATCACATATGATTTGTGTCAATAATAACAAATATGACATTTTGACAGATGTTTGTCTGTCATTATAATTCAGTATTCGATAGACGCCAAAGTGTAAACAGACATTTTTCTTAATCACTATAATAATGTCGAATTTTGTGCCTAAAAAATATGTTTTGGACGGAAGTCAGATAACCTTCTTCCATTTGCAGAAAATGGCTGCTCGAAGTTATCGATTGTTGGTAGAAGCTTACGGTCAACATTCACCAACTCAAGAAATTAGTTAACGATGGTTTGCGCGATTCAAAAGTGGTGATTTCGACACAGAAGACAAGGAGTGGAAGGCGAGGAATTGGAAGCATTACTCGACGTAGATTGTTGTCAAACGCAAGAAGAGCGTGCATTATCATAAGGAGTAACACAGCAAGCCATCTTCCTACGTTTAAAACCATGAAATTCATTAAAAAGCCAGAAAATTGGGTCCCATATGAACTGAAGCTGAGAGCCGCAGAAGGAGAAGTAATTTTTGCATCGGATCGTTACTGGTGATGGCCAAAAACTTGCCCTTTCTGACTACCATTGGTTTCTATCGATGCAGAATGTCCTTACTGGAATACGCTTCACTCAGAACAGGGTATCAGAAATTGGCTTGATTTATTCTTTACCTCAAAACCGAAGTAGCTCTTTTGGCGCGAAATACATATGCTACCACAAAGGCAAGAAAAAGTAGTGGTTAACGATGGACAATATTATCAATCATTTTTATTATAATACTGCATTTTTCAAGTAAAAAATCTACTTTATTAACTTGTATACCCAATACTTTTAATAAAAAAGAATTCCTATTATAGAATATATGCCATCATTTTCATATTCCGTTGATTTCGTCATTTGTAACAGTTAAGTTTGAGTTGTTCTGAATATAAATTATGCAAAATAGTTAATTTGCATTAACAAAATAAAAAACGTTGGCAACTTGGTTTTTAAATTAAATTTGAATTTCATTTAAACGTAACACACATCCTTTTTCATTTTGCATATTGAAATTAAAAAAAAAAAAAAAATACAACAAGACTTTTGTCCTACTGTAATAAGTATTCTTTTTATTTCTTTCCCATCTTGTCTTCTTACAATTACTCATAAATTTCTTCAGTTTCAGCTGTAGCAGGAACAAACAAAAAACAACAAATTTACGAGTATATTGTGAATACATTTTACCATTTACAAGTATATATATATGTATGTATATGTTTATACATATATATAAGAATTAATACTCGTATGAGTATGATACTTTTATGTATAAAAATATCCCTACAAATATGCAGTGGAAATTTTTTTACTTGCACATACATATGAGCTCATATACTCGTATAAGCTTCATAGAACAATACAAAAAACAACCAAACTTCACTGACACAAACAACAGGAGCAAATAAAAGTGGAAGAAAATAACAAAAAAAAGAAATGAATACAAACTCACATGTGCGTACAAGTACGTATGTATGTATGTACAGGAGGATGTACTCATGTATATTGGAATATGAAACCATTCATAACTCATCTTTGTAATAACGAGAATGATAATGATGACGACAACAATAATGACGGCGGTGGGTAGCACTTGAGTTTGTTCCTCGCAATTTCCTGGGTGCCTCTTTACCGTTAATGTTGCATAAAGTTAAGGTTTTTGAAATTTCTGAAGGGCATACTTCAATGGTCCATGTTTTAACTCCATACTATTCAACCAACCGCACTCCCAACAATTTTCATTTAGAACATAATATTCCCTCTATACAAATCTACAACAACAACAAAGAAAGCAACGAACGACTACGTCTGGGAATGTATGATGACAATTTTACATATATATATATGTACAAACATACAGTCGATGGCAATAAAATAGAAATTCTTTATTTTAATACTTTGCTTTTTTCTAGCACACCTACCTTGATCAAAAAGTTTCAGGAATAACCCCTGTGTGGCGAACACATTGTTAATATTCCTGCTAACGCTTAGCGTCATAGCCTGACGGTAACTATTATATTTCTCCGTAACGCTATAAATGGTCAAATTCAGAGCATTAAACCGTTGAAAGTATTGCTGAAGACATCCATAACCGGACAGGATCTGTGTGATATAAAAATCCAGTTCGCTGTTCAGTCTTGTAATTTACACTTCGATTTTGTTTTGGATCTGCAACATTCACACTATAAAGCCGGCTAAGTTTTTGGCACTGATATCTGTTATTCTCGTTTGCCAATAATTATTCCACCACTGTCGTCACTCGAAAATATATCAATCACTATGCCGAGTATATACTTATGCTGTAAAAAGACTTCTCTCAAATCTCAACGTTCAAAAGTTTTCTGGAATGGATGACAAAACTACACTGGTATTCTTCGACACTTGCGCTTCCATTGGCCAACTTTTTCAGTGCGTCATTTTGCGCTAGAGTTTTGCCATCTTGCTGGAAGATTTCTAACGTAACGCCAGTCCCAAAAAAGAGTGAGTCTACCGCTCAACTGCAATTTGTTCACACTCTCTAAAGTCATGGAGAAGGTGGTTAATTATCACCTTGTGAAGAATTTAAAGTCGCACGATTTGCTAAGCGATCGTAAGTATGGTTTTCGTAAGGGACGCCTACTGGCGATCTGGTGGGTGTGCTCTTCGAAAGTTGGAATAAGTCCATATTTCGAAGGCGTTTGATAGAGTTTGGCGTGAGGCGCTCATGTCACTTCTCTCGATTTATGTCGAGTTCATTTTCTCAGAGATCGCTCTATAAGATTGGTTTTAGGTGGAATCTCATCCGTCGAGTTTGGGATAAGCTCTAGGCTAACGAAAGGTTTTGTTCTTTTCCCAACTCTATTTCCAATATTTCTTAACGGCTTTTTTCCTCTCACTTCCAATCTTATCTACAACAGCAACATTTGTCATTTATATAACCTTCTAGAGATTGAGGCGAAATAGGAATGACATACTTACAAGCAGATTGGTGAAGGTCTAGGACTGCTGTCGTGCGAATAGGGTCGATATTAATGCGCATAAGACCACATGTTGATTTTGTACATACAGTGTACAGTCTGTGATCGTGGGTAATGTATGACTATGTATTGGCTATGATGTTCACTGGAACGCAATCACATATTTCAAGTGTCGAAAGAAGCGTTCAAGTGCCTTGAGTTTCTAAGACAGTGCAAGAAATACTTCACTTCATATGACCTTCTAAATATTTACAAAACCTTTATCTGAACTAGGCTGGAATACAATTCTCATGTATGTGCCGGTGCTTCAAAGTCTATTTTGGGGCTTCTCGATCGCATAGAGGAGAAAGCGAAGGTGATTATTAATGACGGTAGGGTTAGCTAACTTTATCAAATCGTTAGAGCATCGTCAAAATGTGGCGTGTGTCGCAATGTTCCATCGGTACTATAACGAAATGTACTCTAACGAAATTAGAGAATTGATTTCTAATAATCACATATTTTCTTGAGGGCGCATCGCTTTGTAGAATTCGTTTTTTCTGCTGCTGTTCATCTGTGGAACGATAATCCCGCGAAAGTTTTCGCTGCCACTTACGATATAGATAAATTCAAATTAAACGTCTATAAATACTACTCCCTCCATCCTTCTATCCTATTTTCCAAGTACTAGCACAAGCACTGCATCAAAAGGAATCATCCCCAAAGTTCTTTACTCAAACGAAAAAAGTTAAAAAGAAACATTACCGTATGCGCAGTGCGTTTTTAACGTGTAATATTTGCGGTATACAGTACATTTTCACGAATGCCATTTTTGGAACTGAGTATAGTGCTACGGCATACACTGCCATTGACAGAAACCGCATTTATTCAAATAAAGGATCGTCCATATACTGTACTAGAGCAATACCTGCCGCGTTGTAACTGATTTTGACTGTTGTGGATAGATAAGAAAGCTTTAACTATTACCGTTCTCTACACATGCAAAATTACATATTTTTTAAATGATGGTGTGCATTGACTTTAAAGTTATTTAAACCAAATTTATAAACTTTAATTCTAACCATACTCAAGGTATAAAAACTTTAGAATGGTCACTTATCCGATTCCGGCTACTTTTTAACGGATGGTTTGTACTATCTAAGAACTCATTTAGACCCAATTCAGAACATTTCATTCTAATCGTTCTTTAGATATTCAAAAATAAATCTTTAATTTATACGAGAGATGCTACACCCTCTTATTCAATTTCGCCCACATTTTGAGTGATGATATTTATTAACTACTAAGTTATTTAGACCAAATTTAGAAACTTTTTTTATTACTGTTCCAAAAATATACAAAAAACAATATTTACTGTATATAGGAGGTGCTAGTCACACTTATTAAATTCGGTACAATATTTGCCAAGTGATTTGTTTTGACCATAAAGTTATTTGGGCTAAATTTAGGGACTCTTACTTTTACTGTTTTAAAGATAAAGGCATATAAATACAAATTTTATATGGGCGTGACACCGCCTACCTGAACAATATTGAAGCCGCACACCAAATGAAAGCTTCCTACATATGCTTTTTATATGAACAGTTTTAAAAATACTGTTACGAAAATAAAAATGCCTAAAAAGAAAATACACCACATAAAAGCGTGGTGTAGTGGTTAGAGCGCACGCATAACAACACAAACGACCCAAATTCGAGCCCCAGCAAAGGACATGACGAAGAAAAAATTAATAATAAAAAAGACTTCAACTTCTTCACTCCAGAAACTTCATCTAAAAAAAATAATAAAAGCCCCCCGACCCTTCTGGCATACCTCTGGCGATGATGACAAACATCAGCCGGATGATCAGGAAAAACACGCCACCTACTGTGAAAAAAATAACAATGCTCAAGTAAAGATCACCACCAATTAGCAAGGATCTTCACCACTACACAAAAAACATCACATGGAGGAAGCTACAGCGAATTAATCATCTACTTAGCTTGAAATATCAAATTGATTAAGGAAACTGAAACAAAACAATAGATGCTTTGTGGAAAGCCAATATGCTTCCTAGAGGAGTGATGGAAAAAAAACCCTTTAAAACTGTATTGTGGCATTTTGGTATATTTGGTATAAATGTGTCACCCTGTCAGTACCGTACTTATTTGTTTATTTGGCAGCACTGCCAATTCGACCATCTTTGTGTGTTACATTTGATAATTTTTGAATAATTCGAATGTTGTAGGAAGAACAAGAACATTCGGAAGTAATGTCAATTGTATATGATAAGTGGAGCCTTATGCATTAGTTGAATAGTTATCGTTTTGCTGTCATAAAGTAAAGTCGTTTTAGGCGTAAATAAAAGTGTTGTGTAAAAGAGTGTTGAATACAAGTAAAATAAGTTGCTGTGTTAAGATAAACTATATAAAGATAAAATGAGGAAATAAAAACTGTAAAATAACAACAAAGTGGTGTTAGTTTATTTTGACGCAAATTAAAAGATCTCAAACGTTTGAAAAAGGTTAAAATGTAACAATATTTTCTAACTCGCACGAACCAATAGACCTACAAACACCGCATATACATAAAATCTTTGGTATTGATTTCACCTTTCGTTTAAGAGCTTACAAAATAAAATCGGTTGGCGCATTTCAGAGAACATCAATTACAACGCATTTTATATATCTCTTTTGTGTAAAGGGTCCGCCAAATAATTTTTTTTTTTTGAAAATGCTATAAAAAAAACTACTGACTATTTTCCAAAGTTTATTTCTTTATTTGAAAGTACAATCCTTCCGGTTAATAATGGAAAATAATTTCATTCAAATGGCTGCCTCGGCTGGCCATGCAGTAGCCTACACGATCGGTCCAATTTTTAAGCACATTATCGATTGTGTGCAGCTGTATTTCACTAATGGCTTCACGAATATTATCCTTTAAAGCGTCAATTAACTCTGGCTTGTTGGCGTAACACTTATCTTTGACGCCATCCCACAAATAATAGTCCAAAGGTGTCAAATCGCAGCTCCGAGGTGGCCAAACGACATCAGCTCTGCGACTGAAAATGCGATCTTCAAGAACAGGCCGCAAACATCGAGTGTAGGTTCGGCTGTGTGGCACGTAGTGCCCTCCTGTTGAAACCAAATGTTGCTAATATCCTCCTCTTCAATTTTTGTGAACAAAAATTCGTTCAACACGGCCCTATAATGATCGCCATTGACTGTAACGGCCACTCCTTGTTCATTTTCGAAGAAAAATGGCCCAATCATCCGCACCAAACAGTAACTTGTCTTGGGTGTATCGGCTTTTCAATGTATGCGTGCGGGTTTTTTGTGCCCCAAATGCGACAATTTTGCTTGTTTACATACCCGCCAAGATCAAAATGAGCTTCATCTGAAAATATAATTTTTTTTGTGGAAAAATCGGCATCATCTGTAAGTCGATCGTAGGCCCAGATTTCCAGCGGTGTTCAAGTGTATACAAACCATATTCGTTTAGCGCAAGGACAAAACTAATTATCTGTCAAATCAGACATAAGCTAAGTGTTACCAATCACGAAATGAGCACTAGTTGAAAAAATCGTTAGATGGCGGACCCTTTATATATATATATATATATATATATATATAAAGATTATCTGGTGCATGTTGGAGAAGGTGGTGGCTACATATGCTACATTTGATCTTTTTAGAGCAGCTCGAAATTCTTACATAAGCAACTGGAGAAAAAACTCATAAGAGTAAAGTGTTATGCAATCTTTTCTACATTCGATCTGTTATTCACTGAAGTTGTGAAGCCGCATAAGTAAGTAATTAGTTCGCAATAGCTGCATTGAAAGTTCCTGCACTCACACAATCACAGCTATATATGTACGTATTCGATATTGTTCTTGTACACGATATATTTTTTAATTTATTTTATGCTATTTTTCTCGTAATACAGAATCGTATATACCATACTATACATACGCCCAATTGCTTAAATTTGTTGCGTCAATGTCCTCCTTTTAAGACACATATTCGTACTTAACACAACAAAATTGCACCGAACGCAGAATTAGAGAAAATAATATGAAAAGCTTTTCTTTAACATGAAGCAGCCAACGTTTACTTCTGTAATATCTCTTGAATGCATATTGTATGTACATACATACAAATATACATTCAAATTTATGACATATGCAAAACAAGAATGCCAACCTTGCATTGATTTGAACCAATCAAGGAATTTAGTATTTTGTTAATGCGTTTAAAACAAAAAACTTTGAACTTTGAACGAAACTTGAATTGATTACAAAGCATGTAAGTTTTTATTGTGCCATAGTAAATGCAAAATAGCTGTTAAAATAAAATAAAATAAAATTTTGATATGCATGAGACAATTACGTAAAATCACAGAGAAAATATTATAAAATTCCATCCGTATTTTATAAATGAGAGTAAAAATCTTACGATCTCTTTTTTGACGCTTAGACGATATATAAAAAATCAAAACAAAGTAAAATGAAAGCACCTGTTTAAAAAGAGACCAAATTTTCTTTGTTTATGTGATTTGTTTACCTAAAAATACATCCCTGATCTAATTAAGAGATGAAACAGAATTGGGGCTTAACGATTGTTTCTTTACAAAATGACATAAAAAATCGTCGGCAAAAGCAGTCGTGAGAGAATCTATTCTATTTTATTTTTATTTTATTTTGACAGCGTTTTTTCTTACTCTCTCAATTGCATTCTCACAATTTGTATATAGTGTTGCCGTACTTTTACTAGTTTTTATGCATTTTGTAAACAACAACCATATGTTTTTGTTTGGCGCGAAAAAAGATAAAAAAAGCAAAACAAGAACATATACAAAAAGTGGAATAATTTTAAGAAATTTGTGTAAATTGCGAAAAAAAAAGAAATGAGTGAAAAAATAATTTTAGAAGTTCAAAGATATGATTGCATATACAATTTGCAATTAAGTTTATATAAAAACGAACTTAAAATAATTTACACTTTTTATGAATTTATTATGCGATTGCAAAAATGCATAATATGCAAAATATGTATAACCATATGTTTCAATTCAATTGACAGAGTTTGCAGTTGCGGTTGTCGTTTTAATTATGGGCCATCTTTTTTTTTGACAACGTTTTTGCTTGAAGTTACGGTCGTATTCCGTTCGGTCTCGAAGTGTGATGTTTTTTTTTCAATTTTTAAAAACAAAGAGAGCCGTACGGCAGTAAAATTTTTATCTGTATTTACTCTCAATATCTTACGTTCTCATTATATATTGAGTGTACATGATCAAGGCGAATTCAATAAGGTGGAGTTGCCTTTACAACAACTAATTTTTTAACAAGAACAACATACATTTTGTTGCTTTTATGCCTGACTAATCAGTGTCAAAATATATGATAGAAATTAAATGATTTTGTATAAAATAGCTAACTTATGACCCAATACAAATAGTTCGTAGAATTTCATTACGTTAGGCGACACTAAACATTATCGCTAGAGTATACAGCGTCATGAGAGTGGTTAAAAGCAAGCATGGTGGAACAAAAATGATTGACCAGTGGAGAGCGAAAGAATATTAAAGGCCAAAGTGAGGAATTTATCAAAGAGTGCTTTTGGCACAGTTTTATTAACTTATAAGAGCTTCTTCAAACATAAATAGCGGGTCCGCCATCTAACGTTTTTTTTTTCAACTAGTGCTTATTTCGTGAATGGTAACACATAGCTCATGTCTGATTTGGCAGATAATTAATTTTGTCCTTCCGCTGAAGGAATATGGTTGTATTTACGCTTGAACAACGCTGGGAAATATTGCGACATTACTTTGATCGATCGACTTACAGAAGATGCCGATTTTGCCAAAAAAAATCATCTTTTCAGATGAAGCTCATTTTGATCTTAGCGGGTATGTAAACAAGCAAAATTGTCGCATTTGAGGCACAGAAAACCCGCACTCATACATTGAAAATCCCATACACCCAAGACGAGTCACTGTTTGGTGCGGATTTTGGTCCAGAGGCATAATTGGGCCATTTTTCTTCGAAAATGAGCAAGAAGTGGCCGTTACGGGCAATGGCGATCGTTTTTGTTCACAAAAATTAAAGAGGAGGATATTAGCAACATTTGGTTTCAACAGGACGGCGCTACGTGAAACACAGCCGAAGCTACACTCGATGTTTTGCGCCCTGTTTTTGAAGATCGCATTATTAGCCACAGAGCTGATGTCGGAGCTGCGATTTGATATCGTTAGACTATTATTTGTGGGGTGCCGTCAAAGATAAGTGTTACGCCAACAAGCTTTACGCTTTTACGCCTTAAAGGACAATACAGCTGCACACAATCGATAATGTGCTTAAAAATTAGACCGATCGTGTAGGCTACTGCATGGCCAGCCGAGGCAGCCATTTGAATGAAATTATTTGCCATTATTAACCGAAAGGATTGTACTTTCAAATAAAAAAAGAAATTTGAGAAAATTAGAAATTTGAGTAGTTTTTTTATAGCATTAAAAAAATTATTTGACGGACCCTTTAATACATAAGACATACACAAATTTGGATGAAAATGGTTTTATTAATTTCACATGTTAAATGATCGCGTCTTGTATACTTTTAGGTTGAGTAAGTGTGATGGTACAAACATTGTTAGTAAAGGTTGTATGCGTCTTAGGTGCCAAATATGTACTAAGTTCTTTATTTTATTAAATGTAAATTCTAAAAAAAATTACACAAATTTTTCTACAACTGCCAATTATAAATTAAAATCAAATCTTACGTAAAAAACCCAGAAATAACATTAATCACCATTTCAATTAAAAAAAAACTGTCAGCCGAAATGACAACACCACCTTATTGAATTCGCCTTGGTACATGATACTATCTGCTCTCTTCTACACAAAAATTTGACATGTAGTTCGACCTATATCACCCTCTAAACGCCCCTTTAAAGTTGAAATGCAATGTAGAAAGTTTTAGTTATAGTATATGTAAACTATTTGGCATCCCTATCCTGTGCATAAATTTCTAAAGATGGATGTTGGTTTTATGAATTGTATCTTTTGTGTTTTTTGGCCTAAACAGTACCTAAAATTTGTTTAAAAGAATTTTTTGAAATCGTTAATCCTTCGGCCTTACAATAACTTAAGGAAATTTTATTATTATAACTTTTACTTGATGCTGCCAGGTCTGTTAATAAATCAGAAATACCGATATTGGAAGTTCCTACAATAACAAAGGAATAAATTGTTAAGGCAATTAGCTCGTCGGATTATAATATAGCAGTAGGTAGCGACACATTACCATCCGAAATACTAAAACTTTTAGATGATAAAGATATTGAAATTATGGAAAAATTTATCAACCATGTACATACGAGCCCTAATCACTATTAATTCTTACAGCAAGGATTTTTTACAAAATCAACATTTAAGCCTACACATTTAGAAAAATAGTATCGATTGTGCCACAAAGTTTATATTTTCTGAAGCACTATTTTATTTTCTTTAAACTAAAAAACAAAAACTTTACCCAATAGGATAAATGTTTGGAAAATACAAACTAAAGCGTAACTTCATTATTTTTACACAAAATTATTTGATCGGTAAGAATTCGTACAGCATCTACTTTTGCAATTTAAAATTCAGTTATGCCTCCCTTGCTTTTTATTACGGCAACTAGCCGCTTTAGCATTGTATTTATAAAAGTTTTGCAGTCTTCAGTGGTTATTGAGTTCCATATTTCCTGTATTTAAACTTTTAACTCATTAACAGAACGTTGTGGGTCCTTTCACAATTTTCTTTTCATGAATGCCATAGATTTTCTATTGGGTTGAGGCCTGGACTTGACGATGGCCAATCCAAGACATCAACGCCGGTCTCTTGTAGCCATCTGTCTTGTGCTTCCTGCTGTATGAGAAGATGCACCATCGTGTTGGTCAGCTAGCTTTGACACTGATGAACAGATTTTCTTCAAATATAACATATTTTTCCGCATTTACTACCCCATCGATGATGTAACGCCCAACGCCCTTTGAAGACATGCATCCCCATACCATAAAGCTTGCTGAGAATTTTAGGGTGCATTTTAAGCACTCTTTGTTGTATGCCTCTGTGCTTTTACGAATAACTCTTTTTCTGGCATCCCTAACACATACGTCAAACTTCCACTCGTTTCTAGAAATAATGGTGTCCTATTGTCTTTGATCTTTGAGGACTCTACTCAAGTGCCATCCTTGTAGTACTATTGGGTTTTTTCCTTAAGGTATGGCCAATCCATCTTCACTCTCCTTGCCTTTTCTGCTTCGGTATGGGCTCCTAGTTTGTTAAATTCCATAGATTTATGTTGCTTATGGTGTTAGGCCAGAATATCTTGCATATGATTCTAAGGCACTTGTTGGTGAATACCTGTAGCTTTTGCGTGAGCCAGGTTTCACTGCCGTTCAACAGAATTGACTTTACACATACATTGAATATTGGTTTGCCTAGATATGTATGAACATCTCAATACTAACTGTAATCGTCCGAATGCCGACCTTAATTTGTTGAGCCTGTTGTTAACGTCTATTTCTGCAACGCTGTTTGTTGCCACTGTGCTTCGAAGATAGCAGAAGCTATCTACATACTCTATTGACTGTCCTTGTAGTATGATGTTTTCTCTGCTATTGTTGTTAATTCTCATAGCTTTGGTTTTCTTGATATTTATTTCAAGTCCAATATTTCGTGCCAGTTTTTTCAGGTCATTTAATTTAGACTCCATCTAGTGTGAGAGAAGACAAATATCGTCCCGATACGTTTGTAAAGATATTAATACTTTTTAGCCTGCGATGCGTTTTAACCCAGGCACGAATAACAACACAAACGTCCCAGGTTCGAACCCCAGCAGTGGACATGACGAAGAAAAATTTAATTGTGATTTCGAAAGTTTAATAAAATGGCTGCAACTTCCCTCTAGTGGCGATAATGACAAATCATATGAAGGAAGCTGCAGTGGATTAATCACCTATTAGCTTGGAAGATCAAATTGATTAACCCTTATATGTGTGACAGGGTACTGGGTACCTTTTCGTATTTTAATTGCGATTTTCTTTGTACACAGAATTCCTAGATGCTTGAAACTCTCTGCGAACTCCTAGCATTTGTTTATATTCATTTTTTTATACATACGACATTTACGACATTTGTGTCTCAGCTGGGGTGGAAGTGGTAAATCAATTTACATTGTTACAAAAATTAAAATGCTGAAGAGAAAATTCACCACAGCAAGGACTTATTGCGAGTTTTAAGCTATAATATTTTTTTGTGTCAAGGCTTGCCATTAATGTCATAATAACCCGTACTAATTAAGAGTGCTACGGCGTCTAACTCGATTCCTTTTTGAAAATTATAATTTTACAACATTTGAATTAACGTAGCTGAATAGAAGATTGGAGCCTGTACTAGCACATTCGAAACAAATAATGAAATGCGCACTGCGATTGGTGAGTTAGTTATCGTTTGGCTGTCAATAAGTTAAGTCGCGTTCAGGCGTAAATACAAATTGTTATATAAGCGAACCTAAATTCGCTGTATGAAGGCAAAGTGTATAGAAGTTAGAGTGTAGTAAATAAAAACTGTAAGATAGCAACAAAAATGAAGTTTATTTTATTTTAACGCAATTTAAGCGAACTCAAACGTCTTAAAAATGTTAAAACGTAACAATATTTTACACCCTTAACAGGGTGACAGCCTACCCGGGTACCACTATACAAAATATATGAAAAAATGTGCATTTATGTGTTTTAATCCAGCTTTTTAGTTTTACAAAAATAAATAAACATGCAATTCTTACATATCTTTATTAGGCAGTATATTTGATGGCAAAAATATTTTGTTTTTTCTCGCTGTTCCCAGCAGTGTAAGGTTCTATGAACTTCACGTCTTGGCGAGATTTTGTCAAGATTTTGTATAGACTGACTAGGACTAGAATACTTTTTCGCCTACATTTTATCAGCACAAGTTTGGTTTTTTGGAGAATACAAATTTCTCAAGTCATACACCCAAAAGATTTTAATGCCATACTTATCTGGCTTCGACTAAGTGTATTGTGTGAACGGAGTATGTCTTTTCTACCCAAAAAATTGTTCATCAACGGTAATACTCTCGCTTGTCTTGTAACTCGAGTTTGTTTGTTATCAAAGCGAATAAAAGGTAAAAGTAGTCTGAATCTATCACGGGATATTGCCCACGAAATAGTGGTAAGTGATTTGGTTTTCATAAACTTGATAGATGCTCAGAGTTTGATTTGCGTGCTCCGCAAAAAGTTAGTATTCCTAAAGAGGCGTCTAGTTCTTCTTCTGTAAATGTTAAAAATACTTTGTTTGCTGGACGTCTACAGGAATTTGGATACTTTATTTCCAACTTTCTATTAAATTCATCAGTCAATTTCTTCCTTTTCTATTACCTTCACTCAAAATTATGCCACATCTCTTTGGATAAAATATTTGTAAATACATCTCAAATTGTATATATGTATGTATGTTTAAGCCTGGTGAAGTTCCACGAGATTGGCGTAAAATGTCTTTGTCTTTAAAGTCTGGGCTTCTAGACAAGGTTAAAGGCGCTAACGCGTTCGTCCCTTACCAGAAAGTTGATGATTAATTTCTTGCTCTTTATTGGTAATCAAAATCGAATGAGCCCTCATCAGATTCTATACATCCCGCATTAGATGCTTCCAAAATTTTTTCGCGTTTAAACATGCAGCTTTCTTATACGAGAATAAAAAAGAATAAATTGTAGGATTTTGGCTTATATTGTGTCACCCTGTGCATGCCATACTTATTTGCGTATCTGGCAGCACTGTCAATTAAATTATCCCTGGGTAACACAATCTTATATGTTTAAAATTAACGGATAGAGGATACAAGATCATTTGAGACATATCCGGAATTTTCGAAACTGTAGGCAATTAGGTATATAAGGAGACTGATTTGCCCACGTATTTTAGTTATCGTTTGTCTGTCAATAAATAAAGTTGTTTTAAAGCAGACATAAAAGTGTTGTATAAGCGAATATTAAGTGTTGTATTAAGACAAACAGTAAAAAAGTTATAGTGGAATAAATAAAAACTGTAAAACAACAAAATAAAGCGGTATTTATTTTATTTTAACGCAATTTTAACGAACTCAAAGGTTTTAAAAAGGTGAAGAGTATTATAATATGTGTGGTACCCAGGTACACTGTCACCTTGTTAAAGGTGTTTTTTTTTGTCACACAAATAAGGGTTAACGTAACTAAAACAAAGAAATGGATGTTTTATGGAAAGCCAGTGGAAAAAAAGTAGGTTCTTGCAAACATACGGAGTTATACTATAAAAATTTAAAGAAAAACAGTTTAGCCGTTGAGCTGTCTATAAGGCACCAACCAACAAACAAACAAACATACATACATATTGTTACGAAAATAAGCTTGGACACCACAGCGTTTATTACATCGCTAAAATAAATAAACAAAAGCTGCAAGAACAACTATACGTGCTGTTTACAAATAACCAAATCTACAACAACAAACATTAGCAGAGATAAAGTAAATAAAAATAAGACGGCAACAACAATAATTAAGCAGCAAAGAAAACAAGTAACAGACAATAAACAAGCAACAACAAACACTAAGAGCTGAACGAGGTAGATACTTACATACGCATGGGTTAAAAAGAATTAAAAAGAAATTAAAAGAAAGAAATGGAATCTACCTGAAATATCGAGAGGTTCGAGAGCTTTCGATGTGTTGTTTACTCAGCCATATAAAAAGCACATCGATGCAAACACGAATCAGTTTAAGTAAAGTAAACTCAGCGAGTGCAGTTCTTAAGTAAAGTTAACTCAGCGAAAGTGTTATTGGTGTGAAGAGAGTTCATAAGGAGTAAACTCGTGAAGTTAGTAGGGAAGTGAAAACCACTTTAGTTGGATTTAACTCAGTGAAAAGAGTTAAAAGTGTGGATAACCTCTGGTTGAAGAGGTTGTGATCGAACCTAAGTTATAAGTACGATCGGGTTGGAAGATCTTTATGAAGAAAGAGCTGTGGAGTAATTATTCTTGTTTACAAAGTTGTAAACAGACAGAGTAATTAAGAATAAAAATTGTTAATGCCTGTAAAAAGATTTCAAGCAGTGGTGTACATAACTGTGTTGAATAAAGGATTTTTGATTAAAACCAAACACAATATTTGTTTTATTTTAACTACAATCTACGAACTCATAAAACCACGTTTTTAAAATAAAACGTAAAAACGTAACAAATATACATACATATATTATACACATTCATTTTTATATATAAGTTTAAATGAAGTGCGCTTAATATAATAGTGTTTGATGTAAAATTCATTATTTCTTAGCCGTCTATTCAAAACCCTTTTTTAACTTTGGAAGAAGTCTTATTTTTATGTTTTACTCTATTGAAATTCTTTTAAAATAATGTGAAACGTAAGTATGAGTATGATTATGTTCATATGTATGAGTTTAAGTATTAAAACTTGTTGAAATTCTTAAGAACACATATAGATTTACATACATATATACACACATATGGAATATAAACCAACAATAAAGAATTGTAATAATAATAAAGGGAAACAGATTCCCTTCATTGTCATAATGTGCCGCTGGTGAATACTTTACCTAGAAGGGTAAAATTATAATAATCTAGGTTTGCATCTTTAATCGACACATTTATTGTTAATTTTTGTTGAAGATTTAAGATATTGCTACAAACAAGGCAAGAAAGAGTTAAATATTTGTATGTCTGCTCTTTGGTTTTGTTTCAAGTGTATTTTTCTTTACAGCAAATGAATTTATTTAATGTTACTGCCTTTGTGCGTTTTTTCTTCTATACGTATGAGGATATTTTACCTCATTGTTCGCATTAACTTTAATTATTATTTTTTTTTTTTGTGTAGGTAACCCCTATTAACTACAGATGTATTTAATTACCACATAATTTCTGGCCTAGACTGGTTTTGTAAAGTATTAAATAATTCTCATTGAATTTATTATTGTCTTTAAAATCTACTTTTTTCCAGTCACTTGCAATGCATTTTAATTCTTTAAATCTCTTAATGGTTTTGGTTGAAATTTTTGATCACCAGGTTTCCCTTGCATGGTTTATTATACTGTTTCCTGGCATATTCCGTCGAGAGGCTTACGAAATGTTTGGCCGATCCACTTGTTTTGTCACCGTTTTATTTCCTTGTTGACAACTCAGTTCCTTGGTCGCCTTATGAAGACATATGATCTCTGATAAACTGAGGACGTTGCCATAGCGGGCTGTATTCAGTTCAGGATTTTTATTTAGTTCTCCTAATTGTAGATGTCCACTGTTTAAAATAGTACGTCGATATGCTGATTTACTTGCGCGTACTCCAGCTAAGTGCTTAATTTTAGAGATCAAATGAGTTGAAACTGAAGCTGTTCATCTAATTTTGTGTTTGTCCTGTGCCTTTAGAGCTGTGTAGGTACCTCTTTCGGAATTTTTCATAGGTTTTACTATTCTTTAAATAATTCATTACGACTTTATTCTTATATCCGAGTTTTTTAGTGATTTTCCGACTAAAATATCCTTCAAACTGGAAAACATCAATTTTTACCATTTCCAAGGATTTTTATATTATTTATCCACCCGTTTTAGTTTAGTAAGCTGTAGGCACTAACTTTCGCTTAATTTTTTTCAGCCCAGAAGACCGGCTGGATTGGATTGGATTTTCTGAGTTTTGTTTTTGCTTTTTTTGCTTTTATTGGCTTTTATAACTGCTTCCAAATTTAATTGAATTCGTCAATATTTTTTGGTTGTTAATACAAGTACGTTGTTTTACAATTTATAATAGAATCTTTCGCCCTTGGTGAGAGCTATGAGCTGCTTAAACTCGGTGATCAAAGCAAACTGGCCTCATGTTACAAAACTTTCAAAACAATTATTATAAACCATCAAATACCACTTCTGCTGTTTTTTCCGAACAGCGGTCCGTTCGACCATTGGCTGTTTCGAGGGCTACAATACACTCGTATCTTTTTATACGGCCTTTCTTTATGCGGCATTGCGCTATAACGTCAAGTTTGTATTACGGAGCACATTCACCTTAGGCGCAAATTACCTCGCTCACTAAATTACCTCGTCACTAACTTTAGCTTTAGTTTTATTCATTTTGTATCCACCCCTGAAGAATCAAGTTTAAAAAAAACTAAGCCCACCGTGTTTTATTGGATTTTCTGATGTTTTTTTTTTTTGGTTTTTTGCTTTTATAACTGGTTGTTAATACAAATACGCTGTTTTACAATTTATAATAGAATTTTTCGCCCTTGGTGAGAGCTATGAACTGCTTAAGCTCGGTGATCAGAGCAAACTGGCCTCACGTTGCAAAACTTTGAAAACAATTATTAGAAATGATCAAATACCACTTCCGCCGTTTTTTCCGAACAGCGCTCCGTTTGACTATTGGCTATTGTGAGGGATACAATATACTCATATCTCTTTATACGACCTTTCTTTATGCGGCATTGCGCTATAACGGCCCATTTAAATTACGGAGAACATTCGCTTTACGGCTCAAATTTCCATGCTCTATGGCTAAAAAACCGTGGATGCACACTTTTTTAGCAAAAAGTGTAAGGGACGCAAACGCAACACATAATTATTTCGTTTTACGGCCTATATTTTTACAACATTTCTGGGCCGTATATAGAGGTATGAGTTTGTCTGCAAGCAAGTTGCCAATTCAATTCCTGTGAAGAAATATAAAATCGGCTTCAAAGTTGTAGCGTCTTAAAAGACGAAAGGTTTTTCTGAGACGGGATTTAAAAATTGGCTCAGAGGCGGGGAAAGAATGTAAGCAGTGATTTGATAAATGTGTTATTTCATTATCTTTTTTGAGTTAAAAAAAAACTGATCGAATTAGTTCGCAATACGTAAATTATATTTATTTTTTTTTTGTAAATAAACTACGGAAACCTTTAAATTAAAAACCCACCCGGGTTTTTTAAATATAATACCCAATAAAAGCCGGATGGGTTTTATTTGGATAACCCAGTGGGTTGCCATGGCTTGTATAAAAGTTTATCGTAACGGTCGGCCGATCTTAATAAATACTGAAAGTGGTTCTATCCAAAAAAAAAAGAAAATTAACTAACAATTTCGTGTTTGACTATAAATGAATGAATGTGCTTTGGCTTAGTTTTTGAGTTTAATTTATCACTTGAAATATCTGCTATTCGTCTGAAAATAAAAAAATTGTCACTTATTGTTTCCGTATTCGCGACTAATGACATTAAAAAAATAGGTTATATCCTGCAGCGCCGGAATATATAAACCTTTTTGATATATATTCTACTAGCTTTACCCATCCGGCTCTATCAGAGAATCTGGCAATAACTGGTTGCGTACTGCATTGAAGTGATTATTAATTATTGATTTAAAGCCTCAATAAAAAAACGAAGTCTCCGTAAGTATAATAGATGAAAAGCCCACTTATCCAAATCCGTCCACTGATGATGTATTGATTGCCAAGTCATTTATACCAAAGTATGAAACTTTCACTTTAACCGTTCTTAGAATATAAAAAAATCAATATTTACTTTGTATTGGAGGTGACATGTCCACTTGCCCAATCCCGTTTATTTTTGCTGCAGAACTTAGAATATGTGGACTGAATCGATGTGCCAAATCTTATTGGAATACCTTTAACAGGAGCAGAGATAAAGCAATGACATCCCACAGCTCCACCTGTTGAAAATTTTTCGACTTTTCTATTTTCTAAGCCTTCGCGTAGCAATTACGAACAAAATCGCAGAAGGGTCCGCCATCGAACGTTTTTTTTTTTTCAACTAGTACTTATTTCGTCAATGGTAACACTTAGCTCATGTCTGATTTGACAATTAATTAGTTTTATCCTTCCACTAAACGAATATGGTTGTGTATACGCTTTTTTCGCTCCTCTGAGTGGGCCTGCGATCGACTTACAGAAGATGCCGATTTTGGCAAAAAAATCATCTTTTCAGAAGAAGCTCATTTTGATCTTGGCGGGTATGTAAACAAGCAAAATTGTCGCATTTGGGGCACAGAGAACCTGCACGCATACATTGAAAAGACGATACACCCAAGACGAGTCACTGTTTGGTGCGGATTTTGGTCCAGAGGCATAATTGGGCCATTTTTCGTCGAAAGTGAACAAGGAGTGGTCGTTACAGTCAATGGCGATCGTTATCGGGCAATGTTTCACAAAAATTAAGGCGAGGATATTAGCAACATTTGGTGTCAACAGGACGGCGCTAAGTGCCATAAAGCCGAAGCTACACTCGATGTTTTGCGCCCTGTTTTTGAAGATCGCATTATCAGCCGCAGAGCTGATGTCGTTTGGCCACCTCGGAGCTGTGATTTGACACCATTGGTCTATTATTTGTAGGCTGCCGTCAAAGATAAGTGTTACGCCAACAAGCCAGAGACAATTGATGAAGCCATTTAAAATTTAGACCGATCGTGTAGGCTACTCCATGGCCAGCCGAGGCAGCCATTTAAATGAAATTATTTTCCATTATTAACCGGAAGGATTTTACTTTCAAATAAAAAAGAAATTTGAGAAAATATTCAGTAGTTTTTTTATAGAATTTTCAAAAACAAAAAAAATTTATTTGGCGGACCCAATACAAATGATATTTACAATTTTTTATAGTGACTAATATAAGAAAATGGTAGTAACAAAGAGAAAGATTAAAAAAAAATTCATGCAAACATTTTTCTGAAATAATACAAAACGTTCTACATACGATGACTACGGCTTGTCTTGTCTACCTCCCAGGTTCACGTTTTCAATTTCATATACGAGTGCATTTTGTTTGTAAGAAGAGAAAATATGTTTGTAGATGTGAGCAAAATAAAGTTTACAGATATGAACCAGCTTGTACATATAATTAATATCGTGTGCAGTAACGAATTTATTTTAGACTTTTTAACCTTCATCTCACTCTTAAAAAAACTTAAGTGTTACATAACCTCGTGTGTGGTTTACGATACATATGGAAGTCAGCGTATGTTGCACTAGCAAATAAATTTTTTTACTCAAAATCAATTTTTATTTTATTTTTAATTCTTTTCATATTAACATTTTGGTTATAAATAAACACATCTCTGACAAAAACAACCAACCCGTCGCTGTAGGTTAATAACAGGTCTATCCACTGGTACTAAAAGAGCGTACTTTTGTGAAAATAAAACACAAATTTGTAATGGGAAAGTAAAAACCATTTTATGCATAGTATTGGCCATTACTGAATATACGTTGTTTCCATATTTCAGGTAATTTGCAGACTCCATGCCATAAAGCTGTTCGTCTTTGGAAGCAAACCAATTAGTCTCAAATTTTCGACCTTCTCGTAGAAATCGGATTTCTACTCACCCGATGCGTGTTCCATCTATGAAAACAAATGGTAGTCAGAAGGTCAGGTGAATAAAGTGGATGGCGTACAGCTCCCAGCCTAATGCATTGATTGTATCATGAACCGGTTTTGTTTTGTGTTCATGTTTCGAAACAACCTTGCCATGTCTTGTGGCCCATTTTAGTCGCTTTTCGACCAATTCATGGTTCAGATTGATCATTTGTTGTCGGTAGCGATCTGTATTAGCGGTTTGACCAGGTTTTAGGAGCTCGTGGTACACCACACCTTTTTGGCCTCACCAGACATACAGTATTGTTTTTCTGCCGAATCGATCTGGTTTTGCAGTCGAAGTTGATGGTTACCCCGGATTAAACCATGAGAAATTAATGCTTTTTGTAAATCCTCATTTTCTGGTACAAAATTCACCATCTTTAACACGATGATTTGATGTTTACTAAATATGTTTGACAGATGTCATTGTTAACACACAAAAAAATTAAGGCTCGTTCACAAGAAATGTTCCCTGTGGAGATATTTCATACCGGTACACCTGGTATGTATATAGCTTCTAGTTCTCGACTCTTCACTATAACAAATGTAACATTAACTTATCCACCGGTATCTAAGGAACATTTCTTGATCTATTTGGAGGAATGTAGGATGATAGTGATAAGCTCTTACAGTGTAAAGATTCACAGAAAAATTAAGATGTAGTCTAAGTAATTAAATCACTGAACCACCCCCCCCCCCCTCCGTTTGATTTATTTAGAGAATTGTTTTTAAAAAGGCCTCTGATTCGGTGGGTTCATTGTCATGAATGTTTTCGAAAGTTATCAAGCTTACGCAAGACAACTGGCCATAATATTGGCTTATTTTTTGTCTACTTGAACTTGGACTGATATATCAATAATACACTGATAGAAAAACCGTCATAGCGCTGATGTTTTTTGATATCAAAACTATGAAAAAGATTTTAGTTTTTGACCCCATGAATCTTTTGATCATTGTGATATCAGCCTTAAATCACAGAAGTGTTTAATTGATGTCAATATAATAAAAAGTTAGCATTAGTGAGATGACTCAGTAACATCTGAGAAAGCAATTATCGGGCTCAATTTAATGAAAAATTGCCGTCAGAGTAACAACACATTGGAATTAAAGAAATTACTAGTCGGCATAAATTTAATGTCAAACTATCATTAATGCAATGATACACAAACTTCAGAGATAATGTCATTAATGCAGAGACACAATAAAATACTTTTAAAGGAAAAATGTCATTAATACACTGAGATTCGTTACTGTGTTGCGTATTACCCCTACAGGACACTTTTTTCATGCTTGGCTGGCCGGGATACTTGCCAGACAATAGTCTAAACTTGTAGCGGTGAGACTTAGTGTTCTGTTACGGTGGCGTATTGTACCTACTGGGCACTCCTCTATTCTATCTAAGGATCCCCGAGGCTTCGATGATATTGACTTTGTCTCTTCCCGACTGGTGCTGTAAGTTATTTCATATCGTGATCCTAACTAGAGAACAGGGTGGGCAGTGTAATTATTTCCGAGATACTCAACCTCAGATTGTCTCTCCAACTTTCGAACTGCTACTGTAGTTGACTATCATGCTGTTGACAAAGTAATGACTATTTACTATACTGTGGAATTGATCCGTAGTGGTGGTGCTCGAACAGGGTGGCGATCATGGCCTCTTTTGCGTGTTACTTTCAGCTCTGGTCTGGTTATGGACTATCCAAATTACCTTTAGTTACTCTCGTAGCAGTTTTGTGTCCATCTTATAATGTTGCTGATGAGGTAGCTAAGGCAGGCACACTCTTTCCGGAGAGCCATCTACCCACGAGGGTGGTTGTACCGCTGTTCTTCCCTAAGCTGTCTTTTAGGCAGAAGAACTTATTGGACGTTTACAGATCCATGGCAGAGGGGGAATCATTTTTCATTATTAGAATCACCTGGCCTATATTGGATGGTAGGCTGACCAATTCGTTGTTTAAATTGTATCGTAGGCACATCTCCACTACGGTGTCTATCCTCACTGGGTATTGCGTTATGGGTAGGCACGCACAAAGGCTATGCTTATCAGCGAATGTTTTCTGTCGAGGCCTCACATTAATTGTCCGTATTCGTATCCAGCTCGACGTAAATTGCTCGCACTTGGCTCGCTCTTTCTCAATAGCTTATCGGTGCTATCAATCATTGACATCAGGATTGATTTAAAAGTTTGTGTTTCTATGTGAGGCCCTTATTTGAACACCAAGACCGGTTAATCCGGACTCTTCGATTGGGCCGCTATGTGTGCTCCAGGTTGCCTAATATTTCTTAATATTATTAAAAAAAAATTATATCTTTATAGTAAGGACAGAAAAGCGATATTCAACTGTATTTTATGTTGCAAGATTCTTATATGCAACGGAAAAAATCAATTTGAAAAGCAATGGTATGAAGCAAGAGCAGAATTAACATGAAAATATTCCAACGATGCATATGAGTTTGAAACGAAAACAAACGCATTTACACAACCCACTGGTGATGTATAAATTATGCAATTTATGTGGTATTCAAGATGAAATATCACTTGAAACATCCTTTAGATACACAAAATTATCACACACACACATACACACATATACAGATATGTTGTATATGCTAATACATAAACACAGATAGAAATAGACGCATGTGTGTCGGATGTTGGAGAATAAATTTCAGTCAAGAAGAATTAGAAAAAAAGGAAACATTTTAACGTATAACACATAAGCAAGAGTACCCGTCTTACGACACTGTCCTTGAGTTATTGATTTAGAGCATCCCACATCAAGAAACCTGACTACTTTGTGGTTACAAAGTAAATTTTATAATAAATTTTTTGTTTTATAAGCTTTTTTAGGAACTATTTTAAATGCTTATGTTGAAGTCGAGTTCAGAAAAGATTTTTTTTTTGTTGAACATCCTGTTTATTATACCATCTTCTATCACTTCTTCCAAATTCATTCAATTTATAGTTTTGCGCAATATCAACTACAGGAAACTTTGTTTTTCTATAGTTTTGCAATATATGATGACGGTGACATCAAGTCATATCGTTTTGAACTGACATTCGTTCCTTACGTTATTCCTGTTAAGTGTTTCAAAAACTCCTTAGAAAATCTAAAAGATGAAGGAGAAGGGTTTAAAACAAATGCTTTTTTATCTCCTTATTATCAACATGTAACAACGGGTATGATTTCATATACACGTACACAAAAACTGGTCACTGCAGATGGTATCCAAACTTCAATTTATTTTAAAATCATTTTCTTAAATTTATTGACACTAATGTGCACAATCACATGAAGCACACGGCTTCGAATTCATCCGGTGTCGATAATAACTATTTAAGACAGCCGGTCCATATATTCCTCTTGAAAACTTCTAGATTTGCCTCATTTGTGTGTCATGACAAGCGATTCGACGTCATACAACAAAACTAGTAGAACTAACGTCTTGTATATACGGAGTTCTGTTTTTCTACTCAAGGCCTTGTCACGAAAAAAGCATCTGTTAGCAAGCAAGATTATCCTTTAATATTTACAAACAAACATTACTATTTCTGTTCACCCCGAAAACCGAGATAAACGAAGTCATCTGCGAGTTCAAAATAAAATTATTTGCATTTTATGATGATGCGAGTCTCACCGTCGGTTTATCCTTGGTTTTTATTAATTTCGTGTTGTCCTCATTTTCCACCAAACCCTCTTTAGCTGACTCCTTCTGGAAAATACTTACATATATGACTTCTCGTAAATTCCGGCCCGAACCAAGTGGACCTTGTTGCATATAGTGACACTGGTATATATCCAGAGATCAATAATGAACTTTCTTTTTGCTACTCATACTCACTCATGAAACTGGAAGCTCCCTTTTGCTTATTTTGCAAATCATTCAAGTTCAAATACTCAGAATTCGGAATTCTCCTATATTGTAGAGATGAGCTCGAAATAGTCGTCAGACTTAAGAACAATTGAGTTGAGATCGACCAGTCTTTCCGAATCTACAGAGACTTCAACCATATTGTATCGTGATAATGTATCGGGTAGTACATTTTGTTTCCCATGTCTATGTTCAATTGTGAAGTCATATGACTGTAGATGTAGGTTCCAATCATGTTGATTCAGAAGTATGTGTAACAATTAGTATGAAAGAAACGAACAAGAAAGAAACAAATACTCGTAGTCACTCATAATTATAGCATTCATTCATTTTTCAGAAAATACTCATAAATGATTCATATGATTCATGAATAATCATGAGTATTCATGAATAGAAGTAATAGCTATTCAAAAGAAAAAGAAAGCATGCAAACACACAACCCTCATACTAATTTTGCACCGCCAACGCACAATGAGTACAGATGAGTATGAGTCATTAGCGCCACAAACGTGGATAAGTATGATTATGATGAGTACTTCAAGTTTTACTGTATGAATGCCTATGAGTAGCCATTACAATGAGTATGAATGACTATGAGTATAAGAATTTAAATGTCACGATTTGAGTATACTCATGTTTTCAGTATTCATTGATGATCTCTCTATTCACTTTTAATATTTAAGCACCTTTACAGTTAAAAAGGTCCTGGTCGATCTTCATCCATGACTTTGTTTTTGTGAGTGTCATCCTACACAGTCGTACAAGTTTGTGAAGTATTAAGAACTCAGACTTAGCCTTATACAATTTGCTGCGTATAGGACTATCATAGTCCGCTTTTTATTCGTTTTCATTTGCTCACACATTACGATGGGTAAAAGATTGATTAGAAGGTAGTTGTGTAGAAGCTAAGTTTCCCCTTCTTATGAATAGAACAGATTACTCTTAGGCTACAATCTCCGGACATGATTTGTCTCAACCAAATTGTACACAACAGCTGGTGTGTGCACCTGAGTAGCTTGTTGCCACCAAACTTGAAGAGTTTTGCTGGAAAATTATTGTCATCCGCAGCTCTATTTTTCTTGAGGCGTGCCCTTTTCATCGCATTATTCGGAACAGTTGATAAAATGTTATATAATGTTGATGCACGGCTCACTTTGCAATTGGCTGCTGTTTTGCCTTCCAAGCAACGATTTTGACTTCTGTTACTCTCCGTTATACCAAGGTTTGTCCTTTCGCTCGATGGATTTCGATGGAGTTGAATTAGCAATATGTTGTCAGTGTGCATCTGTAGGGGGTCTAGTTTGAATCAACATTTAAAAGAGTTCAGCTCTGTAGGTATTGGCTATGCTTGGATATGCAGCTTACCTACACCCAGCTTTTTGGAAGTGCATTTTTCGCCCTGTTTAATTTCGTGCCTGTACGTCCACTATACTTGAAGCATATCGTTACCAATATATTACAACAACTCAATATCTCCATCAATTTCCATCGAATTTAAAAAAAATAATTATCATTTTATTCATAACTAGACATATGGTATTACTTCAACAGATAAAAATATTGGACAGTTCCTGTAGTGAATAGTGTGTAAAAATACCATAAAACTTAGAAAATTTGCTTGAATTCAATAAAAATATGTTTGCTTAAGAAATACAGATACAGATACCTTGAGTTTATTTAAGTAAAATTTACAGCATTTAACAGGTCTGTTCCTCTTCTTACCGAATCCAAGAATCTTAAAATCGGTTAATATTTAGCTAAGTTTTAAACTTATAAGTGCATGAAGTTATGAAAACCCGGGTTTTTATCCGCAACTCCAGATTTTGGAGGTGTTACGAAAATTTCTAAATCAGATTCTTGTTGTACTTGATAGCAACTATTAGTAAAATGGTATCACTTCCCTGGTATTTCTACGTCAATCTTTATTGTGGGATAGTTATCTACTTGTACACTTTTTTGACGCGTAAAAAATAGGATGAATATCTTTCGTTTTTGTTGTATAACTTTAGTTGTTGTAAGAGTTTTTTGTTTTTTTTTCATAATTTTTGCAAAGCTCTAAACAGAGTCTTAAAAAAGTATAAAATATTGGAATATATCGTATTTTAAGAGACTGAAATATAGTCTTAATTCAAGAGAATAAGGTGCACTTTATTTTGACGCTCACAGTATATGGACTTTTTTTGAATAATTTTTAAAATTAAAATATATTTCATTTTCATTTGGTTTATATCAATAAAAATAGATTTAAAACAATTTTTATTTCTATTTCATGATTTTGAATTCATAAAATGCGTATAATGTGGCCGTACTTAGACTTTTATCGGCCACTATGTCCGCATAATAAATTGGCTTATCTGCATTGAGTATTGAAGTAAAGGATGGCTTTTTCGGTAATAAAGGGATTATTTTATATCAATTCCGAAGCCAAAAATCTGAGCAAATATTTCAAAGAAGTTCACAAGTTACCTAATTCTTTGTGGATTTAACATAGTTCCCTTCCATAAAAATTAAGCGAAAAACTTAACATTTTGAAAGATTTTTAACTTAACTTTAAACACTTTATTATATATTTTTATTTCACTTAAAAGCATAAAATAGTAGCAACGTTTAACGTCAAAAGCATTTTTTTTTGCAGCGCATTATTTGCCAGAGAGTCATTGAAATTAACAAAACGACATACTTCGGTTAGGAGTGCATAAAATTTAAGAGAAAAACGAAATACAAATGAACATGCAGAGACATGGAGTACCCAGCTATTATAACACGTTAAGTTGAAATTCATTTAATCGTACATACATACATACACACATGTTGTTTGTATATTTTACCGTTGTTTATTTGTTTTTGTATTTCGTGAACGGTTCATAATAGTAGATATGATGAAATGTATGCGGGTGATAACCTAGTTGGCCAAATGGCTGCGGTTAGAGCTAAGGTTATGGTTCCACTGTGAGTATATATAGCCTTAATGTTATTTCATTATTATGTTGCACTATAGTACAATTAAGAACCTTTAACACTCTTAAAACTAGATTTTTTATTATTATTTAATAAATTTATTATTTTTATAAAAAAAAAAATATCAACTCGAACAAAACAACAGAATCTCTCTAATATGTATCTCTAACATTGGCTCTAGGCCTCAACAAAGTTCAACGCCTTTAATTTGACGCTACCATAACATTATTGCTATAAACACTAGAAAAAACCGGCTTTAGAATAATTCGAAAAGTAGCACTTTTTAAAAAACCGGTTTTCGGTTAATAATATTTCAAATTAGCGCTTAACCGATTCTTTTATTTAAATAAAATTGTTCCTAATTCTTGAAGCACAGAGCTGGACCACGTCATTTAAAAAAAGAAGCTGAAAAAGAGCTTAAAATTAAAGTGGTAATCACACCAAAACGGTGTGCGTAGGCCATAATAAACAAAGTTTATTACACAAAATACTGAAAAATGCTATATTTCGAACAGTTACTCAAGGAGCTAATTTCGTTTTTGTTGCATTACTTGATAGAGCATGGAATTAAAGGTTTGTTATTATAGTCATAATTTAGGTGCCTAAGATAAGAAAAATTAAATGTTTTACTTTGAATAAATCTATTAGTAACACACTAGTCCTTAATTGGCTCGACAAGAAAATTTGCTTAGATTTCGAGGAGAACTGTATGTAAATTTACGGACCACGTATTTAAAAGTGTGTGTGGCACTGTGGTATGTTAAGTAAGAACTCACCTTCCAACCAAGATGTCGTCGGTTCAATCCCAGACCACACCATCTGACAATTTTCAACGGCCATATCACCTCACAACATTGCTGTCGACTGGTTATGTATATTTAAGCTGTGAAAAACTTCACTAACTAATATAGCTGCCATTGGGAACCGGCGTTTGTGGGTTTGGGACTTTCAACAAGTCTCTGCATATACAGAAATCAATATTTATTTATAGAAGATGAGAAAAGTTTACTTTTGCTAAGGAATGCATATTTTTTCGATCTGCCTTGGTTTTCACGTTCTTTGTGAGACGTTCAAGGTTGTCATATATACAAAAATAATTAAGCGATGTGTAAATTTTCAATAAAAATATATACAAACGTATGAAAATTATACTTATTTAAATTAACCGGTTATTCGTGTTAAATTAACCGGTTTATACGGTATTCGAAAAATGAAGATTTTGAAAAAACCGTATTCGATAAAACCAAAAAACCGGTTAAGACCAGTCGAATAATAACCGTCCGATCTCCCTAATAAACACATAGACGACGGCGGGCTACATGACTACACGATTTCAATTGTCGTTAGCTGCATTTGTAGTCGTGTAGTCGCTACTTAAATATATTGGAAACAACACCATAATAACCAGCTGATTAAAAACAAAAATTGACGTTATAAGGCAAAAATAATGTAAAATTAAAAATGCAGCAATTTCCTTCAGTGCGCACTTCTTTCTTTATATTTTTACTAGCTAAAACACGGCGAGCTTCGCTAACCCTATTTTTGTTATTTGCTTTAACTATTATCTTAGTTATAAATTTAAATTTTTTTCGCCATTTTAGCCCCATTCGGCTCAAGTTCCAACATTTAAGATAGCCTGTTGTTACTAACCGTTTCTGCCTTTTAAGTCGTCAAACTAACACACATTCAATTTTATCTATAGGGTCCACCATCTAACGTTTTTTTTTTCAATAAGTGCTTATTTCGTGAATGGTAACGTTTAGCTTAACAGATAATTAGTTTTATGCTTTCGCTAAACGAATATGGTTGTGTATACGCTTTTTTCGGTTCGCTTAGTAGGCCTACGATCGACATACAGAAGATGCGGATTTTTCCAAAACAAATCATCTTTTCAGATGAAGCTCATTTTGATCTTGGCGGGTATGTAAACAAGCAAAATTGTCGCAGCTGTGGCACAGAAAACCCACACGCATACATTGAAAAGCCGATACACCCGATTCACTCTTTGGTGCGGATTTTGGTCCAGAGGCATAATTGGGCCATTTTTCTTCGAAAATGACCAAGGAGTGGGCCATGTTGAACGAATTTTTGTTCACAAAAATTGAAGAGGAGGATATTAGCAACATTTGGTTTCAACTGGACGGCGCTACGTGCCACACAGCCGAAGCTACACTCTATGTTTTGCGCCCTGTTTTTGAAGATCGATCAGCAGCAGAGCTTATGTCATTTGGCCACCTCGGAGCTACGATTTGACGCGAACAAGCCAGAGACAATTGACGCTATAAAGGACAATATCAGTGAAGCCATTGGTGAAATAAAGCTGCACACAATCGAATATGTGCTTGCCGAGGCAGCCATTTGAATGAAATTATTTTCCATTATTAACCGGAAGGATTCTACTTTCAAATATAAAAGAAATTTGAGAACATATTCATATTCAACAAAAAAAAAAAAGTTATTTGGCGGACCCTATATAAGCTGTATGTGTAGATAGCTTTTACCCGGTGTACTTTCCAAAATACGTGCTTTTTTTCTAATGTGTATAGATAACGAAGCTTGAATACTTGTCGTCCTCCATATACACTAAGTTCAATACTGAGTATTAAAGAAGGTGCCACATCTGATTGATGTGTATTGTTCACGCCGTTATTTAAACCTAATTTAGAAACTTTTTCTATCACCATTTTCAAGGTATACAAATGTTAATAATTACTTTGTATGGAAGCTACCACGCCCACGTGAACTATTCCATCTTTTTGACTGATGATTTGTATTGACTAAGAAGTCAAACTTTAACCATTCTTTCGATATATTAAAACCAATATTCTCTTTGTATGGTCGGGGCACCAACCAGTTGGAATTTTTAAATCTTTTATAGCCTAAAGCTCATTACCACATACAGAGAAATACTATAACTACCTAACAAGCAAACATACATACATACATTCATTTATATATATAAGATTATTACAATGCAAGAACAAATACAATAATTGCTTAATATTTTTTAATGCCATTACTTTTTAATATTTTATTTTATTTTTTTTTTTCTTAATTTTGTAGCCAAACACAATAGAAATAAGCCTAAGTTGGCTACAACAGCAAAAGTAGTTGTATAGCCGTGCAGCTGCGTTGCTATCAAAATAATGGTATTCATAGAAACGTGTGTACTTTATTTTTGTAGCTTGTAGCCTGCCGTCGTCTATGTGTTTGTAGCATTATACTTTAACTTAAAAAACCTTTTTTTATAAAAAAGTAATTTAGAAATTTTGTTCAAAATTTAAAACCTTTAAAAGATTTACAACGAGAAGAAGAACAAAAAAATTTCATGCATAATCAAAAGTATAAAACCAAAGTAAGCATTAGCTGTACTCCTCGTATTGTCTGGAAGTCATGGCCAATTGGGAATTTACTTGAATGTTATTCTGTGTTGTTTAGTTGCATTTATTCACAGAACTGGTGGTTCATTACGGTAAGCGAAGAAGGGAGGTTTTATATTGCGCGTTCAGTGCTCTATGAACACAAAGAAACAAATGTCACAAAGGAATTGCTATAGGGGGGTACATAATGGCTTTGGGGGCTTCCAACTGTAAAACAGTAATTGTTTTAACATTTTTTAATGTTTATTTATACTCGTATTTGTAAATTTGTGTGTATTTCTCTAAATGTGTAGGTATTTTTATAACGTTCCCGTGCTATGGTTGCATCTATTATACCACAAAAGTTGTTAGTTTACATAATAAAACAGACACACATACTACATACATTTACATATGTATGTAAAAAACTATAAAATTTTTGTTTTGAAATTGATATTAAAATTAAATGCTTAAGTCTCTTTTTCGAATTAAATAAAATTTAAAGAAACTCTTATACAATCCATTGTATGCACTATTAATTAAATTAGTAATTTGTAATCACCAATAACAAGTAGTGTACGAATTTGATAATTAGAGTCTAGATTAGGTTAGAAACCGGTGGCTGGTCCTAGAATCCGCCCACTTAAGCCAATAGAACCAATGTTACGCCGCATACCATAAGGACCCTGGAAAAAGCAAATAAGAACTACATATGTGCCAACCGAATCCAAGCTGGTCCCAATAACAATGCGACGGATATAACCTTAATGTACTCCCGGCAGCAACACGGTGCTTACAAGGACCTTAAAAGGACTTTCCTCTCAAGCTCAGTCTTGATAGCGAAAGACAATCCAGAAGCTAGAGTCTCGCGATTTCCTCCTCAGCAAAACCTGCACAACAATGATACACTGTAGCCAATACGGACTACATGTTTGCCTACCTACAGGAAAAAATTTGTCGCCATCTTCTAGAAATAGGAATACTAAAGCACTGTATATACGATTTTAGATCAAACAATATTGTTAGAAAAATGTACAGAAAATCACTTTCTGACAATTTTTGTCTTTTATCATCATTCTCAGATGACAGAATTATTAAGATCCAACAACGACATCATTGTTGTAAAAAATATATGTACAAAGGAACTGCAAAATTTTCAGACAATTGTCTTGCAATCGTGTGAACTGTCAATATAAAGGGTCGGCCATTTAACGTTTTTTTTTTTCAACTAGTACTTATTTCGTGAATAGTAACACTTAGCTCATATCTGATTTGACAGATAATTAGTTTTATCCTTCCGCCAAACGAATATGGTTGTGTATAAGCTTGAACAACTCTGGGAAATATTGCGACATTACTTCGAAAATCATGGTAATGTTGCAGAATATGTGCTCATCTTTTCAGATGAAGCTCATTTTGATCTTGGCGGTTATGTAAACAAGCAAAATTGTCGCATTTGGGGCACAGAAAACCCGCATGCATACATTGAAAAGCCGATACACCCAAGACGAGTAACTGTTTGGTGCGGATTTTGGTCCAGAGGCATAATTGGGCCATTTTTCTTCGAAAATGAGCAAGGAGTGGTCGTTACAGTCAGTGGCGATCATTATCGGCCCATGTGGAATGAATTTTTGTTTTCAAAAATTGAAGAGGAGGATATTAGCAGCATTCGGTTTCTACAGGACGGCGCTACATGCCACACAGCCGATGCGTTGTGCCTTGTTTTTAATGATCGCATTATCAGCCGCAGAGCTGAAGTCGTTTGGCCACCTCGGAGCCGCAATTTGAAACCGTTGGACTTTTATTTGTGGGGTGCCGTAAAAGATAAGCGTTACGCCAACAAGCCAGAAACAATTGACGCTTTAAAGGACAATATTCGTGCAGCCATTGGTGAAATACAGCTGCACACAAAGCTGTCAAAATAAACAAATCAATTAAGAACTGCACACTATCCAGCTTTGGTGAGTTATCTGGTTATGTCTCACCCCTGTACACTGAATATTAATAATACTTTCCTCTCATAAACTTTTGTTAATTTCTCTAAAATATGTTCATCTGCTACTGAAGTGTTTAATGAACAAAAATATTTTAATAACATTTCTCCGAAAAATTGTTCAAATTATTTATGTGAATTATGTATTTAAGTTGAAAAATTTTTTAATTTATGCAAAACTGTATGCATAAAAAGTAATACAAGTGAATATTAAAACAGATTTTTCAAACATATATACATACATAAATACACACACACATATATAAATATGTTGAAATTGTATACAATTTAATGGAAGTAAATTTTATTGAACTCGAAACAAAAATAATTTAAATTTTCGAAAGCTGCATAAAATGCATCATAGAATATAGTATGTATGCTAACAGGTCACTCTATAAGTCCGTAGAATAAGTAAGAAACAAACAAAATTTTGACAAAAGTCGACTTTTTTATTCAACATTGTTGCCTTCGAGGGCGATACAACGAGTATAACGATTTTCCAAATTTTCGACACCACTTTTATAATACTGTTACGAGAGTAAAAATATAGATTTTGGTGTATTTTGTATCACCCTATCAATTTGGTAGCACTGCCACATCGATCATCTTTACGTTACATTTGAATTAACGTATATGCAAATAGAAGATGGTCGGATATTTCCTGAATCTTTCAAACTGTAGGCAATTCGGTATATAAAGTTAGTTATCGTTTGGCTACCCATAAACAAAGTTGTGGTTAAGTGGAAATAAAAGAGTTGTATAAACGAGTATTAAGTGTTGTATTGAGCCAAACAGTATGAAAGTTATAGTGAAGTAAACAAAGAAACTGTAACAACAACAAAGTGTTCTAATTTTATTCTAAAGCAATTTAAACAAACGTAACAATACGATTTCTCTTTCTCGTCAAAAAAGGCTCAGTTTAGCGATTACTTCATCATTGGACTTAAATTTCTTTCCGGCAAGCATTCTCTGAGTTCTGAAAACAGGAAAAAGGAGTTGGGATCCAAATATAGCCAATAAGGTGAATGTGTGAGCAATTGGATTCATTCATGTAGTTATGCCATCGCTCGTTGTGGCGGCTGAAAAAATTTTTGGAAAAAAATCTATTTAAAAAAAAAAGAATTGAGGAAAGTTTTGCAAGAGATTTATTGGCCTACACTTTTCTAAGTTGAACTACATTTAGTCTTTTTTATATTATTACGCGTCTGATGAAAGGCGTGCTCCCAAAGTACAAATTTAAAAAACAAAAACAAAAAAAAATTCGAAAATATTGCTTTTTTTCCACCAATTTTGAACGGTTATAAAATAAATATTAATGCCATCAATTTTATTATTATTTGTTTTAGATTTAGACATATACACGTGTCGCTATACCAACGCTAATTTAACCCACATGAATTCAAATAATACGACGGCTGCAGGAAAAATTTTTAAAAATCACATTTTTTCTTATCAAAAAAATTAAAATTTATTTTTTCAATTCGTGGATCTTTTTACAGCAAGGGTTCGCAAGCGTATTTTTATATGGGTTATCTAGTCCAAAGTGTGCAGTTTCCAACTATGGTAATTTCGTTCTGCCCAACGCTACCCACCAGAACACATATTTTGAAATTTCAGACCTACTTTATTAGAATTCTGTTATATTTTATGTTTTGCTATGTTTTTTTGCTAGTAAATATCACGCTATCGAGTACAACAAGAATATGTGTTTGAAATATTAAAAACACCTCCAAAATCTTAAAATACGTATAAAAAACCGGTTTTTTATACATTTATTAACTTATAAGCTTAAAACTTATTCGAATATTACCCAATTTTAAGTTTCTCAGCGGATTTTGAAAGAAGAAAACAGGCCTTTTAATTGACATATATTTCGAAAACCTGTAAATTTCTCAAGCAATTGGAGAAAATAACTAAAAAAGAATTCAAAAAAGTTTAAAAAAATTTTTAGCTGGGATTACCTGATTGCCGCAATACACCAATTATTGGTACAGCAATTGTGTAAATGCTCGATGGGCAATTATTATTATATTTGACGAATATCTGTGTATTTCTCAAGCAATTGGTAGAAAATAATTAAAAGAGAATTCAAAAAAGCTTAAAAAACTTTTAAGCTGAGATCACACGATTGACGCAATACACCAATTATTGGTACATCAATTGTGTAAATGCTCGATAGGCATTTACTTTTATATTTGACGAATATCTCAAGCAATTGGTAGGATAGATAGATAATTAAAAAAGAATTTAAAAAGTTTAAAAAACTCTTTAGCTGGGATCACATGATTGACGCAATACACTAATTATTGGTACAGCAATTGTGTAAATATTTTTTGTGTTCTTGTGCGACAATTAAAGTGAAGTTGAGGTGAAATTGATGTTTTTTTTTCATAAAATAAGTTGCGACAATTTTAATATTCTGCGGAAATAAAGCACAATGCAAATTGTGTCAATTGGTGTATTTGAGGCAATCGTGTGATTTTTAGACTACCTATAGAGCAGCGCCAAAGCCTGGTGGTGATAATTACTATGATTACAATATACTTCAAAAGTATTTTTTAGGCAGTGTATATACTTTTCTGATAAGGTGGGTTTCAAAGTAAGCAGTGACGAAGATACTGATGAAACGCAAAGTGATAGCGAATAGATACCTAAAAAAGCATCCTCAAATTCATAAATGTTTATTGTAACCTTCGAAATATATATGATTATTTGCATTTGCTTATTAATTTCAATAAAACAAAATTCCTTTTTTATTTTATATTTTTCTTTATATTTTTCAATAAAAAGGAAAGTTATTTTGATTGATTCATAATACCAGGAACACGATCTTCTCAAAGATACCAATTGATAACTAAAATGGCGCAATCCTGCCACACAGAGCTTTGTTTTGAATCATCTACACGTTCCTGTTTTTTTTAGTCAAAAGTGAGCAAAGTCGGCACCCACTTTGTACAGAGCTTTCGCATACCCAAATATTCGTGTAAAATGGTAAAAACTCTACCATTTAATATCTTTACAATGTCAGCTAGTCGCACACCTTCAATTTGTGAACGTCCATAACCAAATTGTGGATTTTTTTATGATTTCTAGAATAATAGCCTCATTTGGGCGTCCACTGCGCTACGCATCATATGTGCTGGTACGACCACGTTTAAATTCAACAAACCACTTCTCTAATATTTGTCTCGATAAAGCAGAGTTCAGATAATGCTCCTTAAGCCCTTCTTTGGTTTCCACTCTTTTTCATCATAAAGCAATGCTTTATCAAAACCCGAAATTCACTTTATTCCGTTTTCGATAACAAAAGTTGATTCACAAAAATTGCCATAACTCACGAATGAACAGTCAGATTGCCGTTAAATTTATACAAGTATGGACAAAATTCTAGTAACGCCATCTATGGGTCATCCAAAATGCTTATTGATTGAACTGCTATATAGTAGTAAATACTGTATTTTAATACTCGTTCTTAAATCATGTTGTACAGTATTGTATTAGACTTATACTTGTGTGTGCTTTTAAATCAAATATAATAAAAATATTTATTCTTTATTATCGAGTAATACGTGTGTAAAGAAAGACTAACATTTATTATTTATGTGAGTCAGTTAATAAAAAATAAAAAAACGTCGGTTGTATTGTTTGAGGATTTTGGAAGACCACAATAAAAATGTAAAAAATGTTTTGTTCACAAACGGGACATACTTTACATATTTTTTATTAACACAAAAGCCTACAGTATTATGAATGGAAAATATATTTTGCGTTGCTTGAATATTATATGTTTTCAGCTCCCGAATATTCAGCTAAAGTTGGTTTTGAATTTCGTACTCTTAACTTACCAGATATTGATTTGTGTTATTGCACATGTCAACGTTCGCTAAAAATATATTTTTTTTTTCATATGGAATACAATAAATTACAAAAAGCTATAGGACATTTCCACGTTAAGCACCAAGTTGTATACCCGGATATTTTTAATGCTTTATTGTGGTTTTATTTGATTGTTTCCTTCGATAGCGATGCCGAATATTCTAAATGCAACACAAACATAATGTTTCAAAATCATACTTTAGATCGCCAAATACATTAAATCCTTGAGTGAATTTCTGATTTTGCTTTATTATACTTTATTTATTGAACGTAGAAAGGGTAAATTGGCTTAGAAATAATTTTTTTTTTTTTTTTTTTGACAGAGACAGTTTTATTCAAAAAATACAAAACAGAAATATGGGAACTAAAAATGGAATATGATGTCGATAAGATGATAAATGTCCACCTCTAGCATGTTGGCAGAAGTCCGCTCTTTTCATAAAATTTTGAACTACATTTCGCAACAAAACTTCGCTTATCTCGTCAATGCAGCGCCGAATTTCATCTTTCAGAGTATCAGTTGTTCGTGGTTTATTCACGTAAACTCGGTCTATCAAATCTGGGGCTAGATTGACATCGCCAAATCGATGCAATAACTGAACTGTTTGGCTGGCTGTGTGACTTGTGGCCCCGTTCTGCTGAAACCAATGCTCATTGAAGTAAGCATTAGCCAATTGTGGCCACAAAAAATTGGTTATCTTGGTTTAGTAGCGCAGAGAATTTACGATGACGGCGTTTCCTACCACACCATACGGTAGAGCTGCAAAACAATAGATAGTACTATCGATAGTATCAATAGTTTCGCTTTTGGCTGAGCATCCATAGTTTTTTTTCACTATCGATACTATCGTCCATTTCGAAGTGTAAATGCGGAGGTCACTAATTGTAGTCAAAGTCACATTTGCCAAAATTTGTTCGATGAAGTCGTCTGAAACTTTTATAGTTACATATAGGGGCACTGTTTAACACTTTCTTAAATGTTTATTTATTAAACTCAAATACAGTATGAGTTGTAACTAAAATATGTTTGTACATACTATACTGCATTTGACGCAAACATCGTTTCGTCAGACCATAGCACATTGTTCTTAATATCACGGTGCAGGTGTTGCTTTCATTTGTTGAGATATGATACAATTCGAGGACTCACACCCATAAGTCTAGCTTCCATAAGTTTTTTTTTCTTATTGTGCGACTTGAAACAGGAGAATAAGTTCATTTTTGAGGCTTTTTGATGACTTGAAGGGATTAATCTTTGAAGTACGAATTAAAAGTTTATCAAAACTGACAGTTATTCCACGTTTCTTCCCATGGTCTCTGCAGGTTACTTTCACTGGAGAACTTCATGTTTTGAACAATTATCGCTGTATATAAGGATTACTGTTTCATCAAAGAACTTCAATATATTAAATTTCATGATATACTCGAAAAAAAATAAAGTGTCCCTATTATTTGTTTCAACACTGTATATTTATTATTATTCTTTCCCTTTCACTTAAATTCTAATATTGTTGCCACAAGTAACACCTTAAAGAATCCGATAGTATCGGTAGTATCGATAGTTTATTTATTTCCATCGAAACTAGTATCGACAGTTTATTTGCAAACTATCGAAACTATCGAATGGGCCGACTATCTATAGTTTTGCAGCTCTACCATACGATCATTTTTTTGAATTTTCGAGAGCAGTTTGTGGATTTTGTGAGTCCCATATGCGACAATTTTTTTTGCTTACCGGCTAATTGTAAATGGCCCCCATCACTTAAGATGATATTGTTGAAAAAAATGTGGTTAAAAATTTGCTGACGTGCTAAAGGTGAACATTTGCCCGACATCATGTTTTATAACTTAATCCCATATTTCTATTTTATATTGGTATGAATAAAACTGAATTTGCCCACCATTTGGTAAGAGAATGACTTTCATAAAATGTAAAAAATTACTGCCCAATCTCTATCAGTATCCTTAAGCCTATAGCGTATTTGTGGTAGTATATGATGACCAATTCATTCGAGCGCCAATTTAGGAGCAAAGATGATTTCAATACTTATACCGAAAATCAAATTCATTTTATGAGAAGAAGATTTCAAGCTGTTTTCTAAAATAAAAAAATATTGAAAATTTGTTATTTTAAAAAATCGTCAACATGAGGTTTAAAATTGTCAAATCGTCATTCTACTATTTTTGGAGCACAAAATCGTTAAAATGACGTTAAATCGTCAAATCTGCAGCCATGACTAAAACTATTAAATTTTATTTAAATTTTTGTGAGAGAAATGAAGAAGTTGCTTTAGGCAAATTGGCTGTTGCCAAGCAGATTAAAAATCCTTTTTTTAATATAGAGTCCGCCATCTAACGTTTTTTTTCAACTAGTGCTTATTTCGTGAATGGTAACACTTAGCTCATGTCTACTTTGACAGTTAATTAGTTTTATCCTTCCGCTGAACCAATATGGTTGTGTATATGCTAAGTGGGCCTGCGATCGACTTACAGAAGATGCCGATTTTGCCAAAAGAATCATCTTTTTGATCTTGGCGGGTATGTAAACAAGCAAAATTGTCGAATTTGGGGCACAGGAAACCCGCACGCATACATTGAAAAGCCGATACACCCAAGACGAGTCACTGTTTGATGTGGATTTTGGTCTAGAGGCATAATTGGGTCATTTTTCTTTGAAAATGAGCAAGGAGTGGCCGTTACAGTCAATGGCGATCGTTATCGTGCCATGTTGAATGGATTTTTGTTCACAAAAATTGAAGAGGAGGATATTAGCAACATTTAATTTCAACAGGACGGCGCTACGTGCAACACAGCCGAAGCTACACTCGACGATTTGCGCCCCGTTTTCAAAAAAAAAAAAATTATTTTATGGACCCTTTATGAACACAGAAAAATATGCCGTCTAATTTTTTTTTTTTTTAATTGCTATTGGAACGGTCACTATTATAGGTGTTACGTGTTGCGATTTGGGTTTTGCCTTCCTAAACAAGTCTTATTTAAGAAGAACTCGCGATCTGTGCTGAGACATATTTAAAGAAGTTGGAAGTTTAAGCGAGCCCACTAGCCCTTGCAATCTTGAATGATGATGGACATGCCCGATTGAGAAAAAGAGGTACTACGGATCGAATATAAAAAATAAATTAAAAAATGTCAATTGTACTCCTTAAACCTATAATATATCGTGAAGATTTAGTGAAATAAATTAAAAGATTCAATTTAACGGCTGGAGACGAAAACAGATTTACAAAACAAATACATACATGACAAAATAATGAACGACAGAATCTTACGGCGACAACCTTTGGCACACGAAATGGGAGGTACATTGCGAATCGTGATACATCGAGGCTTGTGCAATAAGAACAACAAATGTCATCGTTAAGATCGACGTTATAGGCATAAGTGAGATGAGATAGAATGGTAATGGCGAACTTACTACGACGAATGGTAACACTAAATTGTACAGCGGAAAGAAAATTGGCGGCGAAAGCGGAGTCGAAATCATAATGTCGAAGATAATCCAGAACTGCCTTTAAGCATAAAAACAAAACCCGACCGTGTACTGAGGGCTCGGTTCAGGGGTAGAATATGACACATCTCTATAGTACAGTGCTATGCCCTAACAGAAGGTGCCGAGGACACAATGAAAGATGAATTCTATGTACAATAATACCAGTTTTTAGATCATGGGTGATTTCGACGCAAAAACAGGAATTGACAACACCAACACCCGCTCTGCCATGGGAACGTATTTTTGTGGAGTTAAAAACAACAATGGAGAACTGTCCCATAGCAAGACAGTCATAGGTGGCTCCATCTTCCCGCATAAGGAGATTCTTTAGTAAAACTTGATATCACGCAACCATATTGATTATGTATGCGTGAGCGAGAGATGGCGAGAGAATTTCTTTGGCGTATGTGAGAAATGAAAGAAGCGCTGATATCAGCGGTGAAACACGAAAGCCTCTCCAAATACAACAACTTGAGAATAACACGATCAGTTACGCATTGTCGATGAGAATGCGTGAACAATAACTAACAGACTAACACCACACATGGGAGATATCACAGCAACATATAATTAAGGCGTGAAAGAAACACTCGGCGTAGTGCAAATACATAGAAAAACAACAATGTTCTAAGGCAGCAGTACCAACAGCTGGCAAAATACATAAGGAAAGCTGTAAGAAGAGACCGAATAAAGGTCCTGGAAAGACTAGCCCAAGGAGCAAATGAAGCAGCTGGGCAGAATAACTTGAAGAAATCACACCAGACGATAGGCTATCACACAAATTGAAAGTGTAGCACGAACTAAACAGTTGATCGTAATGGCACATTAATAACGAAGCACAGATGGAGCTGGAGGGAACATTTCTAGGAAACTAGCGACATCACAGACAGATATCGTAATAACAGCCTTATTGAAAATGCATTGGCTATAGCATGTAGCATTCTAGTTTGAATAAAATAAAAGAGGCAAGTTGGTTTTCTGGCGGAAACCCTAGGAGATGAATTACTACGACCTTATATCACATCATCATGGGAGTAAGAGACTCTGCCTTTAACTTGAAAGAAAGGCATCATTGTTAAGCTACCAAAAAGTGGCGAATTGAAGGATTGTAATAACTAGAGAGGAATCACTTTGCTTAAAACCTTATACAAGATACTAGCAGCCATAATAAAGGTAAGGCGAACAGGCAGGTTTTCGGCCAAATAGAAGCTGTTTAGGCCAGACGAACACTCTACGCATCATAATAGACCAATTTCTAGAATAGAAAACAACCTGTACCTACTTTTCGTCTACTTCAAGAAAGCGTTCAATACCATCAAACGGACTGCCATGTGAGAAGCATTGATAAGAAAAGGAGTACCCCAGGAAATCATCCAAATAATAAAAGCAATGTACGAAGATGTCAACCACAAGAAGAGCACTAGTAAATCATTCCACACTAACGCTGGAGTAAAGCAAGGATCTCCACTTTCACTACGTACTGGATGAGATCATGTCAAATCTTTTCCATGAGAAAAGAAGAACATGGTGTCTCTCACTACAACTCGTGGACCTGCATTATGCCCAAAATATTTATCTACTCCCGCACAAGACCTCTAACATGCAGTCAAAATTAAAATAACTGGAAAGACTGGCTTGCAGTGTTGAACTTGTGATAAATATCAAGAAAATCAAAGACATGAGAACTATCGTAACAACAATAGCACAGAAAACATCGTGTTATAGGGCCAACCAATTGAGTATGTAAATAGCTTCTGCTATCTGGGAAGTACAATGGCAACAAACGGCGGTGCAGAAACAGAAGTCCATAACAGACTAAACAGAGCAAGAGCGGCATTCGGACGACTGCAGCTAGTATGGAGAAGCTTCAAGCCAACCAGGCTCAGAATATTCAACTCATGTGTAAAGTAAATTCTGTTGTACGGCGGTGAAAGCAGATAAGGTATTACAGAAATGGCATCTAAGTGGAATCCTCAGCCTGGTGACACACAATAATCCAAGAAATAATGCAAAACAATCTTACAGGAGAAGAGACAACGACAACGGCAGCAAGCGTTCAAGAAAGGAGTAATGAAAATAAACAACTGTGAAGGGTTACAGTATTATTGGGTAAACAAGTTAATAATGTCGATTTGGACAACATATGGCATAACTATCACATATGGTTTGTGTCAATAATAACATATACGGTATTTTGGAGGGTAAACATCTGTCATTATAATTCAGTATTCGAAAGACACTGAAGTGTAAGCGCACATTTTTTTCAACCGCTAAAGTAATGTCGAATTTTGTGCCCTAAAAAAGATATTTTGCAGGGAAGTCTGATAAACTTCTTTTATTTAAAGAAAACGGCTGCTGAAAATTTTCGATTGTTGGTAGAGGCTTACGGTCAACAAGCTTGTGAACAATGGTTTGCGCGATTTGAAAGTGGCGGTGTCGATACAGAAGACAAGGAGAGGCCTGGTCAGCCGAAAAGGTTTGAAGATGAGAGATTGAAGGCATTACTCGACGCAGATTGTTCTCATATGAATTCAAGCCGAGAGACGTTAAAAGGCGATTTTGCAGGTCGTAAATGATGCTTGAAAGCTACAAAAAGAAGTTATTTTTGTATCGTGTTGTTACTGGTGACGTAGAATAGATACATTACTTTAAGTCCAAGCGGAAAGTCAGCTCGGCCAACTTGCCAAATCAACGTCGAAGCCGAATATCCATGATGCCTGTACCGAACATAATTGATTCGTTTGAAAAGAGCGATTAACGGAAAATGACCAGACGAGAAGAAGTTTTGGCTCACCCGACTTTACTCCTTCTGACTACAATTTGCTTACTGGAATACGGTTCACCTTAGAACAGGATATCAGAAATTGGCATGATTCATTATTTTACCTCAAAACCGGAGCAGTGCTTTTGGAGCGGAATCCATATGCTACCAGAAAGATGGGAAAAATTAATGGCTAGCGATGGGCAGTGCTGCGAATAATGTAAAATAAATACATATTTCAAGGAAAATATCTACATTATTAAACGCTGATAATATTCGTTGTGGTTGTGTTTACCTGTAAATCCGCGCTGTATACTTCCGCCTGTACAGAATCCAGTTTTCCCTGCCTATGAGCCGGGAGATAGCAAATGTGTGTGTATTTCAGTCTTTTATTAAGTCCACAGCTATATATGCTGGTTTCAACTACGTTGAATAGCAGTGGAAAGAGTACACATCCTTGTCTAACACCGGCTTTAATAAATTTTGTTCAACTGACGCTGTGAAAATGTCTAATACGACAATTAGAATTAGTGTACACTGCTCTAAATATGTTTATTTAGAAATTAAAGTATAAATTACCACTAAATATTTTCAAAATGTTTTCTTGCTTTAAAAAAGTATTTCATTCAGTTGAAAGCATTTTTTTAGCATCCAACAGTTTATTAGAGTACCAACCAAGACATTACTTGTAAACATGGACATAAAATACACAAAAACGTTCTTCGAGAACAACATATTCTTTTATGTTTACACATACATATGAATTTCCCTTATGTACCTTAACATGCACGTTTGTTTTGTTTGAATTATAAAAGAAAAACATATTTTATACATTTTCATTGAAATATACATACAAGAGTGTTCTCATATAAAAGAATATAATCCTTTAACTAACCTTCTCGACTTTACGCAAATGCTTGTACCGGCTTTTTTTTCCAAAAAATTTATACAAAAATTTCATTTCCTTTGGGTTTTCAATGCAAATTCTTAACAACATCGTTAAGTCAAATACAAAAAAGCGATTTCCTCAAAGAATATTTACGGAAACATTTATATTTGGAGTCTAAATTAAAGAATCAATTTTGTTTTTATAATCATGGATAAGAAAAGTTCGCTAAGGCTGTACTTGAGTAATATTATATTTTTATTTTGTTGTTGTTAAATAAACAATTTTAAAATTGGGAAGGAAAATATTTTGTATTAAAATAGGCGTTAAGGTTGTTTAACTATGTACATTGAAATTCACTCTTTTGAGGGGTGAAACTTTAATATTTTAGAATTGAAAAAAAAAAAAATTAATAATAAGGACTGCGTTCCAAAAAATAGTCCATCACATTTTTTGCAATAACTTTAAGTATGCCTTGAATTGAATGTAAGAAACGCTTAAAACTTTTTCTTTAGAGGACTTTATTCTATTCAAGATGGCAAGAGAATTGAAAGGGATTATAACGTAGTTTTGGTTCTCTGTCTTGCACCAATAAGTTATTTCGACTCTATGTGGGAACAGTTCTTCTACAATTGATTTTGACTTCAGCTTAATTTCACAAGCTGTAGATGATTGGTGAACACTAATCAGTTTCTTCTCTATATCGGCACACATTTCTCTGCAGAGTATTGTTTTACTCTGCGCATTGACACTTTTCAGCAGAATCTTAGTATTCCATATACCATTTGTGTACGCTTAACCTGTAATAGCATTTTTTTATCTAATTTCTTGGTTTTTGTTTACATCTCAACCAAAATAAAAACACAACTGTGTGCCACTGTGTAATAGTAGGTAGAACACCGGCCTACCTCGGCCCCATCTAACAATTTTCAATAACAGCTTCAACTCATAAGATGTTATGACAAATTCCTCGAACTAAAGCATTTGCCGTTCGAAGCCGGCGTGAAATTGTACGTCTCTTTTTAATGAGTCTAGAAATAAAATCGGGTGCAGCTGATTCATTGGAAAAATCTCTCCCTTCTTCCTCAATGGATGTACTTTTTAGTATTAACAGACTATCACAGACGTTCATTATCTCTATCCGTTGAAATCATTAACTTCGTACTTTCGCCAAACCTATTTTTACAGATTTTTTTTTTTAATTCCTCAATATGCTGCAGCTATTTCTCTTACATTTCACATACAACTATAATTGAAAATCGTCCTTGTCGGTTTTACTGCAGTTTTTCTCATTATTTTTTCATGTTAAATAAGGCCTGTAACCTTGTCTGAGGCTTTGTTTGGTACCGTACGGTTTTTTAAGTTCCTTACCCAATTTTTACTGAATATTTTTTAGTAAGCGTCACTCGGCAGAGATGAATATCTTAAGAAGGATTAAACTCAAATCCAGATATTGCTGCAAAAACATTATTGCGAATCGGGCTATCAAATGAGGCTTTTTAATCAACAGAAAGATGGTGCATGTCTGATGCAAATTTTCTTATTTAAAAGCACACTGTTAGTCGCCGATTTATTCGTTGAACTTAATTGAACTTTAAGCAATAGGTAGAAGACAGATCCTACGTTATTAAGAACAGTACAGTGGACACCGCCCCCCAAATTTCGAATGTGCGGCATATGATCATTTTACCATATCGTGCATAGGAGATGATGCATCTTCCACTTCTTCACTACCATACTTGAAAATCCACCAGCCCCGCAGCTCTGTTGCTTTCAAGCTGGGCAGTCGACCATTTCCTCATTTACAATCGAGATTATAGTTTTTATCTGGTATGGCCTCCGTTACAAGAAGTTTTGAAAAGTGGTCTCTGAAAGTTCCAAGCTCAGTCTGTGTATCTGTTACAATATTTTTGATCCGATACTTGCACGATATAAGGCCAACACTTTACCCATGAGCTCTATTACTCATTCTCTGGTAAAACTTCTGCCTTTAATTACCAGCTTAAAGTTTTTCATCACCTCACTCTCTACCATTATAACATCCTTCATCATACTAAGGCTTGTTCTTTGATAGTTTTCTGTAGCCTAGCATGGAATAGGCTAGATGTTACTACTTCGCGCTAGGATCATCGGAAGGTGCTATATATTATGACTAAGACTTTGAGCAAGTGTATGAGAGTAGGCATTAAATATCTATGGATTATGCAACTTTATGACATTCAGTTTTTTTTGGCGTATAATCATTATTCGTTTTACTAAGCCGTGCGTAAATCTTTTCCGCTCCATAGTTAGTTAGATAGTTGCGACGGGTAGCCAGACACTGGTCCAGCTCACTTGGGTCGAATATTGACCCCACTGTGATGCCCATGTCCACATCTCGGTTCGAACCGAACCAACCAGATGCATATACAAAAAAAGAAATCCCGATGATACTCGCACATCAATGACATCAGCCAGGTCCGATATGACATACAAAAACGGAAAATCAAAGAAAGCAGTCCGAAAAGATTTGGACACTGGCACAAGAAATGTTCGACAACCTCCTCTCTTCTGACAACTCCTACAGTAGTCATTAAATGGTAGACCTAATCTCCTAACGTGCACACAAGCCACCCAGTGCCCAGTACAGAGAGTCACCAGAATTCGCAGCCTATGTCGCAGCATCCTCATGATAGACTCCAAGCGAGCCCGATCGTACAGGTCCAGATCTGTCTCGATACAGAGCACGTGGGTTCATTGACCAGCCGCAATTGTGCAACATGTACCGCAGAACCAGAATTCTGCATGAGGAAAGTGGCATCCCAGCCAAGTGATCAATCTCCTCTCGCCAGTTCATCTGCCACACAGTTCCCCAGAGTCAGAGTGATCCTTATCCAGATAATCCCCAGGTCTGAATGTCTCGCTATCTCGTTCAGAGATGCCCAGCATTAACACACAATTCGCGATATCGAGTAGAAAACGGAGGGCGCTCTGGTCGCAGCCTGACTGTCCGTACAGATTCGGATATCAACATACCTCTTTATCGCATAGGCCTCCTCTTGTAAGACACTGCAGTGGTCCGGCAGTTTATGGATTCTCTTACCCCTTATGCGGGAATAAAGACAACACATCCAACCCCTTCCAAGTATTTTAATTCCTCCGTGTCAACCTCAACAGAACCGGGTCTAATTACCAGCGCTTGTAAGATGCACACGGAGAACATTCTATCTAAGAAGTGTTTGGTTGTGCAGTAATCTATCCCATCAGGGATCGTATCCAAATACCTAAAGATGGTCGCATGCCGTAGACTCTGTCCGACCACGCCCCTGCCATATTCAATCTTATCGCAGACGTACCATGCCATGTGCCTAGCCATCAGATCCACTGGAAGCCAGTTCAGTAGTGCAAACAAGGCTCTCGAAGGAGCCTGCTGCACTTCGCAGAACTCTATCAAAGTTCCTGCAAATTGTGGATTTCTTAAGAGACCTCCACCATACAGCCGCACCATACATAAGTATAGGTTTCACCACCGTATTATATATCCAATTGGAATTTCTAGGATTTAGACCCCAGGACTTTCCAACTGCCCTACGACATGCGCAGCGTAACACTCGCCTTTGCCGCCCTCGCACGTGTGTTTTGGAGCCAGGATAGCTTGGAGTCCAGGATTACCCCCAGATACTTCGCGCTATCCCACGGCCCCAGTTCAATCCCGTGTAGACGCGGTAGGGAAAACGATGGAACTTTGTATCTGCGTGTGAATAATACTAATTCCGTCTTTCCCGGGTTAACATTCAGCCCACAGTCAGTGCTCCACCGACTTAGAAGACCCAGAAATGTTTAGAGGCGCTGCGGTATTGTGTCGAGAAATTTTTTCCAGACTCAGCCACAGCTAATTCATTCGCATACGTCTTGAATCGATTAAAATCTCACGAGCAGAGTGTTAACGGTAAAATTCCACAGGAGAGGGGATAGAACCCCCGCTGTGGGCCACCCAGTAGATGGTAGCTTATCCCATAGTGGAGACAATGACCCTGTTGTTCAGGAGTCTCTTATGAATCTAATCACAGTCCAATGAACATTCAGTGCTACCAGATCCAACCTAATCGCATCCGGTGTCACATCGCTATAGACCCCCTCTATATCCAGGAATGCCACATGAGCATACTCACCGTGCTCGATGGCATTTACAATATACCCCACAAGCGAGTGTAGTGCAATCTCAACAGATCTGTCCCAAGTATAGGCATGTTGGAACGCAAATAATATGTCAGGTTCTATCGTACTGCGACCTTTCCCAAGTCTACAGATGGAAAGAAGATAGGCTGATGAGTCTGAAGTACTTTGGACCCATATAGAAGGTTTTACTCCCCTTCGGAAAAAATTCCACCCTACACACGGTTAAAGACTCAGGAATATAATAACCATCAGCCAAGGAATCACCAAATTAGCATTGTTCTGAATATTGGCAGGAATAATGCTATCCAGGCCAAGGGATTTGTATGGGACACAAAGTCCACCTCAGCCCACTTTCAGTGATTGGAACGTGGGACTCAGTATGATCGTATGAGTTGTTCACATGACGTCGCTCCGTAGGAAGACTGCCCGGAAAGTGAACGTCCAGCAAGATATTCAAAGTCTCTTGGTCCATCTACTACGTGGTTTCTTAATAAGACCAGGGATTGCCGGTGACGATGCCAAAATTTTCCGCAGCCGGCTCGTCTCGGAGTGTCCTTCTACACTGCTGCAGAAAGATTTCCAAGAGTTGCGTTTTGCGCTTCTAATCTGGTTTTTAAATTTATTCCAGTCGCCTCCTATCACAGCCTAATTAAATAGTTTGCGACATTCCCAGTCCTTCTTCCTCGTATTTTAAAATGCCCTAGTCCCAGGCTGTCTGGCCGCAATCTTAAAGTCAATGTACATATCGTAGAGACCCTCCATTCTCTAACCAAATCTGAGTACCTGGAACTGGCCAGACTTACTTACATCAATAACCTCCCTTCTGTTGAAACCACAAAGGTAGGTTCCCTGACAGTGTTCATTATATTTAAACTACTCGTGTCCGAGCTTCCCAAGCAGTAGGGTGTACATTGGTGTCAGCTCCAATATTAAGCAGCGTATTACTCATCCACGCCGCGTTTGTTATGCCACCAACCTTGCCATTTGTGGGACGATCGCCATGTTTGTGGACCATGTAGCCGCAGACCACCAAAACGGTGCAAAATCCAGTCTCCCAGGCCGCCGCTACCGTATCCTCATCACTGCAAGCAGACAGAATAAAGCGTCACGTGTAGCAGCTTATAGTTATCCGCAGTTAGTCCACAGACCATATCACCAACTATCCATGGTTGCTGAATGAGTGCCAGATACACACCTGTCTCAACCATGCGAAGGAGCAGCAAAGCCGAAGCTGCTTTGGAATGGTAAAGGTTTACCTGTTGTTTCCTGGTCTGACTGTAACGTTGACGATGCCTTAGTCAGAGTCCAAGAGGGCGTCCTCGTCAACCACTTCGTCCACTCGATCAACAAGATCACCTAAGAGTGAATCTTCTTCAGCGAAAGAACTAGTGGTAAGACATATCCTCCAGATCAGGATCCTTTCGTTTCGTTGCCGTTTGTATAAGTTGGTAAAGGGCTCACATTATGCGTTCATAGACTAATGAAAATGTCGTTGCATTATTTTATAAGTCAGTGTTGCCATGAAGTACTGCACTGTCTTGTAAACGCACTTGTTTGCATAAACAATTATGAAATCAGCTACAACTGGCAGGTTATTTATTCGCTCACATTATCCGTTGTTCTTTAGCGGGTGCTCTAGTATCCCGTAGCTCTTGGGTCAACGCTTGAAGTGATGTGAGTCCACTGAAAAAATGTTGATAATTCTCGGTCTGGGTACACCAAATTAAACTAATCAAAAGCTACATTATAACTTACATTCACATGACACCTAACATAGATTAATTTAATATATACACCAATAATCAAGCAGCACTAAGGGCCCTTTCTTCGGAGTATACTAACTTGATCAAAAAGTTTCCGCAATAACTTCCGATTTGAGTTTTTATGTTGTTAAGTTAGTACACCTGTTCTTGATATTCCCGCTAAATGTTAGCGTCACAGCTTGACATTTGCGAGGCTGAATCCAATCCCACATTCATCAAAAGGATCATTATAGGAGACGAGACGATGGTTTATGAGTACGACACGCACTACAGACATCAGACAAGTGTATGACGTTCACCAAATGAGTCAGAACCAAAAAACCACGATTACACTGAATCGATAATTTTATTACGTTTACACTAATACGATCACACTAATAGAATTACTATATCACGTTTACACTATTACGATAACACTATAGCGATTACACTATTACGATGACATTATTGCGATTTCACTATTACGACTTCACTATTACGATTACACTATTACGATTTCGTTTTCAGTCAAAAAAGAAGGCAATGCTCACGGGTTTCATGGATTACAACCTTGATGTGCATCAAAAATTCTTGCCAGAAGGCCAGACCATAAACAAACAATAGTATTTGAGCGTTACGTGACGTTTGCATTAAGCAATTCGTCGAATTGTGAGCAGGAAACTAGTGGATCTTGCACCATGATAACGCACCGTCGCACAGTGCCCTCATTATTCGAAAATTTTTGATGAAGAACACAACAAATACCATCCAACAGACACCGAATTTAACCGATTTGGCTGCCTGTGACTTTTTTCTTCTCAATCGAGTTATAAAACCATTACGGGGAACGCGTTTCAGCAGCCGAAAGGAAATAATTCAAAAATCGCAGGAAGCACTGATGGACATACCGAAAATCATATATAAAAAATGCAAATCTCAAGCTATGGCGCTACGGGAGTAGCAAAAACTGATGTACCGAAAAAAAAAAAAAATAAACAAATAAAAATCGGAATGATGGGACCGCCACACGGGCGTTATTCCAGAAACATTTTAATCAAGGTAGTATAGACTCGAGACTGGTACTCCAGTGTTTTACGAATGTCAGCAAACTGGCATTGAGGAACATGGTAACGCTTTGTTGGATCGCTGAGCATACTCTAAAACGAGTTCGCTGATGAACTAGTAAGGCGAGGCTCGTCTACTGGAACCATAACCGTACTGTGTATTAGCTGGTCCACGGCCAGGCAGAAAATCGCCGAATGGGAGCATGGGCTACTCTCGTCATACTGGGTACAATGCCCGGGTCTGAGGAAGGCAAAGCGGCTAATGAAATCCTTCGCCTATAATAGGGCAAGACGAATCTTAGAAGACTTATTGGCTTCTTGTCAGGTTATTGCTGTTTTATATATCACCTCTTCGGCCAACACACCCAGGCTGCTTCGGTGTGTCGCTTGTGTAGGAGGAGACAGCAGAGCATATTCTCTGTGAATATGTTGCCTTGTAAACATTCGAAGACGAAATGAACAAGTTCGTCAACTACTCATTGTAGACATTGACATTTCCATATACATGGTAAAGGGTATTCTTCTAGAAACTGCTCCAATTGGCGCTGACTGATCGGACAGTCATCCGCCCAGGAGTGTTGATTTGATGGGTTTCCTATTTCCGTCGGACATTAGCTAGCGGGTCGCAGTTCATGGCCATTTGGGCCTTTCCTCAATTTTAAATAATACTAAAAATAATTTAGTAAAAAAACGTGGTGCTTATTGAAGTTGTCTTGCAAATTTTTACAAGTATAAGTTGGTTACATAATTATGGTATTAGTTACTAATACAATAATACACCAAAATGTAATAGTTCAACATATGATAAGAAGAAGCGCTAAAAGAAGTGAATGCAAAAGAAATAAAGTACCAGAAGCAAATAAATTCAATAAATACTTGTTTATCTTGTTTAACGCGATCTTATCACAGCTGTTGACGACATTAACACTCTCTACCAGCAGCACACTTGTCGGCGCAGAGCAAACATATAAAATTAATATTTCATAGATAAGATACGATTTTATGATGACGACAATATTGAAGGCTCTTTAAAATTTAATATTCATTTCAATACAACCAAAATATGTTGTAGATGAAGACAACTGAAAAGGATGCTATAAATTTGGATTTCACCATATGCAAAACAAAAAATTCACCATAACAAATACACACATATATAAATTCACCAAAACACATGCTCTTTGAGCTCTCTTTGACAAAAGCTTTAGTAATTTTTGAACGAATTGTTATAAAAATCCTATTTGTATTGTCAGTCATCGCAGCTTCATCATCACGGACGGTTCAAAATTCGCTTCACAGAAACGTTACATCAACAAACCATAAAAAATAATAACAAAAAAAAAAAAAAAAATTTAGCACAACAACAAATATATTCTTATTTTGTGTATTGTTTTATATCTCTTCCTGCTTCATACAACTCTCACTACACTCTTTACTCACTTAACCATATGTGTGTTGTATGTACGTATGGCTATGACAGAATTTTCCAACAACAAAATAAAATAAAAGTTTAAAAAGGGCGAAAATGATTGTAACATGACTGATTGATGAAAATGACAAACGGGTGGCATTTCAAACAAATTGTATGTGAATGTGTAAAGGAGTTGGTATAGAAATTCATATGTGAATAAGAAAGGAAATACATTACGTTGGCAAAATGAAAAGAAAACAAATTAAAGCCGAGGTTTATTTTATTTTAAATTTAAGCCATGTTGTGATTTAAGTGAATGAGCAAAAAAAAATAAGCGTTTTAGCGAAAATAAACTAAATTGTCAATTATTAAGTATAAAAATCGAAAAAAAATATACTTTAATTAATATAAAGAAAAAGTAAGTTCTTAAAGTATATAATAAAATATTTGATTAATAAATAATAAAATATTTTACAATTAATGTCAAACATAATTGTGTGTTAATTATGTATAAAGGAATGCTATAAAATAATTACAAATACTCATACCTAAAGGAAAATCATTTCATTTCATTCATTCATTTATTCATTCATTCGTTTAACAACAATAAATCGCTAAAGTGTCATTATGTTGGCCATTCTTAAAAGTGTCAGCACACAAATGAGCAGCAGCAGCAGCAGCAGCAGCATCCTTGTTTTTATTCATGAATTGTTTATGATTCTGACATAATTCGGTCAGTTGGTCGTTAACGTTTTCATACAAAATAATTTCTGATTTGTGTATGTACAATCGAATAAGTGTGAGTGTGCAAGTCTGCATGTGATTGTGTGTAAAACAACGTAATTTTTGTCACATGTTACGCATAATTAATGATTACAATAACAAATAGAATGAGAGGCAAACACAATCATCATTAACCGAATCTCGTGCTATCAATGTGGACCACCTCCTCAGCCCCCTCCCTCTACACAACATCGTTTAATGATGATATTTGCCGACAACATAAAACCAACTTATTAATACAAGTATGAACAATGTGTGAGTGTGTGTGTGTGTGTGTATGTGTGTGAGTCTGCAAGAGAGGACTATTTATACAGTGTTACTGTGAGAGTGTTTTTCTCTTAAGAGATAATAAGCCATTAATGTTAAATAAAAATAATATTTTAATATTCTGAAAAAAAAAATAATTAAAAGTAATCGATACTTAATTAAATTTCATCGAATTAGTATTCAATTTTTATTAATAACTGTCATATAATTTTTTTTTAAATTATTTCTTATAAAAGTTCACAAAATCTTCACGTGATAAGAACCAATTAGTTGAGACTCATTATATATAAAATGTTGGACATTATTATTATATTATAATCCTAAAATATTAAAAATTAATTATTTTTGTTTAAAAACCTATGCAATGATTATTTTAATCAAAGAAATTGTAACCTCTTCGAAACACTGTTGTTAAAAAATAATCGAAATCACCGCTTTTATTATTGTATTTGTATAACACATGCATATACTTACATCCATACATCGGCTTACATCGGTATTACTCTACAAGAAAATAGAGTACATGCGCATATAATAACAAGAGAGAGGGAGAGAGAGAGAGAAAAATCTCAACAACTTTTTTATGCATGAGAGTTTTACGAAGGCCATGCTTAGTTTTACAAACCAGTCCAAAGAGTGAGTGTGACATGTGATATGTTTGCAAAACAAAAGCTTTTTTATGCTTTACTGTGTGTCAAATTGCTAAAATATTCAGAGCACAATAGAAAAGAGGAGAGCAATTAACAAAAAAAAAAAAAAACAAAGCTAACAAAAGATATAAATAAAAAAAGTGAAGACAATGTTAATAAGTACATAACAAAAATATTTAAATGGACTGTTAATAGTTCTGACACTTGATATTATTACAAGTGAATTAAATTATTTAAAATACTATACGATTAATAAAACGTCTGCTACATTTATGTTTTAACTTTTACTCTTTCCTTTGTCAGCACAAAAAGTGTTTAATAAGCAAGTGAGAAAAATGTCAAGTAAAATCCATATATTGCAACCCAGTTGTGGAATACTTCTATCTATCCAAGAGCTAAACTCAAATCAATCAAGTCTAGGTCTATGTTGTAATGCAGTTTATTTTCTTATCTAAAGCTGAGATCACACGATTGACTTAAGTACACCAATCTGATACAAATTTTATTGTGACAACTCAGCGCACAATAACAAAATTGTCCCAATAAAAAATTCTGTATTCACACGGTTGACTTGTTTTATACAAAATCACAAGATGGCTCGAAACGGTATATTGACAATAATTGTCCCAAGGCTGTCACACGATCGTTCTAGTTTACGGCAACTCTGTAAATCAGCTGTAGTGGTAAATTAAATTATTTTTTTTTGTGTTCAAAATGGTTCGCTCTTTCTGTAAAAAAAGAAAATAACGTCCTCTTTATTTACATATATTGAGGTCATTTAGTGAATAAATAAATAAAAAGAAATACAAAGAAAAAATTCACAAGAAGGGCCATTGATGGTGGATATGAGAAAATATTTCAATAAATTAAAAAAAACTTAATTCACTAAAATATTTATTTATTTAAATTGGAATATAATACAAATTATAATTAATTCTCAAAAGTTAAGATGATTTATTTTCTAAAAAATATAAATTGGATCGGCTTTGATTATCAGTTGTCCGCTTGATAAAAAAAAAGTAAAAATAATGAAAAGAAGAAATGGTGTGTGATGCAATTTACATATAAATAATTTAAAAAGTGCATATTTTAAGGGATGACAATTATAAATACCGTAGAAACACGTGCTTTTACAAAAAAAAAAAAAATCAATTAAAAAATAAAAATCGGTGATTATTGGTGTATTTTTGGTGTATTTTTGGAATAAAATTTTCACACGATTGTCGAACCAGAGTTGCATTTGATTGGGATAAATAAGCACAATAATATTGTGAGTTTCCGTATGAGCCCACAAATGGTATAATCACACGATGGGCACATAAAAAACACTAATTATTGGTGCATTACGACAATCATGTGATCCTACCTTAAGGTATGCATAATACTGGTCTAAAGCAAAAAACGCCCTTAAATAAAACTTGATGCGCTGAATTCAAATCCGTTTTCAGTTTTTTTTTCATTGGGTTAAAATTTGTTTTATGGGCGTGTCAAATTTTTCGCCCAAAATATGGTAGTTATGTCAATATATTTCTACATAACTTCAAAACGACTTGACCGATTTTAATGAAAATATTACCAAACGTTTAGGAACAAAATTTCCTATAAATCACTTCAACACCATTTTTGTATATTTTACACAGTTTCGAAGTTATTTACAACTTAGCTGCGAAAAACAAAATTTTTCGCGCAAAATTAGAGTAATTTTATTTCAAAAATTAAAAAATTTCTCAGAATGAAAATTTTAGCTGTTATACACTTAATTAAAGATTAAAACTTAAAATGCTGAGAATAAAATATGTTCTAAATCAGGAAAGTCGGTTGGCTGTTGCTGATTTTATTCAAATATAAAAAATGCAGGTACCAAACTTTGACCAAAATTAGCAAAATAATTTTTTTTCTTGCAAAATATGTGGAAATTTTTTTCTTTTATTTCCCAAAAGATATGAAGAAACTCTTAGAATACAAAATTACAGTTTAAGCATTTTAATGAAAGCCTGGTGTGGGTTGAAGGCAAAAAAAAAAAAGCAAGTGCCTATTTTTTATGGCTATTAAATCGCGTATAATATATTATTTTTAACTACATATTTTATTAAAAAATGGTTTATGTGTACGAATAAATATTTTTTATACTGTAAATAAATTAATAAAGAAATGAACATAAAAAACAAAATAATAAAATAAAATTATGAAAATAATTTGTAATATATATGCGATTATAGCTACAAACGGCAGCCTTTAGAGGAACTATACATCTAGCAACGAAACTAGGCACAACATAAAGCAAGAAAAAGCGTCCCAGTGAGAATTTCCTAACACAAACGACAATACAAAACAAATGAGTAATACAAAGTAAATATTATTTTTGTATATCTAGAGAACGATTAGAGTGGTACTATCTGAACTTGCTCTATATGACATGGTAGTCAATACAAATCATTAATTTGAATGCAACTTTTGTATGAGAAATACATTTTATAGGTATACAACACAAAGGCTCCCAGGCTAGAGTTACTCTAGTAAATTATAAACAATGTATCTTTGGCTTCATGGCCTTATGTTAAAACTCATAAGATGACTCAAGATATGACATCGAATAATTCTTCTTTTACGGAGTGGTTGCTTAAATTGGATAATAATGAATTAGAACCACCAACTATTTAGAGTAATGGAGTACTTAAAGTCCCGAAGTATAGTTGTTGTAGTTATGATACAAATATTACCATCATTTTTAACGCCAGATAAATCTAAAAAAAAGTTCTCAATTCTGTATCCAAAAATGTATACAAAAGTTAGCGAAATAATTATTATTTCCAATTTTTACTTAAAGAAAAAATGTTTTATTTTAGTTATAATTGTGTTCAATAGGAGAAAAAGTCAATACTCAGTTGTACCCAAAAAAATTCTTAAAGGCACTTAATCCACCCGGTTTACCAGATCACAAATTGATGTTTAAGAATAATGCCATTATAATGTTAATTATATATCTTAATGCTAAACAGGCTGAGTACATCATCACTGATCCAGCTGCACCTTTTCAAATGATAAAATATATTCGTATAAAAGTTTCCTTCCCCATGACCATTAGCAAGTCATAAGGGTAATCTGTTAAAAAGCAGAATTGTATTTACCCGAATCGGCTTTTTTCATGAACAATTATACGAAGATTTTCACGAGTACGTGTGTTTAAAGATATTTTTCTTTCTGTAAGAGATTTGTAAGGCCAAAAAGTAAACAATAATCACATCATAATGTTAAAAACAGTTTTTAAAGAAATACGTTAAGATTATTTAATAAGAAATATGAATAAATCCCATTTACAAACGATTAACTTTGTTACTCTTTTTTATCATAAAATATTGTATACTGAAATCACCAATATTCGCATTTATTATAAATGACCACTAAAGGTGCGAAATATTCGCACGGTTTATGTACCATAGTTTTATTGCTGAAATGATGTTACAATAATGGACTTATGAAATCTTCTCTGCATATCTCCAGATCTGCGTACAAAAGTTACTAAACAAAGTGGTATTTCAAAAATGCATTTATTCCCCCAGAAATTCTATATTCTACAGATTCTTACGTTTCAACAACGTGACATTAAAATTTAATAAGTATTTACATTGATTCCCATATACCAGAATCGGCTAATTCTACCTGTAATTAGGCCTGACGTTGGACTATTACTTGTGGGGTGTCGTCAAAGATAAGTGTTACGCCAACAAGCCAAAGACAATTGACGCTTTAAAGAACAATATTCGTGAAGCCATTGGTGAAATACAGATGCACACAATCGATAATATGCTTAAAAATTGGACTGATCGTGTAGGCTACTGCATGGCCAGCCGAGGCAGCCATTTGAATTAAATTGTTTCCCATTATTAACCGGAAGAATTTTACTTTCAAATAAAAAAAGAAATTTGAGAAAATATTTATTAGTTTTTTTATAACATTAAAAAAAAATTATTTATTTGGTGGTGTTTTTAACTCAATGCATAATCGTACAAAGTATGAATACGTATGAATACTTAAAATACTGTTACGTTTTTACCTTTTTAAAAACGTGTTCTTATAAGTTCGCAGATTGCAGTTAAAATAAAATAAATTTTGTGTTCGGTTTTAATTAAAATCCTTTATTCAACACAGTTTTGTGCACCACTGGCAATAAGAATTTTCTATTCTTAATTACCCCGTCTGTTTACTACAACAATTACTCGACAGATCTTTGCTTCTAAAACTCATCCAACCCGATCTTAGCTATACCTTAGGTTCGATCACAACCTTTTCAACCAGATGTTGTCCACACTTAACTCTCTTTACTGAGTTAGCTCCAACTAAACTGGTTTTTACTTCACTACTAGCTTCACGAGTTTACTCCTTATAAACTCTCTTCACACCAATAACACATTCGCTGAGTTAACTTTACTTAAACTGCACTCGCTGAGTTTACGACACATAAACTGATTGCTGTTCGCATCGTTGTGCTTTTATATGGCTGAGTAAACAACACATCGAAGGCTCTCGAACCTCTCGATATTTCAGGTAGATTCCCTTTCTTTCTTTTAATTTCTTTTTAGTTCTTTTGTAGCCATGCGTATGTAAACATCTACCTCTTTCAGCTTTTAGTATTCGTTGTTGCTTGTTTATTGTCTGTTAGTTGTTTTCGTTGCTGTTAGTTTGTTGTTGCTGTTGCTGCGTTATTTTTATTTACTTTATCTCTGCTATTAACGCTTGTTGTTGTCGATTCTGGCATTTGTAAACATCATGTATAGTTGTTCTGGCAGCTTTTTTTATTTTAGCGAAGTAATAAACGCAGAAATTCCCAATCTTATTTTCGTTACAATACAATAATCAGCCAATTAGCAACAATTTTCATATCCTTTGTAGTCTGGAACAGACACAAAGCTTTTTAGAATTAATTTTGACGAAGTTTGGCATAGTTCCGGCTCTATGGAGTTCAATATTTATAATAAAGTCACTTTCAGCCAGCGTTGGTAACCCACTGGGTAAAACAACTAAACCACGCAGGTTTTATTGGGTATTATATTAAAAAAAAAATAAAATAAATCCTGATGGGATTTTAAGTTTTGTTTGGTACAATCAGTAAAACAAATTTAAGTTAAAGGTTTTCACGGTATATTTACAAAAAAAGGAAATATAATTTATGCATTGGGTGTACAAACTAATTAGTTTTTGAGCTCCAAAATGATTTATTTATCAATTTTTTTTTAAAGATAATGAATTAACAAGTAAATCAAAATATTGTCCATTATTGCTATCAACTTTTCCCCGCGTTTCAGGTAATTTCCGAATCTCGTCTACAAAAAAAAAATATCTTGTCTTTTGAGGCAATGCAATTTTGAAGCCAATTTTCGATTTTTTCGAAAGAAGTGAAGCTGTGAACTGCTAAGTTATGTTGTTGTATTGTATAAAATAGAGAATAGGGCGGATGTACGGTAAGAAATCGCATTTGATGGTTTCTAAATTTTTTTTCGCAAGTTTTGCGACGTGAAGCCGTACGCTTTCACACAAGATAATAACTTTATAATGTTTGTGCTTGTATTTCGGCCATTTTTCCCATAACTCAAAGTACACACAAAGTAATTGCAGTGTGTACCGTGATTTTAGTAGCTCGTAGTGCAAAATAATACCAAGAGTGCAAAATAATAAAGCATACTAGCAACTAATAAAAAATATTGTAGAATTGCACGACATTTAAAAGCAGTAATAAAACCCAATAAAAAATTGGTTGGGTTTAAAAAAGAAACAGGGTTTTGCCAACACTGCTTTAAGCTGTCGACTTGATTTTGATGGACTCTCCTAGCCACTTCATCCAAGAAATATTCAATTACATATATTTCAGGGTTCAACGCGGGTATTTCTTAAATTTTGAAATAGTTACAGATCAGCGAAAGCATGGCTTGTGTTTGATATCGTTATTTTGATATAATTCGCTGTTATTGTCTATACCCAATTTCCCTGCACTTTACTGTACATTTTTTTCTCGAATATTTAGACAAGCAAATTTGTCTATTGTACTAATAATAAAATGCAATTTTAAAATATGCCGATATATAATCAAAATTATCTGGCACCCCTGCCTGTAGCTGTGGATTAGGTCTCAATGAGAGCGGACAGCTTAGCTTTTAAAAATTATTTGTTTGTGGTGTTGTTAACCTTTTTAGTTTTTCTCTTCAACTCACACAGTAAAAATTCACTAAACTACTACACTACTAATTACTTTTGTTGGTCACCCTTGGCCTATAGTGTGGTTAGAGTCAGATTGGTATTTGTAATAATAGAAGTAGAAAATTATTGTAGTGTGCGTTGAAGTGTAAAATTAAAAAAGTAAACAACAAAACAAATTGTTCATTTTATAAATGTAATATTGTTTTTAAGTAATAAAATACATAATGAAACATAAAATATGAAAATATTGAAATAACCCAATGGTATTAATAAAAACACAGAACTTGGAGAAAAAATAGAGAGAGAGAGTGAGATATTCTATGCCGGTGTTAAATTATGTTTTAACATAATATTTTTAATACTCCCATACAATAATTATGTTTTTATATAATAAAAAGCGTATATAAAGCGTGTTTTTTGTAGAGGTATAGAACTTTAAGTTGGCATTACTTTTCAAGATAGCGACCGATTTAACAGTTGTCAAGTGATTTATTCTCAGCTTGGCTTGGCAATTCATCGTGAGTAGACTCACGCCCGGCGTAAATTCGTTGAATGGCCCCAAAACGAGATTAACGTTGTTCCCGATCTTCATAAGGAGAATTTTGTTTAGCGATGAAGCGCACTTCTGGTTGAATGGCTACGTCAACAAACAAAACTGCCGCAATTGGAGTAAAGATAAACTGAATGTTTGGTGCGCTTTATGGGTTGGTGGCATCATTGGTCCGTACTTTTTCAAAACCATGGTGGCCAGAACGTTAAAGTCAATGGTGATCGGTATAGAGCCATGATTACTAACTTTTTCATTCCTGAATTGAATAGCCATGGTGTCCAGGAGATGTGGTTCCAACAACATGTCACACAGCTCGTACCACAATGGATTTATTGGAATACACGTTTGGTGGACCTGTGAATTGGCCTCCAAGATCTCGTGATTTAACACCGCTAGACTACTTTCTGTGGGACTATGTAAAGTCATTGGTCTATGCGGTAAAGCGACAAACGCTTGACCATTTGGAAGACAACCTTCGCCGTGCTATTGCCGATATACGGCCACAAATGTTAGAAAAAGTCATCGAAAATTGGACATCCAGATTGGACTACATCCGCGCCAGCCGTGGTGGTCTTATGCCAGAAATCACATTTAAAATCTAATGCCACAAGATTATCTTTCGGATAAATAAAATTCATGTCAATCGAATAATCCATCGTTGTTTTATTGCAACTTAGAGTTCTATACCTCTGTAAAAACCATCCCTTATGTATATATGTATACAAAAAGGTATTGGTATTTGTATATAAATAATAAGTCTTGTGCACAAATACTAAAATGTTCGCACACGCACATGATTACATATAAAAATAGCACAAAGGAAGGAGAAGAAGAAGCGCGAACACGTGCTTAGTGGTAATGACATACATTTCGTGTAATTAACTTTAACTCTCTGTTTATATACAATATCGCACTTCATTACTTTGTATTATAAATGCTGTTGTGTTAGTGTTAAAACTAGAGTTATTGTTAATTATCTTCTCCTTCATCCCCCTCCCCCCTTCCAAACCCACCTAACAGTTTTGTATACGATTTTCAAGGATATTTTAACAACAACAACAATTATAATATAATTTAACTTGTTGTATACAGAAAAGCACGCACACTGCAATAAATATTAAACAACAGCAACAACAACAACAACTGTTAAAAGAGCATCATTAAAATAAAAGCAGAAAAAAATGTTTAAAGTAGAGAGTAATCGCAAAATAAAAAGGGATTAGAGCAATAGTGGAGATGGATGAATGGATGGATGAATACAAACGTAAGTTGAAACTGAAAACAAAAACAAAAACAAAATATTAAAACAATACAAATACACCGACAAGCACAGACACGTTTATATAATACAAATCAGCAAAAAAAGGAAAACAATTTGAAGGCGAGAGGAAGTATGAGAAGAAAAAGCTTTTTTTTAAGTGTCAATTAGCGAAAAGTCGAATCAGAAGATTATATTGTTGCTGATATATTTTCTTTTTTTTTCGTTTAATTAACTTAAAATTTTGAAACAACAACAATTTAATTGCAGACAATTGGTTTTAAACACCATTTGATACAATTTGATTGTTTAAAAGTGAAAACAGCAAGGAATAATGAAAATATGATGAGATGATGGGAAGGAAAAGGGGATTAAATAATATTATGATAATATTGTTGGTAACAAAAGCTTTTAATAGACTAAAATTATAATTGGTTAAAAGGTTTATAGCTTGTTTTGTATACAATTTTCATCTTAATAAATACTGGCTGGGTTAGCATTGTATTTAGCCTGTACAACAAAATAATTTCAAGACTGGGTCAAGGTTTTTGACCTTCGCTATACATATTGTATTGAAATTAAATTTTATTTTATGTTTCTCAACTTTTTTTTATCAACTTTGTTTAATCTTTAGAAATTCTCAAAGGATTAAAAGTGTTTTTATTGCTTTAAATGAGTGAATATATAAGGGTCCGCCAAATATTTTCTTTTTTTTTTTTTTGAAAATGCTATAAAAAAAAAACTTAAGCCCACCCGGGTTTTATTGAGTATTATATTTAATAAAACCCGGGTGGGTTTTTTATTTATATGTTTTCGTAGTTCAGTTACAACAAAAATAATTATAGTTTACGTATTGGTAGTACAAATTAATTTGGTCCGTTTTGTTTAGCTCAAACATCATAATTAAGTAACAAATTAATTAAAATAAAATATTTGTTAAATAACTGTTTATATCCTTTCCCCACCTCTGTGCTAATTTCCGAGTACCATTTCAGAAAAACGTATCATTTTTTGAGGCGATCTATAAAGTGATTTGGCGAAATGATAAAATATATTGTAACGGTGAAACAACCAATAGTCAGAGGAATTAATGTGCAAAGAATATGATGCGTGCGGCATTTGTGCGTTTCTGACAATCGTTTGGCAGCTTCTGCGATATGAGGCCGAGCGTTGTCATACAAAAGAATAACTTAATCTCGCCTTTGTATTACGGCGATTTTTCTTATAATGCACGATTCAAACGAAGTATTTGAAGTCTGCTCAGCAGCGCATAGTACACAGCGCTTCCCAGATGCGACCACCTGTGCAAAATTGCATTATAAGTACTAAAACAACGTAATTTTAGTAACAAATAAAAAATATTGTCGAATCGAAAGAAATTAGGAAACAGTTATAAAGCCCAAAAAACCCCTCAAAAGCCCCAATAAAACCTGGTGGGTAGGGTTAAAAAAAAATCCGGGTTTTTTCCAAGCCTAGTTCAAAATCATGTGAGCATCTGAGGAAATTAAATTGCTGATGAGAGCGCTACTATAGGATACTTTCTATCTCTCTCGTACAAGAGGACGTACATGCCTCTCCATGTGAGTCATCGATTTTTTTAGATAAATGTTTGAGGAAAATGGAAAACAGCTGGATTAATATCACCCGAATGCTTTCGCCTTCTTTTTCTATGGAAAGGACTACTGGACACTGTATGATGGGCTGCATGCCGAAGCGCATTATATGCCCTGGTTATAGCTACATTTGAAGCTGTCAGGATGAGGATGAGGTGAAATCTGTGCAACATCTTCTCTACGACTGTTCTGATCTATGAGAGCTTAGACTAAAATACTTGGATGTGTGACCATGATCTGAATTGTTTTAAGCATATGTCATTGTCGAAGTGGATTGACTTCGTCAAAGATACCGGTTGGTATTTTTTGTTCTTTAGGTGGGGATCTTTTCTGGAATTCTCCCATGTCCGGCCTTTTGGCCTCTTTAATAGGTATGTGCTTATTGAGGGCATCACAATGGGTCATATAGCCTCCAAGTGAACTCGCGAAATGAGCGACCCATATAACCTAACCTAACCTTATCTAACAATAACCATTTTAAATCATTAAAAAACAGCTATGAAAAGTAGCTATGAAAATGTAAATTCAACAAAATCAACGTAAAACTTAAATCTAAAATCACTGTAGAGATAAATTTGACATACAATTACTCGTACTTTAACATACGCATTGGCATTTTTAATTTCAAAACAAGCAACGTTAAATTAAAGATTTTTCTACTTTATTTCAAAATAGAAACATTTTTAAATCAATGTTGAATATGTTCAAATCAACATAGCACAACTATACTATAAATTTGCGGCGTCTTGGAATCCAGCAATTTCTGAGCAACATTAATAATACATACCACTGTAATAAAGGGTCCGCCAAAAAAAGTTTTTTTTTTGAAAATACAATAAAAAAAACTACTGAATATTTTCTCAAATTCCTTTTTTTATTTGAAACTACAAGCCTTCCAGTTAATAATGGAAAATAATTTCACTCAAATGGCTGCCGCGGCTGGCCATGCAGTAGCCTACACCATCGGTCCAATTTTAAAGCACATTATCGATTGTGTGCAGCAGTATTTCACTAATGGCTTCACGAATATTGTCCTTTAAAGCGTCAATTGTCTCTGGCTTGTTCGCGTAACACTTATCTTAGACGGCACCTCACAAATAATAGTCCAACGGTGTTCAATCGCAGCTCCGAGGTGGCCAAACGACATCAGCTCTGCGGCTGATAATGCGATCTTCAAAAACAGGGCGCAAAACATCGAGTGTAGCTTCGGCTGTGTGGCACGTAGCGCCGTCCTGTGAAACCAAATGTTACTAATATCCTCCTCTTCAATTTTTGTGAACAAAAATTCGTTCAACATGGACCGATAACGATCGCCATTGACTGCAACGGCCACTCCTTGCTCATTTTCGAAGAAAAATGGCCCAATTATATCTCTGGACCAAAATCCGCACCAAACAGGGACTCGTCTTGGGTGTATCGGCTTTCCAATGTATGCGTGCAGGTTTTCTGTGCCCCAAATGCGACAATTTTGCTTGTTAACATACCCGCCAAGATCAAAATTAGCTTCATCTGAAAAGATGATTTTTTGGCAAAATCGGCATCTTCTGTAAGTCGATCGATCAAAGTAATGTCGCAATATTTTCCAGCGTTGTTCAAGAGTATACACAACCATATTCGTTCAGCGGAAGGATAAAACTATTTATCTGTCAAATCAGACATGAGCTAAGTGTTACCATTCACCAAACAAGCACTGGTTGAAAAAAAAACGTTAGATGGAGGATCCACTATTCTTCTACTCAAGGTTAAGCATTTTATGATAAAATATTTATTCTTTAAAATTATAATTTTTCGCCTTTTAAAGAATATATATGTACTTATGGTAAATACATACATAAGTACATATTGCAATTTACTTGTTTATTTAAAATCCTAGCATTTATGTATAAGTATGCGGAATGTGTGTATTTTTAATTTAGAAAATAAATTAAAATTCAACACTGTATGGTGTAGTATACTTTTAATTTATTTTTGTAACTTATTTTGAAACATCGGATGTAATAACATCCATAAAAGTAGATAAACGAACATAAAAACACATTCACACACATACCCACAAAACCCTCACCAAACTCAAAATAGGAATATGGAGCAACAACTTTAGTCATATTTTAATGAAGACAGCAACCATAAATGTACGTACGCAAACGAGTATTTTGAATATGAGAAGCACACATTTATGTTTTTAAATTTAACGTTTAATTTTTAAAACATGTAAGATAATAATATCGGGTCTTTCATTAAGCGCTTCCTATATGAAAATTTTTTATGCGTCTGAAAAATCTATCAAAGTCATGCATTTTCATGACTCTTACGCATAAATCAGGCTGAATTTTAGTTAGACTTTAGACGACTTTAGAAAAACAACCAATAAAATATATAATGGTATCAAATCACCCGATCTCTATGTCCAGTTCAATAGAAGCCAAAGATGGGCTTTTGCACTGCGACCACCGTTGATTTTTTGTACCTCCTCTTGTTTTTCACGGAGAGCGTCAACAAGACCTGCTCAACCATCGCATATGTGTATGTATAAATTTTCCCGTAGTTCCATAGAGGAGCAAGGGACCGGTACATATAATTCCAGTAACTTACTCTTCCTTATAGCAGAATCTGTAGCTGCTGGTGTTGGATATGCTAATTCTGTACAAATGCTTATTACAGATATAATGACCTGTGAGAGCCCATGAAAATTTTCTTAGGCTTTATCTGTCCAGTTCTAGAGAAACTCTGCGCTTTTAGCGTCGAAGCTCTGAAAACTTTTGGAATTTTCGAGACCGCTAGTGCCCCTATGGTATGGTAGGTAAGACACCCGCCTATCAACTAGAAGGTCGTCTGTTCAATAGCGGGCCAGACCATCTTAAAAAAGAAAAAAGTTTTTCAACAGCGGTATCACTTCATAGCATTAGCTAGTAACGGGTAATGAGTAATACTATTGAAAACATCTCTATATGCTTTTGCCGTTCGGAGCTTTTATTCCCGGCTATGGCAATTAATATAATGATAGTGTCGCTCTAACATTTTCCGAAGATAGATGTTGACCTCATCTTTTCTTTCAGGAGTCTTATGTTGAATCCGAATTATGGAATGTATCCAGTGAAAGTCTGCTTAGCCTTCATTTGAGACATACATGTCCTCCATCTCACCCCCTTGTGCTCCTGATGTCGTGGAACACATATCAGGCTAATCAAATTCTGAGTAGCTTTGTTGTTAAGACTTTGAGAGCCTATAGACTGTTCGAGAGTATTTTAGCCCTTAACCCGTGTGTTCGCTATGGATAGGATTCATACAGTTTCGAATATTGGGTAAAGTTCCGCCTGCAAATTGTGGTATCTTTGCATTCTCTGACCCCTATTACTCCTCCTGCCACTCCGTAGTGAATTTTGAATATATCAGTGTACCATTTTTATAAGTTCTCTTGTAATTACCTAGGATCTGCGTTACACTTCCTTCTCGTAATTCACAGAATCCTTGTATTCGCTCGCTTGAGACATATAAAGTATGTCGTTGTCGGAATGCCCTAAGACCGTAAGATGAGCAATAAGTTTGTTTAGCTTAAGTTTTTTCTTTATATATAAAATGAGAATTGCTCGCACAGCAGCCGCCACTTGTGCAGCCAGATTAAGCGGTTTTAAATGTTCAGGAGAGTTTTCATATCTATTGTTGCATTAGATTTTATAGCATCTGATCTGCAAGTCTCTGCACTCTTTATAGCCAAAGTAGCCTTTCATTTGTCTAGTATTACCCTCGCTTACTAGAGTGCCATATAGCACGTAAGGCTGACCATTTGGGTATATATTGGGTGGGCAGTTTAAAAGTTTAAATTTAGAAATAAAATAAAACAAAAACCGTTTGAAATTTTGCAAAATTTATTTTGTTTTTGTGAAATACAAGTATTCCGGTTAAAAATGAAACATCATCTCGTTCATATGGCTGCCGTGGCTGACCTCACAGTACCCCATTCGATCGGACCAATTTGCAAGAATATTTCCGAGTGTATGTGGTCGTATCTCGGCAATCGCATCACGAATGTTGGCTTTCAAATACTAAGTTGTCTGGCACTCCACACAAAATAGTCCAACGGGTGTTAAATCGTAGCTTGTTGGCGGCCAACCACCATTTCGACTAATTAAACGGCCATCAAACGTTTGAAGAAATAAATCGATTGTGGCATGAGATGTGTGAAAGCAAACATCGTTCATATCAATACACAAAAAATCGGTTATCATTGTAGCGATAGGTGTCTAAATTGACCGTGATTGTTGCGCCGACCTAATTTTCAAAGAAATATGAGCCAATGGTGCCTCCGTTCAACAAGCCGCACCAAACAATCATTCTTAATTAAGCATTGACTTCTGTAAGACCAAATTTTGTTTTCTGAGACCAATACGGCAATTTTGTTTAATAACATACTCACCAAGATGAAAGTGGGCTTTATACGAAAAGATATTTTGCAATTTTTTTGACTTTTTTGCAATTTCTAACCAATTGTCTTTGTTTTGGAACTTAAGTTTTAATAAATCCAAACGTTACTCAAGTGTAAATCGATTCATTTCGTTTAGTGGAGATCATATACTGAATTTTGTGAAAGAATAGAATGACATAAGTATTGCCAAATTCAAAATAACCGCCGGTTCAAGTTTAAGCCGATATATATCCAATAGGTTAATACACAGCTCAGACAAGTTTCGTAGCCCAAAGGCTCTTAATAGTCTTTTTAATAACTGCCTATATGTGAATTTTGGTGCAGATGCCCAATATGTCATGATCTGTGTCACCCGAAGCACGCTCTTTTAAGGCCACATGTCGTTGTTGTCCATATTATCCAAGTTATACTAAAAGAGGTTAGTAATAAAAGCTCTATAAGGCTCATTGTTGACAGTGATGACCTAGTTAACGTTATTCTTTAAGAAATAGCCACACCAAATAGAAAATTTTATATTTGCATTCATCGCTCTTGGATTTCATGTACTATCGTCCTAATGACTGGTCCACTGATTTAGAGAAAATTCCAGCTGTAATGAGAAATATCACACGTGAAACTGTTAACATGTATTCGTCATTGGATTTTTCTTCTGATCACTCACCGACTCTATCAAAGCAGAATCATCAACACTATCCAAATAAGCGCACAAATTCATTGCAATACAAAATGTTCGTAAGCTCGCATCTGTCGTTAAATATCTCACTGAAATGTGAACATAAAATTGAATCTGACGTCTATCATTTTACCAACTTTTTAATGGAAGCTGTTAGAGTATCGACATCTTCCGCACTTTTGGAAAAAAAACGAATATTTTTCTGTTTTAGTAACAAAGAAGTACTGTGACGTCAGAAAAGGAATTTAGGACAACAATAGCAAAAATTTTGGTCTAACCTAGACTGTGTCAAAAAGTTTTACGTGCTGCTCTGAAGCAGAACTGGGGGTCGAACCTGCAAAAATAGTTACGAAATTTGTAAGCAACGAAGGAGGCAAACTGCAGCTTATGGAAGGCAGTAAGGAAACTACTGTGACCTACTACTCGTACGTATGAATCCACTTTATGACTGCAAAATGGTGACTGGGCAAAAAACCCGGTGCAGAAAGCTGGAGCATTTCCCAAACTGGACTGGCTCTAGTATTCCTTTTATTATTATTGACGATATGGTTCGAGGCGTAATCAAATTTCGGCTACCTGTAGTGATTGTAATTGATTAGGGTCTAAACCCAAAGAAACCACCCGGTTGTGACAAAATAACAGTTACATTGATTAAAAAGTTGCCTATTTGTGCTGTGCGTTTCATTTTGCTTATTTTTAACTCGACGTTGAGAATAGGTTACATTCCCGTATATAGGAAAGTATCAGACTTAATAATGATACCTAAACCAGGCAAGGACGCCACATAAGTTCACTGCTAATAATCTCAAAGATATTCGAAAAAATGCTGCTCATATGGATGCCAACGTTATAGTTCCCGACCATCAGTTTGGCTTTAGGCGGAGAGATAGTACCACTCAACAAGTTCATAGAATTACTAATCTGATTATATGGGCTGTTGAAAAAAAGCAGTACTGCTCTGCGCTATTTGTAAATATATCTTAAGGCTTAGACAAAGTCTGGCATGAAGGACTTTTATTTAAGATCACGCAGTTGTCACCTGTGAATATGCACAAATTGTTTAAAAGGAGTAACGTTCCTATATTTATTGTTCATTGCTGATGTGCCTACGAGTGCAGTAACTCACACGTCTACATTTGCGTATGATACGGCTTTATTGAGTATTCACAAGGAGTCTGCAGTTGCATCCAAAAGGCTTCAATCTGAAGTCATTGAGTTAGAAGATTGGCTATAAAAGTCAACGTTTCTAAGTGCGTGCACATAAAATTCACGTTGATAAAGGAAATTTGTCCACCTATAACGATTAATAGCGTTAGTGATTGGTTTCCACCAGGACCGTCATCTTACTAAGGTCCACCATATAGATACCCAGCTCAAACTCAGACCAGCACAGCTTTACTGGCTAATTGGAACTAAGTCAGCTCTAGTATAAGACATCATTGACAGGCATCAAGTTGGGGGGAACAGTGTCCCCATCCAACGTAGATAAGCTTCAAAATGGCAGTCTCAACTTCTTAGATTAATTACGGATGCTCTATGGTATTATTTTAAACTTTTTAAAACGTTTGAGTTCATTTAAATTGCGTTGAAATAAAATAAGCTCCACGTTTGTTGTTGTTACAATTTTATTTATGCCACTATAACCTTTATACACTATGTCTTAATACACCAAAATTTATATTCGCTCTTAAAACACTTTTTATTTTTGCTTTAACACAACTTTATTTATTGACAACCAAATGATAATTAACTCACCAACCGGAATGCACTATCTTTTTATAGTATTTCATTATTAGCTTAGAATGTTCTAGTACAGACACGAACCTTCAATGTATGTACGTTAATTCAAATGGTGTAAAATTATAAACACAAAAAGGAATCGAGCTGGCAACACCATTAGACATGCGAATGGTAGCACTCTTAATTATTACGGGTAATTATGGCAATAATGGCAAGCCTTGACAAAAAACTAATAAAGTTTATAGCTAAAATCTCATAATATGTCAATAATGTGGTGAATTTTGTCTTCAGCATCTTCATTTTCGTAACAGTACACTAGAAACAGCAACATCCACAGGAATCTAAAAGAGGAAATCAAGAGAGCAAGTATCAGTTACGTCCCAACCGTCTAGTAAGAGACTTACTTATATTCGACGGTCCCAGAAGTCTCAAAAGAGTTCAAATAACTGTTTTGATCTCATAAATTTCTTTATGTTGAGCTGGTGAGTTGTCAGTTATAGTGGCAATAACAACTTTTTTTTCTTAGATGATGATTTGATTACTTATTGTGAATTCCGAAAGGAGAGATTCAATAAACAAAAATTGAAAAGAAAAAATCTTCCCAAATTCAATAATTTTGTGTGTTGGTTACTCTCATTCATTATAAAATGGACGTAATCGCTAAAGATGAATTTAATATAAAATGTAGGCAACTACTCAACTATTTATCATTTTCACATGTTGTTGCACGCCATATCCGTCCTAGCTTTAACAATATGGCGGCTGTCAACTATGAAAAGTCCAAAGTCCATATCAAAAGACTCAGTAGAGTTGAAATTATTGAATGAGTTCATTTGAAAAAGCAGAAAAACATACTCGTACATACATACATATTTTAATTTAAAAATATTACATAAACACGCCTTCTTCGAAAATTCTGTTTAAGATACACTAATTGAAATTTATTACCATTAAACTTTTGTTGTTGTTCTTACATTTATTTTTTTTTTTTTTTTTTTTTTTGTTCAATTTTAATGCATTTTTACCAACTTGTTTATGAAAATGAGCAAAAACATATTAAAATTTGAATATGAATATTTACATCATTATACCATTATCTGTACACTTGTAAACATATACACACGTACGTATGTAAGTATTTCGTTACATTTTACACTCAAATATATATTACTTAACAATGTTGTTTAAAATATTTGGACCATTTGTAACATTAATTTTGTTCAATCTTGGTATTCGTTTTTAAAACATTCTTTTGCTTTCAGCGGTAAACAGTATACGTAGTCAAGAGTAAAATAAATTATAATGTGAGTTGTACGTACACATTTACTTACATGGAAATAGGAAAAATTAGTCCAGTAGGAGTTATAAATTATAAAATTTTTGTAATTATTATTATTATTACTTTATCTCCCCTCCACCCGCCTATTCGAACGAGGCTGGGTTATTTAACACACATGACGGCAGATTGCCCTGCAAGTCATAATGGTTTCTCTTTTAATTCGGTTATTGAGTGATTTGTTAAACTTTTCTGTAATAATGGTGTCTAGTATCACAGCTTTCTTAATTCTATCATGTATCAATGGTTGCAGTTGTAGATTTGCGATATGCTCTTTAAAGTATTCAGTAGTTATTCCGGTTACGGATACAACAATGGGTGCTATTATAACGTTTACCTGTTTCCATATTTCCTTTATCTCCGAAGCAAGCGGTAGGTATTTAGTTACTTTTTCTTGTGATTGTGATTTTGGAGTCATTAGGGATAGCTACTCGTTTGTCTATTATATATGTGTATTTTATCGTTTTGTCAACCAGTGTTTAATCTGGTCTATTGTTAGTTATTGATCCATCTAAAAATATTCCAATATCCCGATATAATTTATATTCATTATTTTCCAGAGTATTTGTAGTATCGAGTTTCCGCAGACAATAATATGCACTTCACAGCTAGTTGCAGCATTGTTACGCCTTACTGTACATTCGGTACCAGACAACATCCTTCATCCACCAGTTATGTGATCTATAGCTTCCGGATATAGGTGACATTTTCTGCATTTGTCGTTATCAATGATAATCTTTGAAACATGCTTCATGTTATGGGTCCGCCATCTAACGTTTTTTTCTTCAACTAATGCTTATTTCGTGAATGGTAACACTTAGCACATGTCTGATTTGACAGATAATTAGTTTTATCCTTCCGCTGAACGAATATGGTTGTGTATACGCTTGAACAACGCTGGGAAATATTGCGACATTACTTTGAAAATAATGGTAATGTTGTAGAATGTGTGCGAAAATTGTGTATGGATTTTGGAAGAAGAGAAGCATCGTCAGCTCCGTATGTTCGTTATCTTGTGAAATAAGTGAAAGAAACTGGCATCTTCATCGATAAAACAAAGCGCGAAAATCCAAAAACAGTGCGTACACCCGAGAATATTGCAGGTGTGGCAGAAAGTAGCAATTCACCGTCGTTCTCAGCAATTGAACATTTCGGAGACATCATTGAGACGAATTTTGCATAAAGACTTTGGTATGACGCCATACAAAGTCCAATTGGTTCAGGAGTTGAAGCCAACTGACCATCCAATGCGTTTTCGCTTCGCTAAGTGGGCCTGCGATCGACTTACAAAAGATGTCGATTTCGCCAAAAAAAAAACATCTTTTCAGACGAAGCTCATTTTGATCTTGGCGGGTATGTAAACAAGCCAAATTGTCGCATTTGGGGCACAGAAAACCCGCACGCATACATTGAAAAGCCGACACACCCAAACGGGTAACTGTTTGGTGCGGATTTTGGTCCAAAGGCATAATTTGGCCATTTTTCTTCGAAAATGAGCAAGGAGTGGCCGTTACAGTCAATGGCGATCGTTATCGGGCCATGTTGAATGAAATTTTGTTCACAAAAATTGAAGGGGAAGATATTAGCAACATTTGGTTTCACCAGCACGGCGCTACGTGCCACACAGCCGAAGCTACACTCGTAGTTTTGCGCCCTGTTTTTAAAGATCGTATTATCAGCCGCAGAGCTAATGTCGTTTGGCCACCTCGGAGCTGCGATTTGACACCGTTGGACTATTATTTGTGGAGTTCCGTCAAAGATAACAACAATCCAGAGACAATTGACGCTTTAAAGGACAATATTCGTGAAGCTATTGGTGAAATACAGCTGCACACAATCGATAATGTGCTTAAAAATTGGAACGATCGTGTAGGCTACTGCATGGCCAGCCAAGGCAGCCATTTCAATAAAATTGGTTTTCATTATTAATCGGAAGTATTGCACTTTCAAATAAAAAAAGAAATTTGAGAAAATATTCAGTAGTTTTTTTTTATAGCATTTCCAAAAAAAAAAAAAACAAAATTATTTGGCGGACCCTTTAGTTACGTGTTTTAATTACATTATCCTGTATTGCAAGCAGAAATCCTTCTGTTTCAGGGAATAGGTGACCTAAATTTAACCATCGATAAGACATCTCCCTATCTGCTGCCTGCTGCTGCATTATGTTCCGATGTTTTCCAGGACTCTTTTTGAACAGGTGTCGATTTTTTTTGTTGTGTTGTATCTTCAATGGTGAGTTGTTCAGTGTTGCAGCTAAGGTTTAATAGAGTGTAAGAGATATCAGCTTTAATGATGGCTCTATGAAGTGCAGAGTGTTTCGTAAGAAATAATCTCTGGGGTTCTAATTTGGCTGTCGTGTAGATTTTTAATATCTATACGGCCCCTTCCACCATCTGATCTCTTGAGCGTCACTCGTCACCACCCCCATGCCTTGGGGTGGTGCTTCTGACATTTAGTTAGTTCTGTTCGGTTTAACCTATTTAGATTATCTAAGACAGTGCTTGACCATTTTATTATACAAAACGATTATGTTAAGACTGGTACGGCGTAGGTGTTGATAGTCTTAAACAAATTCTTCAAATTGAGTTTAGATTTAAGTACTTGTGACAGCCTGCGTTTGTACTTGGACTGAAGTTTTTGTTTAATGTCAGTATGATCTATTCTTGTGTTCTGTTCGGTACCGAGATACTTATAGGTATCCTCCGGTTCCATATTATGGAGTATTTCAGAAAAAGGACTCGGTTGCTTGTCTGTTAATTATATTAATTATTATATAATTTTATAGAGGAATAGAACTTTAAGTTGCAATAAAACAACGATGGATTATTCCATCGACATGCGTTTTATTTATCCGAAAGACAATCTTGTGGCATTACATTTTAAATATGATTTCTGGCATATGATCGCCACGGCTGGCGCGGATATAGTCCAATCTGGACGTCTAATTTTCGATGACTTTTTCCAACATTTGTGGCCGTATATCGGCAATAACACGGCGAATGTTGTCTTCCAAATGGTCAAGCGTTTGTGGCTTTACCGCATAGACCAATGACTTTACATAGCCACACAGGAAGTAGTCTAGCGGTGTTAAATCACAAGATCTTGGAGGCCAATTCACAGGTCCAAAACGTGAAATTAGGCGGTCATCTGACGTGTCTTTCAATAAATCTATTGTGGAACGAGCTGTGTGACATGTTGCGCCGTCTTGTTGAAACCACATCTCCTGGAAATCATGGTTATTCAATTCAGGCATGAAAAAGTTAGTAATCATGGCTCTATACCGATTACCATTGACTGTAACGTTCTGGCCACTATCGTTTTTGAAAAAGTATGAAACAATGATTCCACCAGCCCATAAAGCGCACCAAGCAGTCAGATTTCCTGGATGCAACGGTGTTTCCACACACACTTGAAGATTACCTTCACTCCAAATGCGGCAGTTTTGTTTGTTGACGTAGCCGTTCAACCAGAAGTGAGCTTCATCGCTAGACAAAATTCGCTTATGAAAATCGGGAACAACGGTAATCTCGTTTTGGGCCCATGCGATGAATCTACGCCTTACTTGATGATCGTTTGGCTTCAATTCTTGCACGAGTTGGATTTTGTAAGCACGCAAACCAAGATCCTTCCGCAAAATCTTCCATAAAGTGGATGGACACAGATCCAATTCCTGTGCTCGATGGTGGATGGACTCATTCGGGTATTCCTCAATGCTACGCTCTACAGCAGCAATAGCTTCTTCTGTACGCACCGTACAGCGTCTGTAGGAATGCGAATTATCAATAAGAGTAAACGTGGTGCGAAAACGTTCCACGGTGAAACGAATTAACTGCTCTGATGGACGATTTTGCGACGATAAAATGGACGTAGTGTGCGATACGTTTTCCGTGCAGAACCATTATTTTCGAAATGAAATTGCACTATTTGCAAGCGTTGTTCAGGTGTGAGTCTATTCATGATGAATTTCCAAACCAAACTGAGAACAAATCACTTGACAGCTGTTAAATCGGTCGCCATCTTGAAAAGTAATGCCAACTTAAAGATCTATACCTCTATAAAAAACACGCTTTATTTTCCCTTTTCAATGTATATGGTTTTATATTTCGCTATTTCAAACTCCATTCGAATGTCATTAGTTATTCGTTCGGTGGTACTCAGCACGCTTTATTTTCCTTTTTCAATGTGTATAGTTTTACATTTCGCTATTCCAAATCCATTCGAATGTCATAGTTATTCGTTCGGTGGTATTCAATAGTTGATCCGTTTGTCTTTTATTTGGAGTAAATAGTTTCATGTCGTCCATGTACAATGAATGACTTATAGTGTGTTGCACGGACTTTTCATGCTGATGTTATATTCCATCTCAATCGTATTCAACGCATTTGACAGTGGATTGGATTATTATTATTATTTTTTATATTATAAAAGAGAATTTTATCAATTTAAAGAATATTCTTAATATTTCCTACTCTGAATTTTAAATTTTTAATTTTCAATAATTAAAAAAGAATTTAATTTTTATATAAATTTTTTTATATTATCACCCTTAAATTTTTAATAACAAAAATTGTGCCTCCTTTTAGCATCTTTAATATCTATTTAAATCAAATGGCTTCTTTCAACAAAATCCTTTAAGGCTTGCAGCGAGAAACCTTATCCCTTTATTGCCCAAGAACCTCCATTGTAGAAAAACTATTGTTTTTTGTATAGAATCTTTGATTTTCCCAAAATTTAAGCTCAAAATAAGGAGGGCGAATTTATAATGACACTAGTTCATCGTATTTAGAAATACAGTCTGATTTAGATAAGCTAGAAATAACAGGCACAAGTTTAAATTTGTTAAAATTAAATTTGGTTTTTGAACTAGAAGATAGAAACAGCGCACAGTTCGTTAACACCTTGAAAATTTTAGGAATAACGTTGGATCGGAAGATAGACTTCGTTCGACATATTTCTGAATTTTCATCCAGGGTTTGCCACACTCTATACCCTTTATACAATTTGGACGGATATGTACCTGTTAAAATAAGAATTACGATTGCAACATTCCCTTCTAATGGCGGCCAGACCCTAAAATCTGAGGGTATATAGCAGTACGATTTGGCTTAAAGCCTTTGACGAAAATGGACGTTCAAATTAAAATGCATTTTGCGCATTTCGTGATTTGTTTGGTCAGCATAAACGACATGTGTCCATAATCTGGAGAATTGTGCGCAAATTTCCGCAAGCCGGGCTTGTAGGAAATGCGGAAAACATTGCTGTTGTTCGCGATAGTGTGGCAGAAGGGCCGTCACACTGAACTCGTCGTCGTGCCCAACAATTTAACATCTCACGTAAATCACTAATGGAAACTGTGAATGTTTCATGCCTCGTCAGTACTTCGAATGGTTACTTGAACAGACAAAAGTGAAAGGTGACTTTATAAAGCAAATCATCTTTAGCGACGAGGCATACTTTCACCGGATTTCAGTGGATTAATATATAAAAAAATAAAAATAAAATTGGACTATGAAATCAAAATTAATCGGATGGGATCAGATGGTAGAGAATGGACTTGGCGAAAACCGGGAAGTGCTTTAGAGGCACGGCACTTTAAGCCAACCTTGATGTTTGGTGGCGGTATTGTTATGGCTTGGTGATGTATGATGACGGGAGGAGTTGGTACTATACTGCCAGATGACCGCCAACTCTTTCGTCGATGTTTTGTCAACGAACCTCTCTGCTACTTGACAAATATCACATGTACAGTCCTGCCAACTCTTCCGTCAATATTTTGTCAACGAACCTCTCTGCTACTTGACAAACATCACATGTATGGTCCTCAGATGTTGTGCAGCATGACAATGATCTCAAACACACCGCCAAAATAACTCAAAAGTGGCTTAACGAAAGCAGGTATAACGTGAAGACACGGCCACCCTAGTCACCTGATCTCAATCCGCTTGAATAGCTCTTGGAGGGCTGAAAAGAATTGTGGTGCGAGTCCCAACTTCTTTAAATGAATTGTGATGGCATGTTGTTATAGCTTGGGGAGTGATACCACCCAGTGTCTGCCAGCACATGGTTGAAAGCATGACACGAAGAAATGTAAATTAAGAACATTCATATGTTTTAAATAAACACACAAAAAATTGACCACAAGCACTTTTCGAATTTATTTGAATATAAAAAATATCAGTTTCATAGATTGCTCTCTCAAAACAACAATAACAAAAAAGGGCTTCACGAGCAAGATCATACAAGTGTTTTTGTAACTGCTTGAGTAACTGTACATACCACTTAAGTAGCCTGGAGAAATCGGTGTGCATATCTCAAGCAAAAGCAATTTTGATCTACTTTTTTCTACATTTCCCAAGTTCGGAAATACTTTTATGCAATAATTTATAGTATTTTTGTATTAATTAAGAAACTATATTCAGCTGTGAATAAAAAGGTCTTTGGCTTTAAGAATATATTGAAAATTGACGGAGTTATTAAGCCTTTTTGTCAATACACACATACATCTGTGATCTTCATTCTCTTCTGATGCGTTCTCAGTTCATAAAGACCAGTCAGAAAAAGCTGAAGCATTAACAAAAAATGACGGTTTGGTGCGGTTTATGGGCGGGCGGCCAAGCGCCGACGAGAGGATAATAGACTTCTTGTGGCCAGAAATTAATGATATAGACCTGGACAATATGTGGTTCCAACTGGATGGTGACAATTGCCACACAACCAACGAAACATTGGTCATGTTATTTCAATACCTACAAATATAAGGGTTATGTAACATATAACCAAACGAAATCGAATAAATTCGAATCGAATTTTAAAGTTATCATGAGATGTATAAAGCAGCCTCTTCAATATTTTCACATTTTAGAAACAAAAAAAAAAAAAAAAAATAAAAATTCTAAAAGAAATGCTGATGATTTTTGAAGATAGGCCACCATAGCGCTTCAAAAAAATATAGTGGTTATCCAAGGTCAAAAAATGGTGTTCCATTTGTTGCATAGTGTAAGCAATAAACATATCTTACTAAAGAATTACCCGCCACAGTTGGTCTTCTTAACCAAAGAAAAATACCGAAACTAAATAAGCAATATGCCTAGCGATTGCGAAACAGAACTTTCTTTATAGCAATACCGTCATATCTCATATGCAATCCAGTTTGGGAAATTGCTTATTATCAAATATTGTGACTTTGATGAATTAATTAAAATAATTTGTTTATGGTTTTTAATTTCATAAAAAGATCATTAATTTCTATATTTGTTGCACGTTACTCTTCTTTCTAGAATAAGCTGCCATTTGGAAGACGAATATGCAAGTCTGACTTCATAAGACGGATTAGTGCACATGGATATTGAATTGATTCAAAGCATGTGGACTAAAGTAGAGAAAAATGAGCCACACAGACAATACAAAACTAACGAAAATCAAAACAACACAAAAATGCGTCTTGCAGAAGACAACGTAGCATTAAGACACAAGCAGTCATCATCACCAATCACAAAACTACACATGTACATAATGCAAAAGCTTCTCCTTTGGTTCATCGGCGCAGTACTGCTAGTAGTCGCCGGTCTAACAGGTAAGCTTATAAAATGAGATTTTTTTTTAATTTTGCTTTTATCGTCAAGTTGAAAAAAGCTTAATTGGGCATAAAGAATATCGCTTAGAGTAAGTAGAGAATATAATTTTAAAGCCAGATTTAGTAACAATTTGTTTTAATTTTCGCTTTGAATTTTTTAAGGATTTAATTGTTTATGCATTAAAAACAATTTCACTGATATACTCGTACATATGTACATACAAATTCTTTTGATGACATCATAAGCATTTTGCTTTGTTCTTATCGGGACTTCCTTTCTTTAAGGACATGCAATTTATTTGCCTTAATTACTTCGAGATAAAAAAATTAAAAGTAAAAATGAAAAAAAAAACAAAAACAAAATTGCAAAAGGTTCAGTCTTATCATGATGATTTGTAAGCAAACCTAATAATGATAAAAATCTGAAATGGAAAATACGAACATGTAACAAAAATACAATGTAAACACAAGATGCTTAATATGTACGAGAGCAAATGTTTGCTTTACACTCGAGACATAAAAGCCCAGAGAGTGAGAAAATCATGCAGCATTCATACGCCAACGTATCTAAGGCATCTCATACATACATACAACACACCCCATACAAGTTGTTTGTAAGAACTTATCTTGAAATTCGCATGCAAAAGTAACATTTTTGCAAATCTTACTCGTACAATCCGCAAACGTTTTGCAAACAAGTGTAATCCACTCAAGTCATGATGGGCTGTGCAATTTTGTCATCAACGTCAACGACACTACAAAAGAAATGATTTACTACACCCCGAGTTAAAGAAATGGGAAAACGTTAAAATAATCAGAGCGTTTAATGAAAAGTATGTAAGCTTTCAAGTTTTACGCTGCATAGGTAAAAGCTCGACGTTATTAAACATACTGAAAATGTAAAAAATTTTATAACGTACGAGTTTTGTAAATAAACTTTTTAACAAAATATTTTTTTTTTTTATAAAAATTTGTTTGTGGTTTTTAAGCTTTTTTTTTAGGTTTTGAGCACTTTTCTATCAAATGTATTTGCGTTATGCTCTATTTTTTTATTTTTTCTGAAGCTGCCAAGATTGACGTTTAAAAATCAACAATAAAAATTTCATATTCAATCAAAAACATTTCCTTCTTAAAGTTTTGCTGAATATACCATGTACATCAATCTTACGCAGTCAGGAAATCTGGGTATGTAATCATGGCAGAATGAAAGTAGAAAAATTACAAAAAAACAAAAATAACAGGAACAAAAAAAGCAAAAGAATTAATTTTACAGTGGGCTTAATAGAGAAAACATTTTTTTATTTTTGAGAAATACATTCCGCGTAAATCATCATTTTTGGGGTCAATTTAGACCCATTTTTGACGGAAAATATATGTTTTTCTGCAAATTATTGGCTTCTATTTTTGATATTTTTTGCCTTTATTTTATTTTAAGTCCGAGCAGAAAGGTATATACGTGTAAAAAAACATTTACCATTTTTTTACACTTAAGGACTTTGTGTCACTAACCATCCCCACATTCGCGCCCATAAAGGTTCTTGTATTTTAATTAAATCCACAATAAAATCTATATTTTTAAAAGAGAACTTTAGAATCCGTTGTAATTGATGTTTTCTGGAACGCATCAAACGATTTAAGTATGTAAGCCCTTAAACGAAAGTGAAGTCAATACCAAGATATTGTTACGTTTTAATCTTTTTAAAACGTTTGAGTTCCTTTTTATTGCTTTAAAATAAAATCAAACACTATTTTCATTTTGGTTGTTTTACAATCTGTCTCCTTCTTTATTAATTCCACTCTACTTTAATACAACAAATTCGCTATTAAAAAAAATATTATTGGCGCCTTAAACAGACTTTAATTCTTGACAGCCAATTCAAAACTAACTAACTCACCAACCGCAATTCGCCGCTTCTATATCGGGTCCGCCATATTACGTTTTATTTTTAACTAGTACTTATTTCGTGAATGGTAACACTTAGCTCATGTCTGATTTGTCAGATAATTAGTTTTATCCGAATATGGTTGTGTATACGCTTGAACAATGCTGAGAAATATTGCGACATTACTTTAAAAATCATGGCTATGTTGCAGAATGTGTGCGATGTGTTCAGATGAAGCTTATTTTGATCTTGGCGGATATGTAAACAAGCAAAATTGTCGCATTTGGGGCACAGAAAACCTACACGCATACATTGAAAAGCCGATACACCCAAGACGAGTCACTGTTTGGTGCGGACATAATTCGAAAATGAGCAAGGAGTGGCCGTTACAGTCAATGGCGATCGTTATCGGGCCATGTTGAACGAATTTTTGTTCACAAAAATTGAAGAGGAGGATATTAGTAGCATTTGGTTTTGACAGGACGGCGCTACGTGCCAAACAGCCGAAGCTACACTCGATGTGTTGCGCCCTGTTTTTGAAGATCGCATTATCAGCCGCAGAGCTGATGTCGTTTGGCCAACTCGGAGCTGCGATTTAGCACCGTTGGACTATTATATGTGGGGTGCTGTCAAAGATACTTAAGTGTTACGCCAACAAGCCAGAGACAATTGTCGCTTTAAAGGACAATATTCGTGAAGCCATTGGTGAAATACAGCTGCAGACAATCGATAATGTGCTTAAAAATTGGACCGAACGTGTAGGCTACTGCATGGCCAGCCGAGGCAGCCATTTGAATGAAATTATTTTCCATTATTAACCGGAAGGATTTTACTTTCAAATAAAAAAAGAAATTTGAGAAAATATTCAGTAGTGTTTTTTCTATAGCATTTTCAAAAAAAAAAAAAAAAAAAATTATTTGGCGGACCCTTTAGTATTTCATCTTAGTTTAGAATGTTCTAGTACAGACACAAATCTTCGATTTTTATACGTTAATTCAAACTGTTCTAAAATAACAAAGAGTAACCAATCAAAGCATTTGCGGCATTTTTCATTAGTACAGATCATTTTAGAAGTTTCTAAGCCTTGACACAAGTCGATATATTTTTTAGCTAAAAGCTCATTATAAGCTCTGACGTGGTGAATTTTGTCTTTAGCATTTTCTTTTTCGTAACAATACATACTACGTATAAGCGGTTTTTGTAGGTCCATTGTTTCGCGAGTTTTTGACGTTAGAGTGAACCCCTTTGTATTGCCTAAGTTTTACTTGAAAACGATATTTGTTATAGCATTTATACCTTGTGCGAGTTAGAAAATATTTCTAAAGCTTAAAAGCAAATGTAGAAATTTTTCACTTGGGGTGTGGCTTCACTATTGTTCAACTGGGCCTGGGCCAAGCCTATAAAATTATTGGGTTTTATAATTTAAAAAACCCAGGTGGGCTTTTTTATTTGGAGGTTTTTGTTGTCTGTGTACAACAAAAAATTTAAAAATTTAAGTATTGGGGGTACAAACTAATTCGGTACCTTTTTAGTTCAAAAATGCTAATGAATAAACAAATTTATGAAAATAAAGAATTTTCAAATCACTGCCTACATCCTTTCCTCATATCTGAGCTAATAGCCGAATTCCGTCTCAGATAAGCTTCTATTTTTTTTGAGGCGATCCACTTTAAAGCCGATTTGATATTTCTTCAAAAGAAGTGATTTGGTGATATACCAAGAGATATTGCACTCATCGAAACAGCCAACCTATAGTCAGAAAGAGCTATATTTGGATAATTTGATAGTTTCTAAAAATTCTTTGGCCACGAGAGACAGAGCTGCAAAACTATCGATAGTCGGTCCATTCGATAGTTTTGATAGTTTGCAAAAAAACTATCGATACTATCGGATTCTTTTAAGTACTATGTGTAGCAACAATATTAGAATTTAAGTGAAATGGAAAGAATAATAATAAAAATAAAGTGTTGGAACCAATAATAGAAACAGTATCTTTTTTTCCCATATGTCATATGTTTTTTTTTCCCATTTTATGTATTGAAGTTTTTTGATGGTTTCTTACATATAACGAAAATGTTCAGACCATGAAGTGCACCAAAACTAAAGTAATCAATGCGATCCACTGAAAGAAAACTGCAGAGACTATGGGAAGAAGCGTGGAATAACTGTCAGTTTTAATACACTTTTAATTGGTACCTTAAAGATGACCCTTTCAAGTCATTAAAAGACCTTAAAAATTAACTTTTAGCTCCATAGACTTATTATTTAACCAAACTTTTTAAACCAAAACAAAGTAAAATAAGAGCAGCTGTTTTAAAAGGTACCAACAGTGCGAGCGCAAAAATTTGCTTTTTTCTTTGTTTATTTTATTTATTTACATAAAAATACACCCGCGATCCAATGGCTTTTAAAAAAATTCAAAATCAAAAAGAGCCATACGACTGCCAAATTTGTATTTTCTCTCAAAGTCGTACGCTCTCAATACATATTGAGTTTACACGCTACTATCCGTTTACTTCTACACGAAAACTTGACACGTTGTACGACTTGTATTATCGTGCAACGATTAGTAACGATAGTAAAAAAAACTATCGATGGTCAGCCAAAATCAACACTATCGATACTATCGATAGTACTATCGATTATTTTGCAGCTCTAACGAGAGACCGAGCGTTGTCAAGTACAAGGAAAACTTTATCTGTCTGTCTATCTGTCTGCCATTATACTCCGGCCGTTTTTCTCAAACTAAGTAATTGCAGTTTTTTCCGAATATCGGGATTTAGCAGTTCATGGTACACAGTGCCGCTTGATCCCACTAAGAATGCAAAACAAACAAAAATATTGGCATATTAAATTTGGAAGCAGTTGTAAAACCCCAATAAAAACCGGTGGGCTGGGTTTTTGTTAAAAAACCCGAGATTTTGCCAACCCTGGTTTATATGGTATATCATTAATTTGGCCCAAATAACTTTGTGGTCAATACAAATCATCAGTCAAAAATTTGGTCGAATTGGATAAGTGAATTGAAATATTGATTTTTGCATATCTTTGGAACAGTAATAGTGGAAGGTTCCGAATTTGATCTAAATAAGTTAGTAGTTAATCCACATTATCAGTTGCAATATGAGCGAAATTGAATAAGTGGGTGTGGCATCTCCCATACAGATAAAATATTGGTTTTTGTATATCTAGAAAACGATTGGAATGGAAGGTTCTGAATTTAGTCTAAATGACTTCTTATATAGTAAAAACCATCAGGTAAAAAGGGTTCGAAATCGGATAAGAGGAGATGGTATCTCCCATACAAATTAAGTAATGATTTTGGTATATCTTGAGAATGGTTGGAGTCGAAGTTTCTAAATTTTATTTAAATTATTAGCAGTCAATACAAAGCAACGTTTGAAAAATTTTATATGGAATTTTATTATATTTATATTTATATTTATTACCGTTCTTTACAGGTAATAAGTAAAGTTTTTTGTTATCCATCCACATATTCCATTTGACTGTAATTTTCAATAAGTCCCTTGGAATGGGTACTTACGTTCAATTTGAAAAATTTCATTCATAATACCTGTATATAAAAATGGAAGCAGACTTGAAGCTTCAATTTATCGATAATTCGCCAAGTTGAATGCAATACATAAGTTTTTTGAAAAGATTTTAACCGACAGTGCTTATCATGACATTTCAGCCCTTTTATCTCATGTCAACATGGTTTTCGAAAATTACGATCTACAACTACTAAAAAGAGATGGTTTTATTACTTCTAAGCAAACTGATTTTATCTACACCGATTTTAGTAAGGCCTTTGATAAAGTTAACCATGACTTACTACTTTTTAAGCTCTCATGCATGGGATTTAGCAACAATTCAATTCGCTGTTAAAATATAAAAATTACGTTTCTATGGTTATTAATATCCCTTCTGGAGTGACACAGGGTAGTCATTTGGGTCCTGTATTTGGGTTGTGTATTGTTTACATTATTTATCGACGACTTACCGTCTGTAATTTAGAGTTTAATTGTTGTTATGTATGCGGATGAAGACGAAATTTTTAACTCCTTTAATTATCCCTTCAATTTTACATCACATCTCAATGGTGTGATATCAGTTTATTGGACTTAAATATCAAAATATGTAAACATATGCCATATTATCGTTCACAAAAGCTTGATACGTCTTATCATTTTAAAGCACCGACAGATTACGCAGTTTTTGGGCTGCTTTCTTATTCTCTTCGTGAATATTACAACCAGGGCTGCTAAAAGAAAAAAAAATTCCTACCAAAAATGTTCTTGAAATGTACCAAACTCAACTATACCTCTAACCTTTATTACATAGTCTTTCAAGTTATATATCATATAATTGAGGGACGAAAAACCTCAGATTGTATTGGATTATAATAAGTACACAAGAAAACTTGATACGATAGATAAGGTTGTCTGATGTTATATTCGCAAAAAAAAGTATAGGGTCCGCCAAATAATTTTTTTTTTTTGAAAATGCTATAAAAAAACTTCTGAATATATTCTCAAATTTCTTTTTTTATTTGAAAGTACAATCCTTCCGGTTAATAATGGAAAATAATTTCATTCAAATGGCTGCCTCGGCTGGCCATGCAGTAGCCTACACGTTCGGTCGAATTTTTAAGCACATTATCGATTGTGTGCAGCTGTATTTCTTTTTTTTATATAAGACCAGCACCCAGGGGATGGCCCTTACTCATGCAGTGCATTGTGCTGGTACTAGGAAAATAGATTATTGGAAGGAGGACAGAGGGAGTAGTGTTTATGGACGTTAGATTTAAATTTACTCATGTCGTAAATTTCACCAATGGCTTCACGAATATTGTCCTTTAAAGCGTCAATTGTCTCTGGCTTGTTGGCGTAACACTTATCTTTGACAGCACTTTACAAATAATAGGCCAACGGTGTCAAATCGCTGCTCCGAGTTGGCCAAATCACATCAGCTCTGCGGCTAATAATGTCATTTTCAGAAACAGGGCGCAAAACATCGAATGTAGCTTCGGCTGTGTGGCACGTAGCGCTGTCCTGTTGAAATCAAATGTTGCTAATATCCTCCTTTTCAGTGTTTGTGAACAAAAATTCGTTCAACATGGCCCGATAACGATCGCCATTGACTGCAACGGCCACTCCTTGCTCATTTTCGAAGAAAAATGGCCCAATTATTCCTCTGGACCAAAATCCGCACCAAACAGTGACTCGTCTTGGGTGTATCGGCTTTTCAATGTATGCATGCTGGTGTTTTGTGCCCCAAATGAGACAATTTTGCTTGTTTACATACCCGCCAAGATCAAAATGAGCTTCATCTGAGAAGGTGATTTTTTTTGGCAAAATCGGCATCTTCTGTAAGTCGATCGCAGGCCCACTTAGCGAAGCGAAAACGCATTGGATGGTCAGTTGGCTTCAACACATGAACCAATTGGATTTTGTATGGCGTCATACCAAGGTCATTATGCAAAATTCGACTCAATGATGTCTCCGAAATGTTCATTTGTTGAGAACGACGGTGAATTGATGTTGATGGCGCTTCACGCACACTTTCTACCACACCTGAAATATTCTCGGGTGTACGCACTGTTTTTGGCCAGTTTCTTTCACTTTTTTCACAAGATAACAAACATACGGAGCTGTTGTTGCTTGTGTTCTTCCAAAATCCGTACATAATTTTCGCACACATTCTGCAACATTACCATGATTTTCAAAGTAATGTCGCAATATTTCCCAGCGTTGTTCAAGTGTATACACAACGATATTCGTACAGCGGAAGGATAAAACTAATTATCTGTCAAATCAGACATGAACTAAGTGTTACCATTCACGAAGTAAGCAATAGTTGAAAAACAAAACGTTAGATGGCGGACCCTTTATTTATCAATGGCCTTAAGTGGTATTTAGTATTTCTTATTATTAACATCAGGTAATAATGACTGGAATGAAAACAGTTGGTCACATATCGATAAATCATGCTTTTCCTATCATGTATCGGTTTATAAATCAGTTGAGTGATTTTTTATTTTTAAGTCATAATAGATATCAGGCAAATAATTACTGATGAATTTTCAGCTGATGAGTTTTCAGCTTACATGAGTATATTTTTGTAATAACGTATTTAAAACAATAAATTTTTCTTCTTGTTGTACTACCCTAAAAAGAATTCTTTTAATATATTCTCTAGTTTCTACAATCATTTATATAAATGTGCATATGTTAGCATATATTTTTTTTTTTTATAAATAAATGAAAAGAAAATATTTTAATTCCTTCTTCTTTTGCTGAACCGGAAGTGTAAAAAATATTATGCACATTTTTATACAAAGAAATTTAGAAGGTACAAATGTGTTTCTGAAGTTTTCTACTTTTTAAAGATTTTAACTTTTTACCAGTTACTTTACTAGCTACGAACTATATAAGAAAACGAAAAAAAAAAATACAAATAAAAAATATATTTGTAGCAATAATAGACTCATTCAGTAATTTTTTTTTTTACTTAAACAACGTTCTGAAATACCAAAGAATTACTTGGTAATAAAGAATCGGCCATCAAATCAATCAACCAATCATTATACTGACGAATTATGATGCAATAAATGTCCCTTATTAATCAAAATAATATTTATTTTTAGTATGGAAACAGTGCCTCTAATTTCACAAAATTCTCAAACACCTAAATAACAATTTTTATAAAAAAAACAATTTTCCATCAGAAAATTTTGTAAAAAAATGTATTTTATTTTTTTATAATTAGTAGGTATACATTAAAAATTATTTTATTCAAAGTTACTGATTGGAATCTAAATTAAAAAAAAAATGTTTTTTTTAAATGTTTTTTTTTTTCAATTAATTTTTTAATATAATAAAAATACTTTTTGTGGTTTATAGTGCTATGACTATATGAACATTTTTTAAAGTTAAATTTTAAACTGTTTTCAAGTCGATCTCAGGGATAAAAGTTTATTGGGATTTTTCACTTTTACGACTATGTTAATAAAGGGGTACTAACATGTATTTCTACAATAAAATCAAAGCGTAAATACAAGAATTCTTTCATAAATCATTCTTTAAATAACAAAAAAAAAAAAAAAAATGATGATGATGCTAAAGATAGCTTTGAGTTCCATTCAAGGTTGTTCTTAACAATTTTCTTTTGCTTGTTTGACATAAATGTTACAGAACTTTAAAGTTCTTTTAAGTTGTCAATGATTTAGTTGGACATAATCCTTTTAGAATATGGTAACTGTTTTAGATAACTACTAACACAACAATAATTTAATAACATCTCTTAAATTTAGTACATGCTCGATTTTTAGCTTCTTTTCTGCATAATTTAGTGTTTGTTTCAAAACGCATCGAAACTTTGATAATATTGTTACGAAAATTAAAATGCTAAAGACAAAATTCACCACATAAGAGCTTATTATGAGCTTTTAACTAAAAAAAGTAATGGGTTGTGTCAATGCTTAAAAACTTCTAATATTATCTGTACTAATTAAAGGTGCTGCCAATGCATTGATGGGTTACTTTTTGTTGTGGGGCACTTATCTCAGGATCATTTTCATCGTCAAATTCGTGAGTATCGATGTCTATACCACGTTTCTGATATTCCTCTAATAGACGTTTTTGTAATTCGGTTCTATTACTCATTTCTACTCCGTTTGATTTATTTATTTATTTTTTTTAATTATTTTATTTTTATATACGCAATTCCACTTCTGTCACCAAATGTTACGTTTTAACCTTTTTAAAACGTTAGAGTTCGTTTTTATTGCGTTGAAATAAAATCAAATACTATTTAATTTTGGTTGTTTTACAATCTGTCTCTTTCTTTATTAATTCCACTGTACTTTAATACACCAAATTCGCTTTTAAAACACTTTTTATTTGCGCCTTAAACAGACTTTACTTCTTGACAACCAATTCGAAACTAACTAACTCATTAGACACAAGTCGCCGCTTTTATAGTATTTCATCTTAGTTTAGAATATTCTAGTACGGACACGAATCTTCGATTTTTCTACGTTAATTCAAACTGGTCTAAAATAACAAAAAGTAACCGATCAATGCATTGCCAGCACTTTTAATTGGTACAGATAATTTTAGAAGTTTTTAAGCCTTGACACAAGCCAATACATTTTTTAGCTAAAAAGCTAACAATAAGCTCTGACGTGGTGAATTTTGTCCTAAGCATTTTCATTTTCATAACAATATGATATAAATTGGCTAAATGATACTTTTACATTTGAAATACATCCAGACTCTTCAAGGCATTCTTAAGCGTTTGTTTAAATTTCCTAAAAATCGATTGATTTTTTCATGAGTTGCTTTAACTCAGTCAATTTCCAACGAATCGTAAAAATCAAATATCTTTTTATTCGTAGCGAAGCGTACTTCTCTAATAAATTAGCGATTAGAAACAATTCTACACTTGAAAAATTTGAAAAAAATTGGATGAAATACAGATTAAACCAGTGGTCTTAAGTAAGGCGTATACCAATGAAATTCTATACTTGTTCTTTCCATATCTTGTTAACATATTAAAATCGGTTAATAATTGGCTAAGTTATTAGCTTATACGTGTTTGAAGGTATTAAAAACCGCTTTTTTGAGCTTAACTTAGATTTGTAGCTATTTTTAAAGATGAGAAAAGGCTAAACACTCAATTGGTAAATATGGGTAAAAAATTGGTAAATACCGAGGTATTTACCTGTCACTGTCAGTTTCACTCTGAAAATAATTAAAAGAAAATTGAGATGTTAAATTTGTAAGACCAGGTGCTTCATCAAAAGAATTAGCACAATTGATAATTTCATCCTCAGCTGGTACAATTTTTTGAGGGGTATCCTCCTCCTTATGTCTAAATTGCATAAATTCATATTAAGTGACATGAAACATACTTTTCCGACATTATCCTGAGCAAATTTGTCTCGTTTTTATGAGCTGATGAAACCTTGAGTACTGAATTGGCGTTCAATAAGTTGTTGTAAGAATTTTTTCGTTGTTTTTATAGATTCTGTAAAGCCTTAAATTATAATTTTTTCCCCGTTACACCTTTTGGGAGTACATGGCTTCCACAAAGCATCTCAATCTAATACGTTTTACTGCTGTTGACTTTGCCTCCTCCCATGTTAGGTTGTACGTGTCCAGGTGTTGTTTGGTCAACCCTGATTTATTGGGCCTTGAGGATTCCACTCGAGTGACGTTGTAATGATACTCTCTGTACTTTATTTTCCTTATCTGTTTCAGTATGAGTTCCTCTTTAGCCTTCCCATTCTGTGTTACTTATGGTATTAGGCCACAATATTCTGCATATGATTCTGATTCACTTGCTAATGAATACCTGGAGTTTCTGTGTGATGTTATTCGATACAAGCCAGCTTTCACTGCCATACAGCAGTACTGATTTAACACATGAGTTGAATATTCTGAGCTTAGTTCGTTTGGATATATGTGAGCTTCACCATACTGACTGCAGTTGTCCAAATGCCGCTCTCGCTTTATTGAGCCTGCTATCTACGTCTGTTTCTGCTCCACCGTTTGTAGTCATTGTACTTCCTAGATGGCAGAAGCTATCTAAATACTCGACTGGTTGACCCTGTAGCATGATGTTTTCCGTATTCGTATTGTTTATTCTCATGGCCTTGGGTCCTTGATGTTTATCTCAGGTTCAACACTACGAACCAATCTTTCTAAGTCCTCCAGTTTCGACTGCATATTGCAAATCTTAAGCAAGAGTAGACAAATGTCACTTGCATAGTCCAAGTCTTCGAGTTGGCGTGAGAGATTCCATGTTATCCCTCTTCTTTTCGAACAGACTTTGATCATTATGCCATCCAGCACGATGGTGAGTAGCTGAGATGATAGTGGGCATCCTTGTTTAACTCTAGCATTGACGTGGAATGGTTGAAAGTTCTGCATCCTCATACATCGCTCTGATTATTCGAATTATCTTCTGGGTTATTCCTCTTGTTCTTAGTGCTTTCTATATAGCCGTTCGCCTTATGGTATCAAACGCTTTTTTGAAATCGATGAACAGTAGATACAGGGGCTTACATCATTCTATGGACTGTCCAATGATTACTTGTAAAGTGTTATCCTGATCTACGCAGCTTCTATTTGGTCTAAAGTCAGCTTGCTCGTCTCGCAATATGTTGTATATTCTGCTCTGAAGCCTCCCTTGTATTATGACTGCAAGTATCTTATATATGGCGTTAAGTAGAGTAATTGCTCTCCAATTATAACAATCTTTCAAGTCGCCACTTTTTGGTAACTTTACCATGATGTCCTTCTTCCACGTAAGAGGCAGCTTCTCCTCCTCCCATACTGATGTGGTGTGAGGCAGTAGAAGTTCAGCTGTGGTTTGGATGTCAATCCGTAGAATTTCCGCTGGTAGTCCATCTTCGCCTGCCGCCTTATTATTTTTCAATTTATCAATCGCCTCTTTTATCTCATTCAGATTGGAAGAGTTGCATTGTATTCTTAAATTGTTTTACTAGTCCCTGTCTTCAACCGTTTCGCTCTCCTCAATAGTGTTTGTGACGTGACTAATTTCATTGAAATTTTCTCTTCATCTCTGTATTTGAGCGTCATTGTTCGTTATTAGTATACCATTTCGATCAACAACAGCTTGGTTCCTATTACACTTTTGATTAGAGAGATAATTTAATCGTCTGGTGTAGTTTTCTCATATTATTCTGGCCAGCTGCTTCTTCTGCTGCCGTTGCCAGTCGTTTTAGGAACTTTTTTCTGCCTCTTCTTGTAGTTTTCCTTTACTCGTTTCGCTAACTCCTGGTATTGCTGCCTCAAGGTATTGTTGCTATTCAGCTGCAGTTTCACTTCCTTTCTTCGAGAAACCAGATTCCAAGTATTATCCTTCCGCTGAACGAAAATGGTTGTGTATACGCTTTTTCGCTTCGCTAAGTTGGCTTGCGATCGACTTACAGAAGATGCCGATTTTGCCAAAAAAAATCATCTTTTCAGATGAAGCTCATTTTGATCGTGGCGGGTATGGAGACAAGCAAAATTGTCGCATTTGGGGCACAGAAAACCCGCACGCATACATTGATATGCTGACACACCCAAATCGAGTCACTGTTTGGTGCGGATTTTTGGTCCAGAGGCATAATTTGCCATTTTTCTTCGAAAGTGAGCAAGGAGTGGCCGTTACAGTCATCGGCCGTTCAGGCGATCGTTATCGGGCCATGTTTGTTCACAAAATTTGCAGAAGAGGATATTAGCAACATATGGTTTCAACAGGACGGCGCTACGTGCCACACAGCCCAGTTTAAAAAAAAATATTTGGCGGATCCTTTATCATTTAAATGATATGTTTCATGGTACAAGAATATCAGTCAGTCGCGCAAAACCAGTTGGTTTTTTTCTTTGTTTTGTTGTTCCGCTGAAATATCAGATTTGTTTGATTATAAACAACCACTTTGTGTTTTTAATACGTTTATTTACGTTCAGTTTTTATTTATTTGATTTAATTTTATAGTAATTTATAGTAATTTTTTATAGTAATTTTTTTTTTTTTTTTATTATAATTTTTATAGTAATTTCTTAGAAAAAAATATCGAAATGTTTTATTACTTTGGGAAAAAAGCAGTTGATTTTGTTGATTTTTAGCGTATACGTAAAACAATAAAATACCTGTTGTTTTTGTATGTTAAAGTTATGAGGCTACCTGATAAATTGTACCATAGTATGTTTCATTTATATCCTAGTCAATTTGGTTTGTAGTTGCATTTTTTCCATCATAGCGGCAAGCAGTGCATTGGTATCCGTATTACTTTTAGCTGAAAGGGTACTCACCTTAGGCTATTACTCATCATCAAATACGTGAGTATCAATGTTAATACCCCGCCTTTGAAAATCCACATACAATCGCTTTAGCAATTCGCTCTGGGTCCCAGTTGAAGGCAACTGCAATTTTGCCAAATCACGCCTAAGGCGATCCACATTAAGTTCTCTGAACCCTATTCTGTTATTTTATTTTAAAGGACTACAATCCCACTTCTGACATCAATTGTTACGTTTTACCTTTTTAAAAACGTGTTTTTATGAGTTCGTAGGTTGTAGTTAAAATAAAATAAATTTTGTATTTGCCCTTTAATTAAAAATCCTTTATTCAACACAGTTATGTGCACTTGCAACTACTTGTAATCCTTTTACAGGCAATAACCATATTTATTCTTAATTACTCTGTCTGTTTACAATCTTGTAAACAAAAATAATTACTCGACAGATCTTTCTACTTAAAGATCTTCCAACCCGATCGTAGTTATAACTTAGGTTCGATCACAACTTTTTCAACCAGAGGTTATCCACACTTAACTTTCTTTACTGAGTTAGCTCCAACTAAATTGGTTTTTTTACTTTACGATTCACTTCATGAGTTTACTCCTTATAAACTCTCTTCATACAAACTGCACTTGCTGGGTTTACTTTACTTAGACTCCACTCGCTGAGTATGCGACACATAAACTGATTGCTGTTCGCATCGATGTGCTTTTTATATGGCTGAGTAAACAATACATCGAAAGCTCTCGAACCTCTCGATATTTCAGGTAGATTTCATTTCTTTCTTTTAATTTATTCTTAGTTCTTTTGTAGCCATGCGTATGTGAACATCTACCGCTTTCAGCTCTTAGTATTTGTTGTTGCTTGTTTATTGTCTGTTATTTGTTTTTTTTTGCTGCTTAATTATTGTTGTTGCCGTGTTATTTTACTTACTTTGTCTCTGCTAATGGTTGTTGTTGTAGGTTTGGTTATTTGTAAACAGCACGTACAGTTGTTCTTGTAGCTTTGGTTTATTTATTTTAGCGATGTAATAAACGCTGTGGTGCCCAACCTTATTTTCGTAACAATATGTTTGTTATAAATGGGAAATAAATTCAATTTTTTCTATCCATTTTTTTTTTTTACCACCGGTCTGTGTTTATAAAGAAACTGCTAAGATGACTTTTGACCTCTCTCGTTGATATCAGTTGGGCCATATAGAGGCTTAAAGTTAAAAATGCTATAAAAAAGGAGTTAAAATTTTGCCATATTTATGATTTTTGTTGTGAAGTACAATTGTTTCGGTTAGAAATGAAACATTATTTAATTCATTAAGCTGCCTCGGCTGGCTTTAGAGTACCCCTTTCGATTGGATCAATTTTCAAGAACAATTTCGAGTATTTGGAGTCATATCTTCCCAATGGCTTTCATATGCCCAATTGTCTCCAGTTTGTCGGCATAACATTTGTCTTTAATGGCGCCTCACGACAATTAGTCCAACGGTGTGAAGTCGCAGCTTTTGGCGGCTTACTGTGATCATCATTTCAGCCAATTAAATGGTCCTGAAACATTTTACGCAAGTCAATTGTGGCATGAGATGTTTGGCAAGTGGCACCATCCTGTTGAAACCAAACATCTTTCACATAAATACCATGAAGAGCGGGCGCAAAAAAGGTTATCATGTTACGGCAGGTGTCTTTATTGAGCGTTAATGTTGCGTCGTCCTTAATTTTAAAGAAATAGAGCCAATGATGCCTCCGCTCCACAGGCCGAAGCAAACAGCCACTCGTAATGGTTGCATTGGCTTCTCTAAGACCACGTTCGGTATCCACCACGATGAAAAAGAGCTTCTTTGTTTTGGACATAAATTTCCAATAATTCCCCAACGTTGCTCAAGCGTAAATCGTTTTATTTTGTTCGGTGGAGACTATAAACAGAATTTTGTGAGAGCATAGAATGACATAAGTATTGCCAGATTCGAAATAACCGCAAATTCAAATTTGAGCCGACAGACGGTCCACCCGATATATGTATTAGTTCAACTATAACAGACTAAACGAACTTCGTACACAAGCAAAATTTTGCAAAGTTATGTTAGAATAGAATGATTTTACGAAAATAGTTTTGAGAAATATATCACAAGAAAAAGCAGACTGTTGCTATAGGAAAACTTGATCAGAAAACTTAATTCATCAATTAAAAATTAAATTAAAATTCAGAAAAAGAAATCGAACCAACAGCCCAGTTTTCATAGACTGCATAGAGTAAGTAGCCAGATGTACTATTTTCAATAGTATGCCTACTTTTACTCAGAGCCTGCATAACACCTAAAATTGTACGCTAACGTAGTTTTGTATTATTTTGTAAAACGTTTTTAAAGAGGTTTTTAGTCTAGAAAAACAGGAGCTTGAAACATCACGATTAAATAAACGACACTGTTTTATAGCCCATAAGACACTTTCTTTTTCGACTAATACACTCTGCTCGAATTTGACACTTTATTTTGTTTATAAACGGGGCACCAACAAAAAATCTAATTCGTATATACTGAATCAAGTGCTGCTAATTGTTTTCTTAAATTAGTTCTTGATTGCCAAATATACCGTTATATCGAAACGGAGGAGGTTCACAATATATATGCGCGTAACTCAAAAACGTTTTACTTTATTTATTAAACTCAAAAAACCGAAATTCCGCAAGTTAGTTTTAAGTACCACAAGTTTAAAACTTTTTTACGCAGTTGCTTTGGAAATACATACATATAGAGCCCTAATCGCCAAAAAGACGTAAGCGACAAAAACCAAATTTTACAGGAGAAATTTTTTTAATATCTTTTGTTTTAGTGTAGTACATATGACTTTTTGTTATTGCTGTAAAATTATAAAGGTACACTTTACAGCTATCCATTGGATAATCTTTTCAGTTCGTCTTATCGTGCGGGTATGCTTCCATCTTGCTGGAAGATTGCCAATGTAAAGCCAATCCCTAAAAAGTGTGAGGCTAGCAACGCGGAAACTACCGTCCAATAGCAGTTTGCTCAGCACTTTCCAAAGTTATTGGGAGTATGATTAAACATCACCTTGCGAAATATTTAGATTCCAACAATTTGCTGAGTGACCGCCAATATGGTTTCCGTAAGGTCGTTCTACTAGTGATCTGCTGGCGTTACTCTCTGAAGGGTGGAACAGGTCCATTTATGGATTTGGTGAGAGTAAGGTTGTGGCCCTGGATATTTCTAAGGCATTTGACAGAGTCTGGCACGAGGCTCTCATATCCAAACTTACTGCCTTGGTGTCGATAGTCACTTCTCTCGATTCATATCGAGTTTTCTCAGAAATGGCACTATAAGGGTGGTTACGAGTTCAGGATAAGTTCAGGCGTACCGCAAGGCTCTGTTCTTTACCCAACTCTATTTCTAGTATTTCTTAATGACTTTCTTTTTCTCACTTTTAATCATATCTACTCTTTTGCATATGACAGCAATATTTGTCATTCATATTCTTTTGAACGTAGGCCGACCCTTTGGAAGATTAGGGCGAAAAGGCGGAATATGAACGACACACTTACAAACGACCTGACGAAAATCTTTGAGTGGGGTCGAATGAACAGTGTCGACTTTAATGCGCGCAAGACCCAATGTTGCTTTCTGACACACAGACGTGTTGGTGTGTTGTTATTTGTATCTATGGGTAACGTAGATATTGAGGAATCAGATGCTCTTGATGTTCTGGGCATGAGAATTCATTGTGATGTTCGTTGGAACGAGCACATATTTCGAGCGTCGAAAGAAGCATTCAAGTGGCTCGGCTTCCTCACACCATCTGATCTCCTTAATATTTACAAGACCTATATCCGACCCAAATTGGAATACAACTCTCATGTATGGGCCGGTGCTTCAAAGTTTATTTTGGAGCTTCTCGACCGCGTAATGGAGAGGGCGAAGGTAGGGTAGCCAATTCTATCGTTTCATTAGAGCATCGTCGAAATATGGCGTGTGTTTCATTGTTCTATCGGTACTATGACGGAATGTGTTCTGACGAAGTTAAGGAACTAATTCCTAGTAATCATATATTTTTTACGTAGTACTCGTATTTCTCGTAGAGCTCAGCCCTTTGTAGTTGATTGTCCGGTGAATCGCACAATGAATTATAGGGGAATTCGTTTGTGGAACAATCTTCCTGCGAATATTTTTCCTGCCACTTACGACATGAGCAAATTTAAATCGAACGTCCACCGACACTACTCCATCTTTCCTCCTTGCCACAGCCTATTTTCCTAGTAGCAGCACAATGCACTGCATGAGTAAGGGTTATCGCCTGAGTGCTGGTCTTATTGAAAAAAGAAAAATAAATAAATAAAATTTTTTGTGCTGGTGGGAATGATCGAATGCTATCGATTATCTCAAAATTTTCCAAATTTCACGTTTGCAAGAATTCTACTCACAACATCCAAATCTGTATACTGTACAAATTTTAACGTATGCGGATTACTCTTTCATTTGAGAGCATTTCGTGATAGTGTAGTGACTAACATTATATCACCGAAAAGTTATTATTTTGAGTTTATACAAAAATGGATATAGAAATATAGCGTGTTTTTTATAGAGGTATAGAACTTTAAGTTGGCATTACTTTTTAAGACGGCGACCGATTTAACAGCTGCCAAGTGATTTATTCTTAATTTGGATTGGCAATTCATCACGAATAGACTCATGCCCGAACAACACTTGCAAGTAGTGCAATTTTATTTCGAAAATAAGGGTTCTGTGCGGAAAACGTATCGCACACTACGTCCATTTTATCGTCGACAAAATCGTCCATCAGAGCAGTTAATTCGATTAACCATGGAACGTTTTCACACCACGTTTACTCTTATTGACAACTCGCATCCCCAGAGACGCTGTACGGCGCTTACGGAAGAAGCTATTGCTGCTGTAGAGCGTGGCATTGAGGAAGACCCGAAAGAGTCCATCCGCCATCGAGCACAGGAATTGGACTGTGTCCATCCACTTTATGGAAGATTTTGTGGAAGGATTCAACAAGACTGCGCAACATGTCACATAGCTCGTGCCACAATAGATTTATTGAAAGACACGTTTGATGACCGCCTAATTTCACGTTTTGAACCTGTGAATTGGCCTCCAAGATCTTGTGATTTAACACCGCTAGACTACTTTCTGTGGGGCTGTGTAAAGTCATTGGGCTATACGGTTAAGTCACAAACTCTTGACCATTTGGAAGACAACATTCGCCGTGTTATTGCCGATATACAACAAATATTGGAAAAAGTCATCGAAAATTGGAAGTCCAGATTGAACTACATCCGCGCCAACCGTGGCGGTCATATGCCAGGAATCATATTTAGAATGTAATGCCACAAGATTATCTTTCGGATAAATAAAATTCTTGTCAATCGAATAATCCATCGTTGTTTTATTGCAACATAAAGTTCTATACCTCTATAAAAAACACCCCTTATATCGTATGTTTTCGTAAAACGGTATTATTTGTTTTTTACCTATGTATTCGGATTTTCAAATTCACTTTCTCAAGCAGTTTTTCATCTTCACTGAAAATTTTAAAATTTTGAGTTAATACCCTCTTGTTGATCAAGTGTGATGTGTTTTTAATAAGTGCGTACGTACGTATGAGTGATATTTTTGCTTCAGTAATAAAATACGAGTATGAGTGATATTTCATTACTGAAGCAAAAATATCACTCATACGCATGTACTCGTACGTGCTTATTATTTCTATGTTGAACTAATTCTTATATTATCTCATAATTTAAAATTTGATAATCCAGATTAGAATAGGTAATCAATCATACGGATTAACAAATATTTAACGTAGTTTGTTAGTAGATATTCGATTATAAAATATTTGTAAAAACAACAGGCTTAAAATAATTTTTTTATTTAAAGAATTTAATCATAACGGTTTGTAAAAATTAAAATTTTTTTGTTTGTTTTTTATTATATTATAGATGCTTCCAATTACTTTGACACCCAGGGACCCAACTTTTCCCATGAACCGCCAAGCCGTATAGAATTTACAAACACTGCCGGCAACATTGCTGATTGTATAGCACATGGTAATCCTCCGCCTAATGTTGAGTGGTTAGACAAGGAGAATAATCCAATCACATCCATATCGAAGGTAAGTGGAAAAGGTCAATGCATGTGCAGCATACCACGTACTTGTTAACAATATAATTAATTTTGTTTAGTCTGTAGTATTAACGCCGATTATTGCATTAAAAAAAGTACGCATTAGACTCCAAAAACGTATTTAAAGTGTGTAACATCGCAAAAATCTTTATTTGAAACAAATTGCGCATCTGTTTTAGTGGATTTGGATTAAATCTAATATTCCCCCTTCTAAAAATCTTCCCCTTCTTAAAAATTTTCTCAAACTTTTTCAGTTAAACGTTTTGTTTTTTTGGGTTTTTCTCCGTCACTCCCCTAGGGAGTATATTGGCTTTCCACAAAGCATCTATTGCTTGGTTTTAGTTTCTTTAATCAATTTGATCTTTTAAGCTAAGCAGATGATTAATCTACTGTAGCTATGATTATATGATTTTGCGTAGTGGTGAATATCCTTGCTAATTGGTGCTGATCTTTACTTTAGCATTGTAATTTTTTTCCCAGTAGGTTTAGGTTGAAGCCTCTTTATTAAACACTCGAAACCACAATTACATTTTTTCTTTGTCATGTCCTCTGCTGGGGCTCGAAACTGGGTCGCTTGTGCTCTCATGCGTGCGCTCTAACCACTAAACCAAGCCACCCCCTTTCATTGAGGCTATGATGCACTACAATTATATTTTGCTTAGCGCGTCCCTTTCGATCTTTTTTCGATTACTTTTCAAGAACTTCAGGTTTTTATGTTTATAATGACATGAGAAATTTAACACAACTTAAGGATTTAACACAACTTAAGGATTTAACGTACCATCAAATACAATAAAGCAGACACCATGTTTATCTTATTAATGTATAGAAATAAGCTAAGACACGCACTGTCTTAAAGGCTTCCAGACGACTTCAGTGTCCGCCATGCTGAAGTCTTTGCTGTCCTTAAGACAGCTGAGTTAATTCGTAACTCTGTCACTGTTGGAGAAAGTGTGGTCATCTATGTTGTAGTCAGTCTGCTATCAGGCGCTGACTGGGCGATGCATCAGATCGAGGTTGATTTCATTATGCGGAAGGATCCTCACACTACTCCTGGAGGGGGTTGGCAAAAACCCGACCTTAAAAAAAACCCAACTCACCGGGTTTTATTGGGTTTTATTGGGCTTTATAACTGCTTCCAAATTTCGTTCAAGTGGACAATATTTTCCGTTTGCTAACCAATAACGTTGTTTTACTTTTATAGGATTAAATTATTCTTTTCCATGACAACGCCTGTCCTCACGTTGCAAAACTTTCAAAACAATTATTAGAAACCATCAAATACCGCTTCCGCCGTATTTTCTGAACATGGCTCCATACGGCCTTTCTCTGTACGGTGTTGCGCTATACCGACCTGTTTGTATTATGGAACACATTCGCTTTACGGTGCAGTTTATCTCATTCTATGACTAAAAATTCGTGGATTCACTGTTTTTTAACAAAAAGTGTCAGGAAAGCAAATGCAAAACATATTCATTTCATTTTACGGCCTACATTTTCAGAAACTATTTAGGCCGTATAAAGAGGTATGAGTTTCTCTGCAAGCATGTTTCCAATTCACTTCTTTTAAAGAAATTTAAAATCGGCTTTAAAGTTGCAGCGCCTTGAAAGACGAGAAGTTTTTCTCAGACATAATTTGGAAATTGACTCAGAGACGAGGAAAAGTTGCAAGGAGTGACTTGATAAGTTATTATTTTGACAAATTTGCTAATTTGTTTTCTTTTTTGAGCTAAAATAGTTGATCGCATTAATTCGAAGTCGCAATACGTAAATTATACTTATAATTGTTATAAATAAACTTCGAAAGCCTTTATATTAAAAAGCCCACCCGAGTTTTTTTAAATATTATACCCAATTTAACCCACCCAGTGGCTTGCCAACCCTGTTCCTGGATGTGTGCAGTGTCAAGCTTTGCTAGATACCTAGATACTGCGGCATATTTGGAAGCGAGATTACTGATGAGCTGACAACGAGCTCGGACGCGGTGAGGTGTGTTGATCGGGCAGATGTATCTGTGTTTGTATCCATGGCAGCGTTCTGATTCGCTAGTATAGAAAGTATGGATTCCACCGAGAAAACGGGCGATGGCCTTTAAGGCAGTTCAAATGAACAAATCATTTCCAGTTATGCTCCTGCACATAGGTCGCCACATTTGCCAACAGCAGCACGCAGGAACTGTTGCCACAGTTCACATCCTTGATGCCACACGATGCCAGGCATTAACAACTCTTTCTTTAGCTGAGCCTGCTGGGTAGCAGGACTCAGATTCAGAAGAGACAAAGGATTTTCTTCATCCATAACCACTCCGTTATCCATATTTTCTGTTTTGTTGTTATTATTTTTGTTGAAATTATTCATTTTGAACCCACGAGGAAGCCGTAAGGGGCTGGACTATCCACGCAGTGACGGCGTACGTGGACTAGGCAAACTACTTACAACCTGTCCGTGCATTAGCACCGGAGTGGAGCCGTTAGCGAGCAGTTACCTTTAAACACTTAACTGGCTACCACAACTTTGACCCAGAAAGTGTCAGACAGCCCTAAGTATGTCAGCCTTTATAGTCCCAGCAATTAGGCAACCGACGGAGCCTGGCCTAAGTGGGCTCTCACCGACGGAAGGATTAATTGAAGGAACTACAGCTGACACTAGAGCTACCACATCACGTCAATTTGTCTATCCAAGCGGAAGTTTCACAACGTAAAATTCATAACTTGTCGATGCCGCTGTTGAAAATAATTGGACCCAAGACCCCTTCGCTGGTAGGCGGTTTGACACCGTACCACAGCGGCATTGTTATTCTTCCTTTTTCTAGTGATCGAACTGCTTCTGTGGATATTTGATTGTAATATTTTGTAGATAATTATGATTACAGCCCGTTATTCTTATTTTTTTTATTTTATCAAAGGTACGACATATCCTAGCAAATGGATCCTTATATTTTCCTCCATTTGAAGCTGATGAATTTCGACAAGATGTTCACTGGTCAGTATATAGATGCGCAGCCACAAATGCTGTTGGCTCTATTGTTTCTCGAGATGTGATAGTAAAAGCAGGTATAAATTAGCAACAATAAGAGAATTCAGTTCTAATAACTTCAAGAAATAAATATTTTCTTAAAAATTTCATTTTCTATTAAATTAGTCGTTAATCAACGCTATGAACCAGAAGTACAAAACCCTGGAGGCTTTATTGGCAGTAATGTCTTAATCAAATGTAATATACCATCTTTTGTGAAAGAGTACGTAACGGTGACATCGTGGTTACAGGAACCCAATTTTAATATCTATCCATCATTGGAAGGAGGTAAGAAACCAATTTTATTTTAATGCTACAATAGGGTCCTATTCGGTGCAATAAATGGAATTCGCTTCAGTGCCTTTAGTAATATTTAATTCTCTATTTTTCTTTCATTGTTCCTTTCTACTTACAAAAAATTCGTCAATAAAAATAAAATTTAAAAAAAAAATTACAAAAAGATGGCAAAAATCACATGCTACCCACCGGAGAACTTCTGGTGTACAACATTACACGCACGGATGCCCTCAAAATTTATCGCTGTCGTACACATCACAAACTGACGCAAGATTCAGTCGTGAGCAGTAATGTGGGTAAAATTCAATTGACCGGTAAGAGTTTAAACATTTAGAGTTACGGGTCCTTTTGCCTTGTCCTTAATATTCGTTGGAGCCTAAGACCACTACACGTCAACCTAAATTTAATTATTTTTTGATTTTTCTTTTCTCCGATTCTTTTTCATATTCACTCTTTCTGCCATTTTCTGCTTTTCTGGTTTCATCTTCTTGTTTAATTTTAATTCCACAAAAAAGAAATGCGAGAATTGGTGCCACCAATAATGAATGAAAAAGTCGTCAGCATTACAGCCAGAGTGAGCGATCCAGTGGTGGTGCCATGTGTGGCGTATGCAAATCCCAAGCCTGTATATCGGTAAGTACATGCACTGTGCTCATATTGCTCATGAATTTTCCAGAGTTTTTAGTTCGTACTTTTGTTTGAACATATTTCACATTTATGTTGTTGCTGTTGTTGTTTTTTATTCTTCCAATCCTTTTCGCTCTTGGTGAAATTTATTAGTAAAACGACAAAGTTTTTATGTGTGTGAGTCTGAATGAAAATAAAAAATGTGTCGAACAATAAGCAACAGCAACAACAACAAAAAGGAGTCTATGAAAAGATATGAAATATAAATTTTTTTATCTTCAAGTATGCAAATATGCAGCAGGCAGGATAGAATGCAAAAGCAATTAAAATGCCAAGGATTGGAATTAAGTATTGAAGAAAAAAAATTAAATTTTTATTTTCCTTTTTGGGAGTGGCCACTCAATTTTTTTATGGTCTTAGTAGAATCAAATTTTTGATGAACAGTTTTTCCTATTGTCTTTAAAATTCTGTTTTAACATTTAATTTCATATGATTATATAGACAAAAGAAGAGATGTGCTTTTTACATATTCCTGTAACGTCCCAAGAGAGTTAAAGGGATTTTCTTTTACTTATAAGCTGTACCAGATTCTATTTTTAGTCTCACTGAAAGGTACCTACAGTTGAACACCAGCTCCGAACGGTAAATGCATTAATTTGAGTAGATTTTCATAGCGTAAATACTAATAACCAGTCGCTGGTATTGTTATATGATGATACCGACTCCTGCACAATGCAATTAGCCTTGGCGACCAGTAGAAGACCACATCATCCCCCACAGCAGCCAAGTCGCGAAAACGCTCAGCAGCTCTGAGAACAGCGAAGATCTCATCCCGAAAACCACTGCACTCATCCGGGAGTCTAAAGGACAATTTAATGTCACTGTCCGCCATGTAGACTTCCACGCCAGTGCCCTCCTCGGTCTTAGATCCATCTGTAAAGATCGCGTGGCCGTCGAAAAGTCCATCAACCACACGCCAAGAATCTCTAACCGGAAAAACTGCCGCAGGGCATATGCCGAAGTCGCATTCACTGACCTTTTAGTCCATTGAAATGCGCACCCCAGTCAAGTCCCCCCAAAATGGCAGAGTGTCCATAACCCAGAGTTTTGGCCAGGCCATCTTCAAAACTCCTCAAGAAACTCCTAGCAGCCCTTTCCTTCACCAAAATCTCAAGGAAGGTCAGGTCCAGGATAATGTCCAGCGCTGCCTGGGGAGTACTTATAAAGGCACCAGATATGCCCAAAGCAACACACATATGTACCTTATTTAGAAGCCTCCTCTGACTGGCATTTTCCAAGGTTGTCCACCATACGATACAGCCATATGTGAGAACAGGTATGACTATGGAGTCATAGATCCACTTCACCATTGCAGGGCGAAGACCCTATCTCCTACCAATGACACTTCTAACCGTATGGTAGGCGTTAAAGCCCTTATTCATTCTCAGAAGGGTATTCTCCCTCAAACTAAGTTTCCTATACAAGAAAACTCTTAAGAACTTGGCCCGCTAAGACAGTCTCAGCTTAAGCCCATGCAATTTATATTTCCTAGAAAAGAGAACTTAACTTGGTTTTCGAGGGATTGATGCTAAGACCACTGGCGGATGCCCAGGAAGATAGCTTGCTAAGCGCCATCTGCATGATATCACCGACAGTCGGGAGGAACCTTCCCGATACAAGAATCATCAGATCATCCGCGTAGCAAAACGCCTTCCTGCCTTCCTTATCAAACTTTCTTAGGCTCCATTCACAACAAGATTCCAGAGTATCGGCGAAAGAACACCTCCTTGAGGATTATCACGAGAAAATAGTCTTTCGAGGCGTTCCTCACTAATGGCCATACGGGCAATCCTACACCTGACTACGTTGATTATCCACTCCACAAGGAAAACAACCAGTGCCTCCCTAATCACCCCAGCAGTCATAAAAAATAAGGGATCCTAAACTAAATACCAGTTTTCTATTTCCTTATTCATATTCCAAAATAAGTTACAGAGTACATACTTTTTGGCGCTAATTTTATGTATTATTTGGTTTTTTTTCGTTATTTGAAAATATTCTGGAAATATTTTTTGTTATATTTGTTTCGTAAAATCAGACTGACATTTTAGAAAATAAAAATCAATCATTTTATTGGGTCCGCCAAATTATTTATTTATTTTTTTTGAAAATGTTATAAATGAAAACTACAGAATATTTTATCAAATTTCCTTTTTTATTTGAAAGTACAATCCTTCCGGTTAATAATGGAAAATAACTTCATTCAAATGGCTGCCTCGGCTGGCCATGCAGTAACCTACACGATCGGTCCAATTTTTAAGCACATTATCGACTGTGTGCAGCTGTATTTCACTAATGGCTTCACGAATATTGTCCTTTAAAGTGTCAATTGTCTCCGGATTGTTGGCGTAACACTTATCTTTGACGGCACCCCACAAATAATAGTCCAACGGTGTCAAATCGCAGCTCCGAGGTGGCCAAACGACATCAGCTCTGTGACTGATAATGCGATCTTCAAAAACAGGGTGCAAAACATCGAATGTAGCTTCGGCTGTGTGGCACGTAGCGACGTTCTATTGAAACCAAATGTTGCTAATATCCTCCTCTTCAATTTTTGTGAACAAAAATTCGTTCAACATGGCCAGATAATGATCGCCATTGACTGTAAAGGCCACTCCTTGCTAATTTTCGATGAAAAATTTCCCAATTATGCCTCTGGACCAAAATCCACACTAAACAGTGACTCGCCTTGAGTGTATCGGCTTTTCAATGTATGCGTGCGGGTTTTCTGTGCCCTAAATTCGACAATTTTGCTTGTTTACATACCCGCCAAGATCAATATGAGCTCCGCCTGAAAAGATGATTTTTTTTTTTGCAAAATCGGCGTCTTCTGTAAGTCGATCGCAGGCCCAGATTCCCAGCGTTGTTCAAGCGTATACACAACCATATTCGTTCAGCGGAAGGATAAAACTAATTATCTCTCAAATCAGACATGAGCGAAGTGTTACTTACCATTCACGAAATAAGCACTAGTTGAAAAAACACGTTAGATGGCGGACCCTTTATTTCAAATAACCTTACAAAATTGATAAAAAATTTGAAGACGTAAGTGAGTACTAATTTTTTGAAGTGACTGTAGCTCAACATTTAAAACTCAAGGAAGTACAAAAAATTTCAAAGATATTAACAAACAGATGCCTTCATACAAACATTATTAATATAAAGTTTCTACATATAACATCTATTTAGCGTACACCCACATACCATACATACATACATACACAAATATGTATGTACACATATCTATATGGATGTAGGCATTTCTTTATATGACTTCGTATGAACCTCTAAATATGGTATATTATTACTCACCCACTGGTATATGGGCATCGTTTTCTCTCATTAAATGCGATGCTTGTCACACAGTTTAAAGTTGAAATTTGTTGAGAATAATTATGTGGAACGATAGCTCCTTGAAAAATAAGCACAAGCAATTTCATACAGAGGCCATAGATATTGTAATATCTTAGATGAATATATGTATATACGTATGTATAAACGTACGCATGTATTTATATAGGTATTAAAGAGCTACACAATCATGCTAGATTTTTGCGAATAAATATCATACGAACTGCACACTAGTGCTATGTCAAGTCGCGCAAAGAACCATTGGACTTAGACACGTATTTAACTCACATGAGTACAATGATGATTCCGCTGTGATGCTGGCCACACGTCTGTGTTCAGACCCGAAAAAAACAAATGAGACTCATGCACAGAGGAAGATAACCTGCTCATCTCACCTTGCACGAGCACTAGCTATACTGTGATATAATAGCCACAAAAGTGCTTCGCTGATCGATTTCGATCGTATATGGGTCAGATTTGTCTCGATGTAAAGCAAGTAGGTTCATGCTCCCACCGTCGCTGAGCCGTGCTAACAAGTGTTTCATAATCACTAGTCTGCAACAGGAAAGTGGCATCTCGAGCAGGCAGTCGCATGTCTCATCGTAAAGAAGAAGGTAGTCACCACTAGCCAATCCATTTGTCAAGCAATATCCCTGGGTATCAGGGTCACAATTCATCTAGATAACCTTCATTTCCGAATATCTTCCATCCAGTTTAAAGATGCCCGGCATACACATATTAACAGCGATGCGGTTTACACGGCACCGCTGAAAAAGATCATTTGCTGATTAACGTAAGACCGAGTCTATGATAAGTTAAACGCACAGCAATCTGGTAATCGGCTTCTTGGTGACAATTTGTTAATGGACTGCAACAATCTCACCTACCTTGTCAAGCAATATCCCTGGGTATCAGGGTCACAATTCATCTAGATAACCTTCATTTCCGAATATCTTTCCATCCAGTTTAAAGATGCCCGGCATACACATATTAACAGCGATGCGGTTTACACGGCACCGCTGAAAAAGATCATTTGCTGATTAACGTAAGACCGAGTCTATGATAAGTTAAACGCACAGCAATCTGGTAATCGGCTTCTTGGTGACAATTTGTTAATGGACTGCAACAATCTCACCTACCTTGGCAGTCAAATAACGTCAGACGGTGTCAAAAAGTGATATCAATGACAAGGCGTTTGAAAAGCTACGCAGAATATGTGGATCTTTTTTGTCCATAAAAGATTCCAACAAATTACGGAAACTCCAAATGTAGTTGCCAACAACTAGAAAATTGAAATCGTTAATAAGACTAAGAACGTAGGACTTATAGTCAATAGTACATTAAGCTGGTCGGATCACGTTTGGCCGCTGTGAACCCTATGGCCTACACAATATTGCACGACTTTTAGGCGAAAACCTATCTGATTCCAATCTTAACCTATGGCTGTGAAATTTTCGCAAATTGCGATGCAAAAAGCAAGCTAAGACTTAACGTCACATTCAATAACATAACAAGATATGTTTTTAGGCTTAAGTCCTATGGGAATCGCCATCATATAAGCTTCTATACTAAGAAAATTTTCGGCGCCCAGTTTGCTGACTTAATGAAGATAAGAGCTTTGATATTCCTGTATAAAGTAGTAACTTCCGGTCAACCTGAGGATCTGAATAATCGACTTAGTGTCAGTCGTTTCGGTAGAAAAAAAAGCGATAATACCACGTAGAAGTATAACATTGATTTCAAATTGGCAATTTTTCGTATCCGCGATACCAATGTGCACATGTTTAAATAACTAATTGTATGCTTCTACTACTTAAGAACCTAAGTTTTGCTGTAGAAGGTTCCAAAATAAAATAAATAAATAAATAAAAATAAATAAATAAAATTACCCAGGATTGTAGTTCGTCGATAGCCCAGGTTGGGACACGAGTTGACTGCATTTGGCCTTAATGCCACTAGTACTTAACTATGCTTCAATAAATGCGAATAATAAGCCGGTAAAGTATAGCAAATAAGATCTTGGTTACACTGGAGCATAGTTCGTAGTAATCAGAACAGCAGCCTACCTGCGCAACCTATCTAACTACAACAATGACATTGATATTTGCACCCCGTCCACCAAACTTGAGCACCGTGCCAAGAGCTTTGTTTAATATGGATAAATAGAGATAAAGGTCATGAGAAGGAGTAGATCTCAATTTTTATTGTACAGCGTTGACTTCAGTAATCTGTAGAAAATAAAGTTTGAGACGAACGAATTTTCGCAAATATAGGGTGTTTTTTAAAGGTTCATAATGTTGAGTTGGCACCAGTGTTTTATTTAACAACCGGTTTAACAGCTGATAGCTGGTTTTCGTAAAATTGCAAAATTGTCTTCTCCGATAAAGTTCATTTTGGTAAAGTGGATACGCAATTAAGCAGAACTGTAGCGTTTGGAATAAGGATTATCTTCAAGCCTTTTTCGGAACTCATGCACAGAAAATTACTTTTTGGTACATTTTATGGACTGTCGGAATCGTAGGTCCATAGTACCTTGATAATATGGGGACTTCTCTCAGTCAATGAGCTGCACCCGATTCTATTCTTAAATTCATTGAAAGAGACCTACAGTTTAACGCCGGCTCCGTATGGCAAATGCATTAAGAGAAGTTTTCAATAGTATTTATACTCATAACCAGTTACCAGCTACTGTTATAATCCGACCCAATGTCAAAAAACTTTTTTCTTTTTTTTTAAAGATGCTATGGTCTGGTACTGAACCGAAAACCATCTGGTTGGTAGGCGGGTGTTTTTCCTACCATACCACAGCGGCACACACTACCTTGATAATAGAGTTTCCGTAATAACCCCGGTTTAGCGGGCACACGTTACCTTGATAATAGAGTTTCCGTTATAACCCCCGCTTAGCGGTGCGATCGTTTCGATTAGAGTTTATTTTTTAGTTAAGCTGGTACATCTGTTGTTGATATTCTCGCTAAATCTTAGCGTCATAGCTTGATATTTACAAAAGCTACGTAGCCGTATATCTCTCTGTGTGTTCGCGACTTACTACAATTTTTGGAAATGGATTTAAATTTGCAACAACGAATTTGTATTAAATTTTATGTAAAAAGCGCATATAATTGTGTGCGAACGCTGAAAATGTTGAAAGATATTTCAACAGCGATTCTCTAAAGAACGCGGTAACTTAACAGTGGTACGAGCGGTTCAAAAGTGGTCTTGAGTCAATCGAAGATGATCAACCCAGTGGCAGAACATCGACATCGATATCCAACGCAAACATTGATAAAGTAAAAGAAAAGTTGGTCAGTAACCTTAAATTTCCCATCAGAGAGAAATTGGAGTACTTGAACGTTGCCTATGGATAAGTCCAAAATATTTGGATTAATAATTTGGGCTTAAGTCAGGTAGCAGCATAGTTTATACAAAAAGACCTCAATTTCATGTAAAAAAGAGACCGCGTTAAGGTAGCAAAAGACATGACATTCACCAAAACATAAATACTGGAGAGAGGCGTGAGTTTATGAATACGATACGCAACCCAGATATCAAGCACGAAAATGGCGTTCATCAAATGAGTTGAACCAAAAAAAAAAAAAACCCGTCCGTTTCAGTCAAAAAAGAAAACAATGCTAAAGTTGAAGTACGTCATGAATTTTTGCCAGAAGGCTAGACGGTAAACAAAGATTATTATTTGGAAGTTGTGAAACGTTTGCCTAAAGCAATTCGCCGAAAGAGACCAGAGTTATGAGCAGAAAAATCGTGGAGTTTGCACCATGATAACGCAATGTCGCACAGTGCCATCATTGTTCGAAATTTTTGAAAGAAAAATGCAACAAATACCATTCAACAGCCACCAAATGCTTTCTGCTCAATTGAGTTAAAAAACTATTACGGAGAATGCGTTTCAGCAGCCGAGAGGAAATAATTGAAAAATCGCAGGAAATACTCATGTACATACCGAAAACCGGGTATGTAAACAACCAAAATTGTCGCATTTGGGGCACAGAAAACCCGCAGGCATACATTGAAAAGCCAATACACCCAAGACGAGTCACTATTTGGTGCGGATTTTGGTCCAGAGGCATAATTGGGCCATTTTTCTTCGAAAATGAGCAAGAAGTGGCCGTTACAGACAATGGTGATCGTTATTGGGCCATGTTGAACGAATTTTTGTTCACAGAAATTGAAGAGGAGGATAAAAGCAACATTTGGTTTCAACAGGACTACGTGCCACACAGCCCAAGCTACACTCGAAGTTTTGCACCCTGTTTTTGAAGATCGCATTATTAGCCGCAGAGCTGATGTCGTTTGGCCACCTCGGAGCTGCGATTTGACACCGTTGGCCTATTATTTGTGGGGTGCCGTCAAAGATAAGTGTTACGCTAACAAGCCAATGACAATTGACGCTTTAAAGGAATATATTCGTGAAGCCATTGGTGAAATAGAGCTCCACACAATCGATAATGTGCTTAAAAATTGGACCGATCTTGTAGGCTACTGCATGGCCAGCCGAGACAGCCATTTGAATGAAATTATTTTCCATTATTAACCGGAAGGATTGTAATTTCAAATAAAAAAAGAAATTTGAGAAAATATTCAATATTTTTTTTTTTCTATAGCATTTTCGAAAAAAAAAATAATTTAGCGGACCCTTTATATCAACTAAAAAAAAAACTCAAATTGGAACGAAGGGACCGCCAGACGGGGGCTATCTGAATAAAGCTAGTACTTATATCTTGGTGCACGATGTAGGACTTCATTAGACATCTTTTTGACATCTTAACTAGCTGGCATTATTATTGATGACATGTGGTTACAACAGGATGGAGCCGTATGCCACACAGCTTAATTTCACGTAATGGTGCAATTAATTGGCCACCAAGATCTTATAATCTAAACATATTGGATTCTTTTCTTTGGGTTTGTTTAAAGTCACTTGTTTACGCCGATTAACCAGAGACAATTGAATACCTGGATATCAACAATCGAAGAGTTATTGGCAAAATACGGCCACATATGCAACTGGCCATACTATATTTAAACATTTATATCGTAAATAATATAGTTTTTATAAAAAGAATATTTCTTTTCTTTTTCACGACTTAAACTTTTATAACTGTAAAAAAAAAATCCAATATCAGGTTTCGGTGTAGTGTAAATGGGCTATAACCCAAATTTAAAACAGAAGATAGCAAAAAAGCGAACCATAAAAATAACACAAATGCATTCACGTATGTGAATATACATATACATACCTATACATATACATATATAAATACATATACATATATAGATATACACACCAACATATTCATACAAATTGGTATATGTATACAAAGTAATCCATACATTTAAACCTTCGTAAGAGCAACTGAAAGGGGAGAAAACAAAATGTTAAAATAAGCGGGTAGAAAAATTAAGATAAAACGAAAACTTAAACAAAATCCCATCGTCAAAACAATACTGAATAAATAGTTGTGGAATATCGGAAAAAATAAAAACAACAACAAATCCTTACATTTCGTCATGTAAAACTCTTTAAACGGACACACAAATCCGTATTATATTTGTATAACCGTTTTATTTTTAAGACAAATTCTTTTTGGCAATAAGGCAGCCTTAAGGGTCTCTCCTTTCATTCGAGTATGTATGAAAAGGGATTTCTAAAAGAAGTCGAATGAGATGCTTAAAGAGTATGGCACTCAATCTATTGTTATTTTAAGTTACAAATTTTGCAATGCTGTTAAGAGGTCTTAAAGTGGATTGTGCCAAAAAGTCGCTGGTATTCGTAAGCATGTTGTCTTATTTTTGAACAAAGAGGAGTTTTTTTTTGTCGAATCACTTGAAACTATAGCAGACTACATTGCAAATAAAGTGTTTTCTACTTTTTCATTGTTCACTTAAAATAAATTTTTCAGTTGTATAAGCGCTACACCTTGTGAGTTATATCGGGTCCGCCATCTAACGTTTTTTTTTTCAACTAGTGCTTATTTCGTGAATGGTAACACTTAGCTCATGTCTGATTTGACAGATAATTAGTTTTATCCTTCCGCTGAAGGAATATGGTTGTGTGTACGCTTGAACAACGCTGGGAACTATTGCGACATTAGTTTGAAAATCATGGTAATGTTGCAGAATGTGTGCGAGAATTGCGTACGGATTTTGGAAGAAGAGAAGCACCGTAAGCTCCGTATATTCATTATCTTGTGAAAAAAGTGAAAGAAACTGGCATCCTCATCGATAAACCAAAGCGCGAAAAGCCAAAAACGATGCGTACACCCGATAATATTGCAGGTGTGGCAGAAAGTGTGCTTGAAGCGCCATCAACATCAATTCACCGACGTTCTCAACAATTGAACATGTCGGAGACATCATTGAGACGAACTTTGCATAAAGACCTTGGTATGATGCCATACAAAGTCCAATTGGTTCAGAAGCCAACTGACCATGTAATGCGTTTTCGCTTCGGTAAGTGGGCCTGCGATCGACTTACAGAAGATGCCGATTTTGCCAAAAAAAAAATCATCTTTTCAGATGAAGCTCATTTTGATCCTGGCGGGTATGTAAACAAGCAAAATTGTCGCATTTAGGGCACAGAAAACCCGCACGCATATATTGAAAAGCCGATACACCCAAGACGAGTCACTGTTTGGTGCGGATTTTGGTCCAGAGGCATAATTGGGCCATTTTTCTTCGAAAATGAACAGGGAGTGGCCGTTGCAGTCAATGGCGATCGTTATCGAGCCATGTTGAACGAATTTTTGTTCACAAAAATTGAAGAGGAGGATATAGGCAACATTTGGTTTCAACAGGACGGCGCTACGTGCCACACAGCCGAAGCTACACTCGATGTTTTGCGCCCTGTTTTTGAAGATCGCATTATCAGCCGCTGAGCTGATATCGTTTGGCCACCTCGGAGCTGCGATTTGACACCATTGGACTATTATTTGTGGGGTGCCGTCAAAGATATGTGTTACGCCAACAAGCCAGAGACAATTGACGCTTTAAAGGACAATATTCGTGAAGCCACCGGTGAAATACAGCTGCATACAATCGATAATGTGCTTAAAACTTGGACCGATCGTTTAGGCTACCGTATGGCCAGCTGAGGCAGCCATTTGGATGAAATTATTTTCCGTTATTAACCGGTAGAATTATACTTTCAAATAAGAAAAGAAATTTGAGAAAATATTCAATAGTTTTTATTTATAGCATATTCAAAAAAAAGAGATATTTACTTGGCGGACCCTTTAGTATATATCTTAATGAAGTGAGATGTTACTTTTGCATGGCTAATGGAAGAAAGATTCTGGGATTCGTTTTTGAGAACCTTAAGCATGTGTTAGCTCACGGGAAAATCTATGGTGTATGTTTAACATTAATAATAACTACACCATTAACATTCCATAAAGGAACATGTGGACTTCACACAGTCAATGAGCTGCACCTGGTTTTATTTTTAAACTCATTGAAAGGGACGTACAGTTTAATGCCGGCTCCGAACGGCAAATGCATTAAGAGAACTTTTCAATAGTATGTAATACTCATAACCAATTACTAGCTAATGTTATGAGGTGATGCCGCTGTTGAAAAAACGTTTTCTTCTTCACCTGGTGAAAGTTTCCGAGTGGGGTCGATTTTAATGCACGTAAGTCTCAATGTTCTTTTTTAATAGACAGACGTGGTGGTGTGCTGTCATCTGAGTCAATGGGCAATGTATATATTGAGAAATTAGATGCTCTTGATCTTCTGGGCATGAGAATTCACTGTGGCGTTCGTTGGAATGATCACATACTTCAAGTGTCGAAAGAAGCATTCAAGTGCCTTGGTTTTTTGAGACGGTGCAAGAAATACTTCACCCCATCTAATCTCCTTAATATTTACAAGACCTATATCCGACCCAAAAAGGAATACAACTCTGTGGGCAGGTGCTTCAAAGACTATTTTGAAGCTTCTCGACCGGTAGGGTAACCAACTCTATCGATTCATTGGAGCACTGTCGCAATGTGGCGTGTGTTTCATTGTTCTATCGGTACTATAGCGCAATGTGTTTTAACGAAATTAATTAATTTAACGGAATTAATCCCTAAAAATCATAGATTTTTACGTAGTACTCGTATTTCTCGTAGAGCGCATCCCTTTGTAGTTGATTGTCCAGTAAATCGCACAACGCATTATAGGGAGAATTTTGTTGTTATTTTTGTATAAGTCTAGTGAAGCTATGTTAGTCTTACGGTTGACTTTAATTCTTAAATCAAAATTTAAAGATGAGTTATATGATTTTTTTCTTAGTCCTCTTTTAAAGTCGAAATATCGAACATAAAATATTGAATAGGATTAAAATAATAGAGTTGATATTGGTAGCTTTCTTACATTAGAGCACACCTGAACAAACAAAGCGGCCCTTTGTGATGTCACATAGAACGATGCCTCAGATTAACCACCCAAGAGCATAATTTCCCTCAATTAAGCTGTAAATCTAGCAATAGACTTAATATCAAGAAACGACAGCACCATTAATAAAACTATCGAGCAAGGCTGAGCCGAGTGAGAGGGGTCTACTTGGAGCCGGAGACGGACATAAGTATATAAAGTGCTCTTTAATCTCCTCTTTCTCGATTGATCCCATTTTTAATTTCGGAAGGACATGCAGGTTATCCCCAGTCCAGGATTTGTCAACATGACATAGTTACTTTTGCCTGATAAACAGTATTTTGAAGGTAAAAGGTATACCTACTTTTAAAGTGGATAAACATTTGATAAAAGAGTGCCTACTCTAGCATATTTATCTGGAACACAATGAGCCGAGATCTTCGAGTCTAAAATCACGTCCAGGTACTTAGCTTCCTTCGTGAATTTCAGAGTAGTGCTGCCCAACCTTATCGACCAAAACACTGGTATCTTATAACGTCTAGTATCTTATACCGTCTGGTCAGACCATTCTGTCTTGCCCAAGTCAGAAGAACGCCTAGCGAAATTTCATCAGCTTTCTTAGCATGGGAAGAAATTTCCCCTTAATAAAGAGCACGACATGATCCGCATATGCGACCACCTTGGTACTAGAACTGCAAAACAATCAATAGTACTATCGATAGCATCGATAGTTTTGTTTGTGGTTGACCATCAATAGTTTTTTTTCACTGTCGATACTATCGTCTAATTCTAAGAGTAAATACGGAGGCTACTAAATGTAGTTAAAGCCACATTTGCAAGAAAATTTTCGACGTAGGTTGTTTCCTGTCTGCAAACTTTTAATCTTCATTTCGTCAGACCATAATATGTTAGTCTAACTATTACAGTGCAGGAGTTGTTGAGAAATAATACATTTCGAGGACTCCTACTCCTACTTCTCTAGCTTTCATAAGTTTTTTTTATTGTGCGACTTGAAACAGGATAATAAGTTCATTATTGAGGCTTTCTGATAACTTATAGGGCTTAATCTTTAAAGTACGAATTAAAAGTTTATCAAGACTGACAGTTGTTCTACGCTTTCTTTCCATAGTCTCTGCAGATTCCTTTCATTGGATTGCATTAAGTACTTTATTTTTAGATGTATTCATTGTCTAACCAACTTTTGCTATATATAAGGATTACTCTTCCATAAAAAGCTTCAATACAAAATATTATGATATACTGGAGAAAATAAAGTGTCCCTATTATTTCTTTCAACACTGTTTAGTTATTATTATTCTTAACCATTCAATTCAATTGTATATTTTTGTTGCCACAAGTAGCAGTTAAAAGAATCCGATAGTATTGATAGTTTTTTTTGAAAATTATCGATAGTTTTTTTGCAAACTATCGATGGCATGGGTAACAACCACTGAGCTTGAAAAGGAAACATGGTTTCAACACATCACCCTACGGCGTTTCCCTATTCATAGCCTTCTTTATTCGCGCATATCCAAACTGAAGGATACGCACTTGCTCCTAAGCATGTTCTCCATCCAGATTGATAGCCTCTGGTCAACACTCAAATCCTACAGAGAGCATCGACTATACAGGATATATTCATATTGTTGAAAACACCCTCAATATCCAAGTAGGATGTCATAATATATTCTTTCCTAACAAGCGTTTCCTCAATAGTCCCAACAACATCATATAGGGCTGTTTCCGCCGATCTTCCCCAGAGGTGTGTGTGTTGTACCCCATAAAGTTGTCTGGAGGGAGGATATTCTTGACATGTGCATCAATCAGATTTTCCAGCATTTTTAGTAAAAACGATTACAGACTGATTGGTCTATAAAACTTTACGGTGGCATGGTTGATCCTCCCAGCCTTAGGGATAAATACCACTCTAACCTTTCTTCATTCCTAAGGAATATATCCCACTTCCAGGCTATCCCTAAAAATTCTAACCAGCCATTGCATTATAATCGACATCGACCTCTGGAGCAGTGCTAGATTAATGAAATCCACTAGATCGCTTAGCCGGGACCGCAAGGCCTCAATAAATTCAGATTCAAAGTTCTCATTTCCATGCTCTATACTAACCGGAAAGTGCACATTCACCAGCAGTTCTAAAGTTTCGGTTTTACTTTCAGTAAAGTTGCAATCAGGCCTCATTAGGAATACTGGTACTCGTGGTTCCGTGATATTCTCCACAAAAATGCTCCCATGATTCATTCTTTGCACTTCTGTAGGTTCCTTCACTAGTTGCGTAAGGTGGTTGTGGGCGGCAAATGACTCAATTCAATCAAATCAACACTCATTAAGTCTGAAAATAGATTTGGATGCTTCTAATTGACTAAGAGAAGTCTTCTTGTTCCGCAGCATGGGTTGTTAAAGTACTAACTTGATAAAAAAGTTTGCGGCAGAACCCCCGTGCGGAGATCCTATCATTCGGACTTTATTTATTTTATTTTTTATTTGTTAGGTTGCTGCATCTGTTGTTGATATGGCTGCTAATTCTTAGCGTCATAGCTTGACCTTGTGATTTGAATCTGATTTGCGAGCTGAATCCGGCTCTTCATTCATCAAAAGGACGAGATATGGCTTTATGGATAAGAGCATGTAGTCAATGTCAGTCAATGCAGTCAACAATGAGTCGCGACCAAAAAACCATGTTGTTTTCAGTCAAAAAACCCTGTCGTTTTCGGTCAAAAAAAAGTAATGCTCACGTTTTTCACGGATTACAACGGTGTAGTGCAACATGAATTTTTGTCAGAAGGTCAAACAGTAAATGAAGAGTATTATTTGGACGTTAGCAATTCACAGAATGAGGCCAGAATTTTGGACAGAAAACTCGTGGATTTTACACCACAATAACGCACCGTTGCTCAATGCCATCATTATTCGAAATTTTTTGTTGAAAAATGCAACAGCCACCGATTTCAGCTGATTTGATTCCCTGTGACTTCTTTCTGTTCAATCGATATAAAAACCATTACGGATATGCGTCTCAACAACCATTTCTAAGATTGTAAAAAATCGCCAACAAACATAGATATGAATGTACGGCTTGGCTACGTAGCTTCTGCAAATGTCAAGCTATGACGCTGCGTATAAACGTACCAACTTAATAAAAAAACAAAATTTCAAATCGGGACCGCCACACGGGGTTATTCCGAAAACAATTAAGTATTTTTATTGATTGATTAGTACTTTAAAAAATTATACCATTTCTTTTTCATAGTATTTACATAAGTACACGAAGACTTTTAACAAATTTCATCAAAATCACACTTTAAAGCTGATTTTTGTGTAAAAATATCTTTAAAATTCTTTTCAATAAACTGCTGAAGTTGAGCATAAAAAATGAATAAAAGAATTCAAAAACTCGTATCATTCCAAGGAGGAGTACATATATAAGTAGATAATATTTATCATACAAGCGTATGAATAGGAGTACGTTGTTTAAACCCAAGAAGTAATTGATAAACTTGATACTTTATTCCCTCAATTTAAAAAGTAAGTACTCGTACATACTTACATATAAAATCAATCGAACAGAAAAAAAGAAAAATATTGATGGAAAAAGAAGATAAATTAAGGGAAACAAATTTATTGAAAGCAGCTGCCAATGAATGTTGTTTATTCTTCAGCGTATTTAGAATGATTCCTCCTTGAGCATCCTCTTTAATAGAATTAAAATAAATAGAAGTGAATAAAAAATATACATACAGAATATACATATGTTTGTATATATAGAAAAGGAATATAAAATAAAAAAAGAAATAAATGAGATACTTTGAAACGACGCAAACCTAGGAAACCAACCATCAGTTGGTAACCACTAACCTTATGACAGCAAAAGGAAATAAATTGAATTGATATTAATACGAGTGCTAAGTTTTCATTTACTGACTCAAGTACGAGGGAACATAAACCGCCAGCTAAAGGAAACTATTAAAGAAAGTAGTTTGAAAACAATTTGCATTGACGCGCATCGTTTCAAATAATAATACGAACCAAAAAAGAAAGAAAGAAAAAACAGGGAATACAAATAATTGAAAAAGACTCTTTTGTCCACGAACATTTGAGACGTAAAACGTTTTAAACATTTCCCCTTCTTTAGGGCTTATCTTTTATTTTCCACTTTTAGTCCAAAACGATATAAATGAGAAGTTATAACTAAAAATCATTGAAAGAAGGGAAAAATATAAAATAACTCAATACCCTTTAAAATAATAGCCGATAGCTTTTAAAACATTTTTAAATTTCTTTTTGAAATAAAAATAGTTGAAGGCTGTTTCGGTAAAACAATTGTAAAACACAAAGTACCAAAGAGATTATCCCCAATGCCCATCACTGACACTTTTGCATAAGTCGATGACATCGAGTTTCTTCTTCTGTCCCCTTTTTCTGCGTCACTCCTCTGGGAAGAAATTGGCTTTCCACAAGGCATTCTTTAATCAATTTGATCTTTCAAGCTAAGTAGATGATTAATCCACTGTAGCTTCCTTTATGATATTGTCTAGTGGTAAAAATCCTAGCTAATTGGTGGTGAACTTTATTTTAGCATTGTATTTTTTTTCCGGTAGGTGGCGTGTTTTCCTGACCATTCGTCTTAGGTTTGCCATCATCGCCAGAGGTATGCAGGAAGAACAGGGGATTTTCTTCATTATTTTTTTTTTTTAGATGGAGTTGAAACCTCGTTTTTATTAAACATTCGAAACCACAATTACATTTTTTTTCGTCATATCCTCTGCTGGGGCTCGAACCTGGGTCCTTTGTGTTTTTATACGTGCGCTCTAGCCTCTTAACCACGCCACCCACGACGAAGTCCCTTTATACGATCACATTCTCCATGATTTTTATTGCCTTGACATTTCAGGAGCTTTTTGTCTACTTGGTTGGCCTCAAATATTTCTGAATAGCGGATAATCTGATTCTATTTTCTGCCTACGTGGAGATAGAAGGAATTTCAGACTAAACCCCAAGATTATCTTGCAAAGTGCTTGCATTATGCTGTCGATTCAAATTCTTCAATTACCTCTTTGAGCTTGACACTCTTTTCGACTTTTTGAAAAATTTTCTATACGTTCGCTGACCTGGTAGAACAATTTTCAATTTAATCTTTTTTAGGTTTATTCAGGACGTTACTGTTATTTTCATAATTTGAGGAAAAGATTCGTAGTTGGAATCTATCTTGGTTTCTCCTTATCATCATAAACCTTTATTTTGGCTATACCAACGTGCTTATATTGGGTATAGAAGTTAATAATATCATTTTTTTGCTTGAAAAATATTTTTATTATTATAAAAACAAAATGAATTGATACATTATTCAAAGTATTGTCCATCGTTAGTCACTACTTTTTCCCATCCTTCTTGTAGCCTATGGATTCCGCGCCAAAAGAACTACTACGTTTTGAGGTGAAGAATGAATCAAACCAATTTCTAATACCTTTTGCATCGATCGAAGGGGTAAGGTTTAGGTCATCCACTGTTTTCCAAATAGTTTTTTTATCGGTCTTAAAACATGTGGCCGAGCGCTGTCATGATGGAAGATTATTTCCTCATGTCTGGTCGAATATTCTGGTCGTTTTTCGTTGATTGCTCTCTTTGAACAAGTCAATTGTGTTCGGTACAGGTCCGCTATGATCGTCTATCCCGATTTCAACCGCTCATAATACAAAACATCCTTTCGATCCTGCTCTGTACCTTTGCGTCATGGATATTCGGCTTTAGCGTTGATTTGGCTGGTTGGCCGGGCTTTTCATATGACGCTTGAGGTTATCGTAATGTATACACTTTTTATCACCAGTAGCAATACGATGCAAAAATGACTCCTTGTTAGTGTTCAAGCATCAATTCTAACATGCAAAATCGACTTTCAGCGTCTCTCGGCGTAATTTCATATGGGACCCAATTTCCTTGCTTTTGGATGAATCCCAATACTTAAAAAACGTATGAAAATGGCTTGTTGCATGACTCCCAATGATAATGCAAGTTCTTCTTGCGTTTAACAACAGTCGAGTATTGCTCCCACTTCCTCATCTTCAAACTTTTTCTGCTAATAAGGTCTCTCCTTGTCTTCTGTATCGAAATCAAACCATTGTTCATAAGTTTTTTGAATTGGTGCATGTTGAGCATAAGCTTCTACCAACAATCGACAACTTTCAGCAGCAGTTTTTTTTTTTCAAATGAAAAAAGATTATCAGACTTCCCGGCAAAACATCTTTTTCAGGCCCAAAATTCGACACTGGCGTCTATCGAATACTGAATTATAATGACATATGTTTACCCTCGGAAATACGATATTTGTTACTATTGACACAAACTATATATGAAAGTTATGCCACATGTTGCCCAAATTGACGTTATTAACTAGTATTAGCAACTACGGGTGAGAGCTCTCAGCAGTATTGACATACTTAATGTCTGCTTCTTAAATTTTGTATTTCAGATTCCCCCATATTTGTTTACTAGTTTTAATAGTCCGCAGGAAATATCACCTGTATATCAGCCGGTTACAAAGGTTGAGGTCAGATATTATACCAACTCAGAGACGAACACCGTAGTAGCAGACCAATTGAGGTGTTAAAAAAATTCTAAATTTCGCATACTGAAAAAAAAAAAACTAAAATAAAACGTTTACGCGGAAGAAATCTATGCCAGATTTGCTGACAAAGAATAAAAACATTGTACAAAATTTCAATAGAGTGTTTTGTGATGTTTTATTTTAATAAAATAAAGTTTTTCAATCTATTCGGAGGCACGGATAAGGCATGGGTCACCACATCATATCTGAGACAAAGAAACAGTCAAAACAGTAACCTGGAATAAGAAAAATGTGTCCAAAAATAGTTACATCTGCCAGCAAGACCACGGCAGATTTTCTGACACGTAAGACAAAGATAATGAAAGTAATGATCTATCGTCGTTGCCGTCAATACGTGTTTCGCCTGTCCGTCCATTTTGTTTCTGTGTCAACGTATCAAAACAGTGCAATATTACAAGCCGATCTTGCAGTACGTTGTGGTTAATGCTTGGACCTATCAGCTACAATCCCTCTTTCTTCCAAATCATTCACTACACGACTAATTGTGCGTCTTGTTGGCACGTTGTTGCTCCCGAAAATTTCACGTAAATTTTTCATCGTTACAGTAATCCATGATTGATTCTGATAAAATGTTTTAGCGATTAAAACACGTTGGTTTACTGAATATTTTTCCATAATAAATTTGCCATGTCTACTTCTCGACTGGCAAATATGAACTGTCAAGACTAATGTTTACCGAAATCGCGGCAAAACAAAATAGTATACCTTCCCCGCGGACACTCTGTATATGGTTGGTTAGTATCCTTACTCTAGGCTGAACATCTACCCGTTATAACTAACGAATTAATTTCTTCAATCAACCCAATACGCTTTCTTCTTATTTGATGGCATCAGAGACAATTCTACCGTTGACATTACGCAACCGAGGCAACAAAAGTTGGAGTTATTGACTAGCATTGTGAATATGTGCCCTATTTTTAATAATTTTTTGCGACTTTTCCAGTTAATTTTTTTTATATATAAAACCAGCACCCAGGGGTGGCCTCTACTCAGGCAGTGCATTGTGCTGGTACTAGCAAAATAGGTTATGGGAAGAAGGACAGAGGGAGTAGTGTTAATGGACGTTAGATATAAATTTACTCATGTCCTAAGTGGCAGGAAACACTTTCGCTTGAAGATTATTCCACAACCGAACAGTGCGTCTAAAGAACGAATTCTACCGATAATGCGTTGTGCGATTTGCTGGACAATCAACTACAAAGGAATGCTTTCTACGATAAATACGAGTACTACGTAAAAAAATATGATTCTTATCAATTAATTCCTTAATTTCGTTAGAACACATTCCGTTATAGTACCAATAGAACAATGAAACACACGCCACATTGCGATGGTGCTCCAATTAATCGATAGAGTTGGCTACCCTACCGTCATTGATGAGCATCTTCGCCCTCTCCTGTACGCAGTCGAGAAGCTCCAAAATAGACTTTGAAGCACCGGCCCATACATGTCAGTTGTATTCCATTTTGGGTCGGGTATATGTTTGTCAATACTGAGAAGATCTGATAGAGTGAAGTATTTCTTGCACCGTCTTAAAAAATAAGGCATATAAATGCTTCTTTCGACACGTTAAATGTGATCATACCGACGAACGTCACAGCGAATTCTTATGCGCGGAACATCAAGGGCATCCGATTCCCCAATATCCACATTACCCATTGACACAGATGATAACACACCACCACGTCTGTGTGTTAAAAAACAACGTTGAGTATTGCGTACATTAAAATCGATCCTGTTCACACGACCCCACTCGGAGACCTTCACAAGATCACTTGTGTGAGTGTCGTTCATATTCATCCTTAAAAAAGGCTCGGTCTACGATCAAAAGAATATGAATGACAAATGTTGCTGTCATCCGCAAAAGAGTAGAGAGGATTAGAAGTGAGAAGAAGAAAGTCGTTAAGCAATATTAGAAAAAGAGTATGAGAAAGAACAGAGCCTTGCGGTACCCTTGAGTTTACCCTGAACTCGTCGAATGAGACCCCATCTATAACCATTCTTATAAAGCGATCTCTGAGAAAACTCGATATAAATCGAGAGAATTGACTACCGACACCAAAAGCATTAAGTTTCGAAATGGGAGCCTCGTGCCAAACTCTATCAAACGCCTTTGAAATATCCAGAGCCACAAACTTACTCTTATCAAAACCAACGCCAGCAGGTCACCAGTTGAACGGCCCTTTCGGAAACCGTACTGATGATCGCTAAGTAAATCGTTGGACTTCAGATATCTCACAAGGTGGTGATTAATCATACTCTCCATAACCTTGGAGAGTGCGGAACAAACTGGATTGGACGGTAGCTCACAGGGTTGCTAGCCTCGCCCTTTTTGGGGATTGGCGTTACATTGGCAACCTTCCAGCAAGAATGAAAGATACCGGCGCGATATGACGCACTGTGAAGGTGAGCTAATGGACGCGTAAGCGTCGAAGAGCATTGCTTCACGACCAATGCTGGTATGCCATCCGGCACAGAAGACTTGTTAACGTTGAGATTTGTAAAGACCCTTTTTACAGCACACGCTCGAAAGAATATATATATATGGATGAATGCTCTCCGGCAAGTGAGAATTACTCGCTAACATTACGGCCAAAAGGTTTGCCTTTTCAACCGGGTTTGTGAATGTGTGGTCATTCCTTATAATAGGGTGTCTGCCAGGAATGTATACTATTTTGTTTGTTTATAGTTGTTGATTATATGAAAGAGAATGGATCCTATATTGATAAATGTTTTACTTAATGTCGACAATAATGTATGGAATACAATATCAGATAAATGCGCGCCTCTGCTAGCCTCACAAACGCGATCCCTTTTGAGCACATTTTTCATAACATTCTAACACATTTCACGTGGTATTTCATTAATTTCATGACGAATATTTTGCTTGAGTTGCTCCAGCGTTTCAGCGTTTGTTGGCATAAGCCTTGCGTTTTAGATATGCCCACAAAAATAAGTCCGGAGCAGTCAAATCAGGCGACCAATTAATGGAGGAGGCCAATTAATATCACCATTCCATGAAATAATTTGTTGTGGAAAGAGGTCTTGCAGTAATTCTCTTGTAATCCTGGCTGTATGCGATATGGCACCATCCTGTTGGAATCCCATGTTAGTGAAACCCAAAGCATGCAGTTGTGGCGTTAAAAAGTTTTCAATCATATCACGATATCGCTCCCCATTGACACTTACCGTTACGCCGTTTTTAGTTGCAAAGAAGTAAGGTCCAATGACTCCTCCTGACCAAATTGCACACCAGACTGTCATTTTTAATAGATGTAAAGGTGATTAATTAATAATTTGAGGGTTTTTCATTGTCCAGAACCGACTATTCTGTTTATTCACGTAACCATTTAAAATGTACGTCGTAACTCATTATGATTTTTTCATGAAAATCAATGATTGCTTTGATAAAATATTTTAACAATTAAAATACGTTGGTTTACCGAATATTTTTCCATAATAAATTTGCCACGTCTCTACTTCACGACTGCCAAATATGAACTATCAAGACTAATGTTTACCAAAATGGCAGCAAAACAAGTTAACCAGTTATTTGTGTTAAGTCAACCGCTTTATTCGATATTCGAAAAATGAAGATGTTGGAGAAACTGTACTCGGCAAAATCAAAAAAACCGGTCGATTAATAACCGTCCAATCTTCCAAATTAACACATCTTGCTCCGAACTTCTTCTCAGAGTTCTTTGTGCATTTTTCGCGTAAAGAAAGATATAAATTCTTAAAAATAAAAATTTTGGCAATTGGTTTATAAGAACACCTTACTTACTATGAATATGCAAAATTATAAGAGAGTTCTTTATTGCCTCTATAATTTAAAAATATTAAAACCATTACTGAAACAAAAATAAAAATAAAAAAAGTTCGTTTATTTTTATTACATTCAATTAAAAAAAGTTTATTTGAACAAATTTGGATTGAAAAAACGTCTAAAATTTTAAAATTAATTTTCCGTAGCAAATATTTTCTTTAATCGATTGAAATAAAAGTATATAAAGGACACACACATGATCAGATTTTTTGCAATTATTTTTATTAAAAAAAAAAATCAGAGCTTTTTAGTTGAAATCGTGACAAATGAATGCTGTAACGTAAAATTTGTTATTTAATTACATGTGTGTGACTATTTTTCATTTGTAATTTGTTTTATTTTATTTTTTTCTTTTTTTCCATTATGTTACAATTCAAACTTAAGCTGGCATACTAAGCGACCAAAAAACGAAGAATCCATACAACATTTGTTGGCAACAGGACGAGCTAAAATTAAGGATGGTACACTGATTATAACAGCTGTGGACAATACGGATAATGGTGCTTTCTATTGCACGGCCACAAATTCAGAGGGTAGCGAAACACTTGAAGTGCAAATGTCAGTTACCTCACCGCTGACAGCTGCCATACAGCCCACTGTGCAGACGGTCAATTTAGGGAAAACTGCAGATTTGGTATGTACATACTGCTCTGTGTTTCCAACGTAACGGAAATGAAAACAAAATTACAAAAAATTTTCACATATCAACTCCGCATACACACACACACACACACACACACATCTCCCCATATCCATATGAAATCCTCTTCAGAAAGAGGGAAAGTAGAGTGAGGAAAAGTATGCAATGCCAACAAAACCATACATTTCTAAATTTGTGTGAGTGTATGTGAGTGACACAAAACCTAAAAATAGGAAAATGAGAATTTTTTGAAAAACTACTACTTTTCTGGGTTTCATTTTACGTAAACACACACACTCACATACATACATTTTCTCATACTCATACCACTTTTGCTATACTAAAGCAACATCCATCGGCTTCATTTTTTCTTCCTCTTTTTTTTTTGTTGCTGTATACTAACCATCATTAATTTGAATTTTAGATTTGCAGTATATCAGGGTTTCCAAAGCAAAGCATTTCTTGGCTTAAGGATGGTCATCCACTCAGAGCGGGTGCCAGGGTGCGTTTACTTTCAAAGGAACATATGCGTATCACTTCAATTACGAAAGAAGATAAAGGCATGTACCAGTGCATGGTAAAAAATGATTTGGAATCAGTACAAGCAACGGCCGAACTAAGATTAGGAGGTGAGTAATGGCCAGTGTCCAATAAGAGATACATACATACAAATAAACATCAATATACCCTAACATTGCAACAGAATTCTTTAATAATAACTGTTGAAGAGAACCATTTGTATAATTTTTCTCTCTCTCTCTCTCTTTCTCTGTCTTTAATAAATAGAAGTGGCACCACAACTCATCTATAAATTCATTGAACAGACAATGCAACCAGGACCGTCAGTTTCATTAAAATGCAGTGCAACCGGTAATCCAACACCGAAAATTGTTTGGCAACTGGATGGTTTTGCCCTGCCTAATGTGAGTTTATTTTCTATTTTCTACGTTTGATATTTTTTTCTCCCCTATATAGCCTATGGAACACACAAACATATCCATCCCATCGCCTAAATATTTATAGGATTTTTACAACAACAACAACAACAATAAATTGTAAAAAAAATGTTTAATTTTAAAATGTTGCTAACTGAGATGAATGATAAAATCAACAACAAAAACAACAACAACAACAGAAATAAAACCAACAATATCAACAAAGTAAAAGAGAATTGCAATCAATTTTAATTTCATACACGAAACTGGCAGTACCAAAAACTACATGATGCCTAGCCTAGGCAACAACAGTAGCAGTTACAATAACAACGCAAAAAATAGAACGCAATTGCAAAAAGATTTGACCAAATTCCATATTCTGTATATCCATATACTCGTTCACATACTCTCATACATACAATACCTATACATATGTGATCTATTTTGTAATCAAAATGGACATGAAATGAATAAAAAAAGCAACAAAAACAAAAAACACAACCACACCAACGGACAGTGTACAGGCAGACTCATATTAAGGATATATTTCTTAGGGAACCATATACTCTCAAATACACAAATACACAACTTAAAGTACAGTAGAATCTCGAAAATTCTAACCGTCACAAATTCGAACTGTCCAGAAATTAGAACCGGTTATTTTAATGTATTGGACGCTCTGAAATTAGAACAAGGGGTTCTAATTTCTAGAAGTTTTAATATTTTTGTTATTCATTTTTTTTTTGTTTTTTTTTTATTTAAACTCCATATTATTTTTTTTCGCTCATTAAAAAATAAAATAAAATGGGGAATCACCAAGTTATGCGTGGTGTGTACGATTTCATCAAAATTTGGTTCAGTTGATGACTGAAGATCAAAAAAATGCCAAATAAATGCTAAAAGAATACCTTATCTTTGGATACCAAGGTTATAATTTTAAAAAGACTTAATTAAGGCGTAAGTGGAAATCGTTTAGCTCAAGATTTTAATGTGACAAAATCTTCCATCAGCTACATAAGTCAAAAAAACAAGGAATAATGGATGCAGTTACCAGCACCTATCATGAAGCAAAAAAATCTTTGCGTAAGGCAGAGTATGAAGAAATGCATAAGTGGTTTTTAAATCAACATGAAAAGAAGAACACAGTGACAAGAGTTACAATGTGTTAAAGCCAAACTCGTACACGCAACATTTTTTTCTTTGCCTGATTTTTTATACCCACAAAATAATTTGAGAAAAGTTAAGCATTAATTTTTTATAGTTTATTTCACTAACTTTTAATAACCAAAAGCAAAAAAAAAAGTTATAATTTTTTAATTTCAGCAGTAAATTCAGTGCCGAAGCAAAACTCGTACAGTATTTTTAAAATGCAACCCATTGACAGCAATCACAGCCAACTTCGCAAATGTTTTGTTTCCTAATTCGAGGAATTCCTCTTACAGTTAAACCTTTACATTTCTCTATGAAAATAGATAGTTTTTGTATAAAATTGGCACAAAAAGGAAGATGGGAAGGCAAAGAGGTTAAACTAGCACAGATATCAGAGAATTGATTGTGAAGCACTCCAAAGATGGGAAATCTTTGAGAGAAATTTCCAAAATAGTAAATAGGAGTCAATCTACTACTGAATATGTGCTAAAACGTTACAAGATTAACAAAACTGTGAAAAATAAGTCGAAATCGGCACACAACAATATTTTAACATCAGCTGATGAGCGGTAGCTTGTGCGCAATATAAAAGCGAACCCCTTTTCAAGTGCAACGAAATTAGCTGTTAGCGCTGAAAGTGAACTAGGGAAAGTAGTTTGCGCTCAAACGCTGAGAAACATGTCCCATCGGGCATCGGGCAACCGAAATAAAAAGGTACGTCTGGAATTTGCAAAAACCCATCGTTCGAAAGATTTTTCATTCTGGAAACGGGTGATGTTTACCGACGAAAGTAAGTTCAACATATTTGGGTCCGACGGTAAGCCTTATGTGTGCCGTAAATGGAATGAGGAGCTCATTTCCAGAAATATGAAACCAAATGTGAAATATGCTAGTGGTGGCGTCATCGTTTGGGGTTCCTTTTCCACGGCTGGACCTGGCACACTTAATTTCATTGATGAGATTATGGATTGGAAGGTTTATTTAGATATTTTGAAACGAAATGTACCTTTGTCAAGCGAAAGTTGGGATTAGGCCAAGATTGGTACTTTCATCAAGATAACGACCCCAAACCTAAGGCCTACAATGTACGGACCTGGCTGCTGTATAATACCCCACATGTTTTGGACACACCAGCACAGAGCCCAGATATAAACCCTATTGAGAACTTGTGGAGTTATCTCGACACAAAAGTTCGCCAGCATAGAATTTCTAATAGGGAAGACTTAAAGAGAATATTACGTGAAGAATGGTAAAAAATTGAGCCAAGTTATTGTGAAACCCTTGTAAATGTATGCCCAGTAGGCTAGAAGATGTAATTAAGAATAAAGGGATGCATACAAAGTATTAATTGGTACATAAGCATAAACTATAAAATAATCTTTCAATTGTACGAGCTTGGCTTTGGCATTGAATTTACTGCTGTTTTTGTTTGTTGTTAAGTAATATTGTTAAAAATGAAATATTATTTTTTTTGCTTTTGGTTATTAAAAGTTAGTGAAATAAACTATAAAAAATAAATGCTGAACTTTTCTCAAAATGTGTTATGGGTATATAAAATCAGACGAAGAAGAAAAATGTTGTGGTGTACGAGTTTGGCTTTTGCCCACTGTATATTAAAAGCAAAGGCTAAGTTAATTTTTAATGAAGTGTACCCCGATAAGGATGGAAACGCATTTATTGCAAGTGATGGATGGTTTTCCAAATACAAAACCCGTCATGGAATACGGTTTTTAAAAATTGATGGTAAAATACTTTCGAATGATGTTGGTGAGGTCACTCAATTACTACACAGATTTCGTGTAAAAGTCACAGAAATTGGGTTATTGGGAACTCAACTATGTAATGCTGATGAATGCGGTCTATTTTTTAACTGCCTGCCAAATAGAATTTTTGTCGCTTCTTGTTAGAAAAGGGACCAAGAATTTAAAACTCAAAATGAACGCGTTTTGACTTAACGAAAATATTTTTTAGATGCGCTATGGTAGCCTTCAAAAATCGTCAGCATTTCAGATTCTATGGATAAGTTTTTTTTTATAAATTTAAGTTTCTTGTAGCAATAATCCCCATAATGATTTTAGAGAGGCAGGGCAATAGTGATATGGGGCGGTATTCAGCGACTGAAGAGCAATTATTCCCTTTGGGTATTGGAACTACGACGGCCAGTTTCCAAGAGTGGGGAATAATTCCACTTTCAAATACGGTGTTATGTTTGGTATATTCCGTGAGAGGTTTAATCATCTGATATGATATACGGTCGACACCTGGAGTAGCACCCTTAACCTTCCTCCGACACTCATTAATCTCCAGGAGAGTTATTGGCTCTTCTAGGGAGGAAGAAATTTCGTCAGTTGGATTATTAGGTGGAAGTGTAAATGTGCGCTTGGCCGAAATGAAAGAGTGTGAAAAGTTTTCATCTGAAGAGTATTTAGCCCATTCGCTGCCAAAATAATTTGCTATTTTTATTGGGTCTAAAAGAGTTTCGTTATGGGAACTAATTAAGAGGCTGCTTAATACATCTTATGATAACTCTGAAATGACTTATTCGATTTCGTTAAACCATATGTTGAGAAATTCCAAATTATACCAACTTTAAGTCATTCTAAGTCATTTTTAATATAACGCATATGCTTCGAGATATTGATAAAAACAATTGTGATCATTTTGATTTCTAAAAATTCACAAAAACTAGAAAACACCAACAGTTTCACTATTTATTCATAAAGCTGCATACAGTAGAAATAAAATAAGATATAATTCATGAAAATCGATTGGGAAATACATATTTTATTCCCAATAAAGTGAAAGTACTTAGTTTTGAAAACAAACATTTTTTATTGCAATTTTATGTAATGGGTAGCGGTCGTATAAGCGATATTTTCTTTCAGAATTCATAAATATCACCATACGCTCAGTGGAATTTTCTGCAATTACAACAAAATTTTTTTCTTTTTTTTTCAAAAACAGGTACTTTTACTCCATTGGGAAAATGCAAAGATGTAAATGAGCTTCATCAGAAAAGATAATATAGGGTCCGCCAAATAATTTTTTTTTTTTTTGAAAACTACCGAATATTTTCTCAAATTTGTTTTTTATTTGAAAGTACAATCCTTCCGGTTAATAATGGAAAACAATTTCATTCAAATGGCTGCCTTGGCTGGCCATGCAGTAGCCTACACGATCGGTCCAATTCTTAAGCACATTATCGATTATGTGCAGCTGTATTTCACCAATGGCTTCACGAATATTGTTCTTTAAAGCCTCTGGCTTGTTGGCGTAACACTTATCTTTGACGGCACCCCACAAATAATAGTCCAACGGTGTCAAATCACAGCTCCGAGTGGCCAAATGACATTAGCTCTGCGGCTGATAGTGCGATCTTCAAAAAAAGGGCGCAAAACATCGAGTGTAGCTTCGGCTGTGTGGCACGTAGCGCCGTCCTGTTGAAACCAAATGTTGCTAATATCCTCCTCTTCAATTTTTGTAAACAAAAATTCATTCAACATGGCCCGATAACGATCGCCATTGACTGTAGTAGCCACTCCTTGCTCATTTTCAAAGAAAAATGGCGCAATTATGCCTCTGGACCAAAATCCGCACCAAACAGTTATTTGTGCAGGTTTTCTGTACCACAAATGTGACAGTTTTGCTTGTTTACATACCCGCCAAGATCAAAATGTGCTTCATCTGAAAAGATGATTTTTTTGGCAAAATCGGCATCTTCTGAAAGTCGATCGCAAGCCCACTTAGCGAAGCGTTGTTTAAGCGCATACACATCCATATTCGTTCAGCGGAAGGATAAAACTAATTATCTGTCAAATCAGACATGAGCTAAGTGTTATCATTCACGAAATAAGCACTAATTGAAAAAAAAAATGTTAGTTGGCGGACCCTTATTTTTGTTTTTTTTTTTTTGTTTGTCTTTGTTGTGGAAATAAATGTCCAATAAATGCCACCGTTGCTCAAGCGAAAATCGTTCAGTAGATTGTTCAGTAGAAATAATATACTGAATTTTGTGATAGAATAGAATGCCATAGGTATTGCCAGATCGGAAATAACCGCTTATTCAAATTTAAGCCTTTATATTGCTGTGAATTTCTTGTTTCACATTGCCTGTGAGATCGTCATCTGACTCACTATACTCCATACTCTTACTACTGAAACAGTCTCCTTGTCAAAAATACTATAAAGGGCTCTATATTTTCAGCACTCAAGAAATACGCGTTCTGCACCCTGAATTTCAGCATCACAATACGGGCAGAAAGGTAAATTATAAAGTCCGAAACAATGTCAGTAATGACCATGTGGTCCATGCCCAGTCAACAGCTGATATAGATGAAAATCCACATTTCCATGGCTGCGTTGAAGCTACTCCTTCAAATTTGGAATCAAGGGTACGTCCATCTCTCCTTCATCGTGCCTGATCTTCTTCCCTGCCATTTTCGAATACTTCTATCTCTTTTTCCTTTATTATAAATCATTATAGACTCTCTTTCCAATATATCAACGGGAATCACGCCCTAGATTACAAATGCCGATTAATTAGAGACAATCCCTTTGTCTGAAATACAAACCTCTGCCGTTTTCATATCTGTGAAATTTTCCCGGCCTTTATCAGTTTCAGGAACTGTTCAGGACAACAATACACAACTTCCCTTACAACGAGGTAGTGTATTCTAATCTAATCCCAAAGCTTTGTTTGTCCTAAGACTTGAGCTAATCTCCAAGACCTCGTTGAACTTTACAGGAGCAAAAGCCTTTCCCAAAGCTATGAAGTCGTTAAGCTACGCTAGTTCAGTTTGTTGAAGAAAACGATTATAAACTATTTTACTCAATGCAAAGCTGTTTTCAGCTTTTTGGTCATTACTTTGTACGCTAACCCAAAGGGATTATTATCAAGTTAATAGCAAATTTAAAGAAAAAGGGTTCGCTTGCTCTGGCGACCTTTAGATCTTTATTCACTTTCTTAAGTATAGTATAATATTGTTCACTTTCCGCTCTTCCACGGCATACTTTCACTTTGCGCGAAACATTCATTTATATTTCCAGATCTTCCATGCACAAAGTAAACATATATTAAGTATGTATGTTTGTACATATTTGTGTATATTTGAAGCTTAAAGATCTTTAAAACAGTAAAAGTAAGAGTCTCTAAATTTGGTCCTATTAGTTTTAAGGTCAATACAAATTATCAAACAAAAAGCGGGCAGAATTGGAGTAGTATACACGGAACCTCCAATATATACTGATTTTTGTATATCTTAGGAACGGTAATAGTAAGAGCCTCTGAATTTAGTCTTATATGGATCATTAGTCAGAAAGTGAGTATATAGTAAAATAGTCAAATAATATAAAAAATGAAGGATAGTAAAGGGCCAAAGCTAAATGTATTTGGGGGAGGTGGTCTGATCACTGCCTTAAAAGGTTCTGCTTACGTCGTTGAATATGAAAAAAATTTGAAGAATTTTTTTAACTTAAATCACATTTTTATTAATACTTTAAAAATGGAAACAAAATCCTTTACTTGTTTCCCTATAAAATTGTACCAGTCTTCTTTTTATTTCACGAAAACTCAGTTAAATTTGTTGGAGTAGTTTGAGGCACCGTTCGAAACTGAAAGCATGAGATAAGGCTTCTACAACCTATCGCAATTTCAATCTCCGATTGGCCAATAACATATCGTGGATTCTTTGAATTGTTACTTATATAGAATACTGGACTGGTTGTCAGTTAGTTAGTTAGTTAGTTCCTACGTTTAGCCAGATACGTCCAGCCCACCTGGATCCAATATTGATTCCACTTTGATACCCATCACTAATCCAGAATCCTTTTGCGATCCGAACCAAACAGACGGATATACAAAAGAAGAGATCTTGCCGATATTCAACCCGCCAAATCCGACAAGCCATCCAGAACCGGACTGCTAAAGAAAGCAGTCCTAATTTCCGAAAGACTCGGTCACTGGCATAGGAAGTGCTCGACAGTCTCTTTTTCCTCCTCATCATGACAACTCCTACAATAAACATTGAACGGCATGTTCAATCTACTAGCGTACGCACCAGCCACCCAGTGCCCAGTAATCATAGACTCAAGAGTTCGCAGCCTAAGTCGCGGCACCCCTATGATAGACTCCGAGCGAGCGCAATCATATAGGGACCAGATATGCCTCGATACAGAGCACGTGGGTGCATTATCCCAACGTAGCTGTGCCCTACCGAACATGTACGCATGGTCTGCAAGAGGAGAGTGGCATCCCAACTGAGTGGTCAATCTCCTCATTTCTGAGGAGAGATCCAGCACTCGCAAGTCCATCCGCCACACGCTTCCACCGGGTGTCCGAGTGACTCTTCACAGATAATCTCCAGGTATGAATGTCTCGCCATTTCGTTGAGAGATGCCCGGCATTCACACACCAGTCGCGATGTCGAGTAGACACCAGAGATCGCCCCAATCGCAGCCTGACTGTCCGTACAGATTCGGATATCACTGTCATATACCTCGTAGTACATCAACCAATCCGCTGCCCTCTTTATCGCAGAAACTTTCGCCTGTAAGATACTACAGTGGTCCGGCAATTAATAGGATTCCCTCATCCCGTATATAGGAATAAAGATGCCGCTCCCAACCCCTTCTGAGGATTCTGATCCATCCATATAAATCTCAACAGTACCGTGTCCAATTACCGGTTCTGGTGAGATGCACACGGAGAACATTCTATCCAGGAAGGGTTTGGGTGTGCACTAATCTATCCCCTCAGGATGGGCACATGCCCGTAGACCCTGTCCAACCATGCCCCTGCCATCATCAACCTTATCGAAGACATGTCCGCCATCTGCCTAGCCATCAGGCCCGCTGGAAGCCAGTTCAGCAGTACAAACAAGGCCCTCGAAGGAGTGGACCTGAGCGCACCGGTTATCACCAGTGCTGCACTTCGCAGAACCCTATCAAATTGGAACTCCTACGATTTAGACCCCAGGACTTTCCAACGGCCCTCCGGCAGGCGTCCACCGCAACATTCGCCCTCGCCGCCCTCGCACGTGTATTCTGGAGCCAGGATAGCTTGGAATCCAGGATTATCCTCACATACTTCGCGCCATCCGACAGCCCCAGCTCAACGCTATGTAGACGCGGTAGGGAAAACGACGGAACTTTGTACCTGCGCGTGAATAGTACCAATCCATCTTTCCCGGGTTAACGTTCAGCCCACTGTCAATACTCCACCGACTGAGAAGGCCCAGAGATGTTTGAGTGCAACATCATCCGCATACGCTAGAGTCTTGAATCTATTAGAATCAAGCCTCACGAGCAAAGTGTTAATTGTCAAATTCCACAGGACCCTCTCCTGCGGAACACCGCCACCCCTGTGAAGTGCCCCTTGCAGCCACCCTGTACACGGTAGCTGATCCCATAGTGGAGACAATGACCCTGTTGGTCAGGAGTCTCCCTATAAATCCTACCACAGACCAATGAACATTCTGTGCCACCAGAGCCGACCTAATCGCCTCCGGTGTCACATTGTTAAAGGCCCCCTTTTTATCCAGGAATGTCACTAGAGCATACTCTCTGTGCTCGAGGGAATTTTCAATATACCTCACAAGCAAGTGAAGCGCAGTCTCAACGCATCTGCTCCTAGTGTAGGCATGTTCTGACGCAGATAATATGTCAGGTTCTATCGTACTGCAAAGATGCAAGTCGACCAACCTTTCCAGAGTCTTCAGAAGAAAAGAAGATAGGATGATGGGTCTGAAGTCCTTTGGACTCCTGTAGGAGGTTTTAATCCCATTAGTAATAAATACCACCTTGTACACGGTCCAAGGCTCAGGAATATAAGTCAAGCATACTTTATAGATAGCCATCAGCCAAGGAATCACCAATCCAGCGCTATTCTGAAGATCGGCAGGAATAATGCCATCCGGGCCAGGGGATTTGTACGGGGCGAAACTGCACAACGCCCACCTCAACCCACTTTCCGTAATTGGAACGTGGGACTCGGAGTGATCATGTGAGTTGTACACGTGACGCTCCCTCATAGGAAAACTGCACGGAAAGTGTTTGTCCAGCAAGACATTCAAGGTCTAATGTCCGCTTTTGGTCCAGCTTCCACATGGTTTTTGAATAAAACCAGGAACCGCCGTTGATAATGCCAAAATTTTCCGCAAGTGATCGGAATTCCACCATGGACTGGGTGTCAAGAATTACCACAAAAAATTTCATTAAAACACTGTTTATGGTGTTGAGTTTCAAATTTTACTACGGAGTTTTGAATTTTACAGCGCAGTATGAATATGAAATGGCAAATATCGGGTGGGCAATTCAAAAGTTTAAATTTAAAAATGCTATAAAACGAAAACGATTTACAACATCAACTCGTCATTGTTCTCAAGAATTAATTATTTCACGCATCAGCTTACGTGGAATTTTGCAAAAAGATTTCGGTATGACGCCTTACAAAGTTCAATTGGTTCAAGAGTTGAAGCCGCGTGACCACCCACTTTGTTTTCGCTTCGCTAGATGGGCTAACGAGAAACTGCACGATGATGTCGATTTTGCCACAAAAAATCATCACGTTAATAAGCAAAACTGCCGTATTTGGAGCTCAGAAGCCAATGCACCCACCACTAGTGACTGTTTGGTGGGGCTTGTGAAGCTTCTTTGAAATTGAGGGCGGCGAAACCACTACTGTCAATGGAGACACCCATCATACCACGATAAACGATTTTTGTGCCCTCTCTTCATGGTATTGATATGAACGATGTTTGGTTTCAACAGGATAGTGCAACTTGCCACACATCTCATGCCACAATCGATTTATTCTGTCAAAGGTTTGATAGCCGCTTAATTAGCCGAAATGGTGATGTCAGTGGGCCGCCAAGAAGCTGCGATTTAACACCGTTGGACTATTTTCTGTAGGGGGCCGTTAAAGACAAGTGTTATGCCGACAAATTAGAGCCAAGTGAGCATTTGAAGGCCAATATTCGCGATGCCACTGCCGAGATACGATCCAATACACTCGAAAAAGGTGTCGAAAATTGGTCTGATCGAATGGGGTACTCTGAGGCCAGCCGCGGCCACCATATGAATAAAGTAATATTTCATTTCAAACCGGAAAGATTTTACTTTACAAAAACAACAAAAATAAATTTACAAAATTTCAAATCGTTTTCGTTTTATTGCATTTTTAAATTTAAACTTTTAAATGGCCCTCCCCATACGGGCAATCAATAAATATCGATAAATAATTTATTTTTCGTAAGAAAATAAAAACAAATCCCCTTATTTGTTTAACAAATTTCATGTCAAATATTTCACTTGCATTTGTTACGCGATAAGAAAAAGTGCTTTAAAGGCACAACAAAAAAAGCATTTTTGTTACTCGTGTACTCCTATAAATGTTTATTCAGTTACACATTCAATTTTATGCCTTTGCTCAGTTTTTTTATACATTAAACGTTTAAATGTATGTATATATACGTGCAGGAACAGGACTATTATAGAAATTTTTGTGTGTGTTTGTTTTCTTTTCAGAATGACCGACTTATGATAGGCCAGTATGTAACAATGTTCGGTGATGTCATTAGTCATGTTAATATATCGGCTGTCAAGTCAGAAGATGGAGGGGATTATGAATGTAAAGCAATATCTCGCGCTGGTGAAGCATCACATACCGCTCGGCTGAATATTTATGGTAAGATTTTTGATTTAAATTTATTGCAAAAATAAAAAAAGAATCTGTTTCTCTAGAAATATGCAAATGAAAAAAAAGGATGAAATTATTTTAAAGAGAAGACAAAAAAGAAAAAGAGTCACATAAAAATTTACGTAATCACAGAATTCATAACAAACTCAATTTGTTTTTGCTCCCTTCTTTCACCCACTCACTCTGATTTAGGTATGCCTTACATACGACCGATGCCAAAGTTGTCTGCTGTTGCTGGGAAATCATTTTTCCTCAAATGTCCTGTGGCAGGATATCCAATCGACAGTATTATTATTGAAAAAGGTAATACGTTAGCATTGCCATATGTACATACATATGTATGTATGTATGTATACCATATGCAAATATCAAAAAGGTATACATACATAGATGTTGCATTTCGTACATTTCATAAATCAATTTAATTTGAAAGTCTCTATGCTTTTTATTTTTTGTTATTGTATTTTGCGCACATCATCTCCATTATGAAAATTAACCAAAACAATAATCACTCAAGCATTCATGCATAACATTTTTTTTTTTATCTTTTAGATGGTGTTAAGCTACCAACCAACATATGACAGCGTGTTCAAAATGGCACGTTACTGATTGAAAATGTACAACGCACTGCTGACCAGGGCACCTACACCTGCATCGCTCGCAATAAGCACAATTTCACCTCACAACGTTCGGTCGAAGTAAAGGTTCTTGGTAAGTAGACTTTCGTCTAATGATTTTTGTTTTTTTTTTATTTATTGAAAAATGAATTTTATGTTTTTGTAACTGTTTTCATTTTAAGTACAATTTACTTTTATTATGTTTAAAGGGGGTACAACACGTACAAATATTGCAAAATTTTGTGATGCAACAATTACACAAAACTACATACACACCTGCAACATACTCTAACACTTAGAAATGCATTTTTACACCAGACTAGGTAATGCTATGCGTAAAGGCAAGTTTTGGAATAAAAACTACTTTTCTGGGAGCATGGGAGCATATGACATAAAGCATCCCTTGTCTTTTTTCAGTTTCATTAACCATAAACCTTCTGACATGGCTACCTTAGTCCCCGCATATTCTTTAAACTTAAAATTTTTTTAAACAAAACAAAATACAGATTTTAGGTTCCACAAGTTCATTTAGCTAAACACTTTTAAAGTTTTCTTTTCCTAAGCTCTCCTGATTTATTTGGATTGGCAGTATCGCCACCTAAAGTTAACTAATCCTTAACCTCCTGATAAGGTAACCCTGCTACCCAAAAATGTGTTTTTTTTTTAATTTTTTATGAAAAAATAAGAAAATAATAGAATTTTATGGAGGAACAATTATTTTGCATTATTATAGTGTTTTTTGATTATATTTCGAGTTATTAGCCACCCAAAAGTTCGCAACGATCCTTTAGTGGCAACCGAGCAGTTTTATTCCGCTAAGAAATATCTAATAGGCCTACAGCATCCTGTTTTTGTTTTCAATACCAGGGAAACCAGAAATATGCTCTAAAAAGTGTTTAAAAATCCTAAAATGTGATCTTAAAATTTTAAAATATGTCAGAACAAACATCTATTTTTTTATAAAACATGATGGCTTTTTACTTCTTTGCCACAATGTAGAACATTTGTCATATAATATTTGCAACATATTTGCCGACAACATTACTTCTTTTATCTACTGAAAGCCATCCAATCCAAGATTGATCGATTATGCAATTGCATAGATCCCCCAAGAATTTTTGATAAATATTTTTGATATACAAACATATTTTGAACGTAAAACGCTTTCTGGACGCATTTTATATTCTTCCAAATATTGATTGAGATCCTGGTAAGCGGTAATAATCCGAATTGAGATATATATGGCTGTAAAACTATTTGAAGCATAAACATTTTAAATTTGCACTAAAAATGTGAAAAAAAATTTCGAAATCGTGATTTTAAAACTGAAATATGCAAAAAAATTCTGTTATGAGCTAAATATGCAAAAATAAGCTCTAACAAATCGATACCAAAATTCATAAGAATTCACGAAACGGATTAATATCTTACGTTCGAGTTGATTGGTTTTAAATGCATATTTCTGGTTTCCCTGATAATAACGCTGTAGAGCTACCCGGACATTAGCTTATCATGTAATTCGATTATGATTGACTCTTTCGTTAAAGCTTTGTTTTGTTTGTTTTGTGATGTAAAATATCCTCGAAAGTTTCAATATTTTTGGCGCTTGAATGTAGTCACGTTAGTGCCAATGGCCATGTACTTGTTTTGCGTTCGCTGCTATATTTGGACACCATTTGGCTTAATTGTAAAAGTCTTTTATCTTTCCTTTTGCATTATTAAAATTTAGGTCTTCTTATGTAAATTGAAGTGTTTATAGGAAGTACACACTCTGAGCTCTGTTCTTCTTGTAACCATATAGTGGTTTACCATCCGTGGGATTTAGCTGTAGCTCTTTTGGAAAACATATTTTGCTTTGCAGCAGAGTATTGAGGAAACTAATTCCACTAACTTGAAGTCGACTGCTCAGAGGGCAGTGACATATAAAATTATTTTTTGTCACATTCCATTATGAAAATAATTTCAGTCAAAGTAAAGTTATTAGCTGTGTTACACAAAACAGAGATTATATTCAGTAAAATTGCTTCGGGCTTTAAATGAAAATAACACTGTCATGTTTTGATCAAGATAAGAGTTTGTTTGTAGATTCTTCATCAATATATTTCAAATACCGGGAATAAGATCGGCTTTATCTGTCTGTTTACGTGCTGATCTTGTAAGCGTATTTTCAGAACGTACTATAAGTAGCTTCTTTGAAATCGTTGCGACTTGACGATGCTTTATATAACGGAGGACTGTACTCTTCACAAAGGGATGATAATAGCTGGCACCATTTATGCCCACGACCAACGAAAGTCCAATAAATTTCTTCCTCATAATTTAAAGAAAACTTATAAGGTTTTAGCTTTAAGACTACAACGTCCATTGCAAATACATACGGGTACCCCTGTTAGTAGTCTACGTGCGTCAATGTTATAAATTAATTTTTCATCTAAGTGTAGCTCGCCGCCATGTGATTGTGTAGTGGTAAAGATCGTTGCTAAGAGGTGGTGGTGATTCTTATTTAGTATTGCCATTTTTTTCCAGTAGGTGGCGTATTATTTTGATCATTCACTTTATATTTATAATCATAGCCAGAGGTAAGGTGGAATGTTAGGGTGCATTATTTTAGATCGATTTGTCTGAACTGGGTGGAAGACTCTTTATTAAACATTCCAAGCCGCAATTAAAATTTTTCGTTATGTTCCCTGCTGGGTATTCAATCATGGGCCGCTTGCAATGTCTGCGTACACTCTAACCACTGCACTACGCTATCCCTTGGTTTGAAATAAACAAAAACATTAAATTTGATTTATTTATTTCGCCACAAATCTCATCGGGGCATTAAATATCGGAGTATAGCGTACTTGTCTATCGAATGCTTCAACTGATGAATCGACTTTGCTTAGATGAAAGTATATCCAATGACTGGAGCCTCAAGCACCGATTTATCAACGCCCTAAGCCGACTATGCCATCTGATACCAGTTTTAGGGTATATCATCGGGATAGGAGTATTTGCTTGCAGCTTCTGGATCAGTATAGTGATCAGTGACAATTTCTGAGTTGCTCAGGTTTCTATTTTGCGGCCAAGTCATCCCTTTTATGTTCATTTCCACTTCAGTTGATCATCTCCCATGTTTCACTACCGTATAGTAACACTAATTTCACACATACACACTATCGGGTGATTTTTTTAGCGACTTCCTTTTTGGCACACAGTTGTTTGCAGCTCAGCTGTTTTCGTATAACATTTTACTGTCAAACATGTTCACTTTGATCTTACAAACGAACCATGCTTGCAGGTTATTGAATTTTATCACCAAAATTCATTTTTTTATTAGAATATTTTGTTCAGCGGCGAAGCCCATTAGTGGTTGAATGGATACATGGATAAACAAAATTGCCGTATTTGGTGTGAAGAGCAGCCAGAAGCAGTGTCAGAACTGTCAATGTATCCTGACAAATGCACTATTTGGTGTAGATTATCTGACGGTGGCATCATTGGACCGGACTTTTTCAAAGGCGACGAAGGCAGGAACGTTTCTGTGAATGGCGAGCACTACCGTGCGATGATTAAAATTGTTTTTGCCCAAAATGGAAGTACTGGACCTGGCTGACATGTGGTTCAACAAGACGGTTCACATGCAATACAGCACGCGAAACAATGGCCCCATTGAGAGGCGAGTTAGATGGACAGTTTATTTCACGTTTGGCGGCGGTAAATTGGCCACCTATATCGTACGATTTAACGCCTTAAGACTATTTTTATGGGGCTATATTAAGGCTCATGTTTATATGGGCAAGCCAGCAACTGGAAGACAATATTGAAGAATTTATTCCTGAGATACCAGCCGATATGTTGGAGAGAGTATGCCAAAATTAAACCCAGCATATGAACCATTTGAGGCGTAGCCGCGGTCAACATTTACATGAAATCATTTTTAAGCGTTGAATTATATAGTTCGCTGTATCGACTCAAATAAAGATTTAATACATTTTAAGCCAAATATGAAAGCTCTTAAAAAATTACCCGATATAAGTGTTAGAATCAAGAGTACAGCGTTATTCTCTAGAACTAAATCTTTATTTCTGTCTTTTAAATACGTTTGATTTGAACATTTTATATATTTTAATGAGTGGACTTAAAGCTTTTCCAATATGGGCTTTAGCCAATAGGTGCTGTAACTCCGTGAATTCTCATCCAATTTAAAAACAAATTTATTCAAAACTAAACATACTATTTTAATGGTTTCGCGAATTGTACGGTTTCTTCGTAAAAATGCTTGTAAAAACGTCTCTTTGAAAATTTGGAATGAGTTGGACAAAAATTGTGTTTGCTTGACAAACATACACGATTCATTAAGTTTACTTAAGCAAAGTACAAACCAAAATTTTTAAAATCGGTTAACATTTTAATTAAGATTTTAGCTTGTAAGTGCATTATGGTACAAATACGTATTTTTACGTTTTTTTACTCAAAATTTTGGATCTGACACGAACATTTCAAATAAATTATTCTTGTTGTACTCGACAGCACTTAAAAAACATTTTGTCAGTTCCTGTCTATATTTTATGTCTATATTTTTTTGTATCAAAGCTTTTTTCTTGTACACCCTTTTTTGACGCGTAAACAAAAACCCGTAAATTTCGTTTTTGTTGTATAACTTTAGTTGTTGTAAGAACTTTGTTGTTATTTTTTATGGGAATTATAACATTCACTTTTAAAAAAGATTTAAAATGTTAACATTCATTGCATTAAAAAAAAGAACTAAAATAAAAAGTCAATTATGAAGAATATTGTTGTACACTTTATTTTGACGCTCATATTTCATTCATAATTTCGCGACATCGCAAATGGAATAATAGACATTTCTTTCAAGTCAACATGTTACACCCGATTCCATTTTTATGCCTAATGAAAGTTACCTACAGTTTAACGCCGTAACCAGCGTAGATATGGCACGATTTTTTTAGTATGCTTTTGACATCAGTTTCAGATCCCCTCCTTGATCTTTATTATACTATTAAAGTAACAGAACTCTTCTGCGTCCTTTACTGTATCGCTGTTAAACAGTGCTGGTAAAGTATTATTAGTCGTTAATCTCATTATTTTTGTATTCTTGGCGTTAATTTTTAATCCAACAACAACAATATTGACTTGCAGCCGGTTAAAATTATCCTAAAGTACAGATGGCGTAGGTAAGATTCCCTGGTGCCTCGCCATGTGGAATATTGTTGGTGAGAGAACACAACTCTGTCGCACGCCACAATTTACCTGAAATTAACTTAATTTTGCAATATTTGTACTTTTTTTAATGGTAATTTTTAAACACACATACAATCACTGAACAAATTCGTATGTATATGTAAGTATTGGCACATCTATTACATATGAATATATTATACAGTTCAATCACACAATATCCTAAAAAGAAAAAACGTAAATTAAAAAAAATAAATATTTATAATATCTTATGTTATAAACACATTCAAGGCTGCCGACTATCTACCACATGGCAACAAAAGTAGCCAAGTAACCAGCTACTTAACCATTTTAACGACTACAGCTACAGAATAAACATCTGATTTGACACATTGCATATATAACCTAAGCAAAATATTTCAGTGATGCCACATATATTTTTTGCGCGTTTTTAATGTCTTAGCTTTTTGCTACAGCCAACAAAACTAGAAACTAAACCTAACTTGGCTACGGGCTACAATGATAGTCGTGTAGTCGGTAGCTGTGTTGCCGCTAAAATAATTATTCACATATGCACACATGTATTCTATTTTTTACAGCTTGTGATCGATGGTCGCCAGTAGCCTTGAATGTGTTTGTAGCATTAAAGTTTGCACAAAAAGGACAATCATATCAAATCGAAACATATAAAAACTTAAAAAATATAAATAAAAATTATTTTAACAATAAAATAAAAATTCATAAAACAAAATGGAATAAAAAGAGAGTTAATCGTGTTAAACGATGACACATTACACAAAGCGAAAAACGGGTTTAATAAATAATTTACAACCATTTTTACTTATCTATACACAATATACTTACTTATCTATTGTATACTATATGTGTATACATGCATACATAGGAATATTTTTAAATTTATTTTGTGTTTTTTATTGTTTTATTTACTTCTGCATACATACATACAAACATACATGTTTTATTTAATTTAATAAGCAAAACTAAAAAAATCCTATTTTATTCTACTCTGCAAACAAAAAAAAAAAAAAACAAAAATAAAAAGTAAACAACAGCCATATGAATAAAATACATCAGCACGAGTTTCTAGTAAAAAAAGCAAAAACAACAACAGAAATAAAACCTAAATTAAATTGCATTGTTACTCTTTTTCTATTTTTATTTTTATTTTTTTGTAAACATTTGTTTTAATCAACACAAGCACACACATGAGTAACACACACGTACATAGAACACATACACAACCATAGAAACACACACACACTCTAACAGAATGTTCTTTTTTTTTTCCAATTTCAACGAAATAGGAAATTTTTTTCACTCAAGATCGGCTACTAAATAACGGTTTTTAAATATTTTTTTCCATTACCCCTCTCTATAGCAAATGGCTTATGCTGTTCATTTCATACTTTCCAAACTGCAGTCATGGCTGCCAGATTTGACGATTTTTAATAAAAAATTTTGACGTTTTTTGTTTCCAAAATGACGATTTTTTGTATATGGACCACTGCAGCTCTAAAAGTATTAATAACTCTTTATACGAGTAGGATGAGACAACTAGCTTTGTTCTTCAGATTTTTGCTTGAGCTCAATGTTAATAAAGAATAAGGCCTGGAACAGAATAAAGTAGTTGTAGTAGTAGCTAAAGCTGATGACGTTATTAGTAGTGTAGCAAGAAAATAACCTCAACCATAACTTAGAGAATTATCTGAGAACGATATGTAAATTTTTTAACAAAATAAGCACCAAATTGTGCAAGAAATTCATATTAAACTACATATTTCACATTACCATCTAATATATTTTTAAAAATGGAGTTAATCAATTTGGAAAATGTGATATTCCTCTGTACGGTTGAAGCACCGCACGCATTAAAAATATGTTATTCATCATATTGTTACGAAAATAAAAAAACCTGAAAAAGGTTTTGAATGTGTTATCGCGGTAATGCCGTACTGATTTGTATATTTGACGGTATTGCCGTACTGATTTTTGTATTTGACGGCATTGTCAATTAGACCATCTTTGGTCTAACATGTTTAAAATAGAGGATATGAGAGCGTATGAGAGATTTCCGGAACATTCCAAACTTTAGGCAGTTAGGTAAATAAAGATGCTGCTTTGCCTACTTCGATATAGTTATCTTTTTGCAGTCATAAAGAAAAGTCGTGCTTAGGCGTAAACAAAAGTATTGTATAAACAAATATTAGGTGCAAGATAAATAAGTTTCTGTATTAAGATAAACTGTATGAGGATAAAGTGAGGAATTGAACACTGTAAGACAACAATATCGTGGTGTTTATTTTATTTTGGTGCAATTAGAAAGAACTCAAACATTTTAAAAAGCTTAAAATCTAACAATATTTTAAATCAAATGCTCTACTGCATTCAAGGAAAGGTTTTATATTGATTGATATTAAAATAAATGAAAAAAAATATTTTAACTCATAAATATCAGCACTTACCATAAATAGGCAAACCGTTTACAATTTTAAAGCTCTATGTGTATATGTGCATGTGTGCTTACTAATACAACAAAACTACTACTCCATTTGATGCCACATTTTTTTAAACAAAATTACATATTCAAGCCATCAATTTTACCACAACTACAGTGCTGGCCATTGCAATAGAACCATTTTCTTTTTTAAAATATTGACAGTCTAATTCGTTCAATGGATAAGTCTGTTAATGAAATATCGGTCCAACAGTATGGTGTGATACTTCTGGTTCTAAAATTAAATGTTTTCCTTATGTGAGTGACAGGATACCCGAGTATCCAATTAATTTTTAAATAGGAATTGGTTACAAATCTTATTGGTCTACAAAGAGAAGATCTACAGTTCTATTGTTTTCACAATTAAATCTATTTTAGCTCTTTAAGTTTTTCTTATTTAGCAGCGCAATAAATTAAATTTTATTGTAGACCTTTACCGTACTAACTAGGTACCAAAGTACCCAAAAAAATATTCAGTAGTTCACATACAAATGAAAATCAGTCGATTGAAACGATAGGAAAAACGTTATTATTCTATGAAGGGAAGCCCGTAAAACCCGGGCAACTTTATTGAGGGTGTTTTTTTCTAGTCTCTACTATACCAGAATTCATACAGATGGACTTCGTTTATTATTTGTGTTCAGAAATTACAGGGTCATAACATATTCGTTATACCTGCAGCTGTCCAAAGGCATTGCACTTATCTGGCTGCAAGTCACCCTGAAGAAGAAGGGGAAGAAGCTTCCTTCCCTAAAAGTAGTCTTCCGATTCTTCGTCTTTTCTTTGGGTTCCATTCTATGGACAATTTTGTTATATTGTCATTAGGATTTTTTTATGGTGTCCCAAATCCTTCTCCAATTCCTTCACGTAATTTTCTTAATTATAATAATCTGCTGTAATATTTAAGACAGCGTTTGATAAATGCTTACGTAACTACTACATTAACGACTTGTAACCATACAAAAGTGCTGGCTTTACACACGAGTTCATTTTTATGTTTGCAATTATAATAGGTCACACAATAAGACCGTATAATAAGTAAAAAAAAAATATGTTGACAAAACTCGATTTTATTATTCAACACAGTTGCTTTCAATGGCGATACAACGCGTATAGGGATTTTCTCACTTTCCTATTTCACTTTTATAATATGATTTCTCTTTTAGGTCAAATAGGCCTCAATTCAAGCGATTACTTCATCATTGTACTTACATTTCTTTCCACCAAGTATTCTCTTGAGACTGCAAACAGAAAAAGGTCGCTAGGGGTAAATCTGGACACGGTGACTGTGTTAACAATTCGAAGCACAGTTCGTTTAATTTTTCCATCGTTTTCCTGTGACACGCATTTTTAATATTCGTATAACATGGTAAAAACATTACTATCTGATATCTTTCCAATGTCAGCTAGCTCGAGCCAATTCAATTAGCGATCGTTCATAACCAATTTATGGATATTTTATGTTTCCTGGGATAACAGCCTCATTTGGATGTCCACTGCGCTCTGCATCATTGGTTCTAGTACGACCCTAAGTGTAGTCAGCTATCTTCCACTTCTATCATTTGTCAAGATGAAGCAGAGTTCGGATAATGTTTATCAAGCCACTGCTTGGTTTCCGCTCTATTAATTTGTCATCAAAAAGCAATGGAATTTTTGTTTTTTTTTCAATAACAAGCTTTGCTTCACACAAAATGCTATAAGTCACGAATCAGTAGTCAGATTGCTGTCAAATTTTAATAACACCATATATGTGTTATTCTACGGACTTATTGAGTGACCTGATATGTGATGATTACCATGGATTATTCAAACGGCTTAAAGATTTGCTGCTTAGGTTTAATATGTTTTGAATGTCATCATAGATGCAGGCCACATAACAAAGCCATTTTAGCTTTGATTCGCATAATAATTTGTATTGGCAATGTAAATCTGCAAGCCGGTTCTTGCAGTTTCTTCACTTGCATGTCGAAATATCACGGGACAGATGTCAATGAGTAGTCAAGGTCTTCCACTCTTGTGTTAAGTCCCCTGGTTATATTTTTTTATCTGAATAAGGCACTTTGTAACAAACAGTCAAGGGCGACGTTGAACAGCTTTAAGATCGACTGACATTGCTATAATATTAGACACGAGAGCTGTCGTTTGTGTACAGTAACTTTAACTCATTAATAAAACTTGTCTACAAAAAACAAAAAATTTTCTCACTTTTTCACAAAACTATATGGAGTGTAATGATTTTGATGCAGTGAATTCAAATCTGCTTTCAGTTTTTTTCCATCGGGTTGAATCTTCTTTATTGGCGTGCCAAGTTTTTTCATCCAAAGTATAATAACTACCATATTCAGTATATAGGGTCCGCCACGTTTTTTTCAACTATTGCTTATTTTGTGAATGGTAACACTTAGCTCATGTCTGATTTGACAGATAATTGGTTTTATCCTTCCGCTGAACGAATATGGTTGTGTATACGCTTGAACAACACTGGGAAATATTGCGACATTACTTTGAAATTCATGGTAATGTTGCAGATGAAGCTCATTTTGATCTTGGCGGGTATGTAAACAAGCAAAATTGTCGCATTTGGGGTACAGAAAACCCGCACACATACATCGAAAAGCCGATACACCCAAGACGAGTCACTGTTTGGTGCAGATTTTGGTCCAGAGGCATAATTGGGCCATTTTTCTTCGAAAATGAGCAAGGAGTGGCCGTTACAGTTAATGGCGATCGTTATCGGGCCATGTTGAACAAATTTTTGTTCACAAAAATTGAAGAGGAGGATATTAGCAATATTTGGTTTCAACAGGACGACGCTACGTGCCACACAGCCGAAGCTACACTCGATATTTTGCGCCCTGTTTTTCAAGTTCTCATTATCAGCCGCAGAGCTGATGTCGTTTGGCCACCTCGGAGCTGCGATTTGACACCGTTGGACTCTTATTTGTGGGGTGCCGTCAAAGATAATTGTTACCAATAAGCCAGAGACAATTGACGCTTTAAAGGACAATATTCGTGAAGCCATTGGTGAAATACAGCTGCACACAATCGATAATGTGCTTAAAAATAAGACCGATCGTGTATGCTACAGCATGGCCAGCCGAGGCAGCCGTTTGAATGAAATTATATTCCATTATTAACCGAAAGGATTGTACTTTCAAATGAAAAAAGAAATTTGAGAAAATATTCAGTAGTTTTTTTTATAGCAGTTTCAGAAAAAAAAAAAATTATTTGGCGGACCCATTATTTCTCTGTAACTTGAAAACGACTTGACCGATTTTAATGCAATTACCACCAAATGTTTTGGATAAAATCAAAAATCAACTGAATAAATTTTTTTTTTGTATTTTCAACAGTTTTGGAGTTATTCGTAACTTAGTCGCCAAAAAAAAATTTCGCGCAAAATTAGGGCAATTTTATTATTTCAAAAAGTCATAAACATTTTTTCAGAATTCGAATTTTACATGTTAAGCACTTAGATTAAAGTCTAGAATGTTTAGAAGAAAATAAGCTATAAGTCATGAAAATCGGTTGGCCATTCAAAATTAAATGCAGGTACCTAACTTTGACCAAAATTAGCGAACAAATTTTTTCTTGCAAAATTAATGGGAAATTTTTTTTCTTTTATGTCCACAAAGTTATCAAAGAACTCCCAGAATATAACTTTTACATTTTAAGCATTAAAATGAAAGTCAGATATGTTGAAAGTAAAATAACCCATTAAGGCAGGTGCCAAAATTTAACAAAAATGTGTAAGACATCATTATTAAGTAACACACAAAAAAATGAATAATGAAGGGAAATGTCTGGTAGGAAAAAATACATACACATATGCATTTGTATGTGATGAAGCGTTATTGTTTCGAATAACTGGTCGTCGGGCAGACAATGTTAAGCACCCCTCCGAAGTAGTCATGGCATTACGTTTGTGGACGATTGTGTGAAAACGCAGCACCCATCTTGCGGGTAGCTTTCTATTGCCCAATCAATCATTTAAAATTGAATCAATGAGCCATGTGAGATACCTATGACTTTCATAACCTCTCATACTTTCAAGTTTTTGGTGTAGAAACCTCAACTTTGCATTTAGAACGTTTAGCCTTTTCGTGCTTGTACGGCTACAACAACATTTAGTAAACAACTTTTAAGCCACTGAAAGTATAGTGTAGAGTTCCCAAGTTAAGCATTGGAGGGTTTGAGAGATGGCTTTTTTAATGCTCAATAACATTGATGTTCATTTCATAGAAGAATTGTTCGCGCTCAATTCACACGTATTCGTACGCTCTTGCTTTAGTCACTTTTTTTAGGCAGAGAAAAATAATTTAAAATTGTTCTTAAGATTTTGCTTTTAATTGTCACTGAAACAGCGACAAATGCACATGTGCAGCGGATGCTTGTTGATTTTTTTTTTAATTTTTTTTAAAACATTAACTTCACTTCTCTGAGACAGTAATTTCCATGTTCTCGCTAACACAACTACATTTTTACTTTTGCACATTCCTGCTCTATAAGCACACTTAATTCACTTTTCTAAAAAATTCTCACTAATGGATTGGTTGAAAAGTAGCGGCCGTAACAAAGAAAACAATTTTTTTGTTTAAAATTAGCTTTATTCATCAAAATAATCTGCATCAAGGGGGATGGCGTGGTGTAGTGGTTAGAGCGTACGCATAACAACACAAACGATCCAGGCTTGAGCCCCTGAAGAGGACATGACGAAAAAAAAATTTTATTGTGGTTTCGAATGTTTAATAATAAAAAAGGCTTCAACTTCTTTCCTCCAGACAACTCCATCTAAAAAAAATAAAGAAAAAACCCCCCTGACTCTTCCTTCTCGCATACCTCTGTTGGTGATGACAAACATCAGACGAATGATCTGGAAAAACACTCCACCTACTGGTAAAAAATTACAATGCTAAAGTAAAAATCACCACCAATTAGCAAGGATCTTCACCACTACACAAAAAAATCATATGGAGGAAGCTACAGCGGATTCATCATCTTGAAATATCAAATTGATTAAAGAAAAAAAAATCTCTATCAAGAGCACTGTAATCATTTCAGCGCCGCTGTAATACTTCAATGCCACTTTTGCCTCAAAATTTGACTCAGTTTCAGCAATAACTTCTACAGACATACGAAATTTCTTAGCGGCGAGCACTCCCTTGCAGTCTGCGAAGTGAGCAAACACGGCACGCACCTTACTTAAGAAAGACTACTCATAGACAAATGCTCATGCAATATAAAGGCAACATGTTCTTTTGATATTTCTACGATGTCAGCTAACTCACGCAACTTGACTTTTCGATCATTCAAAATGATTTTGTGGATGTTTTTATGTTTTCGGCTGTTACCATCTCATTTGGACGTCCACTGAGTTCTGCATCATCGTTGCCTCTATGACCAAGTTTTCAGTCAGCAAACCAACATTTTATTGTTGTTTCTGATGAAGCGGAGTCCCCATAACACTTTTCAAGCCATTGCTTCACTTGAACTATATTTTTTCCCATCAAGAAATAGTGTAGAATTAAAACACGAAATTGTTTTTGATCCATTGTTCTGAAAATAACAAAAGTAGCGAACTCTTAGCACAATAACTTATAAACTAATTAATAGAATATCATGAAATTTTAACAGGTGTCTTTTAAAGGTTAGCACTAACTGAAAAAGAGATGAAGGCAACAGAACTAGAGCCATATATGTGTTAGCCCTAGAAACTTTTAGCCCATGTGTTAAGTCACGCGGTAGTCTGCTATCAATGTCTGTTAATTTGAAACTTAGTGACACAACTTGTTCGAATTTTGGCTGGAGTCTACTGAGAGTTGCCAATTGAAAGCAACAGAGTTGGACTTTCATTTTGATTTCGGAGAATTCCAAAAGTCAAGCAAGTATTGACTCGCTCTCGTATACAATATCCATATTCATATATCATTCCCCTTTTTGCATTTATTAATGTTGAAGAGTGAAGAAATTTGGAAACAGTACGGCTGAACGTTGTGTCAACATGTTTACGCAAACAATTTGAATGTCTTTACGTTAACGTACAATTTCTAAATAAATATTTAAAATTATATGTGTAACTATAATTTTTTCCTAAGCTGTACTTTAATTAAAAAGACTAAATAAAAAAAATTTTATCAATTCAACAACAGTGGAACAAAATTCCAGCATCCGAATATTGATGTGCCCTTTTTTACATACATATGTATGTACATACAAATATATGTCGTAGGTATATGTCAATTTTTAGGTAGTCAAATATTGTTGTATATGTACTAGAGTATATACGCTACATTATTTTTTAAAAACACACACAGTGGTGGAAGAAATAAAAGGGACACATCATTACATAAATCAAATAAAGAATGCATCTTAATTGAAAGAAATTAATACTCACTTCTTCAGTCCATTTCACGTTGTTCTAGTTAATTGGCATAAATGAAAGTGTCCTTATTATTTCTTCCACCACTGTATATGTCTACATATGTATGTATATGTAAGAGTATACATACATATGTATGTATAAAAGCTCAGAGATTGCCGACTCGTCTTTTGTAAACATCATGTACGAAAATATATAAAATTTATCGTTTTTTTTTTCTTCTCCATTCAAATCTAAATTTAAAAGAATAAATTGTTATTTTTCAAATATTAAAAGTGAACCTTGGCTGAAAGAATCACAGAATTCTTCAGAGGCATTAATTCACACACAATTTCAACTTTTGTACGTCTCGGAGGGCAGCATTTCATATTTCGCAGCCATAGCGTAGAGTGGACTTGTGAAAGTTTTCTTAAGTTCCCTGCGTTTCTGAGCCGGTTGAGTGTTTTACGTGCCTTTCGGATACAGTTAACTTTGTTCTGACCTGATCTACCTATTGAGGGTTATACTTCCGAAATAGTAAATTTGGATAACATTCTCTATGTGGCTATCGTTTCTGGTGAACAGATCTAGAATTGTTGGGTTAATGCGAAGTGATTTCGTTTTGAAAATATTATTTTTTTAAGACCACTGATTTAGTTGGTTTAGATATTTCACCAGAATTGACTTCCTTGGAGTCTATATGCCAAAAGACATATCATCTGCGTCATTTAAAAGTCCCTGTAATCCCTCAGTCAAACCTCTGGCATTAAGCATTTTTCTTTCCGTAATTAGGTTTTACACCATGTAAGATATACGGTTGTATATGTGCTAGAGTATATATGCTACATTATTTTTTAAAAACACATACAGTGGTGGAAGAAATAAAAGGGACACATCATTACGAAAATCAAATAAAGAATGCATTGTAATTGAAGGAAATAAATCTTCGCTTCTTCAGTCCATTTCACATTGTTCTAGTTAATTGGCATAAATGAAAGTGTTCTTATAATTTCTTCTACCACTGTATATGTCTACATATGTATGTGTATGTAAGAATATGCATACATATGTATGTATAAAAGCTTAGCCATTGCCGACTCGTCATGTACGAAAATATATAAAATTTATCTTCTTTTTCTTCTCAAATCTAAATTTAAAAGAATAAATTGTTATTTTTCAAATATTTCGAAGTATATATTTTAGTATATTTCAAGTATGTATTTAGTATATATTTACATATATTTCAAAGCATATTTATTTTTTTTATTTTTCTTATGAGAAATGAAAATTTTAATCACTTGTGCTTTATACACATTCGCACTTTCCACATCTAATGATTAAACACTTTTAAGTATCTGTACACATTTTAAAATTGTTATTTTCAAAAGTTGATTTTTCTTCTAAATTGGATACAGTTTTTAGATAAATAAAAAAACAACAAAAAAACGTCGTATATATAATATTTTATGTCTGTCAACATACTAACGTAACATAAAAAATGTTTATGTGTACTTTTTATAAGCAAATAAATAATTTGGTATTATTGGGGCGAAAGTTCAAACCAGGATCGCATCTGCTTTCACAACAAAACAAAATGGTTTCCTTTTTTTTCTATAAATTCCAATTTAAAATGACAAAATAACAAAAAAATAAAAATTTGTTATTCATTGGAATTTATTGTAAGCAGTTTTTCGTTTAAAATTATTTTATTTGTATCGTTTTAAGTATGTAGATTTAAATTTATAGTTATAACATGAAACTCAAAATGTTGATTGCAACGAGGGCGTTCCCAAAATTAACCGACCTAAAGTATAGATAGCTGCAGTAGTTGAAAACAATTGACTTCGGTGAAAAGGAGGCTTGGCCAGATTAAGAAATTTTCACTCAACCGGTTCACAATATAGAAAAAATACAAAAAATAATATTTACTTTAAATAAGGGCTATCGTGATCACATGTAAAATTCCGCCCTTTATATAACTGATGACTTTCATTAACTACGAAGCCATTTAGACCAAATTCAGAAACATCCACTTTAACCATTCTCATGATATACAAAAATCAATCTATTCTATGGGAAGTACCATGCCCACTTGCCCAATCCTGTTCATATTGGCTATAGAGCTTAAAATCGGCGTGCTAAACTGTATTCGAATGTACTTAATAGAAACAGACATAATAGATTAACCGCCTACAACACCAGGGCTGCCAGATTAAATTTACAGGAAATCATCATTTGCCCCAATACATTTAAAAATATTGTCATTTCAATTTCGGAAAATCGTCAAAAGAGAAAAAAAATCCTACCGAATAACATGCAATTTTTTATTATTTTCAAGTTCAAATAAAACAAAATTTTGTGTTTGGTTTTACTTAAAAAAAAATCTTTTATTCAACACAGTTATGTGCACCATTGCTTGTAATCTTTTTATAGGCAGTAACAATTGTTATTCTTAATTACTCCGTCTGTTTACAATCTTGTAAACAACAGTAATTACTCGACAGATCTTCCAACCCGATCGTAGTTATAACTTAGGTTCAATCACAACCTTTTCAACCAGAGGTTATCCACACTTAACTCTCTTTACTGAGTTAGCTCCAATTAAACTGGTTTCTTACTTCACTACTAGCTTCACGAGTTTACTCCTTATAAACTCTCTTCACACAAACTGCATTGTTCGCTCTCGAACCTCTCGGTATTTCAGGTAGATTTCATTTCTTTCTTTTAATATCTTTTTAGTTCTTTTGTAGCCATGCGTATGTAAACATCTATCTCTTTCAGCTCTTAGTAAAGGGTCCGCCATCTAACGTTTTTTTTTTTCAACTAGTGCTTATTTCGTGAATGGTAACACTTAGCTCAGGTCTGATTTGACAGATAATTAGTTTTATCCTTCTGCTGAACGAATATGGTTGTGTATACGCTTGAATAACACTCAGTTAGGTGGGCATGCGATCGACTTACAGAAGATGCCGATTTTGCCAAAAAAAAAAACATCTTCAGATGAAGCTCATTTTGATCTTGGCGGGTATGTAAACAAGAAAAATTGTTGCATTTGGGGCACAGGAAACCCGCACGCATACACTGAAAAGCCGATACACCCAAGACGAGTTACTGTTTGGTGCGGATTTTGGTCCAGAGGCATAATAAGGCCATTTTTCTTCGAAAATGAGCAAGGAGTGGCCGTTACAGTCACTGGCGATTGTTATTGGGCGATGTTGAACGAATTTTTGTTGACAAAAATTGAAGAGGAGGATATTAGCAACATTTGGTTTCAACAGGGCGGCGCTACGTGCCACACAGCCGAAGCTACACTCGATGTTTAGCGCCCTGTTTTTGAAGATCGCATTATCAGCCGCAGAGCTGATGTAGTTTGGCCACCTCGGAGCTGCGATTTGACAACGTTGGACTATTATTTGTGGGGTTCCGTCAAAGATAAGTGTTACGCCAACAAGCCAGAGACAATTGACGCTTTAAAGAACAATATTCGTGAAGCCATTGGTGAAATACAGCTGCACACAATCGATAATATGCTTAAAAATTTCACCGATAATGTAGGCTACTGCATGGCCAGCCAAGGCAGCCAGTTGAATGAAATTATTTTCCATTATTAACCGGAAGGATTGTACTCTCAAATAAAAAAAGAAATTTGAGAAAATATTCAGTGGTTTTTTTATAGCACTTTCAAAAATTTATATATATATATATATATATATATATATATATATATATATATATATATATATTTGGCGGACCCTTTATTTGTTGTTGCTTGTTTATTGTTTGTTACGAGTTTTCTTTGCTGCTTAATTATTGTTATTGCCATGCTATTTTTATTTACTTTGTCTCTGCTAATGGTTATTTGTTAACAACACGTATAAGTTGTTCTTGCAGCTTTTGTTTATTTATTTTAGCAATGTAATAAGCGCTTTAATGCCTAACATTATTTTCGTAACAATATTATTAGACAAACACTGTATTTTTTCTCCGTCACTCGTCCAGGGAGCATATTGGCTTTCCACAAAGCATCTATTGCTTTGTTTTAGTTTCTTTAATGAATTTGATATTTCTAGCTAAGTAGATGCTTAGTCCGCTGTAGCTTCCTCCATATGATTTTATTTTATTTTTTTTTTGTGTAGTGGTGAAGATCCTTGCTAATTGGTGGTGATTTTTACTTTGGCATTGTAATTTTTTCCCTGTAGGTGGCGTGTTTTTCCTAATTATTCGACTGATGTTTGTCATCATCGCCAGAGGTACGCGGGAAGGGTCAGAGGGGCTTTTTTCTTTATTTTTTTTTAGATGGAGTTGTCTGGAGGTAAGAAGTTGAAGCCTTTTTTATTATTAAGCATTCGAAACCGCAATTAAATTTTTTCTTCCTGATGTCCTCTGCTGGGGCTCGAACCTGGAGGCAAACACTGTATTGATTTAAAACTCTACTATATTCAAGAAACATTTCTCTGATAGTAACTTTTAATAAAACCGCAGCAGTACCATAGATAGTACAAATGAAACACATCCGATTGTATACTATTATATCAAAAGGAAAAACAGAGATAAAATTTTTAATCATATACAACTAGCATCCAATTTGGATGAGTCTAAATCCCATTACCTTAATTAAATGTACAATACAAGTAAAAGAGCTATAGCACTAGCATCCGATTTGTTTAAGTTTGTAAAGCATTATGAACATCGTTTGTTATTTGCTGTTATTTTGCTGATTATTCTTCTTAGTTTTCCCGATTAAAAATGAAAAGAAAAGAGTTTTTAAAAGTACAAGAGCGTGTGAGGTGCATGGAAGCGATTATAGCCTATAAACTGGATAAATAAATAAAAATATTTATAAGAATTAAAACCCTTCCAACTTTTACTTACAATGTCTGCAGCATTGGACACAACCAACTTACACAACCCATCCAACCCTCACTTACCCTGTCTGTATCTTCGGACCCATCTGACAGCCTAGGCCAACGCTGTGTAAATCTAAATATGAATTATATAAAGGCATTGGGTAGCTCCCACTTACGTTGTATGTGGTCTCGGATCGAAGATGTATGTTGTAAATATTTTGCCGGGACTAAGCGATAGAGATACTTATAATTTTAGTACTTGATTTATAAAAGTCTTACAAGTATTCTTTGACTGTTTTATTAGTTGCTTTCTTTAAAATGTATTTTTCACTAATTTCTTTATATGATAGATATATAAGCAAACGTTACATTTTTTGTTAATTGAAATTTTTGGTACGAAGTCACAGTAATTCCATAAATCGTACCAAAAAAATTTTTTTTCGCTAAAACAAATGTATGCGCGTATTTCCTTACTCTTTATTAACATTGATCGCAAATATCAAAAGAAGTAAGCAGGTTATCTTAACAACAAAAAGTTAGAGTTGCCAGTTGTCCATATGGCGAAAAAGTCAGTAGTCATTTGGTCAAAATTTTGTTAAAAAATCGTCAGAATGACGATAAGTCGTCAAATCTGCCAGCTATTGAGAATTTTTCGGGTTTTCTTTTTTCCTAAACCTTCGCGTGGCAATTACGAAAAAAATTACAGAAGGAAACATTCAATTTGGTTCAGTCCTTTCTAAGTTTTAAGCATCCGAGCAAACCACAATCCATATTATATATAGAGAGCTGCTAAAACTAGGTGATCGATACCAACTGCAATTACTTTTTGTGAACCGCGCACTATGAGAAAAATTGCTCATCTTTAGCATGTCAGTGAATAACTTCTTTGGAGGAAATAAAAATTGGCTTCGAAATGAATCGCCACAAAAGACGAAAAGTTTTCTGACTTAAAACTAAGTCATTGGATCAGAAATGGGGAAGAGATGTGTAAATTTGTTAAATCTTTATGTTTTTTGATCTAAAAAATCGGACTGAATTAATTTCTACTCCTAATATGTAAATTTTTATTGTTTTGATTGTAAATAAACTTTGGAAACCTTTAATAAAAAAAACCACTCGGGTTTTTTTTAATACAAAACCCAATAAAACCATGGTGGGATTAACCTGGGTGAGATTAATTGGTTTACCCAGTTGGCTGCCAACCCTGGTGAAAAGTGTCAATAAAACATAAAACATTTGTTTTATCATGACTTCAGATCTATATATGTATGTAAGAATGTATTGTGGTTTGTTCGGTTGCTTAAAACTTGAAACGACAATTTTTTTCGTAATTATTGTACTACGCGAAGGTTCAGGAAAACAGAAATTCAAAAAATTCTAAACAGGTGACGCTGTAGGTGACTGCTTTTCTCTGCTTCCGTTGAAGGTATTTGAATAAAATTTGGTATGTCGATTCAGTGCAGATGTACTAAGTTTTTCAGACAATATAAACGAAATTGGATAAGTAGGAATTGTACCTTCCACACAATGTAAATATTGATTTTTGTATACCTTAAGAGTGGTTAGTGCGGAAGTTTCTGAATTTGGTCTAAGTGACCAGTGGGCTGAATCAGATAAGTAGGCATGGAACTTCCCATAAAAAGTAAATGTTGATTTTTGTATATCTCGAGAACGCTTAAAGTGGATATTTCTGAACTTGATCTAAATGACTTGGTATCCAGTGCAAATCATCAGTTTTAAAGTGAGCAGAATGGGATAAGTGAGTGTGACATCTCCCATAAATAGTAACTATTAATTTTTGTATATCTTGGGAACGGTAAAAGACACATAATCAATAGATGTGCAATACAGAGCCCCCCACTAACGCGGGAAGAGTTACTCTAGTTGTTTAATATTTCTGTATCACAATTATGTAATTCTTACACACTTAATTCCTTCACAGTCTAACTTTTAATGTCTATTTCCTCGATTGATAGTGGATTTGAGGCTATAGCGCTTATTTTAATGTCAATCTGTAGTTCTTTGAAAGTGTGCTTAATCCGTTAGAAATGACTCGTAGCGGAAAGATTCATAAAATTTTCTTGAAACATTTATTGATTGATTGCATTTTAAAGGTATGTTCCGGTCGTTCCCTTTTTATATTGCTTGTAGATGACATTGTAAGGCATTTTTTGTAATACTATTTTGTAGTCTTCTAAAAGTACGATTAAGATATCATCCTTTTTTAATTTAAATATTGTGTTGTCTGCTATTAAAAGTGACCCTAGCCTGACGCACTGATTCAAAAACACTTTCATGTTTCGCAGCCATAGCGTGTAATGGACTTGTGAAAGTTTTCTTAAGTTCCATGCGTTTCTGAGCCGTTTGAATGTTTTACGTGCCATTTGTCCTGACCCGATCTATCTCACCTTCAACAGATATTCAAATAAAAATAAATACTTATACTATATCAAATATAGCGTCTCGATTATTTAAAAAATTATTAAAAAATTATTTACTTTTATTACAATTTTTTTTATTCAAAATCAATAAATTTAAAATTATAAAAAACATAAAAACAAATTTCCATCTTGAAATGGGTTCGCACCAATTTGAATATTCATTTATTTAAAATTGATTTATAATCGGAATTTTAAGCTAAAATTCGTTTATGAATATCATTTTACAGAATTTTGTTTGAAATTGTTTTCAAATGTCGATTATATTTCTGTGAATAAAAGGGTTAGTACTTAAAAAATCAGCAGTTTAAAACCAAACATTTTCAAGTCGTGATTTGGTTGTTCTTGACATTTAAAATCGTCAAAACGACAATAAATCGTGACATCTGGCATCAGTGATTGTGTGACACAGGATAAAAGCAGGATTTAAGAATTTTTAAATACGCAGTACATAATATTTGTGACAGACATATCGCTAAGAATACACTAGAAGCTGCAAAACAATCGATAGTACTATCGATAGTTTTGTTTTTGGCTAACAATCGATAGTTTTTTTTCACTATCGATACTATCGTCAAATTCTAAAAGTAAATACGGAGGCCACTAAATGTAGTCAAAGTCACGTTTGCAAGAATTTGTTCCACGCAAGTTGTTAGCCGTCTGTAAACTTTTATAGTTACATAGGGGCACAGTTTAACAGTTTCTTAAATATCGATTTATTAAACTCAACAAAAAAGTATGAATTGTAACTAAAATGTATTCGTACCTACGATTTCGCATTTTACCCAAACAAATTCATCTTCATTTCGTCAGACCATATAATTTTGTTCTAATTATTACGGTGCAGGTGTTGCTTCCGTTTACTCAGAAATGATAAATTTCGAGGACTCCTACCATAAGTCTAGTTTCCATAAGGAAGAGATTAATTTTTGAACTACGAATTAAAATTTGGCAGTTGTTCTACGCTTTCTTCCCATAGTCTTTGCAGTTTTTTTCACTTTATTTTATTAATTCTATAGTTTTGGAGCCCTTCATGGTCTGAGCTATTTTCGCTATATATAAGGATTAATCTTCCATCAAAAAACTGGAAAAATATAGTGCCCCTATTTTTTGTTTCAACACTGTATATTTCACTTAAATTCTGATATTGCTGCCACTAGGAGTACTTAAAAGAATCCGATAGTATCGATAGATTTTTTTGCTAACTATCGATTGGGCCGACTATCGATAGTTTTACAGCTCTAGAATACACATAAATTTCTCCCATAAATATTTCGGTTACCGAAAGGGTTAAAACTTTTCAAGTTTTTTTTTTTATCATCCGTAATTGGGCTCTAATTTTAAGAGGAAATTGGAAAAATGCCTACCATATGATATACAAACATATGTTCATTCAACACATATACACGTATTTATATTATATAACAAATAAATATTATTTGAAAGTTTTTTTAACCTACAAATTCCCAAACACCAACACACACAAGCACATCAAATATTTAAATAAAAACACGTACACATACAGAATTATTTAAACAAAAACGATTATTAATAAATACAAAATAAAAGAGAAGAGGCTGTGTGCTGAATTTTATTAATTAAAAAAAATAAAAATAAAATCAGACGAAGAAAACATTGGATTTTTTCAGCATTTTATTGATTTTGATTTCCTTTGGAAATTGTGTCAACTCTTTTTTTAGTTATTTTTGTTATATTCGTTAATGCTTTCACACTATTTGTTTTTTAGTCAATACGTTTTTTTTTTAATTTTTTATTTGTTTTTTATAAAAAATATTTTTATATTTATTTTCAAAATAAATGAATAATATTTGGCTTATATATGATGGCATTGTGATTATTTTCCTTTCAATAAATGCACTTGCACAAATATACACACATACGAGTACTAACTTGCATATCCTGAAATTCGTATATAAATTTAATATGCACAAAACATACATACAAACATGCATACATGCCTACATGCATTCATACGTTATAAATACATAAGCACATATAAAATGTTGTATTGTGTACTCGACGTATGGGTCTGTAAAATTCATTGTACATGATAGCACTTCCTTTTATGAACGTTTCCTTTTCCGTTTTTTATTATAATTATAAAAATATTCTTTTGTTCTTGCTTTTGTTTGATTTTTATTTTCATTTTCTTTTTCAACTTTTTTACATTGACTTGTTTACAATACGTATGAATGATGTGTGATGATCCATCAACTTTTGCACGGCATTTGCTGCACCAAAAATAAAAAATAAAAAAAAAATATATATTTTTTTTAAATATGCAAAAATAAATATTGTCTCGTTTTTTTTCTCAAATCTACCACAATATGTTTTATTGTCTCAGCACCTGTTTCTTTAAATATAAAAATGCACAAATATTTTCAATAAATTTAATTTAAATGTAAATTTTTCTTTATTATAAATTAACAACAACAAAAATATGAAAATTATTAAAAATTTTTTTGATTTCTTGAAATGGATTGTTTATGTTTTAAGGAATCTTCTTATAAAAATTGTTGATTTTTTTTTAATTACTTTACTTTTTCTTTTCTATTATTTTTTTATTTAAATAAATTGCACCCTGCATTTGAAAGCGGCGCTAGGTGCGGCGCCCGCCACAGTTGTATGTTTGGTTTTCATATTAATTTGAATACGCGTAAATCCTCATTATGGGGCATTGTTGTTTATGTGCCATGCGGTCGTCCATGCTGACAAACATTAAAACATGTACTTTGCGGTTGGCTAAATACAACAAATCATCTGTGTGTATTTGTGTGCGTATGCGGTTAATTCATAAATATTCACGCACCACTAATACATACATACATATGTAGATTCATGTAGAAGGTGACTCTACATTTGACTTTGACTTGGTAAATTATGTGCATACATTTATTGCATTCATGTGGTGCAGAGACTAGGGAATGAACTATGAATTATAAAGACGAATTAAAAACTAGAAAAATAAAATTAAATTATTGTTGACAAAAAACATGACATGTATATGTGGTATTCTTGACCGGAGAGTTTTGTTAAATCTTTCCAGTCGACTATTATATCTTAAAAAGACTTATAGTTTGAATATTCTGTCAAAATTTTTGCAAAAATTAATGTTAAATTATTACTGTAATTTAATTTAATTTTTAAAATTTTCGTTAATCCTCGATAAGTTTCTGATATAATGCATTGTAAAATTGCTAATAAAACATGTGCTTTACAGACGACCTAAATGTTTGGTGTTACTTGTGCTAATGCGATCACAACTTGAGTATTTCACAAATAATAAACCTTATAATGACGCTGATGCTAAATGGGAGCATCCTGCCAATTTATTTTAAATGCTACAAAATCCATACCTATCTTTATAAGGCCGTTAAAGAACAACCATCTGTACGATGAGAAATATCGTAACAATGTAAAAAATCTGCTTTGATGGCGAGCCAGAAATCTGTTGAAAGTGAAGCTGTTCTTCTGCGCTACACGGATATAAATCACTTTTTTCGAAGTAAAAAACTGCAGTAAATGAAATGAGAAGGTGAGGAAAAAGAAGGCCATATGAACAGAAACGATAAAAGAAAGTTCTTCCGGAAGATAAAAAGTAGACCTCACAATCGTATATGCTCCACTATTTAAGTCGCTATTCGACTTATAGCGTATCGCGATAAGCGTACGTCGTCTTGGCCGAATCATGTATTCGGCACGGCACAACAGCTTAGGGAAATCTAAAATATAGCAGTACTTTACAAAAAACGCAGAATCAGAAAAATTAAAAATGTTATGGGAAAAACATAACACTCCTGTGGAAAATAATATACATCCAAGTACCTCACACATTACTTACAACAATAACATTCTACAGAATCACTTAAGATCTATGAACAACTTTTATTCTACTAGCAACACAGCAGGAAACAACGAACAGGACAACATAACAGTAATGAGAACATCACCGATACTAGGAACGTAAACAAGAGTAGTCCACAACTACTTGATACAATACAAAACCGCCGTAGTTATAGCATATCAACCTAATTTCTTCAGGTACATAGCGTCAAAGACATCTACCGTACAATGTTAGCTAAGAAAAAAGTTAAAAACTGTACTTTAAAGCTGGGATCACTCGATTGACTCAAATACACCAATCTGATACAAATTTTATTGTGACAAATTAACGCACAATAATAAAAGTGTCCCGGTTAAAAATTCTGTATCCACACGGTTGTCTTATTTCATACAAAATTTATTGTCACAAGATGGCGCAAAACGATCTATTGACAATAATTGTCCCAGCGCTGTCATACGATTGTTTTAGTTTACGGCAACTCTATGGATCAGCTGTTGTGGTAAATTAAATTCATTATTTTTTGCTGTTTAAAATGGTTCGTTCTCCGAAAAAAGAAAACAGCGTCCTCTTTATTTATATTGAGGTCATTTAGTGAACAAATAAATAAAAAGAAATACAAAAAAAAGAAAAAGTGTGTGGATCAGAGATTAGTTAGCAAGAATGGCCATTGATGGTGCGTGTGAGAAAACACTTCAATAAATATAAAACAAATAATTCACTAACATACTTATTTATTTAAGTTGGAATATAATTACAAATTATATTTAATTTCCAAAAGTAAAGATGATTTGTTCTCTAAAAAACAAAACTTGCATCGGTTTTGATTATCAGGTGTCCGCTTGATAAAAAAAGTAAAAATAATGAAAAAAATGGTGGAAGTTTGCGATGCAATTTAAATAGACATAAATAATTAAAAAAATGCATATTTTAAGAGATGACAATTATAAATAACGTATAAATACGTGTTTTTTCAGAAGGAAATTAATTAAAAAATACAAAATAGGTGATTATTATCTTCTTCAATTGCCACGTAAAAATACAACAAAAATTGGTGTATTGGTGTAAGTAAAAATACAACAAAAATTGGTGTATTTTTAGAATTTGCATTGGAGCATGATTGTTGATAAAGCTTTCATAGGATTGTCGCACCAGGGTTGCATTTTATTGGAAGAAATAAGCACAGTAATATTCTGCGTTACCGAATGAGCCACTAAATTGTATAAGTACATGCTATGTAGCGTTTTTGTGTGTTCGAATGAACTGTATTATTAAAACAATTCCCTATGACCTGTAGGCTCGGTGCTTGGAAAGCTGGTTTTGGGCTAAGCTCGCCGGATTGGGGGGAGTTCTTGAACTCACAGGCCTAAACTAGCTACACGATAGAAAAAAAATACTCTTTCCAAGACTTTATGAATAATTAACTAACCGGGCTATTGAGTACGTTATCTTATCAAATGTTATCCTATTAGTGACTGATGTTATTGTCACCATGAACACCTTTTAAAAATGTATCCCACCCTCGTACACATAGGATACTACGGTGTCCATTAAATTTAGTTTTAGTATCCTCCATAAATAGTATTCAAGCCATTAAGAAGTCATTCGCACACTTAAGCTTATTTTCCACATTCCCATTTAAATTAAAAAATCTAATCTTTTCTATTCATAATTTACACAATTATTCTTAATTTATTAAAATCAATATCTTCATATTATATACAGGACTCTAAAGTATAAAAATATCTAAAGCGTTGTAGAAATTATTAAGTGAAATAGAAGTAGTTAAATAGGAATATAATATAATATATATATAATTCATTTAAATGCAATTCTGATAATATTAATCTTTAAAATTCAATTTTACGTTATAAATATTTATGCAAATATTAATCGATCGCATGTTAAAGATATTGCATATTATGACTTACGATTTTTGTTTGTTACTTTTCAAAAATTTGCCCTCTTACAAACTGCTTTCCTTCTTTTCTTTCTTCATGTATCGGTGAATTGAGCTCAAGTCACTTTAAGAAAAACAAATAAAAAGCCATTAGTGTAATTGAAAAGCAAAATTCTTAGAAATAATACACATATTTTTAACATGCTATATTGCTACTAGATTAATAATAAAATTAATCTGATAGATATGAACAATAAACAAGAAAATATGTAATTATATATATAAATTAAAACATCATTATTAATAATTTTCCTTTCCTTAAAGAATGCATTATCTTAAGTATCCTCATCACCATAAATAAAATTAATAATGTTATTAACATAAACAAAGTAATCTAAAAGGTAAAGAGAGAAACAAAACTTTACATAAGATCTTTTACACTGTTAGGTAGTTAATTTTAATAAATGTTAATAACGTATCTTATTACTAATGTTAAAATCAATGTTACTTCTTAATTTTATTACATATGGATTTAAATCATTCTTATCTTTTTTTGTGTTTATATTTTTATATACATGTTCTTAACATTTAACTAATCCGTGACGTCAGTGTTTTTACATATCCTCTTTTTGTTGTTATTCATTCCATACGAATAAAAATATATGTAACAGTGGAGCAAATTGAACTATTGTAAGATTTTAAACAAAATTCCCATTATTATTTAATTGTGATGATACTCCAATCTCGATTGCACAAATTCCTCAGGAATAATGTCTTTGTATATCGTATTGAAATCTTTAACGGTTGGAATAATTGAACATCATTAACTGCCTGTATTGATCATATATTTAAATTAGATAGAGTGACGAATAGTATTTATGTTGAATATTTGAGTAACATCTTCATGTTTCTATATTATTTCAAACGTAGTTTCTTCATGAAATTAACAGGGTAGACTTGTAGCAGGCTTTCGTTTGAGGTTATGATATGAGTTCAATTAATGTACACTGTAGCACTTGAAACTTTTAATTCTTATTCAGCATATCAAATATTTAATATATTAAGCGTTATACTTAATATTTTTAGAGATAAAATATTTTTAAAATATATTTATTAACATATATTAAAACCCTATAAAAAATTTGAAAATTAGTTGACCAATTCTATCACACTAAAGAAAAACTTACCAATACATCTATTGGGTTTTATACACAAAATTAAAATAAAATACTTGATTGCGCACTTTTTTCCTTTTTTAATTAAAAAATTATTCTTAAAATGGTTGAATTTACTTTTAATTTATATACTTTTCTTAAAGATTTTGAAAATTTAAGTTTAAAATTGTTCACTTTGATTGATTCTTTAATTATAATGAGCAATTTACTATATTCAAACTATTCTAAGAAAAATTAAAAGAATACCGCTTCTTTAGGCTACCAGTCACGCTTTTATAAGCTCGTATGGTCTCATAATTTAAAACGGTACGCACTTATTGTTGTAATTTAATGTTGGTGTAATAAATACTCTTGTCATCGATTAAACAGGGTGGTTCATTTAAGTACAATATTATGTTAGGTTTTAGGGTTAAGATAATATAATATTTATTTATAGTTTAAAAACCACTGTATAAATCATATATAAAGTTAAATAACGTTAATTCAAAATAATAAAATAATTTAAAAAAAATAAGGATTAAATTAGATTATTCATTTATTAATTAATTTATCTATTTTATAATTTATTACTTATTTATTCTTTTATAAAATGTTATAATTTTAAGCTATACTTTCGAATGCATAAGATTTGAATATAATTGCTTATATGAATGCTTGTTTTATAAGGAAAATCTGTAACAAACCTTCTTTGTAAAACTAGTTTACTAGATTGAAAATAAGGAAAGCAGATTTTCATATCCCCTTCACCTCTTCGTGGGGCACGACCACTCCCTGAGTACTATTTTAACTGAGAATTAAGCGGTTTTAAATCTTTTGCATGGTATGTACCAATATATTTCCCTGAAAGAGTCTCAAGCTCATAATATGATGTTCCTATTCTCTTTCTTATCCTGCATTTAGCATATGGCGGATTCAATTTTGCGTTAATGCCCTTTTTCATGTCCGATTGCTGAAAGCTTTTTCTAAGAACTTCCTGGCCTTTCTTATATGCAATATCTCTACTTCTAAGATTATAGGTTTTCGATGCTTTCTCATGAGCTACTAACAAATTTTCTCTTACTTTCTCATGCAAGTTTGACATTCTACAATCATTCGGAACATAAGCAAACTGACCTTCATTGATATTACATAGTCTTTTCATAACATTATAGGTTGATCCGTGTGTAATCATATTATAACCAAAAACACAAAAGTATGGTGAACATTTAATCGCTTCATGGTAGTCACTCCTCAAAATACTTGCTATTTTGGACACATATAGGTCCCATCTATCCTGTTTTTTTTCAATAAAATGCGTAATTTGACTAAAAATTCACGATTAGTTCTCTCAGAAACATTAGCCTGCGGAGAGTATAAAGCGGTTCTAATGTGTTCAATGCCATGAGATCTAAGAAAGTTTGCCATTTCTAATGACACAAACTGTTTTCCATTATCCGAATGGATAAATTGTGGAATACCAAAACAATGAAAAACACTTTCCTCCAAAAATTTGATAATGACAGAGCTTGTAGCCTTCTTCAGAGGTTTGAGAAAAATATATTTTGAGAAATGATCAATTGCTACAAAAACTGAAGTGTTACCCATTTTGGTCCTAGGATATGGTCCTAATAAGTCCATATATATTCTCTGAAAAGGTCTTTCTGTTATTATTTGTTTACCCATTGGTGGTCTAAGGATTTGGTTCGGTGGTTTAACAAGCTTACACTGTTCACAGTTAGACACAAATTGTTTTACATCCTGTGACATTTTTGGCCAAAAGTACTTTTCTCTGATTCTATTGAGAGTCTTAGCATAACCTCCATGACAGGACAAAGTATTGTGGTTAAGTTCAATAACTTGCTCGCAAAGTTCCTTTGGTAACCATAGTCTCCATAATGATAATTCATCCACAAATTCACCCTTCCTAAACTTAACTCTTTGATAGATGTATCCATCAGAAACTATAGTGTCGGGAAAACTATCAGGTTTCTTTATAATCTCATCCTTGAGTTCCTTGTAATTGCCTGAATTAAAGAATTGTGCATTCAAATCAATTTCCTCTGGTATTACTGGAATAGATAACTCATCTACATCTAGCCTAGATAAAGTATCAGGAACAATATTAGCCGAACCTTTTCTATATTCTATATCGAAATCAAAGCTCTGTAGCTTTAAACTCCAGCGTCCTAAACGGCCAGATAAATCCTTTTGGGACATTAACCATCGGAGACTTGAATGATCAGTAACGATTTTAAAGGGTAGACCTTCGACATATGGACGAAATTTCTTCAGACATACTATCGCGGCTAAGCATTCTAATTCTGTGACCGTATAATTCCGTTGATTCTTGTTGAGCTTTTGGGATACGTATGCTATTGGATGCTCCTTTCCTTCCTCATCTGTTTGTGATAGAACACCACCTACACCTACACGTGATGCATCACATTGTATAACAAATGGCTTACTAAAATTAGGTTGTACAAGCACAGGTGCAGAGGTCAACGCTTCCTTTAAATTAGTAAATGCTATTTTCGCCTCAGGTGTGACACAAAATTCTTTTCCCTTTTTCAAACAATCAGTCAGAGGCGCAGCTAGGTCTGCAAAATTGGGAATAAATTGACGATACCATCCAGTCATACCTATATATCTTCTTATCTGCCTGGCACTCTTTGGTAGTGGAAAGTCTACTATTGCTGCTATCTTAGACTGATCTGTCTTCAAAGAACCTTGTCCAACAATATAACCTAAATACTTAATTTCCTTCTGACAAAAACGGCTCTTCTCTATATTGATGGTTAGGTTTGCATTTTTAAGGCACTTGGCCACTTCCCGCAGCACACCAATGTGTGTTCTGAAATCCTTTGTGCAAACTAACAGATCATCTAGATAAATGAATACGTTTTCACGGAGTCGACTAGGTATAGTCTTGTCCATTAAGCGACTCATTCGTTGTGCGGCGTTACATAGCCCAAAAGGCATAACTGTAAAATGGTACAGTGGCCTACCAGGTACTGCGAATGCTGTTTTCTCTTTAGAACACTCATCTAGAGGTATTTGCCAAAAAGCATCTTTCAGATCAATGCCTGTAATATAGTGAGTATCCTGTAATCGACTCAGAAGACCATTAATATGAGGCAGTGGGTATGCATCTTTTTTTGTCAATGAATTCAATTTACGAGAATCGAGACAGAGTCGTACTTTACCAGGTTTTCTCACTAAAACAATCGGACTGCAATATGGGCTATTACTCTCTTCAATTACCCCTAAACTTAACATACGATCTAATTCTTTATATGCCTCCGCTTGTCTGGGTGGAGATAACGGATAATGTTTGAGTTTAAATGGAGGAGAATCACCTGTGTCAATAGAATGTACCTCCAGAGGCGTTCGACCTAAACCTAATTTGCTGAATGAAGGAAACTCTTCTATAACTCTTCTCAATTCGTGTAGTTCTAAGTCTGTTAGGTTGTGAATATTACTTCCATTATTGGCACAAAATGTTTCACTACCTAATGAAATTTCTGATACAAAGAGCTGTGGAGCTATATCAAAACTTTTCTAAAAATTAATACCTAAATAAACTGATTGTTTTAAATTTGGAGATAAATAATATAACATGTTCTTTGAAATGTTATTATAAGTTGTCGGTATCTCTACAAATCCAATAACATTCTGTTTACTACCATCTGCTGTACTAACTTTACTATAAATTGGTGTGTAATCTAAACTAAGCTGCTTTAAAAGTTGGATGCAGTTATTTCCTAAGACACTTATTGATGCACCTGAATCTAGTAAACCAAATAACTCTATTGAACCTAAATTAATTTTTGCGTAAGGCCTTTTATCTGAAAGTTCATTAATTATTGTCGATTCTATAACTTTGGCAAATGTTCTTCTCATGCGAAACCTTTCTCTACATTTCCTGATTTTCCTTGGAATAAATCTTTCTTTAACCAATCTATTTCGAGCGCTATCATATCTAATTTTTCTTTGATGAAATGAGTCAATATCCTCAGCATCAGCTTGTATCATTTTACCTCTTGATTTCACATTATACTCCTTATCCTTTTCATTGCTTTGGTCGTCATCTATTGATTACGAGGGATTTACAGTGGTGGACGAGAAACCCTCTCTTACTCGCTCCTGTTCCCGTTTCCCGAGTGTTTCTTACATTGAGGTGTGGTCACATTCTTCTCGCCACATCTAAAACAAAACAGACTCCTCTTTTCTGAAGGACAATCATAAAATGAATGACCGATTTGGTCACAATTCCAACACTTAAAATGACGTGTATCGATCTCTTTCTTTTCCTTCCTCTGATTACCTTGATATCGAAACGCGGCTATTTCTTCTACATCGTCTTCGGTTTCACTCTTAGTGCCATCATTTGCTTCTATTTCAGAAACTTGCTTCCTTTGAAATCTATTTTGTTGCTGTCTTATAACAAACTTCTCAGCTCTTCTTGCTGTCTCTCTTAGGTGTTCTAAACTAAACAGATCTGTAGCAAATAAAAGTGCTCCTAAGGACTCTTTGACATTGTTTTTAATTAAATCTATTAACTTAGCTTCGCTCATCGGTTGTGAAAGACGAGAATTCATGGAAACCATAGCAGAAAAATAATCATCAAAAGTTTCCTTATACAATTGTCTCCTTTCAATCAGCCTTACAAGCTTGTCGCAGTCATTTTCAATCTTGCCAAACTGTTTAGTTATGGCAAATTTTATCTCATCATAACTCGAATTGGGATGCTGCTTGAGATACGACCAAAACCATGTGTCGGCTTTACCTTTTAAGAATGTGTGAAAATTCGTAGCTATATATTCATCCGAACAATGCGATCTACTTTTCAATGTATCGACTTTAAACAGAAAATCACCTACATCATCAGAACCATCATACGTTACATTCCATTTGTCTAGTCTAACAGATTCTGATGAAGAAGAATTTCTACCTGAGTTAGAGTTAAGGCTTTGATTATGCATTGAGTTATTATTGGAATTATTTCTATTCGTACCTGAATTACTAGGGTTACCTGATGGTGGAATAAAAGCGTTTGCATTTCGAGTAAAACCCTCAACTAAAGATTGCCTTAAAGTTGAAATTTCACCCATAAAGGCATTATGGTTCAACGTTAGAACGTGTTCTAGTCTCGTAGCTAAGTTACCTAAATCATAGGTACCTACACTATCAGATTGTGCTTGCTGTGAGCCACCAATCGAAACGTTATTACCCTGATTATCATTACCCATGTTAACTGATACTGCCGATTCTGTAGATAGAGGTTGATCATAAACTATCTGATCTAACTGGACTGAAGATGACAGACGATGTGTATTAGATACTAAAGGACCACAAGTAACTATATTTTCTGACTCAAAAGGGATATTCTGATCTTCACTAATAATAATTGGTTGAGATACGTCAAGAGTACGAGCTCTAGATCGTGTAACGACAGGGCTTGCTGTTATTCTTGGCCTAGGTACAAAAGGATTTTCAGAGTTTTCATCAAAAGTATAATCTATCTGACTGTCGCTTATTGCTTCTTCACTGCTTTTCTGCTTTCCTCTCCTTTTTGACATTACCTAACTAAATTTATTAATCTAATATCTATATAAAATGTATTTCATCTAACCTCTGGGAATGCTTCAAATAATTTAATATGCGGAATTAAAAAAAAAAAAAACACTTGATAAGATAACTTTAACGTTCTACTAAAATAAAACTGAATTGATTTTCAAAGCTATGTCGCAAATGAGATCTTCCATTTCAACGGAATAATTCATGACTTACACAACTTCAAAAACCGTCTATTGAAACTAAAGCGGAAACAAAAAGTTAATCTGTTGTAAGTAGCAAATCAAACACACGAATACTATCAGATATTCAATGACTTACTTACACATCCAGAAAACAAAATTTGAAATTAAAATGACTTATCACCGCAATATTGGTACATATACCAAACAACAATATGACTTGTGATAAGTAATAAAAAAAAATTTTCTGCTAAATTTCAGTAAAGTACAACAAAAACTAACCATTAGATCATGTTAGCTGTGACTAACTTCACTGATATAAAACAAAGAACCACTGGCTTTCAGGTAAAATACCACTGGCCTTTTCGTTGGGCGCCATTTCTATGCTATGTAGCGTTTTTGTGTGTTCGAATGAACTGTATTATTAAAACAATTCCCTATGACCTGTAGGCTCGGTGCTTGGAAAGCTGGTTTTGGGCTAAGCTCGCCGGATTGGGGGGAGTTCTTGAACTCACAGGCCTAAACTAGCTACACGATAGAAAAAAAATACTCTTTCCAAGACTTTATGAATAATTAACTAACCGGGCTATTGAGTACGTTATCTTATCAAATGTTATCCTATTAGTGACTGATGTTATTGTCACCATGAACACCTTTTAAAAATGTATCCCACCCTCGTACACATAGGATACTACGGTGTCCATTAAATTTAGTTTTAGTATCCTCCATAAATAGTATTCAAGCCATTAAGAAGTCATTCGCACACTTAAGCTTATTTTCCACATTCCCATTTAAATTAAAAAATCTAATCTTTTCTATTCATAATTTACACAATTATTCTTAATTTATTAAAATCAATATCTTCATATTATATACAGGACTCTAAAGTATAAAAATATCTAAAGCGTTGTAGAAATTATTAAGTGAAATAGAAGTAGTTAAATAGGAATATAATATAATATATATATAATTCATTTAAATGCAATTCTGATAATATTAATCTTTAAAATTCAATTTTACGTTATAAATATTTATGCAAATATTAATCGATCGCATGTTAAAGATATTGCATATTATGACTTACGATTTTTGTTTGTTACTTTTCAAAAATTTGCCCTCTTACAAACTGCTTTCCTTCTTTTCTTTCTTCATGTATCGGTGAATTGAGCTCAAGTCACTTTAAGAAAAACAAATAAAAAGCCATTAGTGTAATTGAAAAGCAAAATTCTTAGAAATAATACACATATTTTTAACATGCTATATTGCTACTAGATTAATAATAAAATTAATCTGATAGATATGAACAATAAACAAGAAAATATGTAATTATATATATAAATTAAAACATCATTATTAATAATTTTCCTTTCCTTAAAGAATGCATTATCTTAAGTATCCTCATCACCATAAATAAAATTAATAATGTTATTAACATAAACAAAGTAATCTAAAAGGTAAAGAGAGAAACAAAACTTTACATAAGATCTTTTACACTGTTAGGTAGTTAATTTTAATAAATGTTAATAACGTATCTTATTACTAATGTTAAAATCAATGTTACTTCTTAATTTTATTACATATGGATTTAAATCATTCTTATCTTTTTTTGTGTTTATATTTTTATATACATGTTCTTAACATTTAACTAATCCGTGACGTCAGTGTTTTTACATATCCTCTTTTTGTTGTTATTCATTCCATACGAATAAAAATATATGTAACAGTGGAGCAAATTGAACTATTGTAAGATTTTAAACAAAATTCCCATTATTATTTAATTGTGATGATACTCCAATCTCGATTGCACAAATTCCTCAGGAATAATGTCTTTGTATATCGTATTGAAATCTTTAACGGTTGGAATAATTGAACATCATTAACTGCCTGTATTGATCATATATTTAAATTAGATAGAGTGACGAATAGTATTTATGTTGAATATTTGAGTAACATCTTCATGTTTCTATATTATTTCAAACGTAGTTTCTTCATGAAATTAACAGGGTAGACTTGTAGCAGGCTTTCGTTTGAGGTTATGATATGAGTTCAATTAATGTACACTGTAGCACTTGAAACTTTTAATTCTTATTCAGCATATCAAATATTTAATATATTAAGCGTTATACTTAATATTTTTAGAGATAAAATATTTTTAAAATATATTTATTAACATATATTAAAACCCTATAAAAAATTTGAAAATTAGTTGACCAATTCTATCACACTAAGGAAAAACTTACCAATACATCTATTGGGTTTTATACACAAAATTAAAATAAAATACTTGATTGCGCACTTTTTTCCTTTTTTAATTAAAAAATTATTCTTAAAATGGTTGAATTTACTTTTAATTTATATACTTTTCTTAAAGATTTTGAAAATTTAAGTTTAAAATTGTTCACTTTGATTGATTCTTTAATTATAATGAGCAATTTACTATATTCAAACTATTCTAAGAAAAATTAAAAGAATACCGCTTCTTTAGGCTACCAGTCACGCTTTTATAAGCTCGTATGGTCTCATAATTTAAAACGGTACGCACTTATTGTTGTAATTTAATGTTGGTGTAATAAATACTCTTGTCATCGATTAAACAGGGTGGTTCATTTAAGTACAATATTATGTTAGGTTTTAGGGTTAAGATAATATAATATTTATTTATAGTTTAAAAACCACTGTATAAATCATATATAAAGTTAAATAACGTTAATTCAAAATAATAAAATAATTTAAAAAAAATAAGGATTAAATTAGATTATTCATTTATTAATTAATTTATCTATTTTATAATTTATTACTTATTTATTCTTTTATAAAATGTTATAATTTTAAGCTATACTTTCGAATGCATAAGATTTGAATATAATTGCTTATATGAATGCTTGTTTTATAAGGAAAATCTGTAACAAATGACAGGTCATTCACTCTATGGGAACAAATAAGCAATATTGTTACAAAAAGATAATTTGTAATCATAAATGATCTTCTATAACATAAGTGTATAAGAAATGGTATGTCGCCAAATGATTCATCATAAACTATCTTCCCAAGAGTTCACACACAGTCGTACTGCGATAATCCATTAATATGTCTGACGACATCATTGTAAGCCACATTAAATTTTTTATGATTTGCACAGCTACACAAACCAAAAACTTCACAATCATATCACATTATAGGAACCATATAAGTGATTGCGAGTAGCATGTGTACCTTTAGTGAAGAACATGTTTTTCGTGAGATTCATAGTCGATCTAACAATTTCTAATTTTTAGTAAACCAAAATTATTTTAGGAAAAAAAATTTTAATAGGAAATTTGACACACTTAGGAGTTAATATCAAGCTTTTCAAATTAGTGGGCTTAATGCGAAGTATGCTCCATTCCAACTGTTCGGTAAGTCTGAAAACACGCATTCACTAATGTTATCCCTGTTGGTGCTTAGGTAGATTTGCACTTCAAACAAGTTTCCTTTTTTATAGGAAGCTTCCAAGTAAGAAGTCTTTTAAGATTACTTACTCTGTGGTATACCGAATGAGGTGTTGATTTAACATTTTTTTAATATTTCTTTATTGATGCCATTTTTGAGATTGTAATAACTTTTTAAAATATTCTATGCCCCCTTCAAAAATTCATTTCAAATAATACCACGATTATATCAGCAAGGATACAATAGTGTGACGTTTTAACCTTTATAAAACGTTTTAACCTTTATAAGAACTCAATTTCTTCTAAATTGCTTCAAAATAAAATAAGCACCACTTTGTTGTTGTTTTACAGTTGTTATTTCTTCACTTTTTCTTTATACGGTTTATCTTAATACAGCAACTTAGATATCGTGCACTAGTATTCGTTTATACAACTATTTTATTTTGCCTAAACACGACTTATTTTATAACAGAAAAACGATAGCTATATCGATGTAGGCAAAGCAGCCTCCTTATATGCCTAATTGCCTAGAGTTTGGAAAGTTTCGGAAATGTCTCAAATGCTCTCATATCCTCTACTTTATATCCGTTAATTTTAAAAGTGTGAATTGGCAATACCGTCAAATACACAAATCAGTACGACAATACTTTCAAATACACAAATCTGTACGGCAATATCAGGGTAACACATTATCAACTTTTATACAAACCAATAGATAAAAATCTCACAATACTGTGCCTGATGTGGTGTATTTTCTTTTTAGGCATTTCTATTTTCCTAATATATTATGAATGTAAATCAATCATTTTCAGAAAAACAGCTATTTTTCTGTAAAAATTGATCAAAATTGAACCGAAGACCATAAGAAAGTTAAGTATATATGGCAGTACTTAGTTGT